>JASJOG010000086.1:0-1426981 GCA_030142905.1 Heliopora coerulea
GCTGATGTTTCCTTCTTGATTTTGTGCATTGAAATTTTTTCTCTGAGATTCTCGATAATTGTTTAGTTGGGTGGAGAAGCATTCATTTGACTCACCATTTTGGTTTCCGGGTATTAGGTTGTTGCTTGTATCTGGTTCATGGGACATTTGTGTTTGGCTTGATAGTTCGATCTCTTCAACTTCAAGAGAAGCATATCGATTTGAGGTTTCAAGTCGGATAGATTCATCTCGCACAGTGCTTTCTGATGTCAATCTCTTATTGTTCTCTATTTTTAACCACTCGTTTTGTTTAATGCCTAAGATGGACTTTATCTGTGCGTTTTCGTTGATGGTTTCTTCCACGACCGTTTGGAGGGTTTTGATCTTGTCGGCCATTATGAAATTGTCTTCTTGCAGTTTGTTTATGATATCATCTGACTCTGTATTTGGATCATCGTTCCTCTGTTTAGCTAGTAATTTGTCGAGAAGATTGTTCATTTTTATCATTTGATCCTTCATGCAGCTTAATTCCTTCTCGTTTTGAAGACATCTGTCGCATGCTTGAGAAGTCAAATTTGTTTGTGATGGCTCGAGCAAAGTTTCCACGTGGTCGTGCGTGTTGGAACCGATTTCGCTGTTTTGATTCGTATTCTTTCTGGGATCTGGTTGTAGATTGTCGTCAATCACAGCATTCCTTCCTTTATTCCTGTCGTTGGTCTGCTCTTTAAGCCCTTGTTTGGAGATCACTTGTTTGTTTGGTTCCATACGAGTATCTGAATTGGTAATCGGAACAGCGTTGTCACTGATAAAACGTATTTTAACCGTCTCTTCAACGAGCTGTGCATCAATATGATCTATTTCTGTATCCTTGGCAATAAATAAACCTTTCCCACCTTTAGATTTCAACTTATTTTGCTTTTTACCGCCAATCTTTTTCGAGCGATCGCTACTGTTACAAATCTCGCCTACGGCCGCCATTTTTCTTGGGGTTAACCCATTTTTCTTGGGGTTAACCCCTTTACATTTTGGTCAAATTTTTCCACCTCAAATTTTCGACGTAATTTCGCTCAAAAACCACTGAAATCACTGCAAAACTACTTTCTATGCAATAAACTTTCACATTCTGCTCTTATTTCGAAAGTTGAAAATTGGTCGAAAAATCGTCAAAAACCAAAGGTTAACCCCTTTACATTTTGGTCAAATTTTTCCACCTCAAATTTTCGACGTAATTTCGCTCAAAAACCACTGAAATCACTGCAAAACTACTTTCTATGCAATAAACTTTCACATTCTGCTCTTATTTCGAAAGTTGAAAATTGGTCGAAAAATCGTCAAAAACCAAAGGTTAACCCCTTTACATTTTGGTCAAATTTTTCCACCTCAAATTTTCGACGTAATTTCGCTCAAAAACCACTGAAATCACTGCAAAACTACTTTCTATGCAATAAACTTTCACATTCTGCTCTTATTTCGAAAGTTGAAAATTGGTCGAAAAATCGTCAAAAACCAAAGGTTAACCCCTTTACATTTTGGTCAAATTTTTCCACCTCAAATTTTCGACGTAATTTCGCTCAAAAACCACTGAAATCACTGCAAAACTACTTTCTATGCAATAAACTTTCACATTCTGCTCTTATTTCGAAAGTTGAAAATTGGTCGAAAAATCGTCAAAAACCAAAGGTTAACCCCTTTACATTTTGGTCAAATTTTTCCACCTCAAATTTTCGACGTAATTTCGCTCAAAAACCACTGAAATCACTGCAAAACTACTTTCTATGCAATAAACTTTCACATTCTGCTCTTATTTCGAAAGTTGAAAATTGGTCGAAAAATCGTCAAAAACCAAAGGTTAACCCCTTTACATTTTGGTCAAATTTTTCCACCTCAAATTTTCGACGTAATTTCGCTCAAAAACCACTGAAATCACTGCAAAACTACTTTCTATGCAATAAACTTTCACATTCTGCTCTTATTTCGAAAGTTGAAAATTGGTCGAAAAATCGTCAAAAACCAAAGGTTAACCCCTTTACATTTTGGTCAAATTTTTCCACCTCAAATTTTCGACGTAATTTCGCTCAAAAACCACTGAAATCACTGCAAAACTACTTTCTATGCAATAAACTTTCACATTCTGCTCTTATTTCGAAAGTTGAAAATTGGTCGAAAAATCGTCAAAAACCAAAGGTTAACCCCTTTACATTTTGGTCAAATTTTTCCACCTCAAATTTTCGACGTAATTTCGCTCAAAAACCACTGAAATCACTGCAAAACTACTTTCTATGCAATAAACTTTCACATTCTGCTCTTATTTCGAAAGTTGAAAATTGGTCGAAAAATCGTCAAAAACCAAAGGTTAACCCCTTTACATTTTGGTCAAATTTTTCCACCTCAAATTTTCGACGTAATTTCGCTCAAAAACCACTGAAATCACTGCAAAACTACTTTCTATGCAATAAACTTTCACATTCTGCTCTTATTTCGAAAGTTGAAAATTGGTCGAAAAATCGTCAAAAACCAAAGGTTAACCCCTTTACATTTTGGTCAAATTTTTCCACCTCAAATTTTCGACGTAATTTCGCTCAAAAACCACTGAAATCACTGCAAAACTACTTTCTATGCAATAAACTTTCACATTCTGCTCTTATTTCGAAAGTTGAAAATTGGTCGAAAAATCGTCAAAAACCAAAGGTTAACCCCTTTACATTTTGGTCAAATTTTTCCACCTCAAATTTTCGACGTAATTTCGCTCAAAAACCACTGAAATCACTGCAAAACTACTTTCTATGCAATAAACTTTCACATTCTGCTCTTATTTCGAAAGTTGAAAATTGGTCGAAAAATCGTCAAAAACCAAAGGTTAACCCCTTTACATTTTGGTCAAATTTTTCCACCTCAAATTTTCGACGTAATTTCGCTCAAAAACCACTGAAATCACTGCAAAACTACTTTCTATGCAATAAACTTTCACATTCTGCTCTTATTTCGAAAGTTGAAAATTGGTCGAAAAATCGTCAAAAACCAAAGGTTAACCCCTTTACATTTTGGTCAAATTTTTCCACCTCAAATTTTCGACGTAATTTCGCTCAAAAACCACTGAAATCACTGCAAAACTACTTTCTATGCAATAAACTTTCACATTCTGCTCTTATTTCGAAAGTTGAAAATTGGTCGAAAAATCGTCAAAAACCAAAGGTTAACCCCTTTACATTTTGGTCAAATTTTTCCACCTCAAATTTTCGACGTAATTTCGCTCAAAAACCACTGAAATCACTGCAAAACTACTTTCTATGCAATAAACTTTCACATTCTGCTCTTATTTCGAAAGTTGAAAATTGGTCGAAAAATCGTCAAAAACCAAAGGTTAACCCCTTTACATTTTGGTCAAATTTTTCCACCTCAAATTTTCGACGTAATTTCGCTCAAAAACCACTGAAATCACTGCAAAACTACTTTCTATGCAATAAACTTTCACATTCTGCTCTTATTTCGAAAGTTGAAAATTGGTCGAAAAATCGTCAAAAACCAAAGGTTAACCCCTTTACATTTTGGTCAAATTTTTCCACCTCAAATTTTCGACGTAATTTCGCTCAAAAACCACTGAAATCACTGCAAAACTACTTTCTATGCAATAAACTTTCACATTCTGCTCTTATTTCGAAAGTTGAAAATTGGTCGAAAAATCGTCAAAAACCAAAGGTTAACCCCTTTACATTTTGGTCAAATTTTTCCACCTCAAATTTTCGACGTAATTTCGCTCAAAAACCACTGAAATCACTGCAAAACTACTTTCTATGCAATAAACTTTCACATTCTGCTCTTATTTCGAAAGTTGAAAATTGGTCGAAAAATCGTCAAAAACCAAAGGTTAACCCCTTTACATTTTGGTCAAATTTTTCCACCTCAAATTTTCGACGTAATTTCGCTCAAAAACCACTGAAATCACTGCAAAACTACTTTCTATGCAATAAACTTTCACATTCTGCTCTTATTTCGAAAGTTGAAAATTGGTCGAAAAATCGTCAAAAACCAAAGGTTAACCCCTTTACATTTTGGTCAAATTTTTCCACCTCAAATTTTCGACGTAATTTCGCTCAAAAACCACTGAAATCACTGCAAAACTACTTTCTATGCAATAAACTTTCACATTCTGCTCTTATTTCGAAAGTTGAAAATTGGTCGAAAAATCGTCAAAAACCAAAGGTTAACCCCTTTACATTTTGGTCAAATTTTTCCACCTCAAATTTTCGACGTAATTTCGCTCAAAAACCACTGAAATCACTGCAAAACTACTTTCTATGCAATAAACTTTCACATTCTGCTCTTATTTCGAAAGTTGAAAATTGGTCGAAAAATCGTCAAAAACCAAAGGTTAACCCCTTTACATTTTGGTCAAATTTTTCCACCTCAAATTTTCGACGTAATTTCGCTCAAAAACCACTGAAATCACTGCAAAACTACTTTCTATGCAATAAACTTTCACATTCTGCTCTTATTTCGAAAGTTGAAAATTGGTCGAAAAATCGTCAAAAACCAAAGGTTAACCCCTTTACATTTTGGTCAAATTTTTCCACCTCAAATTTTCGACGTAATTTCGCTCAAAAACCACTGAAATCACTGCAAAACTACTTTCTATGCAATAAACTTTCACATTCTGCTCTTATTTCGAAAGTTGAAAATTGGTCGAAAAATCGTCAAAAACCAAAGGTTAACCCCTTTACATTTTGGTCAAATTTTTCCACCTCAAATTTTCGACGTAATTTCGCTCAAAAACCACTGAAATCACTGCAAAACTACTTTCTATGCAATAAACTTTCACATTCTGCTCTTATTTCGAAAGTTGAAAATTGGTCGAAAAATCGTCAAAAACCAAAGGTTAACCCCTTTACATTTTGGTCAAATTTTTCCACCTCAAATTTTCGACGTAATTTCGCTCAAAAACCACTGAAATCACTGCAAAACTACTTTCTATGCAATAAACTTTCACATTCTGCTCTTATTTCGAAAGTTGAAAATTGGTCGAAAAATCGTCAAAAACCAAAGGTTAACCCCTTTACATTTTGGTCAAATTTTTCCACCTCAAATTTTCGACGTAATTTCGCTCAAAAACCACTGAAATCACTGCAAAACTACTTTCTATGCAATAAACTTTCACATTCTGCTCTTATTTCGAAAGTTGAAAATTGGTCGAAAAATCGTCAAAAACCAAAGGTTAACCCCTTTACATTTTGGTCAAATTTTTCCACCTCAAATTTTCGACGTAATTTCGCTCAAAAACCACTGAAATCACTGCAAAACTACTTTCTATGCAATAAACTTTCACATTCTGCTCTTATTTCGAAAGTTGAAAATTGGTCGAAAAATCGTCAAAAACCAAAGGTTAACCCCTTTACATTTTGGTCAAATTTTTCCACCTCAAATTTTCGACGTAATTTCGCTCAAAAACCACTGAAATCACTGCAAAACTACTTTCTATGCAATAAACTTTCACATTCTGCTCTTATTTCGAAAGTTGAAAATTGGTCGAAAAATCGTCAAAAACCAAAGGTTAACCCCTTTACATTTTGGTCAAATTTTTCCACCTCAAATTTTCGACGTAATTTCGCTCAAAAACCACTGAAATCACTGCAAAACTACTTTCTATGCAATAAACTTTCACATTCTGCTCTTATTTCGAAAGTTGAAAATTGGTCGAAAAATCGTCAAAAACCAAAGGTTAACCCCTTTACATTTTGGTCAAATTTTTCCACCTCAAATTTTCGACGTAATTTCGCTCAAAAACCACTGAAATCACTGCAAAACTACTTTCTATGCAATAAACTTTCACATTCTGCTCTTATTTCGAAAGTTGAAAATTGGTCGAAAAATCGTCAAAAACCAAAGGTTAACCCCTTTACATTTTGGTCAAATTTTTCCACCTCAAATTTTCGACGTAATTTCGCTCAAAAACCACTGAAATCACTGCAAAACTACTTTCTATGCAATAAACTTTCACATTCTGCTCTTATTTCGAAAGTTGAAAATTGGTCGAAAAATCGTCAAAAACCAAAGGTTAACCCCTTTACATTTTGGTCAAATTTTTCCACCTCAAATTTTCGACGTAATTTCGCTCAAAAACCACTGAAATCACTGCAAAACTACTTTCTATGCAATAAACTTTCACATTCTGCTCTTATTTCGAAAGTTGAAAATTGGTCGAAAAATCGTCAAAAACCAAAGGTTAACCCCTTTACATTTTGGTCAAATTTTTCCACCTCAAATTTTCGACGTAATTTCGCTCAAAAACCACTGAAATCACTGCAAAACTACTTTCTATGCAATAAACTTTCACATTCTGCTCTTATTTCGAAAGTTGAAAATTGGTCGAAAAATCGTCAAAAACCAAAGGTTAACCCCTTTACATTTTGGTCAAATTTTTCCACCTCAAATTTTCGACGTAATTTCGCTCAAAAACCACTGAAATCACTGCAAAACTACTTTCTATGCAATAAACTTTCACATTCTGCTCTTATTTCGAAAGTTGAAAATTGGTCGAAAAATCGTCAAAAACCAAAGGTTAACCCCTTTACATTTTGGTCAAATTTTTCCACCTCAAATTTTCGACGTAATTTCGCTCAAAAACCACTGAAATCACTGCAAAACTACTTTCTATGCAATAAACTTTCACATTCTGCTCTTATTTCGAAAGTTGAAAATTGGTCGAAAAATCGTCAAAAACCAAAGGTTAACCCCTTTACATTTTGGTCAAATTTTTCCACCTCAAATTTTCGACGTAATTTCGCTCAAAAACCACTGAAATCACTGCAAAACTACTTTCTATGCAATAAACTTTCACATTCTGCTCTTATTTCGAAAGTTGAAAATTGGTCGAAAAATCGTCAAAAACCAAAGGTTAACCCCTTTACATTTTGGTCAAATTTTTCCACCTCAAATTTTCGACGTAATTTCGCTCAAAAACCACTGAAATCACTGCAAAACTACTTTCTATGCAATAAACTTTCACATTCTGCTCTTATTTCGAAAGTTGAAAATTGGTCGAAAAATCGTCAAAAACCAAAGGTTAACCCCTTTACATTTTGGTCAAATTTTTCCACCTCAAATTTTCGACGTAATTTCGCTCAAAAACCACTGAAATCACTGCAAAACTACTTTCTATGCAATAAACTTTCACATTCTGCTCTTATTTCGAAAGTTGAAAATTGGTCGAAAAATCGTCAAAAACCAAAGGTTAACCCCTTTACATTTTGGTCAAATTTTTCCACCTCAAATTTTCGACGTAATTTCGCTCAAAAACCACTGAAATCACTGCAAAACTACTTTCTATGCAATAAACTTTCACATTCTGCTCTTATTTCGAAAGTTGAAAATTGGTCGAAAAATCGTCAAAAACCAAAGGTTAACCCCTTTACATTTTGGTCAAATTTTTCCACCTCAAATTTTCGACGTAATTTCGCTCAAAAACCACTGAAATCACTGCAAAACTACTTTCTATGCAATAAACTTTCACATTCTGCTCTTATTTCGAAAGTTGAAAATTGGTCGAAAAATCGTCAAAAACCAAAGGTTAACCCCTTTACATTTTGGTCAAATTTTTCCACCTCAAATTTTCGACGTAATTTCGCTCAAAAACCACTGAAATCACTGCAAAACTACTTTCTATGCAATAAACTTTCACATTCTGCTCTTATTTCGAAAGTTGAAAATTGGTCGAAAAATCGTCAAAAACCAAAGGTTAACCCCTTTACATTTTGGTCAAATTTTTCCACCTCAAATTTTCGACGTAATTTCGCTCAAAAACCACTGAAATCACTGCAAAACTACTTTCTATGCAATAAACTTTCACATTCTGCTCTTATTTCGAAAGTTGAAAATTGGTCGAAAAATCGTCAAAAACCAAAGGTTAACCCCTTTACATTTTGGTCAAATTTTTCCACCTCAAATTTTCGACGTAATTTCGCTCAAAAACCACTGAAATCACTGCAAAACTACTTTCTATGCAATAAACTTTCACATTCTGCTCTTATTTCGAAAGTTGAAAATTGGTCGAAAAATCGTCAAAAACCAAAGGTTAACCCCTTTACATTTTGGTCAAATTTTTCCACCTCAAATTTTCGACGTAATTTCGCTCAAAAACCACTGAAATCACTGCAAAACTACTTTCTATGCAATAAACTTTCACATTCTGCTCTTATTTCGAAAGTTGAAAATTGGTCGAAAAATCGTCAAAAACCAAAGGTTAACCCCTTTACATTTTGGTCAAATTTTTCCACCTCAAATTTTCGACGTAATTTCGCTCAAAAACCACTGAAATCACTGCAAAACTACTTTCTATGCAATAAACTTTCACATTCTGCTCTTATTTCGAAAGTTGAAAATTGGTCGAAAAATCGTCAAAAACCAAAGGTTAACCCCTTTACATTTTGGTCAAATTTTTCCACCTCAAATTTTCGACGTAATTTCGCTCAAAAACCACTGAAATCACTGCAAAACTACTTTCTATGCAATAAACTTTCACATTCTGCTCTTATTTCGAAAGTTGAAAATTGGTCGAAAAATCGTCAAAAACCAAAGGTTAACCCCTTTACATTTTGGTCAAATTTTTCCACCTCAAATTTTCGACGTAATTTCGCTCAAAAACCACTGAAATCACTGCAAAACTACTTTCTATGCAATAAACTTTCACATTCTGCTCTTATTTCGAAAGTTGAAAATTGGTCGAAAAATCGTCAAAAACCAAAGGTTAACCCCTTTACATTTTGGTCAAATTTTTCCACCTCAAATTTTCGACGTAATTTCGCTCAAAAACCACTGAAATCACTGCAAAACTACTTTCTATGCAATAAACTTTCACATTCTGCTCTTATTTCGAAAGTTGAAAATTGGTCGAAAAATCGTCAAAAACCAAAGGTTAACCCCTTTACATTTTGGTCAAATTTTTCCACCTCAAATTTTCGACGTAATTTCGCTCAAAAACCACTGAAATCACTGCAAAACTACTTTCTATGCAATAAACTTTCACATTCTGCTCTTATTTCGAAAGTTGAAAATTGGTCGAAAAATCGTCAAAAACCAAAGGTTAACCCCTTTACATTTTGGTCAAATTTTTCCACCTCAAATTTTCGACGTAATTTCGCTCAAAAACCACTGAAATCACTGCAAAACTACTTTCTATGCAATAAACTTTCACATTCTGCTCTTATTTCGAAAGTTGAAAATTGGTCGAAAAATCGTCAAAAACCAAAGGTTAACCCCTTTACATTTTGGTCAAATTTTTCCACCTCAAATTTTCGACGTAATTTCGCTCAAAAACCACTGAAATCACTGCAAAACTACTTTCTATGCAATAAACTTTCACATTCTGCTCTTATTTCGAAAGTTGAAAATTGGTCGAAAAATCGTCAAAAACCAAAGGTTAACCCCTTTACATTTTGGTCAAATTTTTCCACCTCAAATTTTCGACGTAATTTCGCTCAAAAACCACTGAAATCACTGCAAAACTACTTTCTATGCAATAAACTTTCACATTCTGCTCTTATTTCGAAAGTTGAAAATTGGTCGAAAAATCGTCAAAAACCAAAGGTTAACCCCTTTACATTTTGGTCAAATTTTTCCACCTCAAATTTTCGACGTAATTTCGCTCAAAAACCACTGAAATCACTGCAAAACTACTTTCTATGCAATAAACTTTCACATTCTGCTCTTATTTCGAAAGTTGAAAATTGGTCGAAAAATCGTCAAAAACCAAAGGTTAACCCCTTTACATTTTGGTCAAATTTTTCCACCTCAAATTTTCGACGTAATTTCGCTCAAAAACCACTGAAATCACTGCAAAACTACTTTCTATGCAATAAACTTTCACATTCTGCTCTTATTTCGAAAGTTGAAAATTGGTCGAAAAATCGTCAAAAACCAAAGGTTAACCCCTTTACATTTTGGTCAAATTTTTCCACCTCAAATTTTCGACGTAATTTCGCTCAAAAACCACTGAAATCACTGCAAAACTACTTTCTATGCAATAAACTTTCACATTCTGCTCTTATTTCGAAAGTTGAAAATTGGTCGAAAAATCGTCAAAAACCAAAGGTTAACCCCTTTACATTTTGGTCAAATTTTTCCACCTCAAATTTTCGACGTAATTTCGCTCAAAAACCACTGAAATCACTGCAAAACTACTTTCTATGCAATAAACTTTCACATTCTGCTCTTATTTCGAAAGTTGAAAATTGGTCGAAAAATCGTCAAAAACCAAAGGTTAACCCCTTTACATTTTGGTCAAATTTTTCCACCTCAAATTTTCGACGTAATTTCGCTCAAAAACCACTGAAATCACTGCAAAACTACTTTCTATGCAATAAACTTTCACATTCTGCTCTTATTTCGAAAGTTGAAAATTGGTCGAAAAATCGTCAAAAACCAAAGGTTAACCCCTTTACATTTTGGTCAAATTTTTCCACCTCAAATTTTCGACGTAATTTCGCTCAAAAACCACTGAAATCACTGCAAAACTACTTTCTATGCAATAAACTTTCACATTCTGCTCTTATTTCGAAAGTTGAAAATTGGTCGAAAAATCGTCAAAAACCAAAGGTTAACCCCTTTACATTTTGGTCAAATTTTTCCACCTCAAATTTTCGACGTAATTTCGCTCAAAAACCACTGAAATCACTGCAAAACTACTTTCTATGCAATAAACTTTCACATTCTGCTCTTATTTCGAAAGTTGAAAATTGGTCGAAAAATCGTCAAAAACCAAAGGTTAACCCCTTTACATTTTGGTCAAATTTTTCCACCTCAAATTTTCGACGTAATTTCGCTCAAAAACCACTGAAATCACTGCAAAACTACTTTCTATGCAATAAACTTTCACATTCTGCTCTTATTTCGAAAGTTGAAAATTGGTCGAAAAATCGTCAAAAACCAAAGGTTAACCCCTTTACATTTTGGTCAAATTTTTCCACCTCAAATTTTCGACGTAATTTCGCTCAAAAACCACTGAAATCACTGCAAAACTACTTTCTATGCAATAAACTTTCACATTCTGCTCTTATTTCGAAAGTTGAAAATTGGTCGAAAAATCGTCAAAAACCAAAGGTTAACCCCTTTACATTTTGGTCAAATTTTTCCACCTCAAATTTTCGACGTAATTTCGCTCAAAAACCACTGAAATCACTGCAAAACTACTTTCTATGCAATAAACTTTCACATTCTGCTCTTATTTCGAAAGTTGAAAATTGGTCGAAAAATCGTCAAAAACCAAAGGTTAACCCCTTTACATTTTGGTCAAATTTTTCCACCTCAAATTTTCGACGTAATTTCGCTCAAAAACCACTGAAATCACTGCAAAACTACTTTCTATGCAATAAACTTTCACATTCTGCTCTTATTTCGAAAGTTGAAAATTGGTCGAAAAATCGTCAAAAACCAAAGGTTAACCCCTTTACATTTTGGTCAAATTTTTCCACCTCAAATTTTCGACGTAATTTCGCTCAAAAACCACTGAAATCACTGCAAAACTACTTTCTATGCAATAAACTTTCACATTCTGCTCTTATTTCGAAAGTTGAAAATTGGTCGAAAAATCGTCAAAAACCAAAGGTTAACCCCTTTACATTTTGGTCAAATTTTTCCACCTCAAATTTTCGACGTAATTTCGCTCAAAAACCACTGAAATCACTGCAAAACTACTTTCTATGCAATAAACTTTCACATTCTGCTCTTATTTCGAAAGTTGAAAATTGGTCGAAAAATCGTCAAAAACCAAAGGTTAACCCCTTTACATTTTGGTCAAATTTTTCCACCTCAAATTTTCGACGTAATTTCGCTCAAAAACCACTGAAATCACTGCAAAACTACTTTCTATGCAATAAACTTTCACATTCTGCTCTTATTTCGAAAGTTGAAAATTGGTCGAAAAATCGTCAAAAACCAAAGGTTAACCCCTTTACATTTTGGTCAAATTTTTCCACCTCAAATTTTCGACGTAATTTCGCTCAAAAACCACTGAAATCACTGCAAAACTACTTTCTATGCAATAAACTTTCACATTCTGCTCTTATTTCGAAAGTTGAAAATTGGTCGAAAAATCGTCAAAAACCAAAGGTTAACCCCTTTACATTTTGGTCAAATTTTTCCACCTCAAATTTTCGACGTAATTTCGCTCAAAAACCACTGAAATCACTGCAAAACTACTTTCTATGCAATAAACTTTCACATTCTGCTCTTATTTCGAAAGTTGAAAATTGGTCGAAAAATCGTCAAAAACCAAAGGTTAACCCCTTTACATTTTGGTCAAATTTTTCCACCTCAAATTTTCGACGTAATTTCGCTCAAAAACCACTGAAATCACTGCAAAACTACTTTCTATGCAATAAACTTTCACATTCTGCTCTTATTTCGAAAGTTGAAAATTGGTCGAAAAATCGTCAAAAACCAAAGGTTAACCCCTTTACATTTTGGTCAAATTTTTCCACCTCAAATTTTCGACGTAATTTCGCTCAAAAACCACTGAAATCACTGCAAAACTACTTTCTATGCAATAAACTTTCACATTCTGCTCTTATTTCGAAAGTTGAAAATTGGTCGAAAAATCGTCAAAAACCAAAGGTTAACCCCTTTACATTTTGGTCAAATTTTTCCACCTCAAATTTTCGACGTAATTTCGCTCAAAAACCACTGAAATCACTGCAAAACTACTTTCTATGCAATAAACTTTCACATTCTGCTCTTATTTCGAAAGTTGAAAATTGGTCGAAAAATCGTCAAAAACCAAAGGTTAACCCCTTTACATTTTGGTCAAATTTTTCCACCTCAAATTTTCGACGTAATTTCGCTCAAAAACCACTGAAATCACTGCAAAACTACTTTCTATGCAATAAACTTTCACATTCTGCTCTTATTTCGAAAGTTGAAAATTGGTCGAAAAATCGTCAAAAACCAAAGGTTAACCCCTTTACATTTTGGTCAAATTTTTCCACCTCAAATTTTCGACGTAATTTCGCTCAAAAACCACTGAAATCACTGCAAAACTACTTTCTATGCAATAAACTTTCACATTCTGCTCTTATTTCGAAAGTTGAAAATTGGTCGAAAAATCGTCAAAAACCAAAGGTTAACCCCTTTACATTTTGGTCAAATTTTTCCACCTCAAATTTTCGACGTAATTTCGCTCAAAAACCACTGAAATCACTGCAAAACTACTTTCTATGCAATAAACTTTCACATTCTGCTCTTATTTCGAAAGTTGAAAATTGGTCGAAAAATCGTCAAAAACCAAAGGTTAACCCCTTTACATTTTGGTCAAATTTTTCCACCTCAAATTTTCGACGTAATTTCGCTCAAAAACCACTGAAATCACTGCAAAACTACTTTCTATGCAATAAACTTTCACATTCTGCTCTTATTTCGAAAGTTGAAAATTGGTCGAAAAATCGTCAAAAACCAAAGGTTAACCCCTTTACATTTTGGTCAAATTTTTCCACCTCAAATTTTCGACGTAATTTCGCTCAAAAACCACTGAAATCACTGCAAAACTACTTTCTATGCAATAAACTTTCACATTCTGCTCTTATTTCGAAAGTTGAAAATTGGTCGAAAAATCGTCAAAAACCAAAGGTTAACCCCTTTACATTTTGGTCAAATTTTTCCACCTCAAATTTTCGACGTAATTTCGCTCAAAAACCACTGAAATCACTGCAAAACTACTTTCTATGCAATAAACTTTCACATTCTGCTCTTATTTCGAAAGTTGAAAATTGGTCGAAAAATCGTCAAAAACCAAAGGTTAACCCCTTTACATTTTGGTCAAATTTTTCCACCTCAAATTTTCGACGTAATTTCGCTCAAAAACCACTGAAATCACTGCAAAACTACTTTCTATGCAATAAACTTTCACATTCTGCTCTTATTTCGAAAGTTGAAAATTGGTCGAAAAATCGTCAAAAACCAAAGGTTAACCCCTTTACATTTTGGTCAAATTTTTCCACCTCAAATTTTCGACGTAATTTCGCTCAAAAACCACTGAAATCACTGCAAAACTACTTTCTATGCAATAAACTTTCACATTCTGCTCTTATTTCGAAAGTTGAAAATTGGTCGAAAAATCGTCAAAAACCAAAGGTTAACCCCTTTACATTTTGGTCAAATTTTTCCACCTCAAATTTTCGACGTAATTTCGCTCAAAAACCACTGAAATCACTGCAAAACTACTTTCTATGCAATAAACTTTCACATTCTGCTCTTATTTCGAAAGTTGAAAATTGGTCGAAAAATCGTCAAAAACCAAAGGTTAACCCCTTTACATTTTGGTCAAATGTTTCGACTTTGAATGGTTAACGATATTTTTTCCTCAAATTATTTAAACCAGTGCAAAACTAAATCCCTTGGCCTAAACCTTCATATTTAGGGTTATTGTGAAAGTTTGAAATTTATTGGAAAATCGTAAAAAGCCAAGGATTAACCGTTTTAAATTTTGGCCAAATGTTTGAAAGTTTGAAGTTTGTTCAAGAATCGTAACCCCTATTCCTTTTGGTTAAATGCTTCGATCTCCAAAGGTGAAGGATATTTTGTTCTAAAATCATTCAAATCAGTGGAAATCTGAACCCCTTGCGGCAGTCGTTGATATGTATGGGTTATTTTGATCTTTGAGATTGTTCCAGAAGTCGTTAAAAACCATGGGTTAGCTCCGTAGAATTTACTTTAAACTTTTTGGAATTGATTTTTATTTTCATCTAATTTTAAAATGAAACAGAAATCAAATAAAATGTCTATACACTCGGACTTTTTTAACAAATATTACATATTTGTGACCTCAGATTTTTTAAACCTGAGACAGATTTTGCTCGACAGGAAAGTAACTTAGGTGGACAAGCTTCATGAACAATGGCATGGAGAAATTAACGGCAGAAAATCAGAATACTTATTATGTGTGAATGCAAATTTGACAACAAAAAATCCCAGTTCTTATGTATTTTGTCCAGAAGTGCCATAAGTACTGCCAGAGAAGTCTGGTGCCAATAAAGGTCGCCTGTAAGGCATTCGGTCTTGTCCAGCTCTTCGAAACGAGTTTCTGGTCCACCCGTACACCAAAGAATTGAAGAAACCTTGCATTGGAGTTAGAACACCCTACAGAAAATGCAATATATCGTATATATATATTTAGGTTTACACCGTGATTGTTGACATGTGAAGTGGTGATAACCCTTGGTAAAATACGCAGAAGGAAGAGAATAAGAGAATAAACTCTCTAATTAAACTTAAAATCCCGCGAGTTCAGAAGCAGGGATTTCCCCAGAAAAAAAATTTTCACTCTGGGTCCTGGTGGGTTAACACTGGACTGTACCTCGACGGAGGCCTGTGTTCTCCGTTTACACCTGCTACAACTGGTCAGCTGGCTGATTTACACTGTCTATAATCCATTGTTTTTATCTTGATTAGTTAGACTGTTGAAGAAGCCTCAGTAATCAGGTCAAATCTTTGTTGAACCGGGAAATTTAGTGTATTTTCATTACGCAGGGCATTCACATAGATAACACCGGGCGCACCACCGACTAAGAGGGCCCTACGGAGATCCATGTGGAAATGGATGACGAATCGGTCTATAACGGTCATAAGCGTGGGGGTTGTGCTCCCCCATACTGATCTTCATCGACTTGTCTTGAAAATAAACGTCAGAGAGGAACGCATGTGAAAACGTTTGCCTGCCGCTTTCTATTGACGTACGACTAATACTCAACTGCACTTTTAAACATTTCATTCCGTTTTCAAGATTATCGAGCTGTCAAGATGAACTGTGATACCCATAATTGTGAGTGAAAAGATGACCTAATTCACTCAGACATGCTGACATTGTCACAGTACCTCGATAAGAAACACAAAGAACATTTTCTTGAAGTTGTAGCCCTTGTCTTCGGTACCCAGATCAACAAATGCGACAATAAATGCTGTGAAAAATAAAATGGAAAAATACAACAAAACTCGCGAACTGTTTACGGCGAAGTCACAGAGATTTTGCTGACGGGCATTGAAAGTCTTGAGAGACGTTTGGCCGGTCGGAAAACAATCCAGAGTCGAACATGCGGCTAGGGAAAAGCGAAAAGTTGAACGAGTTGAATGAAAGCCAGCGGAATCAAATGAATAAGAAACTAACCGTTTCTAGTTCCCAAGCTATTGATTACGATTACACTTCCTCTCACTGGCTGTCACTCGCTTCAAATTCGAACTCAACTCGTTTTACAGTTGGTCCAGCCTACCTGTACTTTCTCGAATGCAGGTTATTTTACGACCAGTTGAACGCATAGAAGAGCCTCTTGTAGAATTTTTTTTTTGTTTTATTTGGTCTCAGTGGAATATATCTAGCGCGAATAAATGAGGTAAAATAAGTTTTACCGCTTTTTAGCGGACCCACCTTGCCACTGATCTTTTGCCGTTGGCTCAACAAACAAGGAAACGAGCTTTTGGTGCTAAATTTAAACACCAAAGCTCAGTGTTCTCGCGACGCAACCTAAAATGGTGCTAATGGAAATATCTGCAAATTTAAAAAAGATGCGAATACTTTGTGAAGATTTTACTACTCTTCATTAACGTCCAGCATTATTGCCAGACCAAACCCAAACTCTAACCCTAACATCAACCCTAACCCTAATTAAATGTAGATCATAAGAAAGTAAACAGCTTTCGTCTCTTCACGATACCTTTCGTCTCTTTCATTCCAAATAATCGAATGTACATATACTTTGACATGCGATGGTATGCATAATTTTCCCACCAAACGATACCTTGTTTGCCAACTGAGCTCGCAATCACGACCAGCGGCAAGGTGGGTCCGCTAAGCTGCAATCTAACCTCTATTTTACCTGGTAACCAACAAATGAAGAAGACAAAGATGTACAGCATCACTCGCTTTTTATTACTTTCCATCAATTCTCGTTGTTGGATGGAAAGAAGACCTGAAAATTTGAAGACAGAAAACTGAGGCTGGAATTGAAACAAACGTTTGCATATGTGAAAGACGCGATAGAAAGCAACGATTATACGGACTACAGTAAATAATCAAGAGCGCGAGTCTTATTTTTTCAACCCCTTGCTTGCAGTCAGGGGAGACCTTTGGGATTCTTTGGGAAACTAACTTATCTAACTCAGATATTCAAAACACTTCACAGCAGCAACTAAGAGATTTTTACACTTTAATACCCAGTGTCCAATATACCGGAAACCGAAGAACAAAAGATCTATTCAGAAAACAAAGAAAAAACAATTCAGGCGTTAAAGGATTAATGGTCTAGCCAAGGACAACTCCAACACAGGGATGTACCAAATACTTTTTTAGATACCGAACTTAGACGAACAGCAGATAATTGGAGCCATTATCAGAACATGTATGGTAGGTCATATGTAGGTTTGGTTTCGATTTTCAGATTTTGCCCCTTGTTTCTTTTGCTCAGTGTAAAAATCTCAACTCTTCTGTGTTTTACACGTTAAGTGTTTTAGTTTTTCTTTTTTTCTTTCTTTTTTTTTTTAACGAAGTTTGCCACACAGAGCCGGATAGCCAGATTTCACCTGGTATCGGCATCTGGTATTTGGGCTCGACACATCTCTATTCCATCAGTTCCACACTTACACACATACCGTAGTTCTGGAATGATGTTGGTTAAACCTCAAATATTTGTACGTAAACCGGCTAGCTCACGAAACGACATTTTATCGTTTCCATTTAAACCTGTAAATCTGTTCCATATCTGTTTATGTGTTCATAAATGTCGGTTGGTCATAACACTAACCCTGACTCTAAAACCTAACCCTGATTATCTTCTCTCCAGCGAATGAGCGATCAGAGTCTTCAACTGTGCAACAAAAGTCGCTTTGTGATCAAACACCGTCGCACTCGTGTCTGATACACAAGAAGAGGTGACGGAAACAAGAAGAAAATCAAAACGGCAAAACTTTGTCTGCTTATATCAAAAACAAACCTTACCAGATCGTTTGATGGTGTTCGTATACTCCTTCACAGACTTGTAGTACAAAACCTGGAAAATGTTTTAACGAAATATGAAAACATAAGAAAGGCCAACTGCTTCGTTCGGATAAACAACAAAAAAGCTCTGGAGGAATCAATTTAAAGATTGAGGAATCAATTTAATCTATTCATTGATATCACTTTTGTACCAAAAAGTCTAAGTTATAACGACCCATAGGGACTAAAGTCACAACAAGTTGAACAAAACTTGCGAGCAACCTGTTATAGTCCTCTCACAACAAACTGGAATGAGCCGTAAGAATACATGTCAAAACCGCTTGGCCGTGACAACCTTGGGTATGATACTGTAGGGGACTTTTTGTGTATCTTTACAACTTACGTACCAGAAGAAGCACAATGGAGATACCAAGAGTTAATACGAGGAGTAGAGAACCATAATTTCTCCAACCAAAGCTGTCGTGATTGGTAATCTCAACACCTCGCTAAAGAAACAGATAAATTGATCATTAAGCGCTTGTTTCATCGAAACCAAGAGGCGAAGAAACGTCCAATATGATCAACTATCAGGCACGTTCTGTCGACTTCATAAGGTGATGCGATAGCAGGAGTTGATTTAGCTCACATGCCTCATCCCGTTTTATCAGTAACCGCCTTCATTTAAGGTAACAGCTGTTACTGAAGTGGAATTGATAATGACATGCAAAGATCAGTGAAAATTTTATGGAATGTTGTAAGCAAATTGCTGAGGAAAGATAGAAATTTCTTTAACCATTTCAATTATGAAGGCGCCACTTACTTTAGGATTTTATTCCGCCTAAAACTAAACAATTTTATTCAGCTGGGAACACCTCGGTTAGTGAATGGGTTAACAGACTTTGGGTGAGTTCAAACACGTTTTATACCTTTGCAAGTTTATACTTTGATGTTTGAACCTGAGTTCAAGGTACTCGTTGAAGAAAGCAGGAGGAATGCTTATGAGATTTGCTTTGAGACATTTCGTTCGACATTTGGTCAAATTGCCGTACAATCTGATGTGTGCAGGACCGACAAAAGCTCATTCCCGAACGACACGAGATATCGAGTAGAAATCACTGTGGACGAGTGGGTTCCGTTGTCGTCAAGTATTTCCCGCCAACATTCGCAAGAGGATGAGCAGCTTTCGACTTGAAGTCGTTCAGGATTTAAATCTCTTCATTAATAGCACCAAAACCTCTACCTGATCGTATATTCTTGCTCTCGGTCGGTCAAATAGTAGAAGACACCTGTATCAAGACATTGTTAAGAACGTGAAAATTTAGAGACGATCCGTGATATCTAATCGGGAGAACGACTACATATAATCACTGCGTAAAAAATTTTCCCTCGCCTAAAAACGGGCGAGACGTATTTACACGTCTTGAAACTTTTTTTTTATAGCCCTTCAAGCCGCTAATTTATTTTGGGGGTTTGAGAACACCCCCACTGTTGACATAAATCACCGTCAAAACATTGAAACGACTAATTGTGAATAGACGCGCACGCTTTTAGCTTTTCGTTAAGAAATAATTTACGAACATCTGACGGGAATCCAAACTGTAAACTTTTGACCTGCGGTGAGACAATCCGAAATTTCGGATACTATGGCTCAAATTGTTAGCGAAGGTATTAGGATTTTGGCTCGTATAAAGATGATGTGTCTTAAGCGTTGCCAATCTACAAATCTCAACATTTTGACAGATACTTACCGCGAGCAGTCAAGGAAATCTTTCTTGGAATAAAATAATACCATAGGTAACATCAATAACACAGGGAGAATCCTGAAAAATAATAAGTGGAACGTATCGGAAAGCACCGTAATAATAAGTGGGAACTATCACATATACACGTCGGAGAACTTTATTTTCAAAATTCTCAGAAAATTTCTCAGAATTTTGGCCTCACTGAAACATCAGACCGATGACTGCCTGTGCATTCGAATAATACGTATCCCCATAGTCAGGAACTTTTACAATGTGATCAAGTCCTTCGAGGGGGGGTCTAAAAAAGATATGATGTAGCAGAAGACTCACCACGACAGAGCGTACAAACAAAAGAAAACTGTTCTATGGAAGAAACCATGAGAGGACTGCAAGATAAAAAGCAGTATATAGGTAGTCAAAAATATCATATACGTTAAATTTGAACGTTTCAGAAATTGGAACACTTGAGGGGAGCCAATATATTCTCACGCACATTATGCCTTTGCCCGCGAAAGCATTTGTTTGCAACACACTTATTTCTCAAATATGGTGATGACCAAAAATTCGTCTCTTTCATTCATGATTGATGGTGCTAAATATGGTGTCATTCGCCATGGAAACGTGATGGTACAAGATGAGATGGTGCTAAACATGGTGTTAAAAGAGATGGTGCTAAAACATGGTGTCATTTGCTATGGAAACGTGATGGTACAAGATGAGATGGTGCTAAACATGGTGTTAAAAGAGATGGTGTTAAAACATGGTGTCATTTGCCATGGAAACGTGATGGTACAAGATGAGATGGCGCTAAACATGGTGTTAAAAGAGATGGTGCTAAAACATGGTGTCATTCGCCATGGAAACCTGATGGTACAAGATGAGATGGTGCTAAAACATGGTGTCATTCGCCTCAAAAGGCGGCGGTGCTACCCCCCAGTGCGCGTTCAGAGAACGTCGGGGGGGGCTGCGACGGAAGTAAGGCAGCAGAGAGAGGGGAGTAAGGATGCAAATGGTGGGCGTTCATCAGTCGCATTCTTCAGTATCTAGCACTCGTTTGGTGTTAAAATCTAACACTGGGTGACCAACTCTTCAATACAGAACTGAATAACAATGTATTACAGTTAATCAGTTAGTAATTCTGGGGTTGGGAAGTGGCGTGGACACTACTGGGACTGAGTGTGCTCAGCAGGGGATGGCAAGAGGTTTCAGTGCGAAGCAGGTGGGTGTTCATCTAAAAAAGGTTGAGGACCATTGACTCAGAGTTAAACTCCCCTCCACTTTGTGCCTTCCAACTCCAGTTGAGCCAATTTATACGACATCCAAAATACAGAAAAATTTACAGCAATTGCTGGGGAAAAGAATGACTGGAGTTTGGAGTAGATTTTCTTCAGTGAGCAGTTTTCATTACCTGCATACCTCATTTCTTGCTTAATTCTTTCATGCTACAGTCTCTCAGTCAACTTGAAATCAATCAAGACTTTTATTTTTTCGTCAAAGAGCTGGTGTTGTGTTTGCCCTCTGGGTGGGTTCTACTCCCAGACAGCAGGGCCTTTTTTAACTATTATAGTGGGGGGGGCAAATGCCCCCCCCCAGTCCCTCTAGGTGGGACGAAAATAAGTAATAATAAAAATGCCTATAGACAAATTTGTTGAGTGTTTTCTTTCAATACTGACAATAATCTGTGCTCTAGGTTTACGTTTTGTAGATTTCAGAATGAGTCGAAGTAAAAAACGATTCTAGAGGGACAAATTTATCAATGAAGCCAAAGGTCCCTTTTGGAAAATGCCCCCCCACGGCAAATTTCTTAAAAAAGGCCCTGCCAGACAGTGGCCCTAGAGTTGCATTTTTTGCAACTAGTCTGGGTTGGGTATTAAAATGCAAAATTTTGACACTTGAGAATTTCCTTCATTATTTATAAACTTGAAAAAATTTTTGGGCTGTTAGTTTTAAATTAAACTTGTAACTCTATTATTATCTAACAATCATGGATACCTCATTAAACATTTCAAATTGTGTCTTTTGGGGCAAATTGAGTTTTTTTTTTTTCCATTTTTCATTTCAGCACATGCATTTTCCCCCTCATAAATACAATCATTCAACACAAATGCCTGACCACTATGATGCTAACATAATGAGGTTCAACCATCACAAACATTCATGCAAATATTATCATGACTTATGAATTCTGCTACCATTCAATATTATTTAGCCTGCCCTGAAGGGCACTGACATGTTTCAACTTAACCCATACCAAGTGGGCTAATTTTCAGCCTTCTGAATATTCATAGAATGCTACGCTTGTCTGGTTTCTACAAATCCCTTTATCCCCCTTAACTTTTCTGCTGGTGTTGGGTGTGCCAGTAATTACTAATGAAGCCAACCATTAACACTGTATCCATTACTGGCATTGGTAGATTACTTCTATGTCAGGTAAAAAGTTGAAAGGTTGAGAGCTGTCATAACTGATCTCAAAGAATATTGATGTTTCAAGCAAAGGTCCTTTGTCAGAAAAGAAAGAACACCTTTCTTTCCTGAGGAAGAAAGAAAGAACACATTTCTTTCCTTTCTTTTTCAGACACATTTCTTTCCTGACAAAAGGCCTTTGCTTGAAACATTGATATTCTTTGACACTGGTTATGGCAGTGGTCAACCTTTCAACTTTTTACCTTATTTATCACTGCCTACACAGTATTCTATTCTTCTATGTCATACTTACAGCTCCTCGGGTCCTTTGTTTAAGACGAATATAAACATGTGCAGCATAATTGGTAGTCAGGAAGAAAGATGTAATGTGAAATACCTAGAATAAAAACAATGTTTAACTGATAGGCCTGTTAGAGCATACCGTAGTCAATCAAGATACTGTATATGCTGGATCTGGATTTCAATGAACAAACTTCAAAATGGCTAGCAAAGGCCTGTGAATTATGTTTAGGTTGAACTCAAAGACCACAAATCCTTTGTGATAAGGCAATAATCAAATCATATAGCTGAATGGTTCAACCCAGACATTTCTACTTGTTGATTGCTTCATTATTTGCCACTTCTATAGTGTCTAGCAATTGTAAATAGGTACAAATTTGAATAAATGTGAACATAAATACAGAACAAAGACCTTCACAGATTGTTTGAATATGAAAACTGGATTGAATACAAACTGGATTGAATACAAACCTCAGTTGCAATTTCAAGATAAAAACAGGACTTTATGTCTTCAGCACTTTCATGACGGAAAACCCAGTATAAGGTGGTTGTTAAGAACCAGCTACTAGCCAAGAGGAAGTCAGCCAGTGACAAATGGAAGAGTGGAAGGACCTGAAAAAAACAGTCAATCTTACATACATACCCTGAAGTGCATGAACTGATTTTAATCAGTTCATACAATTTTAATCAGTAATTTAAGAATTTTCTTTTCCTTTTTCTTCCTTATATTCCCTTTTCACTTACTTTTTCCACCTTTTCTCACAAAACATACTATCATTTTACAGCTAAACTATACCTTATAATACAGCAGGAATGAACATGACTTTGCAACTGAATGTTGGGTATATGAATCATGTACTTGCCATTCTATAACCCATTCCTCCCTGAAAAAGTACTTGTTTTATTCTAGCTAATTGCAGATTATTTTATTCAGCAGAATAAAGGACTGAGTTGAAACCAGTCTAAGCAGCAACTGGATGACTAATCAATCCTTTCTAAGCTTACCTCAGGACTACAGACGATTTTCTTGACACATGTGTAGACAATTATTGACATCGAACCCACAATACTAAAATCAAAAGATTTCATATAATGTTGGATAAGAAATGATCAAAAAGTCTGAAAACACTTTGGACCATTGCATGCATTGTATATACGATAATGGACTGCATTTGGAATCCCCACTCATGTCAGGTACTCATTTTCCTGAACTAAATGCTCAAAAGTAACTTCAGTGAAGTAATACCACCAAACCTTCACATACCTCAGTAATGATGAAAACAAGTAGACCACTGCCAAAGCTTTTAACTGCAAAAGTAAAAATTTACATTCAACTAAACACTGCACAATATTTCTCCCATTCATTTCCTGAAACTCCCATGTGCATTGGTTGCCCAAACTTATGATCTGAAGTCATGGTAGAATAACCAATCAGGATGAGGTAGAAGGTCAGCACTTATTCAATTTCTAAATCCTATGTTTTAGCTTTGATCTAAGTCAAATCTTCTTACCACAGCTGCAACAATCTATATTCCCAACCACCATGACAAGTTGAAGATTAATTTAAAAATTGGGACATTCTTGCCCACTTGACATTAATGCATACCCAAAATGAAGATGCTTAACAAAGAACTGTATTTAATGCCCACAGCTAACACAGGATAACTCCTTGTTTAATAAACATAAAGAATTGGTGAGAAAAGTCCCTGTTATATTATGTGCAGTGGCTTAGCCAGGATTTTCTTACATGGGGCAACATCTCACCACATTGGGCCGAAAGGCCAGTTAATTAGCACCGCTTTGGTCTGGGTTAATCACTGTGACTCATTCAAAAATGAAGATCACTTCCACTAATTACTGTAAAATTCATGTGTATCAGTCCAACATATGTGCAAATTTCTAATGCAACACAACATACGGGTTTTGTTTCTTGGAATTAATATTTCCTTCCACAACCTATGTTTTGTGAGGCCAAAACGAGAGTTCATAGACGAAATCATGTTACTGGCAGTGTTATCAAAATTAATTAATCTCGAGTCTTAATTACTTAATCGTATCCTAAACCTATTCCACCAACTTCTCACTCACATTCGTAATTTCGAATTTTTAATTTGGGCAAGTCCATTTTATGTCGAAAATAAACTGAGAATTGTCATCTTAGAGCTGTACATTCCAGTAAACGCAAGAACAGCCACGGTAAATTGTCTGAATATTCAAATAAATGCAAAAACGTGATCTGTGTGCTGTTTATCTAGTTCCAAGAAGATTATTTTCGGTTTATTTATCAACTACATTTTCAAGTCTACTTTATCCATGGCAAACTGAATGGCTGTTTTTGTTTTAGTTTCCTTGTTGGCAAGCAGACAAATTGTTAATTTGCGTGAACCATAGTTGACAAATTACTCGACCGCGTGCTGCAGACTACAATAGTTGTAAGTCTGACTTGAAGTTATATTTATAACACTTTCAACAACACAACTATTGTAAACTAGGAGAAAAAAACAAACAAGATACTAACCATATTTTGTGCATCATCGCTTGGCTTATCACACAAATGAGGGTTCAACGGCACTGGAGGCAAAGTGGAGTACTCTGCCGTACCATTTAGCATCTCAGTGGCTTGAAGTTGTGTTTGCATAGTACGAGGACTAGCTGCTCACTTTCGAAACCTTGGATTGCTTCACAGTTTACTCGGCAGTTCCTCTTTATAACGTGATATGAAACTAGGTATTGTATCTCGGATAAGAACGAAAGCTCTTCTCATTAAGCCAATACACCCGGCCTCTCAACAGCTACGGATGGGAAGACAACAGCCGGTTACATGGCAAGTGTACTTGAAGTGGAATAAGTTTTGCATAGAAAGACAAAGAGATCTGATTTTAATTGCCGCCTTTCTTGACCGCAAACATTCCTGAGCATTCGTTGAACTAAACCACAGTTTTAAACAAGTCTTCAAGCCATATAAATTAGCAGGATGTGGCGCATCTAAGCTTGTCTTTGCAGATCTTGCTAAACGACCTTGCTATTAACGAAAGGCAAAAAGTATTGTATCATTAAATCCCCCGGTACGGTAGCCAAATTTCCAAAAACCGACTAAGGCAGCTGTCAGGTTGTTGTGTCTGTCAATCTGAAGTTTTTCGTCATTGTGCGGTACTATTTGTAAGTTTCAGAACACTTGAAATTAATCAAACAAGTTCCAAGGCAAATGGATTTATTATGAAAAATAGCGAAAATTAATGAATCATGAAGCGGGAGGTGAAGAGGGACATTTTCTTCCACCCAGTCTTTCCTGATGACGAAAAAAATTAAAGTATCTCAAAAACAAAAGTGAGAGTTTGAATAACTGGTTAATAACCAGACACTGCTTAGCAGGTTGTGGGCTTATTGATATCCAAACCTCAGAAAAGGTCAAATTCAATCGTGAGCACATTCCAATTTGAGTTCAGTGATTGTTATCAGATGAAAATCATGAACACTTTTGAACACTTGACAAATTCGAAATGGATTTCCGTGTTTGGTTAGTGATCCAAACAAGCGGGATGTTGCGAGACTTCAGGAATGCATGACAAAACACGAGCTGTGTTTTTAGCTTTTTGAAAGTCGAGCAACCTCCCAAGTGGCTGAATCACAGGATCCACACACGCAAATTTAATTGGAATTTCTGTGATAAATTAACGACAGATAAAAGCTGTTATCTTCATCCATCATTGATAAAATGAGCAATTCTTCCGAAAATCTTTAACTTCCAATCAGAGAGAGATGAACGTCAGAAAAGCGATCAAATGAATCGAGAACGATGACCTATAAAGTATGTTATATCATATAGGTCAGTGGTCGAGAAATGGATGTGAGGACTAACGAACTCAAACCACTTCAACGTGGTTAAAAAAATTTAGTAAGCGAGTTGTTTTTAGCTATTCGAAACTCATGCATTATAACAAGTGTTTGGATCACAATATCCAATCACGCAAGATTAGTCATTCTAAAATAATAAGTCTGAACGTGTCGCACAAACCTGAGTGCACTTTTGGCGGGAAAGCACCGACCTGTACAGATATATTGAATACTATGAATAGGTCAGTGTCTCTGTAGTAAACACGGGTATTAACCAATCAGAGATGGCGTACTATACAGATTTTATTCTAACACGTGTCCATTCAGATACCTGATTACGTAATGACACTAGCGGTAAACACGACGGACGGAATGCCGTTTCCAAGGATGTTTTTCAAAAACATTAGCGCTAAATTCAACTTGGTTTTCCCTTCATGTGGCGTTTTTCTCAATACTCTTTGTCACAAGGAGCAGTTTGTTCCCAAGAACAATTTTCAAGTAGACCCAAACATCCTGTCGAGGTTACGAGAGTTCATTGAAGACAGCCATCGTTTGTTTGTGGTCACTGGAGCCGGCATTTCAACTGAGTCTGGAATAAGAGATTACAGATCGGAAGAAGTTGGGTTATACGCTGTCAGCAATAGTAGACCTGTTCAGCATAAAGATTTTGTGGAAAGTGCCAAACGGCGGCAACATTACTGGGCCAGGAATTATGCTGGTTGGCCGGTATTTTCATCACACGACCCAAGTAATGGACATTATGCTGTGGCTGAACTCGAAAAAGTTGGAAAGATTTATTGGACAGTAACCCAGAATGTCGATTCTTTGCATACAAAAGCGGGATCAAAAAGATTGACTGAATTACATGGCTCAAGCAGCAGGTACAATCTTTCAAAGAAATCCTGTTGATATTTTTAATGGAACTGAAAGAACTGGGCCGACTTGGACATAGCCAAAAAATATCAAATTAACGTAAGAATAATATGTCTATTCAGCTGCAAGAGTTGTGATAAGCAGGATAAGTACTGTTTATGGTGGTAAGGCATCAAATAGTGTCATATTCAGGCAAAAGGTTATTCAAAATAAATCTCATAATTTCCTCAGCACTCTGTGGAAATTCAAGGATGGCGGAGCTGGGGGTGGGGCTGCAGGGGCTGTAGCCCCCCCACTTTTTTCCAAATGTAATGTTGAAACAACTATGCTTTAAAACACTTGTTGTGCAATTTCCCAGAGAAGCATACAAAATGTTGTATTTTTATCTCAAGCCCCCCCACTCGTAATTCCGCTCCGCTGTCCCTGAAATTCCTGTGAAATGAAGAGGTGGAAGGTGTGTAATGGCCCAGTATCTGTTTGGAACAACTGCATTGTGTTAATGAAACATCTCCATATAAAAGATAAAAAATACTGCTAGGTTGGCCAGACCTCGAAGAAGGCGGGTACATGTAGTCATGCAGCTGGTCTAGAGATTAAGTTATTCAAGGGTTTAGGTGGCACAAGATTGGATCTCTGGAGCCACAAGAGTTCCTGAGGGACATGAAGGGGTAGATAAGGGTACTACATTACCATGGGTTCCATCATTGTTCTTGGCAGCCGTGCATGTTGGTGGTACTTCATCAAAAGAATCTTGTTACCTGTGATTGAACGTGACTTCTAACATGACTATTGTATGTTTAGGACTGGTTGCTACTTACCTATTCTGTCCATATTGAAATAATCATTTTTTTCATTTTCTTTTTCTGCTGGAGTGATGTACTGAGTGTATATGTAATCACTCACATCATGTCAACTCTGGTAGCACATCAGTCAATCGACATTTAGAATTTTGTTGTGGCTCAGACCAGATACTCTAATTGAGCTAACATGAAGTTTGACATTTCACCCCCAAATAACTCTTAAGGATTTTATTCAATGAAGAGATAGATTTGGTATATGGTAATGGTATAGGTTGCTATTAATGTAAAATAAACCCTTTGATTCTCAGGGCTTATCCCTGTCATGTTTAAAATCTTCTGGCAGTAGCCAGAGTAAAATACTAAAGTGCATCCTTCCCTTTAATGGGTTTAATTTGTTTACTTTTTGTTGAGGGTATATTGCATGCTTTGTAGATACTATGGCTTAACGTACACCCTATGCTATGGCCTTTGTGAGTACGTAGTGTTAAATACATACCATAATTAGTAGCTGCATGGAGAAATGAAAAAACTTCTTGTTTTTGAACAGGGTAATTTGTTTGAGTTGTGGAACCACAACTGCAAGAGATGATCTCCAAAGAAAATTGAAAGAACTAAACCCAAACTGGTCGGCACCTCCTGATATTTCTGCTCCAGATGGTGATGTGTTGCTTCTTGATGACCAAGTTCAAGACTTTCAAATACCAGATTGCAGTAGCTGTGGTGGCATACTGAAACCTGATGTTGTGTTTTTTGGTGACAATGTTCCAAGAGACAGAGTGAACTTAGTTCATGAACGTTTAAAAGAGTGCGATGCTGTTTTGGTTTTGGGATCTAGTTTACAAGTGTACTCTGCATACAGGTTTATGGTTGCTGCTCACCAACAGAAAAAGCCTCTGGCAATAATAAACATTGGGACCACAAGGGCTGATGATTTGGCTACTCTGAAAGTGCAAGCCAAGATAGGAGAAATAGTGAATATGTTGTACGGCTGAATTGGGCAAAATTAAAACTAAGCCAAAGTAACACTTTGTGTTCTTTACCAATTTTTATGTCTGTGGTATTGTTGCAATTGAACCAGGTCTTGAGTGGAGACAAGAAGAATTGAATCATATAATTCCTTGCCAAGCATAGCGGAGTCATTCACCAAATGTTATGTGAATCAAGTCAAGGTAGATGAATGATCTTCAAGCTCAATACTCAGAAAATGATTTCTGAGCCCCAGACGGGGATTGAACCCACAACCTTCTGATGACAGGTAAGATGCTCTAACCATTGAGCTACCAAGACTCAGATGGTGAGCTGGGATGCAAGTTTGATATATATGTGCAACCTAAGCGGAAGCCACTATATATTAATAATGATTGATGCTTGTTATTATTAATATATATATATATAATTATTATATTATTCACTATATAGTGGCTTCTGCTTAGGTTGCACATATATATCAAACTTGCACCCTAGCTCACCATCTGAGTCTTGGTAGCTCAATGGTTAGAGCGTCTTACCGGTCATCAGAAGGTTGCAGGTTTGATCCCCGTCTTAGGCTCAGAAATCATTTTCTGAGTATTGAGCTTGAAGATCGTTCATCTATCTTAATATATCCAAGCTCTCATGTTTCTCAAACATTAAACAGCATCAATGCAATCAGTTGTACGACCAAATTTTGACATACTGTAAGTCTAATCACTTTAGCAAGTATAGGAAGAAACAAACACCAAACAATAATTCCATCTTGGTAACTCAAGATATGAGTTAAAATCAAGGGAATTACAATGAAATTGTAATATTTTGTCTTTATTTCAAAGATATCATCAGTCTGTGTGATGATGTCTTTGAAATAAAGACAAAATATCACAATTTCATTGTAATTCCCTTGATTTTAATTCATATCTTGAGTTATAAAGATGGCATTATTGTTTGGAGTTTGTTTCTGTCTAATCACTTGCTGGTCAAAATTCAAGCTCAAGTCCAGTTGCCTAGTCTTTTTGGTTACTATCTCAAATTAATTTATAGTTGTTAAAATTGGTTAGCTGTTGATTCATTCAGATTGTTAGATGGTAAAATTGAAAGAAATTAATAGGAAATAAACTTCTCAAACTCATTAATAATTCACAAAGAAAAAACAAAACAAATACATAATTAATCAGTATTTAGAAATTGGAGGAAGGTTACAGCTGGATTTTTCCAACTTTGGCTGGATTTTCGCCTAATACTGGTTCGTTTAGTGTTCTTCCTCCGATTTCTAGATACCTCGAAACTCGTTAAAAAACTCGGCTTCGCCTCGTTTTTCAACTCGTTTCTCGGTATCAAAAAATCGGAGGAAGAACACCAACTCGTACTTGAAATATTACATCAATTATCTAAATGTTACATCTGGTGGCTAAAGCAACTTACTTCTTGGCGAGAGTCTATCCTAACTTTACAATCTTCACATAAACCTCCTTGTACACTGTCTGGTCTTAACGCCCTTTTTCAACTGCGCAAACTAACCAATTCAACTTAGCACATATGTTACAGTGAATATTAAATGTTATTTCTTCCGGTTCCGTCGAACGGGAACAGTAAAGAAACACCAACATAGCGGCTATAACATCAACCGAATACGCCCTATATTCCTACGTTTTTATGTTACATGGTCACAATCTGGACTGTATCCGTCAAAAAAGTATGCATGGATTTTAAGACTGTTTAAAAAGCGCCTAGATATCAACTTTTTCTTCGAGAAATGTCCTTAAAATACGCTAAAATTGTAACTTGATTAGAGGACAATCTAAGCCATACTTTTTATTAAACAGTAGCTCTGTTCCAAATGACTTTAAAAGTACAGCATAATGTCAATAATTGCAAAAGTTACACATTTTTAAAAACACAAAACTAAAGGACGAGACAAATGCCAAAACTTAAGAATGGAGATGTCGACGTTTCGGGCCTAGGCTCTTCGACGGAGTGAAACGTCTCACTCCGACGAAGGACCTAGGCTCGAAATGTCGATATCTCCTCTCTTAATTTCCGGCATTTGCCTTTCCTTTCTGGCTTTTTTGTGCATCCATCAACAGTGTCTACGCAACAATCTTATACAGCTTTTAAGACTTTTGATGACATGATTGTGACGTCAGCATATTACGTGAGTAAACGAAAAAACTTTGACCGCATATTCCGCACATACAATATCTAGGTGATTCCCCAAATCTTTAAACTCTGCTGCAAATGAATTAGCTGCTCAAATGCAGTAGCACAGCCCGAGGGTGGGCGGGGTGGGTGACTTGCCCATGCGAGAAATGGACTCAGAAAAAATTGGAAAGGAAGGAAGGAAGGAAAGAAGGAAGGGAGGGATGGACAGACCAAGAGAGAATGAACAAGAGAATTTACAAAGGAGTAGATTTACCGATTTAGGAAGATGGCAAACGGTTATAGGAAGAATGGGAGAAATTTAGGAGGAAAAAGCGTTGGTAGGAAGATATTTGGGAAGAAAAGAATGAAAATAATTTGGGAAGAAAATGATTCAGGAACTGATTAGGGGATTTTTGGAGGAAGGGTTTATGAGGTCGCTTGAAAAGGATAGGACTTACGAAGAAAAAGAATTAGCAAGGAAAACATGTAAGAATGAGACGGTGAAGGAAATTTAACAAGGAAGGAATTTCAGAAACAAGGAAGAAATTTAAAAATCGGAGCGATTTAGGAAAAATCTAGGAAGCTAGGTGGGAAATTTCTAGAAGTTCGCCCACCCGGGTCTTAAAGACTGGCTACGCCGCTGCTCAAATGAACTGTCTAAACAACGGTAGCATAACAACGAAATACGTCGGAACACCCTTAAGCCTATTTTCCACTAGGCGGAATTTTTCGCTCGAAATGCATTTTCCGCCGGAAAGTTTTCCAAGCGAAAACGCATCTTCAATTTCCACATACGCTGAGCGGCGATCGGAAAATAGAGCCCGCCAAATTTGAAAGATCAAAAAACAAAGATGGCGCCCATAAGACGACAACACTTGCAAAGGCTATTAATTTTAATTTTACTTCGAAGGAGACTTCGCCGTCAAAATGAGAGGTACAAGGAAGGGTTTTGAGTGCGAAAAATATTCGAGCAACGCAACTTTGTGGTTGTTGTTGTTGGGCTGAACAAAACAATTCATTTAAAGAATTTACATCCAGTGTACTCAGTCCATCCACACTTTGAGAATTTCCTGACACGCGAAGCAATTCTTTTAACGAGTTAATACCAAAGCTACTCATGCGAGCATCACCTTCCATATTGCTTTCTTTTTCTTGCGATCTGATTGGTTATTTCACTTTAGCAGAATTGCGGAGGCGGAAAAAGTCGGATCGTTTTCAACTTTATCGCGATAACGCCAATACTGCCAAGCGGAAAAATGAATAGCTACTGCGCATGCCCAATATTGATTTTCGGGTGGAAAGTGCATTTCGAGCGAAAAATTCCGCCTAGTGGAAAATAGGCTTTAACAACATGTAAGTTCAGTGAAACATAAACCTAATCAATGTCAAAATCGTTCACCGATCTTGTGGCGATATCTTCCAACACCAACAATGCTGTTTTCTCCAACTCTTCCAAACAACGCTGAAGAAAAACATAGGTTGTGCCAAACGACATCCCGCTGGCTATAGCCAGACCTATAAATGGAATAAACCGACTAAATTCCTCAATCGCTGTTTCCGAGGTGTACGCAGCCATGAACCCAGCGACTTGCGCAGCGGTCGTGAGACAAAATTTGCGAACCTTTCTCTGGTTGTCAGCATTCAGCCTGGCGAATTCGGCTGAACCTTCTTCAGGAAGACCAAGTTGTGATCTATAAAAGCTGATTTCACGCGTGATCAACGCAAGATCGACGGCAATAGACAAACCGGGTAACGGGACGAGCGCAGCAACTGCAGATGCCGAAGCAATCATCCATATCCTCCCTTTGAGAACCTGAACTTTTCTTTGCAAAATGTCAAGCGACAGACTCGTTAGAATGCCGAGGGACAAGGTTAAACTCTCTCGCTGATGTGTCGGTAAAACATCTAAAATGGCCTCGGTTAGTCGAACGAAGTCCCACTTGTTCGGATTGTGGTTGCTGATCAGGAATATATCTTTCAAATCGCCTACCAGGCCAACCAAATTCTCCGAACAGTCGTGGCGGATTTCATTTAGCATAACTTTTTCATTGAAGGATCGCTTTCGCCTTTCTGCTCGAGCATTTTCATCAATTTTAGTACGAATTAAGAAGAACTTCTTATTGACCGATTTAATTTTCCTGGCCAATTCCAGGTCATTCTCGGTGAATCGGCCGGCTGTAAAGATGAGAAACGTGTCGTACTTCTCCAGTTGCACCTTCTCGCAATAGGTCTTCAGATCGGGGTAATTCGGTGTCCCTATACCTGGTAAATCCCAAAAACTTATCTTCGAGTTGGTCGGATGAGCAAAGCGAGACGGCTCAGTTGTAGTCTCAGTGACACCAACTTTGGCTGCCATTTCATCATCGTCTGGAAGTCTGAAATGAAATTGAAAGGTTCAAGCATCTGCAGAAAGGCAGATTTCTGAGTTGTGAATTCAAAGATCTAAAATTTGTGTTTTGCTTTTGCGGAATTGAAAATCTGTAATTAAAATTTCAAGTCAGCATCGTGATTATGGGTATCACTTAAATCCATATGGTAGACTAAGAAAGAGACCGATTACATGGAGCAATGGCGGCGGAACAGTTTGATGATGTGATTGTGGTAGCTTGGTAATTATATTCTGAATACGCACGCTCTCAAGCTGTTCTCTCAGAAAAACGTTCTGAGTCCCTGACGGGAATGGAACCCGTAACCTTCTGATCGCCGGTGAGATGCTCTAACAATTGAGCTACAAAGACTCAGATGGTGAGTGAAGGCTATATTTGTGTACTGGTTCGTATAGATGGTAGACATATGTACTGCCAGTCTGCAAGTCTCAGTATGTCGTCTATTATTTTTTTGTGTTAATCAATGATGTGATTGTGGTAGCTTGGTAATTATATTCTTAATATGCACGCTCTCAAGCTGTTCTCTCAGAAAAACTGTCTGAGTCCCTGACGGGAATCGAACCCGTAACCTTCTGATTGCCGGTGAGACGCTCTAACCATTGAGCTACGAAGACTCAGATGGTGAGCGAAGGTTAAATTTGTGTACTGGTTCGTATAGATCGTAGACATATGTACTGCCAGTCTGCAAGTCTCGATATTCGCTCTCAGAATACTATCAGGCGAGGTCTAACATCATCCGTGCATGGACAAATGAAAAGACTACAACAAAATGGAATCTGCTAGCCTAGCTATAGAACGAACCCGTTGCGGTGAAAAACCCCTCCTAATATATAAATTTAAAAAGAGTACAAGTATTTATACTCTGGTTAAAGGTAATGCTGAGCTACATTTCTTAAAAGAACTGTTAGGGAAATATCATGAATAGACGCGAAAATTAAGATAAAAACTGGAATAATGAACCACGCAGTTTATTCGCTGACAAACTCGTGAACAGTACGGGCTAAGAAAAATTTTAAAATGGATATTTAATTATAATAGTATCGTCTGTATGGCAGCCACGTTCTTACGCATAGCTTGCATGTTAATCAATCGTCTAAAAATGTGGTGTTTACTGATTCGAGATTACAGGCTCGAACACAATGGACGCGCGACAAGGCAATCGCACGCGGTAACGCGTGGAAATTATCGCATTACAGTATGGTATAGTTCACGATGAATGTGCCCCTTTTGCACGATTGGCATAACGCGTACGGTGCGAAGACACATTAAACATGGAGGTACTTTTAAGCGTTAAGCCGTACGGTTACGGAGTCGCGTTACGTATCTACTGTGTACAAGAGCTAAGGGTTTCGTTGTTTCCCATTTCAAACATAGAATTGAAACTTGGAAAAATGAGAATGAAGGCGCTTGCATAACCAGTTGAGTTAAACAAAACGACCAAAGTACAGGATGAATCCTTGTTTGGTAAACACATAAACGGTGGAAACGATTCATACAACGAAGGAGTGATAAAAGTTCCGGTTACAGTATGTGGTTGGAACTCAGGATCCCATCTGGTTTCGTTCTTGAAAGTGAAACAATGAATGCACAAGGGTGTTTACATGGAAGCGAGCCAGCCCTCCTTGTAGGGCAGGCCCTTTTTGCCGGGTTCACGCCTCCCGGTGAATTCCCTTGTAAAATTTGTTTTCGTTTGCATGAGAGGAGGGCCAGCCCTCCTGAGCGAGATCTCGCCCAGGAAGGCTGGGAATATTCCTGTACACACTCCAAAGGAATGTCCCTCCTACTACGCGCGAGTGTCAGATCCAGCCCAGCTAGAAGGGCCAGAAAATTTCCATGTAAAAGCGAGGTGAAATTCAGCCCTCGTGCAAGGGCTAGTCCTACCAAGAGGGCTTGGTCGCCGCCATATAAACACCCCCCTTGATAAACCTATTGAAAACGAAAATAAAATTTAACTGAAGATTTTCAGAAAAGCTGGTCTCGAACGATTGCGACTTTGCAATTTTGACATTACTCTGTCAGAATTTGGTTGTTCCGTATTCTAGATATAATATCAAACTGTTTTGGGTTGGAAATTAGACATAAATACTCGACCTGCCATGTATCGCTCACGACGTGATAAAAATTTACTTACTCTCGTATGGCGTTAATAAAGCTAGACTTCCCAGTTCCTGAATCGCCAGTGATTGCAATATTAACCTCGACGTCTTTCCATCGCTCCAACTTCTGCTTCATGAACTCCTCAATTCCTGAAACTCCGTTTTCGTCAACGAACCCCTTAACATCTTCGGTGAAGATGAACTCCCAGTCCATTGCGTCCATCACAAACTGAAATATACGGAGTCACCGAATTCAGACAGAACACCTTGATTCACGAACACTTGAGTAACTAACATCCGCAATTGCAGATGGCTTAAATAGTCTATGACACTGTTTTAGAAATGATGTCATCGTGACATTCAGATAACACGTTTCTAATTTAAGGCAAAACACATGACATAGCAGGAGATCAAGAAAAACAATCTCAAAAGGGGAAACCAAGAGGCGCGATTTGACACTTACATCGCCCCGTCACATTTCTCAGCAGGCCGTTTCTGTAGCCATTTTAATTTGAAACTTGACGATTTTCCAGTTGGCTTCATCACAACCGGCTTACTAAGTGTTTGAAGTCGATCTTCCTCAGTAAGTAGCCTAACGTAAAAGATGTTTGCCTTTAAGAACCCGATTACATTTCATATAACCTACCATTTTGGGGGGTAAATATCTGTGCATGGTGAATGCCCTTATCATTAGTTATCGAGCATGTAAAACTCAGGGACATCTCAAACAGTCGGGGTTGGTATAAACTTTGTCACGAATTCTTGAGCCTCCCTTCCCCACTAAATATTGTTAATTTCCAAACGACTTTGCCAAATCCAACGAACAACATTGTTACTTTTGGCCACAAATTACGCTGAAGGATTTGCTTTGTACGATCTACTGATACTACGGATAACGATTAATACACACGCGTGGCGTGGAATTCCAAGTTATCCAACGTCAAGAACTAAAGCAGGTTTGCTTGGAGACATCACGTGAGGATTTGTTACTGTTTTATTCGAAACGAGTTTGACCTTAAGATATGAAATAGTGATACACTAGCTAGTGGCGACAAAATTCACTTACCTGCCGTACTCAAAGAAGTTAGCCACAAAGACTGCCCCACCATTGAAAATTTCCTTCTCTTAAATCGCAATTCACAGAATGGCAGTTTTCTACATTATTTCTGCGAAACTTTCCAATCTCCCGAAATCGACTTGCCTTCCCGGAATTACAGTTAATGGAATCCTTACTTTACTTAATTATTTATAGCGTTACAGCTGTGTAAACAATGCTCTGGAATAAACTGAAAATCTGATTCGATTTACATATAAGCAAACACTATGTCAGGTGAACATGTTGAAATTTGATCGGAGATTTTGAACTCATTACTGTTTTCTGAGTATCGAGCTTGAAGATCGTTCATCTACTTCAATATATCCAAGCTCTCATGTTTCTCAAACATCATACTGCTTCAATCATTATCAATATATATTGGCTTCCGCTTAGGTCGCACATGTATATATCAAATTCGCAACTTAGCTCGCTATCTGAGTCTCGGTAGCTCAATGGCTAGAGCGTCTAACCGGTCATAAGAAGGTTGCGGGTTCGATCCCCGTCTGGGGCTCAGATATCATTTTCTGAGAATCGAGCTTGAAGATCGTTCATCTACTTCAATATATCCAAGCTCTCATGTTTCTCAAACATCATACTGCTTCAATCATTATCAATATATATTGGCTTCCGCTTAGGTCGCACATGTATATATCAAATTCGCAACTTAGCTCGCTATCTGAGTCTCGGTAGCTCAATGGCTAGAGCGTCTAACCGGTCATAAGAAGGTTGCGGGTTCGATCCCCGTCTGGGGCTCAGATATCATTTTCTGAGTATCGAGCTTGAAGATCGTTCATCTACCTCATTACTGAATATTCGAAACCAAAGTCCTGGAGTTACAGCGTAGTCTTAAAAAATTTAATTCCAGAAAAGATCAGCAATATCAGATAGGAAATAACTCACGAACATTCAATAATTCTCGTCTTTTGCGTTGTTCCAGTATTATAAACTGATTTTAAGCCATGTTACCTAACCTTTTGAATTGCAATCACAGAAGGGAAAGTCCAAAGATCTAGTCCACCAGCGACGTACAAACGGTGGATTCCCTTTGATTACACCTCGTGATGGTCACAGTAATTTAACTTCGTTGTTTAACGATGGAAGAAAAATGCTGCAATCAACTGGCTTTGTATTCCGTCTGTTGAAGTAAAGTATTTCAGTCGAATCATCAGCGAAGACATTCCCAAGTGATGATATCCGATTTTGTTTATGGCGACTGTGTTTGGACCGGACTCCGGAAGTGTTGGTGAAATTCGAAAAGTCGGTCAGGATGATTGTGTGATTCAAGTTCACAAGTTCCTCAACAGAAAATTGAGAAAATGGTCAGACGTTGAGGTGAACATCGGTATCACTGGTGATTCGGGAACTGGAAAATCCAGCTTTATAAACGCCATTCGAGGGTAAGAACAGAAATTCGAATTTCGATTTCACTACAAAGACGACATTCTCAATTATCTCAATAGATTAAAAACCAACGCATGCAGTTTCAGTACAGTAAAATCCAGTTTATGGCCCACAGTCTCGAACTGTCTACTAGACGTTTAGAGGAATTCGCTACAAAACGATGTAAGAAGAAGCAAATGGTCGCCGGGACTGACTGGAAGACTTCGTCTTCATTAATACTGGTAAATATGAGGTTGAAAATAGAACTAAACGAATCCTAATTTGCCATAACAGTTTCGCACGATTTCTTGGTTTGTATGCTTCGAAATGCAGCAGTTTATGAATGCTAATACTATGAATTTATGTTACAAATAAGACATTGTATTTGTCACTTCACATACACCTCCGTCTTGCGGTTAAGCGAGGGGTTGGGGATTTGGGTGCTCAACCCACCCCATTATATGCCTAAACGTTAAAAAATTTCCAGAAAGCCGTAGAGAACCAAATTGCTAATATAGGTGATGTTCAACACTAAACTCCTCATATAGGAGCACAATCGACACTGTCTCCCCTCCCCTCTCATGAGAAATTTCTCCCCGTGAGCCTGCGGTGCATCGTCCAACATTCTGAATGGTGTACGGATTCGATTTATGCAAATTTGGTTTACACCGATCCACGTTTAGTGTGGTCCACTGATCTCCAGTGAAGACTGGATCGAGCATCCGATGTTCAGAAAAATGAAGCCAAAAGTGGATTGCGGCGGCCATTCCGAAGCGACCAACTGTACGACTTCTGTGCGGTCCGTCCAAGGTTTCTGTTGATAAATCTCTTCAGATCTACGAAGTCGTTCCATTTTGCCATAAAGAGGATCAGGAAATATTTGTGAAAGTGCTGGGAAAAAAGATTTACGAGTTTAGTCCTTGAGTAATGGCGCAGGTCAAATTTCGCTGGCTTCATTTTCTGAGCCTTTCAAACAATAGGATGCTTGATCCAGTCTTCTCTAGAGGTCAGCGAGTGTGGCCAAACAATTATTAAGTATAGGATAATCACCCGGGTTTGAGGTAACTAACCTTAGTTCATTATCACAGAGGTTTCATATAGAATGCAATAGTGTAGCACTTATTGATTTGAGTGATTATTCCACTGTTTAGAATTTTTAGATTTCATCATTCTATTTAACGCTGGGTTTTCGTACGGCTAGACGATCAGTTAATGCCCCAGGGGTAATATATATATTATCTCCATTAACCAATTAGGGATTACTAAGTGAATTTACGAGCCGCGGTGCATCAAGGAAAATCGAGGTGATTACGAACTATGTTACGAACTCAAAACATATGAGGGGAGCTGTAAATGCGAATTAAAACAGTGAAGTCAGCCAGGATGAGTTGTTTGAAGATTTTACCATCAAGGGCAAAATGTGTCGGAATTATGAAGGTCTTGACACTATCGAAAGATTATCAACCACTCCAGGGATTTACTGATCAAGATGGCTTCTTTCGAGATTGGGCGTGTCACCGTCTCATACCCCCAGGATGTTTCCCCCTGCTAACTACTGCAATAAGAAAAACTCGAAATGAATTACCTAAGCTGAATTGGTTCAGGATGGCTGCAGAAACAGCACTAAGTTATTCAAATCACCTTGTGCGACAGAATGAAAACTTTTCTGACCCTAGTGAACTTGGTTAGGCGGCTTTAGCTTCCTCTTGGGAACAGCTCCTCCAATATTAAGTATGAAGGCGTTGAACTTGAAAAGACAAACTTTTCTCTCTCGTGATTTTTGATTGGCATTTGTCTCCTATACTCTGGCAGTTCGCCACCTCTACATTTCTCAAATACCGCCCGCAAAGCACTCGATTTTAACTAAAACCTCAGATACTCAAATATCGCGTAAAATATGAACTCATCTATCAAGTGACGGCCATTAGTTGCCATTAAATTTGACACTGTATCTAAACGGGCGAGCCTTAATTGCTCTCTTTAATCAAGGAGCCTATTCTTTGGCCTAATTTTGATACAAACTTTGTTTTAATTCCGATGTTTCTGCAGAGTTCCAGACGACCATGAAACAGCTGCGCCTGTTGGAGTGACCGAGACGACAACGCAGCCAATCTGCTACGCGCTCCATGAAAACCCGAACATTCGTTTCTGGGATTTACCGGGAATCGGAACCCCGAGATTTACCAATAACCTGGAAGAATATTGTGAAAGAGTTGAACTGAGGAACTACAATTCATATCTGATCTTTGCATCCAGCCGATTTACGCAGAATGACCTGAGATTGGCAAAGAAGATCCGATCCTTTGATAGGACGTTTTTCTTCATTCGCACCAAAGTTGACACCGACATTCGAGCTGAAAAGCGAAAAAAATCCTTCAACGAGGAGTTGACGTTACGCAAAATTCGACGCGACTGCGCTAATAACCTGGCTGGTGTGCTCCCTGATGAGAATGTATTTCTCATCAGCAACCACGACACTACTAAGTGGGACTTCGCTCGACTTACTCAAGCTATCTTTGATCTGCAATTCGAACGCAAGCGAGATAGTTTAATATCCTATTTTACAAGCTTATCAGTTGCCTGACATGCTCAACTACTGACATTTCTCAGGATTTAGAAATTAGTTGACGGTCCTGTGGTTTACGGGTTGATCAAACGCAAGAACTGTTAAGTATGGAATGGAATAAAACAAACTGTGGCCAACTAGAGTCCGGCCCGCGCTAAGTATGCTACTTCTGCTGTTGGACATCACCTTCTCGTACCCATATCCTATCACTTTTGTCATCACGACCACATGAAAAATTCTGGGCTCTGGAGATACCGGTACATCCAGTTTTTGCGATTTAGTTTATTTCATTTGCTTATTTCAGTCAGCCAACCTCATTATCACCCAAATTCTGCCTCCAAAGCTCCCAAGACGTTTGATGCGACTGCGATAAGTGACGAGATCGGGCAAGAGAATATTAGACATCATAATGAGGTTAAGCATCGCGTTTTAGGCAAACGACAAACGTACAGCTGCCGGCTGATCATGATTGTTCTTCGCGTTTGCCAAATCGCCCTTTCTTCGTAAGAGTGAGCAGCTTTGTGTTTGTCACCAGTTTTAATTTATTGTAAGTGGCTGGAAGTAGTGTTTCTATTTAAGAAATAGAAAAATGCTCGAGTGTTTGTTTTGTGATAGATGCATAGATGACGCCATTTCAAACGCTAAAATGCCTGGTGGAAACACAAGACGTAGCCGAATGTTTTCAGCTACTTTCTCGAGAAATTTTTAATTTCCTGAGAACTCTCCGAAACCTTGAACGCCATGATAGAAAACACTTGGATGAGTTTCAATCTGGGCAATATGTCGTGGGGATTTTCATTCAAGAGTGTCGACCTCGAGTCATTTATTTCGTTTGCTTAAATATTGTTGTTTACGTTTGGCACCGTACATTAACGCATTCAGTTCTCTGCGTCAGACGACAGTTCAGAATTGTGATATCATGAAGTCATCGGGAGGTTGGTGTTGAGCTTATCTAGCTTTTCTAGACCTCCAAAGAGATGATAAATGTACCCCTTAAGCATAGGACTTGGTTTGTTCACGCTTTACTTAAATCACCGATTCATTCATGTCCGAAACAAACTTTAAAAGCCAAAAGGTAAAAAGTTAAAAGGTTGTAACTGCCGTGAAGGGCCTTTGCTCGAAACGTTGGAATTCTTTGAGATCAATCACGGCAGTTATCAACCTTTAACTTCTTACCTTATTTATCACTGTCTACCCAGTATTCTATTCCTCGATCTTTAAAAGCCAAAAGCCTGTTTCATAAGTCCGTCACAGGTTACCACGATTACAATGTCAGATTAATGATATTTGCAATGACCGATAGGAATATGTCGACAATCGCGAAAGGGATCGTCCTTGGGTCAACATTTTCAATTAACTTTTGGCAGTGTAATTTATCCCAACGATCACTGCATTTCTCAGTATATGCCCGTTTTAGTGTCAAAAACGAGCATCAACTGATCAAAATGGAACAAGCGTTCGAATAAGTGATCGATTATCACATTAAACGTTATATGTTCACAGTATAGTACGTATTTGCAAAAATACCCGGTCAAAACCTTTCAAAGTTCCAGATGATGAACTCTAATCACTTCATGACGTCCTGTCTATCAACAGTCAACTTTATATAACAATTTCGGAAACAGGCAGGTACTACGCATTTGCGATAAACCGAAATTAAGCTTGTGGCTTTTGTTTTACAAATCAATCACAGTTTATTATACTGAGTTGTTTATACAACTTCGAAAAATGTTTTGACTTTTATCTAGAAAACGACTTCAAACACATAGTTTTTACTGAAGCGAACTGACAGTCATGCTACCAATTAAATCCGTGCTGACAATCATATAACAACATGTCTTCTGGTAGCCACACGCACTAACGAGTTGTTCAGGATATCCGAAGCCGTCAAATTATTCTAAGTAAAATAAACAGCTATCATGTTGAACCAAACTGTACACTGAAATATTCAAATTTCTTTCCAATTATGGCTAAACAAAACCCTAAACGCTTTGAGAATGACCAGGGAATTAATACCAAACTACTTGATAATTGATCCCTATGGGAACATCGCAAAATATTTGTAGGCGATCAGAATCTAAGCCATCCCAAACACAACAAACGTCATGTGAAGTCACAACTTTACCACGGACCTAGAGGCGAGCCCACGGCCTTCCGGTCAGTGAGCTAACCATGTTTTTAAGAAGTGACCTTGTATATTTCCACAACCCCCAGGCATACTCATGTCCTTCATTCATACTTCAACCCCTTCAATTTTTCCATTTTAGCAGACAGAAAAACCTTGGTAAACAATATTCTACTAGGAACTCTATCAAACGGAGAATTCAAATTACAACTCCCAATTTTCATCCACAAAAGTCCTGCACTAACTTGTGAAGAGAGATCATTTCGTTTACCCTAGTCGAACCGGTATCCGGTTTCCAGACTGCCGTTTCGCCGTTTACATAGTTGTTTAAAGCCTGCGCGGTTTCTAGAAGTGGTTTCTTTGCATCATAAGTTAAAAATAAAAAATAAAAAATAAAAAATAAAAAAACAAAAATTCAATCTGTAATATGTTAAGTTTTCATCAAAAGTAAGTGTCATCTGATCAAGTTCTGGAAAGGGCAAACAGGATGAAGTCTGCAACAAATTTACCGACTCGTACGTTTGGTTTCTTTTGGAACTGGTTCATCGATTTGCACAGGTAGTACTAATCGAAAGACGAAATGATTGAGTTGGAAAGAATACTTTAAAAGAGTGACGAAAGATCGTTTTTCTTAAAGTAAAGGAGAAATGAGCAGATGATGGTTTAGACATTTTAATTAAGTGGATAACATCCCACTTCAAATCAACTGTCAATTTTGTTAATACACGCTCATCGTTGCGATTTTAACTTTGAATTTGTCCAGTGAAAAATCGATTAACAGTTATACACCACACTCAACAAGACAAAAACCTGCTAATCCTACAGTCAATATTCAAAATTAATCCAGTTAGGTATCAATGGAACACTCAGGAAGTCTTTCAGAAGTTTGAGACATAAGTAAACAAACCAAAACGGTGTGAACTTGTTGTTAGAAAGAACAAAAACAAGCAGATGGGTTCAGGAGAGCGTCATATCTCCACGTCCAACAGAAATTTTGACACGTGTCGGTTGATACTTCGGAGATAACCTATAAATAAGACATTGATAACACATCGAAGCATACACTTGCGTTTTTACGTGCTGAGCTGTGCTCGTCGTCTGTTTGAATAAGAAGAAAAAGTTTAAAAGATTTATAGACATTAATTTGGTGAAAAATGAAAACTTATGTATTAGCTGTTGTCGTGGCAATGTGTTTGGCCATTGCTCTGCCCTGTGGAGACGCTTTTGCAGCAGGTACTGGAAAGTTTGGTGACGAAGTCAAGGTAGGTTACACAGGTGATATTTTTTCCTCAAGGTAGTTCTCTAACTGGAGTCACAAAACAACTTGGGTATCTTCCGAAAATGATTTACGCAACTGAAGATATCAATTCTGGGAAGATGGAGTGTACATCCCAAGTGTTAGTTTTGAATGGTGTCATTTTGTTAACCGTTTGATTCCCAGAAACAACATGCGTCGGCTTTCAAGACTTCATTCTGGCTCAGACCAGACGATTTTCTCCAACAGAGAGCAAACTTTAGCCTGTATCAAAGGATTAAGTAATCACCTTTCACGGTCGTAACCACGAATTTCGAAGAGCAGGGGTCGGATGATTGTATCAAGGCACCGTCGGAGTGATTTTAATCATTTCGAATGCAGTAGATCTGCGTGGTTTTGGGAAACGAAGGCAAAAAGTTGTCACTAACAAGGCACATACAACATCTCTCACAAAATGGGCAGCGGTTGCAACTCCCCCAACCCCACTCTAGTTGCGTCCCTGCCTTCACTGCCTTTCGCCTGTTTACTTGACAGAGCACCAGAAGAGCGGTGTATGTTAGGAATTAAAACATGTTTATATTTCACAGCCACAGGAACGACAAGGACATAAAGATTCAGCCAAAGCACACGACAGAGTGATACGAAATTATTCGCTCATTTTATCAACAAACGAGTACACTTATTTCGCTACAATCTAAGTTGAAAGTCGGGAAAATTTCTCACGACATTTTGCATGTGAAAAGTATTTTTCACGTGTGAAGAGGCGCTGGAGCATAGCTAAGGCTCGGAGCATGAAGTTGGCATGGAATTGGTCCTCTCCCACTGGTCTCTAGAGAAACCTGGATCGAGCTTCCTATTGTTTGAAAGGCTCAGAAAATAAAGCCAGCGAAATTTGATCCGTGCCATTGCTAAGGGACTGAAGTCATTACAAATCTTTTTGCCCAGCACTTTCAAAAATATTTCCTGATTGTCTATATGGCAAAATTGAACGACTTCATAGGTCGAAAGACTTTCTTATCAACAGAAACCTTGGACGGACCATACAAAAGTTGCACAGTTGGTCCCTTAGCAATGGCCGCCGCAATCCACTTCCGGCTTGTTTTTCTGAACATGGGATGCTCGATCTAGTTTTCTCTAGAGATCAGTGTTCTCTCCACATTTAACTGAATTGTATTACTGGAAGGCTACCCGCCTATCGAAAACGAGACTTAAACAGGGGCACGGAGGCCTTTTGGACGTCAGGTTCAGCCCCTACGCGGGTCATTTGACATTGAACTCACCAATATACAACGGTGGTCAGTCATATAAAACCCGAGCCTGCAATTTCGGGCAGTGGTCAGTTCCATGAACACCAGGGCCCCTAAATGACGCCGCATTTTAGGGACACTTTTTGGGGTTCTCCGGTCCCTAACTCTAATCCTAATCCTAAACATAACACTCAGGATAATTCCGATATCTTAGGATCACTGACATTTCAAGATTGTCCTGAATCTTAAGTGAAAGGATATCACGCAAATACAATACTTAATCTTCCAGTCCCAGTCTCCATACGGTTACCTGGTCTCAGTGGTTACGTTCTAGTGCCGACCGAGTTCTCCAGAGGCCCAGCTATATATAGGTCAGCGGTTGAACAACGTCAAACTGACGTCAGAATGACCGCGTAAGGACCTGAAACTAAAGCTCCCATGTTCCCCATGTTTGGCTTCAGTTTCATGTCTAATCACTGATTTTACTCAGCCCTTTAGATAAAATAGAATTTAAGGTCCTATCCTCATTCACACGACCTCCTCAATGGAGTAGAAACCGATGGAACGAGGTGATTTCTCATGCGAAACCCAACGTCTCTCTGGACCAACCACTGACGTATGTTGTGATTGTTATTCGTCTCGGAAAGAAGAGAATTTCTTCTACGTTTGGGTTACTTAATATGGGATGTTCGGCGAGTTGGAGTACGGTATCTAACCAAAATTTTGTCTTTTGATTTTTTTTTTTCAGTTAAAGAGAACGGTTGATATGTGCGAAGAAGCCAGAATCCTTTGCCAACCACCAGTTCAATACAAAAGAAACTTGCGCAACAAAGGAAAGCTGTGGACAAGAAAGTAAAAGAAGTTTTCGCATAGAGGGGATGAGGATTGCGGATAGAAATTATAAAACATATGTAACACGTACAACTATTTCCTATGTACAATTTAATTCAACGCAATATTGTAAGAAAATTTAATAGGACTACATGAAATCAATAAAGGTTAACGGATTAGCATGAAGGATGTTGGGTGTTTGTATACTGAACTCAGTTTGAAGTAGACTTGCTCCATATCTGTCTGTCTCAGTTTCGAGACGAGCAAGAGCACACGAAGCGTGAAAAATATTGTTAACGCGCGGACGGAAAAGGTATGTACTAGTAGGCGAAGTAAAATTAAGATAGCCCAGGAAAATACACGGAATTTAGGCATTGTGAAGGTTGCATTGGATCTTACATTTCGTTGCTTCGTGCAAGATTCAATAAGATTCAATAAAACCTTCAAAATACCTATATTCCGTCAATTTTCCTGGGCTATCTTGGTTTCACTTCACCTACGATTTCCGTCTGGTTCATCAATCGCCGAAGTATGTACTATTAGTGGTACATTGCCCATCGCATGCTCGCCCACATGCGCGCTAACCGTATCATTTTTCACGCTTCGTTCCCTCACCTGATCGCCGAGAATCTTGGCCAGAGGCCGGCTGGAGCATGTCTTAGTTTTAAAGTATTAAACCTCTCGCGACGGAAGACGAGTGCTCTAGTATTTCACTCTGGCTAACGCCAAACGATGTCCCTCGTCAAGGAGAGACCTCCAGACGTGGAAGTGCCTTAAAGCTCGCTAATATCTTGGAGAAAGTTTTGAGTGCTAACGAAGTTGTTGGAAGAATTGTCCAACCATCATTGTTCAAAAATGGCTAAAACGTTTGCCCAAAGAAAAGAAATGTGTTTGATTGCGCATGGGAACTGGCTGGGAAGTTGGTGGCGGCCGAATTTGTGAGGAAATTAACATCACAGGAGCTGACCCGAGGAACATCTCGGTTCAGCTACTTATTTCAAGCTTTATGTATATCACAACTAAACAGGCAAGTTATAGCAGAGAAAAGTAGAAACAAAAGAAGCAGTGTGACGACGAGAAAGTAGTTTCGGTCAATAACCTTTTCGTGTACATACTACTCCACAGGCAAAACCACATTCCAAATAACGAGGAAAGGAAATTCCTAAATTCTACCACGGCCAGGCTCAACCAGCGTCATCCAGTTTCTAATTGCAACCAGAGCAACTGTGAAAAATACCATTTAACCGGTCACAGCTGATCAGCAGAAGGCACTACGCGAAAACAAAACGTTTGGGAAAAAATATATAAAGAAAAGGTTATACTGCAGTTGAGAGTACACGTATACCTGCAAGCAATTTAAACGTTCTTATATTGTTTACCGAGATTTCGATGTGTCAGAGTGATTAAGCGTACATAGTACAAGTGGTTCCCAATGCAAACGAACGTCCAATTTGACGTAGGCTGGCAAAACTTTACGTTCTAATGGGCAAGGCACATTAAGAATGGAATGTGGATTAATATCGCCGAAGCTCGAATTTTCCTAACCCTTGTGGGATCAAGCGACCCGTCAAATATCTCAAGAATGTGTATTTAAAATATTGTCAAAGAAGTTCTTAATATCGATATATACACAAACAACCAGAGCCCATTTCATTAAAAAGGTGACGATATTGACTTAGTTGAAATTTTGAATGGTTGTTTGACCTAAAGAATCTAAACGCAACCAACTTGAAGGCCTTTCTTCTCCAAAATATTCGACAATTACAGCGACAAATTTACATGCATGCAAGTAGCGTAATGAACTAAAAAGAAAATGGCACTTTGAAAGAAAAATTCCTTCATCAGAATATCAATAGTTATTTCATTTAAAGATATAATGTTGGGTGAATTACAGCTTCTAAGCCATTCTATAATTTTGGATTGTCTTTTCGTTTTGTCAGTTTCCTTCCTTTTGCAACTCATCTTCCCATGCCTTAAATGAACTGCCAACATGTTTGCTCAATACAAGTAACGGTGACGTTTGTCGCAAAGCCAAAGTAAAATGAAACCCGGGACCCTTTTTAATTTCATGGGAAGTTTGTACTTCATTTCACGGTAATGAAGTCTAAACTATTTCAAACTCTTGGTGGTCAACAAGGACTTTGGTCTTGAAATAATTCCATCACCTTCACAGCAATTTCGCAACAGATCAACAGAACGATACCGATTTAGGCTTCAGTGATATAGTTTTCACTTTGCCTCATAACAACATAACAGGATAAAGGTGTGATAATGTTATTGGGTACAAGTAAGCACTTTTGGAATAAATGAACTTTGTGATGGGAAAGTGTGAGAAAGATCGAGAGCGAACGTATAAGCCATAGGAACGCAATTGATTAACTGCTTAAGCTAGTCAGGAAGAACTGTTTTGTATTGGTTAACAAGAAGAGTGAGAAGGTGTGGTTCGAAGACGGTGTTAAGAGTAAAGGAAGGGAACGTCATGAAACTTCAGACCAAGATTTGATATGTAAGATTGTTTCAAAACATGCAATGCATGGGTTATTCATTGACTAACAGTAAGCTGATGCAAGCATAGACCACAGAAAGGTGTAGTTCAGCATTAAATCAGGTATGTATGAGATTACTAAGACTTGTAGGTTTGGTAACGTCACCTGTAGGGAATTTAAAGACACCTTTACCCTACCGCAGGTAAATCGCCATTCGACTGCGAAATAAGTGATTATACCTAGAATGAAATGACGGTGAGTGTGGCAGTGCATTGCAGTGCCGTGTACAAAAAGTGCTTAGATCTAAAAGTACTGACAGGAAGGTTTTAGTGTGACCTGTTTAATTGAGGTATTCTTAACCCATTCCAGTTTGAGAAGTCTCCCGTTAACGAGTAAAATTATCTGGTGTTAGCCAAAGTAAAATTATATGGTATCAGCCAGAGTAAGATCATAAAGTAAGGGACAGACCGAGTAGTGTTTAGCTGTCTTACAGAATGGTAAACATTTGCTATGCCACTCAAATAACCTTGAATAAAGTTCAATGACATTCGGAAATTATGCTCGCTCACTGAATTTAGAATGATCGGTGACTTGGCAAGCATGCAGCTGGTTGCTGTGGGTGTATGTTAATGGCCATAGCGGCAAGAAATGACATTGACAATTAACTTTAGGTGAAACGGAATAAGGAGAACTTACACAATGCTCTGTAATAAAGCAGTATAAACTTTAGTTTGTATATCTAGAAGAGACTGAAAAATTTTTATTATAAACAAAGCTTATATTATCTTTACTATTAAACAAGCTATAAATACATTAATGCACGACCTTGTATTCCAGGTTGTGGTACCTGGTGCGAACAACAAAGGTGTGTGTCATACTAAAGTTTGTTTGAGCTTTCTTGAAAGTACAACTCTGCATCACCACGCACGGTCGTTTACTCTAAATCAATAACGTAAGATGAGGTTATAAATGTTCAACTGTTGGTTTAATCACATGCAAAATATACATGTAAAAGATCTCTCCGTGAAATAACTAGCCTGAGATCCAAACGAAACATTATCACTGCAGCTTAACTTTATAACTAAGAATGAGCTTGTCCTAATTTAAGCCAGCAGCTAATGTTTGAATCACTCGACTGTTTTGTTCTTCACTCTTGACGTGAAGAGATCCCTGTTTCAAAATATATGATTTACGACATAAAGATGGAACAGTATCAGTATAATTCAAGTTAATATCGCGGGGCGAGGTTGTCTTTATTCACCCAAGCCTAACGCACACACTTGGACGCCCTACTATCATTCTTGCAGTAAACATACATCCAAAGTAGTAAACGACATCCGTACAGAACACATTAAGTATAAATTAACTTGAAAACGTAGACTGTGACGTTTACCTGACAATCCAAGCCAGAAGCTAATAATTTAAACATTCGAGTATTTGTTTGTGACGCATGCGGCCAAGTAAAACCTGAAATAGGAATGTCCGATTACTTGAATTTTGACAACTCTGATATTGTCGTTATTGCAACTGACGCTGAAGCATTACTATGCATCTACTGGTGTTACGGGAAAAGGCCACTCTTTCTCCCCTCTTATCTTCAGATCCGAAAAGAAAGTCTGACCAAGATGTAACAGAAATACTAAGAAACAGTGCCGCGCAGAAATCATAGTAACATCACACTTTGGACTTCTGAAATGCTTTTGTCCGAAATGTCAGTGCCTCGTTTTCTCATTTTTTGGACGGAATACTCCTTTTTAAACTTTCCACCAGACCAAGGTACAAATTAGTGTCTGCCTGCTAGAAGGCATGTGTAATGAACACTGTAAATTTTAACGGCTGGTGTAAAGTAGGTTACAGACAAATTGATATCTCAAACATTAATACATGCTGCCAAATGTCGCCACACAACTGATGAACTCTTCGACTAGTCCTACCCTCGTTCATCTAATGTTGTATTTTCTTGGCTTGAGACAGTAAATGTTTGCCTTTTTAAATTAAAATTTACCAGCTGAGTGGGGCTATGGACGACGAAAGTTTAAACACGTCACTTTGCATCCGGTGAAGTCCTAACTTTATTACCTCGACATTTTTGTCGAAGAAACAACACTAAAATACCGCAAAGTTCTTCCTGCTACTGTTATGTAAAAACAAAATAAAAGGGAAAAGAGAAAAATTTTCCGAGCTAAACAGGTAAAGAAAAAGGAAAAATTCGTCTGTATTTCTGATGACTTCCGTCCTTTTTAACTTCAGTGAAGTTGTAAATTGCATGTCCATGTCTTATTACACACAGTATTTTCATCACTTGGTCTTGGCAAAGAGATTTCCTATTGAAATCCTTTATAATACATCAATTAAAATTCACTTATCTGAAAACTCAGCCTACGATTTCCGTGAGTTTTATGAGACTTCCTTCGAGATCTGTTGTTCTATACCCATCTACAGTTTCACTTTATTTCACATCTTATTTTCAAGCATTCAGTGTAAAGAATTCGGTTTAAATATTTTGTTAGGCCGTTTTTAAACATAGGTGAAATCTAAGATGCAATTTTATGGAACAAACGTGTCTACGATTTGCGGAGTTGTGTCTGTTAGGTTCATGATTTAATTTTTTTTATGCAGAACAGCCACACTCCACTCACTTAAGAGAACCTCAGAGCAATTATTCTAAAGGTCCTTGGTTGCAAACAGTGATTAAAACTTCATTTTTCCTCCCTCATAGAACACAGCATCCGTTAAATAGAATAGGAAAACGCGCAATTAGGTATACCATACTGTACAATGCACTTTTAATAAAACGTAGTGTATGAAGCGTAAACGAAACAAGCAGGTGCATGCTGCGCTTGGGAAACACCTTCATTAATCACAACTGGAGTGAGTGGTGTTTTTCAATCAAATGTTTGTCCTTTAAATGAAGTTTTAAGATGCGGAGACATTATTCCACTCCTTCGGCTAGATTTCTCCCCTTATTCTTTTAATTGAAATTGAAGTCCTTTTGTGTTTTTGCCACAGGCTTAACTCGGGGCCTGAATAACAAAAAATCAAATCAAGGAGATAAAACAGACAGTTTCTTGCGTATATTGAATATTTTTATTTACGTAAATTTTGGACAACTAGGTGTTATTTCCTAACGTAAAACCAGACGTCATAAATAAAACTGTCTATAAAACAGCGTCACAATAAAGGAGTTCCGGAACGAGGCTTTCTTTTAATAAACCGCCAACGCCTGAAAAATTTACTCATTCAAACGGTTATTTGAAGTGCTTAAATGAATAGTAGTGAGATTAATAATGGGCGAGCTATTAAAGCGCCTATTATTACAAGTCTATTACATGGGCGAAACCTGTCTATTAATGACTCTTATTGACAATGTCGAATTTTATCTGTATTTCAGAGGAAAGTGGGGTCACATGCGAGATATATAATACACGACCTAGCCATCAGAAGAGCAGCTGTGGTAAGAGTCGTTAGCACAACGAGTGAAAAGAAAGCTTTCCATCCAGTCATTTCTTGAAAGCATTTTAAACAAGTATGAAAAGCACAGTCCTCTTAGTCTTTGCCGTTCTTTTAGCCGTTTGCCTTGTTCAAGAAAGCGAATCTTTTTCCGCCGGTGGAGGCGCCTTTGGCAAGAAGCGAACGATGCAGGTAAGTGACGGAGAGTTTCGATGAGAACTTTTCAAAAAATTCATTCCTTAGAAAGTGTTTCTTGGACTTCTCTGAAAAGTAGTGATTTTGCCACGAGCGAAACTTGCATTACAGGAAGATGCAACGTTTCACCAAGGGAAGCATTGGCGACCAGGGTGTGATAATGATATAATTGTAAGATTAACAAGGTAGAACAAGGTCGATTAATTTGTCGTTACGGATTCTCAAGAAACTTTATTTCACAAAGCTCATTCGTACATTTTGACGAAAATTTACGGGCCAAATATACCTCTTGACTGATGTGGTATGTTTCGACTTTTCCCATGGACAGTATAGACCCAAGAGCGAAGATTTTCCAATAAATAAATTCAGCTGTTGCAAAAGCTTTCAGTATTATGTGCACGCATTCACTACTTCATTATATTCAAAATAATTACAACATGTATAACGTAACACAACGTAATACAAGACAACCACTAGACAATTTTTCAGCTTACGCAACTCACATATCGTCTAAAGTCCTAAAAAATCAACCCTATTTTCTATCTGTCATTAGAGTATGTACTCGTAATAAATGTATTGGCAGTAAGAGTGAACAATATAAATTTTTTCTCATTTGAGGACGACGATGCCAAGGCAGCTTTGAAGGAAATTTGTTCAGTACTAAGTCGTCGGTGTACCAAATCTCTTACTTACGATGAGATACGACAGTGATTTTACAAGAAAGAGCGGTTTAAGAAAATAAGAACTCTCTTTGTTAATAGGAACAATGATGTAAATTTAAAATTATTGGCAAACGCCAGTAATTTCTGCTTTAAGTGACATGTAAAACCTACGTGTGAAAATAAATAAATTAAAACACTAACGCAATACTTGTAAACCTCAAAATAAAGAAAATACACCACTGTACGAGTTTGTTTTATCTTTAAGTTGACACATTTGAGGGGCTGTAGCCAGCTGTGGATGATTGGGCGAACCCAGATACAAGACTAAACGTCATGAATCTTCACAACAGTGTAATAGTGATCCAGCATGAAAAATATATGAAGTGAACATGCCCTAGGTTGTATGATATCCTACTTATTCTACAATCTTTTTTGAATCAGTATTTTCTGCATCAAAATCGAAAAATGGGTATATTATTTGGGGCACAAGCGCCTCGGCCAACCCTCGGTACGGGTCTACACAAAACTATTCTCGTCTCCACATTCCGTAACTTTTAGCGCGGCCGGACCAAAACATTTGGGGCTCTGAAGACACGGACACCGAGTGTCTTAACATTTAGGACATCCGGGTTTTGTTCATCAAAACGTGATCATAAACCTCTTATTCAACTTATTGTATTCAATCAGCCAATCATGTAATCATTTAGTGTCTGTTTCTTCAGAGCGCCAAAACGTTTCATGGGGCTGGGCTGAGGAAAGTGACAGGATTTGGGGACAAAAATATTTTATAAAAATAGACGTGATCTCACCTTCGGTGGGACTTTGCATATCCCCATATAGATATATGCAGTACATATTCATATGCATATGCATGTACGCATACTGTTTTTTCAAAAACGATATGTTTAATATTTACAAATGTGTACATGCGTATTAACGTACACACACGTACATTTATACATCCACGCATATATGTACACATATACATACATACAGGTAACCACACGCACACAATCGAACGTAAAACACGCTTAAAAAGTCAAATATATGCAAACGTATGCGCACACTATTCATCGTGAATCTATATCTACTTAAGGGTTGATACAAAAGACCGTTATCCGTCGCATACCTTTTACTGAAACATCTTTCTAAAATCCTCATTGCTCAGACGCGGCTTAGACGGGGCTTTCTCTTCGTTCGAAGACTGGAATTTGTCACCCGCGGACGACTTTTGAAGAGCCCTGGGTAGGAGTTGCAACTGGGTCCGAGCGCGACCAGGTCGACTGTAACACAAAAAAATACCGTAAAATTTTGGTGAATGGCCGAGCTGGCCTCGGACAGAAGATAATAGCGGTTCGTTACGCTTGTGTCTCTGAAAAAAAAATAAGAATGATGGGCCTTCGACGGTAAATAAACTGTAACCTAGCACCCAGAGTCAGGACTAAGGGACTGGGTCAAGGAAGCGGATATTGAAAAGAGCGGGAACATTGTACTCCATATATACATAAATGGTAAGGTCTAAAAGTGAAGTCAAACATGGCCGATATGGAGGCTTTACGGCTGTTAGTCATGGGCCCCCGCACAGTCATTGACAGAAACTGTTACCCAGACCCTAAGCAGAGACCTGAAATTGGCAGCCAAAAATGTTCCTCAATCTACCATTTTGGCTTTAGTTTTAGGGATAATCATTTACTCGAGTAATCGTGTCGGTAAGTGTATTGTTCAAGAGGCGGGAGAAAGTGGCTCTAGCAAAGCTTTCAACATAACGAGACACCCGCCAGCACAGTATATAGGACATGGAAAACAAACCGCTATATCTTTCAACGTAAGAGCACCCCACAAGTCATCAGTAGATTGCTGGCTGTATATGTACGCATCTCTTGCTCAACATTTGAATTGATGCAACTCGATAATGGATTGTCTTATTAGCCATAAGAAGCCTACGGATAGTAAACATTCGCAGTTTTTGGTCACCATCTAAGACAATGTAACTCATAATGGTAGAACACTTCACTGGTCATCACTGGTTAGTTCTTCCTTTTTATTAATTTTGAAGCACCTACTTGACGATCAAAAGAAAAACAGGTACGATGTACCACGAACAAGTCATAAGATGACCATCGCAGTGTTATAACAAACTAATTAATTAATTAATTAATTAATTAATTTACTTATTAATTCATTTTGAAGCACCTACTTGACGATCAAAAGAAAAACAGGTACGATGTACCACGAACAAGTCATATGATGACCATTGCAGTGTTATAACAAACTAATTAATTAATTAATTAATTAATTTACTTATTAATTCATTTTGAAGCACCTACTTGAAGATCAAAAGTAAACCAGGTACGATGTACCACGAACAAGTCATATGATGACCATTGCAGTGTTATAACAAACTAATTAATTAATTAATTAATTAATTAATTTACTTATTAATTCATTTTGAAGCACCTACTTGACGATCAAAAGTAAAACAGGAACGATGTACCACGAACAAGTCATATGATGACCATTGCAGTGTTATAACAAACTAATTAATTAATTAAAATTAATTTACTTATTAATTCATTTTGAAGCACCTACTTGACGATCAAAAGTAAACCAGGTACGATATACCACGAACAAGTCATATGATGACCATTGCAGTGTTATAACAAACTAATTAATTAATTAAAATTAATTTACTTATTAATTCATTTTGAAGCACCTACTTGACGATCAAAAGTAAACCAGGTACGATGTACCACGAACAAGTCATAAGATGACCATTCATTGCAGTGTTATAACGGCTAATCACTCTACTTATCAAATAGTAATGGATGTCTTGATTTCTTATCACAGAATTTGTTTCATCTAAGTTAAAAAAATCTTTTCAACCTTGCTGGGATAAGGTGGTCAGACATCAGACACAAGTGAACCTAAAATGGTCAAATTTTTACGTCTCATTCATTTCATTCCAAAAAGCAGTTTATCCCAGTACTAACTCACCTTCCTTCCTGTCGATTCGTTTCGGCTTCGTTCTCTTTTCGCTGCTTTTTCGGGGGGTTCGAAAGAGCTACGGAGATCTGTCGTTCGCCAACGATTGTCTGATCGAGCTTCAGAACTGCTGCAGATGCTCCACCCTGAAAGAGTACGTAAAAAAATTTTCTCCACGTACCATGGGAGTGGCTTGACGCGATGCTTGTAAAATACTTTAACTACACATTTTATAAAATGAAGTATACCCCGAATAGTGACATTTTGGAACTCAAGATTTGAGAAAAACAAGACGAGACTAGGTAATTCACTGATATTTCGAATTTATTTCAAATTGAAATAAATTCGAACTATAACTGAATTACCTAGTCTCGTCCTGTTTTTCTCAAATCTTGAGTTCCAAGATGTCACTATTCGGAGTATGCTTCATTTTATGCTTTCTTAAGTTATCGGCAGGCAATGCATTTTCTTATGTTACACAGGAAAACTCCAAGTTCACTTACCTCTTCCTCATATTCAACATAAGCGAAACCCTTAGACTTCCCGGAACGATTAGTAACAAGACGGACTTGTTTCAGTTTCCCGTGCTGAAAAAGAAAGTAGACAGGAATCATGAGAAACGGCCATTTAACATGGACTGAATTAACATTAAACACATGTTGTTAAACAGTTCTCTTGCAATGTCTTCTGCAACTCCAATGTCCAGGATTCAGGATTCTTCCTAGATGCTTAATTTCGTGCGCAAACGCTTCACGGAACGCATGCTTTTATCCGCCTAATTTTCTCTTATTCATTCTCTTTTACTCAGTGAACACCTCTCCGGAGGCGCAATTACTTTGGTGCCTAATTTTCTAGTACTGTGTTGCTGTTGGCAAGCTATCCTGTAACTAAAACAAAGGAAAGTACACTTACTACTTTGAAAACGTCCTCGATCTCCGTCGACTTCATCTCAAAAGGTAAGTTTGTAACAAAAACTGTGCATTTATCCAAGGACGTAGGAAACTGGAAAGAAATGTAAAATGATCAAAATATGTGCTTGAGATTTGGCTGTAACAACACGAGATATCTGTGTGTGTACATGAGGCTCTCAGCCTGTTCTGTAATGCTAAACAAATAAATCGTATTCTCAGTGCCAGCGACACTACATAAACAAACCACAACGTGTCGTGACAAGGACATGAACGAGACCACTTGTTTCTTCTAAGTTCCGGTGGTAAATATCGTCGATAACACGTATGGAATAACGCAAGCACAACAGAACTAAAGCGTGAGCGAATATTTCGTGCCGACCCCCTTCAGTAAATCCTAACCTAAACAAAATTTTTTAATTTCGAATCTTTCACCATTTCTAAACAAAAAGTGATCAACGTATCCGTGGAGTATCCTAAACCAAAACTGCACATCCTTCACCACAACGTAATGAATGTAGAATCTCCTTCTTCCACTGTATAAGAGATCAGGAGAGTATGGCGTAAGTAAATCTTTGTGTAATTTCTTCAGCCACGCGCCTGGTAATTTTGCATTTGAGCATGCATTTCACGGCATTAACTTGTTTATCCTCTAAATAAGGTGCACAAAGTGTATGTATATTTTACGACAAACAAGAGTTTCTTACTCTGAAAGTGGTAGGATGCTGGTTTTTATCAACACAAGGTGACACAAACATTGGTCGTCCACATAATTCTTGTCTGTCCAAGGTTAAAGCAGCCGCAACAGAACTCTAAATGTTGAAAAACAAAGTGTGACAAGAGCGAACATAATTTGACAGGTAAACTTAAATTTAGATAAACCCATGCACTGCGGATTCCACAGGAAAGTAGAAAAATTTTTACGCTACTCTTGCCTAGCCTACTCTAGGCAAGCGGTCCAATCGATAGTTCTTTCCGTCCGTCCATCTGTCCACCCTCGTCTACTCATACCCGGCCATTCTTCCCCCTTCCTTCCAATTAATCTTTTTCCCCATTCCTCATGGTGTCTAGCTCACGCAAAGGAAAACCACCAAACAATTCTTTAAAGTTTCCACGGAAACTCAGCTAACTGTGTTGCAAGGTTACGTCGAACCATAGAAAAACCTACCTCATTCTTAAATTCGACGTAAGCGTACCCCTTGGATTTTCCAGTCCGATATTTAACCAGACGGACTTCTGCGATCTCTCCAAGCTAAAAAGGAAAAGGGAAGAGGTAGATTTCTAAATCAGATCGCTCAAAATAATGCATGATTCAGATATACTCACTGGCGAAAATGTACTTTTCAACTGTTCTTCGTCAACCGTATATAGCAGATTGCTGACAAACACGGTCTGAGAGTCTTTTGACCTGGTAAACGTAAGTGGAACGTGAATGGAACAAGTGACAAATGGAACACGGGTCTATCCTGGGACTGAAAACTAAAACCTGAGAGTTTAGTTTTTTATCATCAACCACCGACAATCAGTGACAAAATCCCTTAAAAACGTGTAGATTTTTAAAACTAAATCATTGTAGATTGCATTTCGCTTAAAGTTCAACTCAATCCTCCCTTTCCCTCGTAAATGCTGAACAGAACACCACAAGCACACCGAATATAAGAAAGAATACAGTACCTACACAGCCAGAAAAAAAAATAAAGTGGAGGACTGGTTGGGTTACTAGAGACAAAACACCATTCAGGTTTTTGTCGTGCATTCTTTCCACGGAGACCACCCACAATTCTCATTCCAACACCTCAGGGTAACTTCCCGGTTTCAGGAAAAAAGTTTTCTCTTAAATTACCAAGATTAAATGGACTTACTATTCAACAAAAGTAACAAGAATGAAAGCCGGTCAAATTTTCTTCCCGCACGTGGACCTACTGTTTGCTCACCAATAATTGAACACATACCTTTTGTGAACATTCTCTGGCACCTTCGTTGTTTCTTTGCCCTCCCTCTCATTTGCTGAGGTTGAACTGTCTTCTCTTGATACTGAAGAGAAAGAAAACTGCATCAAAATACCTATACAACAGTCATTACTTTTCTCGAAGCTTGGCGGACAAGATATCAAAGGACTCTAAAACACATATCGCATGGTTGAGTTCACAGATATTAAAGAGGCTTACGCTTAACAACAAACTCGTGGAAATTTAAATTGGCTTTACCATGTTGCCGTTTCGGCTCGGGTTCGCTTCTCTCCTTGTCTCTTGCAGTTTCATCAGAATCATGGTGCTAAAGAAAGCAATAAAACAACGTCCGTGATATTACCTCGACCTCATGGATTAAAATGGGTATTAATAGCTTCGGGAAAAAGTCCTACTTTTCTTTTCGTTGTTTCCAGCTTTGACTTCATTTCTGCTTTCTTTTGAGCACGTTTCTCAGCCTTTTGTTGAGACCGTTTCGCGGCCGCTTCTTCCTCTGCTCTCTGACGGGCCTCAATTTTCTCATATTCCTGGAAATGAACAACGGTTTCTTTTCAAACTAAGGAGATACTGCTTTTACTGCCTCAGGATTAAATGTATAGCCGAATTGACGGAGGACGTGAGGACAATATAAAAATTGGACTACTGTTTTTCATTAATACTTGCAGTAAAACATCATGTTTTTCACACACACATATATTTATATATATATATATATATATATATATATATATATTAAAAATTCAAGAGGAAAATACAAAAGAAAATCATAACCGTGTCGGATCTATATATGTGATAAAGATACATCTGCCTTTATATGTGAAGAAGTAGTCCAATTTTTTAGGCTTACGAAAGATAAATTTCCAAACTTTCTTTGCGAATTAGCGTATAAGGTGGTGAATTTCATAAGACATTGAAAAAACTCGCAGTACGTGCTTTATCGGGTTTCAAACACTCGGCTATCGCCTCGGTTTTTAAATATTACATATAGATACACGAGCAGTAGCACTTGATGTTCTCTGAATCAAAGTACCCAAGGACAAGCTCATCGAAATCAGCCAACGTGCTACCGCCATTTAAAGACGCGTCACGGTCACAATTTCCCTATGTTTTCCTCATAAACTATTAATATATTCATTACATAAATGACTTTAAAAAACATACCTAAAAAAATATGGACGCGCATAACTATGTGTCTTAAAAACTGTCACAAGGCGAAAATGATGAACGTCGAGATAATTGAATCGACTCGACGACGTGTTAGACTTAAAAACCAATGCAAACAGTTGGAGCTAATTTTTCTGCCCGCGATCAAACTAAACGAATAACGTTTGATCGAAATTCAAATGGACTGGATTCTTAACGGGGTAACAAATTTATAAGACTTGGGGTTTTGCAGAAGAATCTACAGTTGATGAGGATTTTTATTTTCTTCCAAAAGTACCACACAAATATGTCTAACGCCGAGATTTCTTTCCGCAAAGTGAGGATCTCTTCGCAACTTTTAAATCTAGTTTTAAGACGCCTCCAAAAAGCTGAATATCTACATAAATTACGGGGTGCTTCACCAATAAAATCCCCATGAATTTGGTAACCAATAGTTTACCAATAGAACATATAGTTTACCAATAGAACCAATAAGAACACGGTTCAGATCGTTACTTAAGGAACGAGTATAATGACCTTAGTTTTTCGTTCCCAAACTCTCTTTAGCTGAAGGGAACACTTTGCCACTGCATTGTCGAGATCAGCCAAAGAACCTGAAGGAAGGATAATATTGGGTCGATTACATTATACACAATAGGACCAATTACATTAGAATACCTGTCCATTACACCAGTAAAAACTCTACAGAACGTTAAAGCCTTTTGTAGCATGACATGCAACTGTTATATCATGTAATAACTAAATACAGGCTATTTGTTTATAACAGTCTGATACAGCTACTGCAGCGTAGATATGTCAATCCCGATACCAGAGGACACTGTAACGGATACGTGACCGTCTATTTGCGTCATACAAGTGAAAAAAACAGATATCCGTTACGAAATATTCAATATATCTAACATTTAGTCGCTAATCGAAACTTTAATTCTTATTAGAGTCATCCCGTTGTTAGCCCCTGTTTTTGTTTTTTTTATTCCCTTCGTATTTCAAGGCAATCCTCAAGCAAAGGCTTCGCCACTAATGCAATCAAGTGATCAATACTTCAACTTTTTTGGGAACTATGATATATGGAGATTGTGAGTTTCTCTTATATTTTCCTGATCTATCTAGACGTCTCCAGCCTGTCCATACCACTGACCATCCTACATACCCCTAATCTTCTGAAACGTTAGTACCTTATTTAGTATTCAGTCTGACTACATTTCCCAGCCATCCATAAATCCTAATGTTACCAGCCCTCGGATGACTAACACCTAACTCAAACTAATGACAAAAATGTCTTTCGTATGTCATTGAATATCAAAAATGTCAAGATCTTGGATTAAACTCAAGAGATATAATTTATAATATATTAAAATACACCACCTTCTTCTCTTTCAAACCTCTGAAATGCTTCGCACAGCAGTTCAGGGTTGTCACTGTTGATTTGTATCGCTTTCTGAAACAATTTTCTGCACCCTGTCGTATCGTTCGCTCGCCTAGACAGCAAGAATAGGACAGCAATCAAAATTATTTGTTCGTAATTCTAATGACACGTGTACTACAAAAGTCTGCGAGCATAAACATGTTCAGTGTTAGGGAGTTCAAGAAAGCTGCAACACGGACGCTAGTAAAACAGAGCAATTTGAAATTAACAGCCGCAAAGGAATCCACGCATGGTAAGTTCAGAATATTCTTTTTTTATTTCCCAAACATTTCTGCAAAATTCTTGTAGTAAATTCTTGTTGAAATATGCAACAAAGAACATAAAGGGTTTCCTAATGATATTTTCTTGCAACTTTATAAATTTAGTAAAGTGTTTTATCAGATGTTATTAAACCTTCCGTGTCTTAGGAGCCAACATAGGCTTGAAAACGAGGAAATGTTTTTCGTCAATTCTTATGTGGAGCAGGAGGAGGAACTTGAAGTTATTCTATCCTGTTCTCTCATGTCAACTGTGAAGCACATTCTGCATGTGGTAAAATGGAATTTGATGAGATTCAGGAGTCACCGTGCCCAAGCAAGCATGAAAACCAACGAACAAACACACACACACACACACACACACATGTATCGAATATTATATTCTATCCTTTCACACCTTAAAAGATGAATATATTCCAACCAGTATTCCACTTCACGATTGTGAGTGGTCATGACAGAGTCCCAGATTTTCTTGGCTTCGGACAAGTTATGCATTTTTGTTGCCTAAGGATGAAAAAGAAGCGGACATTGGTCAAACTGAATCATAATCCATAATAAAAAGGAGTATACACCATACGTTGAAACAGTAACATTGACGGGTTTCTTAGAGAAGTCCTATGATCCATTCGTGGGAGTTATTCCGATTTCTAATTGCAGAGAAGTTGGTTTCACCTCGTTCTCTCAACTCGGATAGGTTAAGTATTGAGAAATAGATGAAAGAGCGTTCGCGTTTTTATCACAGACACACACGCTGACGTTGTGACAGTCACTACCACTGTGATTTACCATCACTAACACCATATCAATATCACCATCACTATGACTGTCACAGTCACAATAACTATCTCTATTACTACCACTACCATCGCCACTACCACTACAATTATCACCACCACTATCAATATCACTATCACACACACTGTGACTATCACCATACCATCACCATCGACATAACCATCTGCCATAATCACCATCATCGTCTACTAACCACCACCATAACGGTTATAGCATAACCATCACCATCACCATCATCGTCACCTCATCAGTCGTGGCCGTACTCAAGGCAACGGTCTTTGGAGGGTGAGCTCGCTCCGAGGCATGAGGGTGGAGGATCTTGTCCCAGCGATAAAGATAAACATTTTATTACATTATAAAATGTTACCAAGTTTTCATTCACCTCAATATGAGCTCGGTATCTTGATATTTGAGCTTGAGCGTCGACATTTTGTCCAAAGTCTAAAATTGAGGGTGCAAAACCAAATCGCATTATTTACACATTTCAAACAAATCACGAGCAATTCCACAAAAACGGAACAAACCGACCCAAAATTCCAGCATATTAGACGTTTTTGCTAATCCTTAACACATCGCGCATACGTACATTGTTCCAAGTATTCTTCAGCCTTCTTAAATCCTTCTCTTAAATCTTCCTTCTCTTTACTATCTGAATGAAAATCATATCAAAATGATAATATTTCAAAAGCCACATAGTTTTCGCAATATACCATATCCTTAAGGTGTCACTAACCTTGTGACCAGTCCTCTACCCTCCTCCTTAAATACTCCAGGAAGCCACACCAGAGACTTACGTAGTCCTGAGCACTCGAAAAGCCTGATGACAAGGCCCGCTCGAATAGTTCTAAGTACAAAACATTTTGTTTTTCACATGAAAATTTGACGGGTGTGCAAAATTTTTGAAACTATCTATTTTAACTGAAGATCTAGGTAACATTCAAGTTATCATGTGTATATGTATGTATATGTGTGTGTATATATATATATATATGTGTGTGTCTATATATATATATATATATATATATATATATAATACGACGAATGGACAAACTTGAATTATTTCATTTAAAGTTTTAATCACTACAAATTTGTTTCGTATGGTAAGCGGAGCTTACCACACTCACCTGACGAGTGTGGTAAACTCCGCTTACCATACGAAACAAATTTGTAGTGATTAAAACTTTAAATGAAATAATTCAAGTTTGTCCATTCGTCGTACTATTCCGCTCTACCCCGGTATCGAGCACTCTACTCAAATGATTCTAAACTCGCTACTTGTCTATAGATAGATAGATATATAGATAGATAGATAGATAGATAGATAGATAGATAGATAGATAGATAGATAGATAGATAGATAGATAGATAGATAGATACATACATACATACATACATACATACATACATGCCATTTCTGAGGAAAATATAACACACATACGCACAGACACACTCACAGATATATTACCTTTTGTTTTTTCATACGTTTGCCCCGTGCGTTCCTAAACAACGAAGGTTGACTACATCAACAATATGCAAGAAGTATTTCTCAATTCTAATCAAGTGAGGGGGTGCAAATTAATGGTAACACAATAAGGAAAAAACGAAATAAAAAAAAGAAACGTTGGTGATCACTTTTCATGGTAAACGTTTTTGATGCTAAAGAAACGTCTTCTTCTTATTATACCATGTTTTACTTACTTCAAAAATATTTATTCACTAATTTTCAAAGTCTAACTTGCGTTGAACTTTTAAAGAACCGTAATGCATAATTTATGCTTTGAACAATATCTTCAAATAACTCACAAAATTGGAGTAATCCTTATTTGTTTATAGATTTCAAAAACAAACTTTTCCCTTCCGCAAGATTTTTTTAAACTTACTCCGTGCATGATTTTTTCCACGAGCTTTTCTCGAATTCTTTTCTTACTGTCTTTTACCGAACCCATCTGTACTCTTCTAATGGTCCATCCCTCTGGGTTATCCAGGAAAACTTGTACAATTGTTTCGTTGAGAGGATCTCAAATGGTATTTTATCAAGGCGCCACCTACATAGGGTACTCGAGGAGCTTTCTGCTAATCCAGATATTACTGCTACACAGTAAACCGTAGTACAGCAGTATGCTAACGGCTAGTTGGTATTCGTCAGTTAAGTAGAGTGAGGCGGTTAATCGGTTAATCGGCAAAGCTCGGTTTTCTCGGTTTCTTTCACGTCGGAAAACCGAGAAACCGATTGAGCACTTATCAATTTGATTTTATCGGCTTTGCATTCAACGCCAATTCGGATTCAACGCGAGTAGCGCTCTGTCGGATCATAGGTGTGATCATTCGGAAGTCAGGTTAATGTTTTGGATATCAGGATCAAAAGCATTTGTATTCAATACACGGAATTCAAATTTTGATGAGAAAATGAAATGCATCAGAAACCTAAGTTTTCAAACTTACCATTGCTTTTAAGTAGTTGTTCCACAGTGCGACAACCCAAGGGCAGTTGCGGACAGCACGTTCGTGCACCGGCAAAATTATATCAGGAATGTTAAGTTTTGTATCCTAAGTTAAGAACATGCAAAAACAGCGTTATTAGACTAAATGAGAAATGAGGAATGAAAATGAAAAGAAAAAAACAAAACCGAACAGAACGGAGCGGGGAAAGGGTAAAAAATAGAACAAAAGAAAAGAAACAAGAAAAATGGACAAACGAAAGGAACAGTATAGGAAAGAAAATAAAAGAGATGAATAGGAAAAGGAAAGAGCGAGGTAATGGAGAGAAAAGAAAAGAAAAGAAGAGATAAAAGGAGAGAATAGAAAAAAAGAAAAGAATAGAAAAGAGAAGAGAAAAGAGAAAAGGAAAAGGGAAAGAAAGGAATAGAAAAGAAAGGAATAGAAAAGAAAAGAAAAGAAAAGAAGAGGGAGGAGGATAGGGAGGAGGATAGGGAGGAGGATAGGGAGGAGGATAGGGAAGAGAAACGGAAATAAATGAAAAGAAAAGAAAAACCTAAGGAAAAGAAAAGAAAAGAAAAGATACGTAAAGTTTGTTCTTAACGTAAATCTTGAGTTCACAAGATAATCAAAGTTTGTTTCGTGCTGCATTTCTTGACATTGTCGACTGGTAATGACGATTTTTCAAGTTATTCTGAACTTGGAACGTTTCAACGTTACCATGTAGTTTGTGTATTCACACCAAAATTCTGAGTTAAGGCAGTTGTCCACAATGGCTCTTTCGTAAAGACACTGCACTCTCGCTGGATCGTCTCCTTTCACTTCATAAGCAATGTACGATCGATATTCCTCAAGCTTTGTGTCAGCAGCTGACGTCTGCAGATAAATAATGCAAATCGTTTTTCGATAATTTCTTGAAGAAAATTAGAGAGAGAAAGGACGCTTGCTGTTTTATGAACTACTGACAAACATAATATTGGATATAAGCTTATCTCACCAAGGATTCTTCGTAAGGTAGGCAATCTTCCAGCTTCGATTCAGCTTTCTTAAAAGCTTGGGCAACAGGTTGTGGTACGTCTTCATCCTCCAACCATTCTTCAAATTCTCTATAGACACCTTGCATACCTGGTTACATCCAATTAAACAACAAACGTTTAAAACCAAGGGTGGAGAAGGACTTTCGCAGTTCTAAACTAGGCAGCCGCAGGCTTGTTGAACTCAAAGTCTTCAGATTTCCAATTGCTGAATAACAGGTAAAACTAGCAAGCACGTTGCCGCATACACGAACTGTTTTTGGATCTTAATAATGTTAACTCTGGTCCCTCAGTCTTTTTGATAATGTGGATTTAAAAAATATTTTTTTTATTAAACCAGTGCTCAACGTTAGCGGTAGTCCACTTGTGCAGGATTAGTAAAAATTGGGTTTGGGCTACTAAAATTTGAGAACTACTAGTCACTGGGCTAGTCCTATTAGAAGAGGTTTTGGAAAGATGAGGAAAAAAAGAAATATTAAGATTCCATTGATCAATAGTTGAGGCATGTTTGTTCATTCAACCAGGAAACTGTTATCCCACCAATCATGATAGTTTCTTTATTTGGTTGATCTGTATTTTATTTTATTTTCCCGCTATCACTCAACATGTATTGTAGTTTTACTTTAAATTCCTCTCTGAGTAACTTCTCTTTTCACAATCGCTCATGGACAATCAATAGGCTAAGGACAAGCTACCTATGGTTGTTTAAATCCCACCAATAAATCAAACATATAGATGCAAAAAAAACTATAACAATGTTGTGACGTTTTATGTTTGCTTGGAAACAATGTTAACTTAACAAAATATAAAAATAATTACAAAACATCAGTTGATATTATACTGACATAATTCAGGGCTTGGCTACCAGGTGATGCCTTTTGGCTAGTAAATTTTAATCGTCCCTAGCCCAGGGGCTAGTCAGTGAAAAAGTTTAGGTCGAGCACTGCAAACTGTTCTTCCTAATGCTCAGTCGAGCTTTGGCTTATGATTGACGTAACTTACCAATTAGAGAGACGGAAACTTCTCTTTTAAAAATAGCTTTAACCTTCTCTTTCTGTTGTTGCCTTGAAATAACAAGGTAGGTGGACAAAGTGTCATAAAAGCATACAACTTCGAGTTTCAAACGATTTGGGCTTACGATTCCTTTATAAATATTTCATAAATAGGGAGACTAGGTCCAAAACAAAGCAATGCTTCTACTGCGGACAGAAGTTGTACACAATATGAATGGGCATTACCTTGTGAATGTGATTTTATCTGAAACCTAGTTTTAAAAGGTTCTTAGGGAGGCGTCGAGATAAGAAATCTCCGCTTTTGATAAACCGTTCGTGCCACAAAATGTTCCGGTTTATCCTAATATTTACCGTCATATCAATATGTATCTCTATTATATGGCTCCCCTGGTGCTTTCCTCACTGGTGGTCAAGACATTTTCGGTTTCTTCGTACAGACCTCAGCCAAATGCTTCCTCATGTGGACCTCGCACTCCATAAATAAGTATTTCGTATTAAACCATTTTCAGCAGGATAAGTCTTGTATTATCTTGCCCTGGCTAACTGCAGACAATTTTACTCGTCAAGAGGAGACCTTCTGCCGTAAAAGGTTACCGACTTATCAACCGAGAGTGAGGTCCGAGCGGAAAGTATGTACTTGATTTTTTAGGTTCCCTACAGATCGAGCAACACAAGGAACTAAGATCGAGCTGCAAAGATATTCCAGTACATTTTATTCTTCGAATTTTGTTCTACGATGTCTCGTTAATTTCCAGCTAAACTTAATTTAGAAATTTTCCAGCCAAAAGCTTGCCGGTCTGGTATTAAGAGTGTTGCCAGGATAAAGTCGAAAGATCGTAATCACGCTTCAGTTAGTTGGCATGCATCGTTTTACATATCAACCGTAAAACAATTTCAGCCTTATGATAAACACCGATGTATCAGCATTTTAGCTTTTACAGCAAACAGTAGGGATCATGTGAAGAAGAGACCTTTTACCCCCCTACGGGGGGACTATACCAAACATGAAAGAAATCGATCTTCAGAATAACCAAGCCTACTTTTTTAGATCGATCGAAAAGAGCATTCTGAACATGATGCAACAGCAATGCCGCAATCACACACGAGATGCCATTCAGGCTTTTCGAATGGAAGATCAAATGAAACAGATTTGATAAACATACTTCACGTCAGTAAGATAGCTATTACAGTTTAACAAATATCAGAGCCCAGCATATAACACGACGGCTAGCCATTTTAAATAGAAAAGTAAAATGTAAATTTCAGAAGTAACAAGTAAATTTGAAATTTACTCGTTACTTCTCTATTTAAAATGCCTATCCTTCGTGTTATATGCTGAGCTCTGATATTTGTTACACGTTTACGATTCCCGTCTGGCGATTCTATCGCGGATAGCTATTACAGTTGTTCTTTAGTGCGTTGTAAATGAGTTGACTTCAGTTGTTTAGTACAGGTCTCCCCTCTTGCAGTTTAAACGTCGTCAGGACAGAAACATGAATGTAATATTCCATTTTCAAAACACTTACAACTTTCCTTGAACTTCATCAGACTCTATGCCATTAGCCATTTCCTAAGACAAATAGAAGATCTATTTAGTATGAATATTACCACCTAAATGTTCACCATCTCCAACATGAACCAAACGGATGCAATACTAAGACAAGAGAATAAGAGGACTTTATCGGGGCTTTGGCAAGGCTTCCTGTAATGGGCAGTGCAAGGCAATGTAGAGTTTTGCCGAGTTTCAGAATTTTATGACAAATACTGAATCTTCACTTTAAAATCCTACTTCGACAAAGCTCTTGCAGGTAAGTCTGTAAGCAACCAAGAAAACTGAACATAAAATTTGAAGACCATGTTATTATTTCTTTTTCAAAACAATTGGCTTAAACATATCACATGCCCTGTGGTTTTAAGCAGCAAAGGTCATTTCTGTCCAGTGATCCTACATCAGTAATTGCTGCACCCAGTGTTTGACAGACCTTTGGGGTACTGCAGCATGCATACCCACAAATACAAATAAGAACATTATAAAAAAACAAAAACACTGTATCTCGAGTATGCAAGTAGACTTTCAGAATGCCTAAAATGCTTCCAACTTTTCACACATCCATCAAGATGGGGAGGCTGGACTTCTGCTGCCATGATCAGTGGTCTGTTTAGAAGTGGGATCAGTGGTCTGTTTAGAAGTGGGACCAGTGGTCTGTTTAGAAGTGGGATCAGTGGTCTGTTTAGAAGTGCGATATGTGGCATTTATTTTCTGTCCTTACAAAATCAAAACAGCTAGGCAATCTGTTTAACACATCTTCATGACACATCATTTAACTTACTTGATAGGAATCATACAATGCCATTTCAAATTCTCTGTATCCATCCCAAATAGAAACACCCTAATTTCAAGACAAAAATTGAAAATCCATTAATATAAAAAGTAAATGATACAAATTAAATAAAACATTAAATACTACAGAATTTGTCCATAAAATTCATAATTCATGCAAGTCCAAATAAAACCCATTTCAGCTGGCTCATAATGTTTCTAGCAACTTGCTTCAGTTGGTATTACTCATACAGTAATTTGCATACATGTATCTCAATTCTACTTTTATCTTTCATTCCACTTTGGATCTTTACTAACAATATATTTTTAAAGCAAGGCAACTCCCCAAGTAGTCGCTCATGTCCTGGTTTTATTAACATTCTTCTATGTAATTTTTTATTAGTAAATGACTTGATATATAAATACATTGTATATTGCTACTGATATGACCATTATTTAATGCTACCTGTTTCTTTGAAAATATACACATATTCTAGAGAATAAGCAAACACTAGAAATGTCATTGCTAAAAGAACAATAAATCACATTCTGCTGTTTTAAATAGGTTAAAACCCAAAAAATTACAGGAAAACAATTGCTAAAATTCTCTAACAAATTGTGATATAAATTCCAATAGAAATTCTACATTTAAAATTAGTTCTAATATGAATTCTTATTTTAACTGACAATCAATTTGATAGAAATTCTAATTTAATAGAAATTCTAATTGTGATGGAAATTCTAAATGTAATGGAAATTCTAATTCTTGTATAAATTCTAATTCTAACCAAAAGTCTAATTCTAATCAAAATTCTAATTCAAAAAGAAATTATAATTCTAATACAAATTCTAATAGAAATTATAATTGTAATACAATTTGTAATTGTAATACAAATTATAATTATGATACAAATTCTAATTGTTACAGAAATTCTAATTGTTACAGAAATTCTAATTGTAACAGAAATTCTAATTGTAATAGAAATTCTAATTGTAACAGAAATTCTAATTGTAACAGAAATTATAATTATAAAAGAAATTATAATTGTAATGTCTTGAGCAATGGGTGCCAGTGTAGGTAGTCGAGGACAACAGGATGCGATAACTTTGGGTGAAGCAATTATAATTGTAATACCAATTATAATTGTAATACCAATTACAATTGTAATAGAAATTATAATTGTAATAGAAATTATAATTGTCGTACAAATTATAATTGTCATACAAATTATAATTGTAATAGAAATTATAACTGTATTACAAACTATAATTCCAAGGCATGGTAGTAATACAAATTTGTAATACAAATTATAATTGTAATAACAATTCTAATACAAATTCTACCTCTAATGGAAATTTTAATTCTTATAGCATTTCTAGTTCTAATACAAAATCTAGTTCTAATATAAATTGTAATTCTAATAGGAATTCTAATTCCAAAAGAAATTCTAATTCTAATGTGACTTAAAATTCTAATAGGAATTCTAATTGTGAAAGGAATTCTAATTCTAACAGAATGTTTATGAAATGAAGTATATACTATATTTATCACTTCTAAGATGCTTGAGAAATGACTACTACCTCAGTAACATGAAGACCAACAGCAGTGATTGCTTTCTCAAAAACAGCTCTTGCATCATTGATTCCTGCTTCACCATCCATGTTATCCATTATATACTGACAATATTCTGTCCACAACTTGACAGCTATAAATAAACCGAACAACATAAAATGCTAGTGAAAATTAAATCAACTTCTAAACTCTAAACTCTTTTCTAACATGAAGCATACTGTAGTTCAATAAATAAATAAATGATAAAAGATACTTAGGTAAATACAATTACTGGTTGCTTTCTTACAATTTTACACAAGTATTTTAAAAAAAATGGGCAGGACAAAAATACCATCACCCCTCCTTGACCTAACATTGAGTACTTCCATAAAGTGAAATACCATAATAAAAAGCCTTACATTGATAGTCTTTCACAGCTTTTTCAAACAATTGTCTGATGTACATTTTCTGTTCAGTTATACAAGAGAGTGGCATCTCATCATTTATCCATTCCAACCAAAGCTCTACAAGAAATCAAATCAACTCCTAAAAACCTTCCCACAGATTGATCCGGTTGACTCATGTATAAACTGGCAGAGTTTCTACTAAAAGTGTAAGGCCTACCATAAGTAACTGAGTAGGTGACTATCACTGTAGGGACTAAAAAAACTCAGTGGTTGGGCCTGGCATAGTCCTTAACCCACCAAGAGCCGAGGGTGCACTTGTTTTTTTTCTCTGGCTAACAGCAGACAATTTTACTTGTCATAGGGATGAGCCTTAGGTGTTCAAGAGTTAAGAAATCCTTCTTGGGAGTTTTTGGCATTCCTAAATGAATCCTGCAGGCATGGCATCTTGCCTGATCATGCTGGCCTACCACTACAGTGTACCTTTCAATAAATGCCAGCACAATACTGATATTTTATGGTATGATACTGTTATTTTACACTAGTAAAGATACTGAATTACAATCACAGTGTTTTTAGTTTGCCAATAGCATGAAAAATAAGAATAAATATGAGAGTTGTTGTTATAAGCACTGCCGGACTCATTTCCTGAGGGATTCAAAGTGGTTAAAGGTGGGAGACAACATTGACCTAATTAACAATATGCCAGGTCTCTAAGGATTTTGCTGAAGTTGCAAAAGCAATGGCTGATGTGTATAAGGGCTGGTAAGCACACTGTTGTTTCGAATAATTACAAATATCACATTTGAATTTGGGCATAATTTCTAACACAACACCTAGTTTTTAGAGTGACATCAAAAAGTATAATACTTGAACAAGTTCCCAATGCAGCCAGGTAAAGGATCGGGCCGAGTATTATGTCACCTTGGCTTAAAAGTTTTCAAATGCAACTTAAAAAGCTACTGTTTATTGCCCAATGTAATGGAATTTTTCTGGTTCAAACCCCACCTATACAAAACATGCCAAAACGTGCAACTCCAAATACCATCCTATATTCTAAACAATATTCAAAAAATATACAAATTTAAAGAAAAATCAGAAGCATTCCTTTCCTTATGTGCACATGGTGTGATCAACTTCTCTAGTACTAACTGCCATTGTTATATCCTTGTGATTTTCCATGTGAATGCTGTTGCCTGAGCCTTTTAACCAACAAGGCTGCTGATACTGCAGTCTGCCCTTGCAAGCTACAGTTGTTCGATGTACCTTCCTTATGCCCATAGCAAACTTTGCAATCTGGATGGGTATTCGTCTGTGACTAATTTTCTAATTAATAATAACAGCAAGTCCTACTATCTTTATTATTTCTTGTCTAAAAACACTACCTGCTGCAGTGGTAGATACGTAGATCAATAAATAAACGCTAAACTGCACTTGTACCCCCAGTTTTCGTGACCTAAAAACCAACCTTCCCCTGATAGTAAAATGTACGTGCAGAAAGCGTCCGATACCTGAGGTGAGAGGAAACAGCTTGCTCATAACTTCTCTGGCTTGTCTGGTTTTGTCCAAATCGCCTAGGTCTCTCAGGGTTTTAATCAGTTCCAAGTGAGTTTCATAATGATAGGGAGAGGTCTCCAACTGTCATAAGAAATTGAAAAATTGCACAATAATCAAAAGCCACTCGTTCAAAGATTCTGACAGCTTGACACAACAGCACGAGGACACAAAGTAAAAACTTACGCGACTTCGAAGAGTGGATATTTCGGCGCTCTCCGCTTCTTCCTCGTCACACGAGTCGCTCGAACTACTAGCTTCTTCCTTCATTTCTTCTTCTTGTGAATTCTGAGGAACGCCACTGGATAGACTACCTTCGTTGTCTTGTTCTGTTGAATAACTCATCGCCTCACCATCCGCCATCTTGGAAATTTCTATGCAAAACTACTACACCCGCAGCAGCTCTAGAGCCCAGGGAAAAAGTTTGAACATTTCCTGGATATTCCCATCATTACTAGCAAGTTCAGCTGGTATTAATTTATCGCTGTTTGACTCCTAACATCAGGACGGAAAATTTGATATTAATGTTTCCGCTCTCTGTCACTCTGACAGCCTGACCTGTTCATTTCAGAATGAAAGTTCACAATTCAACATCTGTCATGTTTTAGCCTCTTCACCCCTACGGTTGTTTAAACAAGTCACGCGCGGCGATTTCCATTGCCGTGACATTCTTGGTCACGCGTGTTATATCTGTTTTCCGGTCACTTAAAAAGAAAGCTATGGCGGTAAAATGAATCAAGATTGCGAAGATTTAAACCATTTGGCAAATGAAGAAGACACAGCAATAGCTTATGCTCTCGCCGACGCGTTAAGCAAGGACAATGTGGAGAAATTCTTACATCTCTATGACGAAATTCCTGCGAGTGTTTTACCTCAAAGGGTGAGATTATTGTTATTAATATTTCCACTATTCACTGGGATCTGACGACAGCTGACTGCATATTGCGTAACGATCAATGCTGTGGTCAAGTGGCGAACTAGGCGAAACATTATTTAAACGCCGGAAAACTAACTGGCTGATCAGGTTGCTTCTTGACCAGCAGGGCCAGTAAGCAATGACTGAAAGCTGGCATCTGGATACCCAACTTTGATCGGTAATCGTTTTGTTTGGGCTTTGATTTAGTGTATTATAATCGCTGTTAATAAAATTCGTTCCAAGCAAGAAAACTACTGAGCACTCAGTCATCTGCTGAAGGTTATGTAACGTAAAACATAGACTCTGAACCGGTACCTGGTCCTTTGAACAACGTACTTACAAAGAACCTGCCGTCGCTTGAAATGATATAAGGTAAAACATCCTAATCTTCAAATTACGTAGTTGAATATTTAATACCTCGTTGGTCGGGGGCGTCGATTTACAGCGCTTTGACGTGATTGGTAAAGATTTGCCTACACAACGAAGCTGAAAAAAAAATATATGTATACATATATATATATGTTATCTCAAGGTACACGTTACGATCATATTATTTATTTATGATTTGCATGTGTGCGATTGACGGATGAGTTTCTGGTTGAAGGAAAAAGCGCTTTCAAGCTCAATGTGGAACTACACTGTATCTCAAAGCTGGACGTGCGGATCGGCATTCTAATAAACTGTCTGTGGTATTCGCTTGGGTTTCCAGAAAGAGTGAAATCCTTTCGTGGACGGCTGCCCTTCTGATGTCCACAGACGACAGTAAGCAGTTATTTGAAAGTCAACCACAGCTTTCTTGGGTTGGTATAAAAATTTCACCAAACGATAACGAGATCGCCATTTGGCTAGGCTTGTACGTGTCGATTTCATGTCCATTTCTACGTCGTGTCGATTTCTACGTCGTGTCGATTTCATTGTTGGATGTGAAATCTGTTTCTCTGTCTCAAAAACAGCCCGGCTTTTGTTGGTTGTCTATCTTCGTTCTTAGTCGTTGACACTATTAGGTTTTTATATATTATGTGGCTTTAATGGGGAATTGGAGACTTAAATGAATATTCCAAATTTGCACGTTCTTTCGTCTTAGTTCTTCAAGATTTCAATGTTGGACTTTGTACAAATACCAAGATAGATTTTGTCGTACAAAATTTGCCTGTCCTCCACGAGACCTCCAGCATTGGACAAGACAAAGCCTTCGCCAGCCTGTCCATTTTTTAAACTGGTCTTTTAGCATTTTTTAGCTTTCAGACCATATTTTCAATTTGAACAGTGGAAAACGACACGGGTACAATATCAAGGATCATTCAGAAGACATTTTTGCGTTCTCCCCCACGTCTCCACGAAAAATTTTTACAGTGTTTACGCAAGAGGACACTTGGTATTACGATTTTTTTCTGTATAAATACTGTCCCTTAAACATTTGTCCTTTTTGGAACCTGATCTTTGAATTACAACTCTTTCTTAACAGCGTGGAAATATAATATTATATTATTTTTATTAATGTTCTCTGAAGATTCCTTCTTGACTGGTCTCTGATTGTGTACTTTGCACAATATCCTCTTTAAGTTTAAAAGGTTTGAAATATATTTCGCATTCGTGAGGGCTAGTTTTTGATTTCTAAATTATTTTTTATAGCTGGGTAACATTAAAGAGATGGCCAGACAAGTAGCAGCCCTGACCAGAACTTCCAATTATCGTCACAGCCCAGTGTCAAGCAAAGACTTGCCTTACTACGGAATTAATCAATCTCTACAAACGCCGCAATTATCCTTGAACGGGCCACTAGGTTCTACCGATCCCACTGCATTTAAGACTCCACCTGAAGGCTGCACGCCTGTCGATCATAAACAATTTGACTATGGGGAAGAAGCGTTAAAGACATTAGCAGCAGAAAGCACATGCAATCTACCTCTGACTGTATTATGTAATGAAACTAGTCATCTAAATGATTCTATTTTTGTACAAAAGGATGGTTTGTCAGCTGAAAAATATGGGAAATATAATGATAAAGATGGGAGCAAAATTGATGATGATTCCTACCATACTCCTCCAGAGTATCAAGGTACAAGATCTCGATTTAAATAATTAAATGTGCTTCATTGTCAAGTACATTTTCATCTATCTTAAGGTGACTTCCCTGAGTAATTTTTAACTGAGACATACTTCCTGGACTGTCAAGAATCATGATGTACCCTAGAGTAAGGAAGGATTATGGGCCTTACATGCATGCCTCCTTTTGCTGACAAAACTTGATGATAGTCTCCATTGAATGTATGTCAAATCTTTTTTTTTAAGACAGGGTTCAACCTGACTCAAGTCTAAATATTAACTCACTCAACTCAAGCTAGGTGAATGACTGAACTCATCTTCAGATTAGACCTCACACAGCCAGTATTTGACTCAAGACTGGAGTTCAAGTACTGTATGGCAACTCAGTTGCAACTTAGGGTATAAACTTAACCGATAAAATTATCTGTGTTTCTGAAAGTGATAGCCCTGGGAATTTTAGCTGAAAATATTTTTGTACATTCTTTATTTTAGATGATGATAGTTCTGTTCCTCCAGATGAGCTTATCACTTCTGTCATCCATCATGTTTCAAAAACATCTCCGGACATTTCTGAAAAGGGAAACAAAGGTATTCTGAATTGCAAGGTTGAGTTAGACAATATGTCTTCCCAGGAAGAGTGCGAAAAACCTGACATTTCAATTGAGGAGAAACTAACACAGTCTGACACAGATAAGGTGAATTCTGAAATGAAGAGCTTGGATGGTTCACCTAGTATCAGGAGTAATTTTCTACAAGAAGATGATGATTCTGGAATCTCTATGGTCCAAGAGAATGATGTCAATCATGATTCCAAGACAATATTTAATGACAAGAATTCTAGAGATGGAAAAGTTGAACATAGATCAAATCTGAAAGTGCATTCTGAGAATTATACTCAAAGGCCAGGTACTATTTCAGAAAAGAGAAATCGTCCATCCCAATCTGAATCCAAGTATTCTTATTCTAACTTTCGTGAGGCGGAGGATAGTATTGGATGGCAAACTCGTTACAAGAGAATTGGCAGAAAGCGAAATGAGAAAGATTTTGAGAGGAGGCTCAACTTTAATGACACAGATGGTTATGGGCAAATTGAAAGAAGTAGTAATCAGGATTTTTCTCGAAAGGCATTGAGAGAGGGGAGGAATAAAGATAAGAACATCAGAATGGAAAAAATAAAAAGTTTAAACAAAACAGGGGAGAAGTTAACTGATGGCCATGAGAAAGGCAGAGACAATAGTATATGTGGAAGCAGAAAGAATGAAGACAGTGAAATCAATGAACTCACTTCTCTGCCTGTTTCAAAGCGGACTGGCAGACGTGGTGGATCATCACCAAATGGTGTAAAAAAAATGGAGGGTAGATGGACCAAGAATAGCTTTAAGGATAATTATAGTGAGACAGAAAACAGAGAGGAGTTGACTCTGAGAAATTCTCCATCTGCTACAATGCAGCCAAATGGTTTCTCGTACAGAGATGCACTATTAAAAGAGGGGGCAAAAGGTAAAATAGCTAAAATTCTTCAATGTATGTATCATAATTTAATGAATACAAACTATGTAAATCCTGAATATAGTAATACTGTTCTTTCCAAACTAGATCGACATTGTATATGCACTAAATCAGAAACCAACTTTTGATGGAGTTTTTGTTCAATTTTTCATCTTTTTGTTTCACTCATTTATAGCAAAAGCATTTGTTCCCTTGAAGTTTTACCCTCTTCTCAATGTTGCAGAAGAATTTCTTTCGACAAGTATTTGATCCTGATACAGAACCAATTAAACAAAAAAAAGTTTCTACATGTGACCAAATGAGAAAATTTTGAAAGCAGACACACCATTGCAATTTTACTATCTTTTAACACACTTAACTGTGTCATACCACTGTTAAGAATATGTTGAAATATGGCCAATATTGGGCTATCCCACTGTCCTGCTCAACCATGTTGATTGGTATGACAATAGCAAAATGTTTAAATTTAAGAGAAACACTGGCGGACTGTAATACCATCATACTGTATCATGGCAAAGTTTGTTGAAATTCAGCTAAAGATACATGAAGTACATAACAGCTGTTGTAGTTTTGCTAAAAATCAACAAAAGATGGTGCCTTAGTATGAGCCTGGTACATGATTAAGTATGTTTAATTGGAAAATGTAATGTAAATTTAAGTAACAGATATATTTTACAGGCATCAGGAAATTCCTTAATCATTCCATGATTTTGGTTCTGTCTTTCAGTCTCCAAATCAAAAGATACAAGCCAACATCAAATGATTCCCTTTAAGGCTGACAGTTCTACAGAATTTGATGTGTATTCAGCTGCAAATTATTTATCATCAGGTAGTATGGCTGTTTGTCATTGGTGTGTTGGCAAGTGATGTAGTTAATTAGTTGCCTAGATAGAGATTTTTCAGGGGTTTTACCAGGATCTGCTATTTAAAGATTGATTATAACACCAGACATTAAAATGTAGTATTATTTCTAAAAGGCCACTATGGTAAAGTGCATTGGGGTGATACAATTCAACAAGATTGTTTTAGTGCTGGATTAATTTTTTTGTGACAGCTTCTACCTATTAGTGCTTGATTGAAAATAATTATAATTCTAACATTGTTTTAATTTTACCTGTTCATTTTTCTTGTCATCTGTTTAGTGTGGACCAGTGTTAACAATTTATACAGTAAAGGTAAGCTTCTTGGTCTGCACAATGTTGTAACCAGTGGTATACATGTCAACAGGAAATTGTTTAACATGTGAATGTGAGTTCTACATTTTTATTAATGATTGAGACAGCTGTACAAATACTAGAACTCAGAAAATGAAGGTTCCTGTATTAGTGTGTGATGGTATTTGCCTGCATGTGGTTCATAAGTAGAAATCCTAATACATCACTAATTGTATGTATTTTTGATGTGTGATAAATGATCAAGCTCAAATCAACATAAACACTTGTTGTCTTTACTTATGATTTACATTGTGGCTCAATGTTTAGGGTTTCCTGTCACTTGCTTGTAGGGATGTTTATTGATTGGCTTTGTTATAAATTATCTTTTTAGATCCTTCAAAAGTATTTATTTACAGTGATGACTAAGACTTGCCTGAGTTCCATCTCATCCTTTGCAAACTGGATGCTTCTGTCACAAAGAATTAAATTATTATTTATGTCATATGCTTCAGCTATGGAGATACCAGCCAGAAAACATAGTCTGGTGATAAAAATTATTGTCTAGCAAATGTTTCTTAAGAAAGCCATATTAAACACCAAGAAAGTGGCAACAGACTCTTTAATAAAAAAATTTTGTCACATCGTGAGTAACATATCGGGATATCCATTCTCTCCCTCACATCTATTTTTGTAATAGCCCAGGTTATTTAAGCTGATAGTTATATGTAAATCTGTATCACTCTGATGTTACTTGTGAAGTAATGAAATGGTAGTTATTAGAGTTTATATCCACCTTCTTGATGTCTTCATGTTCAATATGGCCTTCTTAAGAAATATTTGCTGGGCAAATATAAATGCATAACAATGTGATTATGCAACTATTTTATGTCATTATGTGCATACAGCTACACACAGACATGCATGTACTTATCTGTCATGTATAATTAGTTGTTTAGAAACACAAATAACATTGCAAATACTTGAAAATAGGTTTCATGTTATCAAACATATAGAAAATAGCCTGTGCTTTTGCACCACTCGATTTTACTTCACTGTAATTTCTTCTGTTAAAATAATGGGGTCATTCTTTTTTTATGAAATTATGCAGTCACAGAAGTAATTATTGTAAGATAGTTCATATAATCAGACATACACCATGGGTACATGATGACTCTTTCCCACCATGTGAAATTGATTTTACTGAAGTTGACATGCATAGTCACATGAATGTAACAGAGATTAAACTGAAGTCTCTGACAGAAAAAAAACAAAAGTTACATATACACTGATAAATAGTACAGGTACATCCTAGTTCTGCAACTTACTGACAGTAATTGTCGCTTTAGTAAGTTAGATAGTGTTAAAATTCAAAGTAACCAATCTTTAGTAATGAAACAAGATAATTGTTTTAATCCAGTGTAAGTCACTGGTGTTTTTACTTGTATTATCAAACCTTCCCATGGAAAACTGATTGATGACTAAGTAATCATGTTGATGTTTTAGCAATATGAAGATTGAGCAAGGTTTAATCACTACAAATTGAAATGAAAGCTGCAAAAAGAATCATGTGAGAAGCAACTGATAGTTATAACCAATCTTGCTTGTCTATAAGTAACCTATTATTTTAATTGTCACAAAGTATGATGAAAGTCTTTGATCTAATTGCAACTAAGCATGTTCCAAATGCTCAGCAGTAACAAAAAAGATTTTGTCATGTGTCTACTTTGTTGTCTGGCATTGTAAAATACTTACACTATGGGCTCTAATTTCTGTTTATGCTCACTGGAATTCATTTTTATTTTAGTGCAAATGACTATTTTTTGTATGAATATTGGTTTGCTTGTTTCAAATGATACACAAAATATTTACGGTAGTGTAGTATCATCATTGGCAAATGCAAAATTCTTAACTATTGATAGAAATCACTTTACAAACTGCTTGGTCTAATTTTAGTTCAAAAAAATTTTACATGAAGAGAAAATTGCATGACAATAATGGTGAGTAAGCATAAAATGCTCACTTCATGTTACTCAGAGAATGATTCATTTGGCAAAAGAATTGGCTTTATGTATTTACTATATTTGCTGCCATTCTGTATAATCACAGAGTAGCAGTTTGTTTAAAGGAAGAAACATAAACTTTTCCTGAAATTTAGAAAGCTCTTCAGTTGTGCTTTAAATGCATTATGAACATCCAAACAAATTCACTCCCACAACAAATGGGCCCCCTGAAAGTGCAATACATACATAGTAATAGAATAAATCTGAAATTAACCCATAAAGGGGCTAGGGCACACTTTATTGTACTCCTCACAGGGGTAATCCCTGGGCATCAAAGGGTTAAAGATCCCCTTCACAACCAATTCTTTAATCCATTAAGGGGAAAGGGCACACTATCATTTCACTCTGGCTAATGCCACCCAATTTTACTTATGGGGATTAGCTCTGCCCCTTAATGAGTTTAAAAACATTGAAGCATTACACACATCATGCAAATGCAATATGTCCAAGTTCAAATATGGTGATCAATTACAAAACATAACTCATTAAGGGGCAGGGCTTATCCCTATGACAAGGAAAATTGTTTGGCATTAGCCAGAGTAAAATAATGTGTGATCTTACCTCTTAATGGGTTAATTTCCTTTACAAATATGCTACAGCCAAATGTCAAACTCAAAATCAAGTTCAACTAATTTAGGAGTAGGCAACCCACTATACTAAATATACTAAATCATTAATTTTGGTGTTACCCAGAATAAAAATTTAAAGTGCACTCTTGCACCTGAGTCAGTGAACCAGATGACAATTGAAAATTAAGTTACTGGACAGACCATGATTTTTCCAGCTCTATGATAATGAGAACTCATAAAAGCAGTCATTTCATGAACTTAAAAAGCTGATGTACTTCCATAAACTCAAAACTCAAGAAATAAAACATACATTGTAACATTTATCTTTCTTAAAAAAAAACTTAGTTATTTTCATCAGAACTCAAACTAACATGGGGTGATAGGCCATTTCTTACATTTGTAACTCTCTTAAAAATACTTATGGCAAAAAGGTAACAATTGTACAGTACTATTGTGCTATAAAACTTTAAGCTTTTAGTGGTCAAAATAACTCAAAATAAGTGTAGGCATTTTTGTTTGTCCTAAATGAATACCTTAAAACAGAGATTAATACACAATACCAGTGGCTCTTAAGATGATACCTTATTGTGATAACTAAAGACTTGATTTATAGATATCAGCACTTCTTCTGAGACTTTGGGGATAGGCCATTAAGTGCTCCAGCACAATCTGATAATCGTCTTTTCAACCGTTTACAAGTGGACTCACAATTATGAATCTTGTGACCTACGTTATCACGTTCGTGTTTAAGTTTTGTAAGTTTTAACTTTGTGGCTTCTTCAGAATTTTGCAGGGCTGCAAGTTCTTCTTGGAGTCTTTTAATAGACTCATTCAACAAGGTTCTCTTCACAGTCATATCTTGAAGGCTTTCCTCATTATTGGTAATCTCATCTTCCAGTTTTGACTTTGACATCTTCAGCTGATGTAATGCTGACTGGGCTGAATCTACCTTCTCTTTATCCCCAGTAATCACTTCTTTTAGTAAACTCTGGAACCGTTCAGAAACATCGGGCTCTGAAAGTAACTTAACAAGTAATACTGGTGTCACACTTACTCCTTTACTACCACTACTCTCAGCACATCTAGGAGTCTGCATATCAGAAATACTTTCCATTTGATATGAGGAAGAACAGCTTTCAGAAACTGGTGGTGATGGCAACTGGATGTTATGTGATGGGCTTTTGGTATCCAAAATTTCTGAACATGTTTTATCATTACAATGGCTGTTACTGTTTGCAGAATGCAAGGTATCTTCCTGTGTATCACCACCTACTAAATTAAGTTCAGCTGTTGGTGTTCCACCCCTTTCCAAACATGGCAAATGTTCTGAATCATGTACTATTTCCATGCCTTTGTTGTTATGATTCAACATAGAATTATTAGTAGATTCAGTGATGTTGACATTCAGATCAATTTGTTTCTCTATGACAAGGCTGTCAGGAGTAAATGAATCATCTTGGATTTCCATGTTACAATTTTCACTATTACCACCATTAACCTGCAGTACCAGGTCAGAACCAGGATTGCCTGCAGCCTGGTCAATTCTTATTGGAGTCCTTTCTGTGTCCACGATTTTGTCAGTTGTTGCCTCATCAGCAACAGTTAATACCACCTTTTGTTGTTCAGTCATTGGAAGCTTCTTGAGTGGTTCTGTGAATGATCGCTCTGTTGTCAAGGAGGCATTCACAATTAGGCTTGGTTCCAAGCATGAAGAATCTGACCTGTCATGGACACCTTGGTCAGTAAAGGAATGTTCTCCATCATGTTGATCAGGATCTGCTCTGTGTTCACAACAGCATTCATCACACTCTGGTAATGGTTCCATTTTTACCACAGGAAGCAAAGATGTCGAAGATTTGTAGTCTTCTATTAAGGATGCCATTTCTGGAAATGCATTTTTCATGGCAACCCTCCGAGGTGTGTCACCATTGTTATTTTGTGCATGAAAATCCACATCCCCAACACCTTTAACCAGGGTATTGATAGCACCCAACACTTTTATGCTCCTCGAAGCAGCTGCAATATGCCACAGTGTGTTGCCATTTTTGTCTCTGCAACATAAACCTCCGCGTACAAACTCAGCAGATAGCTTGTCCTTCTTCAGCAGGTTTTCTAGCCGTTCACAAAGCACCGTAAACAAGGACTCATAATACAAGGTAAGCCTCTGGCTGTTAGCATCGTTCAGCAATTTAAGGCAAAGCTGTAGTGGCGTATTACGTTCGATGTACTCGAACATCAGAAGTATTTGTGGACAGTTTTCGGTGAGAATTGCAAGAACCTTCGTAAAAACTTGAATAATGTTCGAGAGGGAAAAGCGACGTCCACCAGTTCGATTACAACGAGTGTCAACAGCTCTTTCGTGCGCTTGACAAGCTACAAGGCGATGCAACGCTGTCTCCCCTTCTTTGTTGGTGCTTGCCAGGTCGAAATCCTCCTCTGCAAGCCACTTCAGCACGGCCAATTTGCCATACACGCTTGCCCAGTGTACTAACGGGAAACGAAAGTGCTTCTCTTCATCTGGAATGTCGCTATTCTTGTCCCAGCCGTGAGCAACCATGTTGTGAACACATAGCTTAAATCTGTCCAAACTCTTAGCATCATTCCGTTTGCACAACAAAAGCTCGACAAGCACTTCGTGGTGTGAAACACTACAGTTTTCGTCGCAAAATATCGTGTGGCCTTCCTTGGCGCCAAACATTCTCAGCCCTTGTTTCCGTGAAGTATAAAGAATACAAGGTAATCTCTAAGTTCTAATTTGGAAAGACGCGGTTTGTGGGACAACGCACCATGGACAGTTTAAGAACTGATCAACTGACCTCTCTATCCTTCTTCATACTCCGGATAAACCCTAGCTTCTCCTCCAATTCCCTATTTCAGACAAAATCACCCCATAACTCCACCTTCAATCCCACAAGCTAACGGGGAACTTTTCCAAACGACCATCACAGCCAAAGGATTGAATTAATAAATATGTTTCGCCCAAATTGAGACAAAGAAAAAAACTCTTTTTACAAGCAAAACCGGCCCAAATTATCATTTCAGGCAGAGATTGCATTGGTCAACTCCCAGCAAATTTATTGGAATCATTTGGAAAACTGGTAGAAGGTATAAAGGAAGGACAAGGCCCAGTTCATGTCTTAGTTAACATCGCATATTTTTCCCTTATGTTTTTCTATTTGCAATTTTGTGCGCGACGTAAAATCAGGCAAAGGTCCCGTGGCCTTACATGACCAGCGTCGGCGTTCCCACGAAGAATAGCCCAACCATTTTCACAGACCTATGGACACCACTTTTTTTTCTCCGTTCATTTTCATATTTTTGTAAATCTGTGAGACATAAATAGATTAAGAACCGGCGGACCGAATTGCCAGTTGCGAATTCCGTGTTCCCAGTTCAGTGTTCCCAGTTCTGACTTCTGTTCTTTGACTGGTAGCTTTCGACCATTAAATGTTGATATGATTAAGTGGGAAGTGCGAGAAGTATGTTATTTATTTAATCCTTTCAATGTTATACGTCCATTTTCTAAGTACTATAGAAACTGCAAAGTCAGAACTCGGATGTGAGAAATCAGAAGTGGTCTTAACGGCCATCATAGCTTCACAAATGGGAGATTTGTTGTATCTGGTGAGCCGTTTCGTTCCAAAGGAGAATGGCATTTTTAGGGGGGGGTGGACTAGGGTAAAGTATTGACGACAGTGCTGATGATGTTCGGATGTTACGGACCATTACACGACAGTCTTGCCAGTCACGTTGAAAGTGTTCAGGAGGACGTAAAAGAACGTTCGAGAAAGAACGTATATCATGACTATTGTTGTTTCATATGCTAAAACACTGTTTGCTGTCGCCGTAGCAACTTTGTTAAATCCCTGTCATTTACGCGAAGTCCCTGTTCATGGAAAGTGGAACGACGACTGGTCACAGGAGTTAAGGGGCGTTGCTGTGGTAAAAGGAACAGCATTCAAGATCTTTTTACGTCGTTTGACTTCGCGTAAAATAGAAAGTTTAGTGGCAACAGAACGTAAAATCCAAGTCAGTATAACTGCCTGGACACTGTCTGGGGGCATCGGTTATTCACTGTGCTGCCATTCATTAAGCCAGTTCTAAAATGGATCGTCTTTATTGTAAATAGAAATTTTCTTTACAGAACAGGCCAGTTTCAATTATCTGTAACATAAGAAGAAATAGCAACTGAAAATCGTAACGGCAAAATACAGTTTCACTGAACATAAGCTGCCCTGTTAAACATGTTTTGTTCGGGATATCAGGAAATCTAAACAAAGAATTGCACAAAGGAACTTACTCCAAAACAGACTGTTTGCGATTCATTTGTTAAATAAAATGAGTTTTCGCATGCTACAGTTATACCTTGAAGACAAGGGCAAGAAATAATCACGGCAGCAAATATTTTTGAAAGAAGAAAGAAGTCGCTTCAGTTAAATATCGAGTATGGATCCCGTTTCAACGGACACACATTGTTTGCCAAACAAAGATGTCTGTGCAAACAAAAGAAAACGTTGGATGGTTTGAATTGAAATAACCGTTTACCTTTAACAACGGTTTAATTAGGGAGGAGCCAAAATAGTTTAGATTTTTAATTACTCCCGTGTTTGTTCAAAACTTTCCTCTGAGTCCTTTGATACGGCAAGATTTAATGTCTCAGAAGTCAGTGGTGATATAGCAGTTCATAGCCACAAACCGTCGATTAAGAATCTCAGAAGTCAACAGTCCCCTCTGTCTTATGTTTATGTTTAGTCTATTAAGGGACTGATTGCACAGCGTACTCTAGTCCGAACTCACGATCCATATCTTAAAAAGGTTTTTGTATTTTCAATTAATAATATAAAAATAGAATACTGCGTAGACGTATGATAAGGTACAAAGTTTAGAGAAGGATATGACCCAATAAACTCTTCAAAATTGTCCAGTCGGAATACACATACACACACACACAAAAACCGTTTGAGCAATCGAGTTAGATTTACTAATAGAAATGCTCCTTTATGAAGTAAAATTATCGCAAGGGAATTATTGCATTCAAGTCTTGTCTGTTAAGGATAAGAACCTTGATCGTTTGACTCTTCTAAATAATTATGCGCCTATTTGATCTGAAGTCTGAGTTGAAATTAGAGCTAATAGAATAATACCCAGTTCCTACGAAGGCTGAACATCGATGACGACTCTTCGAGACTCGATGAAAAATTATGAACACAGTTTCAATAAATTCAACTTAAATTATAGAGCTAACGGACTAATGCTCCTATGCACTTTTATTAAAGAATTTAATTAAAGACCTCAACGAATGTACTGAGAGTTAACTCAGGTCAGAGTGTTGTAAGCTGTTGTCACGTAGCCTTGTCGTGACAACCCTCTGGAACTTTAAGGAAACGTTTGAAATTTTTTTAAATGTTCAGATTTTCAAATACTGTGGCCGTTAATGTTATTATTTAAAATAATAAGTGGGCTAAATCTATTGGCCGTGTCAGGCGAAATTACCAAGCTACCTTTCATAGTATTTCAACTGGTCGCAACGGTATCATTAAATGCAAACTAAGAGCAAGGTCATTAACGACGATAATGGGACTTTTGAATTTTTAGTTCAAGGTGAATAGCAACCCTTGAATGGTGAAGTTCTTTTCAATGGTCTGTAAAATAATTACCAGAATTAATCAGTCGTCCTCAATCACAATGTACGAACAACTTGTATTTTAATCTTTGTTTCACGGATGGTACGATTCGAGCAGATTACCTTTATTAACGCTATATCTCAAACAGTAGACCGTTTAAGCGGAAGCCATTAGAACTAATTTGTAGACATTTGCACCTATTTCACGCACGGATGGCAAGTCATAGAATAGTCTGTTTCGGTGAGGACGGTTGAAGTTGAATGTTCTCCACGAACAACAACGTTTACGGCATTAAAGAGACGCGGTTATACAGATGATGATGATGATGATGAAATATCACAATTTCATTGTAATTCTCTTGACTTTAACTCATATCTTGATTTATCAAGATGGCATTATTGTTCGGAGTTTGTTTCTTCCTATGTTTGCTAACGTTGTCGGCTGGTTCTGGATTCTAATCCACACTATCTTCCCATATTTCAGTGCTATGCAAGGTTGACTGCGCACCAAGGATTGTGATGTAGAAATGGTCGTAACACTTTCATGGTGAAAACACCAATTTTTACGTATTTTAAAGAGTACATGTGTTCATTTAGCCACATTAGGATGCAGAAATGGTCTTGTGGGTTCTACAAAGATCCAGAAGTGCTGGCTTAATGTTTAATGTTTAACCTCGGCTGGTATTTGATCCTGCCGTTATAAAATAAAAGTATAAAACCAGCGATCAACGCATCTTTTCTATCTTTTCTTCTGGCAAGAAACGATAATCCTTCGATCATTTTCTTCAACGTAAGTCGTAAATATACGGACTTGACAGTTCATGGCCTTGCCTCGGTTCGCAACAACCGCTGTCACATGCTTTAATCAGTGGTACAAATATTGTTAGTATAATGTAAACTCTGTCGGGCCAGACTTGTAATCACAACTCAAACCGTGAAGCAATCGATATTAACTTTGGCTGGATTTATACTGATTATCTTTATTTGGCAAACATAGCTCCTAGCAAGGCATATATCCTGAAGGAATGAAATCGAACTACTGCAATCTCAACTAGTCGGGGTTTTTTTTAAAAAAATTTTACTTAATTCTGGGAACGTTTGTATGGTGATAATTCTGATTGTAATCGATTGTATATTGAAGATCGTTATCCACACTACGTAATTTATTTGATGATGAGCTTTTGACCTGTTAGCCTTAAGTTTTCTTCGCAACAATGAATGGTACTACTAAAAGCTACATACTGCTCTGATAAAAGTACGAGTCAACAGCTCGAACGCCCAGAATGAAAGTAATTTACTTGGTACTACCGTATCTACTAACAATCGATTGCTATTAAATCTTCCTTGCTTTTATTTACAAGGGTTGATAAAGTTGGAAAAACTAAGCTTTCAGTTCTGATCTTCAGGTTTAACAGAACGATGAGGGATTTGCATTCATCGGTGCTCATGTGAGTCTGTCTTTGATATGAACGAAAAATTTCTATGCACACACGATCACACGTTCGAAGGCTTCGTTGACTTTCTGGGGTGCCCATGGGCTCGCGCTTGCTGGAATGTGTTGTTGGCTTGAAATGAACAGATTTGGAGGTCGTAACAAACTTTGTCGTGCTCATATCCCGTGGCTTCGGTAGACGAAAATGAAAAAGGAAAGTAATCCGACACCATTAGCTAGGTTTAAATTGGCCGGAGAACAGTGCATGAAATTTAAATATAATGACAGTTGATTTTTGTGTCAAACAAAAATCTGTGGTCACCGTTACTTAACCAAGTGGAGTGAACTAGAATATTAACTACCTTTGTTTGTGGGAATGCTCAAAACAATTCTGGTTTATTCTTATTTCCACAAGGAATAAATAAGCACCATGACTGGTTCTCAATGTTATGCATCAAGATTCTTTCAAACTGGTAATTTTCAAAAAGGATTGTCAGTTTGCATTGAAATGTCCATCGTTCATGCGGGGTAGATCAGCCTATAAATTATACTTCAATACTTCATGCTAGTGTCTGTGACTCTTGAATAAAGAACGGTACTCAGGGATGGTTTAAACAAAGGCTTCAGGATCGCATTCCTTACGTCAAGGCGTCATGCTAACTGTCAAATGGTTCTTTTGAAATAACAAAGATGGGTTGATAATTATTAAAATCACAAACGTCCGATTCAAATTCAAATTCAGCGTTTAAATGTACAAACAGTTACATACATCCCGGAGAACTTTTTCCAAAACGTCTCAGCGACTTGTGAGATGTAATAAACTACAAAAGAAAATGTTGTCAGACAACCCTGCTAACGACGTATTCGTTTTAGTTCCGGACTTTTAAAGTAGATTTAGTGTCACGTTCGCAAATTTTCAAACTCTACGACCGTTACGTACAACAACCGAGGGATCTCAAATTTTCAACGCTTCAGTGAAAATACACACACTATATAAGTAGACCACAGAAATGTCGTTAGTCAGTTGGTGAATACATTCCTAAGTGAAATTCCTCCAAGTTTTCAGTTGGTGAAGATGACTAAGTTTACCGTCATTGTACTGTTGTCCGTTGCCATTACCGTGTACGGAAGGTCATTCCTGGGTATGTATTCGAGAAATACGGCTGCGTTTTGCTCCTTCAGTGGCTGATCATAAAAATTTTAAAGAGTTTTACTAGATTTGCAATACGATGGAAGCACCAAACGAGTGCAGATAGTTATACCACTACGGTCGGGTATCCAGACCATGAATACGATGACAATTACACCAGTATGCATACTATCAATCTGTAGAAGCTGAACAATGATAAAAATAAGATACAACGTAGTTTAAGTGTTAGATATCGTACAAAATTCAAAGGTTGGTAACAGTCGCGATTGATCGCATTGAATTGTAAACACTTTTCACTTCCTGACGAAGTGCCTTTGCTCAAAACGTTAGAATTCTTTGCAAGCAGTCACGACCTGCAGGTACCAATCTTTGAACTTTTTTATGTTTAAGAAGTTGAACAACGGGCAACAATTACAGCAACATATTCATGAGGAAACTACATCTGTATTCTACCTAAAAATTTAATTGTTAATAAGTGATTGCTCTCAGTCCTAGAATGTAGAGATTAAAACACCCTAAGCATCATAACTCAAAAGACATTTTTGGCTAACAAAATGAGGCAAGGAAGCAACTTCAGAGCAAGCCATGGTGTATTTTTGTGTCTGGCTCGGATTCGGATGAACCCGGGGTTACTTCGTGTAGTGGAAATTGGCAATGACAAAGGCTAATGTCTCGGCTAATTTTGTTTGCAGACCTCATTTCCTGGATGGTGTATTTGATTTAAAATCTATTATCGTCGATGTAAGACCATTTTACTACTGCTTATGACAGAGTTTCATGGATAAAAAGTCATATCAACTGCTAGAATTCGAAGTACTCTCAGTATTTCTGCATATTCTGAATTGTCCTTCTGATTTATCCATCGTGTAGAGTTTACTTTTCTGTGCATCTAATGCATTAAAAAGCCGTTTCACTTTATTTGAAAATTAAAATTACTTTAATGTTTCAGATGACTTCTCTGATCAAGAAGTTGTTGAACCTCGTGACTGTAAGTATCAAGTTGTGATTTTTTTCAGGAAGTGATAGAGAATTCTTAGCGGAAATGTGCCCTTTTCTTTTAGGAAACACGTTGACAATGATAATATATATTAAAACGTGCATTGTTATAAACCGATGTAATAAAACTCAATATCTGTTTTCATTTAATGACATCTGAGGCATTAAATGGGGCGTTGATTTTTTCAGTACAAGTCCCACTCATCAACATGATAGGCACGAAATGAACAGCATATTTTATAAATTCGGGCGGTATTAATCCAAACATCCGCACTGCTATGATGTTTTGTTTTCCGTTAATACAAGATAGTAGCTCCACTTTCCGTTCCAGACTCCTTAATGGGTAAAATCGTCTGGCATTAGAGTAAAACCAAAAGGACGGGTAAGGACCAAAAGGAGTTAAGTTAGGGAATATATTTGTGGGCGTTCGTAAAAAAACAGGTGATTGTGAAAGTGGTATAATATTTTGAACTTTCTGCTACGAAAAACAATAACCTCAGTCTAAAAAGGAGCTTAAATCTTCACCCTGGCTGGGGAACAACCAAGAATTTTGAAAGGTAGGAGTGGGATGGTAGTATCCGGGCAGTGTTGCGGTGATTTTGATCATTTCGAATCAAGTAGATCGGCGTGGCCTTGGAGAATGAGGGCAATAAGCTGTCATTAGAAAACTCATTAATAATTCATGGTGAAAATACAAAAGAAAATCATAACCGTGTCGTGTCTTTATATGTGATAAAGACACGTGTGACTTTATCTTGAATTTCTCTTCAAATATTTCTCAATATTTTTCTCCCTAGAGAACAGAAATTGCCAAATTTCCGTAAGGAATTAGCGTATAAAATGTTTCGTTTTATAAGCCACGCAAAAAACTCTCAGTACATCTTTTATCGGACCCAAAACACTCGGCTGTCACCTCGTGTTTTATATCCGATAAAGCACTCCTGCTCGTTTTTTAAACATTACATAAAAACACGCACACAAGACCCCCCACAAATAAGGCAAGGGTCACGACCCATCCAATCCCTTCTAGTTCCTTACTTGCCCGGGCGATTTTATTTACGTCCACTTCAACGTGGCGGATACGTACCGTGAAAGCCTGCGAACTATTCGCGCTCACCTTATATTATAATTCAACATGTCCTCAACATGTCCTCGCGCCTGGCTAGGGTCACGACCCATCCAATCCCCCTCTAGTTGCACACCTGTCCCGTTGTCCTCGTGTTGCAACTCAGCTTAACCTATCTTTATTGTTCCACTTGATAGATGCTACCGTCTGCAGAAAAGCGGAAGACACAATTTGCCAACGCTTAACACAAAAGGATTGTGATGAATATAAAAAAGATGTTCCCAGGATATGTCCCAGATTATGCGGAGTGTGTTGTAAGTAAAATGAACGTGGTAAGAAGGGAAATTGCGAATACAAATAAAGTCAGGTACCATGACCAAGTGGGTAATACTGGGTATAGATAGAGCAACTGCTCAGGAGGCCGGGGTACTCGATGACCCTGGGTCGTAGCTTGTTCGTCTTGCTTCTTAATTGTTTCGTACTTTATAAAACTAGCTTTGAACAAAAGGGTTTAAGCAATAATAGTGTTGTAGCACATTTCATTATTCGGGATTTTTTATCGTAGACGTATAATTCTCTTTAAATTTCATTAAAATCGACGCGCAGATTTTTCTCGTCAAAACTAACAGGTCCGGAGTAAAACGCGTGTTTGGACCGGTCCAAAAATATCGTAAAATCTCCGACCGCTGAGCAACCAATCAGAATGTGTAATTTTGCATACGGATTGAAAAAAAAGCCAATCATATAATGGTATAATTTACAGACGGGTGTCATGCGATGTTCTCATCAAAATATGCAAGTTTACCAAAAAATGGCGGGCTGTGTAGCGTGTGCCTAGCTTTATAGAGCAAAGGAAGGATATAGGGCGCAAGTTCACCGACCAAAACAAGTTGTTAAGGAAGCAGATTACGACCGTTGGTGAGAATTGATAGCATTCGCAGTCCATCAGTTTACCATGATCATATATACACGAATGGGGCCGAACACATAAATGATCTCCTCCAAAGAGCAATTCTACCAGAAAATACATGTTAGAAACCTGAAGCAAACTCATTTATCTTCCCTTTATTTAGCGCCATTTACCGGGACTTGTCCATCGGACTACCCATTTGGTTGCTGTTGGAATGGTATTGAAGCGACGAGTGTTAACAAAACCGAATGTCCCGGTAAGTTCGTTCAAACAGCTAAGTGATGTCTGTTAAATGCCTTAATTTCTCTTTTCTCTCATATCGGATCATGTATGTGGGATGAACGTTACCCAAGACATAACTTGAGCAATTACAGTGGGGACCCTGATGACACCTTGGTAACTTTGGCAGGAGGAGAATGTTTTGAACTGATTTAGTGGGCGCGTCAGCTTGCATCCCTTATTTCATACCGCGCGGACAACTTGCAATAAAGGATAATTCCTTACAACAGTAAGAAATACGTGGCGTTACTGGGGCATGACATTAGTCTTGTGCCGTCAGATACTTTCGACTAGTTTTTCCAACAGACCATTTAGAATCTACTAGGACCAGACTGATGGCACGCTGTAGTTAACACCTCATATTTTTTTATTTCAGTTCGGAATTATCCGTTTGTGTCAGTTTCCTTTACAATATGGAATCCGACCATGCCTGGCACTGTAGAAATGTCCAGTATGATAGCACTTGATGAATAAATTACCCTACGAGTTGGGGTAACACTGGGGTGACCCAGGGGTTTTCAAGGGCCAGGGATCCTTGGCTTTTTGGCAGTTATGCCACTTCCCCCTTTTGACCGATGAAATTATAGTTTCAATACCGAATTCTTGACCGTTTTATCCCAATTAATGTATCCCAAATAGAACAAAACAACGAAATAAATCGCTTCTTAACCGTTGGGATTTTACTCTTCCCAACGCTAGACGATTTTACTCGTCAAAGACAGACCTCTTGGACAAGAAAGGGTTAAAAACTATCTCCCTAATCCTTTCAGGTGCACACCCGACTTAGTAATTTTATGTGGAAAAATTAGTTGGCCGATTCACAGTGTTTAGATTTTAAGAAACTTTATTATTATTTTATTTTTTTTTGTATCACCAATGTCGAAAAACAACTCTTCCTGTATATTATATCAAAAATCTCTCTTATCTCTTTTTATAATGTATCTTTCCGTTCACGTCACACATTCAATCAACACGCATCTTTTTATTTATATTATTTGTTTAGTCTAACACGCACAATTTCCAACATTTACTCTGGCTGATGCCTGATGATTTTACTCGTCATAGGGAGACCTCTTGGACAGGAAAAGGTTAAACCGATGGTGCTTATACATTTCTTCCAATGAACCAGGTGCTTTCTGTCTTTGTCTTTTTCAGAATGCATCGACGAAAACGAAGATATATGTAATAATATTAAAAGCGATTGCGATCTTCATAGAGACACTGAGGCGACAAGAAGACTCTGCCCCAAAACATGTAATGCATGCCATGATTTTGGTAAGTGAGTTGACCATTACTGATTGTTAATTTTCACTAGAAAGATATGCTTTACTATTAACTTATCCTGTAAATGGTTTGAAGCCGGGAGAATCAGTGTTGGTGAAAGTTAACTGTCCAGGTTGAGAAAGACTGTTAGTAGAGGCGGTCATCTTCAGAGTCGAATGAAACTGACCACCACTCAGGACGTCGAAATTTAAATTGCCAACAGTGTTTCACAAGACTAAACATGAACTAACTATCGAGATTCTGCGGACCATGTTTAAGAAAGTGTATTAAAAACGAGGGTCTCCAACAAATATTTTGATCTTAATTTACAAGTACGTTAATTTAGGTTAATTTATGCCAGTGTTTGATATTGGTGTAGAAACACCCCTCAATATCAATATTCCTTTCTGTTTCCTTCATGAATTATCGAGTTTGAGAATTATTTCTTACGAAGTCCCAATCTCGTTCACACCTATGTCATAATCCAGCAGTTTACAAATCATCTATGGTTGTAACCAGAGGAGTGACGATGCCAAAGCTAACAAATTCGACAAGTACATTACTTCCAAAACAGCGTACGAGAATTCCAATTATTTTTTGCCGGAGTTCTGGATTTTTGTTTCAAGTTTCAGGGATTGTTTTGATTTCCCAGTAGGAAATGAACAGTGTTGTAATTGGTGTTTGCTGGAGATAGGATGTGGTCGAGCCGTGTTGACACTTGATAGTAGTTGGAAATGTAGCCATTTGGCCCTATTTTCATGTTCGTAGGAAGGTTATCATTGCATGGTTAAATTTGATGGTTAACTTTCAAATTCGTCGTCACTCACATGGTTTTCATTTATGATTACATTTAATTTGCTACGATCGCTTCAACATTTCAAAATACATTATATTCCACCATATCAACTGTTCCCAGTCAACCTTTCACGTTTCTAACTGTTGCCAAGTTACCGGAGAGGAAAAATTGTTGCGTACCTAACGAAAACGGAAACTCGTTCCTACAGTATTTCTCGAAATGGCACGCGGTTTAGCAAATCTCGAGTAAAAATGACTGCATATTATCAAAATTCGATCAGGATTTTTATTTTTGCAAACAATTTTGGTATATTTGCATTTCGGATTCGGACCGGTTTTTTTCGTTGGATTTTTTAAAGGATTTTCCTGACTTTCCTAAATGCCCGATTTTCGGATTTTTTTCGAAGCTTTTCTCAGATTTTTGGTGAAGTGTACGGAGATCTTTTTAGTACCACGCCCCTCGTATTGCAAGGCAGAGAACCAAAATCACGAGATAAAAATGTTTATCACACATTAAGCCATTTCATCGAAGTTAAGTGAATGATTCTAATCCTAGAAGTATACCGAAATACAACAGACAGGCAAACCGAATTAAAAAGCCATAAAAAAGAACTGTTGAGCCATGACCATGAATGTTGCCATAGAATTGCACAGTTTGCGAGTGACGTCACTGCCGCCACGTTGGGAGAACTTAAGAAGATGATCTCATCAACTGCTGTTGACTGAGGGATCAACATGGCCTCTGTATCTTTGTATTTTCATGTTAAATTGATAAAAAGCGAGACGCTTTTTCATTTTTCTTTTTATATAGTTGCCTTGTTATTTTTGCTATAGTTGCCTTGTTATTTTTGCTATAGTTACTTACTCTCTTTTCAAAGGCTCCATCAGATCACAGATCAGAATAGACGATACAACAATTTGAAACTCTAGACCTACTATTGTCACTCCTCACTAAATGTGATTCTTTCGCTCTGGCTAACGTCCGATTATTTTACAATGGTTAATGCCAGACAATTTTACTGGTGAATGGAAGAAGTCTTGAACTGCAAAGAGTTAATGTAAAAATAGTTTCATAGTTTGTCATGATAATTTTTTGTTTATTAATTTCATTTAGGCAACTAGATGTTGAGATCAATGCAAGAATTTCATCAATTAAGCCCATTATCACAAGGAAAACTAGAATAGACACAATTTATATATAGTATTATGAGTAGCACTTAGCTTTATCGGTGAATACTGTATTGCAGGAAGAAATATAGCGATAAGCAAATAAAGTCTGATTCAAAAGTCAAAACAAACGTTGTTGCCAATTATGAACAGCAAAGAGGAGTTGCTCTGAGCACAGTTCACATTCGTATACATATATAGGCTTATATATAATGGATATTTACGCTCCAGGCGTACATTTGTGCATTATATCAGCGATATGTAGTCTTACAATATAACTATACTTCAACGAGTACATACACTTATTGACGGTACTCACCATCCAATTTGCCACTTTCCTTCGTAACCAGCCAGACTATATTTCACCTGTGAGAGGCTTCATTACCGAAGAACGAGATAAATTCAGCTTCAAACAATTTTCGAGACCAAGCCCTCGAAGCGTTACACCATTGCTTTGTAGAAGTTCCTATACAATTCCTCCGGCTGTGGAATCAACAAAGATAGCACGACAAACTGTTTTTCCTGCTTTTTTAAACAGAACGTTTAATCAATGCACTCATCTTCTTCGATCCATAAAACACGGAACGTGTTCTGAATTTGAATGGCTGGCTCCTCTTATAGATCTGCTGAATACAACTACCAGAATGCTTTTCGAAATCTTGTTTGTAATGTTAATCAGAGCAATTGTCTTTCCTCGTGCTTTGGGAATTAAATGTTTTCATGAAAATGAAAACACCCCAAAGTATTCTTGTAGTTGTACACAGCTGTCAAATTAAGGGACTGCTTACATAAAGTCGGATTGAAATCTCGAGCCGATCGAAAAACCCGACCCGCTCAAGTAATCATGTCAATTTCTATTGTCTTCAGAAGTCAAGTCAGTCCTGCATCTCAATTCGGTTCATGTGAACAGTAAAGAGACATTTAACTTGAATGGATCGGAAACTAATTAATATTTCAAAGTCAAGTCAGATTTCGTCAAATTCAAATTTCGATCCGGCCTCGTATAAACAGCCTCTAAGGGGAACTGGACATTTTAACTTACAAGTGACGGTTCTCCCAAGAAACACCACACATGTATGCAAGACATCTCCAAATTGAAAACAGAGTAAACGAAGTCGAGGCTTAACAGGTAAGAAAAGGACCCACTGCCACCCCAAAAGGCATGATTTTACTCGTGGGACGAAAACGTTGACTGCAACCAAGTAAATTACAAGTTTAGATTTTATGTGAAAACCAGGCCGTAAGGACCGATTACATGAAAGAGAATTTCGATTTGGCTAAAACTTAACCTGGACGAAATTTTCTGCAATTGCAAGATGGTTAAGGGATTTCTTCGTTTACCCGGGTTGACATTTCAAATCCTTCACGCAAAAAGCCCCTGAGGCGATTACCTACGTCACCCAAAGTTGATGAAATGATTACTAAATAACCAAAATTACCACTTCTGGCGAGGTAAATGACCTTTACTTATCCAGCTATAAACATGGCGTGTAGTATAGGAAACTAAGCTCAAAATATCAACCTTAATCAAATGCCGATTACTTGGAATAAAAAATTAATAAAAGAAAATAAATTTGTTACCAAAGAATACAATGAGATCAGGCGAAGGCATTTATTGTTGGATAGCGTTTCATCGAGTTTACTGAAGAAAAAATTTATAAACAGAAGTCAAAGAGAAGTCAAATGGAGAATGGGTGAATCATGAAACTTATGTTAAGTAGCTAGTCTATGCATGAAAAACGAGTGGCCACAACTATGACACGGTCCTAAATTTACAAAATGTACTCTATCTGTCACTTTATTAAATAAACTAGAAAAACAGTAAACAAAAGCAAGGAATGCTACACAAACGTAAGTACTTTTACAATTCATGGCTGGATATGTTTACATCTTTGACCTGACAAAAGCTAACGACCAAAAAGCTCTTTAGCGTGTTTTCTATAGCATGTTTCTATAGCATATTAAATATATTACACTTTATTATATGGCTGAGCTTGCTATCCGTTCTGTACGCAAAATGGCGCACGCTGATCGGCTGCCTAACAGTGCAATAATATAAGTTTTTCGTACAAACCGGCGGGAAAATTCCCGAGTTGATTTGAAGACAAACAGACCAGACTCAGTTACGTTTTCCAAAAGATTTACAATAACAAACTACCAAAAAAGCAGTTAAATCTTCTCAACAATAATTTTGAGCAGGAAACTACATGAACTGATGCAAAAAAAGAACCCCCCAAAAACGTACGAACTAAAAACCACGACCAGCCGACAACTTAAAAAAGTATAAAATAAAACATATTCCGAAAAATAGAGACATCTTGGAAAACTCAAGATATGAGTCAAAAACAAGACGAGTATATGAGGCTGTAATATTTCGACTTTATTACAAAGTCGTCATCAGACAGAATGAGTTACAAAACAAGCCATGGTCTATATATACAGTGTGATGTGGACAACGGAAGTTAGGAATCCTATACCTGAGATATTAACACGACAGAACGCATTGCTAATTAACTCGAGAGGAAGCTAATATTTACAAGGCAAAAGTCATTAACAACAACTGACCCGACAATATTGATGTGTAAGAAGACATAAGATGACTGAGACAGGTGAGTATCAGATGCCATAAGGTCGACAAACTGATAGAATAATCGTCAGCCATTAAGTTGACAAACGAAAGAAAGACAAAGAAAAGGAAAGAAAAGAGTGGGAGTGAGAAAGACGTATAAAGTAGGAGGTCGGAAATATATATAAAAGTGCGAGGCCGCCTAGTTGAAAAGTGTGAGTTCTTTTGAAACTTTCAGTCCGGAGTTGATTTCAGGCTCATTAAATTTAATATGGAGACCTTCAATTAACAAAGAGTTTAAGTTTATTAACAAAAGTTTATTAACAAGACTTTATTAACTCTATTATTAACTTTATTAAAGTTACATTGTCAGACTACATATTGCTGATGCACAAATGTACGCCTAGAGCGTAAATATCCATTATATATTGATTATTTATTAACCTCGTTTGTTCGGTCTGTGCAGAAAAAACCGAGGGCAAATACTTTCCCGTACAGACCGAACAATCGAGGTTAATAAGGAATTTATTATATGGCTTTTAGCACCTTTCTTCATCGCTTTTAACGAATCTTTGTGTTCGTGAGTTAGCGGCTTAGGTTTACTTGTTTGTTTTTATCTATTTCTTCGTGACTTTTTGCATCTATTTATCTAGTTTTCTGCTTAAAATTGTCGTTGAGAAGGTTCAACTTCTTTTTCCGTAATTTGTTTTTATAAATCTTCTGTAAAAGGTACTTGAATCTGGTTTGTTTTTCTTCAAACCAATTCGGAAATTTTCCCGCCAAAACTAGCCGGTCTGTACGAAAAACTTATTGCACGGCTAGGCAGCCAATCAGCGTGCGTCATTTTCCGTACAGACCGGATAGCGAGCTCAGCCATACAATAAAAGCCTATACATGTGTACGAATGTTAAATGTGCTTAGAGCAACTCCTCTTTGCCGTTCATATTTGGCAACAACGTTTGTTTTGACTTTTGAATCAGACTTTATTTGCTATACTTCTTCCTACAATACAGTATTCACCGATAAAGTTAAGTGCTACTCATAATACTATAAACTGTGTCTACTCTAGTTTTCTTTGTGATAATGGGCTTAATTGATAAAATTCTTGCATTGATCTCAACATCTAGTTGCCTAAATGAAGTTAATAAACAAAAAATTATCATGACAAACTATGAAACTATTTTTACATTAACTATTTGCAGTTCAAGACTTCTTCCATTCACCAGTAAAATTGTCTGGCATTAACCATTGTAAAATAATCGGACGTTAGCCAGAGCGAAAGAATCAAATTTGGTGAGGACCAACAATAGTAAACCACAGGTCTAGGGTTTCAAATAGTTGTATCGTCTATCTGACCTATGATCTGATGGAGCCTTTGAAAAGAGAGTAAGTAACTATAGCAAAAATAACAAGGCAACTATAGCAAAAATAACAAGGCAACTATATAAAAAAAAAAATGAAAAAGCGTCTCGCTTTTTATCAATTTAACATGAAAATACAAAGATACAGAGGCCATGTTGATCCCTCAGTCAACAGCAGTTGATGAGATCATCTTCTTAAGTTCTCCCAACGTGGCGTCAGTGAAGTCACTCGCAAACTGTGCAATTCTATGGCAACATTCATGGTCATGGCTCAACAGTTCTTTTTTATGGCTTTTTAATTCGGTTTGCCTGTCTGTTGTATTTCGGTATACTTCTAGGATTAGAATCATTCACTTAACTTCGATGAAATGGCTTAATGTGTGATAAACATTTTTATCTCGTGATTTTGGTTCTCTGCCTTGCAATACGAGGGGCGTGGTACTAAAAAGATCTCCGTACACTTCACCAAAAATCTGAGAAAAGCTTCGAAAAAAATCCGAAAATCGGGCATTCAGGAAAGTCAGGAAAATCCTTTAAAAATTCCAACGAAAAAAACCGGTCCGAATCCGAAATGCAAGTTTGCCAAATTGTTTGCGAAAATAAAAATCTTGATCGAATTTTAATAATATGTAGTCATGTTTGCTCGAGATTTGCTAAACCGCGTGCCATTAAGAGAAATACTGTAGGAACGAGTTTCCGTTTTCGTTAGGTACGCAACAATTTTTCCTCTCCGGTAACTTGGCGACAGTTGGAAACGTAAAAGGTCGACTGGCAACAGTTGATATGGTAGACTATAGTGTATTTTGAAATGTTGAAGCGATCGTAGCAAATAAAACGTAATCATAGATGAAAACCATGTGAGTGACGACGAACTTGAAGGTTAACCATTAATTTCAACCATGCAATGATAACCTGCCTATGAACATAAAAATGGCGCCAAGTGGCTACATTTCCAACCACTGTTAAGTGTCAACATGGCTCAACCTTATCCTATCTCCAGCAAACACCAATCACAACACTGCTCAGACAAAAATCCAAAACTCAGCCAAAAAATAATTGGGATTTTTAAATCCAATAAAAAATTCTCGTACGCTCTTTTGAAAGTAATGTACTTATCAAATTTGTTAGCTTTGGCATCGTCACTCCTCTGGTTACAACCATAGATGATTTGTAAACTGGTGGTTTATGACATAGGTGTGAACGGGGTTAGGATTTCGTAAGAAATAATTCTCAAACTCAATAATTCATGAAGGAAACAGAAAGGATTATCGATATTGAGGGGTGTTTCTACACCAACATCAAACACAGGCATAAATTAACCGAAATTAACCTGAATTAACATCAAAATATTTGTTGGAGACCTCGTTTTTGATACACTTCCTTAAGCATGGTCCGTAGAATCTCGATAGTTAGTTCATGTTTAGTCTTGTGAAATACTGTTGACAATATATTGTCGACTCTGAAGATGACCGCTTCTACTAACAGTCTTTCTCAACCTGGACAGTTAACTTTCACCAACACTGATTCTCCCTGGTTTAAACCATTTACAGGATAAGTTAATAGTAAAGCATATTTTTCTAGTGAAAATTAACAATCAGTAATGGTTAACTCGCTTACCAAAATCATGGCATGCATTGCATGTTTCGGGACAGAGTCTTCTTGTCGCCTCAGTGTCTCTATGAAGATCGCAATCGCTTTTGACATTTTCACACATATCTTTATTTATGTCCTTGCATTCTGAAAAGGACAAAGACAAAAAACACCCGGTTCATTGGAAGAAATGTATGAGCACCATCGGTTTAACCTTTTCCTGTCCAAGAGGTCTCCCTATGACGAGTAAAATCATCAGGTATCAGCCAGAGTAAATGTTGGAAATTGTGCGTGTTTGACTAAACAAATAATATAAATAAAAAGATGGGTATTGATTGAATGTGTGACTTGAACGGAAAGATACGTTATAAAAAGAGATAAGAGAGATTTTTGAGATAATATACAGGAAGAGTTGTTTTTCGACATTGGTGATACCAAGAAACAAAAAAAAATTAATAATAAAGTTTCTTAAAATCTAAACACTGTGAATCGGCCAACTAATTTTCCACATAAAATTACTAAGTCGGGTGTGCACCTGAAGGGATTAGGGAGATAGTTTTTAACCCTTTCTTGTCCAAGAGGTCTGTCTTTGACAAGTAAAATCGTCTAGCGTTGGGAAGAGTAAAATCCCAACGGTTAAGAAGCGATTTATTTCGTTGTTTTGTTTTATTTGGGATACATTAATTGGGATAAAACGGTCAAGAATTCGGTATTGAAACTATAATTTCATCGGTCAAAAGGGGGAAGTGGCATAACTGCCAAAAAGCCAAGGATCCCTGGCCCTTGAAAACCCCTGGATCACCCCAGTGTTACCCCAACTCGTAGGGTAATTTATTCATCAAGCGCTATCATACTGGACATTTCTAAAGTTCCAGGCATGGTCGGATTCCATATTGTAAAGGAAACTGACACAAACGGATAATTCCGAACTGAAATAAAAAAATATGAGGTGTTAACTAGAGCATGGCATCGGTCTGGTGCAAGTAAATTCTAAATGATCTGTTGGAAAAACTAATCGAAAGTATCTGACGGCACAAGACTAATGTCATGCCCTGGTAACGCCACGTATTTCTTACTGTTGTAAGGAATTATCCCTTATTGCAAGTTGTCCGCGCGGTATGAAATAAGGGATGCAAGCTGACGCGCCCACTAAATCAGTTCAAAACATTCTCCTCCTGCCAAAGTTACCAAGGTGTCATCAGGGTCCCCACTGTAATTGCTCAAGTTATGTCTTGGGTAACGTTCATCCCACATACATGATCCGATATGAGAGAAAAGAGAAATTAAGGCATTTAACAGACATCACTTAGCTGTTTGAGCGAACTTACCGGGACATTCGGTTTTGTTAACACTCGTCGCTTCAATACCATTCCAACAGCAACCAAATGGGTAGTCCGATGGACAAGTCCCGGTAAATGGCGCTAAATAAAGGGAAGATAAATGAGTTTGCTTCAGGTTTCTAACATGTATTTTCTGGTAGAATTGCTCTTTGGAGGAGATCATTTATGTGTTCGGCCCCATTCGTGTATATATGATCATGGTAAACTGATGGACTGCGAATGCTATCAATTCTCACCAACGGTCGTAATCTGCTTCCTTAACAACTTGTTTTGGTCGGTGAACTTGCGCCCTATATCCTTCCTTTGCTCTATAAAGCTAGGCACACGCTACACAGCCCGCCATTTTTTGGTAAACTTGCATATTTTGATGAGAACATCGCATGACACCCGTCTGTAAATTATACCATTATATGATTGGCTTTTTTTTCAATCCGTATGCAAAATTACACATTCTGATTGGTTGCTCAGCGGTCGGAGATTTTACGATATTTTTGGACCGGTCCAAACACGCGTTTTACTCCGGACCTGTTAGTTTTGACGAGAAAAATCTGCGCGTCGATTTTAATGAAATTTAAAGAGAATTATACGTCTACGATAAAAAATCCCGAATAATGAAATGTGCTACAACACTATTATTGCTTAAACCCTTTTGTTCAAAGCTAGTTTTATAAAGTACGAAACAATTAAGAAGCAAGACGAACAAGCTACGACCCAGGGTCATCGAGTACCCCGGCCTCCTGAGCAGTTGCTCTATCTATACCCAGTATTACCCACTTGGTCATGGTACCTGACTTTATTTGTATTCGCAATTTCCCTTCTTACCACGTTCATTTTACTTACAACACACTCCGCATAATCTGGGACATATCCTGGGAACATCTTTTTTATATTCATCACAATGCTTTTGTGTTAAGCGTTTGCAAATTGTGTCTTCCGCTTTTCCGCAGACGGTAGCATCTATTAAGTGGAACAATAAACATAGGTTAAGCTGAGTTGCAACACGAGGACAGCGGGACAGGTGTGCAACTAGAGGGGGATTGGATGGGTCGTGACCCCCTAGCCGGGCACGAGGACATGTTGAGGACATGTTGAATTATAATATAACGTGAACGCGAATAGTTCGCAGGTACGTATCCGCCACGTTGAAGTGGACGTAAATGAAATCGCCCGGACAAGTGAGGAACTAGAAGGGATTGGATGGGTCGTGACCCTTGCCTTATTTGTGAGGGGTCTTATGTGCGTGTTTTTATGTAATATTTAAAAGCCGAGCAGGGGTGCTTTATCGTGATTTAAAACTCGAGGCGACGTCCAAGTGTTTTGAGTCCGATAAAGCACGTACTGCGAGTTTTTTGAACGGCTTATAAACGAAACATTTTATACGCTAATTCCTCACGTAAGTTTGGTAATTTCTGTTTTCTAAGGCGAAAAATATTGAGAAAAATTTGAAGAGAAATTCAAGATAAAGTCACACGTGTCTTTATCACATATAAAGACACGACATGGTTATGATTTTCTTTTGTATTTTCCTCATGAATTCTTAATGAGTTTTCTAATGACAGCTTATTGCCCTCATTCCAGTCCAAAGCCACGATGATCTACTTGATTCGAAATGATCAAGATCACCACGACTCTGCCTGGATACTACCATCCCACACCTGCCTTTCGAAGTTCCAGGTTGCGCCCCAGCCAGGGTGAAGATTTAAACGCCTTTCTAGGTTGAGGTCATTGTTTTTCGTAGCAGAAAGTTCGAAATATTATACCACTTTCACAATCACTTGTTTTTTACGAACGCCCGCAAATACGTTGCCTAACCTAACTCTTTTTGGTCCGTACCCGACTTTTTGGTTTTACTCTAATGCCAGACGATTTTGCCCATTAAGGAGTCTGGGACGGAAAGGGTTACCAAATCTAGACGGCTGTATGAGAGACTCAAACAGACAATTGCAGAGGGGAAAGTGGAGCTACTATCTTGTATTAACGGAAAACAAAACATCATAGCACTTCGGATGTTTGGATTAATACCGCCCGAATTTATAAAAAATGCTGTCCATTCCGTGCCTATCATGTTGATGAGTGGGACTTGTACTGAAAAATCAACGCCCCATTTAATGCCTAAGATGTCATTAACTGGAAAACAGATATTGATTACTTATTAACCGAGTGTGAGGTCTGTACGGGAAAGTATTTGCCTGAGGTTTTCGTACAGACCTCGCTCCTTCGTCGCTCGGTCTGTGCGGGAAAACCCGAGGGCAAATACTTTCCCGTAAAGACCGAAGAAACGAGGTTAATAAGGAATTTATTATATGGCTTTTAGCACCTTTCTTCATCGCTATTAACGAATCTTTGTGTTCGTGAGTTAGCGGCTTAGGTTTACTTGTTTGTTTTTACCTATTTCTTCGTGGCTTTTTGCATCTATTTATCTAGTTTTCTGCTTAAAATTGTCGTTGAGAACATTTAACTTCTTTTTTCGTAGTTTGTTTTAAAAATCTTCTGTAAAACGTACCTAAATCTGGCTTGTTTTTCTTCAAATCAAATCGGAAATTTTCCCGCCAAAACTAACCGGTCTGTACGAAAAACTTATTGCACGGTTAGGCAGCCAATCAGCGTGCGCTATTTTCCGTACGGACCGGATAGCAAGCTCGGCCATATAATATATATATATATATATATATATATATATAATATATATATATATAATATATATATATATATATAATATATATATATATATATAATATATATATATATATATAATATATATATATATATATAATATATATATATATATATAACATACATACAGAAAGCGAAAAATTTTCTCCCTGGTCACCACGCGAGTAACAGGACTCCACGCACTTCGAGATTAGTACCCTCGCACCTCGCTTCGCGCGGTGGGCGAGGAGAAAACTAAATATTATGAAATATCGACGTTTCTGGCGGGTTAACGTGTATCAAGTCCAACTTTATTCAGAGCAAGCCGCCCAATACCTCTTGACAAAAATGCATAATTTCAGCCTGAGTAATGTCAAGAGAATATCTACTAAAAATAGATGGATCATAAAATGCACGACCACAAAATCGTCTTTGCGAGAGCTGCGGCTTCAGCTTTGTGGGATAACCATGAAATTTTCTTTCCACGTTACTGTGAACATATAATTTTTCCCGTAAAAACCCTAATCGAAATAAACGTTGGCATCGGAAGGGTTGAGTTGAGACGAGTGTAAGTGGCGGAAGTGGACACTTGACCTCTTCATGCAATTGTATATACACAAAAAAAAGAAAGACCATGAAACCGAGGAGTGCGACATCAGACATTTTCCACTGCCTTGTGGACAAGTACGACACCGGTTATATATAAAAATAAAATACGAGCTAGACTTACATTCTCGTAATGATGTTGGTTGGTCACTTGCGGAGGATACGTTTCCTAAAAATATGAAAACACGTTGAATCTAAGTATTGATGGATAAAAGGTTTTCGGGAGACAATGATATAAACATGTTTAGAGTGCTGTGTGCAGTTATGAGGTATGTGGTTGCCGAACTTAACAAAGCTCATTATTTATGGTCTTATGGCATTATACTTACGGTATCTAGACATTATTAATCCGCATTCGGAACACCTTGCTCAAAATAATACCAATGAGTTCAATTGAATAAGAAGTCTTTATTCAAGTTCCTAAAAAATTGATCACTTCTTCCTAGAACGAACGGCACCCTAAACTTCCTTTCCAGATCGAGGAAGTTCCTCAAAAACCAGATAACAGCGCAAATATCGAACATTTAACATGGCGTTGGGTGTACTTTGCGTAAAGCGAAAAAGTTTGGACTTTCTGACATAAGGTTTTCTTTACCTTCTACCAAGACTAATCCTCAGTCGTGTCACTTTCGAGGTTTACAAGACTTGTTAATCATATGAGAAATAGAACCGTTACACTTGCTGATGGTGAAGTCGTTTATACTCTGTTCCCAGCTGAAATTTTCTTCGCGCACTTATCTGCTGATTAATGTTTACGCAAGCTGTATACCTGATTGTGAGTACTTGGGATTAATGCTTAAGTTTTTCCGTCGGTGATAGGATGTGATCGTATCTTAGTGTCTTGTCGAACACTGTTCTGCTTCCTCTTCAACTTTGTTGACGGCTTATTGCGCAAGGAAACACCGTGGACCAAGTTTCATATCAAGGAAAGCCGAAGCAGAATGTCCAGAGCAAGGGTAATTTCAATCGAATTTGCGCTGTTCCTGTTGCCAAATTAAAAAAAAAAGTCTCCAGTGAAAGTTCATTTCAACCATGTTTTGCATGCATGGCGAGACTTCAATGAAACGAGCCATCTCGCGTGCCTCATAAAAACTTCTCATAAAAAATAGGTGAACTACATTTCCACCTTACGTCGAAGTCAGTACTAAACTTGGTACTTCCGATCCAACATTTTTTCCTAACGTCTTGTCAGCTTTTAGAAAGCGACTACTTTCAAAGCATCTGGGTAAACATTCATAAGCATGCCACAGAAATCTGCAATTTTATCTAAACGATGTACTTACTCTTCCAAGAAGCAGCTTGAACGCACACATTGACTACGAACAGCAAAATGACGGTCAACTTCATCGTCCTCATCATCGTAAAAGGATTTTAATAAGGTCTTTATTCACTTAGGTATTCCAACTTCCCAGAGCATCCAATTTGAACTGTCGTTCAAATCATTGTTGCATTGCATTTATATCCTGGTCCTTGATACGCCAACACGTGACAATTGACATTTGAGTGTCAATTGTCACGAGAGCTTCAATTCACACGCTAGCTTCATAGACATTCACGACCAATTTTTGTCAAACGGGGAAAAAAACCAAGCATACTCAAAGTTGATAAGCTGATTATGAAGACCGTGACTCAAGCCTTTCAAAGGTTTGCCTTTAATTTCTATAATTTATAAATACTTTTATTCACAATATTACTACATTATATCAAGGAAATAGAAAGTACTACATCGAGTGATAAAAGCACAAGTTGCGAGGGCTAGAAATGGTGGCGAAACATGAACCGAAAGAACTAGTATTTCCAACACTTCGAGTTCTCCCTCTTCCAGAAGTGTTTAGACAATTCAACGGGAATCCAGGAAAAATGGTTTATATCTTAATAAAAATAACCTAAAGAAACATCAGTCCTTTTTATAGCCAGCAAATCGTCTGTTCTCCTTACTTTTCAGGATGGCACACGACGGTACGTGACTTTTTCTTCAGGTCACACGAACATGGCTTTCGGCTGGTTAAAGTGCACGAGCTCATATTTCGTAATCAACAAACCGAAAATTCCATGAGTGTCTGCGCAAGGACAGGAACATGGATGAGGCCATTATATCAGGAAAAACTGCCCAAAGGAATTACGTAGCATCGCCAAGTGTTTTTCAGGTATTTTTCCGGTTAAAATAGCAAAGTGAAGTGTGTTCATTTATACGGAATTATACCATCCGCTAGATGTTATTCTTCACGAAGGTCGTTAAGGAACGCCCCCTGCAGTTCAGGTGTTACTACAGGAGGAAACCGGAGTACCAGAAAAAACCCTGTGGTTTTTGTAAGAGTCAAACTGGACAACACTCTACTTACATTTGACTAAGGTAACTTTAATCAGACAATTGCATGCAGCCGGAGCCAAACCTTAATTACGGCAGTGAAAGACACGTGCACTGCCACTGCGCCAATAGCATCCCTCATTAACGGCCTCATAAATGCTTCTATCACAGTTTAGAAATGAAAATGACGTCAGCCATGTTTCTGTAGAGAAAATGAGGCTCGTCCAATTAGAGCCTGTTAAAGATGCGCGTTATTTCAAAACCTTTTTACAATGACATACACTGATGTTTTCGACTCAACGAAGACCTTGATTCTGCACAAGGAAATTGTAAAAAGCCCTTGAACACGACAAGTAAATTAGTCATCGGACGTAAGGATATTATACATCTCAAAACTCATTTTAACAGAGTCAGTGAGGGAATCTGGACGGCTTCGTTTCTCAAACATGCCCTTTCTGGACGGAAATCGACGGTTCCAATTGAGGAAAATTGTTTAAACTTCGTAACACAACCGTCATATCATGTGGACGTCATCACAGGTGCGACCAGGATTTCCTCTAAGGCGAAGACCCTTAAAAATTTGTCGAGTGAGTGGAACCAATTGCATAACCCCGGAATATTTTAAAACTCACACAACAAGTGAAAATTCCATTTACTTTCAAAGATACTGAAGAATACCGAGATTTTGCAGTCTCTTGCACCTCTCCTTCCCTAAAAATCTCAAGCATATTACGAATACTGGTTATGAATATTATAGCCCAGCAATAAATTTGATGAACATGAATTGTTTAACGATGGTGGTCATCAAAATTATTTGCTGGGCTATAATATTTATAACCATATTACGAATATAATATAATATAATATAATATTTATAACCATATTACGAATAAGTGGGCGGGAAGCAAATGTTCTTATTGCCACTGATTCTCTTTAAAACCATGCAAGAACACGAGATTCACTTCTTTAATTGTAGTTTTCCCTAAAAATTCCTGCTTCCATAAATTTTCAATTTAAAGTTCGCTACCTCAAATTGTCATTCGCTTAGCGTATAGATTAAGTTTTTCGTGCAAAGATGCCCACGGTCATAAGTTAGGAAATTTTGAAACTCCAAAGCTGTTTATATCCAAAGAGAACCATTTCCTATCAAATGGAGACTTGCTTTTGGCTGACCAAATCACTGGAATACAGCCAAGTAGTCAATTAGTAAAAACAACTACGGATGTTTTCATTTACTTAGACGAACGTGAAGTGTGCACAACAGGCTTTAATATAACGATAATTGTTGACTGAAGAATGAGAATAGTGAGAAATGTAAGAACAGTGGCAAAAATTATAAGTACAATGTAAGTTTTAAAAATGTTTACAAGCTTGCAAGAAAATGCTTGAAGTACTAATTATAACATATGTATCACACGCACACTGATTCGACGAACCTCATTTCTCGAAGAGTACAGAGACACGACTGACGTTCTTTTCACTTTATATTAGAGTACAAAGATAGCCTTGATTATTGAATATATAAACAGAAAATAGCTTTCGTGTCTCTATTCTGTGACCGAAACGTGAATAACTCCATTTCAACCGGAAAAATACCTGAAAACACTCAGCAACGCCTTCTGTTTTCACTGGGCATTTTTCTGGTTGAAATGACGTTTCTATCACAGTGGAGATACTCAAGAAGTTAGTCGTAGCAGTAGTAGTGGTAGTGGTAGTGGTAGTAATAGTAGTGGTAGTGGTAGTGGTAGTAATAGTAGTGGCAGTGGTGGTAGTGGTAGTAGTGGTAGTAATAGCAGTGGTAGTGGTAGTGGTAGTAATAGTAGTGGTAGTGGTAGTGGTAGTAATAGTAGTGGTAGTGGTAGTGGTAGTAATAGTAGTGGCAGTGGTGGTAGTGGTAGTAGCGATAGTAATAGTAGTGGTAGTGGTAGTGGTAGTAGCGGTAGTAATAGTAGTGGCAGTGGTAGTAATAGTAGTGGTAGTGGTAGTGGTAGTAATAGTAGTGGTAGTGGTAGTAATAGTAGTGGTAGTGGTAGTAATAGTAGTGGTAGTGGTAGTAATAGTAGTGGTAGTGGTAGTAATAGTAGCGGTAGTGGTAGTAATAGTAGCGGTAGTAATAGTGGTAGTAGCGGTAGTAATAGTGGTAGTAGCGGTAGTAATAGTGGTAGTAGCGGTAGTAATAGTGGTAGTAGCGGTAGTAATAGTAGTAGTAGCGGTAGTAATAGTAGTAGTAGCGGTAGTAATAGTAGTGGTAGTGGTACTAGTAATAAAATAGTCATACTAGCAATAGCAATGATGGGTATATTAATAGTGGTAAAGGCCTGATAAGAAGTTGATGTAATCAAACGCCAGAAACGAATATTGATGCTCACGAACTCAGATATCGCCTTTAATCTTCGTTCACACGTGCAATTCTGTACGTTGCAATTGTCATTCTGCTGTATGCAATGAAGCCATGACAGTCTATGCAGCAAGATCGCTTATGATTCGCTGCAGTTTGTCCTCGATGCTCTCTTCAGTTTCACACCTACGTCAAGATGTCAATCGCGAAGCGCAAAATCGCAACGGTAAACAGGCCTTTACGAAGACCTCGAATATTTGATAGTTTTACAAGACTGAACTTTGCATGCATTATGCATATCATTATTTACAAATCTACATGTGATTAACAAATTACTGGCAGATGTGCATAGGTAATCACATGTTGCCGGAAAAAATTAAGTACTCACTTCACAAGCGATACCAGATTTTGCAGTCAAGCGATCTCACTGCAACACTATTTCCAGTATCATTAGTGGGATAAATCCATAATTTCATAATTTCATCAGTGATTGCTTACTTATTACATACATGACTAAATTACGTAGTCAAAAATTGTGAAAAATTTTGTTTTCACCCGAATATTAATACGCGGTAACACCACAGGCATTATGAGTGCTTTGGGTCGGGTTAACAAATAGCTTCCTGAAAATGAATGGGTGCATCAAAAAATAGACACGATGTTTGACAAATACGTAAGGCTCGGCAAACGTGACTCACCTCCGACTTATTCAGGTATTTAAAAACATCAAGCTTCTTAAGCAAAAAATATGGAAGTTTCGCTCGATGAGTTCTTTGCATCCATACTAAAGTACTTCCATGCAATTTTCAATTCTTAGTGTCAGACAAATCTTCGAAATAGTCACTCAGTATCCTTCCTTTGCACAACGGATTGCCATCTTGAATTTCTTTCCGGGTAAACATCATTTGCTCTCAGCGGCGAACAATTCCTGCTTTAACTAGTTTTCTTTCCACCAATAAAAATGCAGTAATTTCGTCATGAATACAATAAACTCTAAAACAATTCTTTCAATGCACGCGACCTCCTATGTGGAAGTTACTAGTTCGGAACAACCAAGCCTATTCGGAGGAGCACAGGCCGTTTGGCGATTAATTCCGTCATTACATGGCAAGACGGTTCAGCAATAACTAGTTTCCCAAAGGTTTGCTGGCTGAAGGCTTTCGGCTGCTCCCTTCGCTACAGCTCTTGGTAAGGTGTTACAAAAGGAGTTTCATCCCTTTTTAGCACTCGTAATCTTACCTCGTTACCTTCTGATCTCAAGAGATGGAGCGAAAAGTTCAAACACTGCTTTTACATACTATTCCCTTTTAAATGAGGGATTTTGGGTTTTAGCTGCTTTTGGTGTTCCTGTTTGCGGTTAAGCCAGAAGAACTAGATTTGGAAGAGTGGAATGGGCATGGCATTGCCAGCGGGCTTCTCGTTGAATGTACGTGTCGACTTCACGTGACCCAAATTAGTGGAGTGATTTATTTGTTATGGGGTACGGCAGGAAGTAGACCTTCCAGTTGATGAGCGTTTCCAGTTTCTGACAACCATTCCTACATGGAGTAAGTATTTTAATCAGATTTATGTAGCAAAAGTAAAATCGTGAGCGAGTCCTTCCCTCAAATCTTTTCAGGTTTCATTCCATCTCAAAACACAAGGCAAAGCGACACAAACGTGCAACAGAAATTAACACTATACCATACGACAGCACACAACCCGAAGAAGCAACATGACACAGCACAACACATAAAGGCAAGACAAAGAGAACAAGACCTCACCATACACCACAGCACCAAACCACAACTATCAAGAACACAGAATAAAGCACAAAACACAACGTACCTCATCACACCGTATCATACGATGCCATATCTCATCACACCGCATTATATCGTGCCAGCTCCATGTCACACTACACTACACTTCCCTACACTATGCTACAACTCGCATATCTGCCCCACACATTATACCACACCTCACCACATTCCATTTCACACCACAGGACATCACGCCATGAATGGCCAGACTAACCTACGCCACACCAACCGCACCTCAAGCCTCACCTCACACCACACACCACCATCATATAGCACCACAAGCCACACCATCTCACTTCATACCACACCGCATCACGCACCAAACTATCTCATACCGCACCGCAAACCTCATTCCACCTCACACCATCCCATAGAGCGCCACACCAAACTAGATAGTACATCAGAATAATTATTATTTCAAAGCTTACTGTATGTATCACAAACACATTACACCACAGACTCAGCATCACAATAACCAGAATGTTACCCCACCTTGCTCCTCTCTACCCGGATACTTCGGCGGAGCTTCACTACAATCATCTCACCACTCCTCCCACTGATATATTACCTGAAAGCGATGCTGCACCGCGGCTTGGAGCTGTTTTCTCTGGGACCGTACTAATCCCGCATCTCGAACCATCTGATGCCAATCCTCAACACGTCTATAAATTGAGCACAGATACAAACAATATGCCGTACGGTTACGTGTACAAACACTAAAAGTGGATAGGCTGAAAGCGAGAAAAGTGCTAACTTGTCTCTTGCATGTATCGCCAGTTCGTAAGCTTCTGGTAATGGGACGGGACATCGCTGAAACAAAGAACAAGACGACAAAAAAGCTTTAAGAAAAACGGAATTGTCACGAGTAACATTTAAAGTAATATTTAAAACTAGCTATCGAAAATTGCCGTTTTGCTTCTCTTACCAACCTTCGTGTGGCCTTTCATCCCAAAAGGGATGGAAAACGTGAAAAACGCTTCGGGATCCATTTCTTGAAACACATGGCTTTCATCATCATGACCTAGAAAACGAAAACAAAGATACTTTCTTAAAAGATTTATTTCCGATATGTTGGCGATTCCGATGGGATTTGACATTGCCTGATTCCCCAGCTATCAAGAAGCGGTTGCTTGTGAAAGGTTTGTCGCCCCCTATTTTTAAAGGGTAGCTGGAAACAAAACGTAATTCCTTATGGGGTTGTGGCTGATGACATTTGATGAGAGGTAGCGGGTGATGATAGACAGAGGAAGAAGTCGAGGTGGAGGGTAATGAACCACTGGAAGACAGATAATAAACGAATGTTACGTGTTTGAACCTGGATATAGTCACTCGGCAAAGACTACTTGGACTGTATGAGGTCGGCAAGTCGCGTGACCTCACCTTAAGCAATGTATAATGAGATGAAATCGAAACGAAGAAGTTTCCAACGCAGCCAGGTGTAGAAACGCAACTTAAAAAGTTACTGGGCAATGACCAGTAGCTTTTTAAGATGCGTTCATAAACTTTTGAGCCAGAGTAGCATCATACTATGTCTGAGATGACATCGATAAGCACCTTGAAATTTTGTCACAGCTATACTTGGTGCACTTGCATGCTAAACGCAGCTTAATTCTCTTACCTAATAACAACGGATTGTTCCACTCGTTTATTTTGGGAGTCAAGCCTGAGGTCAACATGTGTTCCTCTAGTTTGGGATAATGAGTATGGTAAGGAGCGAATGTCAAATTTTCATTCCCCGTGCCTCCAAATAGGAGAGGTCTAGTCATTGTACAAACGTGGAATACGCAGCCATTACATCCGCTGAAACATACAAGAAGTAAAAGATACCAGAATTAATGTTTAGTCCATAAACGGAGCAGCTGAAAACTGTACGCTCACGGCTGAAATTGGAAGCGACTGTCATCCGCATACGACAATCTATATTTCATATATCATACACGAGAAGGAGTGTTTGATCTGATTATCACACGCCAAAAAGTGAGTTAAGAAACGAAGTCATAGACGAGCTTTATACCCAACGTGTGTGGTGACGAAATCGAGTTTAAAATTGTCAAAGTTTAATGGTATTTACGATCACATTTCCAAACTACGTCTAGGAAAATTGCTTCGTGCCTTCCTTATGAACTGTTGGTGAGTTTGAGAAAGTTGTTTATGCTCTGAGTTCTCACCTGACCGTCAGTCTGTTACACACGGCTATCACCGTGACATTTTCACATCCGAAGACATTCACTGTTGTTCTCACAGCTCCCAACACGATGGTAGAATTGTGACACTTCTCCAAGGTTACTGACCTAGAGAAACACAAAATAACAAAGTGTTTTTGTTTGTTTGTTTTTCTGTTTCTTCGTTTTGTTTTTTCAATGGAGGTTTCAGCTAGGTTTCATTATTTCATTAGGCAACAAAGTTTCAAACAAACCAAGACAACGTGTAGTGAAACAGGAAAGAAAACCCGACAGATAGCTAAAGAAGAAAGGTAACGGCCAATATAATTGTTTTATCTTGATTAGAACATAGACACTTACCAAAGAGGAGCTAACAGATAAATATACGAGTAATGACATCGGTGTACTTTGACATTTATGTCAATCAAATGATCGCCAGCCTGAAACATAAACAAAACATGCCATAAAATATTAAGCTGCTTATTACTACTAGCACACTTGCCATACCTTTACGTTACTGTGCACTCCTTCTGCACCTCAAAGATCTGCTAAGTATAACAGCTTTGGCCCAATCGTTTATAAGGCGATTAGCCTAATCATGAATTAGAGGAATCTTGTGGACAAAACTCTAAGCATACTAGTGCGGAAAGCTGGGATTTTACTTAACAAACTTAGCCTGGATCCAAAAAAGTTGTGTAAATTTCATCTGGTTTAGAAACCCCCGCAGGAGAACGGCGCTAATCGGGCAAAATAAACAAGTCCATTTGAAAGGTGACCAAAAGTTTTGATTGGCTGATGCTTACAAGTACATTATTTACTGACAGATGTCAGCAAGTCTGTCCTGGTTCCCAGGGACAAACAGCAAAACCTTGCAGCAATTTAATGTTTAAAAAAACATTGCTTTAGATGACTGTGAGGTCCGACTGGAATTATGTAAGTCATTGAACTAACCGAGAGCAAAGCCAAAATATGCAGAGCCTATTTTTGTTTGGGTGTTTCTGCTCCACATATCTTTTGCCAAGCTTTCAATGAGCCAAGTGGCTAGGGAACTTTTGAACGTCTTATTCCTTTAGTGCTTCCTCACGGGTTGTCAAGACATTTTTTTTGACAGGAGTGACAGGAGTACTGCATGCGAACATACACAACAATAGGAGCAAAGCATAAACACAATTTTCAGTATAGTACAGGATGCCTGTCTTAAGAATCGACGAGATGGGCGTTACCTTTGCTATAGTCTGCTTACAAATCTGGTACAATATCACAAGTCGATGTCTGTAAGAAAAGAAACCCGTTGAAGATTCAGTAAAATCAATATGTTCCACCCAGATAAATATGATATCCCAACATCTTTAGGGTTGATTTACAGTTTGTCTGCCCGTCGATCTTTCTGACTTTCCGACGAATTTTTCACGTTTACATTCGTTCACATGAAATGGAGTTTAATTACGACGATGGAAATTATTCGAGTTTCAGAATCAGACACTTTAAGACCCAGCTGGGAATATCTTAAAATGCAAGATTCTGACACTCGAATGAACCCCAATTTCTGTTCGTCTGTCTGTCTGTCTATCTGTCTGTATTTGCCTGCCCGCCTGTCTTAGAAAGGCCTGACAACATTAGCAGTCTATCCAACTTTTCGACAATGCTCGCGTTTTAACTCTTTAACGCCCCGCGTCTGATATATCGGACACCTAAGAACAAAAGAACCAGTGAGAGAACAAAGGAAAAACAATGACAGAACAAAGAACAAGACCTTTAACGCCCAGTGTCCGATATATCGGACACCTAACAACAAAAGAACCAGTGAGAGAGTAAAGGGAAAACAAAGGGAGAGCAAAGGAAAAACAAAGAAAGAACAAAAAGCAAAAGAAAAAAAAATGACCATAAAGGGTTAAGAACTACACTGATCGAGATCTCGTGTAGCTGAGCCATTCGGCTAGCCACGAAAAAATTGTCTCTATATAAACAAGCCGTTATCAGTTTCCAAAAGAAATGGCTTCAAAGTGCACATGAATTTTTTGCAAGTTTTTCAATAAGAATATTTTCAACCAACCAATATTTTAACCAACTTCATCGTCACTCACCTAGGAGGGGCGTATCTGGTATTCTTAATGATTCGTCCACCAACCGGCCCCCCTGATAAAGCCGCCTCGTGTTTATCGTGATGTTTTGAACTGTGGTCGACAGCTAGCCTTGTGGTCTCTTCCTCCAGACTTTGACTTAAGTCGAGAACTGTTGGAAAAAATAATATGAAACGTTTTCCTCCTGGTGCGGTAGTCCGTGTACAATGTGTTGTTCGTGCATTCTTTCCAACCAAATGATATGTTGTTTTAACGTCTTGAAGAACCCGGGTGGCTGGAGTTGGGTTTACAAAGAGACAAATTCCGTTTTAAACATCTTCCTGATGAAGGGCTGTTTACACAAGCGATTATGTGCCTTGCGATTGATGACAGCTTGGAGTATGTGTTTAACTGACGAGAGCGTCGAGAACAAACTACAGTGATCATAAGCGGATATCTTGCTTCATAGACTGTCACGAGTTTATTACATACACCAGGATGACAATTGCAACGTGTAAAATTGCACGTGTAAACGGACCTTGAGAGAGTAAAGACCGTAAACTAACGACAGATAATAATATCATCACGGCACTTCAATACATCATGGCCCATTGGACTATGTAGCATGAAACATTATACCGTACATAACAAAGAACGGACGGCAATAAGTTGACACACCATAAAGAAATAACGGGCCATATCGACATATCCGTTGATCGGTGGCCTGTGGCTAGTGCCCATGCTACCCGCCTCCCCTAAATTAGCAGCCACTATGTTGTCTGTTTGCCCGCTGTGAGCCGATGAGTCTAATGGGATCTGAGTATCCAAGGGATGTCTTACTTGTTCTTTTTTTTCCAAACTTGCTGTACGAGAATCTGAGCATATGGTGCATTCCAAACGTCTTCCAACACCTCTTGTAGTATTAAAGTATTCACTGGAGATTTACCGGGCGGAAATCTTAAACGCAAAATGAAGACGAGAGTCCAGTTCAAAATTCGAAGATGTAATGTCATCACATTGTCCAATTCTAATGTCACCACATTGTCTAATTCCTGAGTGTGATGACATTACATCTTCAAATTTTGAGCTGGGCTCTCATCTTCATTTTACATCTAGTTTTGAAATAGTGTTAACGATTCCGAGCATATGGTGAACTCCCACAGATTTCACACACCACCACTAGTGATGGAATAGTTTTTACAAGAATGATCATATGGGGTATTCCTAACGTTCTCACACATCAACAGCAGTGGTGAGATAGTTTAGTCTAAGGTAACGGTGCACCACATTTCTCTCCTCGGTAGCAGAGTCTACAACAAATACGTTTATGGTGCAGGTGCAATTAGAGTGGGGGAGGGGGGTTTGGGGGCCTCGACCCCGCCCTTTTTGTCGGGGATCATAGGTACGCCCTTTTAACAACTGTTTTTCTGGCCTCGTTTCCCGAAGCCACGAAGATTTACTGCACTTGAAATGATCAAAATCACCGCCACAGTGCCTTGATTCATTCATCCGACCCTTGCCTTTCGAAATTCCTGGTTGCGCTCTGTAGTGTGCCACGTATATCTTCGCATGCAGAAGAGTTCAACAAACATTACAAGCAGACGTTTTATACACCCTTTTTCCGTACTAGTCTCTGACCCCTTTGGTATAAAATTGGGGAGCGTCAGATTGACAATCTAATCTACCAATTCCTTTGTCTTCCCGGACTCCCAGTGTAACAGTAACGGTTTTAGAAAGATTAATATAATTGTGCACTGCTTACTGTGTGTTTTCCCATTGGAGTCATTATTGCTGTTACGAGCTCTCAAGCCGTCAGATGATAAACAAGCTGAGATTCCGAATGGACTAACTTCCAAGTTCGACCTAATCCAAGACTTTAGAAGGCGAAAAGACCACGTTCTTGAAACCTGTTGAAGTAAAAACACAGGTGTAGGTACGCAAAGTCAGCAGAGGTCTGCCATGCGCTCGAAGGTTAAGGCCCCGCACTTCAACTGGTTGCATAATTGTTGTGAAGATGTTTTCGGCTCGCTTCCCATCAGCAACTTTTGTACTCCAATATAAATTGAAAATGAGGTCAGCCGTGGTTTTGTATTCTACGGGAAAATGTAGCTTGTCCAACGACAGGGTGCGAAGGACGCTCCTTATTTTACAAAATCCTATACAATTATTACAGCTCTGTCGTACAGTACCTTAGAATAACCATTTTCTTGAGACGAGTAAGCAGCAAGCTGATGAAGTTGAATAACCGATCTACATGGAGAGCAAATTAAAAGAAACTTAAGCGCAGTCGATGGCAGGACAGGGAATGTGAATGATTTAAACTTTAGGTTAGAAAAATAGTCACTAGTTGAAAGGCATTACACACACGTCTTACGCTCCAGGTTTTCTTTTCTCGAATCAAACTGCAGTATAAAGCCTTACGTAGGCGTTCATCTATGTTTATTCACCTTCTAGAAGGACAGACCAATACGATTCACAGCTACCATTCTCTCCATCAACTGTGGGTCAATTGAAACATTTTGGCACGCTGTGCGATGTAATTTCTGTTACGATGATAAATCTCGAAGATTTGCCTTGCTCTACGCACCTTTTATCCACAGATCCAGCAATTAAGAATCCTAAAGCATTAACAGCTTCAACTGTAAGGGTTAAGTCAGTGCCCAAACCACCAAGGCCTGATGAATATGACTCTAAAGAAAAAAAAAGACAGTAATAAAATGAATGATTTCCAAATGAAAACTAACAGGGAAAAAACACATACTGATTTCCTAAGTTCATGTACCAGAGGTTCTAAATCTTTGGTCATGAGTGAAATACCTTAGCAAGGTAAATATATGCTACAATTTCACTAAAAAAATAAGCTTTGAATTTGCTCTTTTTACTCTTTGTCATCTAACTCTGCCATTAATCATTCAAGAAAAAAGCAAAAGAAATCAATATTTACTCAGTTTTAAATCGGATCAATCATCCTGACCTTTGCAAACTTTTTCTTCAATTTTTACAGGTTAAACACAATACCCATGAAATAGTAATCAAATGTGCGCATTTAGTTGCACTTGCTGGATAAGTTGATCTTCAATACTCATGTCTGACCAGTATGGCATTTGTTAAGGTGCTCGTTTGGCTCAGCTATTGGTTGGCTGCTCATATTTCAAATATTGAATTAATAACCTGAGATTAAAATGTGCGTTTTAGCGAGATCAGATTGCATTTTAAGATTCACTTTGAATGAAAAAAATGAACTTCAATTTACATCATAACAACTTCTTTTAAATTTACATAAGAAAAAAACCCCCAATTTAATTGAATTTAATTTAATTAACAAATGTCATGACATTGTGCATCATGTTCCATACAACCCTTGGAAAATCTTGGGTATGGTATGGTATCATGATGAGCTAAAGAAACCAGATAAACTAGCCTGACAACCAACCTGGCTCAGCTAGAAGCTCAAGGATGTCTTCAAGATGATTCAAGACAAACATCAGCTGTCCATGTTCATCCAAACTCTACAGAAAGTTACAAGCTAAGAGTAAATAAAGGTATCTGGAGTGCTATATCTGGTGTTTACCTTGCAGCTGATTTGGAGAAATAAAGAAGAAAGTGATTTGAAAAAACATGGATGATGTGAAGTTTAACTCTTTCACCTTTGGATTTTTCAAAATAATTCAAATTAATTTCAAATTAATTCAGTTTTTAAATACGTAGGTACCATGGTGAATGGTAATTTAAGATAAAGTAGGAGAAGATGAAGAGTAATATACACTTTAAAGAGGTATACACAGTTACCAAAGACTGTTGGATAGTTTAGTTCTTAACAGAACTGTTTGAAACTTAAAGAGGTAATATTCTACATAAAGAATATGCCTAAAGAATCAGAAAAAAGCACAATGCATTTCGGCAGACCACTTATCAAGTGCTATACGTCTGCTAACTAAAGAGAAAGAAAGAAACATATCACCTGCTTATATAGTCGAAAGAAAACTCATTACATAAACCCAACGGAATGTGGGAGGGTCAAAATAGCGATAGTTGGAAAAAGGAATTTGTTTTCCAACTATCGCTATTTTGACCCTCCCACGTTCCGTTGGGTTGATGTCACAAGTTTTCTTTAGACTATATAAGCAGGTGATATGTTTCTTTCTTTCTCTTTAGTTAGCAAACATATAGCACTTGATAAGTGGTCTGCCAAAATGCATCGTGCTTTTTTCTGATTCTTTAGGCATATTCTTTACATAGAATATTACCTCTTTAAGTTTCAAACAGTTCTGTTAAGAACTAAACTATCCAACAGTTTTTGGTAACTGTGTATACCTCTTTAAGCATATATTACTCTTCATCTTCTCCTACTTTATCTTAAATTACCATTCACCATGGTACCTACGTATTTAAAAACTGTGTTTAACTTTGTTACCATGACAAAATCGTTGTTTTATTATAAATTAATTATTGTATTTAAATTTCTTTTGAAAATTTATTGAAATCTGTTCATGCATTAAATTTGCAAACATCAAATCATGCCTGTACATGTGGTCAGGGTTAAAAGGTTAATGGTACTAATTTATGCATTTTCAGTACTTTTTTATATTACACTTCTTCCTGTATTTCAAGCACAGAAGCTCTATGGAAAACCATTTTTGTGTCATTAACAGACAGACTAGGAAACTCAAGGCACTGAACAATGCCATTCTACTTTAGCACTCACTAACCAGGAGTAGCCCCCAAGTCCTTGTGGAATATAATTTCATACAGTACATGCCAAGGTAATAATCAGTCAACATGAAGGTCACAACAAACCTTTGAGCCAATCATGCCTTTTCGTTCCAAGTCAATGGGTGACCTGTTTTTTGTTGGCCATCTGTTTGAAAAAGTGCATAAAGGAGCAACAACTGATCCACCATAACACACCAAAAAAACACATTAAATAAAAAATACAGCATTGCTTAGATAGGAAATGTGGTATACACTTAACAGACCAAAATTTGAAAGAGACAGACAGACAGACACAGAGAGATCATAAAGACAGTTGACTTTAACCCTGACTACTTCATCCTCATATTCCAGCTTGGTTAAAACAATCACTGCATTCTAAGAAAGGATACTCTTCCCCACCAACCAAAGACTCCCTCAGAGATATTTTATGGACTTGCTGGATATACAGGAACAAGATAAATTTGACAGTATCCACTGATACATTGGCTTTCATCTTTTCTAAAAGAGAGACCATACAATTACAGTATTATATATAGTTATTGTAGGGGTTTATACATATAATATAGTTACTTATTTTCAAGTACCGTGAGAAGCAGTATGCTTTGTGGCCCCCAGACTGCCAGTGCTACCTGAGCTAAAGCCATGGGCAGTAATGGCTGTCAAGGAACCACAAGACAACCTGCATTTCCCAAGTACCATTAGATTTTTTTGTTTTATCTCTTATTACTTTATTTCATTTTAATATTAATGTTGTACACTTTAATTAGTACCAAATGCACACAGATATACAGCAGGAATGTAATGCTAATTTGTACCTTTCTCTTCACCAGTTCCACATTTTGCAAAACTCTCTTTCCATTCTAGCTGTGTGGTACAGCCTTCCTCCGACATCATGTCAAATGTTTCAAAATACCTAATGCACCAAAGATTACATAAACTTGTGCACACATTATCTCCTAAGAAATACATCTGATTCAGACAAAACGTAATCATAATTATGTCCATGTAACAGAAATTAACAGAAACTTTTAAGGCTTTTTAAAAGCAAAAATGAAGCTACTGAAGACTTTCATTACTTTACATAATAGTATACTTACATCCAAGCAAGCTCTTCAGATATCTTAAATTTATCACAGGCAACATGTTTCCAGACTGGATAGCTATTGAATTAGAGCCAGTGATAAAATAAAATAGAAATGAATTGTAATTTCTGATTACAAACTTAATCTAGTTTGTAATTTTTGATTACAAACTTTATTTACTAAGATGAATAAAGTTTGCAACTATAATCAATCTATTTCACTCCATGCACTTTGTCGGTACACTTTGCTAATATATGAAGCATTGAGCTTAATGTTTTGTCAATCAGTTGGCTTTATTTGCATGTCTTTCAGACTTGTTTTGAGTTACATATATCCTACAAGATAACTTGCAACCTGCATATGCTAATTAGAAGTTACAGTAACAGTAAAAAACATCTTCAAACTTATTCTCTTGCTGGGTATTTTCCCAAAGCACTAGCTGGTACTTTGTAAGTTATCTCCCTCCCTGCAAGACCAATTTACTCAAACCAGTGGGTGAAACTAGGTCAAGGTCTTATGGGAAGGACCTGGTAAGTAAATTTGCGAGGACAATATTTAGCACAGATTTGAGGAGGTGAATCTAGATCATTTATATACTAACATCTTGTATATACATGTAATAACTGTTTTGGAAATAACTAATTTGATAGCACTTATGGACAAAATAACTCTTACAGTCTGGGCAGCCCTTGATATTGCTCAACTTTTTAGGGGAAGGATCAAGTACCTCAAGCAGTTATGCCACACTTTACAGTCTTGGATTCCCTCCAGCTACATATTTGAAATAAATTAAAATGTTTCAATCTTCTTCATGTAAGCAAAACAAGAAGGAACATTTGAGAAGATTTAACTTGAGGAGTCAAGGCACTTCATGTACATAGGGCCATGGAAAATTGTTTTGTTTATTGGCTTTTATTTTTGAGGTAATTTGGACCCATCGCACCCCTGAAGGTGCATAGAAAATGAAAAATTAGCTTAACCATGCTTGTTCATACCTTAATCTTGGGTATCCTGCGGCATTCTTGGATCGAGCATATGAATTCAACTTTTGCAAGTTCTAAGAGAGAAATTAAGACAGTATTAGTGAGTTGCTGAGTTTTCATTCTTGCAGTGTAATTAATTGTAAACTGTGATATCACAGAAGACTGGAATTCTGGTTTCAGGAAGAGAAAATACTTAAACAATAGGAAAATTTTGCAGCCTATAAATTAAATGACACGTATATTTCGTTAATAAGACAATCGTGTTCGAAAGCAATATCACATTTGTCGCGTCAGCATTGTGTTTTTAATGAACATTTGCTCCTAGCAATTTAATGATTTTATCACCATCTGACAGTCAAAAGTATAAAATGCAATAATGATTCAAGGCCCAGAGCCTAGGTAAAACATTAAAAAGGTACCAGGTGTTCTCTAATGGAGTAACGAGCTCAGGAATTCAACAGTTATTACATCAAATCACAGCTAACTCAGGCTGATACTGTATCAAGTGTCAGAACTTCTTTTTAATTGAACTGGTGATCCTTACCTGCAATGTCAGCTTTGCTGGCGGGGGCATTTGGATTGTGCTGACATCAAAAGGTTCAGGACGAACCCAAAGTGCCACACTAACCATTTTGAGTTCAAAAGACAAACTGTCGACTTGCCAATACTTTCAATTCTAACCTGCCTCCATGTTGACCTCCTCGATCATTCTCGCTAGGAGACTGGTATGGTGTGGTGCGACTCTGTTCCCTCTACGAGATCAACTCCCAGCTCTGCAGTTCCGCGTAAATACAACTCCCTGGCTCAAATCCTTATTTTCAAGCCATGAAAATGTGACGTTTGCTTTCAAACAAAAAATTTTCAATCTAATTTTCATGCAATAACACAGATGTGTTGCAATTTTAACACTAGACTCAGTATTTTGCTTTCAACAGCCAACTTTAATAGAACTATCGGTCATTAAGCCCTACGATAATAAGCCCGTGTTGTCTTCTGTCGTATCGCCATGACAACGACGGAAACGCCATTTTTGACATTCAACTTCAATACTCAACGATCTATTTTTTAGTAGGTGGGAAACTATTTTCTCTTTTAAACCTTACTGGTGGCTCTTCTAGCAATGGCTGTAAATCTAGAGGATTATTTCAGGACGATATTTGAAGATAAACTTCTCGTGTGAGTATACATGTAATTTGCACTCAAAGCTGTCGATTGGGATATCGATTTGGACTTCTGTTTGTATGAAGTTTAATGATTCAGTATGCACTTGGCTGTTCTTCTTGCCTGCAGCAAAATGCCTGAGAGAGAAGACGACAGTTTGACTCCTGCCACAAGACTTCTCGAGAAGCGTAGAGAGATGTCAGAAGTTGAGCAAGCTTTGGCTGCTCAGAAAGAAGTAAGTTACTTGCGTTGATCAGAGTTGATCTCTTAGTTTTCACTAAATAAATATTGATTGACTTATCGCGCTTAAACGGATTACTTACTTCATGTTCCTCGTGGTTAACGTATGGTTACCGAATTTCAGGAGTTTCAAATGAAAATGGAGAGTTTACAACAAAGAAGAGAAGAACTGGAAAGGAAAGAATATCAGCTGAAAGAATCCTTACTAAAGTTTGATAAATTCCTCAAGGTACACTGTATTTACATAAACAATCCCATTCATGTTTCCATCATGGATTATAAGTAAGTAAACAAGTTTGTGGGAGAGTGAAGATGCAAAAGTGGATCAATTCAAAGGGCTGGGGGAGGACTACACTTGAATTGATCTGCAAAGATGGCAAATGCCCCCATCCTCATTAAATTCAGTTTTAAGCTTGAAATATGAATGGGGAAATGTTCATTAATTCTGAACTGTATAACTGTAATCACAGGGATGTTACATCCACAAATGAAAGACATTCAGCAACATTATGAGGTAAATACCCATTATAATCAATAGCAATGGGTGCCAGTGTAGGTAGTCGAGGATAACAAGATGCGATAACTTTGGGTGAAGCAACTACCTGAAACATACGAAAAGAAACTTTGATGTTTTGAGCAAAGGCCCTTCGTCAGGAAGTTAGTAGGGTGTGTCGGGAAAACAACATGAGCTTTATATTGTTGAATACAAAAGCGATCATGTGATAAAAAATAGACCAAAACAGACTGCATATTATGCAATTATAACCTAGTTTCCTCCTTAATATATTCTGTTATGTGATTTACATTTTTTGTTTACACTTTGTTTTTACCAAATCCATCTTATTGGTCTATTTTTTATCACATGATCACTTTTGTATTCAACAATATAAAAGCTCATGTTGTTTTCCCAACACACCCTACTAACTTCCTGATGAAGGGCCTTCGTTCGAAACATTGAAGTTTCTTTTCGTATATTTCAGGTAGCTGCTTCACCCAAAGTTATCGCATCTTATGATCAATACCCATTTTCCCTTTAAACGTAAGGGAGCACACACCTATGATGATGCAATAATATAACCCATTGCTGGTATTTGGGCCAAAGGTCAAAAATTGAAACTATTGCATACTTGGGAAACTTTCCTGGAATTATTTGCTTTATGGCAACTGTTTGTTATTTGAAATGGTGAGTAAGAAGGATGAAATTAGGGCAATCCTTTTTATCTACTAAGACAACATTTATTGACCTTACACACCTTGCCAATGTAGTAAAAATCACTTTGCCAGCAGAGTATCTTGTAAGCAAACACTTGTTACTTTCCAGCACAGTATAAGACTCCACATAACAGATAAAACTTGACATGACCACACCAGATTTGGCTTCTGAAACTAAGTGTATGTTGTTATCATTATTACTTTCTTTTAGTTACCTGTAATGAAAAAATATTGTGACTGAAACAACTTTCCTGAGTTTTACTTTTGTTTGGTGGAGGTACAACTTAATATACACTAGCCACGAAAAAATTGTCTCCATATAAACAAGCCATTATCAGTCTCCAAAAGAAATGGTTCCAAAGTGCACATGAATTTTTCACAAGTTTTTCAATGAGAATATTTTCAACCAACTAATATTTTTAACCAACTTCATTATCACTCACCTAGGAGGGGTGTATCTGGTATTCTTAATGGTTCATCCACCAACCAGCCCCCCTGATAAAGCTGCTTCCCAGTTTTATTCTCCCAGTTTTACTTTTGTTTGGTGGAGGTAGAACTTAATATACTCTTATTCATGTTATACAGAGTTTAATAAATGTTCTGTAATACAAATTATTTGCAGGAAAATGATTCTAAAAGGGCGAGAGCTTTGAAAAAGGCCAGTGAAGAGAGAGAGATGAAAAGAGGAAAAGAAAGAGAAATCAGCAGGTCAGATGAATTGCTCTATAGTATGTGTCAGATATCTCATAAGTTGTGTATATCAGTTCATCAAAGTACTACAGATTTATGGTCAAACAGTCAGTCAGTCTGATTCTCTATTACTTTGTAGTTTATAACTAAATTAAACAAACCAAGGATTAAGTGTTAACTGCTATTAGTTCAATTGGCAATAGCATGCCTAAGGCATAGTTTTCACCAGTGACGTAACTATAGCATAACGACTGTGTTGGTCCTGTACACATCAAACTCAGTTTGTGCTTCATCATCAACTGAACTCTTAGTACTTCCTAAGTTCAAAGCGATAATCCTACCACAAAGTACTTCATGTGTTTGCAAGGGCTCACTTTAGTATTTTACTCTAGCTAATGCCAGATGATTTTACTTGGCACAGGGTTGAGCCCTGGGCATTAATTGGGTTAAACACTAAGTACCTCATAAACCATTAAGGGGGAAGGGCTCATTTTAACATTCTTACTCTGGCTAACACGAGACAGTCTTACCATCACAGGGATGAGCTCTGGGCATTGAAAAGTTAAGCACTTTAAAATTAGACCTTTTCACAATTCTGGGAGTGCAAAATGACACATTCAACTGTTCAAAATACTGCCCTAAATTTGTTATAATCCCTGCAAAATCACAAACTTCCATATGGCCTTTCAGACATCCCATCAAGCCCTTCACCACTAATGTGCAGCATATGTCACTGACACCTAGGCCACTAACTTCAAAAGCCCTACATTTTCATTTAATTTTAACCCCATTAGGCTGAAAGAAGAGACTGCAAACTTCGTGAAAGTTAAAGACAAGATGCAAAAGAAACTTGAAAAATTCATCATCTTCCAGCAGTATTTGGATAGAGTATTAGAAAAGGCAGAAGAGGTTAATTTTGATGACTGTTGCAAGAAGCTTTACACTGCCTTGCTCATTTGCCTTCCTGGGCATTGATTCGCTTTTACTTCTTACCTACTTTTTTCCCCTTTCCTTTCTGCCTTTCTCCTTCCCAACTTCTTATCCTACTCTCTACCCCATTCCCTATCCTCCTTCCTTCCTTTCCTACCTCATCATCCCATTACTTTGCTTTTTATATTTTCCTTCCTTTCCTTCTTTTTCTGTAATTTTTCTTTTTTTTCCTTCCTCCTCATTCATTTTCCTTATTTTGGTTTTCTATCTTCTTTCCTTTCTTTTTGTTATCTTTCCTTTGTTTCCCCTTACAGTTTGACTACCTTCATTCAGTTTCAGGAGATTCGAGAGATAATTGCACGTTATGACACATTGATAGCAACTCATCAGGTAAAGTGGATAATCATGGCAACATTTTACATGCCTTTTTACAAGGCCTGTTAGAATACAGTTAGTGTAATAAACATAGTTATGAATCAAATAATTTATTGAGACAGTGTGGTGAAATTAATGGGTGCTTTTTGTTGAAACATTGGTTAATCTAACTTAGACTACTGCTTTGACTGAACAAATTTAGCTGTTGATGTACCTTGAATCTACCTTGAAGACTACTATGCTTTTAACTTTTGAGTTGTGATTATTTCATACCTTGGGATGTTAGATGAGTTTGTTTTAGGATTTAGTACATTTTAATTCAAACAATAACTTAACCATTTTAGGATCTGTTTGAAAGAGAGACAAAGAACCAAGAGAAATATGAACAAGAGAAAGCAAGACTAATGAAGTTTACTGAAGTAAGAACCATTTAAAGTTACCTGCAATCACAAACCTGCATTTCTCAGTCAGCTGCAGTCCATCTGTAACTTGCCATCTGCACTTTACTACAAGGCTTAGACCATGATCTTGATAAAAAGAAAATCAATCCCTTGTGATAAACCTCTAAACTTTTAGTCCTTTTTCCCTAGAAGTGTGTCATCAATCTTTCAACAAGTTGATTTTTCTGATCTTAAATTTCAATTAACTAATTTCAACTCATTTTCTCACTGCTCACAGGAAAAAAATAATGAAGTATTGAATTATAACAATCAGGTAAAGTAAAAATTTTGATGGAAGTTTGGCTTTCAGGCATTTTTAGCTGTTTAAGATTTCGAGATGCTAGTTTCCTTATATTTACATAATCAGCTTTTTTATTCATTAATGTACTGCACTATGATGTAATATATGGGGTACAAGTGATATAGGTTGTTGTTCCTGTTACTTCAGATTGTTTGTTTTTAAGTGTTGTTTTATTGCACAACCTCATTTTAGCTTGCTCAACTACAAACCGAACTTGAAAGAACACAGAGCATCGCTGTGAAATGGTAAGTTGACTGAACTTCCTTTTTTTTTTTTTAGAAAAAGCCCTGAATAAATGAACGCAAACTAGGTCGTTAGTCTGTCCAGACACATAGGCAGGCAGACGGGCGGGGAGGGGGAAGCATACGGATAGATGGACAGGTGAATGGGTGGACGAATGAATAGATGAGCAAGTGAATGGATGGATGAATGCGTACGCAAGTACACAAATACGCAAAACGTGCAGACGGACCAACGACATGAAGGTGAAGCATAGAAATTGTGAGTGAATGTGAGCAATGCAACGAAAGTGATCTCAGGGCTTTTATTCTGTCATTCACCCTTGAATTTCAGTTCTTCGCGTAGTTATTTTAGGACTCGTTTGCACGCTGCCATTATTGCATACGATTATAGGGTTCACTCATACAAGAACCTGAACCCCTTCCCTTCAAGGACGTCTCCCCTTGACGGGTAAAATCTCCTGGCGTTAACCAGAGTAAAATCATCTGACATTAACCAGAGTAAAATCATCTGACATTAACCAGAGTAAAATCATCTGACATTAACCAGAGTAAATCATCTGACATTAACCAGAGTAAATCATCTGACGTTAACCAGAGTAAAATCATCTGACATTAACCAGAGTAAATCATCTGACGTTAACCAGAGTAAATCATCTGACGTTAACCAGAGTAAAATCATCTGACATTCACCAGAGTAAATCATCTGACGTTAACCAGAGTAAATTATCTGACGTTAACCAGAGTAAATCATCTGACGTTAACCAGAGTAAAATCATCTGACATTAACCAGAGTAAATCATCTGACGTTAAGCAGAGTAAATCATCTGACGTTAACCAGAGTAAAATCATCTGACGTTAACCAGAGTAAATCATCTGACGTTAACCAGAGTAAATTATCTGACATTAACCAGAGTAAAATCATCTGACGTTAACCAGAGTAAATCATCTGACGTTAACCAGAGTAAATTATCTGACATTAACCAGAGTAAATTATCTGACATTAACCAGAGTAAAATCGTCTGGAGTTAACCGGAGTAACATAACAGAGGACTGATTCCGCTGGGAAAGAGTTGGTTGTGGCAGGTTTAAGACCATGTTGCAACATTCGCGAAGAAATAGTGAACTGAATGGTGCTTTTCACAGAAAATAACATGGGCCAGGATAAACACTTGTATAGGACAACTGTATAATGTAGAAGTTACCTAAGAGACATCAAGAGTAAAATGCTGATACTAAGCGAGTTATACACGGTACCTTCATTGCGACACCATCCACAAGGGGCAGACCAAGTCGGAACCGCTGGTACCACTATTGCTCGTATGCCTTGAACCTCTGCAAATTCGTTGTCAATGCGACACTGATGAATGGACAGATCGCAGGACGACCGACATTAAATCATTTCCTTTGGTTTTACTTATTAAGGGAATCTCAATGGACCCACATAAAAAATACAGCGGCGAAGAAGACCTTGTTGTTAGGAAGGATAAAAATGTAAGTACTGTACTCTTTTCAAACTCTAAATGAATTTTATATGTCGCGCGTCTGTAGTACTGCAGTATACCTTTGGTTTGCCTTGTAAATTGCATACGATTCGACCACTGCCTTTATGTATATTACATATATGTAAATTTAAGAGACCCACTTCATATCAAACAGAAGTATACATATTATGCCTTTTATTGACATAATTTTAGGGCTACCCACAACTTGTTCATGTTGGTCAATCGGCAGCTTAAGACTACAACAGTTATTGAAAACACTGAAAGACAGCTGGAGAAGGTTAGTTGTCGCTGCATTTTATTTTGCCGCCATAGCTACATGGGTGGCCGATCGTCTTGAGGTAAGTGACCGATGCTAACCACATTACAAACGCACGTGAGGTGAATAAATACAGTACAGTAAAGTACAGTACAATATCTTGTATTATAATGTAGCACAGTGTATTATACAGCTCATTAATAATTCATGAAGAAAGAAAACAAAATAAATTAGTGTTTAACTCCTTCCCGGGGGAAGAGATTTCTTTTATTTTACTCTGGCAAAGCCAGACGATTTTACTTGTCAAAGACAGAGTTCCCACCGGGAAAGAGTATTAATTCAGTTCGGTTCGAACAGTTTATATCCACTATCTACGAAATAGTTTCTAAAGGTTGACTTTTAGATCCATTTGTTCGATAAGTAACACAAAATGCTTACAAAGGAGCGAGTTCAAATCCCGCAGTAGTCATATATAATTACGATATACCGCCTTGTCTATCATTTCCTAGATTCAGACATTTATCCAAGACCTGTCACAAATTACCCAAGAAATCCGACGTGGAGAAGCGGCTGCTACGACCTCTGTCACCTCATAGACGTTGTCATAGTCATCTGAGGAAAATGACATAAATTAATTGTTCGGAGATGGAAAAAAATAAACGGCAAAAAGTTATTTTTAATGAAGTTAAATGTCGTCGAGGTTTTTTTTCAATGTTCATAGCGAAATTACAATTTTGTACATAGTAGCAACGCTTTCATTTATTCCCATTTTACAGAATTCATTCGTATGTTTTGGGTTATAATAAACATCAGAAATTGTTCTGAATTAAGCATTATTTTATTTTTTACAATGGGAGAAGTGTTATTGATATGTAATGTGAAAGCAGTGTTTCAACTACCTTTCAATCTTGCTATCATTTGTGCTTGCTCTTGCTTGTAGAAGCATTTTTCGAACTACATGAAAACAGTGTCTTCGTTTAAGGGTAATACACAATGCTCGCAAGCAAAACCATATGTCATTTTATTTTAAGGAAATAAGCGGTAAACAGTCCGTCTATACAGCAGTATCGTCGGAACTTCAATAGTTCGAAGCTTATTTTTGACTAGCTCTCTACCCTTATTTGGTATTGTTGGAGGTACGTCAGTTAGAAACGTTCAAGCTGAAGCTGACGTGCAGATACTTCTTAATAAACTTAGGACGAGATACAGCGTGGAAAACACGCAATAACGGATGTGAAACTTTATCTCAACAAGTGTTTCTGAATATACCAGATTGAATGACAGATTTTACCTTGATTGAAAGTTAGTAATAGGTAAGCCAAGCCTTCGGATTGTGGACTAATATCTTATCAATCATTGCCTGCGATATGCCTTTTAGACGCATCTTAGGGACAGCGTAATCCAAAATGTGAGCGTACCCATGACCTCCATATTTGGTCAATTGATGGCACGTGTGGACATCGTGAGCCACTAGTACTCTGTCGCTATAGCCTTGTGAAATCAAATGGCTGATCATGTCAATCCTCTGAGCATCGCTAAGCATGTCAATGGTCGGCATTTCCTGGAAATAAGACACTTCTGAGCCAAAAAGATCGTATTCTAGGAAAGCACCGGTTTCCGCTAGCTCCGTCAAAGTGTCTTTCCGAGAAATTGTTCGCCCAAGGTGTGCAACCACGGCGTGTTTGACATCCCCACCTGCTTCTTGGAAAATTCTAATAATTTCGAACGGTGCAGTTGGATCCCGTCCCGGGTGGATCATAACTGGTGTGTATGTCTGGGACTGTGCGGTCGCAGCTGCTTGAAGACTTCGCCTTTCCACATCAGCGAGCGGCCATGAACAACCAACTTCACCAATGATTCCAGGTTTAACCTTCGTTTTATCAATACCATCATTGATGTCCGCCAAAATTGTCTATTAAATTGACAGTGGGCGGAGTGTTTAGTGGTTTCTGACAGTAATTGTTGGGATATCATTGTCTATTTTTGAGGCAAGTTACATCTTTTGGTAAGCATTTCATCATTACCAGACGTAAAGAGTTGTTTTATACGTCTTAGGAGACAAATATTGAGAGTGGTTTGACCGTGATGAATGGCAATTAGTGGACTGTTGTCAGCTGCGTATCGGGGGGGTATCACCACGTTCACGGACACCTCTTGGCCATGGCCAAAAACATATTTTGATATTTTACCTGTCGTGTTACGATTAACTTGTCCACTGTGACAATGTAATATGCAGTTTTATATGCAGTTTTTTTCCAACTACACATTTTATTGTAAAAACTCTATGAGCTACAGAGACTTCACCCCTTTCTATTACTAGGGGCTTCATAGTGAACCGCAAGTCCCCACAGCTTTTAGGCATGGCGACGCCCTCCTTCGAAATTTCTTAATCTATAACTCGTATTTCACGAAAGAATTGTCAGAAAGTTAAACTGGTTCTCCGATCGAGAAACCCTTACTGTTTTTGGATATTAACGGGTTCGACACGTCTCCCATTGATGAGTAAGATAGTCTGGCATCGGACAGAATAAAATAAGTGGGATACAAATCGAAAAGTAATTAAGCTAGTTCTCTTTCCTACTTTTATTTTTTCGAAGTTCTAAGCAGGTTTTTCTTTTTTAAGTCCTCTTTCTCCAAAGTCTGGGTTACGATTGATCAAGGTCAATTGACTCCATGCTTCCACTATGGTATTTCTAGTATTCTCACTTTCATACCACCGTTATCCTCAAACAAGTTGTTTTAGGTCCTTTGACTCAAAGCAGTCTGACTATTCGATTTGCTAAGCAGTTCAAGGGGTGGTCAGCGGGCTAGGAGAACACATAAGGGAAAATTTAGCAAAGCCCAGTGAGGGGTCTAGTCAGTTTACCAGTCCAGAAGCAGAACATCTTTCCAAGGATTTTTATTTTAATTACTGACCTCAGTAAGCTCTTCCACAGAAGCAGTCTTGATATCATTTGCCAAGGTCTTCTCAACATAGTAACCAGTTCCACAAACAATGTGAAGTCCAGTTGAATTAGACATTCGAGTCATTGCCGCAACATCCCGGTTGATTCCCATGCTCGTGTTCTCCACAATGGTCGAACCTCCGGCACTCTTTAACAACTTTAAGTCTGTGGTGATAGCGACTTCTTCAGCCGCGAGATTCATGTTACTCAAACAACTGTATGGATTGTGTCGAACCCAGTTTAAGTTTTCTAAGGTAATCGGCTCGTTGAACCTCTTCTTGTCCGAATCATTGCTCGGAGGCATAGCACAGGAGCTGTAGTTGATGGTAACATGTTCGTGAGTGAAGGTTATGCCCAACTCTTCGGGATTTATAGGACCAAGGACAGTTTCCACCAACTCTTTAACCATCGTCTCTCAAATGCGAATGCAACTTTGGCTGAGTGCAACGAGGCAAAGCGATTATGGAAATTCAAATGAAGTAAATATTACAATGTTGACACATGATAAGTTGGCCTATATTGACTAAGTACATTAATTAGGTCAATCTACTGTGTCGAACGGGATAAGTATTATCTCAATAACGCCACGATTTTTCATGCTAATATGAGGTTAGTTTCATAGAAGGATTATTCTAACTGTCGAAAACTTCAACAGTGGTCCAAAGGAAGTTGGTGAATTAATTCATTTTCACATTTTGCTGAAAAAGAACGCTGAAATAGGCAGAAAACTAAACTTGACATAAAAGGCAAGTTTCCAACGCCCGATCCCAAAGGAATGTGGGTAAAGTTATTATGGGACCGCATGGGTAAGGGACGATTTTATTGATTCTCATGCCAACCCTAAATCAAACTTTAAGTTTGATCCCATACTCGACCAACCACTTGTTATTTACAAACAAACAAGAACGTGATTTACGAGATAACTAATTAATAAAGATCAATAGCAAGTCAACCAAGCTCTGGGGTTTGAAACTAAGATCACGTCAACGTCTGCCTGAGAGATGCCTTTTAACCGCATCTTGGGAACTGCGTAATCAAGAATGTGAGAGAAACCGTGGCCTCCGTATTTCGTCAACTGGTGGCAGGCATGAAAGTCATGAGCCACAAGTATCTTGTCCCTGTAGCCTTCAGAAATCAAGACGTTAATTTTGTCGATTCTCTGTGCATCGCTGAGCTGATCAATGGTTGGCTTAAGTTGGTAGTAAGACACTTCAGAACCAAAGAAATCATATTCTAGGAAAACCCCAGTCTCAGCCAGTTCAATTAACGTGTCTTTCTGTGCAATTGTTCGATCTAGATGGGCAATCACGGTGTATTTAGAATCACCACCTGCTTCTTCAAAAATTCGGATTATTTCAAACGGGGCAAATGGATCTTTTCCTGGGTGGATCATCACTGGAGTCTTGGTCTGAAACTGTGCAATCGCGGACGCTTGGAGACTCCTTTTTTCCACGTCTATCAAAGGCCATGTGCAACCAACTTCACCAATAATGCCTGGCTTCACTTTGGTTTGGTCAATACCATCGTTGATGTCCGACAGAATGGTCTTTGTACCATCAGTATAGACGTATAAAAAGTATAATTAAAAAGTGTAGCATAGACGTATAAAATATAAAGAAAAAGTATGAAGAAAAATATTAAAAAAAGAAAATATAAAAAGTATATATAAATAGTGATAGTAAAGTACAGATTTAGAAAAAAATGAAATTTGCTGTTATGTGGGTAACCGTAATATGTAACACAGCTATTCAGAACTGTCACCCTGAGTCCCCGTACTCGCCTCGTACCACCACACCGTAGACGTAAGAGGGATTTTAGAAGTATATTCCGTCCTTGTTGTGTGTCAGAAAAGGTGATACTTTGTTTTAAAGAGCGTACATTGGAACGTCTAATTTTTTTATGTGCTAATAAAAATAGGATGTGTTAGAACTTCACTGAACATCAAAAACTCCAAACCAAAAAAACTCCAAAGAGTGCATTTTAAATGGCCGCGTTCGAATACTTACAGTATTTTAATCTTACATGCCTAGTATGGGTGTTCAGAAAATGTCTTTCGTGTAGCACTCGAGCCGAGTGTTGAACACGAGTCAGTCACACAGCCAGAAATACTGCATAACATTCCATGCCTCGGAATCTGTCCCAGACGACCCAAAAATACGAAATATATCTCGTAGGCTTACTCCCGGGATCAAAATTCGTCTATTAAAAACTACTGTACCTTCACATACCTCTGTCAGTTTCTCAACCGAAGCAGACTTCATTTCACCGGGGAATGTCTCCGCAACAAAGTAACCCGTTCCACAAACAATATTGACTCCTGTTGCTTTGGAAATCTCAATCATACTCCCAACGTCTCGATTGATTCCGATACTCGTATTTTCCACAATAGTCGATCCACCTGCCTTCTTTAAAAGTCCGAGGTCCGCAATTACAGCATCTTTCTCTGCTGCAAGTTTCATATTAGCTAGACAGCTGTAAGGATTATGTCGGAGCCAGTTTAAGTTGGATAAGGTAACTGGCTCATTGAGCTTTGCCTTCTCCGATTCATTTCTGGGAGGAACCATACAGTAACTACAGTCCATGGTGACATGCTCGTGTGTAAACGTTATGGCTAAATCTTCGGCATTGATAGCTCCTAAAACGGTCTCGACTTGTGATTTCATCATCGCGACAAATTGGTATAAAAAACCATAAGTAAAACAATAAAGCAGTGATGCAAGACGCTGCTCTTCAACTTGTTTTTATTGACGCATATCAAATTTCCAGGCATGACTGAATCGGCTAAGGGATATTTTCCACCAGGCAAATTTTATCGCGCATAGTGACTTTTTCTTTTGTTGTGTCAATTCTCTACTGTAACTAATGATAAATCTATTCAATTTACACCAAGAAATCGTGATTCGCACGATAAAATTCGCCTGGTGGAAAAACAGCCTTAAAATAGCAGGAGTACCAAACTGTGCCAATGTTATGAACCTCGATAAGAAGGCTTTTGATTCAAAATGGCAAGATTTGAGAAACCCTAGTTCGGCAGGTACCTTGTTGTACAGATGGATGAATGATGTCAGAGTTTAACGGAGCTCATACTGGATATTTCCACTTTTGAAGACTTTAAAACGTTTCAAATTTCATAGGCTTTTTAATAATCAGTAAACCTGGGCAATGAAAATTCCTTATCTAATTACATTTTGCCTTTTGAGACTCCTGAGGAGCGGTAACAGGACGTTGTTTCTTAGTCTTGTGTCGCAAATGAAACTTGTTGCACGAGGAACTTACACCAAACACTGAAGATTACAAAACTGATAAGCTAATAGTAAAAAGGGACGAAAGCGGACAAACCAAAAATTATACACCATTCTCTCCTTATGTTTATTTTTGACGTGGCCTTGGGAATGTTTTTGCGTTATGCACATGAAATAACGTTACATTTACGAGTTTCCGTAGCTGGTCCCAAGTGGTTGCAATCTTTGCCCCCACCGTGAGGTGCTGGTTCGGTGCATGTTCTCGTCCGGGTTTCCGTCCCTCCTCCACAAGTAGCACTACAACCACCCCACGCCTGCCATGATGAGTATTGTCCATCTCTTGGCTCGACGATATTTCCCAAAAACCTGGAGATATTAAAAGGTTTGAAAGAGACTAAAGCCTGGTTTCCATTAAGTAGCAAGAATCGTAAAAATCGTGTCGTAGCAGTCGTCGCGACCCTTGCGAATTAATGGAAAAGTGAATCGAAGTTACTTTTGCGACTCAAGCGACTAATCGCAAATATAGGATTATTGCGATTATTGCTATTGCGATTGCGATTCTTGCGATTCTTGCGATTCTAACGATTTAATGGAAATCAGGCTTAAAGAGTCGGACATATGATATAACTTTGCATGTTATGTTGCCGAATTGACCGAACAACGTAGACGTTCATCGCTGTCTTTGCTTCTTTCGTTATTATCTTTGTCACTGTCGGTTAAGTTGATGCATCACTGGACGATACTTCACGACAATTTTTCACACAATTTGTTGCCGTAACAAATTCACAAAAGGCATGCTGCACACAACAATTTTTTCGCGCCATTTCTTCCGTTAAAAATCGTCATTATAAATGTCCCGTGTCACATACCACGTTCTACTTCGACGAAGGGTCGTCGCTTGAAACGCCGGTTTGTATCTCCCAGCTTCCTTTGCTTTGGCAGGTCCCTGACCCTTTTGCCTGAATGCATTCCTCTAAGCCTGGCTCAAACAGGAGCAAGCGGAGTCGCAAGCCTCTCAATCATGAAATAATTCCGTTGTTTTTTTATGCTAGTTGTGACAAACGCTTTTTACTGAGGGTAAAATAATAGAATTACTTCATGGTTGATAGGTTTTACGGTTGCATTTGTGTCTATGTTAAAAAAGTTTTATCGTTTCCTATGGCGTCATTGTTTGGTTCATCTTCGTTGTTTTTGTTGCAGCTATCGTTTTCGTTTTCGTGCCAGTTTCGAATATCTTGGTCGTTTGTCACTGTTATCGTCATCGTCACGTCATAAACACGTCATTTCACGTCATCGACACGTCATCATCACGTCATGGACACGTCATCGTTACTGTCGTCATGGCAACCGTCAACCATTATCGTTACTGTAATCGTTATCATCATTTTTCTCTCTGCTGTTATTCACAATATCGTTATATTTATCACCTTACCTGTAAACCTCGTTTGCATAAGGTCCACCAAGGCCGTCTCCTAAGTAAAAAAAAAAAGTTCGCTTACCAGAAGTGCTAGCCTGATCCATATATCCAATTTAGCAAAAGAAACTGTAGGATATTTGGCTCACAATTTACATATTATTGAACTGAACACAATTTCTTAATGAACATTCTACAAGTGTTTACCGTGACAAAGACTAGACATGCCCATCTTCATAAACTTCCTCTCTCCTCCATGTTCCCCCATGCACTCTCCACCATTTTGTAGAGCAAACACCTTCAAGCCCAAATCCCATGCGGCTTCAGCACATTTCATGAGCGCATTGGCACGAGACTCGCCGTGACCATCCATGATCAGCGGATGTTTGCCTTCTAATGATAGAAGAGCTTTCGGTTCCACTGAGTCCCTCCAGCATCCAATACTTTGAAATTCTTGTTGAAGGCACCGGAAATGTTAGAAACACACTAACATGATACATTTGACAGCAAAAAGACGCAAGAAAAGAATAAAAAATATTTCCCAGAAGACGCGGAAGGATGCGGCAATTACTGGGCAAGAATAGTGAAGCTCTGAGCAAAATGAAATGGATGGGATAAATAGATATAGACTAATTCGGATAAAGAAGTGAAGGAACGAGTCCACGTGTAAGTGGATGCATGAATGATGAAAGAAAGGAAGGAAGGGAAAAGAAAGAAGGAAGAAGAGAAAAAAAGAAGGAAGGAAGGAGAGAAAGAAAGAATGAATGAAAGAAAGGAAAAAAAATAAAGAAAGGAAGGAAGGAAGAAAGTAAGAAAGAAAAAAAGAAAGAAAGAGAGAAAGAAAGGGAGAAAATAAGAAAGAAAGAGAGAAATAGAGAAGGAAAGGAAGAAATAAGAAAAAGGAAGGAAGGAAGGAACGAAGGAACTATGAAAGGGAAGGAAGGAATTAGGGAAGGATGGACGGATAGATGGATGGAAGTACGGACAGAGAGGAATAGAAGAGGGGACGAGGAAGGAAGAAGGGGGAGTCGAAGAAGGCCAGGAGAGGAAAACGGGAAAGGAATTAAGGCGAAGAAATAGGCACGCCAGAACACCAAGCTTTCAACATGCTTAACAAGAAGACTAGAAGTATGTAACGACATACCTGCATTTTTTATTTGAAACCTCTCTTCTCTATTTGGGACGAGTCTTTTGTTAAATATGGGATTTCCAAATGTAGTAGCAGCAGAAAGGAACAAACAAAGACAAAATACTCCAGATCGTAAGAGCATGGCTAAAAAAATATTTGATTTAAGAGCAATCAAGTTGCTACAATACCAGACCAGCCAACCGTCGACAATATAATACCCAGTCAAGAACAGCTTAGTAGAAAAGGGAAAGTCCTTAAAGTATAAAACATAATCAGACACCACAACTAGAATAATGTTATCACAGAAATGCCTGACAGATGTTGAAACATTTCATAAGGAAAATTTGTCCTTCAAAATAAATTTCTAATGATAAATAAGTAAAAGGATATAAATATGAAGCGGAAGCAAAGCACCACTAACTCTCAGTAAAAACTACTTTTTGAGTGACAAAATGAGGAGTAAAGTGTCGATAAACATCGCAGTTGATAAAATATGGAAAAAGTAGACATACACTTTGTACAATTCATATCACAACCACCACATTAATTTACAAGCTGTCCTACTAGCCAGGTTGTTTCGCCTACCAAAAGTTAAACCTCTTATCTCATACCTTATTTAGGTGAGAAATATTGAACCTTTAATACAGTTTCTGAATCTTCAAATCGGTGAACTTTCTATGAGAGGATTTTAAACAAATCTACCTTGACAGTGAAATCGTACCACCATTATCGGTGTTCGCCACAACCAAACGGGTACCAGTTGTAACATTTAGTTCTTTAAGCCATTCAACCGTCAGCCTTTCAAAAAAAGATCAAGCATGCGTGGGCCTTGATACAACAGAGTGAGGACATATGTTGAAATCAGTCTGCCGTCCCTGTACAAGTTAGGTTTACTTGGACACGTCAAGAGCATTCGGTGAATCCGAAACCTGTATGGGTTGTGGGTACGGATGTTTTTTCGCTTGTGTATGTCTTCAAATTCGTGGATTAATAACGATAATTCTTCATCCTTGTGAAAAGTCGAGCTTTAGACGTTCGAAGGGAAGTACATTTGCACGTATCAGCAACGACAGCGCACAAGGCGCTCCAACAATAAGCCACAAAGATGCAGGGAGATGTTAAATAAAGGTTGGATACGCACACAACTCAGAACCTTCTCACGAACACTGAATGATTTTTCCACTCACCAGTATGAACTCAGGTGCATGATGACTGGAAGTGAATGATATTTACATGCAGCGAAGGTTCTGGATCAAATCAACTGTATTTTCTCCCAATAAGTATTTTAATTATCTAATTAAAACATTCTCAAGAAAAGAATAATCGTCATCTGGGTTAATTTAAAATGTTATCAAGTGAGAAATGTATAAATATGTGAAGGTAACCAGACTACTCCAGGAAAGCGCACACCAGTTTCTGACTGGCACATGCGGAAACGATTACCTGCTTGTTATTTTGACATTAGATGTCGCAAAAAAGGGAACATGGAGAACCCAGCTACTTCTGAATCATAACAAGGTGCATGAAAAAAAAATGTGAAGGTGCTTCAAAAATAGTAGAAGCTGCGAGGAAGCCAAACAACAAAACTAAGTGAAATAATGACAGAAAGCCAAGACTCAGAAAGACTATTCTGGACGTACTTTTCAATTCGAGCTGATAAGCCATGTTTCTTGAACCCTGGACTCCCAGTTTCTTGTTTGTAATGGAAGTACCATGGCACCGCGATTTTTAAATAAGCGAAATTTTAGGAGAGATTTTATGGCGATCAGAAAAGCTTTATTCTTGAATATATAAACTTAATTTTTAACGAAGACTTGTCTTATGACAAAACAAAAGTTCTAGTTTTGAAACTACCTAAATGTTAATCATTTTTACTCAACCTTTTCGCTTACTTTCATTAGACTACCTAAGTTGTACCTATATCGGCCTACACTACCAACAAAATACGAAGCGTGATTTCACTGTGGCGCAACGGATACTATAGCTTATGAGAATTAGTTTAGAATCAGTGCTATTTTCATCGTGTTTAATTTGCTCGCTTTACATTTCCCGTGTTTGGAGAAGATTCATTAGATAGTAACAGTGAATAATGACCAGGTTAAGACGTCACAAGCCGTAGGATTAGACTGCACTAAGATCACCAATTAAGCGCCAAATAACAGTTCTGTCCTCATATCCTGCCATGGATGGATGGCATTTACTAGAGCTTTCCAAGCAGATTACCCTGCAAAAACAAAGATAATTTTAAGTTCAAGATGACTATATTTGCAGAAAGAGTTTTTCATAATAAAGACAAAACTTCTTACCAGTTTTGATAAAATCTTGCTTATTCTATTTCGTCGAGAAGTACTTAACTTTCCAGTGCTGTCTAATAAAAAAACAGGAAACCTTTCAATATTGTATAGACTTTATTCATGAGAATGTTTCGGTCCGTTATTATTGAAATTGTTATTAAGTTTGATTATTTTTAACTGCACTGAATTTCAAGATAATATACTTTATAGTCATCTATGTGACAATAAAATAAAACAATATGGATTATACTGAATAAATAAAAAAATCCATGAATGTTATTCATGAACTGCTATTAGATTTTTACAGCAAGAAAGTACACAATGCTGTGATGAACTTGAACAGAAAAGTTTCTTCACAAACTTACTGGCTTTGTCATTTTGTCTGTCCGTTAAAAGTACTTTAATTTTTGTTGTTTTGGCTTTAGCACTTGTGTTTCTGGCATCTGTTGAATTAAAGCTGCTCAATCCGAATCCTTTCATGTCGTCTTTTCGTGTTGCTGTCGTTGCTTCAAGTTGAATATGCTTGCGCCCTCCTACAAGGAATAAGTAAAGAATGATCCTAGATTCCAATTTTTTCAGTTGTTTGGAATCAATTAAAGTCCCTTCATGTGGGTGTTTATTCCACCAAGGATAGCAAAAAAAAAAAACCTTTTGGGAACCTACAAAATCTTGGCATAGTAGAAGGCCATTTCAACAAACGGAGTTTCGATTCTTTAAGTTTACTTTTTACTGTTTACCATCAAGAACTGTTTATGTAATCGGTGCACTTGCATTATTTACATGGCCTTCGGTATTTAGTATTTTAGGCATTATTCAAGGTTTAAGACTGTAAAAGTGTGAAAGAAATAAAAAGTGAAACGTTAGAAAGAAAAGTAGGAAGAAAGAAAGAAAGAAAGAAAGAAGAAAAGAAACAAAAGAATAAAGAAAGAAGGGAAGAAAGAAATGAAATAAACTAATCAACATACAAAAAAACAGTAATCCAATGAGCAAACAAACTAAACTCAAAAACAATCGCACCTTCACAGTCTATGTTGCATTTCTTTGCTTGGAATGTCGCCCCATGGCATGTTTGCCAGCCACTCTGCGCATGTGTGTATATGCAAGACCGCTGACGGATCTCCGTGCCTAATCCACATGTACTGGAACATATCGACCAACTGCTCCAAGGTGAAAAGTATGGAACGTTCTTTGGAATTTGGGCATTTTTTTGAGGACCTGGATTAACAAGAACAGGTAATTCGATCATAATACTTCTGTTTGAACTGAATTCCGTGCACCCGTTTATTTGAGCTTATACAAAAACGGCCACTGATTCAAGTTTTTTTATTCAACAAATACAAAACTCAATGAAATTAATGTTTTGCTTGTGGAACCTGGGAGGAAACATAGAAACATGAATGATGTCATATAAACCTGAAAAATGCCAAGTTGAAACGCGAGGCATAACCGAGTGTTATAAATCACACAGCACACCACACTGTGACACACCAAACCACATCGGAATATACTTCATAACATTATACAATACACCACATCCCATCTCACCACACAATACCATACCGGAATATGTAATGAATAGTATAACCATTACTTACTTGAAATTCCACTTTTCAGAAAGCCAGGCTGGATTCGGGAGTAAGAATTCACGGCGGGCGACTTCCAGTGAGGACTGGCTGGCATGACGTTCTCCGAAGTAGGACTCAGTTTCTCTGAATTCAAGAATTTAAAAATATACTGTCCGTCTTTTCTCTTTTCATCTAACATCTCTTTACAAAGATTTCGTAGTTAATGCAGAAAAATGTGTTAATAGGGTAGGGAGGAGAAAAAGTTTTGATGAAAATGTTCGCGTTGCCCATGATCCACTTGAGCAATTGGAAATTCCAGGCTCAAGAAATAATGCTTTCCTCGAAGCTTACCACTTGCTCACTTTCAAATCGTCTGCCCTCAGTGTTGTTTGTGCAAATCAATGGATATGGTACTTTCTTACTGAGGTTAGAAATTATTAAAAAATAATCTTGTAGAAGCATTGAAGGCTTTTCCTCTGGTCCTTAGAAACACGCCTGGACCCATGCAAAGTTACAGGAACCCGGTCAATTTTAAAATCTGAATGAACTTGTCAGTGTGGGAGTTCCCACAACTCTACTGGTAAATTCTCCAATGAATGTATGTTTTCTATTAGTGCACACTACTTACGTTTAGAGAAACCACAAATTTTGTCGATATCCTGGGGATTCAAATATCTTTCATAAATGGAGAGATCACCGGCTTTGAACTTAGCGTAGCTTGACTGTGGCTCGTTGTTGGATCGGCCCAACATAAGCTTTGTGTTTTCATCTGACTTATGACAGCCAGGTGTATGACAGCTGATGCAGTCCTCGTCATTTTCTGTGGTCGATACGAGCTTACAGTTGATATACATGTTGAGTTCTGAAACGAACAGATGCGATTGATAGTAAGTTTGTCGACAAAAATTACGAACCTGTCGTAATTATTGTCCATAAATGCCAATTTTTATTAATGCATATCGGATCTAGAATATTTAAATGCTATACATGAAATATAAAAATATATTTCACCAGGTAGATTTACGTTGCATATCTTGACGAGAAATCAGTCATCTTTCTGGCAAGATTTGACAGGTTCTCCCTTTTGTTTTATCCTAAACCTGACAGTACTTTCCAAACATCTACTTCTCCCTCTAAAACACAAATCATTCAAACGTATATATGCGTGAAAGAAAAATCCCACGCTAAACGATAGCTTGCCAATGGGAAATTTTACTATACAATATCCTTTCCATATGTTTCTTTTAAGTTGTTCTACACAACTAATCAACGTAAAATAAATAGATACAAACATTTCAATTCGCTGTCCTCTAACATACCCCCGTTTTTGTGATAGGTCAACACGACATCTTGCCATTTTCCAATAGTAAGTGGCACAACAAGACAGTAAGCTGTATCACGGATGGCGACGTCAGCTCGCAGCTTATTGTCAATAGTGTACAACGATACTCCCCTTGAGTTAAACGACGAAGCCCCAGTGTCAAGGATGTATCTAGGCTCGCGGTACGAAGTTGCCTCGGGGTCTACTTTGATCGTCATTTCAACTGATAGGCCTCGTGGACATAAGTTTGGATCTAAATATGACACACAAAAGAGAGCATAAAATTTAAGAGGACCAAATATCTGGATTTCTTCGCCAGGAAAAAGACGTGAGGTCACCCACTGATTTACGTTATAGAAAGGATAGTGCATGTTTCAAAGACCCAAAAGAAAATGTATACACCCTAGCTTTTTTTGAAGTCAATGAGGCGTTCAAACCATTGAGATGCAATGATTGACTTTCTTGTTGTCGCGTGTGGCATTCAGATTTTTAATCGAAACTTGCACACCATTTGTACTCAAAACCAAAATTAGTCAATACTGTAAGTCAACTTCGTTGTATGTCAAGCGAAGTGACTACGATGTGAATACAGCTGCTTAACGAGAATTACTATTATATACTTTATGGAGAGAAATGTATTGCTAATGCGCAAATCTCAGCATTAAGGCACCAGGCATTTTTCAAAACTACAACTTGTGAGGTTTAAAAAAAGTTTTATACAGTTAAAAAATAACCAAACAACGAATTAACTGGTAATCTTGTTTTAGCGAACGATGTCTTTTGAACAACTTGCTCCAGAGCGTTTAAGAAAACTTAGAGGGTTTGCATAAGATTCGGATTTGGTTAAATTTACCATTTCAATTCTGCGTACATACCACTGACGCATGTCCCCGCGTAATCACCGCCGTCCATGTAGGTCGCAACTCCGTCAAAACCGATCGAGTCATGATTCAGACGAATTCCACCCTTTGCGAGAAACTTCTTTCCGGAAGCCCCCGTAACCTCACCATCTTTGACTTGGTTCAAAATCCAGTGGTAATCAGGTTTCAACTCTAGGACGAAAACACCAAGAGCGACAGCTTTATTGAATGTACTTATCATTTTACAGGTGGGTATCCGTGAATACATGAATGTATGCAATACTGGGATATAGGTATGCATGAATACTATCATTACGATACGTAAAAATACCAACCGACATTATCAGTCGTTGACCTCGGTGCACCATTTGAGATTTTCTTCACAAATTGGTCAATGTTTATTCCAGATGGTTGACTTCTAGGCAGGGCTATAGCTAATGGGCTGGAAAACGTTCTTGTGGCTGGATAACCTGGAGCTACATTGGGGGCTTGTGCAGAGCTTGTTGCCTGATAGTTTGGCCTTAGATAACTCACACCTGAATAATAAGGTGTGGCTCCAGCTCTTACGGGATAATTTGGTGGGGGTGAATCTACCATAGGACGGTTAAACACGTCTTTCCGTTCATAGGTTCTTCTAGTTTCTTCCATGGTTCTCGAAACGTCAGATAAACGTACTACGTTTGGTCGTTTTGGAGTAATCACCACAGCGTCGTTCCCAGTTCTTCCTATAGAAGCACTATTTGAATGTCTGGATGGATAATCTTGCGACTGGGGTTGTTTCGCCGGGATCATTCCACCGATTGATCCTTCAGTTGGTACAGCTGGTCGTTGTGGAATTGGCTTGTTTACTAGGCTTTTCCCTCTCTTTCGTCCAACTGTAACGGTTCCATTAATCTTCCCTCCACGGATTACCACGCCCTCACCCACCTCCCCTCCCAAGACCTCTCCACCTAATATTGTTCCTCCTGTAACCCTTCCATTCCGCACAATCCCTCCAAGAAGCTCTCCGCTTTCCATCACCCCTCCCTTGAGTATTCCTCCATCAACAGTCCCTCCTTGCAACACACCTCCTTCAACCCCACCGTCCTTCAACACACCTCCTGCAACAACCCCAGCAGACACATGTCCTCCTAATATAAGCCCACCCGTAATCAACCCTCCGGTAACATTACCACCTTTAATATCACCCCCTTCCACAGTGCCGTTATGAAAATACCCCCCGTCGACAGTGCCATCCTTGAGGATACCTCCATCCATAAGCCCGCCGGTCATACGACCCCCCTTTACATCACCTCCCTTTATTGTCCCCCCGGTAATGAAACCGCCTTGAATGTCTCCACCGAGTATAGTCCCTCCGGTTATTTGTCCACCGGCTATTTGACCCCCTCGTACTCTGACCGTCGTATTTTGGGGTTCTTGAACTTGACGTGCTGTGGTTGCAGCACCCTCACTCGGCTGCTCAACTTTTTTCGCCGCATTAACATCGTGGTCGTAAAACGCTGTAAAACGCTCGCCAGACTTTTTTAGTTTCGTGATACCATCGGACTCCCCGATGAGCTGCTGAGCGCTCTTAGGAAGAACATCGTCATCCTCCGAGATCCTTGAATCGGGCAAATCTAAAATCTTCACAACCGAGTCCATTTCCTTCGAAGTAGCATCCTCTTCGGTGTCATTGGACTTAGGAGACCTTGCCATGACTGTATCGACTTTGCCTTCATTGGTTAACGACGGCAGACGTACAGGTTTTGCATTCTGATGTCGGCGAGACGACGAAGAGCTAGCGACAAGATTAATATCCTGGTTGTCGTATTGACTCATGTCATTGGACTCCGTCCCAACAGTTTCTTTCATTGTGTTTTCAGTTGCTTGGTGATTCGACCCCGGTTGTTCGTTTCCAAGTTCTTTGAGGATGGCTTCTTTCTCAGCTTTTCGGGCTCAGGGTCACTCGGCTGTTCGGTCCTAACGAGTCTGCCTGGATACCACGAAACTTGCTTGGGCTGGTCTCAGTAAAAATGATGGATGTCTGATCTGATGATAGAGAAAATTGAGACTTTTAAAATCAAGTACGTCATTAGAATATTTTCCATAAGGGCGTAAAACGATTTTGTATACTTATGTACAGTATCATGTTATGTGTACAGTTATTATGCCATTCAGGGAGTCGCGTAACAAAACAAACTCAATGGTGGACACATCTATTGATATGCTTTTACGGAAAAAGTTGTTACGAACGCGAGATGGTCAAACCTCGTTTCCCTTCTTTTCCGCTACTGCTTCTTCTACTCTCTTCATGTTGAGCTTTGCAGATTGTAGCGACAGGAAAAGTCGCGCTGAACCATAAGACGAAGCAACTCAACACTTTGGAGTTCATTCGTTATGTTTTTCTACCAACAAAAGGAATATATATCGTTCAGAACAATGATTCACATGCTGTCAACTGTAGCATCGGATATTTGAAATTGTCAACAATCTCGATATAAGTTGAACTGTAGGTTAAATAAATTGACACTTTTGCTAGAGTCTGGCAATAACATGGGAAATATTCTTCCACAGACATTAAATGTGTTCTTTCCTATCTCCAGGGTTACGATTACCTAGAAATGGACGACCGTTTTGACTAGACTCTTGGACATTCAGTGCAACATATTCTTTTAAATTGTGTTTGCTATAGTACCGCATAGTTCACCGGAGCATAACAGTGCAGCACAGCAATATATGGTACAATAGTATATATATTAGATAAAAGTTACTTCAAGTTAGTTTGGAACTTATTAGATGACTTGAAATGTAGTTTTCTGCATTCAATTCGTACTCCGAGCAAAGAGCCGTTTAGACTTTCAATAACAAACAACCTGCTGTTATTTCTTGTCATTTCCCGGCAGTGGTCAACATGACTCAAAGTTCGACATCATGAACAAAAAAGAAAGTTTGGTTTGATGCAATGCGGATTGTATGAACATCAGGTTTCAGAGTAACTTTTTGATCGCAAACGTAAGTTGTAAATGCATTCAAAGTTCTTTGACCCGTTTATCTAATATAAAAAGACCGTTATTAAATTTTTATAATATTCCTTGTCTATTTACAGTTTTGTATATCGTCTACGCTGTGTTCTCCATCTTATCAAGGTTCACCTCACTTACCTTAGGTTAAATATTGAATTTGATCTCCTAAAATTGTGATCGAGGTTTTAAGCCAAATCGAAAGGGATCATCTCCCCTTAAAATGGCAATGGTCACCGAACATGCGCGTGTGACTTAACATCTATATGAAATTCGAAAGAAAACATAATAACAAAAAATAAAAATGGATGAAAGGATGGAAATTATAAGTAAGTATTCCACTCACAACTTACAAATAACGATCTATTCACTGCTGAAAAAGTCAATACAAATTACTGTGTACAATACATCCTTATGCAAAAACAATGAAGACCAGTGAATCACTGCTATTACTTTACGTTTACTGGAAGACATTTTAAGCCAAACAGATTTATATCATCAGTTTTGTTGTAATGCTTAGATAGAAAAGTTTCAACTTTACTTTCACTAAGATTTTAAATTTACCTAGGCAAAAATCCCCGTTTACGATATTCGTTTTAAAAGCTCATAAAAACGAAGTATATATCACTAAAACGTTTCTTGGGTCAATCTATTTCTAGTTCATTCATGCTTTTGCTGTCTTAACACCTGCAGAGAAAAGCAAGGATCAGCGAATCGCATGTTCAGAGTTTCGGGTTGTCGCTTGAATAATTTATAAACTTTGACTTATGAACAAGGAATGAACGCTTGAAGTAGGCGATGAATGATCAAATATAAAGAACGATTATTACATGTAAGTTGAGTTATATCTGAAGAGAGTCATGGTGGTTTATTTTCATATCTAACGTTAAGCTTTGCTTTTCAAAAATATGAGTTTTTAAATTAATCTACATATCAATTAAATTGCAATGTTAGAATTCAAACTGTTGCTTCAATTCCTGCGACATCAATCTTTGTTAATATTCTTTCGTTAACATCTTTCACTTTCTTAATATTCTGATGTGATAGACCTAATCTGTTAGTCATTTTGTTCCAATACAAATCAAGTTTTTAAAAACGTCTTCTGTTAGTCTCTCACCAGACGGTAAAAAATTGTAGCGGTTTTTTCCTTTGACTTAAAGATATCTTAACACAGGTCATCTATGATGCGACAAAACGATCGATGGATTACCTTTTTTTTTTCACGTTTTGATTGGATTTGATTGGGGTAACACTGGGTTGACAAAATAACATAGTGTAAATAACATTACATGAGGGCTCGCAATACAAAAAATATTACCAGCTTATATATATGCTCATGTATATGTATGTAGACATGAATATGAACTTGAACACGTAAAAGAACATGTAGATTTACTACGTCTGTAAATATTATCGTGTTTACTGGATATAATCACAAGTGACGGGATTAGCATTAAAACCGAATCCCTAAATACAATTCTGCAGACATTTTCGCGAGGTTTTTGGAGGATTTCATATCTCAACGATCACAAGTGAGAAACCAGGCGGGAATCCTAATCTTAGGACAAATATTAGTGCCCAGCATAAAACACGAAACAAAGCCATTGAATAAGATGAAAGATTTATTAAGCTAATTAACGTTTCGTCGCATCTCGCAACATCATTATTATGATGTTACAAATTATTATAACTATACTGAGATCTGGAATTCTTATCGTTTTAGTTATAATTACAATGGTACGGACAGAAAATTGGCTGCCGTTAGTCTTGTTGGGCCTGTTAGCGCCTTCCCATCTTGCTCGTGGACAGGAGAGCTTCATCCTTGAAGAATTCAAGGGCTATCCAATGTTTCGAGAGGACGAGATTCGAGGAAAGAGGACAATAGGAAATATAATGGGGTCAACGGATTCAAATAATGCCCAGGAACCTGACATTGGTCGTTTTGACAGCTACTGGGACTCCAGTGCTAGAAAAAAGTCAGAAACCTTTTTTACCAATGAGCAAGTGGATAAAGTCTTGGAGGAAGCCTTCCGAGATCACCCATTCGCTGAGGATCTAACAGCGTCGGTTAGAAACAAAGTTGGGCCTGTGGAAAGCCTGGTTGAAAAGCACTCACTGGATGGCAGCATTCCGTTGTCGATTATTGAGAACGAAAGAAACGGAAATCCTTACCAAAGAGATATTGTCGAAAACGAACTTGTGGAATCTCCGTTTTCAGACATGGACACTGGAATGGCTAAAGGGAAAAAGTTCAGACATAAGGTCATTTAGACTTGTTAAAAGACATTTTTCATAAGTCTGACGTACGACCTACTTTCATATAAAAAAAAGTTTATGTTGTTTGTTTTAAATATGAAAGTCGTACAAGAAGGCTCTGGATGAGAGTAGATTTAAAGAAACTCCATCCAGCAAAATCTGAAAATGCGTTTCATGTTTTATAATAACTTGTAGATGAATACACCATTGGAGAAATAAAGCGGTTAGCGAAATTAAGTGCCATATGGTTCACATAAAAGAACGTTAATTACACTTGAATTACGGATGTCATGTCAAACATCAGAAGATTGAACGACATTCTCAGACCAATCTACGTCCTCTTACGTGATTCGACCATTATATTGAATGTGCATTCTTTCCAGCCTATTCTGACCATTCTTCTTCTAGAAGACGAATAAAAGATTACACAAAGTACTGCCAGCCGAAAAAACAGATGACGAGATCTTTCAAAATCAAAATGAGCCTGACGGCAGCGATCTGTGCTCTAACATGCTACAACTCACATTCATCGAGTCGCTGTTCATCGAGTGAAATAGGTGTTTGTAGTTTTTATAGAGATTCGTAAGAACTCAACCATCATCCTGGAACAAAACTTACTCTATAACTTTGTAATCTGAAGTTTTTCCTTAAGACGAGAAAATTCCTGTCCAATTAAAGTCGATTGCTTATGTCGATTCCGCCATATTGAATTATGTTCGCGGTCGGTGTTCATGCTAAAACAGATTTCCTGCTGTTCTGTTACCCTGAGTAGATAACCAGGAAAAGGTTCTGTCTATTCCTAAACCGTAATAGTTCAGGAATAGTCCCTAAACAACGCAATAACCCTTTGTTCCGTGAATTGTCATTCCAGAATCCAAGCAAGCAGCTTTTTCTTCGCAAGCAGCTCAATTGTGGCGCAGTTTATAAGAGCGTTCGCGGCTAACAAGACCACAGCTTGTCTTCCGTCTTATTTACAGCCCAGACAGCCCTAGGAGTTCTACATTACGTAAAAGGACACTTGCGGCTTTCAGAAATCAAAATATGAAACAGTAATTCTTTTGTAGCACACTGTTGGACATTTTTTTTTTATTTGGCTGTTTCAACATAAACAACCACTTCCCACATTTCCTCAGAGTTACTTGCCAGATGGGATAAGTATTTTTGGTTTAGTTGCGTTTTTTACTCTCCACTGAAAAAATTTACTCTCTAATGGTGAACGGGTGAGTGTCAAGCCCCTGCATATTGTATGACGTTGTTCGAGGATGAAGTTGGTTCACTAGTACTGACCAGATTATGACATTGCAGGAATCTTCACAAACATGTACATTTCTGTTGGAGTGCCTTAAAAAATTAATGAACTGACAATTCAAACCAACCTTTCGTACGAACAGTTTTAATTCAAAACGTCTGTTGATTAACTTTTAAATTCTTGTATAAATATTTTTCCATACACTATTTAACGGACTTTGGAGTTTCGGGAATTTTTGTCAACTCTGCTTTTCTTGTCCTCAGATCTTCCCTGGTGATCTTCGGAGGCTCGGAAAATGATCAGCCCTTTGTCCAATTCATTGCCATCGTCAGATGCACCACTTACGTCCTTATCATCTTTCTGAGACGCTTGGTCCAGAATTCCCAAACTTTCGGCATCTTCGCCAGCACTATGCGAAATCTCATGATCATTTCTTCCATCAAAAGCCAACAGTTTCTCTATACCATTCTCCTTGTTTGTTTCTTCCTTGTTCTTGGTCTTCGTTTCGCTGGCTAATAAAGACCCGTCGATGTCATTAATATAGTGTCCAACGTGATCCAAGTAACTTGTCAATGAACGAACATGGCTATCCTCGTTCTTGCCTTTGAAATCATCGATATCTTTCAGGTAATTGGGGTGTTCATGAATTCCTGTTGTTTTCTCGAGTACCTGCGATCGTTCTGCGGCGTCATCTTCTCGAAGACTGCTCGGCACCCTCTCAATTTCATCACCATCGGAGTTATGCTGCCTCAAAAACGCTTGCCTGCCTGACGCCACCACAGGATGTGTCCCTACATGAAACTTTTTTCGATATCTACCAAACCTCAAAGGAAGCAGCCCTTCGACGTTATCTTCAGTTCCTTCGCCTTTTCTTAACCTCGAAAATCGAGGTTTCACTTGGCGCAAAACATGGGGCAATTGCCCATCTTCTACTTTATGATGCTTTGAATCTCGTGACTCAAAACCATCTTTGATATAATACTCATTTAAGCCAAGCTCTTTAATTTCGTCCGCGAGAGCTGGTGAAAACACTTGTTTAATCTCGGGTTCACGTAGGGTTACCTTTCCATGATGTATATCACCACCACCGCTATCCTCACTAACCACTTGTTCACCCTCATTTCCCTCAATTTCCGCATCTTGTTCACTTTTCCCTGGAACTGGTGATAATAATACCTTATAATTGTTCGGTAATTCAACGGACCCTTCATTTTTATCGAAGACATCAGAATTCGTTTCTTCGCTCTCATCAATTGCACTTCCTTGTTTACCATCCATACCTCCTATTTCTGAGTTCTCCTTTTTTAGGAAATCGTCTATCTCTTTAAGACTTGACTCACCATACTCATCAGTCCGACCGTGTTCATTATCGTCACGGAAAACAGGAACGCTAGGGACATTTTTGTCATGGTTCAATCGATCCTCTTTCTTTCGAGATTTCCCTTCAGACTCTTGTTGTTCTCCGTAGCCATTTTCTCCCAACGTTGTCCACTGATAACCAAGCAAGCCTTGAGATTTTAATTTGGACAGTTCGTTTTCGACGGCCTTCACCAGCATATCACTGACCAACTTCGAATTATGATGCTGTTGAGCGGTGATATTGCGAGGTTGAGCTTGTGGTTCCAGTCGCTGGCTTTGCCCCAGCGGAGAAGATTTATATGTTGGGTTAGGCTTGCCTTTTAGTTTACTTTTGCCACCTAGAGGGACCGGTTTACCAAGGCGTAACTCAGCTGAGTTATTAGCGGTATCAGGACCAGTTTTTTGAGCAACTTTGCTTGCCTCGGCTGACGCCGGAACTTCTTTTAACTCTTTGTTTGATGAAGTGCCTAAAATAGGAGAGGTAAAGTATGTAAGTGGACTACTGGAAATTCTGGCTGGAACAACAGTCTTTAAGTATTCTTCAGTCTACTTCTCTTGCAGCCAATAAACGGAGAACGGCACACAACAGAATTGCTTTCAAGTTATTACCTTCTGATTCTTCGCTCGCAATTTTCGATAAAGCAAGACTGGCTTCATTCATGTCATACCTGGGAAAAATAAATGAAAATATGACAAAGAATAACTATGATGCTACGATACAAATGTGGTTGTATGATCATCATCACTTCATATTACTTACGGATCTGTGTGCAGACTAAATAACTGGGCATTAAAGTAACATCAAAGGACAATAAAGAAAGCAATAGCTATAACAAAACATTAAAAAGAACTATTCTCACAATTAAAGGAAGGCAAGAATTGAGATCTAAATCGACTCAGTTGACCTCAGTATCTTGATGATATCAACAAGCTACGTAAAACATGCTCTGAAAAATCTACAAAGCTAAGCTCTTCGTGGCAGAATTAACATAAACTGGAGAAATTGGAAGTAACTAAATGTGTAAAAGTTCATTACAAACATGAATAGTGGGCAGTTGTGACAACAAAGACAGACTTGCATTGCATATATCTCATGCGTTACACAGTTGAGCCCGTGAAAACCTTTGCTCTACCACCTGAGTCTGTGTCTCCCAACAGTTAGAGCATCTAAGTGCCGTTTAGAAGGTTACGGGCTCGATCCCAGTTTGTTCTAAGAAGACTTTCCACAATCTTTACAGCTTATATTCTGTCTCAGGACACAAAAAACTGTGGTCCATATCAGATTTTTCGAATTAAGTTTACAAACCACAGATACCCGAGTATTAAAAATTTACAAGGTGTGAAGTGCATCTGGAAGACCCCCTACCCTTGATGAAGATAGGGACAGGGTAATACGTGTTTGTGGTACCTCCCAAACGTAGAATGTGGATCCGTCGCGCGACAAAGCTGGAATTTCGATTCACCATGCAACTCCAGACTTCATCAGGACATCAGCATGCCGCGAGGTATACGAACTAATGATAATTAACTCTTTAAAAACATCACAAAATAACGAACAAGAAAACAAGCAATACAAACTTTCGAGACAACGAGGCGTAAGCTAAGCTGTTTTAAAAACGTACGTGGAGTTCCAAAAAGGATCATCTTTTTCTATTATGCAATAATGTCGACTATCGATGTGTAATGGTACACTGTCAAATTTCTGGCTCACTTACAATGGTATCTGGACATTAAGGTCGCTGACTGAATTTACTCCTGCGTCTTTCTCCTTTCCTTCCTCGCCAGTTTTTTCTAACGTTGCTCCAGCGGACTTGGACGCCTCGAGTGTTTCGGGTCCTTTGCTGAGTTCATTCGACATGAACGTTCCATTTCCCAGCTGCTCGCCTTCAGCAAGTTCATCAGTATTAAAATCAAAGTCTTGAAAATTTCCATCAAGATTATCGTAGCTGAGCGGGATTACAGATTGATCGCTGGCTGAGCCCTCCGTCCTGTCATCGTACGACACTGGTGCACCGTTCTCGTTGGCCATATCTGCTAAATAATTTTCCCAAGGATAAACATAGGGATCATCGCTTTTCACATCATTGTCAGTGGAAGACTTACCTAAAGACAAACCCGACGTTTGTGGTTTATCTTCACTATCTTGACTTCTGTTCCTTAACGCAGCAAGTTCGCTTTTGTTCCTGATCTTTGTGTTATCCGTAAGTGTCCATTGAGGTATATCAACCTGGTAATGTTCGGTGGTGTTAAAAGATGAAGACTTGTTTTTCTGTCCTTCCGACGTACTTAACGGAGCCGAGCTAGTCCTACTATTGTTGGCAACCGAGGAAACTGCTCCAGAATCCAAAGTAGAAATCTCCCCCACTCCTGGGAAACCTTCAATACTAAACGACTCAGGCGAGTGTGTACGAGAGCTCTTCACTTTTTTCTTCTTTTTAAACGAGCCCATTATAATTTTATCTACTTTTTTTAGATTCCCTTCATGTCTATAAGGTATGTTCTCCCATTCATTATTCCGTGACGAAGATGAAAACAAAGAAGTGTTAGAATTATTACCGACATAGCTGGTCTCATCTTTCCAGGTATTAGAATGCATGGAATTTTCCGAAAAATTAAGTGCATGACGATTGCCAACATGTGCGACATTTCCCAAAAACGGGTTTCTTTCGGGATTTTTGACATTTTTCTGGGATCCCGCTCCATTATCTCCAAACGAAGATGCATGTTGAACAACTTCTGTTGTCTCACTGTCGTTCCTGTGAACGGTCGTGGTGACAAGACTTCCGCCAGAAAAATTGAAATAATTTTGGTTCAGTCCGTCATGATTTTTAGTGGGCAACGTGATTCCCTTGAAACGTTCGCTTGTCTTGTGAGGGCTAGACTTGTCATTCTTCCTGGAATCACTCTTCAAATAATTTTCAGGATTGGTAGAATTCTTGGACTTATCTTTGCTATAAAGTCGCTTTTTTAAGATACTCTCAAGGAGCTCAATTGCTTGAAGTTTGGTTTTCGTTTTGTCTGTCTTCGCTTCAGTGGACTTCCTGTCCGCAGGTTCCTCGTGATATTTTTCAACGGTGTTTTGAAGATCAAGATAAAAGCGTCTATCTGATGGAGTTTGGTCTCTTGCCGTTGGATTCGTTACTTCCTTCTCGTTGTTCGACGTCCTCTCAGCACTCAGTCTCTCGGCTTCTTTAGCTTCGTCTTCTGTAGTATTAAAGGACAGAAACCCATGAGTAACGTACAGATAAAAAGCTGTTAAGAGTTTCCAGATCACCTGGCTTCGCAAGGGGAAAGCTCGACTTAAGGGATCTCTACACTCGGTGTAACCATTCACACCTTTGTTTTTAACACCCGTCCGTCTTCTATTTGACAAATAGGAAATAGCTCCTGTGTCTCTGTGCTATGATAGAAACATAATTGACGTCATTTCGACCGGAAAAATGCCAAGTGGAAACACGAGGAGTAGCCGAGTGTTTTCTGGTAATTTTCTGGTTGAAATGGCGTTATGAACATTCCTATCACGGTACGGAGACGCGAAAACTATTTTCTATTTGTTTTATAAAATAACCAAGGTTTTCTCGAGTTTTCGTGACGTCATTCATGTCTCTGTACTCTAATACGAAATGAAAATGACGTCATCCATGTCTCTGTACTCTGAGAGAAAATGAGGCTGGTCCAATCAGAGCTTGCGTAGGACGCGTGTTATTTTATGTTTTGTTCTGGCTTACGCCAGACGATTTTACTCGTGAAAAGAAGACCTCTGATAGGAAAGAGTACGTATACAAATAAATGTTTCCAGAAGCACAACAGACACAAGACTAAATAACTGAACGAATGAACGAATAAACGAATGAACGAACAAACGAATGAACGAACAAACGAACGAGCGATCAAACGAGCGATCAAACGAGCGATCAAACAAACGATCAAACGAACGATTGCACGAACGATTGCACGACCGACCGAACGATCGAACAACCAACCGACCGACCAACCGAACGAATGAACGAATGAACGAATGAACGAACGATCGAACGACCGACCGACTGACCAACCGAACAAACAAACAAACAAACAAACGAAATAGCAAACGAATGGAAGGGTGGACGGATGAATGAATAACCGAATGAACGAATAAAAGAACCAATAAATGGATGAATAAATGAGTCAATGAATAAATAAACGAATGTACGAAAGAAAGAAACAAATGAATAAATGAACGGAGTAAAAGAGAGAATAAGTGAATTAACACTTTCAAGACAATATTTCACCGACCGGTACATCCAGAAATTCGTTTTCCTGCAGAATTGATGAACAGTGGCTCGCAACGATAGTCTGTGACGCACTTAGCGTCTGGGTCTATGGTGCATGTGGTGATCTTACATGGATTGAAGCCACAAATGACCTCTGAGGATATTTGCAGAATATTTGAACCTTGGTAAAAAAAATATACAAAAAGGGACAAGTGTTACAGCCAGTCTTTAGAAGAAACCTCCTGTCGACAAGAAGTAAGACGTTCTAATTGTTACTAACTTCGGTAGAACTAATACGGTAAGTTAAGGCGATCCAGTAAACCAATCACAAAAGCACGATATTCCGATGTTCACAGAGCAATCAATGGTCTTTCGATCAAACTGCCGTAGCTCAGATAGTGAGCAAACGAGGTGCATACGTGCTGATTTACCACACTTTCTGATTTAATAAATATGACTAACATACCTTTACAATCAACTTTCTTTCCGAAACCGTTGACAAAAAATGGACGGCATTTCGTGTCCACTAAACATTTTGTTTCTCTTACGTCGCACTTTGTGAATGCACAGGGGTTGAAAGAACACCTTTTCTGAGCTAGTGGCCTCAGAAAGAAATTGTTATTGTCTACATAAATAAAAGGATGAACACTTGAACACAAATGTACCTGAAACAAATAACATTATGACGCATATAAAAAGAATGGAAACTGAAGTAGAAAGAGATGAACAAAAAAGAAGAAAATTAACAAGATTATGAAGAAGAAAAAGAACCACAACAACAATAAGAACAACAATAGCTACAATTAGAAGAAGTGGAAGTAAAAATAGAGAATAATAAAGAATTGAAGTAGAAGTAAAATACGTAGTGGAATAAAATGGATGTAATTCTGCAAACCTAATTGATCTCACCTTTGCAACTTTCGAGTAAGAAGAAGAACAACAATAACAACAATAGCAATCAGTAGAAGTGGAAGTAAAGTAGAGATAGGAATAGAAGTTGAAGTAGAAGTAAAATAAGCAGTGGAATAAAATGGATGTAATTCTGCAAACCTAATTGATCTCACCTTTGCAACTTTCGAGTAAGAAGAAGAACAACAATAACAACAATAGCAATCAGTAGAAGTGGAAGTAAAGCAGAGATAGGAATAGAAGTTGAAGTAGAAGTAAAATATGCAGTGGAATAAAATGGATGTAATCCTGCAAACCTAATTGATCTCACCTTTGCAACCTTCGAGTACGCTTCCTTTGTCATCAAAAAACGTCGGATTACATTCAAAATCAGTGACACAGATAGCATCTTTGCTCACCAGACATCCAACCCGCTTACATGGATCAAAGCCACACAAAAATCTTGGAGAGTACGAACCCAGTTTTCGTACGGCGGTCACTTGTTCACCTAAATACAATTATCGTACATGAAAAATATCAACTATGTATGTCGTACACCGGTGCTTCGGGATCCTTATTTGCGGTTTTTCAGGGACATCGATTGATATTAGGGGACATAAGAGGAGATCAACTATATTACTGCAATGATCAAAGTAATCCGATAAGCTTAGCGATGGTGCACAACCTGAAGTTTTGCACCCAAAAATACTCAGTTTTTCGATTGAAACGTTAAGGTGTTTAAGAATTGTAACACACTACCTAAGCAATGGCCATCTTTAATACCAAAATCATTGAACTCTTGTCACTTTTATTAAAACCCGGTTTACCAGTCTTCCAGGTCAGCCGAATTAATTATTCTACTTTTCACATTTTTCGAGAGGTAATTTTACGTGGTTGATAAAAATCTGACGCAAAAGATTATTTTTGTCTGGGTGGAGATCTCTCTTATTCGTGTAGAAAAGAAAAAAGAAAAAACCCTGTCACCTTCGAGCGGGTAGGGGAAAGGTTAGGGTCAAGAATGTGCCTCAAACAATGATCTAAAATATCACAGATAACTAAAGTCGCGCGCATCGAGGATTGTTACGACGGGGTGCGAATTCGTGTTATTTTTAAAGTTCCACCTGTGTGACAAAGGAGATGCTACGTACCTTTGCAGGATCCACACATGCGCATTTGAACAGGTAGTCTGTGGCATTGTTTTCCACCGTAAGCAGGCTTTGGGTTGGTACAACTTTGGTGTCTTTCCATGATACCACAAACATCAGAACAGGAAGACCACTTAGACCATGGAGACAAACCACCGTTGACTGAATATTAAAAAGGATAATTTCCCATTCAACTTCAAGATGGCTTCTTAGGTTTGCCCGGTTTCAATAAGCATAACGTGGTAACACATTTTAAAGATGAGGATAATGTGATAGCTACTGAGCTATACAATATAACTAGTGTGTTACAAAACTCGTTACAAAAAACAGCATCTCCAAAACGATAGGAAGCTAGCAGAAAATTAGAATTTTTTTAGTGGTAAAGAACGCTACTCAATTTGATGTAGATTTAATCCCGGATTAACATAGGTCGGATTAATACGAGAATATAGACTTGCTTGGGAAAGATATCTCGGAGCATTTATGCATAAAGATGATTTTTCTTCTTATTTTAAACAACTGGTAGTGGTTTATTAAGGCCTTCAGTTCGCAAGACACACCAACCCACATACAAATACTGGTTGATTTATTGAAGGAATAAGTGAGTGTGTGAGCGTGCAGAACCAACGACTTGATAGGAATTGGAGCGAATAAGTCTTTGAGTATTTGGGAATATAATCGCATGAATAAACAAACAAAGAAACGCGGGAAAAGGAGAACTGTAGTTGGGAAGATGATTTTACAAACCTGGACAAGGATCCACCCCGCACTTCTTGGCCAAAATGGTCGGCCTTTGACAGTGCCGTTTGATTTCTCCACTCACGGCGTTTATGCAGTAACGTTTACGAAACGCATACGCCCGCTGGCCACAGGTTTGTGTACATGCCGACCAAGATCCCCATACAGTATAAAGGTAACGTTTTCGGCCAGTAGCGATCGACTGGACATCCTCCAGATTGGCAGACGGCTCTACTGCATTTCCCGAGCTATTATCATCGCCGTATTCGTGGTCATCTGCATCATAATCACTTGTGTTATCGCTAGTACTCTCATCTTGGGCAAGTTCTTCCTCACCGCCTTGCTGGGGTTTTTCTGTTGCGCCGGGACCAAGAAATACTTTTGGGTGATCCAAGTATTTTGCAAATATTTGATCAATCATCTTCTGGTCGTTGTTTACACTTGCATGCTGCTTGGGTCTTGCGGAGTTTTGTTCGCTCATTTTAAACAATTCCTTTAGCTTTTCTTGTCGAGATTCTCCTAAAATTTTGTTTGAAAAGAAAAACGGTGACTGAGTTGATTGATCGAAAATACATATAGGTATCTGCCAATGTAATTGGCAATATTAAACACAGATTTCAAGGAACTGCCGGGAACGCATGAGATAAAGTTAAGGTATATATTGAATTAAAAAATTGAATACAGAAAGAGCCACGACGTGCTTGAAGTTAGTATAGACCGTCTAGTTCCTCCTATTTTACTTCAACATACCAAACTATATATAAAAACTACATATAAACTACATATAAAAAACTGATATCGTCAGCTGCAAAATCATAACAAGTTTTGGTTAGCACAAACGACAAAGAGTCCCTCTCTTGTTTCTAAAACGTATATATGAGAGGTGTCTGGTTGCTTGGTGACGTTATTGGTGACGTCTTCATGACGTCACTTAAAATGTGAACCTCTTAATAAAAGTGAGCTGTCCCATGGGTAGAACCAATTACCTTTGATAACCAATGAAACGGTTTGAAAAATGGGTTTTCATGACTTGAAATGGTGAGTGAACACTATAGATAATGTCTGTAAGCGGTATTAAGATAAGGATATCACTCACCAGAACACGAAACTTCATTGCACTTCTGTGTTTCAACTCTCGGTTCCGGACAAGCAACGTCAAAATCTCTCTGCACCAGTCTTCCACACTTCCTTTGCCGAGTTCGAAAACCTTTTTCCCCACATGTCCTGGAACAGGGGCTCCATTCCTCCCATCCCATGATGTCCTCTGGTGTCTCAGGGGTCTTAAACATCTGTTTGATATTCTTCAAGAAATTCTCCAAACGTTGAGCGGCGTTGGGTCGTCTAAAAGTTGTGTTCTTTTTGGAACTGCTCAAGGAATGATTACGAAGAATATCCGTGCGACGAAATTTGGAACGTTTGTTTGGTAGACGCACGCCTAGACTACTTGATTCTTCGAGTATGAAAATAAAATGAAAATATGTAAGTTAGAAACTAAAATTTTGAGAACATCAGCAGTGAAGACGAGTGAAATGAAACAATGTAGAACAGAGAACTATAACGTAGAGTAGAGGTGTACGGTATGGTATGGTGTATAGGAGGCGATACCTGAACACATTTTTTGAGATAGTTATAACCAGTCCACGCTTAATATTACCTTTCAAATCGCGAAGACCATACGTTTTCATCTCCCTCTCTTCTTCCAAGTCTTCAGGACGTTCTCTTTCACTTGCTGACGTAGAACTTTGCAAACGAGAGACGGTGTGAACTTTGGATCTTGACGGGAAATTACTGTTTTGGACCTTCGGACCCATTTCGTTAAGATTAGTGGCGCTTTCTAAGATATCATCGGATAGACCACTGGAAGAACTAAAGCGGTCTGTAGCATCCAATGTTATACCATGACTGACTCGTGGTGCTGAATACATCTGTTGCTTTGCGGCAAAGGAAGGTTTGTGTTCACTGGAATCCACTTGATTAGTACCAAATTTCCTGTCTAACTTTTGTGTGAGAAGTTTCTGCCTTTCGTCTGGTCTTTCTGTATATTCCAATACTGTTTTATACGAGGGACTTACAAAGCCGGTTCCTAATGCCTGTTTAGAGCTGCTGCCTGCATTTGATGCACCCGACAATCCAATCAGGTTTTCCTCCAACTGAGTTTCTCCCAACGGTCCTATTTTTGGTCTGCTATTCACCTTAACATCATGAAACTTTTCGTCCATCCCTCGTAAAAGCGTATTATCTTGACTTGGTCTTGTGGTAAAAATGTTACTGTTGGTGGTATTGGTTTGGTTCACCTTCTTGGTAAAAATGCGATCCAAAAGGCTGATCTTTGAACTGCTGTTAACCCTCGAGGGATCATCATTCTCACGAGAAAAAAACACATCATTGCCGGCTTGAAACTTTTCCGCCGGTTTAACGACACTGACTCCCATAAGTTCCTGTTTTTCCTTCCTATTTTCTCGAATTATAGTGCTCATGTTGGAATGATAACCAGCAAATTTTGTTCCTGACGAGCTAGAGTTATGGCTTGACAAAGTTTGCCCAACGGCGTTAAAGGGCGTTGGTTTTGCAGACTGACTAGTGTTATTGACGGACGTATTTAGACCTGAGAATTTAGTTTTCAAAGGTCTTGCTTGAGATAGAACGTCATTAAAAACGTTTGTAAATATTTTTTGTTCGTTATTGGATTTCGTATCAGTCGCGTTGGCTTTGGCATCAGTATTCTGAGTAGTTGGATTTTCTAGTTTACGTTCTTCGTCATTTTTGTGTGTTCCTTGATAATCTACCTTCTTTGTACTCATCGTAATTGGCAGCAAAACTGGCGTTTTAGCATCACCATCTGACAAATGTGAATCAATGAATATAAAGTTGATTGGGAAAGATAAAACTCAGACACACAACGACACAACAGAAGTTAGTGAAAGTCTAGCCCTAAACAAATAATAAGCTTATTTTTTAATTTAATGCTTATAGCCTAACTGAAACCTCAATGTCGCACGTTGCGTTAAAATTTCATCACTGTTTATGCCATTTAGTACCTGCTGCAATCTTGCCTGCAATGGTCCGTCGTGTGTCAGCGGCTAAATCTACAGCACCTAAATGTTTTATAGTGCTTTAAGTTTTGAGTCTGTCACTCAGCTCTTTCTAAATGACGTCAGTAATCTGTACAGTTACCTCTTGACTACAGAAAAGATGAAAATTGAGGCCCAGCAAAACACGCGCAGTGTTCTGGGAAAAACCGCAGGAAAAGTTTCGAGAAATGTGTGGCAGTTCGTACCTTTCGTTGCCTTTTGCAACGTGAACAGAGGAAGAATGAACAACAAGTGAGAACTTTTAAATATTTTTAACCTTCTCTTGGCGTTAGGTCGTGCTAAGCTGGACTTTGATTTTCATACTTTGCTTAAGATCCTGGCCTGGTTCATCTATTGGCACCATTACAGTTTACAGTGAACCTCACTCGAGTTAGGCCAGAAGAATATCCGCGACACTGGAGGCAAAATTTAACATTAAAGTATTCACCATAATAAAAGCCGACGTTACCTTCAACGATTTCAGTCACGACTTCGTCATCTTTGTTCACGTTTATTTTCTGATGTCCGTTCTTTATGCCTTCTTCGTCCACTTCGTCCAACTCACTCTGGTCAGGGATAACGACGTGACTGCTTAGAAGTGAAAAATTGGGTTTCCTTTTGTTCCCAATTTGCCCCTCTGCATCTGCAAACAGATAATAACCATTCGGAAAGTGGTCATAGTTCGAGTGTTCAAGTTAACAGAATTGGTCTAAAATTCTCTCAAGACTGAACCTTCTGTATAAAACGGTGACTGGAAAGTGCGACTAAAATATCTGTTGTACGGTATCGGGGAGCCAAACAGCAAAAAAATGGTCACGATGTGGTCCAGTTATAGCAGAAACTAGGGACTTTAAGATCTACAACGCCAACTTCAACGACGACATCCTTTAAACGAAAGAATTCTTCATGCAAAACAAAGAGAATGAATAATTTTTCTTATCCAGGGCATTCTCAGCACCGTCGTTGTTCTCCATACAACATCACCCAGACCATTTTCACGTCTTCTGGACGACGTCAGCTCGTAGAGTGAAAAAGCGGTCACTTAAGATTGAATTCAACACGACACCAATGCTCGAGACTACAGTCGTTTTACGAGAACTGGAGTGTTCAGGAGTCATAAAACAAGTCAAAAGTATCAAGCGCGGTGGTTAATAAAATTGTGGTTTCTTTATATGCCGAAATTTTAAAGGTCGTCGGCGTCCAAGTTGACGTCTTAAATCTTAAGGTTCCTACTATCGCTTCACATCGAGTAAAACGTGTGACATTCTTCTTTGGACAATACTGATCACTGATTAACCGAGCGTGAGAGCTGTAGGGGAGAGTTTGCTTGAGGTTTTCGTGCAGACCAAGCAACGAAGGAGCGAGGCCAGGGCGAAAAACACGAGGGTTTTTGAGGTTTTTCAAACAATGTAAACCACTCTTTATCCAAAGTAAAAATGTGGCCGACTTCTTGTCTCAATTGACTGAGAAAAGTTAAAACAAACACATGCAGTGGCAGTAACACAAAGAACACTGATTAAGGCGAATGATGGCGACATTGAGCAGCCAATAGAGCGTTTTCACTACATCCTCAGAGGTTCGAATAACTTAAGACATGGCGGCCACAGTGGTGTACCCAACAAAAGAAACTGATCAAAATTTTTTTGTTAACTCTTTAACGCATGATTTTTCTCTTTTGTTTTTTGTCCTCTCTTCCTATTTCCTTTGCTTTCTCACTGATTCTTTTGTTCTTGGGTGTCCGACATATCGGACACTGTGCGTTAAAAGGTTAAGGAATACCAACATGGTGACAATGACGTCAACTGAAAACATTCCATTGACAAATCAAAACTCCCTTGAACTACAGTAAACGGCACATTAACGATTGAACGAACATATATTGTAGCACTGTACTGAAGCCATCAGCCCCATGCACCCAATTCACAATGACATTTACCACCGTACATTTCAATTTAACCAAAGCCAGCAAGGGCAAAGAAATACGAATTTACCTACCTGCTTTGATCTCTACCTACCTAAACAAATACCTACCTGTTTTAGCTAGCCAAACGAGAACAAGAATGAGAATACATCCCGAAGCCGAGAACAATCTCATCACAAAGGTGTCCTCTCAAAGGAGACGAACATCATTTAAACGAAAACATGCCCAACTTTTTTTATCCGTCCTTCAGGTTTGAATTGTAGTTCACATCATTAAAAACATACCAAAAAGTTTAGGTCGAAGTGTTCCTGAGAGTATTTCTGTAAATGTCTCACGCATGGCTGATTTGCAGTCAATTAGGAAAGACGGGACCTGTCCATCCGTAAATGGACCACCATGACCGCGATGTGTATATATCTGGGCCCAGTTGTATGTACGACAGGCGGTTACTGCTCATCCAGGTTTAGTAAGGGTTAATCAATTGTCACGAGTGTGATAAAGGATTTAACATCGCAAGTGAAGCTTAACAGCTACTCGGAGCCTACGGCCCCGAGTGGCCGTTGAGCTTCACTTGCGATGTTAAATTGCCGTTAAGCTTCACTTGCAATGTTAAATTGCCGTTAAGCTTCACAACCGATGTTAAATTGCCGTTGAGTTCACGAGCGATGTTAAATTGCCGTTAAGCTTCACTTGCAATGTTAAATTGCCGTTAAGCTTCACAACCGATGTTAAATTGCCGTTGAGTTCACGAGCGATGTTAAATTGCCGTTAAGCTTCACTTGCAATGTTAAATTGCCGTTAAGCTTCACAACCGATGTTGAATTGCCGTTAAGCTTCACGAGCGATGTTAAATTCTTTATCACACGAGTGAACATTGATTAACCACCTTATGTCATGACTCACCCACAATGAAATAGTTTTTGGCTTTTTTTTCCAGTTTAAGGTCGAACAGACATTGGTCGTTTCAAAGGAGAGCAGTGAGATAAGTCATTATCACACTCCTGAATACTAAGGAGTGGACTAAAGGATTTAAGTCTTCTGTTGAAACAATGAATTGTGGGTGTGTCATGAGATAAGACCTTAATGTGTTGTCTTGTTTCTGCAGGTTTTGGTAGGCTCGTATATCACAGCGTAAATCCTTTCTTAATTTATACAAAGACTTTCAAAGAAGTATCCAACTTTCCTGAGCAGTATCTTCAGATTATTGTTCACAGATTTTTGCTAATTTAGCGTTCAGCTGACTGACTTTTGAACGACAAGCCGTTGTTCAAGTCATTCAGATATTATATGACAGTAATACTAATTAATTCTCGGGGAGCTGATTTTCGTCGAGGCCCAACTGACTAAAAAATTTCCCAAATATATATGGGCACATTAATTTTTCTCATACACGTGATCTCTAGCCTCTTTCAGCGCGTTTCTTCACCAGCCCATTTTGGATGTTGATCACTTGGCGTGGATTAGAACTAAGTCCGAAGTCACATAGATTCACTCGTTTTAAAGACACACAGGGTCCCCTTTTTTTGGGACTGTTCCGGTATTAGAATACACGGAATGATGGTTATCTGCGTTCTTTTGGGAACTATTCTGGTCTAGGAATAGACTAAAAACAATAATAGCATTCTAGTTATTCTACTTGGAGTAGTAGAGTAACCAGGAAAACTTTCTCATTTTTTAAATCGAAAATTCCAACTATAAATGCCTGTAGAGATGATACAGTTTTCCTGGATTTGCTTGAAAGCCAAGAACCAGGTAAACAGCGAGTCGATAAACGTAGCGTCGTGACATGCTCTAAGTTTACTGAGATATCACCTGATATTTGACTTACTCTTGTGCGAAGGAGTTTCTGTAAGTACGTCTTCCTCACTGGAAATGTCGCCAAGCTGGTTAATGACATCGTTTTCGCTTTTTTCGGTGTAATAGTAAGATGCTGCATCTAGGTAGTTGCTCTGAGGAACTGGAATAAGTGTGGAAATAAAATAAAATTGAAAAAATAGGGTTAAGAAGTTACAATCGATATTTACATTGAAATTTAAATAAATACAAAATCAAAATCAAAATCAAAATCAAATTTTAAAATTCAATTCATTATTTTTGAATCAAAAGTAACCACTCAAAGTTTCATTCCCAAACTCGTTGAAACAGAAGTCTGGTTTTGAGCTCAAATCTTCGGATTCTTAAGAGCCCAATTTAAGTAGCAAGGCTTGGCAAGAAAGATTAAATGGCATATTTTGACTTAAATGCTTTAGTAACTTGGTTCTGACTTGTTATGAATTCTGATTTGCTGTTGTCGATCGCCGTAACAACATCTGAAATGCCGAAGCAAAATTTGACCTCATTAAAAATTTCAGAACAAAGCCCAATTAAGATATCATATCCGTGGTGAAAGGCCCTTCATGCAAAACGGTGGACTGAACGTGTATTAGCTGCACCAACATTCAGTTATCTACATATTGCGTTGATTTGGTGGTATGAAAGAAATACGAACGATCATTTGTCAGAAAGTCGTGTTAATGAGGTCAGCCCGACTGTAAGTCTTAATCGTCTAGTATTTAGCAGACCTGGACTGGCCATTGTGTAATCGCACCACGGAACAATGGTTGACTGTTCTTATACGGTATGATGGCACAATGGCCAGTCCAAGCCTGGTTTTTAGGCCATAACTGCCCGTCGCTGTATGCTGAAAGCAAAACACTCTACGACATGCATATCTTCATAAAATATTTGCATATCTTGACCAGATTTTGCGCAGATGATTAAATTGCTCGCAGTCAAGTTTGCAATTTGCCTATCCACCGACTTTATATAAAGGTTATATACCGTAACCGAGGTGTTTAAGCGATATATAAACTTGAGGGCGAGGTCCGAAGGTTGATATATCGCTTGAACACCTCGGTCAAGGTATATAAACTACTTGTATCATCGTTGGTGAAGTTTCGAAAGAACTATCTGACTTGCCCGTCAAAATGATAAAAATGGCGAAATTTCGGTAGAAAGTTCGTGAATATCTTTATGAGGTTTACAAGTTAGTTAGTTATAAACCTCTCGAGAACAAAAGAAACTGAGCCAACGATGATATAGTAGAGTATACGTGCTCGTTTCTGACGTTAAGCAGCCGAAAAATAAGTTCTATGTATTACGAACCAGTAATTTTTCCTAATTTCAGCCTCTGTAGTAAGATTCGAGTTATTTTTAACTCTCTACAATTTAGCTAAGCGATGAAAAATTATCGTACAATATATGGCAAATACCATGTAAATTTAAATGGTGTTCAATAGAAAAACTGGGCCATCGTGAGTTATATTTACTGTAAAATATGAAAGGTCTTACAGAGCACAGAATGTATGCTTGCTGTTCTCCTACCTGCACAATCTATATTCCTTGTTTATCGATTAACAAACAATGATTGCAAATTATATTGTTTATCTATCAACAAGTGAAAACAGCAAATAAAATATCTCTCCAACAGTTATACCATAAACGAAACATTTGTTTACTGGCCTCACCTTTGAATAGTTCGTTTGAGTATAATTGAAAACCAGCGCAGACGTGGTTTAGTAAACGAAAAAGGAGTGGCAATCTTAGCCAAAATTGGCCGGACTTCATGGCTTTAAATAAATCCTCATGTTGACCAACTATTGGCACATTTACAAGCAACTGGTGCACATTGTATAGTCACAAATATCACTTTATTTGTTTAATACGTAAGATTTAGTAAATCGTGTTACCACTGTAGTTTATCCGCAAATAGATTTACAATGAAAGTGAGTCACTGTCATTATCAAAATATAGACTGGTTGTTTACATTTGTATCCGTTCTGCCACCTGTAATGTTTTCTAACTTACCCTCTTATGACCCGGATGTGACAAATTTGAAAATTATAGTTCATGCAATACATGAATATGTGTACTAAAACTTTGTGGTGTGTTACTGTAAGTAACAACACTTTCCTTTAACAGTTTCATGTTCATATTATCAAGGTCAAATACAAGTATTAGTACAAGGTCAGGTAAAAAGTCAAGTACAAGGTCAAGTACAAGGTCAAGTAAGATGTCAAGTAAAAGGTCAAGTAGAAGGTCAAGTAGAAGGTCAAGTAGAAGGTCAAGTAGAAGGTCAAGTACAAGGTCAAGTAGAAGGTCAAGTACAAGGTCAAGTAAGATGTCAAGTAAAAGGTCAAGTACAAGATCAAGTACAAGGTCAAATACAAGGTCAAGGTTAACAGTTGGCAGAGTTCATAAGTTTAAAATTTAGAAATGTTTGTTCCAAGAACCAGAAAATTGCAGTAGACATTTGCCAGTGGGAAATGCTGTGAAACATTGCTGCAAAATAGTTTGCAGGATGTTTCCTCGTTTGCCACATAAAAGGCATGGGTAACAGATGAAGATGTTGGGTCCCAGAAGCAAAACTGTTTCGAAACTGGATTTTTTTACTAAACGACCCTCATCGAGCGGGAGGTTTAATAGCTAGTATACCTCATTTCATGGTATTACTTATAATAATAAGTATGTCCTTGCATCCACATATGGCTCTTTCATATTTACTCTGGCTAATATAAGACAATCTGATCCCCAGTGAGAGATATTAAACAGAATCACGGTAGGTATTTCAAGTACCCAAGTTACAATTTATCATGATATAAAATATATACGCTGCCATACTTAGATCCACTCAGCCCTACTTACACCTACTTACACCTACTTAGCTCTTCTTAGGTCTACTTTGACCTACTGAGAGGTGATATCATGATGACGTCGCTACACGAAGTCACTGTAGTTTTCCCTTGTCCATGTTGACTAGGAAAATTTGGGTCAATTTTCCCTATTTTCAGGGAAAAGTTAGAGTAAATTTTCCAAAAAGAATATTCTACCCACCGGGAAAAATCCGTTTGGCATAACACGACTCTCCTCTGCTCTAGCAGCATAGGAGACTTCTTTTTTTTGCCTCTGTCTCGTCAGCATGTTTCTCGAGGGAAAGCTATTAAAAGTAGGTTCTACGCATGCTAGTTGGTTCCCGGCCCAAAATACTATTACAAACTAATGACAACACTAGTCAGAAAGCTATTCGTTAAACATACCTCTAGGAGGGCAGAATTTTTGTAAGTCTCTCTATTCTAAAAACCCCTTTCAAACGTCAACAATCTCTAGCCAATACTTAACTAACAATTTTCTTCATGAGAAGGTACTGCTTATAAAAAAATCCGAGCGTGATTTTTGTTTAAAATTCTGTATATCCGGGAACTTCATTATTCCGTGACGTTTTATCACTACAGTTACTATTAAGGTTATTTTGTATTTTCATAACAGTCAGGTTAAATTACTGTTTTATGATAACCATAAAAAGTAAATTCATTGTAACTTATCAAAATAATAGTTTGGAACAACACGGAATGTATGACATTTTAATATTACAACATCTTATTCGGCTAAAAAAGGGGGTTTTTATCGATACAAAATTTAGGAATTTTTAGCATAGTGTTTATGAATTGGCTTTAGTATGATATCGTATGCAGTCGTTTATTCAATGTCCGTGTAATATGTCAACGCAAATCGTAAAAAAATAACACGGTTTTTTAATTACATGTGAAATAGAGCAAAACCCAACGAAAAAATAACAAAAAACTCCAAAGGTAATTAGGGCTAAAGAATGCGGTAATTTTGAAATGGCCTACTGATTTTCAAGTTGTGACGGTTGATTTCCTGCTGAGAAGTTCAGTGCTGTTACTGACGTCATGTTAAGAACGATAACGTAGTGTTTGCTCTCGTCAAGGAAGTCGTAACTATTCTTTATCTTTCTTTTCTATGTGGGCTACAAAAAAGACAGTAGGGAATAATAATAGTGTAAATTTCCTGAGAGAAATAAAAAATGAAAGGAAAAACAGAATGTAAGAAAGAATGAATGAATAAACAGGCGTATGGATGGATGGATGGATGGATGGATGGATGGATGGATGGATGGATGGACGGACGGACGGACAAATGGATGGATGGACGGACGGACGGACGAATGGATGGATGGATGGATGGATGAATGGGTAGACAAAAGAAACTAGGATTAAAATTTTTTAAACTTAGAACAACGATGGAAAGATGCAAGCGTTTTCAAACCTTTGAGATATAACAGAAGACTTTTTCGTCTTTGGAGCTGTTATAACCATGCTACAAGAAAAGAAAAGCATGCCATAAAGTTGTATCGTCTAGCTGTGAGGAAAGCAGCACAGACAGGAACAAAGAACAAGGTAAACAAAAATAACAGGAAAGGGAGGAAGGAATGAAGGAATGAATGAAGGAAGGAAGGAAGGAAAGAAGGAAGGAAAGAAGGAAGGAAGGAAGGAAGGAAGGAAGGAAGAGAAGGAAGGGAGGGAGGGAGGGAGGAAGTAAAAAGAAAAAAAAAATAAAAAGGAGGGGGGAAAAGGTGGAGGAGAAAAGGGGAGTGATGGAGGGGCAATAAGAAAGACAGGGAACCCAAACTATATATCAATCCATTACAAAGTCAAGGAATATTAGGCACTGAAACTAGATCACACGAAATGGAGTCTTTTTTTCAGTGAAATATAATTTACAATTTAAACTTACAATTGACGACTTTCGTTTCTGGCGCCTCCTTTTGTTTCAAAATAGTAGAATGTCGCTGGTTTCTTGCTGGAGATAATTTTCATAGATTTTTTCACAGTTCCGGTAACGACACCTGCAGAACGATTTAGTTTCCCTTTTACTATATCGTCCAGATTGAGCGATGATGCATTAATGTTGTTTGGAAATATTTTGCTGGGGGTTTTCTTTGTCCTTTTTCGACCACTTTCAATCTTTTCCAACCCCAGAAGAGGCTTCGTGAGGCTTTTTGCAGAAAAGTTCGCCCTAACGTTTGAGTCCGATAAACCTAAAGTAGGTCAGACGAGGACAGGAGAGAAGCAAGATTAAAATGTAGTGCATAGTATTTAATTCTTATAACTTCACACAGAGAAATATAATCGTATTTTTAACGTATATTTATCGAACATCACATACATTACAGGCTCGATCCCAGTCATTGTATAAGCCCGCGTTTCTCTTCCCACCAACTGGTTGGATCAATGGTTAACCTCAATGGTTAACCTCAATGGGCGACCTATTTTTGACCAACAGAAACCAATAACACTAATGCCCTAAAGTTTGAGTTTGGCGTGTATCCTTTTCAAAAGAAATTAGAAAAAAAACTGGCAAAATAGTCACAAGGCGATGACTGCCAAGGATATTACGAGGATCTTTCTTATGATGAGGAGTGACTATGGTAGTTTTCCTCTCGGATGGTCATTCAATGAATTTTTCAGTGGAAAAATTAATTATTTATGTCAAAGAATTTGTAATTATTGATGCTGCAGGTTTTAGAACTCTAGCAAAACTATAGCTTTTAGAAGGGTTACTTTTTTGGATGAAGGATACTCGTAAAAAGAAGCTTGATGTAGACAACGAGTGACCTGAGTCGCCACTTTCATGACCTCCGTTAATAGCATTACCGCTTTTGCTGTTCCCCTCTTCATGACTGGCGTAATCCTGATCACGGTAATTACCACTACCATCGTCATCACTGATATCACTGTTACTGTCGTCGTCATTGTTATCATCATCATTGTCATCTTCTTCATTATCATCGAAATCATTATCAGCAATGTTTTTCAATCTATCCTCCTCAACCTCGTCTCCCTTATCACGACCATATTTCGCCATAGACTCATCTTGGCCTTCATCTTCATCTTCATCTTCATCGTCATCGTCATCTTGATCCAGATCATCGTCGTCATCTTCGTCCGGTTCTGCTTCGAATTCTTCGTCTTTCGCTGCGTCTATTTTGTTGCTTTTCCTTCCTGCCTCCTCTAACGAACAAGTAATTAGAGAAAGTAAAGTGCAAGTTATTGAGCTTTCGTTAACACTTTGGCTAAAATTTGCGAAAATTTAGTGCGCTTGTGAAGAAAATAACGAGAATAGCTAAACGATCTCAGAAAAATCTTGATATAGCTGCTTTAGTCTTTAGATTTTCGCCAAAAACATGAAAACAAATCCTTGACAAGGGTAAATCATTAGCCTGCCTTGTTATATTTGATTTGGCTGGCCGGTTAAACCAAGTAGAAACGGCAGAGGGATGTTCAGGAACACAGGAATATATCTAAATACTACTGATCCAACTTCAAACGTTTTTGAGGGCGGTGTTAAACAGGACGATATATATTGCAAATACCAATTATAATTGAAATCCTTCCATAACGAGTTTACCTTCACATTTTTTAATACGTTCGTTGAATGCGTTTACGTAAATTGGACGACATTTTGAAGTGACCAAACATCTTGCGTTGGGGTTTGCCTGGCAAGTTTCACCACTACATGGATCATATCCACAAGCCTGCCGAGCAGGTACCTTCAGTATGGCTATAGAAATAGATTACATAAAGTACACGAAAGTACTTTGTGCAAAGATGAAGAACTTCACGACCAAACGAACGACATAACAGCAGATAAAAGCGGAAAGGAATGAAAGAAATGAAGGAAGGAAGGAAGGAAGGAAGGAAGGAAGGAAGGGAGGAAGGAAGGGAGGAAGGAAGGGAGGAAGGAAGGAAGGAAGGAAGGAAGGAAGGAAGGAAGGAAGGGAGGAAGGAAGGGAGGAAGGAAGGAAGGAAGGAAGGAAGGAAGGAAGGAAAGAAGAAAAAGGAAGGGAGGAAGGAAGGGAGGAAGGAAGGGAGGAAGGAAGGAAGGAAGGGAGGAAGGAAGGGAGGAAGGAAGGAAGGAAGGAAGGAAGGAAGAAAGGAAAGAAGGGAGGGAAGGAAGGAAAGAAGGAAGGAAGGAAGGAAGGAAAGAAGGGAGGGAAGGAAGGAAGGAAGGAAGGAAGGAAGGAAGGGGGAGGGAGGGAGGGAGGGAGGGAGGGTGGAAGGAACGAAGCAATAAACGAGTGAATGAAAAAGGGAACAAAAAGTATTCATTGTTAACAAACGCTCGTTTGAGGAAATGGAAAATGACGTTAACGGATCTCAGACTGACATACCTGTACATTTCTGAGGTTGTCCTTCGGGGTTGTAATAGACCGCTTGGCACCTTGTGCCTACGACACAGCGTTCCTCGGTGAAGTCCAACAAACAACGAGTAAATTCACAAGGATTTACTTTGCACACTTGGGACACCTTCTCAGGATTAATAAAAATACGCCTACCTACGTAGGCAAAAAATTTGGCAGATATATATTTAAATAACAACGACAACAAATTGCAAAAAAAGAGTGTGGTACACACCCACGTATTCAAAATTAATTTCAACAAAAATGTAAAAACTGTAGTGCGAACAACGATCATACCGATGCATTCTTCAACGCGTTTGTTTTTCTCATCAAAGAAGACTGGACGGCATTTGTAGTCACTCACGCATGAACCAACCGGAGATACCAAACATTTTGACAAGTCACACGGATTAAATCCACAGAAGTCCTTCGGATCTACGTTTACTAAACTAGATTCTTCTGTTCCTAAAAAGAGAAAAAGGCTGAATGTTTTATTGAACGGTATTTCGATGGCGTCGTAACATCATTCTCGGGATTAAAGGATAAGATAATTAAGATAGATTATCGGAGAATCATGAAGGCAAGAACGTAAGTAACAATGACAAAATACATGCAGGCAGTACTCAACAAACGGTGTAAATGGAAGTACGTTTGTTTCAATTTAGTCCCCATCTGGACCTTTTCGGTGGCGGATTTTTAGCTCACTCTCCACCAGGGGCTTTTCGGTGGTAGAATTTGCGGCTTGCTTCCCATCCGGGGCTTTTCAAAGACCGATAAACTATTTACGTCTATGCTTTGTAACATTAGTTTCCTAAACCGTATATCCTACTCATCCCGACAAAAGGAAAGCGATGGAAATCCAACGGGCCATGAGCTCACTACATGGTTAGATCTTACGATGAATTTACGAACCGCCAACTTTCATGGAAGCATGCATGCATGCATACATCACGTGTACGCACACACACATCAAATCTATACATCTGCATATCAGTAATCATTCACAATCACAACATACCTTGACAACCTTTCGGCTTGCAGGACTTTTTCTCAACTGTGTCACCAGGACAACGTAAGCCACCATGGCTGTAGCATTCCCTGAAACGCTTCTGATAACCATCTCTACAACTACACTTACTCCATCCAGACCATTCACCCAGTCTCCAGCTGACTAAAAGAAAAAAAGCGAAATAAATATCGAAATTCAACAAGCACAATTTGCACTTCGAGTTTTAAAATACCGAATGTCTTGTAACTGTTCACCTCAACTTCTGCGAATAATTTTTGGCTATAATTATTTATTAAATAATTACTACCAGGGTCTCATCAGGTCCGTGAGTAGACGACGTTACAACGTTAACCTCTGACACACAAAGATGTCACCCGTTCACCTACTGTTGGGGGAAAAAGTTGGTTTGATGTCACGTCAGCCTATATCAATCAATCGAATAGTGCCTCGCATAAAGGATAAAGAGAAGGCTTTATAGCAATATTATTTATGTTATGTACGTGGACGGTTGAAGTATATAATCATTGGTTGCTCACCATCTGTGGTTAGCTTATCAGCTTTGTCATCATCAATACTGCGATCTTTGCTATCCTCTTCGTCAGGAGCTTTTGGAGCCATTGCCCCTTCAAGACATGGAATAGGTTTACACAAGTTAAGTTGGAATCTTTCTCCATCACAGTCGGCCCCTCCGTTTGCGGGTACGGGATTGGTGCAGTACCTCTCTCTGGAACGAAGTGAACGTTTGCCACATTCACTGGAACATTTTGACCATGAAGACCACTCGGTGAGCCCACCATTAATGACGTCCTTGTCTTAAGATGAAGAATATGAGATACGACCTAATTAACTTGCCTTACGTAAAGGGAATATGAGAATCAAAAAAGAGAGAGAGGGGAAAGTTACGTGGCTGAGCGGGAATGAAAAAGGAGGATTGCTTGAATGATAGGGCGTGTTTAAACGAGTTTTGAAATTATTGGGTCTGCAAAACAAACAAACAAAAAAAACCAACTTAGCTCCCCTTGGCGCGCTCTACTTCTACTGACATTTCAACGGGGAGACTTGCAGCAAGCGGTAGGACAACGCTATACAGATGTTTCACGTTCATGGCTCAGTTTATTTTATTCACTGGCTGTACGTTGCCTATCTTCTTAAGCTAAAAGTTTCTCATGATGAGAATTGGGTGGCAACAACTGCAAAGCTTCAACCCAATTTGTCTATTACACTGACTTGGCCATGCATAAGCGACAAAAAAGCTTAAATCACGAAAATAACATGGCATACTGGCGATTGATATATTAAGTGGAATATATAAAGTCTGTTTATGTTTCTGACTAATACATTTTCTCAAAATTGTTTGTCAACAGATTTTATCAGTTGTAGATTGTTTGAAGATTGATGAAAGCGAGAAAGGCAGAACTATAAAAAAAACCGTGACAAGACCCGAGACAAGTATTTGACCTCGGAAAACCCACGTTAGAAAACCTAAACGCTTCATCAGTTTCAACATACCTTGAGAATACAAAAGAGTCGAACTACCGTTGTGATTTAGTAGATCCAGGTTATAAGCGATTTGCTGCCTAGTGATTCCAGTTGCATCATGGGTAAGGTTCTTAACGTACTCAAAAAGTTTGTGTTTGGCGTGACTTCCATCTTTAGCAAGCTTTAGTAAAACTAAACATAAAGGAATATTAATGTAAACTGTCGAATTTCGCCGACATTTAAAACTTTACTAACCATTTCTTGAGGCAATTTCTTTCGTCGTCTTTTTCACCGAAATGTCCGCCGAATGAATTCTTATCAGGAAAATATACGAACAAATTACCGACAGGAAGAGTTTGTTTTTCATTTTATAACCTACAAACAAACAAAACAAAGTATCGATTAAACAAAGAAACGGCCCAGCCAATTTGAAAATTTCACTTCGTGATTACCTCAATTTTTTAGTTCAGGGAAGGACATTTAATCTAGTCTGCATTCCTTTATCAGAAAACAAAACTCGCAGAAATTTTTCCCACTGCATGTTGATGAGGGAAAATTAGGCTCATATTCCAGGTTTAGAGAAAAAAATTTCCAAATTTCTCACAAACATGAGTGAATTTAACACTGCATACGAGTCCTCTTGAGAGGACATCCCAATTAAGTGAGGATCGGCCGCAAAGGATTAGAAGGAGAGACCAGACTAATCGAACCCCATGATCCCATTGTGGTGAAAGTTTGACAACATTTCTTTTTGTGTCGGTGTCCAAGGTATCTTTCACGCAGGAGAAATTAGTGCCCACCCAAGGCTCGGGAGGTTTTTTAAACGTCCTGCTGGCCTACAGTACCGGGAATTTCCTCAAACCCTCCCTCTGCCACCACGGACATTTAATCTTTGATTTCCCTCATCTCACGGCATACTTAATGTTATACCAACTGATAACCATACTTATACATAACTTTTAACTTATATTTAACTTATCAACTTATATTAAACCATACTTATACATACACTGATACTGATACCTATACCCCATACCCATCCTAATACCTATATGGAAATCAAACAAATCAGATCATGCAAAAGCAAACACGAAGTATCGAGTAGACTTTAGCAGGATTTAAGCTTGCTTCTTTGAGTAATCAGACAACTGCTTAGTCAGCTGAACTACTGCGTCAACTGGGAACAGCATGGTCGTGTAATCCAATTTCCTTTTCAAGTTGCCTTGAGGATGATACTAAAGTATAATCGAAATACAGCGTATACTCACATAAAAGCGTTAAGTTGCGCGAGAATGTGTCGGGCACTTAGATTGTGATATGGCCATGGTACTGTTCGTAGTTGACTTGCTAACATAATTTGTTGAGCAGCGCTTCGGCTACCCAAAGAAACGAGTTTAAAATACCATTCAAGGTGACTTAAAAGCAGTTTATAATAATTACGGGACTATCACTTCTTCATACCACGAGGATAATTCTGAAGTTAAACACTAGTGAATCATCATATACTAAAGCAAGAATAAAGACAAACTAGAATGAAGTAGACGTTTCCAACAATCCTTCATAACGGAAACTAATAATTACAATGAGAAATTTCGAGTGTCTACCGTAGTCTGACAAACTTTTCTTCTTTATCAGACAAAATTGTGTACTCATTTTTTAATATAGAAAGCGATCAGCCAGCCCGCTTAAAATCAAGTAACTTACCAGAATTTACATCGGGTTAACGTATGGACAAAAACAGGCTGGGACAACAAGTCCATGTTCGGCGAACACTTTCTACGTATACTGGATCCTTTGCAAAAGTATAAATAAATATATAAAATATACGATCATCGATTTGTAACTAAGCTATCCAGTTCCATATCTCACTGAGCAACTGATGTATGTTTAGATTCGGTTCATTAAACCCAAAATAAAACAACAGGTGGTCGTAAAGAAACGGCAATGGTATTTAACCTTTCTCTATCTAATCAGGTAGTTTTGTGTCAGAGTAAACTAACCCTCACAGAATATTCGTTCTATCCTATTCAAAAAATTTCCAAGTCAGTACGACATTTCACACCGGACATAAACAATTTAATTGATGATACAAACTTTCAAAAATGGATTTTAGACTTCACACGTGGAAGAACATATTTATTTTATAAGGTTTCACGAGTGAAATTTTAATCCACGCCGTTTCACTTCCGAATCAGATTTCAAAGGATAAAATTTCCGGGAAACTTTTCTCCACATGTGAAACGAGTCCGTCATGCACGAACTCATACCAATGAATGGACCCCAACTCGTGCGTTATATGGGTTAACACAAGGTCCAAAATGGGTCGCTTAAATACGAAGTTAAAGAGGTCTGCCATTGCCAAGATACTTAAAATAGTGTCACACGTACAACTGAAATAAAAAAATTCAAAAAAGGAAGTTTTTCTTTAAGAAGGTAAACTCGATCAATCCCGAGATTTTTCACCTCATTTATTAGAACTTTATATTATTTGCTGTAGCTCTGAATTAAAAGCTTTTTCAACTTGGACGATGCGTCTATCCTCCGCAAATAATCGAGCAAAATCGTCTGTGTTCAAGTCATGACCGAGCTATAGTTAAGAAATATGCATGGCTGTAATCGCGAAACCAGACCATTGAAATATGTACTATCCAGACTTAGCCTAGCCTTCACAATTCTCAATCTCTTTCCAAACCTTCTTCTTGGATCTCTGTCTGTCCATCTGCCCATCCAGTGGTCTGTCTAAAGTGTAATTTACACAAGCGAACTTGTACTTTGCGATTGTCATCGTGGTGAATGTAATAAACTCATGACAGTCTATGCCACAAGATATCGCTCATGATTCGCTGCAGTTTGTCCTCAATACTCTCTTCAATTTAACACATACTCCAAGATGTCAACCCCACGGCACAAAATCGCAAGAGTAAACCACCCTTTATGTGTCTTCTCGTCTCGTATACACCGGCTAGAAGATGTTTGTAGTATTCTCGTTGACTTTAAGCAGACAGAGAACTGCACAGAAGGAACAGAAGATCAGAGAGACAATCCGAAGCAAGTCCAATGGTATTGTCCTCGGTGTACTGCTTAACTTTATGGTGTTAGGCTTTCTTTCAGTTAATTTGTTGTCGTGCTGTCTCTCTGCACTGCCGAAACCAACTTTCCGCACGGCTCCACGCTTGAATTACACGCTAGGTAACCAAAGTTCTTTGTGATCCTAAAGGGATCCTAAATCTACATTTCTTGGGTTCCCAACAGCGCCATCACCCCTGGTGATTTCAGCTTGTAAATCATCAATCACATTGTCTAGTGGGACATAACTCCCACCTTGTGGGTAAGACAACTGGTTACCTTCGTGAATATCCAACGGATTCTCGGAAATTATCCCGCGTTCTGCGGTTGACAAACCTGAGGTGCCTCTCCCTGTATCCCCAAGTGTTTCTATGACGCCCTGGCGAATCCCCGGAGAGGTTACACTTGACAATCCACCAGTCCCTGTGTTCGAGACATCCGCATTATCCAATGCGCTCTCAACGTCTCTCAGGTCTTGTTCCATAATTTTATCGTACGACTCCGGTTGTATTACAGCACGTGTGTTCTCACCAGTTCCCTCGGTTCCTTGATGGAACTGGTCATTCTTTAAGAGAGTCTCCACACTATCCAAACCACTAAGTGGTCTGGCTGGTGTGCTAGGTATAAATTGCATGTCACTTTGGTGGAAACTAGGTAAACCCTCCGCCTCCTCGGAGGACAACCCCTCGGAAGATAATCCTCCGGTTGCCATCCCCTGGTCATTGTTCCGCTGGTGCAGAAAGTCCGCGGTATTTTGATCACTGTCTTGTTTCAGTGCCTTTATTTTGTACACTTGAGGGCTTTCAACGTAGCCATCCAAATTAGTTGGTGGTTTAAGTTTTAGTTTCCAGTCCTTGGTCACGTCAACCTCGTTCCCTCCCTGGTTCTCGTACTGTTCGGTGTTCAACGACGTTAAAGTAAGAACGGGATTCTTGCGCGCATTGTTGAATTCTTTGACTCCGCTCGTGGGGATACGTGGTAGACCGAAGTGAACTTTTTCGCCTTTGTCGCTGCCAAATGGGATCTCATCGCCTTCACCGTTCTTTTCATCTCCTTCATCGTCTATTTGATCGTCGTCGTTGTCCGTTTGACTGTCGTCGTTATCCGTCGGATCATCGTCATCGTAATGTTCGTTGCCGTGTTCATTTCTGGTCTTTAGCCCTGAGTCCCTGTGTAACTAAAGCAAAAGATAATTTATTCTTTATGGAATATTTGTTTGTTACGTCCAGATTTTTTTTTCTTAAATACGTGTGGAGAGGTTTCGTCTCACGGTCTGTCTGCTCGTTTGTTAGTCCGTACGTTGATCCGTCTATCTGTCTTTTGGTTCGTTCGTTTGTCGGTTAGTTCGTCCGTCCGCTCGTTCATTAGTCCTTGTGTTAGTCCGTACGTTCGTCCGTCCATCAGTTCTTTCGTTCGTTTGTTTGTCCGTTCGTTCGTCCGTCCGTCCTCTCGTTTGTTACACCGTACGTCTGTACGTCCGTCTGTCCTCACCTATACCTGGGTACCTCTACCCTTTCGTTCATGCAAACCACCCACCGTTTGTCTGGCCTTTCCGGCCTTCACCCTAATGTCCCCCCACCTTCCTCTACTTTCGTCCATCCATTCCCAAGCCTGTCCACCGTCCCTCCTTCCGTCTTTACGATCGTCCTTTCAGTCCGTCAGCCTGTCCATTTACCTCGGCCATCTATCTGTTTATTCGTTCGTTCGCTCGCCGTAATATCGGTGAGTTTGTTCAACCAAAATACGCTTATCCGACTGCAAGCCGTTGCCATAAAATGAGCTATTTCATCCACTTATTTTCTTCCCAACGCCTTGTTTTCCTACACAATCATTCCAAACACTTACGTGACTAAACTTTTTTCTTGCGAGAGAATCTTTACTGTTGGTGTATCCAAAAGACAATCTATTTTGTCGTCTTTTCGTCATAATGTTACCCAAGGCAGCTTTACTTAAACTCATCCAAGGCCTTCTAGATGCCCTCTTATACGCAATTTGGTTAGACATGGGTGTTAGAGAACGTTCGTCCGCGTTTTCCTGCGCATCGTCTTCGTCTTCACCTTTGTCCGGTTCTTTAATAAAAATAATTATCAGCAGGTATATTTAACAGTTATCCACCGACACTGAGGTTAATAGTTGTTTCAGCATACACCTCGCATAACTGTTTTCACATATATATTTTTTAAATTTTTAAAACAGTTTTACCAAACTCAGTCGGCTTGTCGCCCACTTATCATTTGTAAACTAAACATTTTGAACTAATCCTAGGTGTATTTAGCTCTAAAAAGTAAAAGATATACAAATCTTTGAATACTTTCTTGCCAAATTTCGTTGCTTTTTTTGGTATTGTCTGGCATGGCGACTTCGTTTATTAAAAAAAGTTCTTCTTCCGTAACTTAAACAAAACTGGACGCCATCTTGGTTTGCTCGGAGGTGAATAGCGCAGGATATTCCGAGATAGAGGAACCAATCAGATTGCGTGAAAAACATTATTCACCTGCGAGGTATATGCTAAAATAATATGTAATCACAGTTCCGATCCAAATCCCAGTTTCAACCTCAATCGCATTCACAAATTTAAGGAGCATTTTTCTTGGATTTGAAATGTGGACAAGAAATGTATGATATAACCTGGTCAAACGCTTAGGGAAGTTCAGGCCCTTTGGCTATTATGTTTAGGGCCACCTCGTATTCATTCCTGGGAATCACCAGCAAAGGAGAGCTCAGCCAGAAAAACTGTCCAAACTTTTACTGCCAGACAGATAGATCAGTTTACCTCTACATTCGTGAATTTCCTCTTTATAGTTCATATTCCAAAACGTCGACTTGCATTGGAAATTGGTGAAGCATTTCGCAGCTGGATCGCCAGGACAAGATTTACCAAGGCACGGATCCTTACCGCAGGTCAAGGTCACAGGAGTCTTCAGAATCCCTGCGCCGACATTACAAAAAACGCAACAAAATCAATCATTAAAAAAAAAAAAAAACGTCAGAAAAAAACGGGATACGTTCCGTAAAGTAATTCTAGTGTGAACGTATAACTTAGTTTTCAAACTTGAACAAAACATTTATTGTTCAGTCAAAGAATACACATAGAATGCGAGTTGCAATTTCGCACTAGTAATCTGAAGGTTTCAACCACGGGGGTCGCCATTTACCCTCATAAATCCACCACTTTGTGTACAAGGAACTCTTGCCAGGACCAATTTTATTGTCCTGGCGTGGCCCAAAGGTTTGGGGTGTGGAGTAATGTGGTGTGGTGAAGTGCTGTGGGATGTGACGTGGTCAGGTGTCGTGGGCTGTGGTGAACTAAACTGCACTTGACCCGTGCAATTTGGTACAACGTAACCTATATCCGTGTTCTCGTGCACAACCGCCTAAACAAACCTTGGTCATCCGAAGTTTACCTGCTCAAAAAATAAGCGAAAAATGAAATTAAATGACCACTTAGGGAATTCAACAAGAAACTGACATTCAGAGTACTGTTGTATGTATTTTGCTCACATAAAGCGCTTTTGTTTTTTTAACTCTTTCCGGTCCGTATCCGACATTTTAATTATACTTCGAGTAACGCCAGAAGATTTTACTTGTCAAGGGGAGACCTCTTGGACTGGAAAGGGTTAAAGCTCAGTTCCTATTTCTCTCTTCTTGCAATTTCATTTTCTTTTCTGTTCGCTGTTTTCTATCTACGTACCATCTACACAGCTCAGATTCTTATACTTTACCTGTGCAGTTTAACACATTTCCTGTCTCGTCAAAATAAACAGGATGACATAAGGCACTCGTAACACATCTAGTCACCGGCATGTACATGCATACTGCGGTCTTGCAGGGATCTTGTTCGCACAGTTGATTGACGGGCACTGTCAGGAACGTGGTCTCAACTACAACGTTAAAAGAACACCAAGTTATCGTAACAGTTTCTAATGACGAAGAATATTCGGCTGAGTAATTCAGAAGAGAACGTTTTACATCTTGCATTTTAAGTTTCGCAACTAACATAACGTTTATTTCAGAAAACAAACGTTTTATTTGTTTCGAATCAATAGATGCAACCATGTGACGTCTTAAAATCCTAGATGGGAATGGCCACAAAACATAAAGCTGGAACTGGGTCGAATTTGTAATCAAACTGAAAAAATAATAATTTTCGATTTTTGTCAAACAAATGTCCTATTGAGTGCACATATTTTCAATATTTTAAAGTACTTTTTACCACATTCAGGTTTTTTTTTTAAACAATTAACATTTAATATTCCGCGCCATACCGCTGCAATCTTTTTTTCTATTTCCAGTTTCGTCATAATAAACAGGATCGCAGTCTTTGTTTGGGATACAATCGGCGAATGGATCCGACAAACATCTGGCTATTTTACATGGATTAAACCCACATGATTTGATTGGGTTGACATCTTCCTCGTCTTGCTGCTCTGAGCTGTCTTCGGGTTTGTCTAAAAAATCGATTGAAAATAGGAAGTATTCATGACGTGATCCGAGAGCACTTTTAGTTCCCATCCAGTAGCGTATTAACAGTTTTTCAGCCAAGGTATTAAAAACTAATAGGAGGACAAGAGCAAGTGTATATACAAATATATATATGTTTATATATGTATATAGATGTTTATCTATGTATATGTATATATATATATATATATAGAGAGAGAGAGAGAGAGAGAGAGAGAGAGAGAGAGAGAGAGAGAGAGATAATAAAATCGAAAACGTTTGTGCGAAATGAGTGGTTAACCTATTTATAGTCTCCGTAGTTACCACAATACACACTTTTTTCTATAATTCTACTTGTGTTAGACAATCACAAACCTTTTCTCTATATACATATACATATATATATATATATATATATATATATATGTATATATATAGAGTAAATGGTTGAACACAAGTAAATCTGTAGGTAAAAGTTGTGTTGACAACAAAATTATGGCACAAAACATATCAACATATAAACACATCAAAACCATTGTATCTTCGTTTTATTCCCACCTCAACGGTCAGTGAAGATATGGTATGTAGTGTTTTTAGATACATTCGATGGCCACTCTAATGTATTAAGGTTGATTAAAGTATTCACAGTTCCAGATTTACCTATACATGCTTTTTCTTTATATGTTTATGTTTGCCAAAATTTATGCAATTTGCTGTGTATATATATATATATATATATACATACAGCAAATTGCATAAATTTTGGCAAACATAAACATATAAAGAAAAAGCATGTATAGGTAAATCTGGAACTGTGAATACTTTAATACCCGTAGCCCGAAACGGTTCCGTCTGTAGTTGTATATATATATATATATATATATATATATATGGCGCTCAGGCGATCATCAGGCAATGATGAGTTGCCTGATGATCGCCTGAGCACGTGAAACTCTGAGTAGCGACAGCAAAAATTTTGTCTATTTTACTTCTTTATTCGCTCTACTGGTATGGTATTGAGCGCTCTTCATTTTCAAACCAACACTGCAACCTTTCTGGTCCTCACCTTTGGTTTATATATATATATATATATGTATATATATATATATATATACATGTATAAAACACTGTGCAACGACTAACCGTAAATTTATTAGATAATCTTAAAAATCAATACATATATAATGCTGGTACTCCAATAAAGCTGGTGCTCCAAGTTTCATTTAAGCAACTGAAGAAGTTCCACTGCAGCTCGCGTGGGGTGGTTGATCAGTGGGAGTTTCCACCCTCTTAATTCTTCCGGTGGCTGTTCTTTGGTTGTGGTAAAGTTCGTTAGTCGGCTTTCAATATGAGTCGTTTTCCTTCCAGGCAAAGCTGTCGCCGCTTTGCTCCAGTTGTGTAGAAAGTCACGTGATTTAATACAGACCAATTACAATTAACTGGGAATTTAGCCGGGCTGAAACTGAAATCGGAAGTGAATCTACGCGGGAATTTTATTATTTTGATATTTTGCGTCGACCACATATTTTTTGAAACCCCTGTACACTTCCATGAATCTTTAGTTACTAAATAATCGCAGAGCTAATTTGACAATGATTATTAGAGTAATTATCAGTAATAATTTAAGCAATGCTAGAGAACGTTACCTTCTGGATCACTTAAGTCCCCCTGGCTTTCCGACATGTCCTCTTTGTCTTTTCTTTTTTCGTTTGTAATGCTAGCTATGTTGCGCTGGATTTTGTCAGCTGCTGAGCTAGGATTTCTTCTGTTTCCAAGACGATCGCTAACGTTTATCTTAGAAACTTTCTTTGGGTCGCGATCTTTTTCCTTCTGATCAGTCGAAGCCGTTCCACTTTCTTGATCCTCGTCGTTCCTAGCGAGCATCGGACTTAGATCCGGGGAAAGTTTCTTCAAGTTTTCTATAAGTTTCTTCTTCAAGCTAGAGAAGTCCGCTTTGTCTCTACTCTTTTTCTCCTTTAACAGTTCTTCCTTTTCTTCAAGAATCGTCTGCACCAAAGAATTATCGTTCTGTTCGTCATTTTTTTGCGTATCCTTCTTTAATGTATCTAAGGATAGAATTTGTATCTAAGTATGAAAATGAAAGCCCAGCGAAAGACTGGTAGAAGATGTATATTTTGGAAAAGGTTTATTAGAATCTAGCGTTTCGTTGCATTTAATACGACATCATCAGAGACAACATCACATCTATGTGACAAAGAATAATTATATGGTTATTATCCATCGTATCGATTGTATTTAACTACTAGGACGTTTATGCTTCAGACAAAAACTGTGTTAAGCCAGAAATGCAAAGGCTGCTTTTCGACGGCGTTTAGTGAGTCCTATAGATTTCAGTATGGAAAAGAAAGTACAGTCTTCGTATTAGCCAAAGAAAACCTCCAAAACTAAACAGGCATTTAAATTCATGAGAAGAGAAGATTCACATTTCCTGAACCGAAGACGAACCTCCATTCAGAGTTTTTTTCTCTGTGGTTGTCACTTTTATAACTTTAGCTATTCAAAATTAAACGTGACAACGATGCCTTACCTTCCTCGCATGATCTTTTTTCACAAAACTTAATCTGAAAGGTTTGCCCACTGCAGTTTTTCCCTCCTCCTGATGGTAAAGGTTTATTACAGAACCGTTCTCTGGTGGTCACCGCCGTCTGTCCACAAGATTGACTACAAGGACTCCAGGTCGTCCATTCGGACAACCCACCGTCGACTGAATAACAAAAAGTAATAAAGCAACGTTAAGAAACTTGGTGAAAGCGTTATCAGAAAAAAATTTAAGCAAATATGGAAGTTATAAAACTGGGCCATTTTCCTCTAGACGAGAAGAACAACCAACATATACATATTGCAAAGTATAGTCATACACGAATAGCCTCAACTTCATTCTTTTGAATTCTCTTCAATTTTACTTAATGTTTAGGACTTCTGTGATTTTTCATCAGAATTCCAAAGGAAGAAGTCGAGGCTACACGTGCATAACGATGTTATGCAATTGGTCAAAATATGGCAATAAGAGTAGTCAACGTATAAAAATCCGAGTACATAAAAATGCAGCGATTAAGCCAATGAGCACGTGAACTTTGAATTCAAATCCACTCAAGGCTTTATATCGAGAACAATTACATTCTGTCCCAGTTTCTTTGCTCAGTTTTTAAATTGCTATTACCTTTACAGTCATTCATGTTGCACTCCTTTTCCTCCAGAACGTCACCAACACAATCAGCACCACCATATAACGGTTTGGGATTATCACAAATGCGTGTGCGACGTTTTGTAGATCCTGGTTTACAATCAACAGAACAGGAGGACCAGTTGGACCAGGGACTTAGACCACCATTCACTGCAGTGTAAAATGTAATGAAAAGAAAATCACATTATTAGAGTTTTCGTTATTGTTTTATTGTAATTGTTGTTGTTGTTGTTGTTGGTGGTGGTGGTGGTGTTAGTGTTGTTGTTGTTGTTGTTGGTGGTGGTGGTGGTGGTAGTGTTGTTGTTGTTGTAGTTGTTGTTGGTGGTGGTGGTGGTAGTAGTGTTATTGTTGTTGTAGTTGGTGGTGGTGGTAGTGTTATTGTTGTTGTTGTTGGTGGTGGTGGTGGTGGTAGTGTTATTGTTGTTGTAGTTGGTGGTGGTGGTAGTGTTATTGTTGTTGTTGTTGGTGGTAGTGTTATTGTTGTTGTTGTTGGTGGTGGTGGTGGTAATAGTGTTATTGTTGTTGTTGGTGGTGGTGGTGGTGGTGGTAGTGTTGTTGTTGTTGTTGTTGGTGGTGGTGGTAGTGTTATTGTTGTTGTTGTTGGTGGTAGTGTTATTGTTGTTGTTGTTGGTGGTGGTGGTGGTAATAGTGTTATTGTTGTTGTTGGTGGTGGTGGTGGTGCAGGTGCTGGTGGTGGCGTGGTTGTTGTTGTTGTTGTTGTTGCTGTTGTTGTTGTTGTTGCTGTTGTTGTCATGGTGGTCTATGTCGCTGTGTTGGTTATCGCTTGTCGTGCTGTTGCTGTTGTTACTTCTCGAGGTGCTGGTGCAGTCGCAATGGTTGTTAGGGTTGGTGGTGGTGCTGCAGTTGTTTTCAATATCGTTGTTATTGTTGTAATTGCTTTGTCATTCGCGAAAAGCGACGATTTTTGTGCCAACTACTCAAACTAACGACATTCTACAATTTTACTACCTGGACATGGTTTAGTTACACATTTGAACAGCTCCAAGCGATCACCACGGCACGACTTTCCTCCATAAGAAGGCGGAGGGTTATTACAGAATCTGAACCTTGTCCTGAATGAGTTAGGGCCACAGGTCTTCTGACATTTGCTCCACGAATGCCAGTGGCTGAAGCCACCATCAACTAAAATAAGACAGCAATTTAGACCTCATAAGAAAAAAAATCATCGTCTTGCTCGTCTCTTGGTTTATTATTTGATGTGCTCCATATAGTTTTGGATGGACGCGAGAGGTTTTGAGAGCTCTAAAAGCGTAAGAGTTGCTGACGGTGATGGATACTCTAGATTTTTGAGTATTGAGTATGCACAGAAGCCAATCTGAAGCGACGTTACATTACATCTATGTTATGATGTTTTCTTTTTTCTACCCAAACTTCTCTCACTTCAAATATTTAACTCGCGTTCAGGTTTTTGCATTTCAGCCAGTATTGTCATTAGAAACAAAAACTTCACATTTAACCTACACTGCCGAAGTCAACTGAAAAAGTTGACTCGAGCGGGAATTGAACTCGCACTTTCGGGATACCGGTTCGCCGCTCTACCTGTTCAGCTATCGAGTCCACAGGGATCGGAAGCGAGTTTTTATCCAATTTAAGTGCACGGGATATTCTCGTGACAACTTAACGCTACCCACGAGGATGGATTTGCTGTGTTTCAATTCCATTCCAGAATCATCCTCTGGGTATTATGAAACGAAAACTTCACAATTAACCTACACTGCCGAAGTGTCCTTTTTCAGTTGACTTCAGCAGTGTAGGTTAATTGTGAAGTTTTCGTTTCATAATACACTGAGGATGATTCTGAAATAGAATTGTCATTAGAGTCGTGCAGTGTTTGCTGACGTACGAAGAAAGTGTTCTTTGTATGTAATAAAATGAGACAAGCTGACAACACCAGCTCATTACGCGGTATTGTACTTCCATCGATTTTACACCATGCAAAGTTTCAAGCGTGTAAACACAAATGACTTGAATGAGAAATTCCATCCTCAGTAATTCTTCAGCGTTGTTGGTTTTAACTTCTCAAAAATACACAGAAAAGTAGTACCTGGACACGCTGGTAAATAGCATTCCGAGTGTTCCTTGTTTTCGCCCTTGCAAGCTAAACCTCCATTGGAAGGATATGGGTTGCTACAGGTGCGAGTGCGAAATTTGAAGCCACCTCCACATGTTTGGGAACAATCACCCCATGTAGACCACACTGACCAATGACCGTTCACTGAAAATTATGGAATATTCAGATGATTGAATCAATCAATCAATCAATCAATCAATCAACCAACCAAGCAACCCAACCAACCAGTCATTGCATCAATTAAGCAATCGATGGGACGGACGGGATGAACAGCACGGAGGTGCAGCGACAAAGGGGATGGAGGGGATAGATGGACACCAATGCATTCATGGCTGAACGGAAGGAAAGTAGGAAGGAAGGAAGGAAGGAAGGAAAGAAAGAAGGAAGGAAGGAAAGAGGGAAGGAAGGAAAGAAGGAAGTAAAGAAGGAGGCAAGGAAGCAAGGAAGGAACGAAGGAAGGAAAGAAGGAACGAAGGAACGAAGGAACGAACGAACGAACGAACGAACGAACAAAAGAACGAAAGACGGAAAGACGCAAGGAAGATAATCACAGTAATTTTCTTACCAGCACACGGTAAAACATCACATGTTAGATGTTCCTGTCCGTTTCCTTCACAGTTCTTACCACCATAAAGTGGGGCTGGAGCGTTGCACTTGCGCATACGTATTTTTATTGACTTGCCGCATGTCTCCGAGCAAGGTGTCCAATCAGACCAGGAAGACCAACTGCCGTTGACTGAATGTAAAAAAATATCGGTAATAAATTATACAATGATTTCAATCTGGACAATTTCTCACTGGGAGGGAAGCATCTTTCTTAGAAATTCTGTCATCGCCTGCGTTAGTGAAATCAATATTGCTGCATGTCTGGGAGTTAATAATAGTGTATAATTTCATGCCTACACAAATTTTTAAGCCAAATTTCAAAATCAAATTTTCTTTTGCAACCTCCAAAAGCCACTGAATACGAAATAGTTTACTTATTCTTTAGTTACAATTACCCCTATTTGCACGTTTGTTGATCTGATTGGAGTCCGCGCAGACCCCGCGGGCCCATCTCGATCCGCCACTGTTTACATACCTGCACAATATCTTGCGAAACATTTTTCGTTTTCGTAGCGAGGCCCAATGCAATTAGGACTGTGCTTCTCGCCGCACGTTCTTCTTCTCGACCGTGTGCCACCTTCGCCACAGGTCAAAGAACACGCGCCCCACTCAGACCATGGAAGAAAGTCTGCATCTAATTCTGGACAGGTAAAATCGAAACGAAAACCAGTCTGACGTCAATACGGAAGAGGGTATCGAGGGCCATTGGTAGCACGATACAAGACGAGTCTTAGCCTCGTCGACGTTTTTATCAAACTTGGAAAACTCTGTAGTTAAATCGTTCAGTGAGAAACTTTTCTGCACGAAAATTTAATGACATCGAAAATAAAATCTTAAAATTTTGAGTTTGCCCAACGTAAGGATTAACCCAGTAGCCACTGTTGTTTCGTCCAAGGCACTGAAGTCCGCGAATTGTCCTGACCCCCTGAGGGATACTGAACCTGTCGGGGACTGAGCATCCCCCAACAGCCATTTTTATTCTATTTAATTCCCTCATTTTTATTTTTAATTTTAAATTGAATATGACATTTTAATTTTTACTTTAAATTAAAGTTGACGTTTAAATTTAAATGTGAAAGCTAAATTTTTAGTTTAAAATTAAAATTTATGAATCTAAGACATCAATGAATATAAAAGAACTGAAACTGATAAGTGTTCACATCTGAAAGTCCCTTTGTTATTTAAGCCACAGACGCTGCATTTCCCTCTCAAGACCGTTAAAACAATGACTGTAGCCTGTACGACACTACGAACGTCAACAGTATTTTACAGGGGGAGAAGAAATAGACTAGGAGGAGACTAGGATTTCCTCCAAGTTGATCCCAAGGTTTGATTTATTAAGAGTTGACTAAAAGGACCCGTTTCTATATATGTTTATTCGCACTAGCTGTTATTACCTTTATTGTTCATACTAGTTATTACCTTTTCTTATGAATCCTAACGTTTCCGTTTCATGTTTTGGCTTGGGAACACCAGGAAGCATTTCTGAAAATGTTCACAATAACTATGAATAAACAATACTCCCCTCGGTATGATCGTCACCAACTACACGAGCAATACAAAGCCAGAGGAACAGAATTAGAGTTGTCATCGTCAGATTGTGTTCATCAGTGGGATTTCAGACTTACTGCACCGCTATACCTTACTCTATAATCTGTAGCAGAAATCTGAGTCGAGGGTTAGTTAATATTTAAAAACCAAGGAACTCTTCATCGGACATGACACACTAGGCGACAGCCAGGAATATTAGATCCAGTAGCTCTTCTTCTAAACTTTCGAAAGAAAATATTCATATTTCCCCATGTGTTACAATTTCAGACTCAACTTTATTAATTTTCTCGTTTAGTATCCTTTAAGCCAAATGCTCCACGGACTCCAGGTTTATTATGTAATCCTGGGAACAATTGTTTCATCACCCAACGGGTGATTAAAACGTTTTAAAAGTCTCATACCCTGATATCTAAGGGTTAAAATTAAGCATTAATGATTACAGTAAACCACTTTTTACACAACTGGTCCATGCAGTTCTTGTACTCACCTAGGTGTTTGTTGAAGTCTTTGAGAATATCTCCAGGAGGATTAGAGATTTTTTCAGTGGGTGGTTTGGGTTTCTCGATCTCCTTCTTGCCTAGACCAAGGACAAGATGAAGTACGAACATGATAATATATTCAAGTATATAGTTGACCATATATCATCTAGCATATATCATACACCATATATCATAATGAAGATATATATACATATATATCATATATCATATATATATATATATATATGGCTTAGATGTAGCACATGTGTGGCACATTTGAGTTGCCTATATAATGTAGGCTTCTCCATCCTGCTCATCAGCACTACACTGATGAGGCCCAATAGGCCGAAACGGTTCCGTCTGTAGTTATATATATATATATATATATATCATATATATCATAATGAAGATAAATCATATATGATATATATTATATATCACATGTTATATATCATATACATACTCAATACCTCGCCTTGTACTCTCCCGCTCAGTTGAGCCATCAGTGGATTTAATAGAAATTCAATTTTAATTCAACTTAAATTTTATGATAGCGGAAAATATGTTTATTTTTCTTGATTGACAGCTGGAAACGTTAAAAAAAGAGGCTTCAAGAAATACATGGGATGTAATGAAATGAATCATACCAATCTTTAGTCAACTTTCACGAGGGCGTAACCAAATTTTTCCCCTTTGTAAATCCCTTTTTCTTCTTTACTAATGGTCAAAACCGAAGGAAGGATTGTCGGTCATAACCGACGGCAACATCCACGTTATCGGCCTATATAATCGATGAGCTGAAAAAATATTGGTGATCACTGTAGGAAATATTACGTTTTCCAATCCAATTTGAAATTAATTTACACGAGCGAGTTTTTTGAAGTGTCCAAAATTATGTGAGCCTGTTGGGCGAAAAGTTAAGTGTTTCTACGCTATGCACGTACTCAATACGTTTATGATCTGATACTGCTATCTACTTGAACAGGCACAGAAAAGCTTGCGTTTTACTCCACAATTGTTTTCAACAAGATTCTCAAATAAAACTCACCTAGGTCTGATTGCTGTTCTTGGTCGTATAGTATTTTTCCCATGATGCTAGATCCCCATCGCGTATCATTTTTCTCGGAAATATGATGGGTTTCTGGATTTCTCCAATCCTTGTGAGAAGTTTTCCGAGTTTTGTTTGTCTCAAATGCGTATTCTACGGGGAAAATTACGCTGTGATCATGATTTGGCACCATTACTTTGTCAGAGGTCAGAGTTGACTTTGTTTCTGTTGAGAACGGAACATTCAAAATGGGGTCTTGCCTATCAATCTCGGAACTTGATCGCTCATCTTCTTTTTCCAACACACGTTCTTCGTTGTCGTCCATGAAAACAGACTTCAACTCGGTTGTATTGTTGCTAGTGTCTTTTCTTCCTGCCGTTTCTTTTCCACTGAGCGACACGTAGTTCTTTGTATCTTGCGGCCGGTTACCTATAGTCGTGTTCTCCATTCCGCCCAATGAAGTCAAAATCTTACCAGTTATGTTCGGATCTCTAAACTTTTCCATCTTTCCAACCTTTGGGTCGTTTAGCCCTACAAGAGTCTGTCCTTTCTCATTAGCAACTTTCTCATCACTTAACTCAACATTCCCTTCTTTATATTTATTCACAGCCGACGACAATGTCTTTAGGTCGGCATTATCTGTTTCATTCACAACTAAGTTCAGTGGACTTTCCTTGCTTTCGTCTGAAAAACTGTTTTCCGCCTTTTTCGTTGTTACCTGAGACGTGTGACGTACGCTTTGAGACTCATCAGAGGCAGTGGTCTTCTTGGGTTTATCGCTTTCATAAATCGTATCGAATAATTTTGAGGCGATATTAGTTGGTTCATCCGACAAGGCCTGTTCAAGATTCGCTGTCTTGGCTTGTAGAATAGTTTTCAAGCTTTCAAGCAATTCGTCGGTATCGCTTTCGCTGTTTTTGGTTTCGTTGCCTGACAAGTTATCTAGAAAACATTATTGCAGTTGTGCGGTAAGAGAGGCTCAAGAAACGTCATCAACTGCTTTCTCTGTATCCACTGGATTATTTATAATCATTATCACCATCACTATCATAATCATCAATACCACTATCACTGGTATTACCATTACCATTAACCTTATTATCACCACTACCATTAACATTACCATCAACATTACCAAAACCATTACCATTAAATACCATGACCAATATCATTTCTGTTACCATTAATTACCATAACTAACATTACTACTCCCAGTACCATGATCTTCATCTTCACCGTCATCATGATCAGAAATATGATCGTTATCATTATCATTATCACTATCATTACCATCAGAGTTACCATTGTGGTTATTATTATTATCGACGGTCGTTTTCGTTATCGCTATTTTTATCGTTATTAAAACAACTTTTGCATTTTTGACAAGATTCCTTTGATCAGGATCTTATGGAAACTTCTAAGATTTTTTCGAACTTCCAAGGTTTTTTCGAACTTCTAAGATTTTTTCAAGATATTCCTTTGACTCTTCAACTTCTTTCATGCTGTTTATGAGAAAAATTTAAGCAAAATTTCCTTCTTGGATGAACAATGACAGAAATTCGTGGTTTAAACATTCTCGGAAGACGAATGAATCCGAGGTGATCATGGTATTATCATACTTTACCATGTGTTGTATACCTAACTAGTACCCTGTTTAACTTGGTCATAGGCTGCTCTTCATGTTCTCGTCTTAATGGCAGACAATAACCTACTACCTACCTCGACAACGCCTCACTGTACAATATCGAATTTTAAACCTGGATCCTGGGCAATCTTTTCCGCCATATTGAGGCGCTGGGTTCATGCAAATACGCATGCGCATTTGTATCGAGTCACGGCCGCAGGTTTCCGAACAAGTGGACCAAGACGTCCAATCAGTGTAGCGTCCATCAACTAAGAAAAAACAGAAAAAATCAGTGAAAGTTGCACGTTCCCTCGCTCTATCTCATGGAAAGGTTGCAAGCACTTTTGCGTGGCCGACTAGATCTTTCCAAAAGTGGCGACCGAGAGATGTCCCAACTGCGCTACATTTCTTGCAAATTATAGAACTTGAATTATCCCGTTAGCAATATCTAAATTGCTTTTTGTGTTGGGTTGTTTATACCCAGCAGTCTTGGGGCATGCACTTTTACCTGGACAATGGCGTACTCCACAACGTTGTGTTTGGAGACCAGAGCCCGGACAGCTACCGCTATGACGACATGTTCGCAGACGCATTCTGACGCCATCACCGCAACTTTTACTGCATGCTGACCAGGTTAACCACTGGCCCCAATGGCTATTGTGGGAATACTCAGATGGAGTAGCTGAAAATTAAGCATAGAGAAAGTGTAGTTAAGGTTCATACACTTGATGCGATTGTCGCACAAAATTGCTCGTCCTGATAAATGCAATTCAGCTGGCAGAGTTCTCAGGGCGTTGGGCAACGTTCGTGAACCAATCACAAGCAGGAATTATGCTCTTACGGGATATTCGGATACAGTAGGGTGAACAAATGGTACGCACCAATTGCACTGCGTGGATTGTCCTTTAGATATCAGATGCACGTGTAATTACTTAGGTTGAAATGTGTATTGCTGCTATATTTTTTTCACTCGAGAAGATTCAACAGACTTGCTTGTCAAATATTTCATCATTTTTGTAACTGTTGACAAGGTGAACTTCGCAAACTAATTTACATGGCGGTCAATGTGCAGCCACTCTTAGAAAAGAGCCAAGTAAATTAGTTTATAACGTCTACCTAGCCCTAGAACCATACTCCTCACAAGCTCGACAGTGTGCCAAAATGGTGGTATCTTTTCCACGACCTCCACGACTCACGAAAGACCAGATTTGAGATTATTTTTAAATATTACGTAAACTTAGCCAATCGGAATGACATCGAAGTATACCAAGGGCTATGAGTGCATCGTGTAATACACATGTCTTTCCTTACTAAAGAGTTTAACGTCGTTTTCTCCTAAGGCCATCAGCTCTTTTACGGTATTCTTTATTTTATCAAACTGTTCGTCAGTAATGCCACCGTTGTCCGGAGTACCGTTGACGTTCGTGTCCGAAATTGGGACATCGTCGATGTTGTTACTGCTGCGGCTGGTCTTAGAGTTGTTTTGGTTTCTGCTGTTGTTAACATTGCTCTGTTTGTGGTTGTCATTGTGGTAGTTATTGTAGTCATAGTTGACATTGAGCTTGTAGTAGTTGCTTTTGTTGCTCTTGTCAATGTTGTTGTTGTTATTGTTGTTATTGTTGTTGTTGTTATTGTTGTTGTCGTTGTTGTCAATGTTGTTATCAATGCTGTTATTGTTATTGTTGTTGCTGTTGTTGTTGTTGTGGTTTTGCAGTCTGTGGTAGTTATGATTGTCATCATCTTTCTTGCTGCTGCTGTTGTTGTTGTTGTTGTTGTTGTTGTTGTTATTGTTGTAGTTGGTGCCAACGTTATTGCCGGTTATAGTTTGGTTGTTGTTACTGCTGTTGTTGACGACAATATTCATAGTCTTGTTGTTGTTGACATTGCTCTTGTCATTGTTCCCATTGTTTCTGCTGCTTCTGTTGTTGCTGTTATCGTTTCCGTACTTGTAGTTGCTAGCATCGCTGCTGATACTAATGCTACTGCTACTAATATCACTCAAAGCAACGGCATCCCGGTTGCCGTAACTACTCAAGTGAGCAATATCAGAAAACTCACGTCCATCGCCAACATTATCATCAACTACCTCAGTTACAGTTTGCTCCATCTTACGACTCTGAGCATTTACCGTGTTTGAATCGCTGTCATGCACAGTAGAATCTTGTGGTCTTCTTATTTCATCGCGCTTTAAAACTTCGTGATTAAAATCTTGTCTGTCGTCGACTACTTCAACAACGGTTCCATTAATTGAAAAAAAATGACCGGGACGCTGATTAAAATGAAAACCCTTTCTCTTGTCTCTAACAAACATTGGCCTTAAACGTCTCGCACCATCCGCTGACCAGTCAAGCATTTTAGGTAACTTGCTCACGGCCTCCTTAAGTTGGCTTTCGATCGCCTTCAGGATTTTCTTCGGTGGATTGAGAACTGGTCTCAATAATGTTTTCACCGGCCATTTGTAGGCCGTTCTTGCTTTTCTTGGGTGCGCTTCAAAAATAAATATATTTATAAGTACATGGATATCAGCACAACCATTACCTCTGAACTTTTTACGTTATTATGTCTGCGCAGACGAAAACTTCACAATTAACCTCCACTGCCGAAGTCAATTGAAAAATGTTGACTCGAGCGGGATTTGAACTCGCACCTTCGGGATACCGATCCGCCGCTCTACCTGTTGAGCTATCGAGTCCACAGGGATTGGAGGAGAGTTTTTATCCAATTTAAGTGCGCGAGATATTCTCGCGACAACTTAACGCTATCCATGAGGATTGATGTGCAGTGTTTCAATTCTATTTCAGAATCATCCTCAGGGTATTATGAAACGAAAACTTCACAATTAACCTACACTGCCGAAGGCAACTGAAAAATGTTGACTCGAGCGGGATTTGAACTCGCACCTTCGGGGTACAGGTCCAGGCGACATTTTTCAGTTGACTTCGGCAGTGTAGGTTAATTATGAAGTTTTCGTTTCATAATATCCTGAGGATGATTCTGAAATAGAATGTCTACGCAGCATCCTATACTTATCTATCCCATGCATTGTCGTAAAATAAACTTTATAGAGCTATGGGATTTTTAATTATCCTTACGTCAGTGTGAAGGGCATTGCTCCACCTTAGAATTACGAAGTAGTACAAATGTTTGCCTACCATTTTCATGAGAAAGTTTGCATTGAATAAGCTCCCCAATGACTATTGTTCCAATCAATACCCAATGCAAGTACCACCTTCTTTCAACCATCTCAGGTCAGGCATTGATCAACAATTAACTTGTACTGAATTTCATTCGCATTCTTCCATTCAAAAACTCAGGTTACAAATGTCCTACAACAGATTGGCAGGAAAGGTAATGTCCTAAATGAATAAACAATAAAAAAACGAAAATGATGAAAGTCTGGCTACAATTTTTAAAATGGAGAACAACATACTAACACAATGATACTGGAATAAAAACTGGGATAGTTTACCACTTGATATTGTCAATCATAACAAACAACTTTCTGTTCAATCTCTTAAAACAATGACTGGCAGTGTTGGTGTAGAAACTACCACCCATGCTTGAAATTTTTCTTATGACAACATAATATATTGTTTTTCTTTCTTATTGTAAATAACTGAAGTTATAGAAATTATTTTTTGACATAGATCTTGTAAAATTGTGTGCATAATTATTAGGAATATTCTTCTTTTGTAAAAATTCAACATGGCCCCTTGAAAATCAGGCAACTGAAAGGCTGCCATGTACATATAAGTTTAAATAAAGTAAAGTAAAGTAAAGTAATGTGAGGTGAAGTGAAGTGATGTGAAGTGAAATGAAGTGAAATGAAGTGAAATGAAGTGAAGTGAAGTGATGTGATGTGAAGTGAAGTAAAGTAAAGTAAAGTGAAATGAAATGAAGTGATGTGATGTGAAGTGAAATAAAGTGAAATGAAGTGAAGTGAAGTGATGTGATGTGAAGTGAAGTGATGTGAAGTGAAGTGATGTGAAGTGAAGTAAAGTAAAGTGAAATGAAATGAAATGAAGTGAAGTGAAGTGATGTGAAGTGATGTGATGTGAAGTGAAGTGAAGTGAAGCAAAGTGAAGTGAAATGAAGTCAAGTGAAGTGAAGTAAAGCAAAGCAATGTGAAGTGAAGTGAAGTCAAGTAAAAGTAAAGTAATGATAGCTTTATTTGGCAGCTAAAGAATTAAAAATTTTTTCTATTCTAACCACATATATCCCCCAGAAAAAAATTACCAGTAGAACTTTGTGTTAATAATTGTTTGACAGTGTGACATTCTCTCCAAATTTTCAGTGCTCTTATCTCCTGAGGTTGTTTGTCTACCAACACTCCTGACCATTTTATTGAGTTAATGGACTCAGATGCATGCCTGAGCACTTGGAAAACTGTGAAGGTAAAGTTCAGAAGGACATGAAGAACAGTAAATGGGGCATGTCCCCTATGCTCAAATGTGAGGCATGATATCTTTCATACACACACCCTCCAAAGAAGGTATCTATATCTTGAGAGAATAAAATTGCTGGCTTATAGGCTTTACAGCAAATAAATGTTGTTGTATAGCTTTAGTTCAGAAATTGTGATTCCATGAAGAAAAAGCCATCAATATCCTAACCTCCATGGCAGTATAAAGTTTGCATTTATTGAAATTTTGTATGTTTTGTAATTAAACTGATCTGTCTATTTTAATCTCCTTGATAGCTCAAGAATAATACCATGACATCTTTAAAGTAAAAAAAAATGTTCATATTTTAGTCATATAAATTTTCAATCTTGGCCTCTTCTATATATGAAACCTCCCAGCAATACTGGGGAACTTGATTTACTGTGTGACCTGAATCAAAGATAGGAAGGGGCTTATTTCCTTCCTTCTTTGCCATGGATTGATGTCTTCTATAAGATCCAATTGAGATCTTTGGGGGGGGGGGGAACAGCTAAGGGGATGTTGCATGGTTAGTTGATAAAACAAAAATACATCATTCAATAAATTTACACTGTTTCACAGATTGTCACTTTAAAAAGTTGATTATCATTGACATCTGTCATAACTCAAAATTTACTGCAAGGCCAAACAATCCTTCACCATATGCTATCAACTGGTTAAAAGTGCAGTGACCACACAAGAAAAGTTCTTCTCCAGCATGATCGTATTTTGAGTTCTGCTTAATTACTGTACATTGTAATGAGATTATGAGAAACTGATCAAACTTCTCAATCACAACCTGTTCATTACATGCACATACCAAACGTTAGCTATCAAGCGTGTAACTTGGAGTGGTCTGAAAGAAGAGGCGACAGACTGTACGTTCCTCCTACAAGACATCTAGTAAAACCAGCGAAGCAGCAAGAATAACAGAGTCCAAATTTTAAAACTAACATCGACCACAATACCACCACTAATAAAATTGTCCTTCACCGAATACTGAAGCGTTGGGGTTACTCCGCAAACACTCTAAATTCCGTTATCGTTTTAATATCGTAATTAACTCTCTCTCAAAAATACATTTGTAAACAATTTTTGAACAGCCCCCCCAGTCCAAACAATCAGAAAGTACGATAATTGACTCAATTACACCAGTTCAAATAAATCGTAATTTTTGGCAATTCTGCCACCTTCATACCTTCAGTTCATGTACAGGAGCCTTAAAGAAAATTCTTTCGCGACCCAATAAGACTGGCAACGATATTAAATCGAGTTTCAGCAAGTAAGATCGATGTTTTTCGTTGACTGGAAATCTTTTCATTAACCTTACGAACAACAGGTGTTTTGTTATCATTATTTATAAATAAGTCCGTGAACCGTAGAGGACATGCGCATGCACATTAGACGCGACCGCTGACTGGAATTAGGTGCGTCCCGAGAAAGTGCCGGTGTAAGAAGTGAATCTCTTCGCGCAGCTGCAGACCGGCTGTAGTTAGGATTAGTGCGTCTGTCTGCGTGGCTGGGAGGAGCGTGGATTAGGGGACTTTGAGCTGGGGAGTCAGTATCTCCGGGTAATAAGGTCGTACAAAAGGAGATCTGTATTAGAGACACGCGCCCCTCGACTTTTAATATAAAAATGAAACTTGCCCTTTTCAAAGATCTCCTTTCCTTTGAGCCAATGCATAATTAACAGTAGTAGTATCCATTTGATATCTATGCTCCTACCGAAAAGAAATGTCGAATCCTTCAGCAGATGAAACCACAGTGGAGAAAAGGTCGTTAGTAGAGGTTGGACTGTGCAGTGAAATTATCTGACTGTGCTTTGAAGAAAAACACAGAGGCAAATCATACCAAACGAATTTTACCTTCGCCATAAGATTTGAAAGCGAATACCTCAATGGTTGGAGCACCTTAATTACCAGCAACCAGGAGGTGACATGCTCAGTTCTAACCTGGGGTTCAGAAATGATTCTGAGTGTTATTCCTCGGACTAACGTTTTCAACAGCAGATTAATTCATTCTGTTGGAGAGAGTGAAGACCAGACCATTGAGGATATCACTTCCTTATGCGCGATTTCTAAGGAAATGCCTTACGTTTTAATGGCATTTAACTGATAACAATTCCTGCTGAGTTACTGGTAGTCTTCTGTGGTGAATAACTGAAAGGACGACCTTGTTTACACTTCAAAGCGTTGAAAATCCCGATGCACAAACAAACCTCCTGCTGGTCCTCTGGGACTAGTCATCATTTATAATGGCTAGGGGGAATACACTTTTCTGATCACCAAAAACTTTTCATGACGCCTCTTTTTTCTAACAAACTTCTGATCAGTTAGCGTGTTTAATGCCTCCTTCCCCAAGAAATCTAATTCGAGATATACTTTTTAAAAGCATTGTTTATTACTGCCAAGAATTCTAAGTTCAGAGAGTCGTGTTTGTCACCAACTTTTTCTTTGAACTGTTCAATGAGCAAAAAGAAAAGCAAAACACAAAAATTGAAAAGCTGCTGTATGAGGTTCTCCAAGAAATTTAAATTGAAAGATTAAAGGAATGAGTAGCGATAGTCTGGAGAAGTCAAGTGCCAGACATACTAGGGTCAACTATGAATAAGCAATTCATTACTGATGAAGGCCGGAAATCAAAGCCATTATAGGCCGGGAGCTTCAAGTCAAAAACCAAGTATTGTCTGATGAACGCAAGAAGGAGTCTTAAAGAATTCAAAAAAAAAAGAGAAAAAGTTGACAAATACGATGCTAAGGAAGAAGAAGAACAAGAAGTGGAAGACCGGACAGCAAATGGCGATTGAAGCATAGTTAAAAATCTGAGTAACCCTTCAAATTCCAGCTAGGGCATTCGCAAATGTGGACATTCGAAATTCTTTAGATTCTCATACTGATGGAAATGGTGTTAAACTGATAACTTTTATTGTGGACTGCTGTTCGTTTATTTCATGGTCCTTATGCAGTTCAATGAGATTAATGTTGTACATGTGGGAGCTTGGAGATATTTATGAGGTTTTTTTATTCATGTTGATGATATTTCGGAGGTTTGAGCTTGCATGACTAACGACCAACGATCATCCACGATCTTTACGTATTTCTAGTATGTATCTTAACAGATGTCTTAGGGCTTTTGCAACTTCCCCTTCCATTCACAAATTATCTATATATTCCCTCCCCCCCATTCTCTGTTAAAATGTTTTTCATGACTCTTTCGAAAATATTGCACCCCACAACTCAGCATGAATGGCCTCTTATGTGGATCAAAGGTTGAAAATTTCAGTGCCAGTCCAGAATATTATTACCAAGTCAATGTGTGCGTACGTAATCTGCTTGCTATGTCAACAGATGATCGTCAGGTTTTCCATTGTAATTAATTAAGCATGGTTAGATTTCAAGCGGTAACAGATATATGGAAGGCTCAGGTATTCGTGTGAAGTTAGTGCGAATGTAAAGTTGGTGTTTTGTGCAACTCTTAAGACATCACTGGAGTGGTTGAACGTCAGTACTAAATTTCAGTAAGTAATTGTCTGGATTTAATTGAGTATTAATATCATTTTATGAGTATTCTCTTCAATAAAAAATCGAAATTGCTACATTGAAGACATATGACAGTGGTTCTGTTAGGATCGTGTTTAATAAAGTGTTTGGAACTCCTGTGTAGAGAGTAAACTCGTAATTTAATGGCTTATACAATGAGCTGCGTGTTGCTTTAGCATACTGACTGTTACTGACTACTAAGGTCACGTTCCTTGGATAATTGTGTTCCCCTGGTTAGAAAACTGAAGAAACAGAAGGCTGCAACAACTTGCGCAGTTGTTAAGAGTTTGCTACGTATTTCATAAAGTCAAACCCTTCCAGAGCGCAGGATAATCGTGAAAATTGTCTCCATAAGTTGAATTAAAGAGCGATTCTGAAACAGAATTGAAACGAGATGTAAGAAAAGCATTCAGTACGTTACGCTTTGAAATTTTGCATGGCTACATTTTAACACAAGATTAGAATTTTTTGCGGTTACAGGGCAGTCATCTTTATATAATTCACTAAGCTTTCGTCCTGAACGATGACGGCAACCGTCCAGCTTCAGTTATGCACTGATAATGTCGTGATTAAGATGCCATTGCAGGTTCACACTATGAAGGCACGACTCGTAACCGAAACCACAACATGACGGATTGGCTGTGAGTTCTGAAGATGCCGGTTTGAAATGTTGTGAAAACGTAATCCTTGCCGGTTCGATGTAAAATCATGGCTCTAAACGACCCAGGATTTGAAGCCGCAAAGGAATCGCCGATTAGCTGACGTCGTCTGAACTTTTTCTCACTGTTTTACTTTGGTGCCAGCATAATTTCGTTGAGGTATCGTGTAAAAAAGGTCGGAGTTTATAGCACAAAACCTCTGCGAAACTAAAGTAAAGGTAAACACACAAAGCTACAAGCATTAAGTTGACGCGAGAATTTCTACCGGAATCATAATGCATAAAACACAACCACCGCTCTCAACGGTCTGCAGAGTGTTGGTCTAAGAGCCCGATGGTGCAAATGAAAATCCAACACAAGTACTGTACTGAAATGAACATTTCATTTTTTGGATAAAATTGTAACGCCCAGAGTCCGGTACATCGGACACCAAGAACTAAATAAGCAATAAATGAACGAAGTTAAAACAGAGTGCAAAGAACAAAAGAAAAAAAAACATGTGCTAAAGGGTTAACTTTGGCCGTTTTCGAAAATTAACCTCAACTCCTTCCCAATTCCTGAGGAAGGAACGAGTTATGTACTTCCGAAAAACAGACTGAAGAACGTTATGCAGAACATTAAAATTACATGCCGGATTCATCTTGATAAGTATGGATTGTTGACTAATGACGCTTTGTATCTATAAATATTTTGAAAAGTATGGATAAAAAAAAATATGAGAAAATCGCCACCATAATAAAAATTCATCAGCATTATTTAGAATTATTCACCTGTTGCTGAAATTTGACAGCGCTCGACGTCTTGACTTGAAAAAGGAGTTCACTTGTCCCTACACAAGGTGAAAATAAGAACAGGCAAATCTTTCTGCGGCTTTCAAATTACCAGAATAAGTGACTCATAAAGAACAATAATGAATTTTTAGAAGGGTGTGATTTTATACACACTGTATTTAGTAATTCTTGATATGTTTTGCTGTTTGCAACTCCTTAGACAAGTATGAGGTACTACAAAAATGCAGACGTTAAATTAAGGGAAAATGTTCCAACTTAAAGTATTTCATCATCACATTCACAATTAAAACATCCCGTTATTCAGATTTGTTCTGCTTTATGTTTGTTTTTGGCTAGACTGGTCTTTAAAGGACACGATCCATGCCACCGTAAGAATGCACACGCCATCAAAATTCTGTACACGAGCTTAGGGCTACGTTTAGCGTTTGGATCCGAATAAAAGCGTTTTAACCGACTTTCAGAGTTAGGAGTAGGGTTTGGGTAAGAATAAATATCCATAAAACAGCGTTACGCCGGACGCAATCTACGCCATATTAAAAATCTACACTGAACATCAAAATGACAAGGTTTTCCACGAGTTTAGGGTCAGAGTTCCCCTTTCACAAATTTCATCGGAAAAATCTCCGAATTATTTTGCCTTATTAAAATGTTTTCCTCGGTCATATCCCTCGCTGAGCTTCGTGGCTGGAAGTACCGTTGTACTAGTCAATAGCATCAGCAAACCCAGAGCTTGGAAAATATTCGGGGCCACCAAACCTTAATAAGGGGGTATATGTTTTATACTCGATGTTATATCAGACTTTTCACCAACATTATAGCTTCAAGGTGTAGACAAGGAAAGTTTAAGTCTTTTTAAACAATGACTGTTTTCATATTAGGGAAGGATTATCCATTTCACACGGATAATCTGTCTCAGATCGGTAACCCGTGTCTTAATCTACTCGTCTAACGGGGTGGCTATAATTTTAGACAAATAATGCGTCTGATCTCACCCGTCAGTCCAGACGTTTATTGACACGGATTTCGGACGCGAGTTCACCTTCTCAGACGAGTGACTCGTCTTCAGCCGGTCTAGAATTCACAAGACACATATATAGTATGATATTTTCGACGCGAAAGCATCTTTGACGACCTGGAACCAAGAAGGCGAAAGGAGTCATGGGAAGATGGCGCCGAAATTATACAAATTTGAGTGCTGCTCTGCTAGAGTCTGAGATATAGAACTCAAAATAGGTTACCTATTTTAAGTGGGGTCGCCACTTAATGTCCATATCCCCCCGAAAATATAATAGCATAGAATATAATGGGTATCTCCCAGAAACTAAAATAGTATAAAAGTATGAGGGTCACAATTCAAAGTGGATATCTTCCCAAGAAACAAGACGGCATTGTGCCGAGAGTTTTATCCGTCTAATGTCCGCCTGAGGTGGATTCACCACAAATGATTTTCCAAGCATTTGTCAGTTTCGAGTTCACGTCCAGATCGATAAATTAGTTGAAAGATTGCCCGGTCAAGACGGATGATCTATCTCTAATGTGAAAACGGCTAATGATACGTAAACTACCAAACACCACGGGGGGCTAGCGTTGAAATGTCGATTTTTAAGTTCTTAACTTAGTCTAATATGGTATGTGCTGTTTTACGGAGCAGAAACATGGATAGTAAGAAAAGTTGATATGAAGCGGTTAGAAAACTGCGAAATGTGGGTTTGGAGAAAGATGGAAAAGGTTAGCTGGACAGAGAGAGTGTCAAATAATGAAGTAATGAGATGAGTTGGAGAGGAAAAGAGGTTGTTGAACACCATTAAAAATAGGAAGATGAAATGGGTAGGCCACGTCCTAAGACATAAAAGCCTTCTTAGAGATGTAATGAAAGAAGGAATGCAAGGGAAGAGACCACGTGAAAGAAAACGTATGATGCTACTTGATGATATGAATAGAGAACCGAATGATAAGTATATACAGATAAAGGGAAGGGCTGAAAATAAAGAAGAATGGAAGATAGACATGATAAGGACCTGCCAGTAGGCAGAACACTAAAATGAATGAACTAAGTCTTGCGGTAACTGCATCTGCACCGAGAAGGGGACCCAGAGCTTGGACCCGATATAGTTATAAGCGATTGATGGTTGAGCGATACGACTTGCTTGAAGTTGTACCATGGATGAATGGTCCCCTGGGATGGGTGACCCTGAGTCATCCAGCCCTTAAGGGAGTCAGCACGAAAGTTGGGAACTGATCCCCCAGCATGACTGAGTAACTGTTAATTGGTTTTTTAGATGATGGCGCGCCACTCAATCGAGGGGTCTCTCGTCCTTATCACATTGGCACGCCTAAAGTGAAGGAATGCTTGTTTTTCCGTTTCTAAATGCGTGTACGATGAATGGAAAGCTTTCCAAATACGAGGTGTTGTTGTTGTGAAACAAATATCTCACTTATGCTATAAATACACATTTTAAAAAATTCACAAGCTGTCAGCATTGCTGAGGAGCCAGCGTTTCGGTGATTTCTCTTCTGTTCAAATTTTCAATTTCCAAGTGCTGGAAAATTTTGATTTTTGGTGGTTCATGTGTTTTGGATGGTAGATAATATATGAAAGAACTGTTGTACAAGATTCAAACACCTGGCTTAATTGGAGTCTCGTGCATTTGACAACATGAAATTGTCTCATGTTCTGTATTGTTTCTCGAACATCCACCTTATCCAATCTATCTGTACACGAAGTGAAAATTTTACAGAAGGAAACAAACCTAAAAAAAGAAGGAGAACTGCCATTACTTGTTAGGGAGGCTGTGAAAAGATGAGCTACTAATGTGAAAGATTCATCACGGTCCTTAACCCGTAACTAATGTCATCAACCATGACTTACATAGACATACCGGAAAAGCTTATTTAAATTTCAGTTTTTTAGATAACTGCTGCACAGGTGAATGTTTCTCTTCTCTTGTTTTATCACTTTAGAGGTATAAAGGAAAATGTCAAGGAAGACTTTATTGCTAATGATGCTGTTATTGGCCGCGATGCAAGCAAATGTCACACTATCCAAACCTACAGCGAATCCCCAGGTTTGTATCTCAAAGAAAAACGGGGGGGAAACATTTTACGATAAATGGATTTTTTGGACTGCAGGATTTTTAGTAATACTATAGAGTGTGGGTAGGCAGTCCTACGCATGCCTACCATAGCTTCCACGAGAGATCATTGACACTCGCACCATGAAAAATTTAAAAATCAAACGCGGCTGTTTTTACATTAGCTATCGATTGACCAGGTGGGAAGTGTGGCTTTCATAAAGATATTATGCTGAGCTTTGATATTCCTAATTAGATGACTGTTTTTACAGTTTGGTACAAAAGGCGCTTTTTTCGAGGGAAAAAGGTTGGCGTTAGATCATGCTCTAAAGCGCCTGAAAAACTGTATGGGCGATATTTGCCAAAATTTAGCTAAAAACTGATGGATTTGCGACAAACACACAAGTTTAAAAACCTGAAACAGTGAACCCACTTTATCCCAGCCGGCAATCTATACAGTTCCAGTTAGCAAGCCAAAAATTGAATCCGGCTCTAGCCAAGATAAGCGTGAACCTGGGTAAGACGTGCAATATGCTTTTACTAGTGATAGTGCAAATGCGACCATCTCAGGTAACTGGGGTTCAATTCTTTTGTCTCTCCAGCTCTAAAGAAAATTGTGAAATTGATCGCATGAGTCTTATACATATACACCGCATACACATGTTCACATCCTTGCACAGTTTTTGTGTCCTGGTAGCCTTGCGCAATGTAGGGCTGATTGTAATCACGGTTTCAATCACGTCTCCACTAGACCGTAAACACAGTTACGTATTCTCTTACGTAACTGTGTTTACGGTCTAGTGGCGCCGTGACGCACTAGAACAAGGGGACATTTTCCGGTGAGCCCCAAGAGTTTGTAATGATTCCTAGGCAGAAGGCTCTTATATAGAGGGTGTAGGGAATGCCATTAGAGGATGCTTAGCCCACACATTCACAGTAACCACAAATGAGAATTTCTACTCTTTTATTTCCTATATCATGTACACTGTCTCGTTGGCCTCTCCCTCTCACTCTCTGACATTCTCGATATATTTCACACTCTCTAATATTCACCTTGAAGCATGTGTTTTTCGTTAATTAACACAGACAAACTCTAAATTAGATTGGGTGAGGAACCCAATCCGTTGATTAACATAACATTAAACAGCAACTCAATATCCCCCAAGGGTTAGGTTGGGTACAGAATTAGCATAAACGTGACGTTTTATGTAGAGGTATGAAAATTAAAACTCCTATAGGCCCTGAAGGGGGGGATCACTTTTAATCATTTATGTTTTATAATCGACTCATGTCATTATAGATGTAATTCATGATGTCAGTAGTTTCTTCTAAGTTTTATTTTAATGAATTTAAGGTTTTCACATCTTCAATTCAGTTCGTATTTGATTGGCAGCAGTCTCCTTACCCCCACCTTACACCTCCCGCTAAAACTGGGTCCTTAATATATCATTCCCTGGCTCGTATTTGAGAGCCACGCCGCCACAGGTACGGTGAACCATTGTACTAGTAAATATGGGTCAACAAGCAAATAGTGCGCAAACCATTGAGCAGAGAAGCTCAAGAATAGTATAGAACAGATTCTGATTTACATTTTTTCTGTGCACGTCCTTTTTCAGAACAGAAAAGCCCGGAGTTCCGAGCCTTGCTCCAAAATGGCCGCTGATTTGTCTTTCTTTTATGCTGAAGAAATTATCGTTGTTTTCGTATTTCTTTAAGACATGAAAATCTGCCTAAACTTCAGAGGTACTAAAGAACCATCTTGAGATCACATTTCCATTCCTCTCGTTTCATTTTTCATTTTCAGAATTGTGTCAATGTTTACGATCCATGCAAGAGTACTACCGACTGCGTCACTTGCAACCCGAGAAAACCGATGATTTGTCGACACAAATTGTGCTACTTCGACGTAACTGGGCCGATCAGCAGGTTCTAAAAAACATATTGGAGGATTTTAAATAATGTAACTAGGATACTTGCAACCTATGTATATGAAACGTGTAACTATATATATATATATATATATATAGAGAGAGAAAGAGAGAGAGAGAGAGAGAGAGAGAGAGAGAGCCGAATACGACAAAAGCAAATCCTGTAATTTCTCACTGTGAATAAAACGTGGACGGCTTTGACATATACATATACACACACATATATATACATACATATATATATATATATATATATATATATATATATATATATATATATCTGTCGTAACTTCACGCTAGCCCATGCGCCAGTACACATAATAACGGACGTAACGTTTAAGCATCTAGAGGGCCACAAAAATTGACCTAAACACGAAAAAAGACTTCAGCATAAGCCTTTGATCATTCTCTATCACAAATTTCGAGTATACGACAATTTTTTTTTGTTGTATACATATTTCGGCAAACTTGGGCCATCTTCAGTACATGGTATGAATAACTAATTTACAGTTACAAGACGGTATAAGTTTGCAGAAACATGTCTGCAATAGAAAGAATTGTCGTATACTAGAAATTTGTGATTACTTTGGTGCTTTTTAGAAGATTCTTTATCAACTAGAAATCCGAAAAACCTCCAACTCAGTCAACACCTCGTCTTGAAAACGTATGTTTTCCCCCAACGTGCGTGACTCAAGAGATCACCAACTGTTAATTAATTTCAACATTAATCCGTCGTCTAATTCGCTGTATTAGGATCTTTTTTCTGTACTGCCCCGTAGTATTATTGACCTTGCCCTTTGTGGTTTCATTGACATCGGGAGATACTTGCCATGCAGGAATTTCTCGAAGGAATTGTTTTCGCCTCCATATAAGGAAACAGCTATGGAGCGACCTTGAGAAGTTATAAAGGACTACCAGGGTCACTCAGTAACGAGACTACAGAAAAACAAGTACACGAAGAGTTTTTTGAAGACGCGAAAATACGCTCAGGACATTTGATTATCTCGTCTATAAGCTTTTCCTCCAAAAGCCTCATTTCCTTATGTGCACGAGAAAGTTGACTTTAATTGCGTTACAACGACGCCACTTCAGGGAAAACACGTTTATGTTTGGGAAAACCAAAGCCTGAGTCCTGCACGACAAGCTCTATACTATACACCAGACAACTTTACTTGCCAAGGGGAGAACTCCAGTCGCGAAAGGGTTAAAGCAAACTAATAGAAATCAGTAAGAAAATATCAAATGTACCTAGAAGAAAAAAGCGAGAAGGTCAAGTATCCGAGCGGTTACGTTTTGTGCAAGGCTCACACTTATCTAGCATCGCCATTTTGGTTCAAAACGTTTCTTTTTGATACACTGATACACGATTAAAAAAAACAAAAAAATTGACGACCAATTTTTGGCATCTCTAATTTGTAGTAGCGACGTAATTCTCTGGCAATTTGCCTCCACCTTGACTTAGGTTTACAAAAACGGAAGATCTTCCTTTTCCGAAGAAAATGCACGTATTTTCATGGGCTCATTTATATTTAATCGCTGTAGGATGAAGGACGAACTCCAAAACCAAACTAGAATTTAGAAACTACTATGATAAACCCTGCTTGAAGTTGATGTTTAAGGTTGTGGAATTGCTATTGCATAAAACAAATTGGTCGGCAGGGAATTTTGAAGTCTAAAGTACAAGCGTACGTAAATTCCATAACATTCACGCACTCACTGGGTCTGCACGAGCTCATGGCTTGCTGTCACCGGCATGGTTCCTCAGACGTTTACTGTAAAAACATTTGATGATAGGTGCTAGCCGTCCAGCAGACGTAAATTTCCGTCAGAGCCGCGGTTTTCTGTTATTTTTAAAAATATGCTCTTGGGTGGCTAATACCCAACTTACATCAGGATACCACCCCCATCAGCCTAGAATGAGAAGTGTGAGAAATCACAATAAGATCTTCCTTTCGCGACAGACCTGGAATGCAATTAAAGTTTCTTATCTGATTAGCAAAAAACTGGCACGTTCTCCAGCAAATACTCCTTAATTCTACAAGTGGCTTTGAAATACCGAAAAGATTTAGGGAGTTTGTACCACCCTCTTTACTGCGAGTACCAAAACCTTTCTTAAATTAGCTCATTGTTCCTTTGTCAAGGCGCCAATCCTTACAAAATCAAATGGTATTGTAGTTATGTTTGACAAGCAACAGATACATAACGTTTATAAACCGAGAGCGAAGTCCGTAGGGATAAGTATTTGCCTGAAGGAGCGAGGTTTGGGTGAAAAAACCGAAGGCAAATACTTTCCAATACGGACCGAACCAAAGAGGTTAATAAGAAATTTATTGTACGTCTTTTGGTTAGTTTTCTTTCCCATTTTTAACTAGGTTTTTGTCATCTGATTTTGTTGTTTATCTTATGTCGTAAATTGTTCGATAGGCTTCTTTTTCCCTCCAATTAAACAATCATTTGTCGCACTTTTGTATAATTAGCTTTAAACAAAAGCTGCAATAGCAGTGTTCCGCCACATTTTATATAATTCGAAATTTTTCGTTGTCCATGCTTAATTCTCTTTAACTTACATTAAAATCAGTCAAATGATTTTCTCGGCCAAACTCTACCGGTCCGGAGAAATAAGTGTATTGTACCGGTTCAACACCACGAAATATCGGACCGTTCAGCAACCAATCAGTATGCACAATTTTGCGTACGAATTGATGAAGAACAAGCTCAGCTATATGGTTAATAAAAGTCGTTTAAAGACCTCCAAGTGTCCGCTAGAAAAAGAAAAATAAATCATGTCAAAATGTCATTTTTGGTTTTGATTTAATGCGGCCGTCGCCACCATGGTTCACTAATGTATTGTAGCAACGCAAGCACCTTTATGATGCGTACCAAATCATTTGTTCCCTAATGGCTGGATTAGCAGGAGTCGATCATTCGCTACGGAGCACTGGATTTACCGGGTAACAGACGGATCAGAGCTGACGCGAAAATAAGCAAGGAATGAGTTTACAAATACATTTACGATGCTCCTTTATGATCATGAAGTATAAGCAAAAGAAATTGCTGGTCAATTAGTCGTGGTAAATCCGATACCCATTTTTATATAAACTCTGTGCAAAAATTCCCGGCATGTTTTCTTTAGCTAATTCCAAAGTTTAATAATACCAGTGACCTGGACAGTTATATACATACAGTTATGTACAAAAGTACGCATCAGTCCTTCAACTTCGATGTTTTTCTATAATTACTTACACTTATCGAATTGGCAAAAAGGAAATGACGCTTTAATTACTAGTTGTAAATCGGTTTCAGAATAGTCCTCATTTAGCTAGACGTCCCTTCGATTTACTTAGATAAAATGACCAATATCTCCAAGCCAGTCGGGGAACGTAGTTACTTGGTTCCATTCGTATTTTCGGTCCCAATTTGACTATTATTATTTCGATTCACTCTGACAAACGCCAGACAATTTTACTCTTTAAAGAGAGTCGTCTGGGACCGGAAAGAGTTTATGACCGCATTGCATGTGATCTCCTAAAGCTCAGTTACCTTGTAAGTCCTTCACAGTTCGACCGTTGATATTGAACCAATCACATATTCACACTCGTACACTTATCTAAATACGTATCGACATCCATGTCATTATAATAACGTGTAGATAAAAATATACACATTCATATAGCGATATATTTATAGATATACAGACAAGTTGAACATGAATCCTCTGTCTCATAAAGTTAAAAAATCATTCATAAATTCATTCAAATAAAACGTTTATTTTATGGCGTTTCGAAAAAAAGTTTTTTGTTAAGATGTGTGTTCCAAGTCTAACATCTTGACGAAGGAGCATATAGGTATACATACACATCTACACAAACGTATTCTTCTGAAACTCATTATTTATGAAGAAAACATGGTGGAAAATCACAATCGTGTTGTATCTCAATATCTGAGATAGATCCCACTCGCTCTTCTTGTCGAATTTTTGTACTGCTCAAAAAAGAAATATCAATTGTCAAACTTTCTTTTTCACATACATATGCATATTCATATGTATATACATGAACATAGACAAACATCTACATGAACATATGCATATTCATGTGCAAATGCATATGAACATACGTATAGATTTGAATATTTTTGTTATAGTCGCGAAAACTGACTAGCTGCATGTAAATACACAACCAATACCACGGCGATTAGGGACTTGAGCTAGGGTGGTGGTCGCTCATCTCTCATGTGAGATATTGACTTGGAATGTCAAGAAGCTATAGATCGTTCATGTCGTTAAGACCCAGTGATTCACAAGAATTCCTTAAGACACTTTCCGTAGCAGAAAGGCTATAAACTGGACTCGAATATTGTCTAAAAGATCAATTTCAGAATTATATTCAAAGCAACACGAAGAGAAAATTTCATGATTATAAACTCGGTTAAATTTGCTAAACTCTTTCGACGCGGAGGCTCTCTCTTTGACGAGTAAAATTGTCTGACGTTAGCCAGAGTAAATTAGTCTGGCGTTAGCAGCGTAAAATAATACAAATCTTATACCGCTGGGAAAGAGTTGATCGTGAAATGTTCTCTAAACGATCAAAATTGTGATGATCTTGCTCGATCACTCAAGCTAATTTCAACAGAAACAAACGTTAATGTGTTGTTTTCTTTTTGGACAAAAACCAAGATTAGAAGCTGAGGCACTGAAATTAACTTGTACACAGTCATGCAGGAAACCGAAACTCATATTTGAAATTGGGTTGCCATCTTATGTTCTTTTACAGCTGAATACCACAGAACTGACTGTGGCATATGAAGCTATCAGTTTCCCAAACGACAATTACAGTTATTTTTAAACTTTTTAGCGGTGGCAGTGTCCTGAGCAAAAAGTCTTGTATTTTAGTTCGTCTTTATTCCAAGCGGGCTTTAAAAATTTTGATTGGGCCTACAAATGGACGCGAAGAAAAATCTAGGCCCTACTAAAAGTGGACGTACTTTTACTATCTCATGATTTTCATGAACCAGTGCTTCGTCAAAATAATAATAAATATCCTGTTAAAGGTAATTTTAGAATGATTTGCGAAGTATATTATTATTATTATTAAGTCTTTTACAAATGAAGACACAGCATACGTGTGACTTTACAAGTATTGATAATTAATATTACAAAAGTAACGGAAGAACTAATTATTAAAACCGTGACAAACCATTATATTTACATCATTATTCATAAAAGTAATTAAAAAGACATCTATTTAAAAAAGATCGTTTAAATCTTTCAGTTGCAACTAAAGAATAGTGCCCGGCATATTACATGAAATAAAGGCAAAACAAATTGGTAACTTTTAAGAATAATTTAACACAGAACAAAGACTAAAGTTTCGTTGTAGCATGCAACATAATCAGAGAGAGACAATACGTACGATTACATCAATTATATAGAGAGAGGACTAACTAGGATTATGTTACAATCAGTGAGACTGAAAAATGACAAACAATGTAAAGAAGAGAGAAGCCACGACACATTGCGAAAGTAAAAGAGATCAATTAAATAAAAAAAGATGAAATAGAAGTATGTTAATTAGAACAGAGATAGAGGAATGGAACTAAGATTTGCGTTTAGCGAAGGGTTAAGTTTGGAAAATAAGAGAGCTTTCTCTGATAAGAAGTTCGGAACTAAAGGTCCATGAAGAAAGAATACGGAAGTCATTTAAGGAAGTGGAATGACCAGTTTCAGAGAGGTGAGAAAGTATACTTGAAGGAGAAGGATCAATATGTTTCTTTCCCGTCAAAGGAGAGATCTCCAAGTGGTCTGAGACTCTGGTGTGTAAATGGCGCGCTGTTTAGCCCACATACGATGCGTTACAGCGTTGACACGTGAATGAATAAATCACATGAGATCTCAGATCCTTGGGAATTCTATCTTTGAACGTTTACGAAAAGCATTCATTCTAATACGTACAGTTACCAATATACGAGTAAGTTGCAATTAACCTAAAACGTCTTCCATTTTACCAATTTAAATTCATATTAAATACGTATTACCAGGTCCAAGGAAAAATTATGCCTCGCTTATTCTAAGTGAGGTCTTTATCTGCGTAAGCCGTTTATATTCAATAACGTAAATCTTGTAAATTTATCAATTCAGATGTACGTTATGTCAACCCGGAACATGTTCATAACCTTTCACAGTGGGAGACCAAGCAAAAACTATGAGCTATATTGGTTTGCCTGGCCATCTTTTGGTAATTGTTGTCGCACTAATTTTACCAAATTTCATTTTCATTCCTATATCATACTCTGTTATACGGCCTTGGTACGGAGAGGTTTAAATACAGAAACCCATCAACTTGATTAGTTCATCAGCGGTCGGACATTTCTCGTATTCGTCCGGTCAGGAAAAAAATTCAAGAGTTTACTCTATTTTGGGGAAAGAGTAGAATTTGTTGCGGAGCGTGAAGAAATGTAGAAATACATGGTGAACAACAAGAAGATAAAATTTATGCTATTTATACTTGCTTTTCTTAATTGTTCAGAATAAAGGTAAAAGACCGATAAAATTCCGTAAGTTTTTCCGTCTTTGTATTTGTCGATTGTATTTCAATAAGCCACGCAAAAAAGTACTCATCGACCACACTAGTGCGGTCTGTACTACAGAAATATCGGACCTCTGTTCATCGTACGGGCCTCGACTGGTTGCTCTACTACAGACCTCGGGCCCGCTCAATAAGTGTAAAATATTTCTTAATCCTTATCAAACTGTAGTGCCTATTTAATAAAGTGTGCGAATATGTGAAGCTTACTGTGCAAACTTTGATACGTGGTGTAAAGGAAACAGGATTATGCATGGTGGAATGAAAGAATGTAAACTTAAGAATGACAAGAACAACATATCATTCGGAAATTCATTGAATTCCATTTAGTTAACGCATAGCCCAGAGTACAATCTGAACATGACCCGTTGAGTAAGGGAGTTGAATCGAATTTGAAGATACTTTCTTATTTACCTCCACATGTTGAAATAGCTTATGAAAATTCAACATGACAGAGAAGCATTTTGCACAGATCTAACGCGCTTTGACTTTGACGTTACTGACAAGTGGGACATCAAGCCGCGGGCACATGACACAACAGACGATGTTGCAGTTTCCTAATTGCAGAGATGAATTGACGTTATAAGGCAGTGAACAGCATTAGGATTACAGCACAGGGCATTGAGGGCAAGCATTAAGAGAAAACTAAGGCCAGTATTCGTTTAGCGTTATGGCTTCGCTAACCAATACCACCACTGCTTTTTCTTTTCAAAAAATTTCCTCATGCCTGAGTACAATATACAGAATTCACGTAGTGTTGTGTGGAATGCCGCTCTGAGCGTTTCCGACTTTTAAATTTAGTTAAAGAAAAGTTGGAAGAAAAATACACATTGCAGGAATTTATTAATTGTCCTTAAGTTCACACATGCATTAGATGTTATCACCTTTCACCTCTTAATCTCTATGCAGGATATGAGAAACTCTGTATCGTGGAGTAGGGAAGTTTAGAGTTGAACAACGGACCAAGGTCAAAAATCCATAACTTCTATGTAGTAAATGGTGAAATTCATTCAAAATCAAAATTTGAAATATACGACCGCACTGGCCCTAAGATTTACACACTTTCTGATTAACATACGTAGGGGTTCTCATCCGCTAGCTTTTCCGCCTGTTCATCGTCAGATTAAGTTTAAGCTTCCCCAAGGTTCAGTAGAGACTCAGGCGAAGCGATCGACCAACGCAGAAAGTGAAAGTGTTTTTTCTGCTCTGTTAACACTATAACGACGGCATGGTGGCCACTCTTGAGACCTCTTGCAAATGCTTTCTTTATAGCAAAAAATTATACTGCTCAGACATGTTGCCACTCCGGTAGTTCATCAATCCAGTCAAAAATTCCCAACAACCGTAATGAGGGCAAAATAGTTTGAAATCGATTCAAAGACAACGAATTTAAATTGTGTGGTTGAAAAATTGCAAGGGTGAATAAGGAAACAAAAGTCCTCGATCTATGTCAATTGGTGGTAAGAAAGCGAACCCGATAGTAGACTTGCCTCCTTTTGATTTGTAATGTTAATTAGAATTTGAATTAATGAAATAAAGTAAAATGATTGCATTTGCCATTACTTTTAAGGTAGTTAACGTGGCGAGAACCAATATTGTGTTCCGATTCTTTGATAAAGTATTGAGTCAATGGGACGGCAGCTTTGCTGTCTATAAATTTGTACAAAGTTAACCACATATTATGCTGTAACCTGAAAAGATTGAAAAATCTTTTTAGTCAAACTTGAAATCGCACAAGAGTGTTTAAATTACGATATGACATGATTTGAGTTTAACATAACTGAGTAGACCTACATGGATGAATCGAAATGGTGGAAAATGATCCCCTTTTTCACAGTTAATCATGCTCACACAACGGCAATACTCTTAGTAATAATATTGTAATAATATGGCTGCTTGTTGAAAATTTGTTAGGGGATATTTGTGATACTTTTATATATTCAGGGTCCGGATTTTATAACTGTGAAAGACTACATGCAATGACAATGAGAAACAACTATGAAGTCGAACTTTTACTTGATATTTGAGATAATTATGGTTACAGTGTTTACTGAATCAAACAACATAAGCGGCCAAACATGAAGCATTCTATGCATGTTCATTGTGCACCCGAGATTCAATGATATCAATAAAAATATTAAAGAATCGGTTGCATAATTAGCAGTTGTCGATCAGATATAGCATTGTTATGATTTACATAAATTCTAAGTTTCCCTCTGACTTTCTAGGATAAAATGGTCAGTATTTCTGAAATGGTCAGTATAAATATACTTATTTACACGCATTAGTATTATAAATTAAATACAATATTAGTGTCCGAACTGTATGGGATATCACTACCGCTTGCCTTTTGTAGGCAATATGGTTCGACAACCGTATTGCAGCCCTTACATGTATATGTTAACGATGGGAAATTCTGCTCAAATAGCGGACCAAAAGTTATTGTGTGCGAAATTTCTTCCTAGTTACACGATTCGGGATTCTTCTTCAAAACGTCAATTTTTCTTATATCCCATTTTCAGTTCAATGTACATGTTGGGTTGATTTTCTAAACTTGAATATTGCCTACGTATGTCTCAATATTTAAATTTAGTTGTATATCTTCGAAAAGAGAATCATCAAAGCCATTATCTGATATGTTCAGCTAGAGTAACAGGCTGAGGGGTCGCCATGGATAGATTGAAAACAGAATTAGGCCTTACAAACAAGTGAAGCGACAGGCTTTGAGAAAAGAGCCGTGCAATGCGGCACTTAACCTATTAGCTTGACAAGTGAATCATCAAACAAACAAAAGCAACATTAATTCACCCTCAGAATGTTAAATCTGAATAGCACTCGAAATACTCCGATTCCATGCATATACTCCAGTTTTCGTCAATGTGTGAATACCATTATCCCGAACTGTGGGAGTATTACAACCAACAGCAAATACATGTTTACACAGATTTACACGAATCATTAAACTGACATAAGGTTGACTATTCTTAACTTCTTTCGCTTTTTTTAGATCAAAAAATCTCACAGATTGGCAAGGTCACTTGGAAGGTGTTGAAAAAATGGTATAATCAGAAGTGGGAGAAATCTGATCAGTAAAAGCGAATCGTATTTTCCCCGACGTGTTGTTATCATATAATACGAAATCACATAACACTTGTTATCTTACTTTGTAAAAGTGATATGCTTCCGAGTGCCAACCTCCTCAAACTAAGGAGAATCCTGTGCATGTCCCAAACATTAATGGACAATTACCTTCGAATAAATGAGAAATTTCTTCACAACGAGTGAAGTCTGTTGCTTGTTTGCAATTTTTTTCCTTATACCTAGAAATCCAAGGACTAACCTTGATGATAAGGTGTTCGAAAACCTAAGTGTGATGCCATACAAGCATAAAAGACTTAATTTCAAGAATACTTAATAAAAAAAACCACGTATGACTTCCTCAAAAGGCCTTTAAAACACATACACACAGATATATACAAAAATATACATAATGTATACACAAATTCACAAATAGACCTGCACATCTGCCTATATATATGTGCATGTTTAGGTACATATATTGCTTATGAATATATTTATATATATATATGTACATATATACTAATACAGCTTGGGTTATTACATGGGATTACTCTATGTCCCGTGGCCATCAACAATTTCAAAAGATATAATATCCATCTCATAGCCAAAAACTTCCATTTATAACAACTTACAACAAACATACTGCAATGGATATATCAAAGTAATATTTCAAACAAGTTTAAGGTAACTTTCTCCAATTTCAAAAGTATCAAGAAGCAGTTGAAGAAGTTGAAAATACGCAGCAAATTCGGATTTCTTTAACGAAATTAGTGGTGTTTTAGTATCAGGAAAAGTAAACTCAAACGAATACCTAATCTGAAAGGTAACTTGTTGAAAGTTGGATATTAACGTTGGTTGTTCGATATGTCACTTACTTTCAGGTTACGAACAATTGAGTTTTAGAGCTAGATTTCGACTTATGACTTCGTAAGACAGTCAGCACACACGTTTCACCGTATCCTTATATTTTAGTACATCGGTTGACGGAAATCTTGACTTGTCATGCATAGATTTGTACTAGTTTTCGTTGTACGGACGATTTTTCCGGCAAGATTTACCCACGGAAAACCCAACGATATTCGTTAATTTTAAGATTTGACTCTCTGTAGACATCAGAAGCTATAAGTTCAGGCTCTTTTCCACCGTTAACAGATACATGCCCTGTCCTCTATATTAAGTACCATCTTATCGATAGCTTCTATTTTTCGTAACTTTATTTCTATTTTAATTTGCCTTTGCCTTTCTATTACAATGGTTGCATTTCTATTCCAAGCAAATGTAATGATCTTCAAAACTTAATGAAGAAGAAATAGAACCTTCGTATCCTAATTAACTAAAGCTTACTTTGACTAGTTAACCTTGAGAGTGTGTTTCGGACATTAAAGGCTCAAGAAGTAGCTAGCATTCCAGTTTCTAAGATCAAATTCTATACTCCAGGTTTAAAACTGGTTAATTTCAGAACATATTTCTGACCTCAAAGGTACTTCAAATCATGTTACTAATGTGCTAATAGTCAAAATTCATTCGAACTATTCCAGGAATAACAGGTTGATTTTTAACCTCTCCCTGATCGTATTCCACACCTTAAAAGCATACTACACATAATATCCCAGTTTATATATCAGTCACCAAATTCACACTCCATAGTTTGATTTCCAAAACTTGTTTCAAATTTTATAGATGTGCAGTGGTATCCTAGTCTACGCGAGGTACATAATTGCACTGCACGGAGTCCACGGTGTTGCAGAAACACCGGATGAGTGTATAAATTGAAAAAGCGAGAAGAACGTGTCATTATTGACTTTGGTTATACAATTACTCGTGGAACTGAATTGATTGCCGCAACACAACACATCAAAAATTCAAAATTGCTTTGTAATCTCTAATTAAATCACAGGAATATTTGGGCTTTATTTATCGACTACTGCATAACAATTTCGACCTCAACAGAAAGTAGAATAGAGTTTGTCCACGATATAAAATGGGAAAGCAAAGACGGATGAGCCATTACTGTGAAAGGGACAAGGTTCTGGAACTGTGTTCCAATCAAATTTAGGAATTAAAATTCCCAAACATTTCAGAGGTATACTCCTCAAAAGTACTTTTCGATTTAAAAAAAAAAAGAAATTATAACAATATTCAGTTCTATTAGCAATTCTTGATGGTAATGTTTGTAGAAGCACGTAATTCTTGACTTAATTCCAATATATTTTTTTTTATTATTGTGATATTGATGTGATGGTTTGATTGCATTGTACGTATTTAACTGTGAACTACGAGTATATTTTAACTCGTACAGCCAACCATTATTCCACATTAAATAAAGTTGCTATGTACTAATGTAACTATTTACATACAACAGGCACTCTTATAGTCAGAATATCTTCAATACCTCGCGAATACGTTCACTAGTGTTCCATTAATTTTGCTAATGCTTACTTCTTGTCCAGGTATAGCGACATGATTTGAAGAATTTATTCAAAATCTTATACATATAGGTACATGCAGTGCTTTCAAAATCTACTAAGCCGTATTTCGTCTCAAGACATACCGAGCTTTCCCGTCATCTGAACAATGATAAAAAGGTAAAGTGAAGCGTAGGTAGTAATGAACGACGTGTTTGAAAAGCGGAAAAGTTGCGGTGGGAAAAGTCGAAATTTAACAGAGGAGACACAGTGACTTGTCGAGCGAAGACCATGCTCTGCTATCGGTCCACTATAACTCCTAGACACGCACGTAGCATTAGTCATATTCATTAAAGTTTACTTCTTTCAGAAACATAACAACTTGCCATTGAAAATCTATTTAAGACCTTGGAGATACATTCATCAACGTTCAAATTTTCTAACCTTTATTTTCTTTCCAAATATAGTAACCTGATCTGCAGGACCTATCCCAGATGTTAAGGACCAGTACAGTGATGTTCCAATTTCCTAAGGATGACTTCTTCTCAATGAAGTTATGAAAATTAAGCTGATTAAGTATTTTGAATTTCTTTCAGACGATGAAAAAATGCAAGCCAAAATGCTCCAAGTATCAATTCAGTTCCAGAGATAACCTGATTTGTGGACATACATTGTGGTAATCGAAATTACTATACAAAGTTTGCTTCTCTTCGACACAAAATAAGTGACCTGATAAGTTTCAACGACAATTTTCAAACCTTAAAAACACATAGCTGTAGCGTTCCGGTTTTACCATAGTTCACTCCTGTTCCAGATACATACATACATATATACATATATATATACATACATACATACATACATACATACATACATACATACATACATATATATATATATATATATATATATGTACTTAACGGCACGACTTTCAAAACCTATTTCAGGTTTTAAAGATATAGCAATGTCCTCGTTCACTCAATCTACGGTCTGTGGACGTGAATGTTACTTAACACGTGGTTGTTGATACTTACAAGTACCAAATCATTTTCAACCTGGAATATTTTGAAAAAAATTTCGAGAGTCACTCGTGAATCGAAGAAATAACCTTATGATTGCCAGAGAGTAGCGATACCCATCGAGTCACAAGAACTTCTCTTGTAGTGTGAACTCTACTGTATCAATTCGTTATGGGTAATGTAGGTGCTGTTTGCCAAGTCTGCGGGTTTGAATTCTCGTCAGCTACTCAATACTCTTAATGAATAGTTGACATATTGAGACTCGAATTCTCTCCAGTCTGAATGCCGCACCCATAATGAACCAATAAACAGTTTACTTTTCGTTTTAAAATCACAACTCATGCAGCCTAGAGAACCCCACCAAATACCAATAGGTTGCCAGTTCAATTTCACCCAGGGTTTCAAAAACCTTTTCCGAGTGGTTAAGTCTAAGAAACAGATGAATTCATGAAACCTTACCGAGTCTGACGAGTGGGGAAGCGAGTACAGTCAAAGGTGAGGTTATATATATATCTATTAAGTTAATTTTCAGTACCTAATTTATGACCATAAGGACTCTGTGTAGACATTGGACATTCAATAGACGTTTAAGGAAGCAGTATGCTAACCAAAATTTCCTTACGGTTTTAATCCTGATCATTTTAGATGTAACAGGCTTATTTTAACAGGGAGACCAGAGACATAATTGCTTTTCAGATTGACTTCACGAAAAGTTGACCAAAATTTTTGCGTAGTATATTAAGGCTTGGTATTGAGACAGGAGGAATGGACTGATTTTAAGTGTAGAGCTAAATACTGAGCGAGACCTCTGGGAAAAGTGTGGCTTAAGTTTACCAAGCATAAAATATGATTCTATCACAGGAATATCCAAGCTTGAAAATTCTATAACGGTGATTGACCTTCCAGCCAGATTACTCGATGTCCCTAATTCGCTTCATGTATAGCATGTCCAGTGCAGTCGCGTAGAAAACCACTCAATTCTATGCAGCCCTACAGCAGTCGTTGACTACATAGAAAGTAAAGTAGCCTAGAATACAAGTAAAGAAACTAGATTTGACGTTGGTGGTTCCATACAATGTCAGACGAAGTGCGACTAACCTGATATCAGCACCCATGGGCGAGTAGTGCCAATGAGGTGGCAAACATGTAGGTGCAATATAAATGAAATTATTCTTCTTTCAAACTGGTACACGATCGTACACCACATCGAACAGAATCTTTTTCATGGCTGATCAACTCATTATGCCATCTCGACTACTAAACGATACGGTGAACTCTCGTTTAGCTAGAACCAAAGTTAACTTCGCAGCCAGACTGAATGGTCGTGAGACACAGTTCAAGAGAAGCTTATGTTTATCAGAACGATGACGGCATTCTGAACAGCTTAAAAATGGTACAACTGAGCCTCACAGCAAGCCGGTCGTAAACAATACAGACCACTTCCAACTTATTTCCTCGACATTTTTCTAGCTTTACAGCCTTTCAGTACCATTGCTGCCAGCACATTTGCCGGTAGTAAAGGTTACAGTCCACTTACAACCTATTTCCCCGACATTTTTCAAGCTTTGCAGCATTTCAGTACCATTGCAGCCAGCACATTCGACATTGAGGGCGAGTAGAACTAAAAGTCCCAGTAGCTGACGTCATCAGGGCGTGAAAATGCTCTGAGGGCTCAAACACACGCCACAATGCGTGAAATGCTAAACGGCACACACAGGAAGACTATTTCAAGATGGAAAAATGTGCGATGAAAAACAGGAAGCTATAGGTCAGTCAAAGCCTAGTTTGATTCATATCCTGGCCTAAGTTTTACATTAATGCTTACCTTAACTGTAGTCTCTATGTGGACCGCCGCCTCAAAATCTCGTGCTTCTCCAAGGCTACTTAGTAATATCTCCAACACTGTGTGCAGCGTTCGGTTTTACCGAGTATCCTTGCTTTCAGACTTAAAAACAGCGTATTCAGAAGGAGGACAACACTGCGAATAGTCTCGGAACTAAGCCTTACAGGCAGCCTTTATTTAGTGCGAAGAATTACAAGACGTTTTCCTCCACGCTCTCGGTGTGACTGCGTCAGGTTTCCAATACTTGACGACGAATAACGTTTAAATATGTTATCAACAATGTTGAACGGCGTGCGTCTGGCAATTCTGAGTGTTCTAAAAAAGTACATCCAGATGTTCAACCCGGAAATAGAGACCCAAGATTCAGGGGTTTTTTTGAGGAATGCCAACAGCTTGTTAAACCGTATCATATCATCAAAGGTAACTTTTTGCAAAAATGAGCTCACGTAAGAATGCAATAGCGTGATGACACTGTACGCGTTTTAAGTAGAAAAGGCGTCCGAATGACTTTGCTTAAAAGGGTATGTCAGGTATCATTCAAGGATTGGCCGTGGTCTGAAATTGTAGGGGTATGTTTTGGTAGCTATTAAAAATTCCCTCTTTTAGGCATGTGACTAGCAAGAAGCGAAGATTCTTAACTCCCTATTTCATTTTGTGGTCATGACCCTCATGAGCTCATGAGCAACAGGCCTTGGGTTCATTGAACTTAAGAGGTTCATCATGTTTGCTTTAGACTTTAAAAACAAGCAAAAGAAGGCTTCGAAACATTATCAACTCAATTCACATTTGTGGGAGAAGAAATACTTTCTCAGCCAGTTTCAATTTTTAGAAGGTTTCAGCTAGTTGTTGCTTATTTCGCTATATTCTTCTTCAAGTTTTTAATCTTTGCTGCTCACACGAGGAAGATGCAGTCCATGTAAGCTACGGGTAGGGTCTGTTGGGTAAGAGTTCTCCTGAACTCAGTCTCCAAATGAAAAAAGTATTTTGTTTTTCTTGATTCTTATAGAAAACAAAAAAGAAAATCACAGCATTACATCATTGCACTAATTCCATTTAAACCAGGGAAAGGGAATGTTCAAGATATGAGGAAAAATGAGTATGGAAGTCGTAGGCGTTAAAATTTAAGAAGTAACACGCTTATTTATTCAACCGCAGAATAATAAAAAAAGTGGCTTCTGATTGGGAATTCAGCTTACTGTCTTGACCTGTCTCTTTAGCACGTTCACTAAACGAACGACATAACACTAAAATCAGGGCCAGAGACGTGGCCTTTGCTTAATGATGTTTACTCAAGGGTGGTAATTTTGGTCGAATAGTAACAACGATGTCGTGTTTACGTCCATAAACATGAAGATAAGACGATTACGAGAAAAGGAAATAAAAATGAAGATTAAACACCCTATTCTGACAACCGAGGTGTTTAGAGAAATTTAAATCTCTGACTGAGCGGAAATATAGAAGAAACGGTAAATATCATATCAAACACAAAGGAATTAACCGCATCGCAGGAATTACAGGCACTTGTAGAAATGGAAAAATAACAGCTTTAAGAATGCAAGAGTTACCCTAAATAACTGCAAATAACACTGCGATTACGGTCAACAAGTTAATTTTCACTTTATTGCAATCCAGCATACGTCGCACAGGTATAGCAACCAACTAACAGTATTTTTGCATTTCTAAGAAAATTCACATGCAAAAAAAGGTCACCAAAGATCATTTAACCATTTTTAAGACGATAATTACCCAATACATTCCAAGGATCTAATTTTCTTTTTCAATTTCCTGGATTTGAGCGAAGTGGATCACAATTCAATTTGGAATGTTGCCGACAGAAACAGCTAAAGAGGGTAAGTAAACAAATGAACCATAAAAGGGACCCCTCTTTCTCACCAAGGCATCCTCAAGTCTACCACTTGTCTTCCATCTCGAACAGTTTTAGCAAAGAAGTTCAGGTAAGCAAGAATGGCTGATTGAAGTTTTTCTACATTGTAAAAAGAACTGGATATAATATGTTCCTAGCAATAAGGTTTTTGCGATATTGTTATGCACGATATGTCATGTTTCTGGTTTATCAGAGCTTCATATCTTTCGAGGCTGAAAGTTGTGTATTTAGAGCTGTATTTCAAATAAGTGTATACCAAGCTCGCGTGTCGTACAGAAACATACAAATTTTGCTAAACTGCTATGCTTGAAACAATCACAGTGAAACCTAAGTAAAACATGTCTTTTTGAATAGTTTACATTGAATTCCTCAGCCTTATAAAGGAATTTCAGCATTAGTTTACACACCAGTAGACCTGCTTTAAACAATAACCTTTGCAAACCACTGGCAAGCAACAGTTTTAGTTATGCGATTTGCACGTATTTTGTCTTTCTGTCAAAACGAAGGAACACATGTTGGATTATAGGGTAAACGTATACAAATGTGGTTTTCCCATTGCAGACTTACCAAACGAAGTTGAGTTTTTTCTCTCCCAATTTTTACCTGGCAAAATAAAGGCTGTTTCAGCTTATTGTTATTCATAATTACGACACTACAAGTGTAATTTCAAATATGATCACCCAAGAGAGACCTTATCCAGGCATTTTTTCATTGATACTTAGGGTTTATTACTTGTGATAAGCTTATTGCAGTTGGCTGTAGCAGCTAATTCCCAGCTGCATTTTAACTCACAAACCAACGCTGGTGTGTTCTATATTATACAAAATATGGCTTTGAAATAAGACGTGAAACGGAGAGATTTAGAAATAATAAGACATACCTCCTCTTTCGCAAGGCGGAAGTTGAAAACGATATTTGTAAAGAGTTTACCTAGTATTGGTACAGCTGAAAGCCAATTTCATCAAACAAAATGCAGCCCAACAAACTACTTAGGCTGGATACAATTTACCAAAATCAGCTAAGAAGAAAGAAATCTTGATTGGACAATTTAAGGCTATTCTCGATATAGACATCTTCTCGATGTAAACTATAACGCGGGAACAGAGATATGTCGGTCGATTAGAGTAAATGAGAGGTTTAATCCAACTTTACTATTACTTTGCACTTTCAAAGGTAATTCTTGTTTTAAATTTTATAGCATATACTATCTTTTTGCATAAAATTGTTTTTACGCTGTATGAATACTAACAAATTCCTCACAAACATCGTTTGCAACTTCTGTCTTGCAGAAGTGGAGTTATGCCTGTTTGTAGCAGATATAATGTTCTCAAACTCATTAATAATTCACGAAAAAAAACAAAAGAAATACATAATTAATCAGTATTTAGAAATCGGAGGAAGATTACAGCTGAATTTTTCCGAAAATACTGGTTCGTTTGAGAAGTAATTTCAAACACTCGTTTAGTGTTCTTCCTCCGACTTCTACATACCTCAAAACTCGTTAAAAAAACTCGGCTTCGCCTCGTTTTTCAACTCGTTTCTCGGTATCTAGAAATCGGAGGAAGAACACCAATTCGTAATTGAAATATTACTTAACTTTCAAAATCGCTGGTATTTTATTTGACAAATAAAATTTCTTTCAATGTTACCTCATGTTCCTGCCACCTGCAAATCAGCTTTTTTTCATCTTCGTACGTAATTAAAAATATATCTGAGGTTCTAATCTTTCTTACACTGGACACTATCAAAACTATTATTCATGCCCTTAAGATCTCAAAGTTGGATGACTTTTGGAATAAGTGACAAGACTTCAGTACATCCAAAATTGTGCAGCCAAATTCACACTGCTTATCAATATTTTCGACTTCCACCTGAGCAAAGAAATAAACTCAAAATTTTGGCAATCACCTTTACAACTCTTCATGGACAGGCTCCACAAATGATGTGTGATCTATTAAAATATTATAACTCGAGTTGAACTCTCCGCTCACCTGGTCAAAATCTTCTATGTAAACCTGCATTCAGTCTCATGAAATATGGTGGCCGGAGATTTGTTGTTTTTGCTCGAACTTCATGAAACTTGGTTATACTTTGGAAATCTGATTCTACTGACACTTTTAAATGTCAACTTAAAACATGGCTTTTTACTCACTTATACTTTTAGTTCTAACAATATTTTATGATTTTAATGGTATTGTTTTTCTATCTTTCTGCAATGTATTACCTTGAAGTTTTTTTCGGCAAATACTCTAGTTTGGTGACATTTGTAAGTAATATTTAAAAACCCAGCAGGAGTGCTTTATCGGGATTTAAAACACGAGGCTATCGCCTCGTGTTTTAGATCCGATAAAGTACGTACTGCGAGTTTTTTAAATATTTTATAAAATTCACCTCTTAATACGCTAATTCATGAAGAAAGTTTAGAAATTTATGTTTTCTAAACCTTGTTCACATATAGAGAAACATGTGCCTTCATCTCATATAAAGATACCACGCGCTTATGATGTTCCTTTGTATTTTCATCATGAATTTTTAATGAATTTTTTTAGACAGTTTAGAAACGTTATTTCTTGATCATTAAGGTGTAAAGTGCCATTGAATGTTTGGAAATGGCGCTACATAAGTTTTTCCTCGTTATTATTATTATTATTATTATTATTAATCTTAATATATTGGATGATGTGTAGACTTGAAATAATAACAATAATAATAACAATAATAATATACAATAATAATTATTGTTATTAGTATTCCAAGTCTACACATCGTCCCATATATTAAGATTATTATAATTACAATTACAATTATAATTATAATAATTATTATTTACATTATTGTAATTATCATTATTTTCATTAATATTATCCTTATCATTATCATTATTATTATCATTATTATTATCATTATTATTATGTCACAGGTTACCTCATTCCCATATCTTCAGTAAGTTTAAGCCTATCAAGAGTCAATTAGAATATCAAAGAGCTTTAAATATCATCACTGATTATAGCCAAAGTTCATTTAAATTAGATTAACTTAGTTTTCATTTTTTCGGCACTTTGGTATACAATTAGTTTTCTAGTGTCATTCAATTCCCATGCTACCGGAATTATTCTTATAGTCATACCTGTATCTGCAAATTTTAATTCAGATCTGTCGGGAACAGAATATAGCAAACACATCATCATCGTCATCATCATCATCATCATCATCAACATCATCATCATTATCATTATCATCATCATTATAATCATCATTATCATTATCATTATTACCACCAACATCATCATCATCAACACATCATCATTATCAACACAATCATCATCATCATCATCAACGTCATTATTATCATTATCGTTATCATCACCATTGTCATCAACACATCATCATCAACATCATCATCATCAACATCAACACATCATCATCAACACATTATCAACATCATCAACATTATCATCATCATCAACACATCATTATCATCATCAACAACAACATCATCATCATTAATATTACAATTTGGCACCATTTTTGCGTTTTCGGTTATATTCTGTTGTTTGACTTCTTCAGTTTGTATTTTCATGTTTGATTTCAGAGAACTTATGCAGACATGATGTCCACTAAAATGATTGCGATACTTATTTTCGCAAGCGTTCTGCTCAGCTACAGAGGAACGGCTGGTTACCGGTTGTCATGGTCAAACGAAGGAACGAGAGTGCACAAGGTTCGCAAAGTCGCAACAACAGGTTGCTTCAAAATGTTTGGCGCTTTTATTCACCATTTATCGATATGTGAAGTCATTACAGACTGAATTACTTTGGGATAGAGTTCGACTTTTGTACTGTTACTGCGTTCATTCTTGTTGTAACTTGAACACAAAGACCCATGATGAATAATTTCTCGTTCAACAAAAAACATCAAAGCTCAGGAAAATATGCGAAAGTCTAACGCCGCCAGGAAAGAGTTAAGCGAGAAAGTTAAAATATATTTTAATGAATCTGCCGTTTCGTTGCCGCAAGCAACATCTGCAGAGATTAAATGACTGATTATCAGGTTGACAAATATATTGGTAAGAATTTCTAAATAATTATCATTCAATCTCTGCATGAAGATGCTGCTAGCGGCAACGAAACGACAGATTTATCAAAATGAATTTTAACCTCCTCGCTTAATGGCTCTATTTCGCATACTGTGCTGGGCTTTGATAGTTCCTCCCTTGTCTATTATTTTTAATTTCTTAAAAACGTAAGCCAGTTGTGGTTTTTTGACATTTTGTACAAACAACCAATACATGAAAAAAACAAAGTTCATTATTTCTGGTGTATAACCTTGGTGTATGAAATATATTTTTCACTTACCAAGATCCCGTTTACACTACAACATTTTGAGCACGGCACGGCTAATTAGCCGTGCCGTGCTCAAAATATACTGGGGTGTTCGGCACGGTTAAATTTTTTAGGCACTGGTACCCAATTTCAAGAAGGCCGCACCGTTTACACTGTGAAAATCACCCATGCCGTGTCCAAAAATAGCGGCACCCGTACCAAAATTTTAGCAGTGCCATGCCCAAAATGTTAATAGTGCAAACGTGGTTCAATTAGGCAATTCTTTTACCTGTCCAACTGAGTCCGTCAGGCGAAGTTTCTCGTTTCGATATAAAATGCTTAATGCATACCGTGTGAAATGGTATACCTCTGAAATGTCTGCAAGCTTATCATCACATGTCTGTGACTGATTTTATCGAATACAATCTAATGCTAATTTTTTTTTTTTTATCTACTTTTTACAGATCGTCAAGCGCTGCACTGTGCGCTACAAGCCTTGTAAAAGCGTCTCCGAATGCGTGTGCTCCTCCGGCGACAAAAGTTGTTCAAGCCGCTGCAGTTCATACAACTTCATTTGTCGGTCGCACATGTGCATACACGACGACCAAGATACTAAACCATATCATCGTCAGCCATTATCGTAACGTCCTCGTGTCGGCAAAAATGATATCAAATAATTTGATTACTTGCTCTAAGTTTCTGTCGGATGATAGCTGGAAAATAATTTAAGTTAATTTTTCAAATTTATCACAAAAAAAATTAGGTAAGAGAATTGCTTTTTGGTGGAAAAAAACGGCCTTATTGCCTAACTTAATTCCAAATTCTTGAATCTGCCGACGTTTGTCATCGAGCAGAGCAGTCAGTCGATCAGACTGTAGGATTTGTGTAAGTCTGGTCATTATATGTCGCTATATATCATTGATGTCATACTATAACCAAAGTACTTTGTCAATGTGTTATAAATCATAATGTATTACAACAAGTTTGTTCAAAATTTCAAATTTTCCATCTGCCTAATTCCCCTATGATCGCCCATCCAAGACGAATATAATGATCATAAATTCATTCAGATTTCCCCATACACTGACCTCGCTCCTTCGTGACTCGGTCTTCACGAAAACCTCAGCCGGATACTTTCCGGTACAGACAACACATTCTGTTCGTAAGCAGTTTACTCCATGCATTTTGGTTCATTCCTTCATCGCTTTTAACCCTCTTTATGTTTACGAGGTGGCGGTTTAGTTTTATTTGCTTGTTTTTACCAATGACTTCGTGTTTTTTTACCTGATCGTATAAATCCCTGCAAAAAAGTCATTGAAAAAACGATTTAATTACGTTACAAGCAGTCAATCGGTTGGTAATCCCTTGTATACGTTTTGGTTTCCATTTCAAATCCTACCGGCATTATGTAAACGTGACTAAGTTTCCAACAAATACAAGGAACACGCTGGCAACGTGAAAACTGAGCAAAAATTCAGATTGAAAGATGGTCGCAAATATTCATAGTCATCATTCATTCATGTATTACTAACATATTTTGACTACAGGCAGGCAGCGCCAGGGTAGAGTGACTTTGAGATCCTCGAGCCAGTCCTCGCTTGCTATATCTTTTCTCGCCATCAGAGTCGTGCACCCATACAGCTCTTCCAGAGGCTCATAAGTCAGTAAGCTCGTGGATTTGATTCCCATCAGGTCTTTGACAAACAAATTTCCTGACGATTGCAGATCTGACGGCCGCCAGCATGCGATAACCTTAACCTAAGAAATGTAAATCCATCCCGAGATTCTGTTACTTGACGATCCGCGGTCATGCATTGTGATTCCGCCGGCAAACTAAATATTTCTCCCTCAATTCGCCTATAACTTGCCATTCACACTTCCTGAAACCTGGTCAAGCACTGAAACTAGTGTCCGACTTTAGCTATAATGCATATTAATATAATACCACATCATGACTGGGAAAATGTCAAGGCGAATTTGCAGGATTTTATCGAAACGTCTTGCAGGGTGAAGTGGTTAGTGACGAATTTTTGCTCACATTTCAGAAGCTTTGACCTTGGCTTAACCTCTTAAGGCAGATGAGATATTGGTATGACTTGTTTGTGGTGCATATATGATGACTACTTAGTGGTCTGTATACACCTACAAATTAACATACAAATTAGTGCATGGAATTATAATTTTCAGGGGAAAAAACGTGTTTTATTGGAAGGCTTTTCTGCTTGAAAAAATTTCATAGGCTTTCTTAAAAGGTGTCAGTTACTTGCGTTTATAAACAATCAATTATATAGAGACTGCACTATCTACAACAGATCTTAATTTCCGCACATGATATGGGAACATATTTAATACTTCACGACTAAAAAAGAAAAAAAATTTCAATGAATATCACACAGCCGTAATTCACTATATTTCTCCATTAACGTTTAAGAAAATAATAAGCTTGAAAGATGTCTATCGTGGCTTTCACGGTGGGCGCTAAGTTGAAAGAACACGAGAAAGGTATGTAAACCGAGATGCAATACCAAGTGTTAGCTTTTTGAGAGTTCTTACACAATTTCCGACAGGTATTCCTCTAGAACTCGATAGAGATTCTGCGGCGCAGGGTTCTAGCTCATTGCAAAATGGCTGGTCACAATATATTCTAGATGAATAAGATTGCTTCAAGAGTTTATGAGGTTTCCTTTTATGTCATTGATGGTGCCAACCTAGCGTGGCGAGCAAGTCAACAAAATTTACTCACCTCTAAAATTAGCAACACTAAAATGGCCTATGACGTCATACAAAAAAATTACTCGGACTTACTACAAAAGAAGGAGCGTCCGTCAAAACCTTTTGCAGCCGCAGCACAGCTTCATTATGACTACGAGGCATGCAAAAGAGGTTGTGATCAAATACCACCGCTATCTACAGGGTGTAGTTGAAAAATTTTAACGTGTAAGGTGACATCAGGTCCGATCCCTCCTTGAAGATATGGTAACGGAACACGTCATGATATTGTAGAGGAAGGCTGCCGAAATCAGTAAGACCAATTAAGGGAACATATGAAGTAAATCAGCCAATGACACTTGACATTGCCTCTCCCATTCACCCTGCTCTGGACACCAACGTCCCACCCATTAACAAAGCTAAGCACCGTTCGTGTGATTCTCCTCCCAGTTTCATAAGGAAGAAGGACCACTAATTGCCATCCTCTCTTTTCCTACGAGTCACCTCATTTAAACGATCACACCGCCCACGTTTACCAAAGCAAACTCATTGATGAAATTCACTCCCATGCATCAAACATTGCATTTATATATAAAGACTCCTTTGATGAGATGAATTTCTTTCGAGCGCACACAAAATTACACTCGGGTTTCCTGTCAACCACTGTAAACCTTTCCGACAATCATATGAAGACAAGCAACGCATTGTCATTGTCTTTCATGACCAAATGTTCAGAGATGTAGGTTTCTGAGCTTGGACTTCTGAGGGAAAACAAGTATCCGTTCGACTTACAGCATATAACGCGACTTATTCTTTCTTTCACTGGCTTGAGGTTTTAGTTAAGGATTGTCACTGGACGTTAAAACCTTTTTACCGAGTGATTTTCAAGCAGGATCTTGCATAAGTATATGTACATAAGTGAAACTGGGCAAAATCTGAATTTACGAAAAAAGAAACACAATACTTCATCGATTTCGAAATTTTACATATCAGCTCTTCCTAAACGTGCTTGGAAACAGACCACCTAGTCAAAACCGAAGATTCGATTCTTTTCATCTCATTCAAGCAAACCCAATGAGAAAGACATTGCGACTCTTCAAGCTAATAGAATGATTTTTGTAATTCTTATAAAAAATTTAGAAAAAACACCCAGAACATTCTATTTTACTATTTCCATTAGATCATTAATTTCTGCGGCATGTCACAAAAATCAGCAGACAAACCAATATCGGTCGATATCTCAACCATTTTCCGTTCACTTCACAACTTTTTTTATATCTATATATATTGTACCATAATATTGAGGATTCCGGCAGGAGTTATTAATTTAAATATGACGTACGGATGCAAAGCTTACAGTACTCATGGTTAACGAACGTTGATATGTATTTTCGCCACGAGTTTTCATACCTTAGAGACGACCCGAGAGGCCGGAATAAATAAACAAAGTGTAACTATAAATCAATACTATTAATTGAGAGCAATGCGCCCAAGCAAAACTTTGAAGAACATAGTATTGAAGTAACTGCATCTATTGAACTTATCATCTCACTCGACAAGTTCAAGGTAAAAGTATATATTCGCTGTAACGGCAAAGTCACTCGAAGTCATCCGATCTGTCATTATCGCATCCTGATGTTATCTAATATTTCAAATTGCGGTCAAGCACTACAAACATTTGTTACCTGGCAGACAATATCCAAATGACCAGTATTTAACCTCGCATTATAGGAATTCCTTCGTGATTCACACGGGTATGAAAATTTGCCTATATTTCCAAGTCTGAAACAATTTCACTCATCTGTGTCAAAAGGGAAGAAGTGAAAGTGAGCGTAGAAGGTTTGGTATGGAAAACAAACCCACTGATTAACCATTGTGTCGTCCCCTCATATATAGCTTTCTCGACATTTCCGCTTCCTTCTTGTTATATTAAAAAATCCTCAACAAAGGAATTTTTATTTTATTTGCTTGGCAAAGTATTCCATTACACCAGCCACAATAATACGAAGCAATGAATGGTATGGTAACTAAAAATGCCTGATACTTTAAGACTTGTGTAAACGATACGGAAACAAGAGAATTGCAATATTTCGGTTAATTAACCCATTCGGAGTCTCCACTGTTTTGTAATCGATAAAAATACTAAGTGGTTATCGAAATTTCTAACCCAGAAATTAACTGGGCAGATAGTAAGCAGTCGTGATCCCGCGACTATAGAGAGAGGTCGCATTGCATCGGGATCAGTCATTTCAATTTAACATGGTTTAGATTAATCTGGTTGGTTTGTTCCTCAATAGAACGCTTTTCCAACATTTTTCAATGAAGCTGTTTCAACCGAGTATTCAATCTGGTGAAAAAGTTGCCATCACCTAAACTCACCCAAGACGCTTGTTTCCCAACAGGGTACGGAAAAACCCAACTAAACCAAGCAATCAACCCAATACTGTTGATGCTACAGAATATGATCTAACGGAATTTCTCGCACAACAAATACTAATTTATCAGTACACGTTGTGCAAAGTCTCAATGGTTTGAACACGACAACTGCAAAGATTTGAACATGACAACTGCAAAGATTTGAACATGACAACTGCAAATATTTTCACGTTACGTAAATCACTATATTTCTTCTATCTACATTTATTTGCATTTTGAAGATGGCGAAGTATGAGCAATTTGAATTATTTCAAACTCAAGGTATGATTTCATTCTTACTAGCTAAAATATATACACAGTCGATTTGGTAGAGAAAGGAAAAAGTGGGGTCATCAAGTATACCAAGCTTTACTTTGTAAAAAACCAAACCAGTAAATTGGTAATTTTTTTTTCAAGAAAACGGAAGATAATTAACTTTGTACTTCCCAGACTGGCCAGACATATTAACCACTAACTGATCAAGCTGGACTGGGTTTGCAACAATGGACGTTTCAGAGGATCGTGCATCAGGATACCAGCACACAGACGAACACAAAGTTGATGATCTGGGCAGTTTAGAGGGTGAAGGGTCCACCGAAAACGGTTTCGTTTTTTTCTAAAAGCCTTGTTCAATATTGTAGAGTTGGAAGGAGATTGAAGAACTTTTAAAGTATAAAATTTGAGCCAAAGCAGGCAACCAAAAGATACCGAAATATGGTCCAGCAGTTGATTAGATGTCATACAAGCCTGGTCTTGAAAGGAAAGCTTGAACGCTTTTCCCATAGGTCTCTGATTTTAAAGAGATTTTTGAGAATAAATCAGGTACATTTTAAGTTTGAAGCCTTTTAAAATTTCCTGGAGATAGGTTTCACGCCTTTTAAGTTTACTTCAGCAAAATTCCAAGTGAATTACCATTCAGTAAAGATTTGACATATTTAAGTAGCTAATGAAGAGATTTTGATACAAGCATAACCCCTTTTGTAAAACGTATTCTAAAAATGCGATTTTCCATTAAGTGCTCTCTATAACTGCCTTTGTTTAAAATTCCATTCATAAACCCGCCTTGGTGAATGCACAACCACACCAATTAATATCAAGATTCGAGCTATTATGAAATGCCGTCAAATTGAAGTGCCTTGTTTCCGCTGAGACGCTCTGAATAAAAACTCCATTTAGCCTACAACCAAATCATTCGAGTAATCGTTCAATCCGCTCTGAGAGCCGCTTGGAATTTGTGAGATCAATAACCTTTGTGAAAATGAGGGAAACGTTTTCAATAATAACCACGAGCCTCTTGTGTATACTGATAGTTACAGCAGTTAACGGAAGGTCACTGCGAAAGAGCTTGGTCAAGAAAAAGTTCACCAACGAAGCACTTTCAGCAAGTAGACAGTGGATGGAGGATGCCATGATAGAAATGGTTAGTAATTGACTACGTATACATTAGCTGAAAACAAAGTAACGGAACTGGCAGTCCTCGGGACTTGCATGACTGTGTGGATTTATTGACTGAACAAAAGATTCATTCATTATCGCACGAAAAAGTTAGCGGACGAAATTGCCCTGTAAGGTTATTTTGCCATGTTGGCTTCTTTCGAAGGAGTCCGTAAACACCATTGCTAAAACCCCACACAACGGTCACTCATCGAATAAATGCCAAGATATTTGTTTAAGTTAGGAAAGTTTGTAGCAAGATAATTCTCTCGCCGGTTCAAGGGTCACTGAAGTACAATAAAACCAAACCAAAATCTCCAACCGTTCGTGGGAACATAAAAATTACAAACCAGCTTCGTCTTATGGCACCACCGATAAAAAATCGCGCAATTTCTACGGACAGTAACAAAATGCCAGTTTGTGTAAAAATCGTGATTATGTCTTAAGTCCTACGCAGTTACAACACAACTCAAAAATCACGTCATATTGCAACTGCCGCACAGACAGGACACAAGTCGAATACTTGGATTTATATCCGACCACCAAACATTTGTAGTTTTGGTTCTACGTCTGCGTGTCGGTAGTTCGATCGTTGAGGATGACTGCATGGTGAGCGTCTCACCGGTCATCGGAAAGCAACGGTTTCGATCTTCCCCTGGGGGTCTGAAACTGTTTCTGAGGATTTACGCTGGACGACCGCCAACTAATGGCCCATATCGTAACTCCTTACAAGCGGGTACATTCACAACATTCATTACGTCATGTCAGTTTTTACCACAAGCGTATCTCATTTAAACAATCCTCGACTAAGAAGCTGCGTGGCAAAAGAAGAAACAAAATAATTCATAGAGGGAAATCTTTATATAGAAATTAAACAAGATCCGTGCACACACGCGTTGAAAGACTTTTAATTCGCGTGTTTTCATGTAAATCGTTTGCGTTCGAGTGAACTTTTTTCGTGCGCTATTATAAAATTTTTGGCAGGCTCTAGTTATTGTGATTCAAGGGTTTCATGTATAAACACCAGCAGAGCAATTTCTGCCCAGAATAATCTCCTCAAGGTTTCAGTCAAATTTTGATACTGATCGCAGTTGATTGACAGTAATAGTGATCTTGTACCTTTGTGCATGCAAGAAGGATGTGGGGAAAAAAATCTATTTCTGGAAGCGATCTAATCTGAGACCTACCGGACTTGTGAAAGGCTCTTTGCATTGACCTACAAAGAATATTGTAAAGATTCGTGACGTAACACAGGCACAACAATTTTGGAAGACCTGACGCACGGTTTTGTTCAACATACCTTACAACAAAAAATACACATTCAGGCATTATGACCACCAATTGCCTGATCATATTAGCAGCTAATGGCGATTTCACAAATTAGGCTTTTAGAAAGGCTGAAGGTGAAAAATGCATGCAAAGTTGAAGAACGGTGCGACTGATTCATTGTCAGAGATATAATTATGCATGTTTCGTATATATTCTAGGCGTTGCTAAAGGCAAGAGAGCTAAATTTCAGCAGACATAGGACGGTTTGTGGAAATACGGCACCACATCAGGTTCAATCTTCCCATTTACAATCAGTCTGCGTAATTAAAAGTTAGACTTGAGGGAAGTTCTACTGGCTAATAACGGAAAAGGTTTAATATGTAATTGGTTTAATAGGTTTAATAGTTCGAAACAAGAGTCAAGACAAATACCATCTTTAAATCAATGCATTGATCAGGAAAGGAAAACTCTTTTTTCAGCTCTGGTTGCCCAGTATTAATATTCTGCCGTGAAGCTGTGTTATCAAGACCTTATTAAAACTCAAAGCAAAGTAAATAGCTGTGAAAGATATTTGTATACACAAAGAATCGACTAGAAACATAACTGTACATACTTGAAACACAAAGAATTCGAATTCAAATTAAGGCAGATTTAAAAATTTTTCTCATAATTGGAAAAGGAATTCAAAAAAATTTTTGGTACAAGGCAATTGATAAAACTCAGTTTATGTCCATCCCAAGATTGTTCACATTGTTTAAATTTTAATCCTGACCACTGAAAACACCGATGAATGACAATCACCTGGTATCTGACATAAAAGCACAAATCATCTCAACCGTTTCAGGTGGAAACAATAACTTCAAGTGACAAAAAAGTGCCTCTTCATATCTAAACTGACACCATTCATTCCCGCAGGGCACAATGACCGTTTTTCTTGTATACAATTCCGCAATGAGTCATTATTTTGCTTCGCAGGGCGGGTAAAGCCTCGTTCAAAGGAACAAGTTTTCCTTGACAAGTCTTACTAGTTCCATTACATTCCTCCCTTAGAATGTAGCCATTCTGGCTTTTAACAAGGAAACTCGTTTCGTTTGTACGGATTACAAGGTAAACGCTACAAGGAATTGCGTGGTATACAGATGGTACACCGTATATGGCGACGGCATGCGAGTTCACGGTCCATCTTCTAAACACATTTACGTAATTTGAATCACTATGAAAGGTCACAATTCTTTTAATGCGTAACAGAACATTAACAGAAACATAAATATGATACAAAATAAATAAAATATAAAATATAAACATTAGTAGTGATCGCGAGATCTGTAGCCTCGAAAACCTGATTTTTAAAGGGTCGCCGAAAAACTTCGGTAATGCACTAAAATATATCTAAATAAATATATACCCACAGGTAGGAACGTAAATCCTACCTCGCACAGGAACAAACATACAAACAGCAACGTAATCACGATGAGTTGTTTTTCACGCTGATTCTAAAGGACGGGGTTTCGAATGCTAAAGGACGACAAAGAAAAAAAAAACGTGTATTGAGTCCCTTTTCCGGTCTAAACTCGTCTAAGACCAAGGAAAATCTGTCCATCTATACACAAAAATAAAACTTGCCCAAAAATCTTGTGAGAGAAAACAGAGCATTGTACACCGAAGCAAGTAAAGTTACCAAGGAACTTCTCAAAGAAAACTTACTCAGGTTAGCGTGGCGCTCGAAAACGTTATCTCGTATGTTCGCTTACGAACACAGCAATTCCAGCTATCGTGCTTGGGCTGTTAGTCCTATTTTCGTCCTTATTTCGTTTTCGTTATTGTCTTATTACGCCCCCATTCCGCAGGGATTTTCTACCTTAGTCGATTCCTTCTTGGCTTTTACGTTGGGGGATAAATATAGCAAATTCCTTTTTAAAATCTATAGTAGTTAGTTATCCAGATCACGTTCCTCGTATTGGTCCATTTGATTCTCAGCTTCATGAAAGTACGAACTGTTTGTGTACATTCACTTCATGGTTCATTCAGACGAAAAGGAGAGGCAATTGTTCAAACCGGTCAGGTTTTTCATACTTTTCCGTTTTCCCAGCTGAGCGTTTACCTTGCTTATTTTTCTTTTTTAGGATAAAGATAAGGAACTCTTTCTAGAACAACCACTAAATACATTGTGGTTGACTTTTTCAAAAAGTAATATTTCAATTATCATGTGAATGTCCGCGTATATATATATACTCGTACATATGCCTTACGCACCCGGCACGTATATCATATGAGTGTACATTTTTCCAACGTTTCATCGTTCCTACGTAGATTACGCGAACAAATTTTAATTGTACCCACACATGCGTCTGGACACGCTTTTATGCGTCCATGTAGTGTTACATGGACATGCCCTTTCAACTCCATACGCGGAATTCCCATACCTCTTTGAAAGGAGCGCAACTCCAGTAGGTGGTGAAACTGAACGAGTCAAATTTGCGTGGGTACACTCGTTGAGTGCACACTTTGAATTCAACTCTGTACTGCCCAAAATACACTTACTTCTTACATTAATAAAGGAAACAAAACAGGAAGGTGATGCTGAAAGCAAGTCATAAAAAATATATAAATATATATCATGTAAAGCTATGACACTGTCGTGTCACTTTTCAAAGGTTGGTATTTAATTAGTATAGGGCTGCGTGTCATGTAGGCCTAGAGAGTGGGCTTACAAGTTTCCCCCGCTATACAATAGGTTCATGAAAGGGCCTAACAAAAACTAAAAATAATCGACAAAGATTACTCTTTCGAAAATGAAAAGCAAGGCAAAACATTTAAATAAGTCAAGTGAAACCGCACTACCGTTAAAAATGAATTTGATAAAAAGCTGCCAGTGCACAAAAATAGTTTCCAATACATAAGGTTCGAAACCTACACTTTCTGAAACTTCTTTCTCAAGATAGAACGAAACTGTAATGGATACTTGTTTCGAAAACAAAATCTATATATAAACGTAATTATATATTAACATTATATAATTATATATATATGTTACATGATATCATATATCATGTAACATATATCACATATTACATATACATTCTACATTATATATTATACAAAAAAACAAAGTTGATTTTGATTTTGTGTGATTTATTTTATACACATACATGTATATATATGTCTTTGTTTAAAAGATCTAACATAAACATAAAAGTTGAGAGCTGGCGTAGGCATTGCCATACGAGACACGAAAAACGTAAACCCGGTGTACAGCGAAAATTGTAAAACAAAATGATTTCATTCGGAGGAAAGGCCGTCATCTCGACGCTTCGCTGAGTAACAACCGCTCCATAAGTATTCCACTTTACCATTTTGGTAGTGCACCACCTTCATGCCTTCGTATACTTCCTTAAAAGACATCTTTTGAGTCTCTTTGTTTTCAAAACTTTGAGAAGAAAGTCGACATTTTCCTCCCTGTATTCCGCATATTTAAGCTACGTTTACACCACAGCAAAAGTCTTCAGATTCAAAAAGTGTTCGGATTCACACTAAAATTGTTTTTGGATTCTTTGGCCGTTTACACAGGAAATAGTATCTGTGTTAGTTACATGCTCGTGTTAACGTAAACAGTGCTTTCTTATTTAATAACGGACGTATAAATCCTCGCAATTTTTACTGAACAACCAAAATTTCTTTCCACTCTTTGTTTATTACAACTTCTGATAAAAAAAATTCTCCCACCACTGGCTACTTCTGCTGTTATAAACAAAACCGATGAAAATTTCTCTGTAGTCTTAGCTCTCTGGATTCGAAGTACTCAGATTCTTTTCCGGATTCAAATTTACCCAGATTCGCGTTCAATCCGAAGACTTTTATACCGGATTCGCTACTTCAGTGTTAACGGCTACTTTGAATCCGACGAAAAAGTGTCCGGATTGCCTACGAATCCGGAGAAATTTGGTCTAGTGTACACGCAGCCTTAATCCACGTCACAGTAGCTCGCAGCACTCATGCACGAGAATGAAAAGTAAATGTTTTTGTTTCCAGAAGAGTAACGATCTTGGAAGAAGAACTGCAGGCTGTTCCGACGCTTCAACACCTTGTACGGACAACACCAATTGCACAAACATTTGTGGTGGTCGAGGCCCAGGACTTTGCCTTCCCCTCCCTGGCACAACGAATGTCTTACGCTGTTTCCCGGATGTACCCGATCAGCCCTTCAAGGATTCGATCAGGAACGGCAAAACAGTTCGGCTCAGTGATAAATGGAAAACTTCGTCATGAGTAGCAAGATTGTAACATGGGTTACATGTTTGTGCTTCCAATGGTGCAATATAAGTGTCAATATCATTATTACTATTTACTGTATATAAATATAATGCTTGCATGTGGGAAAATTTGCTCGGGTCAAGAACAAGGCAAGTTGTGAATTGTTTGACAGGGAATTAGCGTAATCCTAAAAAGTCGGACGGCTGGGCAAAAGGGAAATCTCTTTTCACACACTTTGCCGTGAATTTAAGAACACTGTACTAGTAAAGTTTGATTTCAGACGATTGACCACAAAATTTCCAAATAAGTGTAAAATAAAAAGACCGAATTTAGACCAGGACGGGTGTTAATCGACTTCTAAACAACAATGGGTGTGCTGGTGACAGAGTAGTATTGCACGTGTCTCTCACCATACACTGTGACTAGGGTTCGATTCCGGCTCCGTGCAGTTATCTGATTAAAGTTACCTTTGTCACATGTGAGAAGAGTGTTGTCTGGTTTGTCTCTACCAAGCATCGCAGGTTTTCTCAAGGTACTCCGGTTTCCTCCTGTAGTAACACTGGACCCATGAAGGATGGTCCTTACTGGACCTCTAGGGAGAACAGCTCAGGTAGCTGATAGGGTTACCCAGTATAAATAAAGGTACTGTACCTTCTTACCTTTACCTTTAACCACCACTCATTGCTTGTTCGTGTTGACGAATTGCATCGCGGGACAGGTATGCTGACCTTGACGAACTGGACGTGAACATTTAAGTGAAAAAATTGAGAGTTTACGAAAGCTGCGATGCCGACGCCAGTAAACAAAGTGTTTCAGACTCTACGGCCGTGAAGCAAACGTCAAGTGCTATACTGAAAATGCTCTTTTCCTTTCTGCTAAATACTTCTAAGCAATTCTGGTTGGTCGATTAACGTTTTTTTGTGAGATACAGCTGAAAGGCTTCCGTGTTTTAAGAGGCTGCGTTGTCGTGAAGACGTGGAAATACTTTTCACCTCGGTTTCCCTGGAGCCAGGACGACATGAAGAATACTCTAGGGATTACAAATTATTCGTTTCTCTTGTTTTACAATAAAAATCTCACTGTAAGGCCACGTCACTCTTGACGTCCATATCGTGTTTTCGTAAACTCCCTAATGTTAGTTACAGGCAGTCACTGCCCACAAGCTTTAACACATCATCCATCCAGTTGTTAGAACATCAGACGGGGTAATTGAAGAGTTAGAACCAGACACCAGACTGAACCTGAGCTTTTCTCCGCTTAACTCTTTGGTGGCAACGAGAAAAAGGGCTATTTTCAAGGTGCGATATTAAATATTTTTTTCGTGAAGGTTATTTAAGCTCAATATGAGTCAAAAAGTTAAAAACAATATGGGTCGTTAGGTCGCTCAAACAGAAGTTAGCCGTTATGGTGTTACACGACCAATCTACACATTTAATATTTCATACATTTAATATGATATACATTTAATATTGATTTCGACAACGCAAAAGGATTAAATCTGGAAAAGAAATTGCTCATCCTTTTAATTGTCCCTTAGCAACCGCCATAGCAACGGATGGTTATTGTCAAATTGTTATCACTGGACCGTTTCTGCAACGTAGGTTTTAGACCCAATTATTCTTAACCACCCCTCCCTCCCTATTGTACGATTTAAATCCATTATACTGTGTATTAAATCAAGTATTACCTCCTTTCAAAGCCATCAAAACAGCCTTGTTTCGCAGCGGCCATTTTGGATTTACTTTGGAATAGCTTCTCCCAAAATCATTGATTTAAGTCGCAAATATTTTTATACGAGATGTCTAAACAACGCTCCGGGTATTCAAAAAAAGCGGAAATTTTTTAGAAATCAGTTTTCAAACGCTAAGTGCTCGAAGGTGAATGAGACTTCTTCACAAAGTGCCAGTGGGGAAAATGTACCAGCACCAGAATCTCCGGATGGAATTCGTGACACATGAGCCACACCACTATCGGCCTCTGCTCGAAAAATTGGCGTCTATAGTAAGCCTTCGGTTCCCGTATTAAATGACAAAGAAGTAAGTGGCTACCACATTATTGATATGGAGATATTAAGTGCTGTATTAGAAATGTTTCCATGCAATGAATGCTTTGAATGTCATTTGGTGGGAAAGGAAAATTGACTGATGGTGTGATTGGTAAACTTCAAAATTATTATGGCATTGCTATAAGGAGCAGCACTGGAAACCTTGCTGAAATGAAGAGCAATATCCTTGTTTCTCTCTTTCATTGTGTTTCCACTGACAAGCAGCCTTTACATACTTACTGTCCTGCTGGTGAAACTAGTTGGTGTGGATATAAAAGAGATCAAGCCAACAAGACAAGCACATATAAGCATGGCAAAGGCTTACCACTTAGTGTTATTGTAGAACTTAAACCTGTTTATGCTCATTGTAGTAATGATAACCTGCTACAAAAGTGCCTTGATGGAAAAATAGAATCAAAATGAAGCATTTAATGGTATGATTTGGCAACGAATTCCAAAACCAGTGTTTGTTGAAGCCAATATTTTTAAGCTAGGAGGGTATGATACTGTTGCCCACTTTAACATTGGTGGGAAGGCTACTGTTGAGATTTTGGAAGAGCTGGAATGAATCGAGGAGTGCTTTTTCTTGCTGGACTTCAACAAACAGATTCCCTTTGTGTAAGCAGAGCAAACTACAAACCATCAGATATTGTAAAAACATGCAGGAAGTTCCTCAGAGGAAAAAGGAAGAGGCAAGGAGACAAGAACCAGGAAAGAGAAGAGGAAACCCATTCATCAGGATCATTTTAACAGCTTTTTGACTTTATTTTGGGCTGTAATGTATCACTGATCCTCTTAAAAATTTGTTTGAAAACTTTAAACTCAATTTTCTCAGTTTGCTGTCTTATTCGGTGCCAAAAACTCTGCTGCATTCAATATTTGTCCAATTGGTGTCAAATTTTCAGCATTTGTCAACAACAAATAGGTCTATGATGTGAACCTCAACAATCACCCATATAAGAAATAGTTTTTGAAAAAACCTATCTCTATATCTCTTGTATGGAACTGTATTTTGAAGCAGTTACAAATAAATTAAAATTTCACAATTTAAAATTTCTAATCACTTCGTTTTTAGGTTCATGTCATGGGTACATGTATTGAGGCTCTATTAAACTTAGTTTTGCATTTATCTGGTCTTTACTTTAGTCCCTATAATTTTTGGCATAAGTGCCCTAAGTTTCACCATAGGGGGTAGTATCTCGGTTACCATGGCAACAACAAGTTCATAAGTGGCTGATTTTGCATCAGCAACTTATTTTCTATCTGTTGCACCAGAAATATGTTGAGAAAAATTCAAATTAAATTTTATTTTCAATGTACAGAACCACCAAAAGAAACTATGAAATATAGATTAAAGAACGATTAGCAAGGGGGCATGATTGAAACAAAATTGCTGCTTGTTCTTACTCTTACTTAATGGGTGCAAGCTGTAGGTTCCTGGAGACCGGATGTGAATAGTCGTATTTGGATTTGGGTTAAGACCCGATCCGGTGATATCTTTAACTTACCCTGGACCCCTCTCGGGGTGCCTTGCACCTATCACACCAATAAATAAATTGGCGGTAAGAGACTTAGCATTTGATTCGTTTAACTACGATCCTCTGGTTAGTTGCTTTGTTCTTATGTAACCAAGAAGTTTAAAGTACAAAATGCCCCACTAGTTAGGGTACCACATTGCATATACCTCATGCCGATGTCACATCTCTTTATCACTCAAAGTAACAAAAAATGTTTGAGGGAAGAGAAAAATAAATAGTGCTTTGGTTGTTAAATTTTAAATTCAGCTGACAAAATCGGCAAAGCGTTGTTTATGGTTTTTGCCACCCACTTTACATCACAAGATAATTCACTTGGTTGGCTACCTTTATCCTGTTGCACGTGACCAAAAGTTGGACAAAAGTAACCGACCAAGTGAATCATCTAGTAAAGTAAATTGGGTGGCAACAAGCGTAAACAAACGTAAACTGCTTATGTTCATGATTATTCAAGAGGTGTTCAGTTACTAAGTGGTAGTCTTGCAAGGACACAGGGCAAGTTCGACCTTAGTTAATTGTCGAATTTTGGCGAATGCACAAACTTGGCCCTCAATTTATACCGAAAAGCAACCGAAATGCCCCCTTTGTTAAAGAAATAGAAACTGATTTGCCGTGTTTATATAGCCTGATGCAAACACGAGGAGAAGGTAGGGAGAACTCGAAAGCTGTTGTGTACGCCCAAGACCAAAAGTCGAGGGTTCATACAGCTATTTCTATTTCTTTTGTGAAATAAGCAACGAACAAAGCAACAATAATTGAGAGTAACGATCTTTATTTTCAATATCAAATGGTAAGTTCTCCTTATTGGTTCGTAAACCGATCAGAGCTTCCCATTCGCGCCAAGAACAAACTCTGACTTCAATCGGCGCTGTGATGTCACAACCGTGTTTGCACAGCCTGATATAAACACGGTAACTGACCAATCACGGCGTGCGTAATAGCAAAATTATCTTATATTGGTTTGTATGTTGTTGAAAATGGCCATTGTTGGCATTGACGCAAACACAATGAAAAATATAGATGTTTTTGTAAAGAGTCGCCCACCCATGACTAATATCACTTCAATCAGAGATAAAAATAAGGCAAACTTGACGGCAACACTTCAAAAAAAAAAGCAGACATAAAAATAGGCGCACTTGACGAAAACACTTGAATCTGGGCATAACCGCTACTGAGGCTGTCGAAACGTCAGTCACCATGCAACCACAGCAAAAGCGTTTATCAAGAGTACGCCTACACTATGCTGGAATCCCGAACAATCGAATTCGACAACATTTAAACACACTCGAAAGTTAAACTTTTTGACGGTATACCTAGCTCCTTCACACCTACATTCTGATTCGTTCGTCCATGTAATTTATAAATTATTTAATTGCCCAACGTTTCGGCTTCTTGTACTCAAACATCTTCAGAGACGTTGAAAATAAATTACGTGGCGTGAGCGTCAAGTTGGCATGGGATCCTGTTCGTTTGATTTTTTGAACGTCCCTGAAGATGGTTCACGTGCAGAAATTCATAACATCCAACAAATTATGCATAGCTTACAAATTTTAGTACAAACGAATGGCCTAAAATGAGAAATTGCTGTATTCCTGCTGGTTCAAAGTGGTTAATGAATAGCTCTTTCTTAGCTGTACCACGCTACCGGGTCAAAGGCATTCGAATTAAGCATGTGAACCAGAATTAATTGCACCAATTTTATTCTTAAATCGTCCCTACATGGATTAATTATATGAAAGAGGAAGGTTGTCTCGACTATTAGTCGGCCAATTTCGTTCAAACGACGTTTCCATAGACTGGGGGTTTTCTTAACATAAAACGCGATGTGCTTTTCAAGACTGAGTTCTTCTGGTCAAGGTCATGAGACTGGGTTATTTGCGTCAAGATACCTCAACACTAAAAGACTCTTAATATCAACTTGAGAACTGGAATTAACTTGGCACTTTGTCTCAAGTGTCATTCAGACAGGTAGCTTTTATGACAGGTGGGAAAATTGTCTGATCATGCACGAAAACTGTGTAACGGATTAGCTTTACGGAGTGAACATAAAGTCATGAAGATAAACGCGCCCGAAATCTTTAGGTCAGTTGTGACAAAACTCCTGCTTGTGAACATTTATACAGACAACTCAGTTTTACTGAGTTTCCACCATTATTACTTGTTTCTTCAGGATCTCGAAGAATTCCAAAATCAATTCGAGGTCCAGAATTGCAAAGCTGGTGGACGATATGCCTTTCAGGTCACCCTTATACTGTTAGATTGTTTATATGACGTAGTTTACCTCAGTTACCTAATGGGCAAGCTTTGTCAAGATCTCGCAATAACCGTAAATGATTCACAAACTAGATTCAAGAGCTCGAGAAGAAGACAGCGTGGGTCATCTATACATGTCGTTTATACCAGCGATGTTCTACGTCATTCACGTTACAGCTCCTGGCCTTTGATGTCAAGATATCTATATCTATCTATCTATCCATCCATTTATCTATCTATCTATCTATCTATCTATCTATCTGTCTGTCTGTCTGTCTGTCTGTCTGTCTGTCTATCTATCTATCTATCTATCTATCTATCTATCTATCTATATATATATATATAACTTTTACTTCATAGAACTTTTTAATCACGGAGCAGAGAAGTTCTATGAAGTAATCCGAGTTTTGTCTCTCACTTCTCTCATATTTTGCTCTACTTCGGTATCGAGCACTCTGCCTGTATATGGTTTCACTCAAGATATATTTGTCTATCTATCTATCTATCTATCTATCTATCTATCTATCTATCTATCTATCTATCTATCTATCTATCTATCTATCTATCTATCTATCTATCTATCTATCTATCTATCTATCTATCTATCTATTTATCTATCTATCTATCTATCTATATATATATATATATATATATATATATATATATATATATATAAGAGCAGAATTCGACCAGTTTAATTTGGGCCTTGAATAACTTGCATAAAACATGTATCCCAGAAAGATGACCATGACATATTTAACAATTAGATTATCACCTCATAGAAATCGAAAGCGAATAATCTAATTGTTTTAGTAGAAACACACTTTGCAAAGAACATTTTTCGTCTTCTCCGGGATTGCACTTTCAAGTAAGCATTCTATTTCGTCTTCAGAAACTTCACAAAAACAAGAGGCGGAATCAGATTGTAGCATTTGCAATAGTACTGTGATCTGCGTTAGATGTACACTACACGAAAAAAAGGACGGTCTTTCATTTGTTTTTGACCGGCCAGGCATGTTTTCATTCAAATTTTACATGCCAAATAAACGAACAGGTAAAACACCGTCAGTTTTTCTGTTAGAAAAGAACAAACTTCTTTTCTAGGAGGAAGTGGTCTGGAGACTGAAACATCACCACGGTAATGGTAATTCTGGTTCATTGCTATGCTACATCTCTGACTCAAATTTAGCTGGTTTTGTGTCATTTTTCCAGTAGACTGCCAACTCGTAAAAATATTTGTTAATAATTTCCTGGCTTCCTAGGTTATAAACAGCTTTTCCTTTGACATTTTGAATCTAGGTAAACTTCTCGTACACTTGCAGGCAGTAACCACTGGCATGAGGCGTGTTCACATACGAAATCAGTTCTAAACTAAAATATTTCGTCTGTGAGAGCGGCGATACGCAAAGAGGTGCATTCCTTTCCCAACCAATTCAAGAATTCCTTCATATACAAGAAACCTAATTGTGATATCATGTGTATTTACTAAAAAAAAATACGAATGGTCTGATAGAGTTTGAAGTTTTCATCGAAACCTGCGCTTTTGTTCACGTCCCATGAAAAAAAGGTCTGGCAACAAATACGATTCTGGACCACACCATAACCAATCACATTCCGTTATTTCACTCTAATTCAACGAGTGGGAGGGGGAGCCGGACGGCGGGAGTAAAAAAACCACCAAAAAAATACTGGGCTAAGCACTCAAACCAACAACGAAGAACTGACGTAATTTAGATGCAGATTATATGAAGAGTTTGGGCTCGGACTAAAATCTTAATCTCCTTAGCAGCTTTCAAACCTTCCTTAGCCCGAGCTCTCAAAGAAATCTCTCGAAAAATTATATTACAATAACTAATTTTGGCCCGGTCAGCCATCCTGAAGTTTCTTCCCGGGCAGAAATTTCGCTCCCAACCTTCGTCTTTTCCACTTCGCCTCATTATTTGGGGACTTGTTACACAAACATCTTGCAGACAAAGCGAAGAATTTCGAGGCCTGGTATCAAAAGTATCATATCAGTTTCCGTATCATCGAAATCGTTCATCCAAAGCTTTTTCCAAGAAGACCAGGTCTTTTTCCCTAGAATTGGGTTTTCACATTTGCTGTAAAGTTCATCACGAATAAGGGTTGTCAGATCTTTTCAAGTCGTAGTATGTCGAGAGTAACAAGCCAACGAACCCACCGTCTTGGTGAAGAGAAGAAACTACTGGACAAAAACTTTGATGCGAGTAGAGTTCGCTGGATCGACCCGGAGGGCGAAACGAAAGTGGAAGTGAACATGATAAGCAACAACAACAACTGTTACACTTTGCGGCTATACATTCCAGATGATTTCCCAAATTCTTGTCCAATGCTTGTCGTCGTCACTCCTGAGAAGCTTCTCCATCGAAATGGAACTCCTTTGTTGGAAAATTGCCGCGCGTTTCACACGCTTGGATCTCATGATGGCTTTCAAGTGATCTGTCATTTCCACCCAGCCGACTGGAATGATCGCTTCTGGCTTTTCCAAGTGTTTATGAAGGGGAGATTGTGGATTGAAGCCTATGAAGGTCATCTGGACAACGGGGAAAGCTTGGACCATTACCTACGAAGACATAGACAATCTACATCCGAATCGTCAGAACTCAATTCCTCTTGGTCGCTACGGCAGATTAAACGCTTACGAGATGAAAAACAACTGCTCAAACATTTTTACCCAGACCAAGTAAAGTGGAGTTTCTCCAACGGTGACACGACAGTAGATGTTCAAATAAAGACAAAGAATGAAAATTCTTACAAACTACGTGTTTACCTCCCATCCGACTTCCCAAATTCATGTCCAACGCTTGCGGTAGTTTCGCCTCCGAAACTTCAGTGCGAAAATGGTGAACCCTTGCCTGATAATTCAAAAGAATTCCGCACTCTAGCGAAGAAGGATGGTAAAGTAACGATTTGTCATTTTTCGCCTAGCGACTGGACAAATGACATAACTATCGGTAACGTCTTCACGAAAGGCGAGATATGGGTCAAAGCTTACGAAAGCTACATAACGAATAAGGGACACTTTTTAGAGTACCTGAACAAGCATGTCCAATCTAGCGACTGAATCAAGAAATGCCGACGATTGCCATGCCTGGACAGCGAGGCAAAGTGAAAGAGTTTCTTTACCAAACGAACAGCATTCATTTACCACTCAGCTTGGGAAAAAAAATTTATGAAGCTCCTATCTCCATAACTACTGTACCACAGAATGGACAGTGCGCTCCAATCGAGCTAAAAAAATCCTCCTCAAAAACCAGTTTTATCAAACAAAAACAGAATGATTTCCAGTCCATGTTGTCAGAGACATTTAAGGAGCCAGTTCAATTTTGAAAATTGAGCTATTTTTCAATAACAAGGACTTGTGTCATCACATATCCAGGATTAATGTTGAACTTATCTGGGAAAAAAGGTATCAGTCACGATGGTCTTGTATATGTGATTTAAATCCACCATGTGATTTCTGAGGAGACAAACAGCTTCTCCGTTTTTCATGTCACGACAAATTTACTCCATAATATTAATCTATTTAAGCTCAAATTATTGAACTCTTTGTATTATATGAAACTCACGCCAAACATGACCAACATGGAGGCTTTCCTTGCAGTCAATTCTAGGCTCCCCCCCCCCTTGTCAGTTCACTAGAAACAGTTTCAGCCTACCTTAATTGCCTGTTGAACGAGGTCCTGAATAGTCCTGAAAGGTCCTGAAACTCACAGCCAAAACCCCCGTCAAGTTTATCATTTGTGCCTTCACTTTCAGGTCCAAATATTGACAGGAGTCACAGTTCTAACAGAGTTCGATGACTCAAATGGAAGAGACAGGACATTTTGACTTCATACTGGCCGAAGGTCGGCATGAATGCCATTGGAATCGGGTGATCGATTCTTTAATTTGAGTGGCCTGTTTTAGAACTCAGTTAATTCTTCTGAATGTGCGAACAACACAGATAAAAATCAGATGATATATTGAGAACATAAACGTGCTTGATCTTTAAGACGATCTTGAGAGGTTCCCATCTTAATGTATCGAAAACGTTCACGTTTTAGCATATTATCGGATTTTTTATCAACACTATATCTTGGCGAATACGATAGTCGACTAAATCTAGATTTTAACAAATTTTCACACCTCATTTCTCCTCGCGTAAGGAATATAACGTAAGGAATACTGAATCCGAGAGAAAAGCATTTAACAACAAAATAATACAGAGCTTGTTCAAAGGTGTAAGGGGAAATGATGTGCGCAATACTCTCGCCATTGCTACAGCTCAAGCCGACCAAATATTGCTCGTTCCTTAGGTAACGCGACCAGATCATAAAAATTTGAGGGACATTTAAAACCAATGCTCACCACATTAAATGCTTTATAGGGAATTACGTACTGAGCTATAATTTACAACATGTAAGTGTTCGGAACAACTTGGCGATGCTACTTGTTTTGCACATAGCCTGAAAACTGTTAAAAGCATCTCTGAGTACCGTGCTCGCACGAAGTTTTCCTCGGCAAACATTATAAGAGACGTGTAGCAAATAACATGCAAAATAGTTTCGAATTACACGACGAAAATTAACCGCAATCGCGCCTAACGTTCTCACTTTTGTAGTAACAGCGAACGAATTTGAATTTCATTTTAAATTCACCTGCCTTACTGTTTAACAGACAATTAATACTAAAGTCCAACAAAAAACGTAACGAATGAGCGCGATAACATCGAAAATATAAGATTTATCTGAAGTTTCGTTGCTTCGTGCGATCAGAGGATGAGTGATTTATAAGGATGATTATGAACGGATTGCAGGCTCCAAGATATGGGTATTTCAGAAGGCCACTGGAGTAAAGGCAAAAAATGAGACAGAGCTCAAAACAAAGTGGTCCATGCAGGGCTCAGGTTCGCATTGTAGGCAAAGGATTGTCAATTTAAGAATGAGAAGGCTTTCGTTTATGACGTTCAGTGCTGAGGTTGACAGGAAAAAATTGCGAAATCTTGTGGATGAAATAGATTGCACAATGTCACGATAACGTATAAGGAAACTTGGCTTTGGTTCCAACTCTTCTTTTACGATTTACATGATTTTGCCTGCTACATCGATATTACGGTTCAAGGCTCCCCGGTCAGATACATAGGCAACTCATTTAAAGTCTTACAATTACTCCCGTCACGAAACGGAGCAGTGCGATTGACATAATTATGGAATACCTATGGAATACGTTTGGAATACCACGCACACAGGGATACATTGAACTCAATTTAAAATAGAAATTCAGAAAGCACACACCCAACCAAGAAAAACAATCTGCTTCATTAAATAATCTACCGGTACCATATGATAGCAGATGTTACAGATATGATGTGTCGAAGGTCAAACCTCAAACTAATGTATCTCCAAACAGTGCAATATCAATTTTCATGGTACAAATGCCAGATAAGTACACTTCAGTGACACTGACCTTTAAATAATGAAAGCACACGTGCGAAAACGATCGTGAAATGACCTGCTTGCTTTTCACATGCCTAAAAGAGCAAAGGAAGTCAAAGACAGGTTACATCAAGCTCGCACATGAGACTTTTAAGTGTGCTATCTGCCACAGAGTTTCCCTCACTAAGATTGGACTTACAGGTCATCGAAGAGTGTGCATAAGACAAATGACTGGTGCAATTACCTAATGCGTAAACCGGAATGAAAGATAGTTCATCCGCATTTGCCAAGTGTTTTTCACTTTCAGCTTTCGGCCTAATCAAATGGCTTAATTGCCAACTAAATTTAACTTTTTTCAACCTAGCAATGTCTCCAAAAGTTTCGATTTTCAACGAACTGTGAATTTTTATAATCATCAGAAAACACGAACAGGTTACCCGACGACAGGTTTAAGTTACACGGTTTTTTCAATTTCCGGTTATACCGACGTTCTTTACCGACGGAAGTCGTGCTTTACCGACAGACTCGCGTTTTACCGATCAGTTAACCAAAAAGTGGGAGGTGACATACCCCCACGCCCCCCCTGCACTGTACGCGCCTGTTCCTAGTGTACGCTTAATTAAACGATGATCCTCTTTTAAGACATATCAGTCAAATTACTGCACTGGAAATCATCGATATACTCTTCTAGTTCTGTTCCAGCTAAAAAGACAACATTTCCCAGTGTACGCTTACCTAAACGATGATCCTCTGTAAGACATATTAGTCGAACTACTGCACAGGAAATCATCGATATGCTCTTTTAGTCCTGTTCCAACTAGAAAGACAAAAAAGAAGCAGATCTTTTAAAGTGTGCGATCGATTTCTGAAGTACAAGCTAACCAATCGGGAAAAAACCCACCAAGCCAGAAGTATAACAAAATTACCAAGTGGGTGGATAAAACCTTGATGTGATACATCATACACGAGAAGAGAGTATTTGACCTTAAACCAAAACACGGTGAAGTTCATTGAAAAAGGAGTCGATTGCGGAGTTCTTTTTAACCAACTCAGAAGTGTTTAGATGTCAGATTGAACACTCTATCGGAGGGGGTAACATGCAATTTCAAATCAATCCATATTTAAGGAGAATATCCGGTTGAAAGTTGTCGATGTTTTACGGTTGGTACAATTACATATCCCAAACCAATGTTAGGTACTAAATTTCACAGTGCTGTCCTCATAAATTATTCATGAGTTAGGAACGTTTTGCGCAAAAAGTCGTCACGCGTAAAGGGCCGTTCATACGTGCGCTTTTGCGCGTCGCGATTGTCACCCTGGAGTATGTAATACACTCGTGACAGTCCATGAAGCAAGATATCCGCTTACGATTCGCTGTAGTTAGTCCTCGTCACTTTCGTCAGTCAAACACATACTGCAAGATGTCAATCGCAAGGTAGAAAATGGCACGTGTAAACAGCCCTTTAGAAACATCACACTGCTCTATATCAGACAATTTCATTTTAACGTTCGTTTGCCATTTTGACCAGCAATTTTGTGAGTAATTACACAGGTGATTGTAAAAAATCCCGTGAACAGCATGACTGGTCAAAATCACGATATCTCTCCCTATAATCAGTTACAGGTGAATATGACGGTGAAGATGCTATCGAGGAATTTCCACTTATGCGTTTCTTAAAAAATCACCTGTGTAGTTATACTATAACGATCTTTCCCTTCAGGCTCGGTGAATCTTGACTTTGACGTCGGTGTTTGACATAATCGGGTTCGCAGACCTTAGTTTCAAACTTTCATAACAAAATGTACCGACAGTCAAGCAAGCAATAAAAAATAGTGACATTTTTACTAACCACAACAATTTGAAGCTAGGAAGAATACCATGAGCTTCCATTACCAACATAAAACAGGACATAAAATGGAGCCATTTCCCGAATGGAAAAGATTCTAGTCTTTGAAAAAAGAGCTGTTATCTTAGGGCCAGGGTCAAATTGAAGAAATTACCGGTTTTTATTAAAAGAATTCAGAATAACAAATAACCAACCACCAAACATGTCAGACATCTTCCTGCCCAGAACAGATGTGGACATACTTCAACGTGCTAAAACAAACAAAGGAAATGCGTCAGAGATTTCTTCCCTAGAACACGAAGTTGGCAAATTGACCAATATCGACGAAGAATGCAAACAAAGTGGTGTATAAAAAGCACAGTTACTTGTGAGAGTAAATGTTGTAGAGATACACAGCTGTAGTGATCGACAAAAACCACACGAGTAGCAAGATTTGGGGCGGAAGACGAACACGAAGCTACAATCAAAAGGTAGGTCGATAAAAAACTTCAACAATGCGCATTGAATTTTGTCTTTCAAATTAGGGTTCAAAGAAGTTTGACCCAACTCTTGTTTCGTTTAACCAAGCATATAAAAGGACGACAAAAACGCTTTCAAAAACATCCCGAGTTATTAAGCTTATGACGTCTATTTCCCTCGCAAACAGAAAGTCAAACGACCAAAAAGAAAAACCTGGCCAGATGCAGAACAAAACCCAACTGGTCTTGTAGTCTAGCACTTCACGGAGGCAGCATTGCAGCCGGAAAAACCCATAATATTTCAAGCTCGGCTGAAGTTTCAGCATTCACGCATACGCGATGAAACTACAAATTCAAGAGCACATATCTTAGCGTTCGTTCCTTGTTAGAAAAGTTGGCTCGTTAAACACTCTTTCATACGTTGTGCTACTTATGCACATGTTGGACTATAAACTGTTACAGGCATGATAAACCGTTCTCACCATCATCCATATTCTTTTTGATACCTTATTTTATAAAACTTAGAGCGTTTATACCTGTGCAATGAGACCGCGCACTTTTGGGATAATTTCGGAATATGAACGAAAGCGATCAAAGAATTTAAGGACCTTCAATTGATTGTGAACGCAGAAAGTTTGGTTCTGGGAGATATATAGAATCTATCCATGAATCTATCATGTTTCAACGTCTGGGTTGCTCCAACCTACGCTACCCAAGCACTGAAACTACAGCAGATACGATAATTCTTGTCCGCGATGAAGCTGCTTGATGGATACCTAATAAAAAACAATGCTGGTTGGAGCCATTGTGTGGTGGTACAGGTTAATGGCTATCGGCAACTTCTACATCCAACCCCAATGAGTTTCTCAGGTCGTTATATGTAACTGTTACAAAATCCCCTTTCCGTGAAATCGCTGTTATCACGAAGACAATTTGCGTAGAAATCTTTACGATGGTAAGACTTGATGAAAAGCATTTTCATGATTTTCTGATGATGAAAAATGCTGTTCATTTTTAATACCACAGCATTCTTCAAGAGATAAAAATTTCTTCCTATGGTTTATACTAAATTTCTTTTTATCTGTTCGACACAGACTGTCTGATATTTTTCACATAACTAGTCAAAACACCTTACAGACGACGTGTAAGATTCTTTAGCTTTTACAGACTCCGACAGAAAGGCTACCATTTCTATGCGCACTCAAATTAGATATTTACACTTCTCAAGTAAATCGTCATAAATAAAACAGTAAAACTGTGAGGAAAATGTAGGCTAAACAACTTTATTTCTTCGCCTTGAGATAAAGTCAACGAAACGCCATAGTCGTAACACTCCCACTTCTGTTTGGTTTAAGAAGTGATGAACCTTTTTTCTCAGTGGAAATATAATGTTAGCGACACAATCGAAGAGCATGACGGAGCCTCAATCAGACTTCCAACTTCGAGTTTTGGAAACAGTGTCCTTCCTTATTTATCACTGAGTCAAGAACAAGGAAAAGTTGACGAGTTTTAATACATTCACTGAACAGCGAGATATCGAGAAAAACCGACACCTCAAATTAACGATATGCATGCAGTGTTTTAATCCTGTTTCATAATAATCTTCAAACTGCTACATCATTAGAAAGTTTTAATAAACTAAACAGAGTTTACATCTCGTCGTTACTTTGGTTTATTATTTCCTCTACAATTTATAAAAAACAAATAAAGAAATCGGCGACTTCAAGAGTAATAATTAACTTTGGGGCCTTCTTATTACAAAAAATAATCCATAGATCTTCCGATATACGCTATTAAGTTTTATTTCGATTTTTACAAGTAAAGTTATTAATGGACAAACGTTTCTTACTGATCTCGGGCGCTATAACCTACCAGTTCACCAAACCATATAGAAAGAAGAGAAGCAATCTTTACCTTTTTTTGAATTTCAACGACTTGCTCTTTCAGTAAAGTGTAGTTTTAGTTAGCTTGACTGCTTATCACAAATATCCCATTCTCAGTAGCTATAGTTGATTTGTCCAAATCCCATTTAAATCATAAAGTAAGTTGATATGTTTTAGAGCCTTCGCAAATTTTGCATCAAATTGTTGTAAGGTGAAAGCGTTTTACGAGTTGTAGCAAGTTGTTCGGGTATAATCACTTTAAGGGTTCATGGCTTAAAAATGAGTAAGACGGACTGACTAGCGTAGGACGAACTGACTGACGGACCGACGGCACAGGAACGGAATTATACTAGGATCTCTCAAAATTCAGCAATCAAAAAAGTTGCTGTCTATTCGATTAACACGCTTACTGGTCTTCTTATATTTCACTTGGCTCCGTTTTGAACGGTAATGTCGTAAGAACGCTGGAAATAACCCACTTTCATCATAATAAAGTCCTAACCTTCATAAGAAGCTTAAAGGACAATTTTACAATATTTTAAAGTTATCTTTCTCCTTGAATTCTTTCCTGAAACTAGACGAGAAAAAAAATTTCTACCAGGCGTAAATGTTTGTACTTTTAGCCTCGAAGTCATCTATATCAAAATCATCCATCAAAATCATCTCCTTCATACGACGTTTACTGGTGAAAAATATCAAATTTTCCTAGTCATATTTCTCCGTAAACACTTTTGAGAGACTCCAAGATTAAGAAAACCCTTGCAGGTACAGAAGCCAGTCTTACTAGTCTCGAAGTTATACTAAAATTTGGATTTATCTACACTAACCTATTCATGAAATAAAATAAAGGCTGGGAAATAAATATTCGTTCAACATGCATCGAGCATTTTGTTTGAATTTCATTCCACATTTGGATTTCCCAGCCAAGAAAGCACACTGAACTAAATAAGTAGCGAGTTTAAAAATAATTAAACTAATCTCTCGACGATTAAATGTTTTGGATTATGTTGAAAGTGACTTTTCAGCTTGCGTCGTTATCTCACCACAAATACCCTCTCACTTGACCAAATATTTTGAAACTTACGATGCCTTAATTTAGTTTTAATACTAATTCAGACAAAACGAGGGCAAGGGCACATTCGTTTGTCAGTTAATGTTATAGCAAAACAGCTGAATTAAAAACAGCTGAGGTTTATAAAACAATTTAAATGAACATGTCACACAGCACGAGCTGCTACGACCACGTTTTCCCAAGCGATCTCTTTCCCTGGATATGGCCAAAAGACATTTGATGGTAAAAAGCAGATGACCACAGTTGACTTCCACGTGGGCAAACCATTGTAGAAATACAACGTGTATCATTCACTTTGTGGAAATACTTACAGTAATCATGTAAACTTAACTTGCAAAATTAATATCACTTCCTTGCACTCTTCGGAGACTTCCCGACGCTTCTTCGTGCCAGGGTTCTCAATACCAGCTGATTTTTAATTATATCTATGAGCTCGAGGGCAATAGCAATTCAGGAGGGTAGGTGTGGGTGTGCATATGTTAACGATAGGATAACTTAAAAGGAAAAGGAATCAGGAACACATATAAGGACCGTATCAGATTGTATAAAGGAAATAGACAAAGCATTCCGGAGAGAAAACAACAAGTTTAAGGGTAGAAAAAAGAGAATTGAACTTAGTGGATATTGGCCCTTGCGGAGCTATATAGTGAGAGGTAAATGAAGTGTAGTACTTACGTACGTATCTAACTATATCTGGAGACTATATACGCGTGTTCATATCAATATATTACACAAATTGAAAATCTATGAAGGAACCGTAAAAAAATTTAGTGGTTCCATATGGAACAAAGTATAGCTGTTTAACATCTAATAGGTCTATTAGAAGTCAGACAGAATTTTGAACTAGTGACAAGCATTTTTATGAAACTGAAATCAAATAAGAAACTTGTAAGGAAACGCAAAATGAGCTATGTAGAATTATAAACAATAAAATTTAAAAGCTGCCCAAATGATTTAGATATAGATCACAAAATTAGAACCTTTCTACGGTCATTTGTTTGTAAATGCAGCGAATTGATCTACAAAGCGACTGAATCAGAAGTTTAACAAAAGCAGGCGCAGAGCACTAGCCTAAGAAAGGATTATTGACAGATTAATGTCAGTTCCCGCAATAATTCGTGGAAGTAATAATTTATCCAAGTTAGCTTACAAGAAGAAAACTCAAAACCCATATGGGCAGGCCTAGCAGAGGTTCTTAAAAGACCTTTCAAATTGCGTACAAAAAATCTATTGTGCTATCTAAAAAGGCCTTCTTATTTTGACTCTGATAAACTAAATTGAGTCACGAATGTTTCATCAGTAAATAATAGTCATAATGCCGTAAAGTTCAGAGTGACGGCTTAAATTTTCGTGGCAATACATTGCAAGCAGACCGAAATCAAAAAGTTCACTTGGTTCTCGAAAGTCAAAAAAAAATTACAAACCAAAACAAAACCGACTTGTTGCCAATGTTACATGTCATTGCATAACAAAATTCAAAAATGCATTTCAAAGTTAACCACTAATTTGTCGATCTCGTTAAAGTCCTAATTGTTCTAGGCGTTCGGTCTTAACCGAAGGATCAAAATGAATGAATGAAGCAGCATGTGACCTTACAGCTCAGTAGGGGTCATCCCTCAAGTTAAATGACCCCAGAGACCTGGAAATGGTCTCTAAAACCTTGACTTTTCTTCGAGGAGAAAGGAACGTTCCAAGTAAGTAAGGTTTGGATTATCGTAATTCGAAAAAAATGTTTCACTCTGCAACAATCGAAGCTCTGGTAATCAAACACAAACTGGCAGCCATCTGCACATTTACCTATTGTCGTTGTTTACGTGTATTCCTAAAGAAGCTGGCCACGTCGTGATTTGATGATGCTAAACGGCATTAACATTCTCACTAAACGAGAGGCCACGTTCACCTCTGTCAGAAGATCGTAGAGCGCATCTTTAACACGCAAACTAATGCAAGTTGACCTGATTTTCCCAACCATCTGAACGACTCAAATATCACGTTTTTGGATTTTCATTGGCTCTGGTTCCGTCCCTAGGTACTTTGATCGCTTAAAACCTGTGTAAGGAGTACTATGGGGATCCATTCTGTGAGTAAGAAGTATTACTTTCAACCACTGTGTTAACTATACATGCAAGCAATCCAGTAAAAACGACAGGCTGGTTTTACTATATTTTCAACGGCACCCTTCCTAATCCTATAGTCAATTACTCCACTTGAGCAACTCTCATCAGAATTGCCAAAATGATTTCCAATGTAGAATTTACGATAAAAGTCACAGAGTTTCACCTTTTCCAAGCTAGCTTAACTGTTCACATACGCGCATGTATGCAGGCGCAGGATTGAGGTTCGATTTTTAAAATAAAAGATTCTGATGCTCGAAAACTTCCTTTATCTTATGTAAGTTCCATCTCACGTGACCGAGTGTAATTAAGAAATATTCGTTGAATATACCCATATCTTCAACACTAGATAGTTTACAGTCCACCAACTTACAAACTAGTTTACAGAGTAGCGGGTGCCTTCGCCTTTTAATTCATGTCCACTTTATGAATATCCTTTGTGGTATAAAACTTATTACATTCGTAGTCAAGGAAACCTGGTTGGTTGATATAGTGTACAATCACAAAGATGTGTTTCTAAATAATTTGAAGGGGGGGGAGGAATGCATCACGGCAGTTCCTGACGATTTTCAAGGTGGTAAAAACTTGTATAAAATGAAATGAAAATTTCAAATCACTTTGGATTTTGGGTCAAATTACAGTCGTGCTAGAATGAAAAGGGTGACGAGAGATTGTTTCGAAGACAACAACAGCTATTTCACCGCATGACTCCAACGAACAAGACAATAACAAACGGAGTATATACAAAAAAGGTCATCCTGAATGAAAGAAAATGTTCCCTGAGGGTGAAACATGTAATCTCTTAAAAAAATCCAAATGACTGAAAACAGAAAACAATCTAAAGAGATTGTTTTCCTTTGCACCAAGCTGGGATATTTGTCGCGAACCGCAGTAATCTCTGACAACAACGCAACGCATGCACTAAGAAGTAAAAAGTGTTCATCACACACAACCTCTATTCACGTGGATGCAAAAAACCTCATAGTAAGCTCCTTTAAGTAATGTTTAAAAAAGAAGGAGGAATGCTTTATCGGGTATAAAACACGAGGCGATAACCGAGGATAACTAATTCGCGAAGAAAGTTTGAAAATTTGTGTTTTCGAAGCCAAGATTAGAGGAGAAAAGTAACTGTGTTTTTATCACACATGAAGACACAACACGGTTATGATTTTACTTTGTATTTTCCTCATTAATTTTTAATGAGTTATTTAATCAAATTTACGACTCCCACTACCTTGAGTGCGAAAAAAAACTCACAAAACCAACCCAAAAAAAGAAAACGAACCAATCTCGAAATTTTACACCCACAGGAAATACAACTTTTTCTAACATGCCACGTCGTCAGAGTATGACGGTAACCACACTTGTAGTAGTTCTTATACAGGAGACGTGACAGCTGATAAAATCCTCAAAGATATTGCATGAAATTGGAGTGGAATTTTTGACGACGAAAGTAAGCGACATCTCGGTAAACCTGTGATTTTTCTTCTGCGCAGGCAATGCCACGTCACCGCTTTTAGCCGATAAGAAACTAGTATATAAACCCTTCCAGCCTTCTCAACTCACTGTCTTTCAGCAAGCTGTCACAGTGTATGAGACGCATTTTTTTTATCACGTTGCACTGCTTGGGCAAAAAAAATTGCATGTAAGTCTACATTAAGTTGTTCAAGAAAAAACGTTCATCAACAAAGGAATCACCACAGATTGTTTGAGTCCTTCAACGAAGAGTCTATGACATTACTTTTTAGACTAACTCTTCTGACGTTATAACCAAGAACGTCTGCTGTAATGAAGGAAGATTAGAACTATTGTCGTGCCTTTTCAGTTCTGTATCAGAGACAGTTCTCTTTACTATTGATGAATGGATGCTCGAGATTAAGTGTCCCGGCCGAAACAAATCCTTCCAAGGTGACCGGGATGTTAGTGAAGGTTATATACCGTGACCAATATGTATCGTTAATATACACCTTGAACACCGAGTTCAAGGTATATAACCTGCTTATACCAACGTTAAAGAAGTTTAGCAAGGAGAGTTTCAGACATAGAAGAACGACATTTTATCAGGGATTTCATGAATACTTTAATGAGGTGAGAGAGTTATTTACCAACCTCCAGAGAACAAAAGAAATAACCAATGATGATTAAATTAAAGATAAAGCCAAACATTAACGCTGTTTTCATTGGCAACGGAATCACCGTTAAAATCAAAGCAAATAGCCATTCCCCAATGTAAACACATTCGTGAGGCGGGTTTCGAAAAGGTTGTGCAACAAAAAATTTCTCTCAAACGACGCAGGTAATGAGGTGAGTTTGCATAGGGTTCACCTAAAATCCTTTAGATCGTATTTTTTATGTTTGTTCAGAGATGTAAATAGGTTGTGATAATGCTCTCATTTACGGGCTAGCCAGGGTAAACTTCATGAGCGACTTCGAACCCTCTTCTCTAAGAGGTGCCAAATCAAACAAGGCCACGGTTTGTAGGCTTGGAATAAGAGGAAAGGAAAATTAACGATTCCTCTTCCGTGGACATAGTCTAGTGTGGCAGTCTGGCTGACGCCAGACGATCTTACTCACCAGCTGTTTTCGAACACGAAAATAAAACTATAAAAATAACGCGAATTCCCATGGAAGAACGAGGGATAAAGAAGGGTGAAAATCAAGAGGAACTAATCCGTCTGTTCTTACTCGCGAGCGTGCCCCATGTTAAATAAGTGAATACACCCCCCTTGGAGTTGCAATTTGTGAGATCGCACGATTTTGAAAGTTTAGAAATGTTGATCTAAGTTCATGTTAGTAAATTTCCCCCACATAAAGGCCTTGTACCTATATTTGACCTAACATTTTCTCTCGTTTCTTTCAGAGTGAATCCAATTGGAAAATGCATCGTGGACTTATTACCGGAGTTACCATGTTACTTCTCATTCTCTCACCGATGTTGATGGCTAAACCAAGCAAGCCGTGGCAAGCATTTCATCGAAATCAACGAGGAGTGGTAAGAACAATTTCACGCAGTTCGTAATTTCCTGCACTTTGTCTTCCCGTAAGACAACCTAATTGTTATTCCTCAGCAGTTTTTGCTTTCGCTGGTCCACCAGTGACCCAGAAAACGCGAGTTCTCATTCAGGTCTAGTCAACTCATATTTCACGCAGAGTGGCTCAACCAAGGAATTTTCTCTTCATAGTCTTCCTGGTGAAGACAAACTTTGTCACATGGTGTGCATGGCAATTAGGGATGGGAAACTGTTTCGAACACTCGAGGGTCTTTTTAGCTGTACGAAGGTTCTTACCAAGGTTTTTGAACCGAACTTTCGAGCCTTGGAAGGTTTAGCAGTGAAGGTTAGGACGTTGAAAAAAAGATCGTCCCACCATCTTGTAATATTAGCTCTTTTTCTAGGAATCGCTTGACCGTGGACATGAAAAATTTTTACGAGTGTTGGAGTGTAATTTGACTCTTGAAATTGAATTTGCCCAAGTTTTGCTCGAGATTTAGCTCCTGAAGAGAACATTCACCCTGTTGCTTGCAGTGTCGCAAATACAAACTACACCCAGGGATGAATGATCCCCGATTACTTACCCCAGACATATGGAACACCCCCAGTAATTCATCCCTTGAGATAAACATTTGACTCCATGAATAGACCCCTTTAATCCAGCCAACCCAATAATTGTGAACTAAATCTAACCCTAACCCAAACCATAACTTCAACACTAATCCTAACGCTAACCCAAAACTCTTACCCTATCCCTGAAGTAATCGGTGACATGGAATAGTGTGAGGCAATTTTCGAAAACCGTCGCTAAAAAACCAATAAAACCGACATAACCGATCTTTCGCATTCACTAGTTTATTACGGATCAAAATAAAGTTAAGAAACATGTGTTTACATTACAAAGCAATAATATTCTTGTAATCGTAATAGATTACTTAACCTTTATCATTTATACATCAAAATTTTGAAACGCTATGTTTTTAATACAAATCCTTTTGATCCTGATATCCAAAACATTCACCTGACTTCCGAATGATCGCACCAATGGTCCGACTGAGCGCTACTCACGTTAAATCCGAAATTGAGCCGAATACAAGGCCGATAAAATCAAATCGATAAATGCTGAATCGGTTTTTCCGTTTTTCGACGTGAAGGAAACCGACAAAACCCATCTCTAAATAAAACCGACCAACCACTTCTGGACACTGGCGCTAAATTGGAGCCCTAATCTCTTGTGTACAACCTGCTTTTTTAACAGTTTAACTAACGACGCTCCTTTTTTTTTTTTTTAAGAGCTGTGCAGATCTATACAAAACATGCCAATCCTCCAGCGAATGCACTAAGTGCTCAGCTCTCAATCTCCGATGCATTAACGGCAAGTGCCATCAAGACAGCTCAGATCCACCTTTTTATCGTCGCAGATAATGGACCAAGAATGACCACTAGGAATTGTAGCTTAAATTCAAGATGTCTTCGACGCTTAAACTATTTATTTCATGAGTTTATTTAGTGTCGGATAAGCCTTAGGATTATCTAAAATTTAACGTATTGATGTAAACGCGATACTGACGTTTCATTAGTTGAATAAATGGTGCCACTCAAAAGTGCTTTCGCCTCATTTTCTTGAGTCATCGTTCATGGCTGATAACAGTCGACGCTTTGAGTTATTTAGGTTCACACGCACATCATTATTTGCAATATCATATGTCGAAATTTATCAGAAAATGAATTACAGGCCGATTAACTTTCGCAAGGTGTTGATGAACACTTGAACGGAAGCTTTAAGGACACAAAGTACCCAACATTTTGCGGTTTTTGATTGGCTTTAAAAACTTCATTTTCCAGTAAGTTTTTACATATGACGTATAGAATTAATCTCTGTCCCAACACAAAAACCGTTGTTTGGATATAAAAATGTTACATCATTTATATTATATTAATTTATTAAATCTTACTTTATCTCAGGGCCCTTACTGTTCGCAACGGTATATTTAATAACAAGTGGGTACAGTACCATGCATCTTGGAGACTTTCACTTCTGATGTGACTAAAATACCAGTACTTGGACCTTTTTATCCTTTTATTACCATTCAAAACTACAGTATGCAGCATTACAAAGTAAAAGTTTTTGAAGCGCAAACCTAGAAGATTAAACCGCAGTACTGCTACGCTATTCTCTTTGACGCAGTTCTAAACATTTTTGAGGCGCAAAACCACAAGATGATGCTACACTGCTAAGCTTCTCTCTTTAACACAGTTCCCAGTGGTTGACCCAAGATTACTTTTTGACCTGGTTGAATATGAAATCGAAATTCATGTGGGGCTTCAAAAATTAACACTACAGCAGAGCCCATTGAAAACCAGCCAACATGATCTCCTCGTGACAGAGTAGCGTTCTTTCCAACAAACACCTTCTCATCAAAATTGTTTTGTTTTGCACCCTGCCTGTTTGTTTGCAGTTCTTCGTCAAACTGGATGACAATGGACCCTACATTGTAGGCTCCGACTGCCGTCAACGTAAAACAACCATATTTCCACCTTCCGAATAAAGTGACACGTTCATTGGTGCTCAGTACGTCCTTAAAACGTTTCAATACCCAAGGTGAAACTGAGTAAAGCTTTCCATGAAAGTGCCTTCTGGCCTCAACACTCCATTCTGTTGGTGAGTGAAAGTGGTGGCAATCCCCTGGCCCTAAATATAAGACACAGTAAAAGAGCTCTGTTTTGTGAACATCCTCATTGTCATCGGGATGAGAAAATGTCGATGATTTAGGGCCAACAAATGCCTTAAGGGAATATGGGACGCCTTTCACTTGTTCAAGTTTTCCATCCACAAGAGATCCAAAATGAAGAACTTTTCCATCAACTGGGCAGACCTGAAACACAAAATTTATCATACTTTTATACCACAGTATGTTCTTTTTTACAAGTTTGTTCGACGTTTCTTATGGCAAGTTTGTTCAGATGGTGTACTGTAGTACATTAAATTGTAATAAATTTAGGGCAAATTTGGACTAAAAGGCCCATTGGTTGCACAGGGTTCCTTGAAAATATCTGCACATAAAAAGCTGATTGCCATCAACCTTACTGTACATGCCAGAGGTGAAAACAAACCTTCAAATCCAGAACATGACAGAGTACTTGTCTCATTCTCATCTGCAGAGGCTTCTTGGGCTTTTTGATGTATCGGCATTATTGCTGGGTTGGACAGTAGACTTAGTAGGGAATAAGGAATGAAAACCACTTACATTCAAAATTTCACAATACACCTCATTCATTTTTGGTTGATATTCCCCAGGAAATTTTCACTGTCCTGAGGTTATATAGTATTGTATCCCTAAAACCAATAATATTGTGAGCTGTAGTCCAAAATTTTTCACTTAATCTTAATAAAATGTCTGATATAATTGTGGTATGACTCAACTTATACATGATATTCAGTACTACCTAACCTTGGTCAAAGTTAGCAATCTAACATTATTGACTTTAGACTGGATAATGCCTAATCTCCATCTAACCATAGTTGTGATTGACATGCAGGGGGCAGCTTGTCAGCTTTCATTACCAATATGTTGGTGTACGGTCATTCAAAATTTCAAGGTTTTTTTAATTATTAAAGGACAGTTTGTGACCTGCTGCAATCTTGATGGTGGTAGCCAGCTGGAAAAGTTTATCAAAATGTAAACTCAACATGCTGGTGACATTGATGTGCAATACAACCATTCGTATCACCGGCAATTATGTTTACATGAAAATCATGCTTCACTTTTAATACAGCGTATCATGCTGGGCCTCATCCTATCTCTATCTTGGTATATAAGTATCTGAGTTTCATACCAGTTCATTCTCTTGATCAATGACTCTTGCATCAGCTTTGAGTTTTCTTGTAAAAAAGGCTCCAAGGTTGGGATATTTTGACATGTCCTCTTCCTCAGCTTCCTCCAAACAACAGTCAAAGGCCCAAGTCCAAAAACGAATTGCGGGGCCTCTCAACGAAACAGGAAGGTCGATGTCGTTCACTTTACCCCACAACCGAGAAAGCACTCTGGTAGGAACCACCTTAAACAAGGTTACCAGCCGTAGAGGAATGGCTTTTTCAATAACATCGTTGTCAGGATCGGCATCCTTTCGATTCTCACGTTCCCGTACGTGCCGAAGTTGTATAAAAGCGATTAAAGCAAAACCAATGCCTGTTGGCATCCAAAACCACTTAATCCTTGAAGAAGTCTTCGTGCTATGTTCATTTACTTGTACCTTGGAAAACGACCAAGTCTGCTGTCGATTAAACATCCACACTTTCTGAACGATTATTCGGTTTTGTTTTGCGCGCCATAAAGAAAGTGCTTTTGCGAATTGCAACGAATCCCGCACGTGAAACAATGTCGACATTCCCGCAAAAAATCCTAGATCTTGGAAAACAAATTCTTCTTTAAAAATTGTCCCTACTCGAAGCCGCCATGTTTCTTGTCAGTGATTCAAGCGTGGCTACATTGCAACCCGGGTGGTTGGGGTCAATGTCAGCAAATAGGGGAAATTCGTCTTGAAATTTAACATTACAATAATGTTCGGAATACGTAACTGTTAGAATACTGGCACACCTGGTACGTAGAAATGAAAAGGGGGAAAAAATAGCGCAGTACCGCAGTTTTTAAGATGAACTGATAGCTTGCCTTTAATTATGACTGACTATTTCAGTCAAGGGATGGGGTCTCAGAGGTCTCCTAAATGTCAAAAGGCACAAATATCGAGCAGTTCTTATGTGCCCTACGCCCAGATATTTTTGTTTCCCCTTTGCTAAGTATAGCTATCGTATTCTTAATTTTCTGGCCAACCAACCTAAAAAAGTATGAGACTGTTTAGTTTTGAAAACCTCTAAAAACTCCTAACCTTTAGACTCGACCATGAAGAACTAGATTCCAACAAACTGAGAAATAATTCCACTGCAGCCATTCTCACCTTTGTTAGCGACAAGTTTTAGTGAACGTTTGTTTACGGGTTAGTCTAAATGCTTCAGATTTTAAAGATGAAAGAACTTGGGTTTTTCAGTTTCTTTTTTTCAATTTGTGGTCAGGGCCAGCTGTTGTCCACCATTTGTGACGAAAGTGTATCTTGCTCCCCCCGGCTGCAATTCAGGCTCACTGGCTGAGCGACCAGGCACGCAGATCCTCCAAGGTGCTTGATGCACTGTGATTCTACCGTAATTTAACATTGCATTTTTCGTAATTTAAATTATGTGGCGTGGATTTTCTCGACTTGTAGCGAATTATTCAGGTAAGGGAGTATTTAAAATTGGTCGTTGTAGAGGGGTTTGCTGTTTTAGTTATAAAATAAAATCATTCATACCACTGTGTAGGCTTAGTGAACTTCATGCAGCTCTGTAGTGCAGCATTTATCAATCATGGGATAATCTGTCTACATAAAGCACCGATCTTACTTCAAATATTATTCTTAGTAGGTACAAGATTGGCCAAGGGTGCCAGATCGAATCTTGACACATCGCTGAAGGTGAGAGTAGTTTTTGCTGTAGAATTCAGTAAGCTACAGTTGAATATCAATTTCCTCATCTCTGTGTCCTTTGATTGGCTGGTAAACCCCTGTTTCCGTGCACAGTAAACTCACATGTTGCTCAATGGAATTATGATGAAAGTATTTTTTGGCTAATAACATTTTCAAAAAGCCCACCTAGCTAAGAATTTTGTGCCATATATACTTCATAACAATGTGATTTTTTTGAAGATTTACTGTAGTGGCATGATGGTAAGTCTAAACCTGTTAGGGGAAAAAATCTTGTGTAGACATACATTTAAGGACTTCAATGGCAATTTCAAATGTTCTCTTTCTTGGTTTTTGATCTAGTTGAAAAATGCAAACATTTACAGAATAATCTCAGGTTAGAAAGATTCACAACATTTGTTTGACCTTAACAACACATTGTATCACATGTTTTTTTCTTGCACTTTAGTTCCAATTTGTCCTTAAGTCTTGTATAATGTATTTGGGAATAATTTTTCAGTGCGATCTTTTGCTGAACCAGCAAAGAAAGAGACGTTCAGTCGAGCAAAACCTCATGTAAATATTGGAACAATTGGCCATGTTGATCATGGGAAAACAACTCTCACAGCTGCAATAACAAAAGGTTTGTATATAAAATTACCAAGGTATTACCCTTAGTTATGGCTTGCATTTAAATTTTGAAAAGGTTTAAGTATTTTCACAGCACTAGAAACTTTTACAGCAGGTATACTGCATATGTTTATAGTATAAAATTTGAACATTGATTATGTTTTTATTATACCATAGTTTTGTCTGGTGCTGGACAAGCAAAGTACAAATCTTACACAGATATTGACAATGCCCCAGAAGAAAAAGCAAGGGCATTACAATAAACACAGCTCATGTTGAGTATGAAACTGAAAATAGACATGGACATGTTGATTGCCCTGGCCATGCTGATTACATTAAGGTAAGCTGTGGGCAGTGACTCCATCCATCACCACATTTTTGTGTAATCATATTCCCATGAACTGCTCTTTATCATTTTTCAACTTGGATGCATTAATTGGCAAAAGTGTCACTAGCATTGTTTGCAATGTTCTCCTCAGGAATGAGAACTGGAACACATCTGGGCTTGGTCAGAAATAAGAACAGTCATCACGAAACACTGTTCATGTATCATACTTGCACATTTTCTGTTTCACTAAAATGCAAAAGCAGTCAATCAAGATACACAATGGCAATATGGCTCCAACTTACCAGCAGTAGCCACAAAAATAACCAGTACCTTCTGAAATGTGATTGGCATATCAGCACAACCACACTGCAAGGTATCTGTGGAAAGGCACAACCTTCAACTTGTTCTTAGGCACTTATTGCTCTGTCCGTATGAAAACTCAGTTAAACACTTGAACGAAAATCAGTGGTTCATTGTCACATCAACTCTCAGGTAAACACATTCCTTGTTTCTTAATCCTTAAACTCCCAATGCCCTATATATTAGATGCTGTTAGAACAAGAGAACAAATGAATGGAGAAAGCAAAAACAGAGAGCAAGAAAAAAATAAAAAAATTCAGTTATTAAAAGGTTAAGCAATTGACATGTATATTGCTAAAATGTCTTACAGAATATGATCACTGGTGCTGCACAGATGGATGGTGCCATACTGGTGGTTGCTCCAACTGATGGACAGATGCCTCAGACCAGAGAACACTTGCTTCTGGCCAACCAGCTATGGTAAGCCACAGTCCCTGTTGACAGTAATGTACAGTATAATGTGCAGCTAATTCGTTTTAATATGTGGACCACTCAGGTTGGTGTGAAAAAACTTGTAGTTTATGTCAACAAGGCAGACATGGTGGACGATCCCGAGATGTTGGAATTGGTAAGATGTTTGCTGTATCAATTAATAGTTGGGGCTATAAAACACTCAAAAGGGGGTAAAAGTGAAAAGACACTGTTCACTGTGCGTTATACGTAACTGAAACCCTCTGTCGGGGCCTGTCAGGCACCCCCATCTTCCAAGCAAGCGTAATTTTTCATGGCTTTTTGTTCGTTGAACTTGACTTAGAAAGGTGTCTGAAGAGCTGTTCTAATGCATTAGTCGATCAAATACAGAACTTCGTTTAAAGAAAGACAAAAGCATTTGCTTTATTTCCGAGGCCACTAGCTGGGAAGATAGCGAATTTGTGCTGACACAGCCGTAATATGAAACTACTTTATCGCGCTGTGTGGATAGTTTTCAATGAAACAGACAAAGCAGAGGTAGCGCTTTGCCGCAAAACGACAAGACGACATTCAGTGTACAGTACTGACGTTTTGTGCTGAAGACATTCGTCAGAGTAAATAACAAGTACATTCAAATAGATTTTACGCTGTGAAATTTGGACTCGATTACTCAACAGAAATATACGGAACAGATTAACTGGTAATGCTGGAGTAAGCACAAATCACCGCCCGAACGAACAGCCCCGGGCTTAAGTCCTGCTACTGACTTAGAAAACCCTCGTGTGAACCAACCTCGTTTTCACTCTTGTAAAGAACCACTTGAATTGTTGAACGTTTCCCAGGTTGAGCTCGAGCTTCACGAACTGTTGCCGACGTTCGGTTATGACGAAGATACTCCGATTATTATTGGCTCGACGCTTTGCGCTCTCGAGGACAAGAACCCGGAGATAGGCTTGGACTCGATTAAGAAATTACTTCAGGCGGTAGACACTTACATTCCCACTCCCCCGCGAGATCTTGATAAGCCATTTTTGATGCCCATGGAAGATGTGTATTCGATCGCTGGTCGTGGCACGGTCGTGACAAAAAAGGGAGACGAGGTGCAGTTCGTGGGTCACAAGAGCGGGACAAAAACAGTTGTTACAGGTGCGTGAACAAGAAACGTTTTACTGAAGTATTAATCTCTCAATGTTGCTGCTATTAATACATCGCGAAAACACAAGTAAAGAATACTTCATTTTAACATTCTTCTGAAGAATATTGATCTCGTTCCTTTCTGCGTCGGCAAAGTAACTGTAATATATATGCATACATACATACATACATACATATATATATTATTGTGAAATTACTGTGAAAGCAATTTTTGTTTTGATATTGGTATATTTTGGTGTCGAAAATTCGATTTCTTTGGAGTCTTCCGCGAGCGAGCAAGATCACTTTGGGAACGAAATTGAGTTAGACTAAAGGTTGGAGTTAGAGTTAGAGTGAAACAATAAAAGCCCGTGGAAGAAAGAATAAGACTGATAATTGTGCACTGATAAAAGACAGGTTGTAAAAAAACTCTTCATTTAGGTCTAGAAATGTTTCACAAGACGTTAGACCGAGGCGAAGCTGGGGACAACCTCGGAGCCTTGGTTCGCGGCATTAAGAGAGATGAAGTGAAACGCGGTGTTGTATTATGCGCGCCTGGCTCCATCTTGTCTCACTCAAACTTTCAGGCTGAGGTAAAAACAACTTAATCGTAACTTTGTCATAACATCTTTCAATAGATAGTAATTATCTTCGTAACTCTCTCCTCCGCATAGGCTTCTGGAAGTTTTTAGGTTTCCAATTTCAGAAGCTTTTTCGGAGGAGAGAGTTCTCGTAATATGTGAATTTCGATGCGCCCGGTGTCAGTCGGTGTACTGACGTCTAGACAACCAGTTATATTGCGAGGATACGATCCTTCTGACATTAAAATAAAGATAAAGCCGAGTCTGCCTCAACCTGGCGACATCGACGACACCGGCGAGATCTCTCCCTTCGACGAGTAAAACAACAGAAGTCTTATCTCGCCGTGTAAGAGTTAAGGTACGTCTTATCACTCATGCATACATGTAAATGGTCCCCATGACTTGTATACTTCTAAGGTCGTTGCATATCTTCGTGTGTTCACAGGTGTACATCTTAAAGAAGGAAGAAGGAGGACGCCACAAACCTTTTGTTTCCAACTATACGCCCCAGATGTACGTAAGAACAGGAGATGTAGCCGCTACAATCACTTTGCCCGAGGGAAAAGAGTTCGTGATGCCGGGAGAAAATGCCAACTTGAGCTTTAAGTTAATGTGGGAGATGCCTCTTGAAGTTGGTTTAAGGTTTACGTTGCGTGAAGGAAGCAGAACCGTCGGTACTGGAGTTGTCACGAAGCTCGGCGACTAAACGGTTGAAGATCACGAAGGCATCCATTTGAGGGACCTCTGAATATATTTTGTAAAAAAATAGAGCATTTTCTGTCATCTTAGCGGGAACGCAAACAGAGAAGGATTGTGCTGCCTTTTCATTGTTCTGCTGGGTACTGATATGACTCGTTGGATATGCATGGTCGGTGAACAATTCAAACTTATAACGACACTTTGGACGTGATAAACAGTGAGAAGTTAGTGTACACACAGGACGGATGTGACAACGATTAAATGGGATGTGACTCAATACAAACTGGTGCAAACCCATGAAAAAACTAGTTTGTTCTAACTTTTATTTTCAGTCTTTTAATTTATCCCCGCATGATCACAGCTGTCCAATGTTTACAAGCCACAACACCGCATTAACACGAATGACAAGATCGCCTACTAGAATTATATCAGGACCACATCTTTATATTTTCTTGTGCTAAATTACGTTGATTTTTATACCTAATCGAGCTGTCAAAATTTCAAAATGAATCACAGATAATCCTAGCTATCGAAAACTTGTCTTCGAAAATTATTTTTAAAAAGATTATCAAATGCACCAACACATTCCAGAAATTAAAATCAAAATCAAACAGAACTTAAAAACAAACAAAGTGACTTAAAATATCAAACCTGCTCGCCACATCGTCGGCTTCATGAGCGCAAAATTAAAAAATCATACCAAAGAGTGAAGGCCATATCAGGAGATTCATTTTTCATCAAATTTTTGATCTGAAATCACAAATTCCAAATGTGGCTACGTTATTCCTTAAAAAAAAATCGCCAAACGGAAGGCCAAAACGTAGAGAAAAGAATATGTTTTAGTTCCAAAAACGCACACCTGTGAACGATGTCTTAAACCAATTTGCCGTAATTTCTTGTTTTATCCTACGTTATAAAGGAAGTGGTTCTCAGCTTTTTCTACTCAGCCGAATCATGGATGCGCTTGCATGGAAAGTCCGTAAAGCAATTGAAATGCTACAGTTGCTCTCGCTTACAATATATGTAGACATTAAATTATGAATGAAAAAATCCTTGACGCCGAACGATGGTCAATTTATAGCGAAAATTCGGAAATAAGAACAAAACTCGAGGACCTAAAAAAATTCAGTTACTAAAAATCCTCGTTTACGAGCGACTTAGCTGGTTGCTGGCTATTGTTAAGGAAGTGTGTCTGCATATAAGATTCTTTTCAATAGTCGTCTTCATTGGAGTTCATAGTTGTACCTGCCAACAAAGAAAATGCAAGAATGATGGTAAACGTCGTGATATTTTTGTTTTGTTCTATTTTTTACAGTCTAACATATGTCAAAAGGTCACCTCGGCTAACTAATTGCGTATTTTTCACAGTGGCTGATTGTTTAGCTGGGAGTCTGGTTAACAAGTATCGTGTAACGTTTTTACGTCACCGTTCGTATGCGCTCATTGGCCGATGTTATACCATAGATATTCCGTTTCTTGTGGTGCAAGTGTTCGGATCGTAATCTGCAGTATTCTTTTGCAGTGTGCAATTCTGAGGAATAATCCCCAGAGTACCACGGGGTTTGAAGAATCAGAAGATTTAGGTTCTATCTACTGTGAATATGTAACTGATTGTTCACCTGTCAGTCATGTTACACTTCTTCGTCAGTAGTTTCCATACTAGGAAGGTTTACTATCGCTGCTTCTTTGCCTTCAACTTCATTGTATAATGGATTCATGAAGCTACGTAGGTGTTCTTGCCGATTTTTATTCACGTCCGGACGAATGAAAGGAATCTCGTGTGTCATGTCCACGTTGTCCTTTTCAGGATCTGAATTGTTTTGTTTACTTGAGATGGTGTGTCGACCTCCTGAAGCCAGTACATCACGTGTTGTGCCCAATTCATGATTCCCAGAAGAATTTGGCTCGGTGCTTGAGTCGTATAAAGGGTTTTGGTAAACGCTGCCCATATGCAAATTATTCTTTCCTTCTGAATATATTGGATTGTTTCGATATTCAACGGCTTCCTTCCCAGATTGTGCGAATGTTTCTTTATCGCCCGTATTGCCATTGTCTTTAGCATTCCGCCGCCGCCTTAAATAGATGAAGACTAACGACAAACCTTGAATAAAAAAAGAAAGTTATTCATTGCGACTACGTGCGTTGTACATACAATATATCCGTCAGTTTGTTTGCTTTTTTGTCTATTTCCTTGACTTAGAATACCAATTACTTTGGTATTAGTCAATCTCTCTGTCTGTATGTCTTTCCAATCGCCTGTCTGTCTCCTCCTTTTCATGGGTGTCGTGTCTGCCTGTTATTTCTGAAGTTATTATCAAATCTAATATTTTACCTATAATTACAACGATAATACCAACGACAACACCAGCAATCAAAGCCATTCCGGCTCCATTATCCGGTCCGCTTTCTTCTCTTGCCTTTGGTACTTCTCCAGTCAACGTACTACTCTGTCTCAACGTATGACCTTCTGTAGGCCGTTGTGTCGGCTCTGTCGGCTCTAAAACAAAATGAAAAGACAGAGAACTTTTCTAGCTTTGAATATACGAAAGACTGCCCTAAAATTTTTCAAGAAATAATTCTTCTCAGCAAGTTTATAAAAAAGTTGTAAATCTTTCAAAGTCAGGTTGATCATCTTACCCAAGATACAGTTCGAAACGTCAACTGCTCCTTTCGTAGTTGTCACATGACTGCTCGGGCAAGACAAACATTCGAACTGTCCTTCCTTCGGCTGGTACGTGTTAACCGAACATGGAAGACAAAGACCAATGTTTTCTGTGATCTTACCATAATGGCCAGCTGGGCAAATCACTGGTTTAATATACAAGAAAACAAGGGTTTAAATGAAGAAATGAATCAAAGAAATCGTTACAAATGTTGAAATTTCTTCAAAACAAAGTGAGTCGTTCAGATCTAATAAGAAATGTTAGGGGTGAAGAGGGAACTGGAACAGAAGACCGACGTACCCCCCTTCGTATCAGTAATGCTATGGTATTGGCAACGGCCAGTTGTGTGGATGTTGACTAACAAAAAACTGGACAGGAGGTTTAGACAAATGGGGAACGAACGTGTATTTTGCGATATATGTTGTAAATATGGGACCTTGGAGATATTTTCGATGATAGATGAACGTTCATCAAACCCTAACTTCTAAAAAAACGATTTCTAAGCCCCAGACGGGGAGACTGTCTCACCGGTGATCGAAAGTTGCGGGGTCAATCCCCGTCTGGGGCTCAGAAATCGTTTTTCTGAGGTTAGAGCTTGACGATCGTTCACTTCACGTAAAAGAAGTGTATTTTGATGTATAATAATGAGAATTAAACCTCGGAAGAAATCCTAAGTCAGCGGATGAAAAATTCAGCAATTTTCACCAAATCATTGAGTGGCACATTATCTGCGCCACTACAAAATTATAAACATTTGACTTTACCTTTGCATTGATTTTGATCATAAGATCCTGTGTTGATGGTCGTAAATCCTTCTGGGCACCGAATACAAGACACTTGACCTGATTCGGCTTGATGTGAACCCGAAGGACAAGGCTGACATGTCGCTATGCTATCCTCATCCATTTCGCCATAAAATCCAGGTGGGCAGTCGACTTTGAAAAGTCAAAATAAAGAATATTTTCAAACCTAAGATCGGATAAATTCATCGACCTCATTCATAATGGCACCTGTTTAAAAGCATGTCAATTGGCCTCTCTTTTCTCGCCATGGTGTTAGCAATTGAAAAGAATATTTGCTTCCAAACAGGACGAGTGAGGCTACTTAAGATGCACATTTTAAACTGCAGGTACCTGTAATTGTGAATACAGTCCATAAGCATGAGAGAAAAGAAAAGGACTATTACCACGAATAAACATTAACTTGCTCTAAATCTAACATTCAAGTTTTCTTACCACAATTAAAGTCATCCTGAACTAGAGTTTGTCCTTGCGAACACAGCATAGAGAGCTCTTGGACGGTCAACGAATTTTTCTCAGCGAAATATGTTTGGTTATTCAGTGAGAACGACAGTGAACCATTATTGGTGGCATTAACCTGCTCAACAATTGCCTGCTTTAAATCCAGAGTTGCATTGATAACCTTTCTTGCATTTATTTCAAACTCTTCATTGACACTCGAATTTGAAGTCGTGTTCTCGCCAGCGTATTGGAATTTCCAGTGACAAAGTTCAATAACATCTTGAGTTTTGTTATCATAAGATTTTTCCATATGACAATTAACTGGACGTAAGTTTCTGATTCGTTCTGTTGTGTTTGCACTGTAATTTCCGAATGACGAAAGCAAGGTTGAAATCTGAGAACGAATTTCGTTATAAAAGCTAGCGTTCGATTGGTTTTCGAAGGTTGAGTTTTGATGTGCCGTACGAACCACGGAGAATAAGAGAGTGGCTGCTGGCACTGGAAGAGTGAAGTGCAACGCCTTGACGAAGCTTACTGTTGAAATGTTGAAACCGTAAGAGTTGGAAGCGTTACAGAAATACCAGCCTTCTTTATGAGCTTTCATTGGGGCGAAATTTAAGTAGGAAAATGTTTCGTTCATCACAGGACGGAAAGATGTCGAATTGACAGGTTTGAACCACCATTGATAGGAAATATTTCCATTGCTGCTTTCGGCCAAACAGTGAAGTGAATCATCACCAGACAGAACAATGCTAAGATGGCGCACAGGTTGGGCAGCGATCGAAGGTGGTGGATGGACGATAACCTTAGCTTGTGTGGATCTTTCTTTGCCAATATGGTTAGATACTTCGCAAACATAGTCCCCTGAATGAGAGACTGTTGTGTTTTTAATTAACAGGACATTTGTTGATTGATCTCCGATGATTTCTCCATCGACTTTCCATTTGTAAACCAGGGAATCACCCGTTGCGTTGCAGGTTAGGACAAGGACCTTGCCCACGCCAATCTCCGTAAAGGCTTCGGGATGTTTCGTAATATTTGGTGAGCGTGCACAGAACACTTTGACTCTTGCCATGCCTTCGAGAATGTGCAAAATTTTCGCTGACAACTCGGCTGCGTCATCGACCGTCATGTTGACGCTTTGCGTCAGCTGAGAGAACGTCATTAGAGCATTTTTAATATGATCACGGATGCTTTGGGCTCCTGGCAAGTTAGTCGCAGAGTAGATCTCGGATAAGCTGTCCATGGTGTACCTCAGACAATCATCAAAACCGCTGCACTCATACTCACTTGACAATTCACTGAAAACGTCCTCCATAGTCGCAAACCAGTTAGTAAAGAGCAAATCTGTGGCTACTCGCAGTGGCTCATGCCCATCTTGGATTGCTTCGTGTCGAAGATCTTTTGCTTGTAAAATTTCTGGGTCATTTTCGAGAGCATTCACATATGAGTCGCTATTTGTTTCTATCCCCAGTTTTGATGCCATCGTTTTGTTGACTCCAAATCTCGTTAAAACATCGCTGGCGTTGAGTGACATTGATTCATCCGTGTTTCTTGCGTTTTGGCGTATACCACGGATTTCGGACGACAAATTGTACAGCGAGCTTACGACTTGATACAAGGTTCGTTCACTGTTGGTAAACTCCGAACAGAGTCTGTGATAATTCTTCAGGGGTGATAGTTTTTCATCAGTGTTAGAAGTACTCTCCACGGAGCGTTTCTTTCGTGAAACACTGGACAAATCTCCGATGGACACACCCAGGATCTCCCTCGCAATACTTCTTAATGAAGTGTTCAGTCTTGCAAAATCAACAACTGTTGACAACTCTTCTCGACTTCCATTCAACTTGAATGTGATGTATATCGGCAGCAATGTGGTTTCATCTCTTGGCGACAACTTCACGTTGAACCTGACGTTCTGTAATTTTATCTTCACAACTGAGTTTAAGCGCTCGTCTAAAAGGGCTCTTATACTCAACTGTTTCGTTAAGATAAGTGACAGTCCCTTCCGTGCTTCTACAGTGACATTGTAAGCTTTACCAAGACTGCGCACAGCATTCTGAGTTGTATTAAGCGAACGAGAAGCAGACATAAGCTTAATGTGATCTTTCTGTTTCTTCATTTTCCAGTACAAAACATTCTGTCTGGCATTGTTTAAACTTTTTAGGATCTTTACAGCACTCGCCTTGGTCCTGGAAATTTGTTCCAAAGCGTCTTTTCTCGCCTTTTTGCAAAGAGCATTTTCAGCAACACAAGTGAGGTTCGTGACAAAAAAGGCACAAGGAAGAGTAGAACAGCAGCTCTTTTCAATGGTCTTAGTTACTGCATACTTCTCGCAAGATATTTTGCAGCTGTACGGAGTATGTTTGTACTCATAACGGAACACAGCCTTGGTGCACTGTTGCGTTTGGAGACGACAACTCCAGCGTCCATCACGTTGTTCTCTTTCGCAAGAAATTCTTTTACCCGTCAGGACACTTGCACCCTTTCTTGCAACTGCAACAGCGCTCTTTTCCAACGCTTTCTTAACACCCTCTTTAGCGTATTGCTTGTACACCGCCCAGGCACTTCGACCTCCAATAAAGCCAATTATCGCGCCCTTAACAGTTGAACAAAGTACCTCGTCAACCCTTCCTGTATCCAGCAAACTTACGATACCATTTCCAAGTGCCGATGAAACTGGTGGGGGAGCTCCCAGAAATGTCGCCAGGGCAGTTATGCCGAATGATAGAACTTTCTTGACTATATTTCCAAATATCTTACCGAAGATCCTTTTGAAAAAGCCGTTCGTGCTGTGAATCCTTGTGCATTTCTCTCTTTCGCAAAGAGCGAGCGCTGTGTAAGGAGCAAGTCTTCGCTGTTCAGAATTGAAACAAGTCGCAGGGCACACTCCCATAATCTTTGTGATGATATCGTGGAAGCACTTGGTGCAAACTAATCCTTCTTGGCAAATGTTGAAACATTGTTTTATCTCACAAAGGCCATCCAATTCCAACCTCAACTCATTGACTTCGTTCGAGTAATTCTTCGCTGCTTGTTCGAGATAGGTTAGATTTTTCTCAGCAGACTTTAATTCGCGTTCACTTTTCAAGTATTCTTTACGTATTCGCCGCACTTTCTCCAACATGGTCTTTTTAGACAGAAGAACATTTTCTAACCGAGCTTTGGCTCGTTGTTCCGTTTCTTTGGAGGAAGTTTCTCGTCTCATTGCTTTGTTAAAGACGTCCAAAGCATACCTGTTTAATTCCTTACTCAAAGAGTCTCTCATGCTAGCTTCTTCTGACTTGTCGTCGAACTCACCCACAGCATTGAACCTTTGGTTTTCCCATGAAGCTAAGCCGGCGTTGCAGATCATGGATGCTCCAAACAAACTATGTATTTTGCCACTAACAGGGAAACTAAGCCCTGTATCAGAAATGCTGACATTTACCGATTTTTCAATACCAAGAAATTTGATCATACTTTGAAATGAGCCTGTCGAACTGGAATTTCTGTTTCTGGTAATATGCAATTGAAGGTTAAGATCTATACCAGAAGTAATATCAAATACTCCGAGTTTTCTTGGAATTTCGTGATAATTTCCGCTAAATTCCAAACCGGTATTTCGGGAGAAAGTTGACGATCGATTTAAACAGTATGAGTTTATCACCGACAATTTGATATTCAGATTGTTGAATCGCAAAGGGCCAAACTTCAGATGTCCACGAAAGGTCACGTATGTACCAACGTTCGTTTCGCCATAGACAGATTGCTTGTCGTCCTTTTTAGTGTAAATCATTGTGCTAAGGAAGTATGCTAGTGTCTTATTCGAGCCAAGTTCAACAAACTCATTTAAGTTTGAGTGAAGAAAAGGGTCGTCTCCGAGTGTATTGACGAAAAAAAGTCCTTGTGGATTATAGTTAACATCAGTCAAACAGCTCTCATGGTTGCTACCTACAGGATTTGCAAAGAAAGTGAACGGTAATTCATTTTTCATCAAAAGATACGAGGTATTTTACGGTTTAAGGCAATTTCAAGCTTGATATTTGAAACCTCACTCTTTACTTCTCTTTGTATTTTTGAATAGTTTATCATATTCAACCAAATCAGGCTGTTATTTCTGTCGGCCAGAGATTGATTATAGGGTATATATTTTTAACACACAAATTACCTCCAATTTTTGCATAACCAATCGATTGTGGTGCCTTTAAAGTCAGTTTCGTCGTCTTCCCTTCCACCTGAAATTCCATGGTTACTTTGATGTCACCATAAAGATCTGCGTTCCATTCTTGGTCTAAAGGAGAATCCAAAATCTAAAAGTCAAAACGACAAGAGGAAAAAGGTGAATATCATTTACTGTGACGGCATTCCCTGTCAAGTTGATCATATTTCAACTCGATCACTTTTGTGGCTAAAATACCCATAATTAATGTCATAAATAGTTCTGTTGCCTTAAATTCAGCATTTCTGTAGAGATGTTTTCACGGCACAAAATAATGATCAGGCATCTAAAACTCGGCCGAAATTCTCCAGTTCTGCTTACCGATGAAGCCTACAATGATATTCCCGGCACCAAGGAAATAACCACAGTCAATACTTTGAAATTCTTTTGGTGAAGCAGGCTTTGATGGTTAACACTCAAGTTTTCCAAATGCTTGAAATACTTAGATTGATAACTGCAGTATGCACTCCCCCTTGGCCTTCCAGGTAAGCAAAGTGAGGAGGAAAAACAGTCAGACCTTGAGGACGAACGCACAGGGGTAGTGCCAGTGGGGGGCAGAAAGGGCTAAAGCTCCCATGTCGGTGAGTCTTAGCTCCCCTGTAGGTGAAAAATTAACAATTTAAAACACTGATAGTATCATATTTATATATTGTATAAACTACGAGTACTTTGTGATTTAGCCAAGAAAGATAATAAACCCTTATCTTCTTGTCAAATCTAGAATTAAAGTCTTTCTACTCAGTTGCTGCGATTATTCTTGCGAAAAATAACATGATATTTTCGACCTTCAAATAAGGAAATTATAAAGGAGGCGTGGTCCCGGCGACTCTGGCTTAGCCCCCTGTAGGGAACGTTAGCTCCTGCATTGAGGAATTCCTTGCAGCACCCCTGTTAACGCAGTTTATAGCTCCGCGTTGGGCTCCGTCGTAGAAATGTAACACAACTTTACCGAGGAATCTACCAGTCCCTGGCGACAGTTGTTGAATTAAACACTCCGCAGTGCAGCAGAAATACCTCAAAGACGCATGAAAGGAAATTTTGCAGTTTCGTTCACAGAAGTAACGTGCGAATTTTGGAGGTTCTATTAAGTTTTGGTTGATGATATTTCTTGCAATAATTTTCAATGTTTTCTGCTGTTTAGAATTTATCGTTACTCACATTGTCGACGTTGTCATGGTCTGCGACTATTGTTCCCTGAAATTCCACACTGGAGTTGACCACGCTCGCTTTTCTGAAATATTTAGTAAATGACGACAAGATTGCTATATTACCATTTCTGGCAGAACTCGTTTCAAAAAACCGTTTGCCATTCCAAAATTTGCCCTTTTCAAGTTTTTTAATTAACTTTTTCTTGGAAATCTGGAGAGAGTAAAACGTTAAGTTCCAACCGTTTTCCTGCAATTTCTTCACAACCGAAATATTGTTCACCAACTCTTCATTACCAAGTGACGGCCGAACAATCACATTCTTTGGAGACGGACCACACAGATCGACTGCCAATGAGAGCACTGTCTTGCGGTCACCTGACCCCAAAAGATCGACGTCATTTCCAATAGTAAGGTTGAGATATGGAGACATGAGAAGTGAATAGAAAGTCTCTTCAGATATGGGTTGTCCTTCTCCAATGTCAGCATCACGTAAGACCCTTCCCGTCAGGTAACGCGTCATAAGTTCAGACGAAGGAATCGTTTCAGTAGACGAATGGTTCCGTAACGTTACACGCAACCATTTTGGAAGACTGTCACGCATATTATTCAGATACGATTTGACTAAACTGCGAGATTTTATTAATTGTTCGGTTGAGTAGCTGATATCAGTCTCATCACAGCGCTTCTGAAACGAAATCAGATTTGATTTAGGAAGATTGGCACCGACTAACGACAGAGGAAGTTTGGTAGCTCCGATCTCCACGTTTACCACGCCACTTGACATTGACAAAGGACCGAACGTAACCCAAGGTGACGTCGAAGAAGCGACAATGATCTCATTTGTATGAGGGCATTTGTTTAATTGTTGCTTGTGACAACCAGAAGGAAGTCCTTGGGACAACGGATCACTTTCCGTGGTCGAATTTTTAGCGGATTTAATGACAATTATATTCTCTGGAGGAGTTTGAAATTCCCCTGCACTGGGCCCAGATAACGAGTATCGGATGAAGTATATGCCCGGATGTCGAGCCGTGATGGTTACCAACTGTTCAGCTGAGAGGCTTCGTCTAAAAACCGTATGAGGAGGGCTGAATTCTAAATCGCGGCTTAGGAAGGTGAGAACAATGTAGTCATCGGGAGGCGACGTTTGGAACGAGAGAGGTTGCGAGGAAACACCGGGTGTCAATATGGGGTAGTCAGGGATGATGATCTGCCCTACGTCGCAATTTGTTCCTTTGTAACCAGTGCGAGAACAGTCACATGTGTAATGAGAGGAGCTGATCGAAGAACATATTCCACCATGGAGACATGGGTTAGGTTGACATACTTTCACCTCTGAAAGGAAATGTTACTTAAAATCAACCTTAATCACATACACGAGGTGTACTATACACGAGATTAACTCTTTCCTGTCCCCTTTGGCGATTCAAATTATCCGTGGTTAGCCAGGGTAAAATAATCCAAGGCCTATCCCAGAAAGAAATCATTTAGTCGAGATGCTTTTAACTCTTTTCAGTTTCCAGGTCTCCATTTGTCGACCGAAATCGGCCTGAGTTAACAAGAATAAAGCAGTAGAGAGGCTTGACAGGCGAAATATTTTACGCCCAGTTACCCAGAATAAAACGGCAGAGAAGCTCGACGGGCGAAATATTTTACGTCCACTGCCAGACGGCGGATTGTTATCGTTGCATTCTCGGTACAAAAAGTTACGTAGTACTTGCCGACAGATTTCATTTCTTAAGAAGAGTGTTGTTCCGCTGGCCTTAGAGGGACATTAGAGGATTTAGAGATTTAATATTATTACTAACTGTATTAATCTACAAATACTATTATTCTGTTGCTCTAATTCTACTAACACTCCTTTTCTGCACTAATATTAACCCTATGAAAAGAAAAAATGACTTTCCGGTTTACAAATTTTATGAAGAGTTGTCATATCCTACCTCTGCATGTTATGTTTCTTGGTTGCCAAGTGGCGTCTGCGTTACACGTGATCTCCTCCGTTCCCTTGATGTAATAACCACGTGCACATCCCACAGTACAACTCGAACCAAACTCAGTTTTACATGGGGAATAAACAAAGCCGTTCCAAGGTTCAGCAGGAGGAGCGCAATGGATTACTATAGAAAAATACGAGAATCGTTGCAGAGTATAATTCTATGAAACACATGACGATTGAATGTTCATATGTACAGAGATTAATAAATGGAAAATGCGATGTAGGGTGTAATTAACTGTTGAAGGGATCTTTGAGTGTATTCTTTAAAGACCATTATTATTTATTTTGGGACTAGAAAAGAATGGTAGCACATTTTGATTAATACTAGGTCCGAAATTGTGTTTTACCGGTATTTTTTTTCTACTTCAGAATGCACATAAAGGATGATAAGCAGCCTAAATAAATCGCTACATGATTCCTCACCATAATCCGAAATCAGTATTGCCAGAATAGATCGAGAAAAAATTATCTTCTGGCACTGGACAAATTAAGTTAGTTTTTCATTATTCCATTACTTTGGAGGTCGTTATTGCATTCAGGCTACAGTCAAAATCATCAAAATTGGTTGTTACTTACTTTTACACTTTGTTTCGAGCCCAGTCCACATTTTAGTTGCGGTGCAAGTCCGGTTACCAGAACCAATGAGATCATACCCTTGAGAACACGTGAAGTGGCAAACCTGCTCAGTTGTATAACCAGAGCAATTCTTTGCACCATTTGCTGGACTGTTGATGGGGAAACATGGCCGACCTGATGCAAAACAAAATAAACTGTTCCTTCCGGATAGAATTTTGTCAGAGGGCATATTACTATTTAAACGGTTTTGGTTGTCAAACAACTGGACCATGTTCTCATTTCCCACTGATTAGCCCTTTCCCAGAGGGAGCTCTCCCTTTGACGAATAAAATCGTTCGGCGTTAGCCAGAGTAAAATAATGGAAGTCTTATGACTCCGTGAAAGTGTTAAGCAGACATCATGTCGTATTCTCGACTACTTATTCTGACGAGAAATTCAACAGCTATAGGCAATTTCATTGACAGATTTTTATAGGCTCACGCGGAATGTTAGAAATCGGCAAAAGATTTCTGCACATATCTTGTGTCTTATACGCACAGATTTGTTTATCTCAAAAGATGTTAACAGTATGCCCGTTTATCGCAGGGACTTAAACCTTTTTCTTTGGCAAGAAAATACTTTCTTAGTTCATGTCGTTCCTTCAGTGGATAGTCCGTCTGGTGATTTATGACGCTTTAGTTTCTTATGTTTTTGGAAGTGAGAGCTTCTTCAATCATTATTAACATATAGTGGCTTCCACACAGGTCGCACATATATGTCGAACTTGCACCTTAGGTCACCATCTGAGTCTTGGTAGCTCAATGGTTAGAGCATCTCTCCGGTCATCAGAAGGTTGCGGGTTCGATCCCCGTCTGGGGCTGCTCAGAAATCGTTTTTCTGAGGATAGAGCTTGACGATCGTTCATCTATCTCAAGGTTTAGTTTCTGTTTCAACCACAGCAAATTTCACGGCAAAGCAAGACGTCTCCCCTTGACCGATAAAATCGCCTGGTGTTAGCTAAAGTAAAATTTTCTGGCGTCATCAATCTTCTAGCATGTAAAAAGTGTAAAAATATTTAAAACAACAAAATTTTGAGTTTGTACAAATATCTCCCCTTTCGTTGACGTGTACCTTTACAACTTCCTCCATCTTGCAACAAGTCAAATCCTGCCCTACAGTTGCACCTATAACTTCCTGGTGTGTTTAAGCAATTGTGTTGACAATGATGGACACCTCTAGAACATTCATCGATGTCTACAAGAAAAAAAACAAGAGCCAATGACATGTATTATTTCCAGCATTTCTCTCTTCTTCTCCTAACAGCGTAAAGATAACACTTAAATACATCTTGCAAAATTAATTACTGCTAAATCTGTTATTTTCAAACCTAAATCACGATCTGCAAAGAACTTACCATTGCAAGATTTTGAATCAGTTCCAAGGTAATATCCAGGTCTGCAAGAGCAGATGAAGCTGCCAATTTTGTTGGTGCATAAGTGTGCACAACCCGCTGTTCTTTCGGAACACTCATCCACATCTGCGACAATTAGATACAGTTTATTTTCTACATTTATTACTCCTCAATATGTTTATAATAGATTAATACTTGAGAGAAACTGCGAGATCTACCCCCTAGGCTACACATATCTCTTATTCTCTTCCCTTGGAGCTAAAGTAAAACTTCAACACAAGAGTAAATAGCTAAAAATACCAAGATGACCTTGAATTCCTTTTTACTCCGAATAAATGGCAAATTTTGAGCAATTTCCTGAATACTAGACTTTCTATTTAAGGTGGAATTAAATGAAAAACTAAACCCACCTTCACAAGACTTGTAATCCACCGTGCTCAGTCTATATCCCGAATTACAAGTACAGTTGTACCCGCCTGGGTAGTTCAAACATGTTTGATTGCACCCATGGTTGTTGCCAGCACACTCATCGTGATCTACAAATGAACGTATTTAAATAATTAGGAGAAAACAGGCCAAAAGATAGCTCTTTTATCATGCAAGCTTTCAAAGATGTACATACACGAACGGCGGAATCGCCGAGACTCTACAGCAGACATGGACAAATATCACAATCTTTTTACAAGTCTGTAGCTTTCTAGCTGAGGGTCTCAAAGGGAGAGTTCCAGCAGAACATATCTGAAGTCAGGCTTGGACTGGCCAATGTGCCATCGTACCGTAGAACAATAGTCATCCATTATTCGGTGGCGAGATGGCGCAATAGCCAATCCAAGCTTGACTGAAGTCTTCTTCCAAACGTCATAACTTATAATCCTAACGAAGGTAAAATGTCTATTTATTTGCTCGTAAACATACATGCAACACTGGGAAACGTTGGCAACGATATTTCAAAGTGAGACGACATGCACTAAGGAATCACAAACACCGAAACCCTAATAGTTAATAATCGCAAACTACTCTTCCAACCAGCCTTTAAATTTCCGGCAAATCCTAAATGCCGTAATGAGTTGGAAAGATAAAGGTAAAAACAGGCAAGTTTCAGCCGTTTGTAACGTCAGTTCCCTGCTTCGTGACCTAATACGGTTTCAACTTTAATAAATACTTCAACGCGTTCAAAAAAAAGAGGAATTAGATAAGTCACAGATGCATTATAAAACAGGATATATACTAGCAAACCAAAGTTTTACACCCTCATTATAAATCTTCTTTTGGTTTAGAACACGCTCGTTGTAGCAACAGCTTGCATCATGTCTCTAGCGAGCAGTTTGCTGACAAATGCGTAATTCAGGCAAAAAGCAATCCTTACCCGCGCAGTCTTTCCCGTTGGACGCAAGGTAACCTCCCTTTGGGCAACTGCAATTATAGCCACCGTCGAAGTTGATACAACTTCCTTGACAGCCATGGATTATGCCACTACTCGGGTCACACTCGTTGATATCTAAAGGAACGACAAGAAAGCGTGATGAGACAGAAACTGGGACTGACTATGTTGAATTAATAGGAACAAATAACCAAACATTCTAAAGGTTCCCGGTCTTGAAACAATGTATCCCATAACATTTTTGTACCAGGCCCATACTTCTTTTTACAGATGACATTAAGAAAGTATAGATGTAATTATATCTTAAATTCGACATACGTCGATATTTCTACTCATTTTGTTAGTCCCCTAATGGATGGATACGACTACTATAATCCTGATCTCAAGAAGAATCGCTTTGCCTTTACAGTCACATATTCAAATCAGTAAACTGTTCGTTTCAGTTAACTTCTGGTTTATATTTAACTCTTTCTCGGCGGCATAAGACTTGTATCATTTTACTGTGGTTAACGCCAGACAATTTTACTCGTCAAGGGAAGAGCTCCCGCCTTGAAAGAGTTAAGGAGTTTTTTGAGAGTTCTCGTTGACGTCGTTTTGGCTTTTAAAGGCAAGTCCTAGAGATGCAATTGACCAGTTCACAATTAATGGACATGGACTAATCCTTAAAAATCCTTTTTCAGCTTAAAAAAATAATTATCTTAAAAGATTGAGTAGCTCCTTCAAGTATCTCGAGGGAGAGGCTTCCAGTTTTCTTATCGAAATGCGGGTTTATTCAACACTACTGCCATGCAAACTTCATATCACTGCAAAAGCAGAGATGGCGGAGCCGGGGGGCTGCGGGGCCTATAACCCCCCACTTTTTTTCCAAACGTAATGTTAAAACAACTACGTTTTAAAACACTTCTTGTGAAATTTCCCGGAGAAGCATACAAAATGCTGTATTTTTATCTCAAGCCCCCGTACTCGAAATTCCGCTCCGCTGTCCCTGGATTTAGAGCGGCAGGTTTGAGAAGAGAGGGAGAATGTACGGTACATTATATAGAAGCAACAGTTGAATACTTTCCCGGGTACAAGGAAACCACCGAAACGTTATGATGCATAATCTTTACATGATTCGATTATAACGTTCTCAAAAAATCTGAATTTACCCATCCGTAGTTTTCAATTGAAAACTATTCACGAGAATTTGGTCTTCTCCAGTCTTCGCTGTCATAAACAAATAAAATTTTAAGAAACTCACAGACTTCCTGAACGCTTTTATTACTTGCTACATGCATACCAAGATCATCATCCATTTACCTTGACAGGTGTTGCTCAGTCCGGTGCTCTTGGTGAATCCGTTGTTGCATGGACAAGAGTAACTGCCAGGAGTGTTAGCACACTGTGAATTCGCACCACAACTGCTTCGGCCAGAAGTGCATTCATTGATATCTAAAACGGAAAGCAATAAAACCGAGCCCTACAAGTGACTAAAATAACAATTCACGAAAAGTCATTAAGGAGTCATACAGGGCGACGATTGAAGTGATATACCTTGAAAAAGAAAACCCACAAATGACAGGATTTTTAGTTGAATTTTCGTATCTGACACATTTCAAATTTTTACAGTGGTTTTAAAAATTTTCCAGTTTTGTATGTTTTGCGCATTTCGTCTGTCTGTCTGTCTGTTGTTGTTTGTAACAGCCACCTACCTGTACATGTTCGCTGGTCTGACGCCAGGTAATAGCCTATCCGACAAGTACACCTGTAACTTCCCGGTGTGTTGACGCAGCCTGGCTTGTAAGTACAACTGTTCTGATTCGTTCGGCATTCATCAACATCTACACAATAATTTTTTATTACTTTACATTTTTGAATTCATTTTATATCTGGTTCTAACTGACCTCTGATCCTAACTGAACTGATCACCTTTCTACCTTCATAAGATATCACCTTTTGTGATAATAGTTCGGTACAGTTTTCAGAATGAAGTACCGTCATACTTACCCGGATCTGTTAACAAAAAAATGAAGCATTTCAGAGGTAGTTTCGTTTAAGATAAGTAGCACAATTCATTAGTTGGAAAAACTAGAAAGATATCACCTTTTGTGATAAACTTTGGTACAGTTTTCAGAATAAAGCATTGCTAATAAATATAAAGAACAAAGTAAGTTAATAAGTAATTTACCTGGATCTCTTGACAAGAAGTAGTTTCATTTACAATAAGTAGCGCAGTTCATTAGGTGGAAAAAACTAGTTATTTTGAAAGGTTAGGGTGAAGTAAAGTAAAAGTCACCGATAAAGCTGTCTAAATTTATTATAATGAGATTATGCGACGTCTTAATCTCGCAACGGATAAACAATGATCAGGTAAAGAAAATCAATTTCTTACCAGTTCGACATCGAGAGCCTGTCCAACCATTCCTACAACGGCAGGTGTTAGGGGAGATGCACACTCCATGTTGACAACCACCAGTACAAACAGCTATCAAATACAGATATTTCCATAAGATCGTAGAAGCACAAGTGCTAATAGAGACTTCAAGTAAACGACAAATTTCTTTATTGTATACATGTTTCGGCAAAACTCATGCCATCTTCAGTACAAATGGTAATAGGATATTTACAAGCGATATTTATGTGACCTGATAAATATTACAAGCGTATGACTCATCTAATATGAATTCTCACACATGTGTCAGAAAGATTAGTATTTGATGTAGTCACATCAAATGTTATAACATGATCATAATTTTAACATATCCTTATGTATATGTAATCTCGCAAATCTTTTGCATGAATAACGGGAAAAATAACTTCATAAACGTTTGATGAGTGGAGAAAAGGTGTAACATTAGATCTATCAGATCCCCAAGTTAAATGGCAAGAACCGATAACTTTGCGTCAAGTTGGTTCTTTTTAGGATTTTCTTCTGTCATTTTCGGCAGTTCCTCAACCTTTTGCACAATTGTTTTCACCTCGACTAACACTGCTTAAGAGCATTCTGCTTTTATACCTCTAAAAACATTCTTGCAATTACATAACAAAAGCTTAAACGTGTGCTGAAATTCTTCCACGTCATCGGCCTATTGAAAGTACATGATTAAGCACAAGTATAAACATAACGTCTTACGAGTTGTGCATTCGTCTCCGTTGGGCTGCCATCCTGGATAACATGAATACACTGGTCTTGTTTTCAGGACTCGCTTGTATACAGTTACCCATTTGTAGTAGGGGACATTTCTGTAACAACAATAATAATAATCATCATATTTAATACTATGAATAAATAAGAAACTAGAAAATTAAAACTTTATAGGAATGAAAGTATTTGCTCGGTTAGTTTTTCTAAAGTTTGCATTGTGATGAAGACACACGGCGCGATTTCTTTTAAACATCAAGTAAATTTATTGGCAGCTAACTTTTCTTCCTTCCTTCTTTCGGTACTTGAAAAAATTAATCAGTTAATCATTAGCCTTCATGTAATATTTATAACACGACAACCTACCGGCAGACGGTGGTACGACACCAGCACCATATGAAGTGAGAACTACAGGTCCTCGTACAAGTTCTTCTGTACGACTGTCTCTTGGTCGACGTTAGCACGTTAACGTAATAGTTCTGGTAAGAAGTCTTCACATTTCTCCTGAAAGAGGCAATAGAACATGGAAGCAGTATAGGAGACAAGCAATTGTGAATAAGCCGCTTTATTCTTTATCAAGGATTCACCGAAGCTTTCTAGCATCTAGCCATCGCTCAGTTAAAAGAAAGACTAATTCTGGATGCCATAACGATGTAGTCAAACTATGTATTCTTCAAATCACAAAGAAAACATCGTTTGACTGCACAGTTTTGGGGAAGTGCACAAAAGTTGCCAATTTTTAGCGTCCACCAAGGTCATCTAACGGAGCGACCAGGCTTACGAAACCGAAGTCGAACGAATTAATTAAATAATGAGTCAAACAAAATAAACATCACTGCGGGGGGCATCCGTTTATCTGATTTCAAATTTCATACATTATTACACCATGACCTTCGTGTTAGGAATGGCTCCTAAATGCACATGAACGTAGTCTTAAAAAGGTGTGAATATAATAATTCAAGATAATAAAAAGACTCGGAAGTTGGTAGAAGTAAAGATAAAACTCAATCGTCATCCCTTCATTATTTGGTCCTCTCGATACGCTTCTGATTTTAGACATGTTCAAACATGTTACAGGAAACGAAATTAACAATTTCAGGATTGAGTTAATCCTCTTCTAAGTGCCGTGACACTTCATGAGAAGCAAGCGCACCACTAAGATATACCTCGACGTTGTAAAGATTATCAAGTGGTCAATGAATCCCTCGTAACGGCATGACCGGAAAGTTACGGTCTCACTGATGTCGTCTCTTACTTCATTTGATGCTTCATCTTATTGGAATTAAGACCGGGATGGACAGACCAATCGTGCTCACGGGGCAAAACTGAAGAGCATTTTCACTGAAAGAACCAAGGGCTCCTTTCCTAAGACACCACGGACCACTTTCCAATGTAGTCCATCACTTATAAATGACCCAGATATGTTTGAATTTCAGTTGAAAAATCCTTGAAACATATCCACCATACCACAAATTAAAAAAAAAATAATAAATCTTTTATTTTTTTAATCTACGCATAGGGTGAAAAAGAAAAACACACACTGCAACCGTTTCGGTTTCAAGCTTCACTAAAGTCATTCAATCAAATGACCAAAGAAGCAAAACTATCATGGAAGTTAATACCAAGACAAACACGACAAACGCATCGCTACAGAGCAACTTAATTTATTTAAGACGACATTTGTTGTTTCAATTTGACCGCGATATCAGCTATGGCTCCTAGAAATGGCTCACGGTATCAGAAATATGAATGTGATTATTCGAGATAACAATCCGTCTAGGAACTTGGCGTAAGTGAAAGTAAAACTCGATTCCCGTCCCTTCATCATTCGACCAACGCAATGTCTTTGATTTTTGATATGTTTAGACATGTTATTAAAATTGAAACTGCGGTTGAGTTGTACATATGGCCTCCCTATAGTTCCTGCGGTATGCAGTGGATATAGAGCAAATGGACAAAATAGGTAGATCTTAAAATTGTCAAGATTATCAAGTGGTCAGTGAAATCTTTATTCAGAGTTGGACTTGTAGTTTTCGTAGATTAAATTCTCATAAAACCACACACCAGTTTCCGCAAGGTTATGGCCTGACAAGTCTCATCTCATGTTGCCTACCACGTTTCATTCTATGCTCAATTCCATGTTTCATCTTACTAGAAGGCCCACAGATGTTTCGAAACTCATTTGAAAGACTTGAGAACATGTCCACTCCACAACAGATTAAGCAAAAAAATGTTTCAACTTACCCGCCCGCTCTTAAACATCCTGCATGGCGCATGAAAAGAAGGAAGAGCAATAAGGATAAAAAAGTATTGGTCCGCATATTATTGCTGCACTGTCGAGAAATGAATCATCAATTGTAGACAGTCTTGAAAATAAAAGTGGTTTGAAATTGAAACGTTCTCCACGAGACGCTACAGACCTGGTGACACAGTGGTAGTGCACGTGTCTCTCACCACTGTGACTAGGGTTAGATTCCGGCCGCGTGAGTCATCTGATTAAAGTTACCTTGGTCACATGTGAGAAGAGTGTTGCCCAGTTTGACTCTACATGGCATCGCAGGTTTTCTCCGGGTACTCCGGTTTCCTCCTGTCATAACACTGGACCCATGAGGGTAGGCCCTTACTGGACCTCTAGGGAGAGCAGCTCAGATAGCTGATAGGGTTATCCAGTATAAATAAAGGCACTTTACCTTTTTTACCTTTCGTGTTGTCTGTGGTGAGCTTAAGTGGTGAGTCACATGTTGTTCAATGGCTTAAGAATCTACAATACACTGGAAGTAATAATTGTTCAACATTACGGCTTGTAAGTTACTCTAGCAGGTCGTATAATGCCATCAATTTATCAGCCGAGCTATGTATAACTTGTATGAACTAAACACGACGAGAGAATAACACTGAATCAATCTCACTCATGGTGAATTACTCACTGAAGCTTTCCAGAATGTTTACATCGCAAAATCACAATGACTGATTCTTAATACGCACGCTCTCAAGCTGTTTTCTCAGAAAAACGTTTTGAGTCCCTGACGGGAATCGAACCCGTAACCTTCTGATCGCCGGTGAGATGCTCTAACCATTGAGCTACAAAGACTCAGATGATGAGCGAAGGTTAAACTTGTGTACTGGTTCGTATAGATGGTAGACATATGTACTGCCAGTCTGCAAGTCTCGATATGTCGTCTATTATTTTTGTGTTAATCAATCATGTGATTGTGGCACCTTGGTAATTATGTTCTTAATACGCACGCTCTCAAGCTGTTTTCTCAGAAAAACTTTCTGAGTCCCTGACGGGAATCGAACCCGTAACCTTCTGATCGCCGGCGAGACGCTCTAACCATTAAGCTACAAAGACTCAGATGGTGAGCGAAGGTTAAACTTGTGTACTGGTTCGTATAGATGGTAGACATATGTACTGCCAGTCTGCAAGTCTCGATATGTCGTCTATTATTTTTGTGTTAATCAATCATGTGATTGTGGCACCTTGGTAATTATGTTCTTAATACGCACGCTCTCAAGCTGTTCTCTCAGAAAAACTTTCTGAGTCCCTGACGGGAATAGAACCCGTAACCTTCTGATCGCCGGTGAGACGCTCTAACCATTGAGCTACACAGACTCAGATGGTGAGCGAAGGTTACATTTGTGTAACCTGTAATTTGTAACCTTCGCTCACCATCTGAGTCTGTGTAGCTCAATGGTTAGAGCGTCTCACCGGCGATCAAAAGGTTACGGGTTCGATTCCCGTCAGGAACTCAGAAAGTTTTTCTGAGAGAACAGCTTGAGAGCGTGTGTATTAAGAACATAATTACCAAGCTACCACAAACACATCATTGATTAACATAAAAATAGACGACATATCGATACTAGCAGACTGGCAGTACATATGTCTACCATCTATACGAACCAGTACACAAATTTAACTTTCGCTCACCATATGTCGAATATTTTGGAAATCCTCCGTTTAGTTGGTTGTGGAGTGGTCGGGACTATTGTTGGATTACCTTGTTGTTAGACTTTGAACTTTGGACCAAAACACAGTGTGAGGTGGAGCTTCCGGGCGACGCTAAAAAAGGAAAAATCTTGTAACTTTAGAGGCAAGTTGATAATTGTGGTGTAGTGATGTAATTGGAAGGAAAGAAAGAAGGTCTTGTAACTTTAGAGATGAGTTGTGATTAAACGTTTTACATTTATTGAAAGATACAGTCCCCCATTGTGTTTGGAACCAGCCGAAGCACAACTACCTTGGTGCGCCAGGTAGAAAAGTGCAATACTTGGTCCTTCGAACCGGAGATAGAACGTTGAAGTTGGTTCATAAGAGCGAGAATGGACGAGCTCGTGGTGCCGGCTATTATGGAAAAATTACCCGACGCGTTTCGTTTGACTATAACCAGGGGAGAAGATTTCCTAGAGTGGTCCATGAAAGAGCTGCTGGGCGTCATGTTAAAGGAGATCGAGCTAAAAGAGGCCCACGAAGCGATGAACACCAAGTCCGAAGAAGAATCGAAGAAGAGACAAGGAATCGAAGACCCGAACCGAAAGTTCACATTGGCTGCAGCATTATTGACCGGGCAAGAAAAAGTGAGGTGTGGATATTGCTTGCATGAGCAAGATCATAAATACTGTAAGAAGGTTAGTATTGTTAAAGAGCGTAAAGGGCTTTTACGTAAATACAGTAGATGTTTCGTTTGTTTAAGGAAGGGACATATCGGAAAAATTGTTTAAGTAATTGTAAATGTAGTGCCTGTGGAGAAAGACACCATAGTTCAATTCGTGAGAGTCCTGGGGCATTGGCTGACTCTTCTCATGCCAGTCCAAACTTCCATGTGGGTACGGAAAGTAGAGTAGCCTTGCAAACGGCTCAAGAGTTAGTAAAAGGTTCCCAGTGTAGTGTGAGAGTGCGAGTATTGTTTGACTCAGGCAGTCACAGATCATTTGTGACCACAAAGGTTGCTCAGTCTGCTGGAGTTCCAGTTAAGAGAAAGGAGTGGATTGAAATAAGTACCTTTGGGCAGGAGAAGGCACAGGAAAGGTTGCGAGAGGTGTTTGAGTTGGAAGTTTGGCCAGTCAAAGGGGGAGAGGGTGTGAAAATTGAAGCGTACGGAGTAGAGGGAATTTTACAAGTGAGAAATGAGCATGTAGAGCTAAAGAAGAAAGATTATTCCCATTTGCAAGGGTTGTGGTTTTCTGATGTGTGTAAAGATGAAGAGGGTTTGGAAATAGAAGTACTGGTTGGAGCAGACTATCTTTGGGTTTTTCAGGAAGGCAGAACAGTTCGGGGGCACGCTGGTGAACCAGTGGCAGTACACACCAAGTTAGGTTGGGTACTGTCAGGGGCCATGAGAGGAAATAGACCGAACAGTGAGGAAGTAAATGTGCATTTTGTAGGAAGTAGGCACAATGAAGATTTAGACTGTAGCATTAGTCAACTGTGGGATTTGGAAACACTAGGAATCAGAGAAGACGATGAAGTTCATGAGTCATTAAAGGACAGTATTAGATTTAATGGGACAAGATACAGTGTGCGGTTGCCTTGGAAAGAAGGCCATGATCCTTTACCTAGCAATTATGGTATAGCCCTGAAGAGGTTAAAGGGGCATTGGGGAAGATTAAGGCAAGAGCCAGAATTACTTCAGGAGTATGATAGGGTAGTGAAGGACCAGCTCAACGTGGGTATAATTGAACCTGTAATAGAATTAGAAAGAATTGGTGAACGTGTGCACTACTTACTACATCATGCAGCGGTACGTAAAGAAGCAAAAACAACCAAGGTTAGAGTTGTTTATGATGCCTCGTTCAAGGGGTCCAAAAGGAATGTTTCACTGAATGATTGCCTTCATGTCGGCCCTTCATTAACACCACTACTTTTTCGTATTTTATTAAGATTCAGAGAAAGGAGAGTTGCATTGGTGGCAGACATTGAAAAGGCCTTTCTTAATGTGGAAATTGATCTGGTTGATAGGGATTGCTTAAGGTTTCTCTGGGTAAATAGTGTTGATGAAAGGGGAATTAGACCAGTGGAATATCGATTTTGTAAAGTTGTCTTTGGAGTTAACTGCTCACCATTTTTGCTGAATGCAACATTGCAATACCATTTAGATAGCTTCGAGAAGGAAGATGAAGAGTTAGTGAGAAAGGTAAAAGACAATTTTTATGCGGATGATCTGGTGACAGGTGAACAGACTGAAGATCAAGCCTTGTTATTATATAAGAAGGCAAGTGAAAGATTAGGTAAGGGAGGATTTAAACTTCGAAAGTGGTTCAGTAACAGCCAGAAGGTACAGAGGTTCATTGAAAGCAAACTTATGGAGTCAGGTGAAAGGTCAGATACCGCTGATGATCAGACATTTGTCAAGTCATCACTTGGTATGAAAGAGGAGACCAGTTTAGACAAGGTACTGGGCATTTCGTGGGATAGAAAATCAGACAAATTCTACTTTCATTTAGCACTACTCGGAAGGAAGCCTAAAGGTTTAGCTCTCACCAGGAGAAATATTCTCAGTGTATTAGCAAGTTTGTATGATCCTTATGGCATAGTCAGTCCATTAGTTGTTAGAGTAAAGATGTTATTTCAGGACTTATGCAAAGAAGGAGTTGGTTGGGATGAGGAAATTGTTGATAGCAGAAAGAAACGATGGCTTGAATGGGTTGAAAATGTAGACAGAACTAATGAAATAGTGGTAACAAGATGTGTATATAGTGATTTGGCAGGGAAACCGAGATGTTCGTTGCATGGATTTGCAGATGCTAGTATGAAAGCTTACAGTGCTGTAGTGTATTTTGTTTGTGAGCTTGATGAGAGCTATCATGTGGAAATGTTAGCCTCGAAGACAAGAGTTGCTCCCATTAAGACCCACACTATACCTATATTAGAACTGATGTCAGCACGAATTCTGGTCAAGTTGGTGGCCCTGTGAAGACAGCATTGGAAGTTCAGGTAGAAATTGTAGAAACTTGCTACTGGCTGGACAGTAAGACAGCTTTGTGCTGGATTAACAACAAGGGTGAGTGGAAACAATTTGTTCGCCACAGGGTAAATGAAATTCTTAAATTGGCCAGGAAGGAGGATTGGGGACATTGTCCTGGAGAAGAAAACCCTGCTGATCTGGGGACAAGAGGAGTGTTGGCCTCTAGGCTAAAATGTAGTGAGTTGTGGTGGAAAGGGCCGAGATGCTTGTCTAGCCATAGGGATGGGTGGCCAAAACTAGTGAAAGCCAGGAGAAAATTAGGAAGATGTCAGTTGTGGAAATTCACACAGAGCAAGTTCCAAACATAGAGAACGTAATAAACGTTTGTAGGTATAGCAGTTAAAAGAAGCTTATAAGAGTCACTGCTCTTGTGAAAAGATCTGTAAGCAATTTGAAGGCCAGATTAGAAAATCGCAATAAAGAATTGAGTAGGTTGAAGGCAAAGGAGATAGTTGAAGCAGAGAGAGATCTGATAAAGGCGGCTCAGGTTGGGTTGAAAACAAGAAAGGATTACCAGAACTTGGAAAGGCAGTTGCGATTAGTGGAAAGGGATGGGGTATTAAAGTGTAAGGGCAGACCGGGGAACGCAGATTTAGGGATAGAGGCTAGGGAGCCAAGTCTTTTACCTAAGGACCACTGGTTAACTGAACTAATTGTCCCAGCATGTCACGAGCAAGTACATCATTGTGGCCTTAGAGCTACTCTTGCCGAACTCCGAAGTCGGTTCTGGGTGCCTACAGGTAGACAAGTCGTTAAGAAAATTATCTCTAAATGTGTTGTATGTAAAAGGCACTTAGGGAAAGCCTATCATGTGCCAGTTGTTGCAGATTTACCAGATTTTAGAGTAAACCAGACACTACCATTCGCTAAGGTACGGATCGATTTTGCAGGCCCATTGTATGCTAAGGAAGGTAACATCATGGTCAAGGTTTATATTGCGCTGTTTACCTGCTGTGTCACAAGGGCATTACATTTAGACTTAGTGAAAGACTTAAGTGCTCGTACATTTATGAATTGTTTACGTAGGTTCACTTTAAGGAGAGGCGTACCCACCTTGATTATTTCAGACAACGCAAAGACATTCAAGGCGACAGAGAAAGCCTTGAAGAAGTTGTATGAAAGCAAGGAAGTAAGAGCATATGTAGAAAACAATAAATTAGAGTGGAAATTTAATTTAGAGAGAGCCTCATGGTGGGGGGGGGGGGGTTCTTTGAAAGAATGGTTGGGACGGTTAAGCGATGTTTGAGAAAGGACCTCAGTAATGCTAAATTAACATTTGATGAGTTGTTAACAACATTGATTGAGATTGAAGAAACTCTAAATTCCAGACCCTTAACTTACATGTATGATGAAGTGAAGGTTGAAGTGTTAACACCATCTCATCTTATATTCGGAAGAAGACTGACGTCTACCCCAGATGAGAGTAAGTCTGAGGACGCAGTCGATGCTGTAGGTTTGACTAGGAGGTTTAAACATTTAGCGAGGAGAGTCCATTTTTGGAATAGGTGGCGGAAGGAATACTTGACAGATTTGAGAGAGCATCATGAGCAATATAATAAAACTAAAAACAGGAAGATCAACGTGGGTGATATCGTTCTGGTGCAGGAGGAAACTCTTAAGAGAGGCAAATGGAAACTAGGCAAGATTGAAAGGTTAATCTTAGATAGAGACCAGAAAATAAGGGGAACCAGTGTGAAGGTGATAACGAACGATAATGCATTGAGTATAAACAAGCCAGTGCAGAAATTATTCCCATTGGAAGTGAGCAGTAACGAGGATGTGGGACAGAATAAAGCTAAAGAAGTTGAGAAGGAAGGTGAAGGGAAGGCGAAGAATTTGGTAATAATAGAGACAATAGAGGGTTAAATGAGATGGATGAAGGGACAAACATGACAGATGAGAGAGAAAGGATGGTTAAAAGTTTGGGGGAGGATGATGTAGGTAGAACAAAGCCCAGACGGGCAGCTGCATTGGATGCACAGTGGAGAACAAGAGTTATGCTTGACCCCTAAAGGCTCAAGGGGGGGAGTGTGTCGAATATTTTGGAAATGCTCTGTTTACTTGATTGTGGAGAGGCCGGGACTATTGTTGGATTACCTTGTTGTTAGACTTTGAACTTTGGACCAAAGCACCATGTGAGGTGGAGCTTCCGGGCGACGCCAAAAAAGGAAACATCTTGTAACTTTAGAGGCTAGTTGATAATCGTGGAGTAGTGATGTAATCGGAACGAAAGAAAGAAGGTCTTGCAACTTTAGAGACGAGTTGTGATTAAACGTTTTACATTTATTGAAAGATACAGTCCCCATTTGTGTTTGGAACCAGCCGAAGCACAACTACCTTGGTGCGCCAGGTAGAAAAGTGCAATACTCTTTCACTAAAGTGTAGTTTTAGTTAGCTTGACTGCTTATCACAAATATCTCATTCTCAGAAGCTATAGTTGATTTATCCAAATCCCATTTAAGTCATAAAGTAAGTTGATATGTTTTAGAGCCTTCACAAATTTTGCATCAAATTGTTGTAAGGTGAAAGCGTTTTACGAGTTGTAGCAAGTTGTTCGGGTATGATCACTTTAAGGGTTCATGGCTTAAAAATGAGTAAGACGGACTGATTGACGGACCGACAGCACAGGAACGGAATTATACTAGGATCTCTTAAAATTCAGCCATCAAAAAGGTTGCTGTCTATTGGATTAACACGCTTACTCGTCTTCTTAAATTTCACTTGGCTCCGTTTTGAACGGTAATGTCGTAAGAACGCTGGAAATAGCCCACTTTCATCATAACAAAGTCCTAACCTTCATAAGAAGCTTAAAGAACAAAAATACAAAATTTTAAAATTTATCTTTCTCCTTGAATTCTTTCCTGAAATTCGACGATAAAAAAAATTTCTACCAGGCGTAAATGTCTGTACTTTTAGGCTCGAAGTCATCTATATCAAAATCATGCATCAAAATCATAACCTTCATACGACGTTTACTGGTGAAAAATATCAAATTGAGCCGAATGCAAAGCCGATAAGATTAAATCGATAAATGCTGAATCGTTTTTTCCGTTTTTCGACGTGAAGGAAACCGACAAAACCCATCTCTAAATAAAACCGACCAACCACTTTGGGATACTGGCGCTAAATTGGAGCCCCAATCTCTTGTGTACAACCTGCTTTTTTAACAGTTTAACTAACGACGCTCCTTTTTTTTTCAGAACTGTGCAGATCTATACAAAACATGCCAATCCTCCAGCGAATGCACTAAGTGCTCAGCTCTCAATCTCCGATGCATTAACGGCAAGTGCCATCAAGACAGCTCAGATCCACCTTTTTATCGTCGCAGATAATGGACCAAGAATGACCACTAGGAATTGTAGCTTAAATTCAAGATGTCTTCGACGCTTAAACTATTTATTTCATGAGTTTATTTAGTGTCGGATAAGCCTTAGGATTATCTAAAATTTAACGTATTGATGTAAACGCGATACTAACGTTTCATTAGTTGAATAAATGGTGCCACTCAAAAGTGCTTTCGCCTCATTTTCTTGAGTCATCGTTCATGGCTGATAACAGTCGACGCTTTGAGTTATTTAAGTTCACACGCACATCATAATATCCAATATCGTATGTCGAAATTTATCAGAAAATGAATTATAGGCCAATTAACTTTCGCAAGGTGTTGATGAACACTTGAACGGAAACTTTAAGGACACAAAGTACCCAACATTTTGCGGTTTTTGATCGGTTCTAAAAACTTCATTTTCCAATAAGTTTTTACATATGACGTATAGAATTAATCTCTGTCCCAACACAAAAACCGTTGTTTGGATATAAAAATGTTACATCATTTATATTATATTAATTTATTAAATCTTACTTTATCTCAGGGCCCTTACTGTTCGCAACGGTATATTTAATAACAAGTGGGTACAGTACCATGCATCTTGGAGACTTTCACTTCTGATGTGACTAAAATACCAGTACTTGGACCTTTTTATCCTTTTATTACCATTCAAAACTACAGTATGTAGCATTACAAAGTAAAAGTTTTTGAAGCGCAAACCCAGAAGATTAAACCACACAACTGCTACGCTATTCTCTTTGACGCAGTTCTAAACATTTTTGAGGCGCAAAACCACAAGATGATACTACACTGCTAAGCTTCTCTCTTTAACACAGTTCCCAGTGGTTGACCCAAGATTACTTTTTGACCTGGTTGAATATGAAATCGAAATTCATGTGGGGCTTCAAAAATTAACACTACAGCAGAGCCCATTGAAAACCAGCCAACACGATCCCCTCGTGACAGAGTAGCGTTCTTTCCAACAAACACCTTCTCATCAAAATTGTTTTGTTTTGCATCCTGCCTGTTTGTTTGCAGTTCTTCGTCAAAATGGATGACAATGGACCCTACATTGTAGGCTCCGACTGCCGTCAACGTAAAACAACCATATTTCCACCTTCCGAATAAAGTGACACGTTCATTGGTGCTCAGTACGTCCTTAAAACGTTTCAATACCCAAGGTGAAACTGAGTAAAGCTTTCCATGAAAGTGCCTTCTGGCCTCAACACTCCATTCTGTTGGTGAGTGAAAGTGGTGGCAATCCCCTGGCCCTAAATATAGGACACAGTAAAAGAGCTCTGTTTTGTGAACATCCTCATTGTCATCGGGATGAGAAAATGTCGATGATTTAGGGCCAACAAATGCCTTAAGGGAATATGGGATGCCTTTCACTTGTTCAAGTTTTCCATCCACAAGAGATCCAAAATGAAGAACTTTTCCATCAACTGGGCAGACCTGAAACACAAAATTTATCATACTTTTATACCACAGTATGTTCTTTTTTCCAAGTTTGTTCAATGTTTCTTATAGCAAGTTTGTTCAGATGGTGTACTGTAGTACATTAAATTGTAATAAATTTAGGGCAAATTTGGACTAAAAGGCCCATTGGTTGCACAGGGTTCCTTGAAAATATCTGCACATAAAAAGCTGATTGCCATCAACCTTACTGTACATGCCAGAGGTGAAAACAAACCTTCAAATCCAGAACATGACAGAGTACTTGTCTCATTCTCATCTGCAGAGGCTTCTTGGGCTTTTTGATATATCGGCATTATTGCTGGGTTGGACAGTAGACGTAGTAGGGAATAAGGAATGAAAACCACTTACATTCAAAATTTCACAATACACCTTATTCATTTTTGGTTGATATTCCCCAGGAAATTTTCACTGTCCTGAGGTTATATAGTATTGTATCCCTAAAACCAATAATATTGTGAGCTGTAGTCCAAAATTTTTCACTTAACCTTAATAAAATGTCTAATATAATTGTGGTATGACTCAACTTATTCATGATATTCAGTACTACCTAACCTTGGTCAAAGTTAGCAATCTAACATTATTGACTTTAGACTGGATAATGCCTAATCTCCATCTAACCATAGTTGTGATTGACATGCAGGGGGCAGCTTGTCAGCTTTCATTACCAATATGTTGGTGTACGGTCATTCAAAATTTCAAGGTTTTTTTAATTATTAAAGGACAGTTTGTGACCTGCTGTAATGTTGATGGTGGTAGCCAGCTGGAAAAGTTTATCAAAATGTAACCTCAACATGCTGGTGACATTGATGTGCAATACAACCATTCGTATCACCGGCAATTATGTTTACATGAGAATCATGCTTCACTTTTAATACAGTGTATCATGCTGGGCCTCATCCTGTCTCTATCTTGGTATATAAGTATCTGAGTTTCATACCAGTTCATTCTCTTGATCAATGACTCTTGCATCAGCTTTGAGTTTTCTTGTAAAAAAGGCTCCAAGGTTGGGATACTTTGACATGTCCTCTTCCTCTGCTTCCTCCAAACAACAGTCAAAGGCCCAAGTCCAAAAACGAATTGCGGGGCCTCTCAACGAAACAGGAAGGTCAATGTCGTTCACTTTACCCCACAACCGAGAAAGCACTCTGGTAGGAACCACCTTAAACAAGGTTACCAGCCGTAGAGGAATGGCTTTTTCAATAACATCGTTGTCAGGATCGGCATCCTTTCGATTCTCACGTTCCCGTACGTGCCGAAGTTGTATAAAAGCGATTAAAGCAAAACCAATGCCTGTTGGCATCCAAAACCACTTAATCCTTGAAGAAGTCTTCGTGCTATGTTCATTTACTTGTACCTTGGAAAACGACCAAGTCTGCTGTCGATTAAACATCCACACTTTCTGAACGATTATTCGGTTTTGTTTTGCGCGCCATAAAGAAAGTACTTTTGCGAATTGCAACGAATCCCGCACGTGAAACAATGTCGACATTCCCGCAAAAAATCCTAGATCTTGGAAAACAAATTCTTTAAAAATTGTCCCTACTCGAAGCCGCCATGTTTCTTGTCAGTGATTCAAGCGTGGCTACATTGCAACCCGGGTGGTTGGGGTCAATGTAAGCAAATAGGGGAAATTTGTCTTGAAATTTAACTTTTCAATAATGTTCGGAATACGTAACTGTTAGAATACTGACACACCTGGTACGAAGCCATGGAATGAGGGAAAAAATAGCACAATACCGCAGTTTTTAACATGAACTGATAGCTTGCCTTTAATTATGACTGACTATTTCAGTCTAGGGATGGGGTCTCAGAGGTCTCAGATGTCTAAAAGGCACAAATATCGAGCAGTTCTTATGTGCCCTACGCCCAGATATTTTTGTTCCCCCTTTGCTAAGTATAGCTATCGTATTCTTAAATTTCTAGCCAACCAACCTAAAAAAGCATGAGACTATTTAGTTTTGAAAACCTCTAAAAACTCCTAACCTTCAGACACGACCATGAAGAACTAGATTCCAACAAACTGAAAAATAATTCCACTGCAGCCATTCTCACCTTTGTTAGCGACAATTTTTAGTGAACGTTTGTTTACGGGTTAGTCTAAATGCTCCAGATTTTAAAGATGAAAGAACTTGGGTTTTTCACTTTCTTTTTTTCAATTTGTGGTCAGGGCCAGCTGTTGTCCACCGTTTGTGACGAAAGTGTATCTTGCTCCCCCCGGCTGTAATTCAGGCTCACTGGCTGAGCGACCAAGCACGTAGATCCTCCAAGGTTCTTGATGCACTGTGATTCTACCGTAATTTAACATTGCATTTTTCGTAATTTAAATTATGTGGCGTGGATTTTCTCGACTTGTAGCGAATTATTCAGGTAAGGGAGTATTTAAAATTGGTCGTTGTAGAGGGGTTTGCTGTTTTAGTTATAAAATAAAATCATTCATACTGTGTAGGCTTAGTGAACTTCATGCAGCTCTGTAGCGCAGCATTTATCAATCATGGGATAATCTGTCTACATAAAGCACCGATCTTACTTCAAATATTATTCTTAGTAGGTACAAGATTGGCCAAGGGTGCCAGATCGAATCTTGACACATCGCTGAAGGTGAGAGTCGTTTTTGCTGTAGAATTCAGTAAGATACAGTTGAATATCAATTTCCTCATCTCTGTGTCCTTTGATTGGCTGGTAAACCCCTGTTTCCGTGCACGGTAAACTCACATGTTGCTCAATGGAATTATGATGAAAGTATTTTTTTGGCTAATAACATTTTCAAAAAGCCCACCTAGCTAAGAATTTTGTGCCATATATACTTCATAACAATGTGATTTTTTTGAAGATTTACTGTAGTGGCATGATGGTAAGCCTAAACCTGTTGGGGGGAAAAATCTTGGCTAGACATTCTTTTAAGGACTTCAATGGCAATTTCAAATGTTCTCTTTCTTGGTTTTTGATCTAGTTGAAAAATGCAAACATTTACAGAATAATCTCAGGTTAGAAAGATTCACGACATTTGTTTAACCTTAACAACACATTGTATCACATAATATTTTTTTCTTGCACTTTAGTTCCAATTTGTCCTTAAGTCTTGTATAATGTATTTGGGAATTATTTTTCAGTGCGATCTTTTGCTGAACCAGCAAAGAAAGAGACGTTTAGTCGAGCAAAACCTCATGTAAATATTGGAACAATTGGCCATGTTGATCATGGGAAAACAACTCTCACAGCTGCAATAACAAAAGGTTTGTATATAAAATTACCAAGGTATTACTCTTAGTTATGGCTTGCATTTGAATTTCAGGTTTAAGTATTTTCACAGGACTAGGAACTTTTACAGCACGTATACTGCATATGTTTATAGTATAAAATTTGAACATTGATGATGTTTTTATTATACCATAGTTTTGTCTGGTGCTGGACAAGCAAAGTACAAATCTTACACAGATATTGACAATGCCCCTGAAGAAAAAGCAAGGGGCATTACAATAAACACCGCTCATGTTGAGTATGAAACTGAAAATAGACATTATGGACATGTTGATTGCCCTGGCCATGCAGATTACATTAAGGTAAGCTGTGGGCAGTGCCTCCATCCATCATCACGTTTTTGTGTAATCATATTCCCATGAATTGCTCTTTATCATTTTTCAACTTGGATGCATTAATTGGCAAAAGTGTCACTAGCATTGTTTGCAATGTTCTCCTCAGGAATGAGAACTGGAAGACCTCTGGGCTTGGTCAGAAATAAGAACAGTCATCACCAAACACTGTTCATGTATTCACATTCACATTTTCTGTTTCACTAAAATGCAAAAGCAGTCAATCAAGATACACAATGGCAATAAGGCTACAACTTACCAGCAGTAGCCACAAAAATAACCAGTACCTTCTGAAATGTGATTGGTATATCAGCACAACCACACTGCACGGTATCTGTGGAAAGGCACAAACTTCAACTTGTTCTTAGGCACTTATTGCTCTGTCCGTATGAAAACTCAGTTAAACACTTGAACGAAAATCAGTGGTTCATTGTCACATCAACTCTCAGGTAAACACATTCCTTGTTTCTTAACCCTTAAACTCCCAATGCCCTATATATTAGATGCTGCTAGAACAAGAGAACAAAGGAATGGAGAAAGCAAAAACAGAATAAAAAAAAGAAAAAAGTTCAGGTATTAAAAAGTTAAGCAATTGACATGTATATTGCTAAAATGTCTAACAGAATATGATCACTGGTGCTGCACAGATGGATGGTGCCATACTGGTGGTTGCTGCAACTGATGGACAGATGCCTCAGACCAGAGAACACTTGCTTCTGGCCAACCAGGTATGGTAAGCCACAGTCCCTGTTGACAGTAATGTGCAGTATAATGTGCAGCTAATTCGTTTTAATATGTGGATCACTCAGGTTGGTGTGAAAAAACTCGTAGTTTATGTCAACAAGGCAGACATGGTGGACGATCCCGAGATGTTGGAATTGGTAAGATGTTTGCTGTATCAATTAATAGTTGGGGCTATAAAACACTCAAGTGGGGGAAAAAGTGAAAAGACACACTGTTCACTGTGCGACATACGTAACTGAAACCCTCTGTCGGGGCCCGTCAGGCACCCCCATCTTCCAAGCAAGCGTAATTTTTCATGGCTTTTTGTTCGTTGAACTTGACTTAGAAAGGTGTCTGAAGAGCTGTTCAAATGCATTAGTCGATCAAATACAGAACTTCGTTTAAACAAAGACAAAAGCATTTGCTTTATTTCCGAGGCCACTAGCTGGGAAGATAGCGAATTTGTGTTGACACAGCAGCAATATGAAACTACTGTATCGCGCTGTGTGTATAGTTTTCAATGAAACAGACAAAACAGAGGTAGCGCTTTGCCGCAAAACGACAAGACGACATTCAATTTTCGCTTGATCAACATTCTTTTCAATGTTTAAAGATGTTCCAAAGTTTAGAAGCAATGTTTTTGGTCTTACAAACATGATTGAAACACCTTGGCTTTAATTATATGTCAGCGAGTTTGGCAAACATTACAAGGATCTGGCTTAAATCTTAAATAAGGATGTGAAATTTGCCTCTGCAGTTTAAAAATTAGGGTTTCGATTCGAGTTCCTATCATGAGTATTGTAACTGTATTATTGATTTAATGTACAATTATCACAATGAAAAAGAAAGTTGCTAATTTATCAAAAGGACTGGACAAACTGACGTTTGGTGCTAAAGACATTCGTCAGAGTAAATAACAAGTAGATTCAAATAGATTTTACGCTGTGAAATTTGAACTCGATTGCTCAACAGAAATATACGGAACTGATTAACTGGTAATGCTGGAGTAAGCACAAATCACCGCCCGAACGAACAGCCCCGGGCTTAAGTCCTGCTACTGACTTAGAAAACCCTCGTGTGAACCAACCTCTTTTTCAGTTTTCTAAACAGCCACTTGAATTGTTGAACGTTTCCCAGGTTGAGCTCGAGCTTCACGAACTGTTGCCGACGTTCGGTTACGACGAAGATACTCCGATTATTATTGGCTCGGCGCTTTGCGCTCTCGAGGACAAGAATCCGGAGATAGGCTTGGACTCGATTAAGAAATTACTTGAGGCGGTAGACACTTACATTCCCACTCCCCCGCGAGATCTTGATAAGCCATTTTTGATGCCCGTGGAAGATGTGTATTCGATCGCTGGTCGTGGGACGGTCGTGACTGGTCGGATCGAGCGAGGCGTGGTAAAAAAGGGAGACGAGGTGCAGTTCGTGGGTCACAAGAGCGGGACAAAAACAGTTGTTACAGGTGCGTGAACAAGAAACGTTTTACTGAAGTATTAATCTCTCAGTGTTGCTGCTGTTAATACATCGCGAAAACACAAGTAAAGAATACTTCATTTTAACATTCTTCTGAAGAATATTGATCTCGTTCCTTTCTGCGTCGGCAAAGTAACTGTAATATAAATGCATACATACATACATACATACATACATACATATATATATATTATTGTGAAATTACTGTGAAAGCAATTTTTGTTTTGATATTGGTATATTTTGGTGTCGAAAATTCGATTTCTTTGGAGTCTTCCGCAAGCGAGCAAGATCACTTTGGGAACGAAATTGAGTTAGACTAAAGGTTGGAGTTTGAGTGAAAAAATATAAGCCCGTGGAAGAAAGAATAAGGCTGATAATTACGCACTGATAAAAGACAGAAGTTGTAAAAAAACTCTTCATTTAGGTCTTCTGCTCTTGCTTAAGAGGCGAAACCACAGATTAAGATCTAAGTTGCATACAGATCTAGAGTAATTGAGATTGTTATGTCAGATTTCCTTCAGTAAATACTATACTCTTCGCTGCCCTGTCATTACAGGTCTAGAAATGTTTCACAAGACGTTAGACCGAGGCGAAGCTGGGGACAACCTCGGAGCCTTGGTTCGCGGCATTAAGAGAGATGAAGTGAAACGCGGTGTTGTATTATGCGCGCCTGGCTCCGTCTTGTCTCACTCAAATTTTCAGGCTGAGGTAAGACCAACTTGATCGTCACTTTGTGATAACATCTTTCAATAGATAATAATTATCTTCGTAACTCTCTCCTCCGCATAGGCTTCTGGAAGTTTTTAGGTTTCCAATTTCAGAAGCTTCGGAGGAGGAGAGAGTTCTCGTAATATGTGAATTTCGATGCGCTCGGTGTCAGTCGATGTACTGACTTCTTCTAAACAACAAGTCATTTTGCGAGGATACGATCCTTCTGACATAACTTTAAAATAAAGATAAAGCCGAGTTTGAATCAACCTGGCGACATCGACGACACCAGTGAGAGCTTAATAAATGGGCTAGTTCGGGTCTTCTTTAAATCTTTTACGGCGAGATCTCTCCCTTCGACGAGTAAAACAACAGAAGTCTTATCTCGCCGTGTAAGAGTTAAGGCACGTCTTATCACTCATTCATACATGTAAATGGTCCCCATGACTTGTATACTTCTAAGGTCGTTGCATATCTTCGTGTGTTCACAGGTGTACATCTTAAAGAAGGAAGAAGGAGGACGCCACAAACCTTTTGTTTCCAACTATACGCCCCAGATGTACGTAAGAACAGGAGATGTAGCCGCTACAATCACTTTGCCCGAGGGAAAAGAGTTCGTGATGCCGGGAGAAAATGCCAACTTGAGCTTTAAGTTAATGTGGGACATGCCTCTTGAAGTTGGTTTAAGGTTTACGTTGCGTGAAGGAAGCAGAACCGTCGGCACTGGAGTTGTCACGAAGCTCGGCGACTAAACGGTTGAAGATCACGAAGGCATCCATTTGAGGGACCTCCGAATATATTTTGTAAAAAAATAGAGCATTTTCTGTCATCTTAGGAGGAACGCAAACAGGGAAGGACTGTGCTGCCTTTTCATTGTTCGGCTGAGTACTGATGTGACTCGTTGGATATGCATGGTCTGTGAACAATTCAAACTTATAACGACACGTTTGAGGTGACAAACAGTGAGAAGTCAGTGTAAAAACTGGACGGACGTGACGATTAAATGGGATATGACTCAATACAAACCGGTGCAAACCCATGAAAAAACTAGTTTGTTCTAACTTTTATTTTTAGTCTTTTAATTTATCCCCGTATGATCACAGCTGTCCAATATTTACAAGCCACAACATCACATTAACACGAATGACAGGATCGCCTACTAGAATTATATCAGGACCACATCTTTACATTTTCTTGTGCTAAATTACGTTGATATTTATACATAATCGAGCTGTCAAAATTTCAAACTGAATCACAGATAATATTCACTATCAAAAACTTGTCTTCGAAAATTATTTTTAAAAAGATTAGCAAGTGCATCAACACATTCCAGAAATTAAAATCAAAATCAAACAGAACTTAAAAACAAACAAAGTGACTTAAAATATCAAACCTGCTCGCCACGTCGTTGGCCTCATGAGCGCAAAATTAAAAAATCACACCAAAGAGTGAAGGCCATATCAGGAGATTCATTTTTCATCAGATTTTTGATCTGAAATCACAAATTCCAAATGTGGCTACGTTATTCCTTAAAAAAAACTCGCCAAACAGAAGGCCAAAACGTAGAGAAAACAATGTGTTTTAGTTTTAAAAACGCACACTTGTGAACGATGTCTTAAACCAATTTGCCGTAATTTCTTGTTATATCCTACGTTATAAAGGACGTGGTTCTCGGCTTTTTCTACTCAGCCGAATCATGGATGCGCTTGCATGGAAAGTCGGTAAAGCAATTGAAATGCTACAGTTGCTCTCGCTTACAATATATGTAGGCATTAAATTATGAATAAAAAACCCAAAAATCCTTGACGCCGAACGATGGTCAATTTATAGCGAAAATTCGGAAATAAGAGAACTCGAGGACTTAAAAAAATTCAGTTACTAAAAAACCTCGTGTACGAGCGACTTAGCTGGTTGCTGGCCTGGCCATTGTTAAGGAAGTGTGTCTGCATATAAGATTCATTTCAAAAGTCGTCTTCATTGGAGTTCATAGTTGTACCTGCCAACAAAGAAAATGCAAGAATGATGGTAAACGTCGTGATATTTTTGTTTTGTTCTATATTTCACATTCTAACACATATGTCAAAAGGTCACCTCGGCTAACTAATTGCGTATTTTTCACAGTGGCTGATTGTTTAGCTGGGAGTCTGGTTAACAAGTATCGTGTAACGTTTTTACGTCACCGTTCGCATGCGTTCATTGGCCGATGTTATACCATAGCTACTCTGTTCCTTGTGGTGCAAGTGTTCGGATCGTAATCTGCAGTATTCTTTTGCAGTGTGCAATTCTGAGGAATAATCCCCAGAGTACCACGGGGTTTGAAGAATCAGAAGATTTAGGTTCTATCTACTGTGAATATGTAACTGATTGTTCACCTGTCAGTCATGTTACACTTCTTCGTCAGTAGTTTCCATACCAGGAAGGTTTACCATCGCTACTTCTTCGCCTTCAACTTCATTGTATAATGGATTCATGAAGCTACGTCGGTGTTCTTGGCGATTTTTATTCACGTCCGGACGAATGAAAGGAATCTCGTGTGTCATGTCCACGTTGTCCTTTTCAGGATCTGAATTGTTTTGTTTACTTGAGATGGTGTGTCGCCATCCTGAAGCCGGTACATCATAATGTGTTGTGCCCAATTCATGATTCCCAGAAGAATTTGGCTCAGTGCTTGAGTCGTATAAAGGGTTTTGGGAAATGCTGCCCATATCCAAATTCTTTCCTGAATATATTGGATTGTTTCGATATTCAACGGCTTCCTTCCCAGATTGTGCGAATGTTTCTTTATTGCCCATATTGCCATTGTCTTTAGCATTCCGCCGCCGCCTTAAATAGATGAAGACTAACAACAAACCTTGGATAAAAAAAAGAAAGTTATTCATTGCGACTACGTGCGTTGTACATACAATATGTCTGTCAGTTTGTTTGCTTTTTTGTCTATTTCCTTGACTTAGAATACCCATCACTTTAGTATTAGTCAATCTCTCTGTCTGTATGTCTTTCCAATCGCCTGTCTATCTCCTCATTTTCATGGGTGTCGTGTTTGCCTGTTTTTTCTGAAGTTATTATCAAATCTAATATTTTACCTATAATTACAACGATAATACCAACGACAACACCAGCAACCAAAGAAGCCTTTGTGGCTCCATTATCCGGTCCGCTCACTTCTCTTGCCGTTGGTACTTCTCCAGTCAACGTACTGCTCTGCTTCAACGTACTACTCTGTTTCAACGTATGACCTCCTGTAGGCCGTTGGGTCGGTTCTGTCGGCTCTATAACAAAATGAAAAGACATAGAACGTTTGCAGCTTTGAACATACGAAAGACTGTCCTAAAATATGTCAAGAAATAATTCTAAGCAAGTTTATAAAAAATTTGTTAATCTTTCAAAGTCAGGTTGATCATCTTACCCAAGATACAGTTTGAAACGTCAACTGCTCCTTCCGTAGTGGTCACATGACTGCTCGGGCAAGACAAACATTCGAACTGTCCTTCCTTCGGCTGGTACGTGTTAACCGGACATGGAAGACAATGACCGATGTTTTCTGTGATCTTACCATAATGGCCAGCTGGGCAAATCACTGGTTTAACATACAAGAAAACAAGGGTTTAAACGAAGAAATGAATCAAAGAAATCGTTACAAATGTTGAAATTTCTTCAAAACAAAGTGAGTCATTCAGATCTAATAAGAAATGTTAGGGGTGAAGAGGGAACTGGAACAGAAGACCGACGTACCCCCCTTCGTATCAGTAATGCTATGGTACTGGCAACGGCCAGTTGTGTGGATGTTGACTAACAAAAAACTGGACAGGAGGTTTAGACAAATGGGGAACGAACGTGTATTTTGCGACATATGTTGTAAATATGGGACCATGGAGATATTTTCGATGATAGATGAACGTTCATCAAACCCTGACTTCTAAAAGAACGATTTCTAAGCCCCAGACGGGGAGACTTTCTCACCGTTGATCGAAAGGTTGCGGATTCAATCCCCGTCTGGGGCTCAGAAATCGTTTTTCTGAGGTTAGAGCTTGACGATCGTTCACTTCACGTAAAAGAAGTGTATTTTGATGTATAATAATGAGAATTAGACCTGGGAGGAAATCCTAAGTCAGCGGATAAAAATCTCAGCAATTTTCACCAAATCATTGAGTGGCACATTATCTGCGCCACTACAAAATTTTAAACATTTGACTTTACCTTTGCATTGACTTTGATCATAAGATCCTGTGTTGATGGTCGTAAATCCTTCTGGGCACCGAATACAAGACACTTGACCTGAGTCGGCTTGATGCGAACCCGAAGGACAAGGCTGACATGTCGCTATGCTATCCTCATCCATTTCGCCATAAAATCCAGGTGGGCAGTCGACTTTGAAAAGTCAAAATAAAGAATATTTTTAAACTTAAGATCGGATAAATTTATCGACCTCATTCATAATGGCACCTTTTTAAAAGCATGTCAATTGGCCTTTCTTTTCTCGCCATGGTGTTAGCAATTGATAAAAATCTTTGCTTCCAAACAGGACGAGTGAGGCTACTTAAGATGCACATTTTAAACTGGAGGTACCTGTAATTGTGAATACAGTCCATAAGCATGAGAGAAAAGAAAAGGACTATTACCACGGATAAACATTAACTTGCTCTAAATCTAACATTCAAGTTTTCTTACCACAATTAAAGTCATTCTGAACTAGAGTTTGTCCTTGCGAACACAGCAGAGAGAGCCCTTGGACGGTCAACGAATTTTTCTCAGCGAAATATGTTTGGTTATTCAGCGAGAAGGACAGTGAACCATCATTGGTGGCATTAACCAGCTCTACAATTGCCTGCTTTAAACCCAGAGTTGCATTGATAACCTTTCTTGCATTTATTTCAAACTCTTCATTGACACTCGAATTTGAAGTCGTGTTCTCGCCAGCGTATTGGAATTTCCAGTCACAAAGTTCAATAACATCTTGAGTTTTGTTATCATAAGATTTTTCCATATGACAATTAACTGGACGTAAGTTTCTGATTCGTTCTGTCGTGTTTGCACTGTAATTTCCGAATGACGAAAGCAAGGTTGAAATCTGAGAACGAATTTCGTTATAAAAGCTAGCGTTCGATTGGTTTTCGAAGGTTGAGTTTTGATGTGCCGTACGAGCCACGGAGAATAAGAGAGTGGCTGCTGGCACTGGAAGAGTGAAGTGCAACGCCTTGACGAAGCTTACTGTTGAAATGTTGAAACCGTAAGAGTTGGAAACGTTACAGAAATACCAGCCTTCTTTATGAGCTTTCATTGGGGCGAAATTTAAGTAGGAAAATGTTTCGTTCATCACAGGACGGAAAGACGTCAATTTGACAGGCTTGAACCACCATTGATAGGAAATATTTCCATTGCTGCTTTCGGCCAAACAGTGAAGTGAATCATCACCAGACAGAACAATGCTAAGATGGCGCACAGGTTGGGCAGCGATCGAAGGTGGTGGATGGACGATAACCTTAGCTTGTGTGGATCTTTCTTTGCCAATATGGTTAGATACTTCGCAAACATAGTCCCCTGAATGAGAGACTGTTGTGTTTTTAATTAACAGAACATTTGTTGATTGATCTCCGATGATTTCTCCATCGACTTTCCATTTGTAAACCAGGGAATCACCAGTTGCGTTGCAAGTTAAGAGAAGGACCTTGCCCACGCCAATCTCCGTAAAGGCTTCGGGATGTTTCGTAATATTTGGTGAGCGTGCACAGAACACTTTAACTCTCGCCATGCCTTCGAGAATGTGCAAAATTTTCGCTGACAACTCGGCTGCGTCATCGACCGTCATGTTGACGCTTTGCGTCAGCTGAGAAAACTCCATTACAGCATTTTTAATATGATCACGGATGCTTTGGGCTCCTGGCAAGTTAGTCGCAGAGTAGATCTCGGATAAGCTGTCCATGGTGTACCTCAGACAATCATCAAAACCGCTGCACTCATACTCACTTGACAATTCACTGAAAACGTCCTCCATAGTCGCAAACCAGTTAGTAAAGAGCAAATCTGTGGCTACTCGCAGTGGCTCATGCCCATCTTGGATTGCTTCGTGTCGAAGATCTTTTGCTTGTAAAATTTCTGGGTCATTTTCGAGAGCATTCACATATGAGTCACTATTTGTATCTATCCCCAGTTTTGATGCCATCGTTTTGTTGACTCCAAATCTCGATAAAACATCGCTGACGTTGAGTGACGTTGATTCATCCGTGTTTCTTGCGTTTTGGCGTATATCACGGATTTCGGACGACAAATTGTACAGCGAACTTACGACTTGATACAAGGTTCGTTCACTGTTGGTAAACTCCGAACAGAGTCTGTGATAATTCTTCAGGGCTGATAGTTTTTCATCAGTGGTAGAAGTACCCTCCACGGAGCGTTTCTTTCGTGAAACACTAGACAGATCTCCGATGGACACACCCAGGATCTCCCTCGCAATACTTCTTAATGACGTGTTCAGTCTTGCAAAATCAACAACTGTTGACAACTCTTCTCGACTTCCATTCAACTTGAATGTGATGTATATGGGCAGCAAGGTGGTTTCATCTCTTGGCGACAACTTCACGTTGAACCTGACGTTCTGTAATTTTATCTTCACAACTGAGTTTAAGCGCTCGTCTAAAAGAGCTCTTATACCCAACTGTTTCGTTAAAGTACGTGACAGTACCTTCCGTGCTTCTACAGTGACATTGTAAGCTTTACCAAGACTGCGCACGGCGTTCTGGGATGTATTAAGCGAACGAGAAGCAGACATAAGCTTAACGTGATCTTTCTGTTTCTTCATTTTCCAGTACAAAACATTCTGTCTGGCATTGTTTAAACTTTTTAGGATCTTTACAGCACTCGCCTTGGTCCTGGAAATTTGTTCCAAAGCGTCTTTTCTCGCCTTTTTGCAAAGAGCATTTTCAGCAACACAAGTGAGGTTCGTGACAAAAAAGGCACAAGGAAGAGTAGAACAGCAGCTCTTTTCAATGGTCTTGGTTACTGCATACTTCTCGCAAGATTTTTGGCAGCTGTACGGAAAATGTTCGTACTCATAGCGGAACACAGCCTTGGTGCACTTTTCCAATTGGAGACGACAACTCCAGCGTCCATCACGTTGTTCTCTTTCGCAAGAAATTATTTTGCTCGTCAGAAAACTTGCACCGTGTCTTCCAGCTGCAACAGCGCTCTTTTCCAACGCTTTCTTAGTACCCTCTTTAGCGTACTGTTTGTACACCTTCGTGACACTTGGACCTGCAATAAAGCCAGTTATCGCGCCCTTAACAGTCGAACAAAGTGCCTCGTCAATTCTTCCTGTATCCAGCAAACTTACAATACCATTTCCAAGTGCCGATGAAACTGGTGGGGGAGCTCCCAGAAATGTCGCCAGGGCACTTATGCCGAATGATAAAACGCTCTTGAATATATTTCCAAATATCTTACCGAAGATCCTTTTGAAAAGGCCGTTCGTGCTGTGAATCCTTGTGCATTTCTCTCTTTCGCAAAGAGCGAGCGCCGTGTAAGGAGCAAGTCTTCGCTGTTCAGAATTGAAACAAGTCGCGGGGCACACTCCCATAATCTTTGCGATGATATCGTGGAAGCACTTGGTGCAAACTAATCCTTCTTGGCAAATGTTGAAACATTGTTTTATCTCGCAAAGTCCATCCAATTCCAACCTCAACTCATTGACTTCGTTCGAGTAATTCTTCGCTGCTTGTTCGAGATAGGTTAGATTTTTCTCAGCAGACTTTAATTCGCGTTCACTTTTCAAGTATTCTTTACGTATTCGCCGCACTTTCTCCAACATAGTCTTTTTAAACAGAAGAACATTTTCTAACCGAGCTTTGGCTCGTTGTTCCGTTTCTTTGGAGGAAGTTTCTCGTCTCATTGCTTTGTTAAAGACGTCCAAAGCATACCTGTTTAATTCCTTACTCAAAGAGTCTCTCATGCTAGCTTCTTCTGACGTGTCGTCGAACTCGCCCACAGCATTGAACCTTTGGTTTTCCCATGAAGCTAAGCCAGCGTTGCAGATCATGGACGCTCCAAAAAAACCATGTATTTTGCCACTAACAGGGAAACTAAGCCCTGTATCAGAAATGCTGACATTTACCGATTTCTCAATGCCAAGAATTTTGACCATACTTTGAAATGAGCAAGTAGAACTGGAATTTCTGTTTCTGGCAATATGCAATTGAAGGTTAAGATCTATGCCAGAAGTAAAATCAAATATTCCGAGTTTTCTTGGAATTTTGTGATAGTTTCCGGTAAATTCCAAACCGGTATTTTGGGAGAAGGTTGAGGATCGATTTAAACAGTATGAGTTTATCACCGACAATTTGATATCCAGATTGTTGAATCGCAAAGGGCCAAACTTGAGATGTCCATGGAAGGTCATGTATGTACCAACGTTCGTTTCGCCATAGACAGATTGCTTGTCGTCCTTTTTAGTGTAAATCGTTGCACTAAGGAAGTATGCTAGTGTCGTATTCGAGCCAAGTTCAACAAACTCATTTAAGTTTGAGTGAAGAAAAGGGTCGTCTCCGAGTGTATTGACGAAAAAAAGTCCTTGTGGATTATAGTTAACATCAGTCAAACAGCTCTCATGGTTGCTACCTACAGGATTTGGAAAGAAAGTGAACGGTAATTCATTTTTCGTCAAAAGATACGAGGTATTTTACGGTTTAAGGCAATTTCAAGCTTGATATTTGAAACCTCACTCTTTACTTCTCTTTGTATTTTTGAATAGTTTATCATATTCAACCAAATCAGGCTGTTATTTCTGTCGGCCAGAGATTGATTATAGGGTATCTATTTTAAACACACAAATTACCTCCAATTTTTGCATAACCAATCGATTGTGGTGCTTTTAAAGTCAGTTTCGTCGTCTTCCCTTCCACCTGAAATTCCATGGTTACTTTGATGTCACCATAAAGATCTGCGTTCCATTCTTGGTCTAAAGGAGAATCCAACATCTAAAAGTCAAGACGACAAGAGGAAAAAGGTGAATATCATTTACTGTGACGGCATTGCCAGTCAAGTTGGTCATATTTTAACTTGATCACTTTTGTGGGTAAAATATCCATAATTAATGTCGGAAATAGTTCTGTTGCCCTAAATTCAGCATTTCTGCAGAGATGTTTTCACTAAACAAAATAATGATCGACCATCTAAAACTCGGCAGAAGTTCTCCAGTTCTGCTTACCGATGAAGCCTACTATGATATTCCCGGCACCAACGAGATAACCACGGTCAATAGTTTAAAAATCTTTTGGTCAAGCAGGCTTTGATGGTTAACACTCAAGTTTTCCAAATGCTTGAAATACTTAGATTGATAACTGCAACATGCACTCCCCCTTGGTCCTCCAGGTATGCAAAGTGAGGAGGAGAATAAGTCAGGCTGACCTGACCTTGAGGACGAACGCACAGGGGTATTGCCAGTGGGGGGCAGAAGAGGCTAAAGCCCCCATGTCGGCGAGCCTTAGCTCCCCTGTAGATGAAAAATTAATAATTAAAAACACTGATAGTATCATATTTATATATTGTACAAACTATGAGTACTTATTGATTTAGCCACCAAAGATCATAGACCCTTATCTTCTTATCAAATCTAGAATTAAAGTCTTTCTAGTCAGTTGCTGCAATTATTCTTGCGAAAAATAACATGATATTTTCGACCTTCAAATCAGGAAATTATAAAGGAGGCGTGGTCCCGGCTACTCTGACTTAGCCCCCTTGACGGGAACGTTAGCTCCTGCGTTGAGGAATTCCTGGCAGCACCCCTGTTAACGCAGTTTACAGCTCCGTGTTGGGCTCCGCCGTAGAAATGTGACACAACTTTACCGAGGGAGCTACCAATCAGCGGCGACAGTTGTTGAATGAGACACTCCGCAGTGCAGCAGAAATACCTCAAAGACGCATGGAAGGAAATTTTGCAGTTTCGTACACAGAAGTAACGTGCAAATTTTTGAGATTCTATTAAGTTTCCGTTGATGATATTTCTTGCAATAATTTTCAATGTTTTCTGCTATTTAGAATTTATGGTTACTTACATTGTCGACGTTGTCATGGTCTGCGACTATTGTTCCCTGAAATTCCACACTGGAGTTGACCACACTCGCTTTTCTGAAATATTTAGTAAATGACGACAAGATTGCTATACTACCATTTGTGGCAGAACTCGTTTCAAAGAACCGTTTGCCGTTCCAAAATTTGCCCTTTTCAAGTTTTTTAATTAATTTTTTCTTGGAAATCTGAAGAGAGTAAAATGTAAAGTTCCAACCGTTTTCCTGCAATTTCTTCACAACCGAAATGTTGTTGACCAACTCTTCATCACCAAGTGACGGCCGAACAATCACATTCTTTGGAGACGGACCACACAGATCGACTGCCAATGAGAGCAGTGTCTGGCGGTCACTTGATCCCAAAAGATCGACGTCATTTCCAATAGTAAGGTTGAGATTTGGAGACATGAGAAGTGAATAGAAAGTCTCTTCAGATATGGGTTGTCCTTCTCCAATGTCAGCATCACGTAAGAGCCTTCCCGTCAGGTAACGCGACATAAGTTCAGACGAAAGAATCGTTTCAGTAGACGAATGGTTCCGTAACGTTACACGCAACCATTTTGGAAGACTGTCACGCATATTATTCAGAAACGATTTCACTAAACTACGAGACCTTATTAATTGTTCGGTTGAGAAGCTGATATCAGTCTCGTCACAGCGCTTCTGAAACGAAACCAGATTTGATTTAGGAAGACTGGCACCGACCAACGACAGGGGAAGTTTGGTAGCCCCGACCTCTACGTTTACCACGCCACTTGACATTGACAAAGGACCGAACGTAACCCAAGGTGACGTCGAAGAAGCGACAATGATCTCATTTGTATGAGGGCATTTGTTTAATTGTTGCTTGTGACAACCAGAAGGAAGTCCTTGGGACAACGGATCAGTTTCGGTGGTCGAATTTTCAGCGGATTTAACGACGATTACATTCTCTCTAGGAGTTTGAAATTCCCCTGCACTGGGCCCAGATAACGAGTATCGGATGAAGTATATGCCTGGATGTCGAGCCGTGACGATTACCAACTGTTCAGCTGAGAGGCCTCGTCTAAAAACCAGATGAGGATGGTTAAATTCTAAATTACGGCTTAGGAAGGTGAGAACAACGTAGTCATCGGGAGGCGACGTTTGGAACGAGAGAGACTGCGAGGAAACAGCGGGTGTCAGTATGGGATAATCAGGGACGATGAACTGCCCTACGTCGCAATTTGTTCCTTTGTAACCAGTGCGAGAGCAGTCACATGTGTAATGAGAGGAGCTGATCGAAGAACATATTCCACCATGGAGACATGGATTAGGTTGACATACTTTCACCTCTGAAAGGAAATGTTACTTAAAATCAACCGTAATCACATACACGAGGTTTACTATACACTAAATTAACTCTTTCCTGTTCCCTTTGGCGGTTCAAATTATCTGTCGTTAGCCAGGGTAAAATAATCCAAGACCTAACCCGGACAGAAGTCATTTAATCGAGATGCTTTTAACTCTTTTCGGTTCCCAGATCTCCATTTGTCGAGCCAAATCGGCCTGAGTTACCCAGAGTAAAACAGTAGAGAGGCTCGACAGGCGAAATATTTTACGCCCAGTTACCCAGAGTGAAACAGCAGAGACGCTCGACGGGCGAAATATTTTACCCCAACTGCAAGACGGCGGATTCTTATCGTTGCATTCTCGGAACAAAAAGTTACGTAGTACTTGCCGACAGATTTCATTTCTTACGAAAACTGTTATTCCGCTGGCCTTAGAGGGACATTAGATGGTTTAAAGATTGAATACTATTACTAATTCTATTATTCGACTAATACTGTTACTCTATAGCTCTAATGCTACTAACACTCCTCTTCTCTACTAATATTAACTCTGTGAAAAGAAAAAAATGATTTTCCGGTTTAAAAATTCTATGAAGAGTTGTTATATTCTACCTCTGCATGTTATGTTTCTTGGTTGCCAAGTGGCATCTGCTTCACACGTGATCTCGTCCGTTCCCTCGACGTAATAACCACGTGCACATCCCACAGTACAACTCGAACGAAACTCGGTTTTACATGGGGAATAAACAAAGCCGTTCCAAGGTTCAGCAGGAGGAGCGCAATGGATTACTATGGAAAAATACGAGAATTGTTGCAGAGTATAATTCTATGGAACTCATGACAATTGAATGTTCATATGTAAAGAGATTAATAAATGGAAAATGTGACATAGGGTGTAATTAACGTTTGAAGGGATCTTTGAGTGTATTCTTTAAAGACCATTATTCTTTATTTTGGGACTAGAAAAGAATGGTAGCACATTTTGATTAATACTAGGGTCGAAATTGTGTCTTACCGGTATTTTTTTCTACTTCAGAATGCACATAAAGAATGATAAGCAGCCTAAATCAATCACTACATGATTTTAGACCATAATCCGAAATGAGTGTTGTCAGAATAGGTCGAAAAAATCATCCTTCCTCACTGGACAAATTAAGTTAGTTTTTCATTATTCCAGTACTTTGGAGCTCGTTATTGTATTCAGGCTCCAGTCAAAATCATCAAAATTGGTCGTCACTTACTTTTACAATTTGTTTCGAGCCCAGTCCACATTTTAGTGGCGGTGCAAGTCCGGTTACCAGAACCAATGAGATCATACCCTTGAGAACACGTGAAGTGGCAAACCTGCTCAGTTGTATAACCAGAGCAATTCTTTGCACCATTTGCGGGACTGTTGATGGGGAAACATGGCCGACCTGATACAAAACAAAAAGATAAACTGTTCCTTCCTGATAGAATTTTGTCACAGGGCATATTACTATTTGAACGGTTTTGGTTGTCAAACATCGGGACCATGTTCTCATTTCCCACCTATTAGCCCTTTCCCAGAGGGAGCTCTCCCTTTGACAAGTAAAATCGTCCGGCGTTAGCCAGAGTAAAATGATGGAAGTCTTATGACTCCGTGAAAGTGTTAAGCAGATATCATGCAAAAGATTTCTGCAGATATCTTGTGTCTTATACGCACAGATTCGTTTATCTCAAAAGATGCGAACAGTATACCCGCTTATCGCAGGAACATAAAGCTTTTTTTTAGCAAGAAAACACTTTCTTAGTCCATGTCGTTCCTTCAACTGATAGTCCGTCTAGTGATTTATGACACTTTAGTTTCTGTTTCAACCACAGTAAATTTCATGGCAGAGCAAGACATCCTCCCTTGATCTGTAAAATCGTCTGGTGTTAGCCTAAGTAAAATTTTCTGGCGTCATCCTGAGTAAAATAATAACATCCAACGCCACCAGGAAAGTGTTAAACAGATAAATTTTATATAGCATGTAATAAGTGTAAAATATTTAAAACAACAAAATTTTGAGTTTATACAAATATCTACCCTTTTTGAGATGATAGATGAACGATCGTCAAGCTCTATCCTCAGAAAAACGATTTCTGAGCCCCAGACGGGGATCAAACCCGCAACCTTCTGATGACCGGGAGACGCTCTAACCATTGAGCTACCATGACTCAGATGGAGAGCCAAGGTGCAAGTTCGACATATGTGTGCGACCTAAGCGCAAGCCACTATTATAGGTCGAACTTGCACCTTGGCTCTCCATCTGAGTCTTGGTAGCTCAATAGTTAGAGCGTCTCACCGGCCATCAGGTGGCGGGTTTGATCCCCGTCTGGGAATCAAAAATCGTTTTTCTGAGGACAAAGCTTGACGATCGTTCGTCTGTCATCTCATGATATTTCCAAACTCTCATACTTCTAACATATAAATTTCATCTACCCTTTTGTTGACGTGTACCTTTACAACTTCCTCCATCTTGCAGCAAGTCAAATCCTGCCCTACAGTTGCAGCTATAACTTCCCGGTGTGTTTAAGCAATTGTGTTGACAATGATGGACACCTCCGGAACATTCATCGATGTCTACAAGAAAAGAAACGAGAGCCAATGACATGTATTATTTCCAACATTTCTCTCTTCCTCTCCCAATAGCGTAAAGATAATACTTAAATACATCTTGCAAAATTAATTACTGCTAAATCTGTTATTTTCAAACCTAAATCACGATCTGCAAATAACTTACCATTGCAAGATTTTGAATCAGTTCCAAGGTAATATCCAGGTCTGCAAGAGCAGATGAAGCTGCCAATTTTGTTGGTGCATAAGTGCGCACAACCCGCTGTTCTTTCGGAACACTCATCCACATCTACGACAATTAGATACAGTTTATTTTCTACATTTATTACTCCTCAATATGTTTATGATAGATTAATATTTGAGAGAAACTGCGAGATCTACCCCCTAGGCTACACATATCTCTTATTCTCTTCCCTTGGAGCTAAAGCAAAACTTCAACACGAGGGTAAATAGCTAAAAATACCAAGATGACCTTGAATTCCTTTGTTCTCCAAATAAATGGCAAATTTTGAGCACTTTTCTGGATACTAGACTTTCTATTTAAGGTAGAATTAAATGAAAAACTAAATCCACCTTCACAAGACTTGTAATCCACCGTGCTCAGTCTATATCCAGAATTACAAGTACAGTTGTACCCGCCTGGGTAGTTCAAACATGTTTGATTGCACCCATGGTTGTTGCCAGCGCACTCATCATGATCTACAAATGAACGTATTTAAATAATTAGGAGAAAGCAGGCCAAGAGATAGCTTTTTTATCATGCAAGCTTTCAAAGATGAACATACACGAACGGCGGAATCGCCGAGAATCTATAGCAGACTTGGACAAATATCACAATCTTTTTACAAGTCTGTAGCCTTCTGGCTGAGGGTCTCTGAGGGAGAGTTCCAGCAGAACATATCTGAAGTCAGGCTTGGACTGGCCATTGTGCCGTCGTACCGTAGAATAATAGTCATCCATTATTCGGTGGCGAGATGGCGCAATAGCCAATCCAAGCTTGACTGAAGTCTTCGGCCAAACGTCATAACTTATAATCTCAACGAAAGTAAAATGTCTATTTATTTGCTCGCAAACATACATGCAACACTGGGAAACGTTGGCACCGATATTTCAAAGTGAGACGACATGCAGTAAGGAATCACAAACACAAAACCCTAATAGTTAGTAATCGCAAACTACTCTTCCAACCAGCCTTACATTCCCGGCAAATCCTAAATGCTGTAATAAATTGGAAAGTTAAAGGTAAAAACAGGCACGTTTCAGCCGTTTGTAACGTCAGTTCCCTGCTTCGTGACCTAATACACAGTTTCAACTTTAATAAATACTTAAACACGTTCAAAAAAAAGAGGAATTAGATAAGTCACAGATGCATTATAAAACAGGACATATACTAGCAAACCAAAGTGTTACGCCCTCATTATAAATCTTCTTTTGGTTTAGAACACGCTCGTTGTAACAACAGCTTGCATCATGTCTCTAGCGAGCAGTTTGCTGTCAAATGTATGATCCAAGCAAAAAGCAATCCTTACCCACGCAGTCTTTCCCGTTGGACGCAAGGTAATGTCCCTTTGGGCAACTGCAATTATAGCCACCGTCGAAGTTGATGCAACTTCCTTGACAGCCATGGATTATGCCACTACTCGGGTCACACTCGTTGATATCTAAAGGAAAGACAAGAAAGCGTGATGAGACAGAAACTGGGCCTGACTATGCTGAATTAATAGGAACAAATAACCAAACATTCTAAAGGTTCCCGGTCTTGAAACAATGTATCTCATAACATTCTTGTACCAGGCTAATACTTCTTCTTACAGACGACATTAAGAAAGTATAGATGTAATTATATCTTAAATTCGACATACGTCGATATTTCTACTCATTTTGTTAGTCCCCTAATGGATGGATACGACTACTATAATCCTGATCTCAAGAAGAATCGTTTTGCCTTTACAGTCACATATTCAAATCAGTAAACTGTTCGTTTCAGTTAACTTCTGGTTTATACTTAACTCTTTCTCGGCACCATAAGACTTGTATCATTTTACTGTGGTTAACGCCAAACAATTTTACTCGTCAAGGGGGGAGCTCCCGCCTTGAAAGAGTTAAGGAGTTTTTTGAGAGTTCTCGTTGACGTCGTTTTGGCTTTTAAAGGCAAGTCCTAGAGATGCAATTGACCAGTTCACAATTAATGCACATGGACTAATCCTTAAAAATCGGTGAATAGTCTTTTTTTTCGCAACCAGGTGAACTATTAGTCATATTTATAGGTAGTGCTACTCTGGTTTGGTGGCCAGCGAAAGGTACATACAAGTTGTTAGAAAACATTTCTTAATTGGAGACTAAAATAGAGTCACCAGGCATTTCCCCTACATTTAGGGGTCACCGGATATCTCCCTGATAAATAGAAATTAAAACAAGGTCACTGGGTATCTCAAATACCACTAAGACCTATCGTATCTTTTGTTGATTCTCCTACATATAATCTGTCCAGCTATCTGGCTAACATCCTAGAACCTCTTGTTGGAAACACAAATTGTCATGTGAAAAACTCTTACGAATTTGCAAACTTTATTAAGGACATTAAACTAACGGAAGATGAAGAACTGGTTTCATTTGATGTAGCTTCGCTTTTTACGAATATTCCACTAGATCTTGCTATCAGAGTCGCCGAACAACGCCTTTCTAATGACACAACTCTCGCTGAAAGAACTCCTTTAGCTGTTGCTGACATAATGGTACTCTTAGAATTTTGCTTATCCTCAACCAATTTTTTATTCCGCGGTAAACACTATTGTCAAGTTTTTGGCACTGCCATGGGTTCACCAGTCTCCGCCGTCATAGCAAATCTGGTCATGGAGGATGTCGAACAACGAGCTCTATCTTCAAGCGCTACAAAACCATCATTTTGGAAAAGATACGTGGATGATGTCATCTCGGCAATGAAAAAACATGAAATTCCACACTTTCTAGCACATGTTAATAGTATTGAACCGTCTATAGATTTCACTGTAGAACATGAAAGTGGTTCTCCTATAACCTTCTTAGACACCCTAATCGAACACAATTCTGACGGGACGCTAGATAGCGAAGTTTACCGCAAGAAAACATACACCGATAAATATCTAGATTTCAACTCGCATCATCCAATCGCCCACAAGAGAGCCGTTGGAAAAACCCTTTTACAACGGGCTAACATGATACCCAACACAAATAAATCACAGCATAAAGAAACTCAACATGTGTTTAATGCTCTTAAGAACAACAACTACCCACAGAAATTTCTGCAAAACTTGTCAAACGAAAGTTACTCCGTCAACAATGCTGACAGCGAAGCGGAACCGAGTGGTTTTGCAGCAATACCATATGTTAAAGGAACTTCAGAACCAATCAAAAGAATCTTAGGTAAATACAATGTAAAAACGGCGCTTAAACCTTACAAAAAGTTGGGGCAAATATTTCCGAACCGAAAGACAAGAACTACATTGTCTACATTCGTTTGTCTACATTGGACAAACGAAGCGGCAATTCGGAACCCGCTTGAAAGAACACAAAAGCGCATTGTCGGCAAAACGGATAACCAGTTCAGCTCTAGCAGACCATAGCTTCAAAACATCCCACGAAATTGAATGGAACAATGCTTCTATTATCTCATGTAATCCTCACTATCATCAAAGGATTTGCTTGGAAGCGTGGCATATTAACAGCACGGATTACGCCATAAATAGAGATGATGGGAATCTATTTCCAGAAGCTTACAAACATCTCATTAAAAAACATGAAAACGCTAGCGGTGCTATAAATACGGGTACGACTTCAGACGATTCTAACTCCTGAGGAAGACACAGTAACGCGAGTGTCGAAACGTTGGGTAAAACACAGTATTGACTAATCTCATAGTCAATACTTCCAGACAAAAAGATTCTTCTAGCTGTTCGAAAACATCACTTGCTTTTTCCTTTTCTTTCTCGGTTGGCTTTCTACTGTTTCTTCCTTCCTTCTTTATATTTCTGGGGAGATACCCGGTGACCTCTTATATAAGGGGAAATACCCGGTGACCCCAATTAGTATTAATTCTCAGGGAGATACCCGGTGACCCCATATCTTTCTTGGGGAGATATCCCGTGACCCTGTTTTAGTCTCATAGTCTTAGTTCATGGTCTTATCTCGGTCATTACCGTGTTCTAGCAGTAATCTTGGAGAGATCTCTGGTGATCCTTATTTCAAGGGAGATACCCAGTGATCTTGTTTTAATTTTTATTTATCAGGGAGATATCCTGTGACCCCTAAATCTAGGGGAAATGCCTGGTGACTCTATTTTAGTCTTCAATTAAGAAATGCTTTCTAACAACTTGTATGTACCTTTCGCTGGCCACCAAACCAGAGTAGCACTACCTATAAATATCCTTAAAAATCCTTTTTCAGCTTAAAAAAATAATTATCGTGTAAGACTGAGTAGCTCCTTCAAGTATCTCAAGGGAGAGGCTTCCAGTTTTCTTATCGAATTGCGGGTGTATTCAACACTACTGCCATGCAAACCTCATATCACTGCAAGAGCAGAGATGGCGGAGCCGGGGGGCTGCGGGGCCTATAACCCCCCACTTTTTTTCCAAATGTAATATTGAAACAACCACGTTTTAAAACACTTCTTGTGAAATTTCCCGGAGAAGCATACATAATGCTGTATTTTTATCTCAAGCCCCCGTACTCGAAATTCCGCTCCGCTGTCCCTGGATTTAGAGCGGCAGGTTTGAGAAGAGAGGGAGAATGTACGGTACATTATATAGAAGCAACAGTTGAATATTTTCCCGGGTACAAGGAAACCACCGAAACGTTATGATGCATAATCTGTACATGATTCGATTATAACGTTCTCAGAAAATCTGAATTTACCCATCCGTAGTTTTCAATTGAAAACTATTCACGAGAATTTGGTCTTCTCCAGTCTTCGCTGTCATAAACAAATAAAATTTTAAGAAACTCACAGACTTCCTGAACGCTTTTATTACTTACTACATGCATACCAAGGTCATTATCCATTTACCTTGACAGGTGTTGCTCAGTCTGGTGCTCTTGGTGAATCCGTTGTTGCATGGACAAGAGTAACTGCCGGGAGTGTTAGCACACTGTGAATTCGCACCACAACTGCTTCGGCCAGAAGTGCATTCATTGATATCTAAAACGGAAAGCAATAAAACCGAGCCCTACAAGTGACTAAAATAACAATTCACGAAAAGCCAATGAGGAGTCATACAGGGCGACGATTGAAGTGATATACCTTGAAAAAGAAAAAGAAAACCCACAAATGACAGGATTTTTAGTTGAATTTTCGTATCTGACACATTTCAAATTTTTACAGTGGTTTTAAAATTTTTCCAGTTTTGTATGTTTTGCGCATTTCGTCTGTCTGTCTGTTTGTTGTTTGTAATATCCTCCTACCTGTACATGTTCGCTGGTCTGACGCCAGGTAATAGCCTATCCGACAAGTACACCTGTAACTTCCCGCTGTGTTGACGCAGCCTGGCTTGTAAGTACAACTGTTCTGGTTCGTTCGGCATTCATCAACATCTACACAATAATTTTTTATTACTTTACATTTTTGAATTCATTTTATATCTGGTTCTAACTGACCTCTGATCCTAACTGAACTGATCACCTTTCTACCTTCATAAGATATCACCTTTTGTGATAATAGTTCGGTACAGTTTTCAGAATGAAGTACCGTCATACTTACCCGGATCTGTTAACAAAAAAATGAAGCATTTCAGAGGTAGTTTCGTTTAAGATAAGTAGCTCAATTCATTAGTTGGAAAAACTAGAAAGATATCACCTTTTGTGATAAACTTTGGTACAGTTTTCAGAATAAAGCATTGCTAATAAATATAAAGAATAAAGTAAGTTAATAAGTAATTTACCTGGATCTCTTGACAAGAAGTAGTTTCATTTACAATAAGTAGCGCAGTTCATTAGGTGGAAAAACTAGTTATTTTGAAAGGTTAGGGTGAAGTAAAGTAAAAGTCACCGATAAAGCTGTCTAAATTTATTATAATGAGATTATGCGACGTCTTAATCTCGCAACGGATAAACAATGATCAGGTAAAGAAAATCAATTTCTTACCAGTTCGACATCGAGAGCCTGTCCAACCATTATTACAACGGCAGGTGTTAGGAGAGATGCACACTCCATGTTGACAACCACCAGTACAAACGGCTATCAAATACAGATATGTAGTCACATCAAATGTTATAACATGATCATAATTTTAACATATCCTTATGTATATGTAATCTCGCAAATCTTTTGCATGAATAACGGGAAAAATAACTTCATAAACGTTTGATGAGTGGAGAAAAGGTGTAACATTAGATCTATCAGATCCCCAAGGTAAATGGCAAGAACCGATAACTTTGCGTCAAGTTGGTTCTTTTTAGGATTTTCTTCTGTCATTTTCGGCAGTTCCTCAACCTTTTGCACAATTGTTTTCACGTCGACTGACACTGCTTAAGAGCATTCTGCTTTTATACCTCTAAAAACATTCTTGCAATTACATAACAAAAGCTTAAATGTGTGCTGAAATTCTTCCACGTCATCGCCCTATTGAAAATACATGATTAAGCACAAGTATAAACATAACGCCTTACGAGTTGTGCATCCGTCTCCGTTGGGCTGCCATCCTGGATAACATGAATACACTGGTCTTGTTTTCAGGACTCGCTTGTATACAGTTACCCATTTGTAGTAGGGGACATTTCTGTAACAATAATAATAATAATAATAATCATATTTAATACTATGAATAAATAAGAAACTAGAAAATTAAAACTTTATAGGAATGAAAGTATTTGCTCGGTTAGTTTTTCTAAAGTTTGCATTGTGATGAAGACACACGGCGCGATTTCTTTTAAACATCAAGTAAATTTATTGGCAGCTAACTTTTCTTCCTTCCTTCTTTCGGTACTTGAAAAAATTAATCAGTTAATCATTAGCCTTCATGTAATATTTATAACACGACAACCTACCGGCAGACGGTGGTATGAGACCAGCACCATATGAAGTGAGAACTACAGGTCCTCGTACAAGTTCTTCTGTACGACTGTCTCTTGGTCGACGTTTGCACGTTAACGTAATAGTTCTGGTAAGAAGTCTTCACATTTCTCCTGAAAGAGGCAATAGAACATGGAAGCAGTATAGGAGACAAGCAATTGTGAATAAGCCGCTTTATTCTTTATCAAGGATTCACCGAAGCTTTCTAGCATCTAGCCATCGCTCAGTTAAAAGAAAGACTAATTCTGGATGCCAAAACGATGTAGTCAAACTATGTATTCTTTAAGTCACAAAGAAAACATCGTTCGACTGCACAGTTTTGGTGAAGTGCATAAAAGTTGCCAATTTTTAGCGTCCACTAAGGTCATCTAATGGAGCGACCAGGCTTACGAAACCGAAGTCGAACGAATTAATTAAATAACGAGTCAAACAAAATAAACATCATTGCGGGGGGCATCCGTTTATCTGATTTCAAATTGCATACGTTATTACACCATGACCTTCATGTTAGGAATGGCTCCTAAATGTACATGAACGTAGTCTTAAAAAAGTGTGAATATAGTAATTGAAGACAGTAATAAAGACTCGGAAGTTGGTAGAAGTAAAGGTAAAACTCAATCACCATCCCTTCATTATTTGGTCCTCTCGATACGCTTCTGATTTTAGACATGTTCAAACATGTTACAGGAAAAGAAACTAACAATTTCAGGATTGAGTTAAGCATCTTCTAAGTGCCTTGACACTTCATGAGAAGCAAGCGCACCACTAAGATATTATTGGAGATTCCCTTGTCTCCCTTGGGACGTATCCACAATAAGTCACTCACTGTTTTTAAATATTTCTCTTTTAATCATCTCACAAGTGTTTGTTTTACTCTCTCTCTTTTGAGGACAAGACACACTTCCTGTTTGGGAGACGTGTTCAGTGGCGTGATGACATGACGTAGGTTCTGGGCTAGCCAACTTCACGCCCCAATCGCCGACAGATATACCTCAAAGTTGTAAAGATTATCAAGTGGTCAATGAATCCCTTGTAACGGCATAACCGGTAAGTTACAGTCTCACTGGTGTCGTCTTTTACTTCATTTGATGCTTCATCTTATTGGAATTAAGACCAGGATGGACAGACCAATCGTGCTCACGGGGCAAAACTGAAGGGCATTTTCACTGAAAGAACCAAGGGCCCCTTTCCTAAGACACCACGGGCCACTTTCCAATGTAGTCCAGATCCGGTGGAAAGCGAGGCGCTTTTTCGAGTAACGTTTGTCCCTATGGTCAAATCACTCGAGCCTTTTTAAGGTAGCTAGTCCGTCACTTATAAATGACCCAGATATGTTTAAATTTCAGTTGAAAAATCCTTGAAACATATCCACCATATAACAAATTACAAAAAAATAAGAAATCTTTTATTTTTTTAATCTACGCATAGGGTGAAAAAGAAAAACACACACTGCAACAGTTTCGGTTTCAAGCTTCACTAAAGTCATTCAATCAAATGACCAAAGAAGCGAAACTATCATGGAAGTTAATACCAAGACAAACACGACAAACGCATCCCTGCAGAGCAACTTAATTTATTTAAGACGACATTCGTTATTACAATTTGACCGCGATATCAGCTACGGCTCCAAGAAATGGCCCATGGTGTCAGAAGTGTGAATATGATTATTCGAGATGACAATCCGTCTAGGAACTTGGCGTAAGTGAAAGTGAAACTCGATTCCCGTCCCTTCATCATTCGACCAACGCAATGTCTTTGATTTTTGATATGTTTAGACATGTTATTAAAATTGAAACTGCGGTTGAGTTGTACATATGGCCCCGCCATAGTTCCTGCGGTATGCAGTGGATATAGAGCAAATGGACAAAATAGGTAGATCTTAAAATTGTCAAGATTATCAAGTGGTCAGTGAAATCTTTATTCAGAGTTGGATTTGTAGTTTTTGCAGATTAAATTCTCATAAAATCACACACCAGTTTCCGCAAGGTTATGGCCTGACTGGTCTCATCTCATGTTACCTACCACGTTTCATTCTATGCTCAATTCCATGTTTCATCTTACTAGAAGGCCCACAGATATCTCGAAACTCCTTTGAAAGACTTGAAAACATGTCCACTCCACAACAGATTAAGCAAGAAAATGTTTCAACTTACCCACCCGCTCTTAAACATCCTCCATAGCACAAGAAAACAAGAAAAAGCAATAAGGATAAAAAAGTACTGGTCTGCATATTATTGCTGCACTGTCGATAGGTGAATCGTCAATTGTAGACAATCTTGAAAATGAAAGTGGTTTGAAATTGAAACTTTCTCCACTACACGCTACAGACCTTTCGTGTTGTCTGTGGTGAGCTAAAGTGGTGAGTCATATGGTGTTCAATGGCTTAAGAATCTACAGTACAATGCACCGGAAATAATAATTGTTCAACCTTACGGCTAGTATCTGCTGATATTGACTTTTGCAAGTTTAAATTTGCATATCAGACAACAAATCGTTCCTGGAAATAAAGCGGAAGTCAGATAGTGAGATAAATTTGGTTTCAAAAGCAAGGGCTATTGTTCAAATTTAATTTAAAGCTACGAAATCGGTCAAAATTCGCCGAAACGTTGTGACCGTCTTTGCATGACATAAACTCCTAAAATACCTTTTGGCTTCAGACGACGTCGCTGTAGAAGACGAATCGAATTCTATAAATTACGAATGCTTATTTGTGATTTTAACAGTTTATCACTGGTGGCAAAATGGTCACCCAACTGATTGACCAAATTGTCAAACTTAACTGAATTAGTATATTTCCTTATTCGTGTAACTTCCTTACTAATATTGGCTGTTAGAAAAACACCTTGTGCTCAGTTTCCCGATTGTACTTCGAGAATGCTACGTAACCAGTTAGGAATGTTCTAATTTTCGGACTTTGAAGAAAAAGTGTTTTCAACCTGCACATTAAACTTTGTTTGGCGTTATTTCGGTGTCATGTCACATTATGACACATTAAAGCGCGCTTTCATTGCGTAACCTTGCGTTAACAAAGCTTTTATAAGTAATTCTAAACTTCGGGTTTAATCCTTTGAATGTTTCGACGTTTACACAGAGGCGAATATTTAGATAAGTTTGTGGCTAACGCGAAGTGAAAAAAAATTGAAACTGCTAAGCTTTCATCCTGTTGACTCGGGTCTTTATATAAGAGCGTCAGAGCGACGCTCAACGGGACGAAACCTTAGCTGTTTAAAAATTCACATCTGGTCATGTTGACAACAAAATGATCTACAATTATGCGCGTGTTTCCGTGAGTAAATGGCGTTCTATTAATTTCCATCAGACTTGACTGATTTTTTCCGACTACTAAACAAATTCTCTCCAGTGAATCGTCAGTTACTCGTATACTTGAACTGCCGAAATAAAAATGACCGATGGATCATTTTTTATTTGTTTCTGTAGCGTTGGGCCGGTATTGAATGCAGCGAACCACCGCACCTAGATTCTTGGGTCTGGTGCTCTCTTCAGTTTAGATCATCAAGGAAACAACCCACACAAAGTGTATTCAAGCTATTTATTTACGATTTAGTACGGTTTATATACATTGACAATGGTTAAATGACGTAACTATATTTTTGGGTGTAAAAGGGACTCTACCTTTATCTGCCAAGAATGCAGCCCTAATAACCGCAATTTACCAAAATCGGTAGCCTAAGTGTTCAAGCATGTTCTAGCACTGCTACGATGTGCTTTTAGTGCTTACACGCCCGTTAGTTTGGCTGTTCGCAGTTCCGTTCCACGCGCAGTCATGCTTGCTTTCGCTTTATTGCATTACTATTCTAATACTCATGCTACGTCGGGCGATACATTTCTTTAAGGTAAGTTGGCACGTTGTCACTTTGGTCTGTAAACACTCACAACTGACCAACCTATTAATATGGACTCGATGCGTCCAAAAACACCTAGAAATACCTTTGGTTTGCAGAACACTGAAGGACACGTTTGAGTTTCCACACCGTTGCTCTACCAACAGAGCCATGGCGTAGGCAGTAGCAACTACGTAGCAACATATAACAGAGTACAATACGCTGATGAGACATTGCCGCACCAACTTGATACGAATGCACTCAAAACGTGCAAGAATTTTCTCGCAAAGAAAATTTTCAACATCATTGTGAGTAGATGAGAATGTCCTCCTGACGTTACTCTGAGGATAATTTCGATTTATATTCCTGTAACTTCACCAATTTAAACTGTGCAACGAGTTGCTAGTAATAAAGTACAAACATTTGACGTTTTTCTAATTTTCTTACCCGCCCGCACGTAAGCATTCGACGCCGGAGACAAAAGCGGCCAAAACCAGCAAGGACAAAGAATTTCGGGCCATCCACACGGACGATACTAAGCTTACACAAATGACGCGTGGTCTTCGTGCAGATCTCTCTTAAGTAAATATTCCACCTGCACTCTCCAAGGATTTCGCTGAGCCATGTGAAAATGTACACCGCATATCACATTACCCAACCGGGGGTTTTGGCCTGGTTGGAGAGTTTAAGCTTAGAGCGAAGCAATTGTGAAGAAAAACTGGTAGTAGCAAATAGTTCATGAGATTGAGTCAAACTGGGATAGGAAATGAGCCACAAGCTAATTATGGTTCGATTTCTACGTTAAATAAAGCATTAGTAAGAATACCAGTAAAGATACTGGATTATTCTTTTTAATCCCCTGCCAACAGAATCCTGGCCATGCCTGTCGTTTGACTGACTGCAGCAGCGGGTGATTACGTACGATATTTCACAACGGTGAACGGAATTGCCGCCAAAACTCTGTTGTACAATTGGTTCCTTCTCCCGTAATGTGTTTTTTTTTTTCTTAGCTTTTAGAAAAAGCTCAAGACATTTCAGCGACCTTTTCACCAAATAATGGTAAAAATGAATGGAAATTCTTTCGCCTCTCCCGCGTTCTCTCCCGCTTTCTCTCCTCGCTTTGACCTCTAGTAGTTAGTATTTTACTGCAACGCATTAGGCCTTCAGATCTTGGGGAAAATATTTTCCGATACAGACCTCCCAGTTGGTACGTAACATTTATTTAGGTTTTGTTAATTAATCTTGAGCAGCGGGGATCGTAGACATTCCTGTTATTTAATTTCTTCCATGTTTGACAATGATCAATAAGTTCCAGCTAAAACTATTTTGATTGCCACGATATGATTTTGTCTTTCTCTTGTTATATCTATAGTTTTTCTTTTTTCCTTCTTCGATAAATTGCATTTAACTCGATTTCATCTTCCAGGTTTTTACGGCAATGCATAATAAAATTAAAAAAAAGAAAAAGATATCATTTAATATTTATAACCTATGCCTGAGGCCGTTTGTCGAGGCCATGCAAAGAGAGGTCGACTCGTAACCATGCTGCATAATTTTGCATTTATAATAATAATTTTGCTGCTTTTAATTAATTAATTTTTGCATAATTTTTCTGGGGAAGTTCACAAGAAATGCTGAGCACAGGGAAATAATCGTATATTCGACTTTTATTCGGCAATAACCAATTACATAAATTCAAAAATAAATACAGTAATGCCTTTGTCATACGTAGAGTAAAAAGTTTACAAGGTTGTTTGAATGTTTGTAACATATCAAATTTCCCTAATCAACGGTACGTGCTTTTAATAATGTAAGTTATGCAGCTTAAAACGCGTGAAATAGGAACACGCTTGTTGTCAACATTACACGTACATGCTAATAAAGATTCAATATAGTATTAAGTACTAAACAAAAAAGTCAAAATAACCACTGTCAACTAAACAAGTTTACCACTCCGTTTCATATCTTTGTTTTCCGACAGAAAACGTCTCTAGAAATACGTCAGGAAATGTAAACACTTAAACATTTTTAGCTAAACTCTAGTGTCAAAATTTTCAGCAACTACAAAAACACATAGGAATATAAAATGACCAAAGTCTGATGCGCCAAGAAAAAATTGAAGTAAAGCAAGAATCATTTACTATCGTCTCAGACGACATTCATAATCACGACTGTGTAGTATATTCTAAACATGTAACTTGGTCATATGGGATCTTCCGTTTGTAATTCGAAAGAATATTTCCTTCCAGACAACGTGGCTGTTCGGAACAATTTAAGGGGTGGACGTTCAGGCATCCTAAGGTTGTTGCTTTACAGAGTACGGCATATTATTCAGCAACAAGTTTTTTTTCCTCGGTAAGTTCGAATTGCACACACACAAAAAATTAATACGGTTACTAATTCGTGCCTAGTGAGGACACGCAAACTGATTATGAAGCTATTCGACAAGACTAACTTTTGCTTTCATGCAAGCTCTTAAGCACATTGCAACGGCAGCACACGTAATTGGGAAAGGTTAATCTCATTCTCTTCGAAGTAGACTGAGTGGCTGAGTTTTAATCACGATAAATACATCACTTCACCCAAAGCTGATGGGATCGTGAATTTAAATCTATACAAGAATACATAACAAGATTAAAAGTACTATCCCAATAATAGTCTACTACAATAAATATATGTAATATTAGGAATAAATGAAATTTCGGTCACCGAATTTTAAATTTGGCTTGATTGCAATGTAGTCTAATTGGTCCTTAACGAGCTTTTTAAACAAATTGTATCCCTTTGCTTGTAATAATTCGTCCAGATAATTCCGAACAGCTCCGCTCTATGACACTTACCGATGCAGAACCTCCTAACGGCCGAAAAATTAAGACGTTATTGCCGGAGACAAGCAAGGATTTTTAATCGGCTGGTTTATCATGTTTGGACTGTGCGCAGTTTACACTTAAATTTATTGCAGAACATATGCTGCACCCTGGAAAACAAACCAACGTCAACAATAAAGTCGATTCAGAGTCACGATTTTGACAAATTTTGACAGCACCGTGTCGTGACCTTCCCCGCTATTAAATATCTCAAGAAGGAACACACCTCACCTTCCATTCAAACGTATTCGTGAACAATTTTTTCAACGGTTTGGTTCATTATCTTTCTTCTTCTCTTTCCATTTCACAGCGTCGTACAAAGGATTCCTAAAACTGGAGCTGGCCTCATCGTTATAACTTTTATGCATTTTAGGTGATAAATCAATGTTGTCATCGCCGGTGGAGACATCCGTAGGCTTTTCTTGGTCATTAGGTTTGCAGTCATTTACAGGATTAATCTCGTAAATTGGATTTTCGCAACTCATACCGTCTGACGGAACTATAGACACGTTACTGGACTCAACCTTGGGATCCTCGGCCTCATTTCCAGGAATATCGTCATCCTCTGAGAAAGCTGGATTCTCGTGCCAGTCCTTCAATTCGACGGAACACCGAGGAACGACGATGTCTTTATCGTCCCTTTGGTGGCTGCGTTTAGCATTTCGTCGCTTTCTCATCAGTAAAAGAAACAGCAATACCAACAAGCCTTCAGTAAACATCAAACGATATTTCGCAAATTCACCGATGGAAAATTTTGAAGGCAAATTGAAGCTGTTCGTCTGTCTAGGTGTCTGTCTACCTGACGGTTTGCATCCATGTCTCTATAGGTGAATGCTTTTTATGTCATAGGATAAATCTTCCTATCTATGCTTTCTATCTTTCTTTTTTCTCCTTCCAATTCCACTTCTTTCCCAGTCTCCCCTTCTTCTCTTCTCCATTCATCCTTATTCCTCCCCTTTCCTCCTCTTTGGTTCCCTTTCTTATTCTTCCTTTCTTTTTCCTTCACTTTCATTCCTCTTCCTTTCCCTTCTTTTTCTTTGCTTCTCATCTCTTCCTGTCCATTCCTTTCCTTTCCTTCCTCTTCCTTCACTTACCTTCCTCTTCCTACCCTTTCCCTCCTCTTTCTTTCCTTTCCTTCATCTTCCTTTCTTTTCCTTGCTCTTCCTTCACTTTCCTTTCCTTTCCTTCCTATCCCTTTCCTTTAGCTCTTCTTCCTTGCTTTCGTCCTTCAGTTTTTCCTCATTTCCATCTTCTCTCTGTCAATCAGTTCGCTCATTCAGAGCTTCCTTACCAATGAGACACACACATCCAGCGACAGCTCCACCAATCACAGAAGTCATGTCAGTTCCATCACCTACGTTACGTTCAACTACAGCGGTCGCTTCAGTGACTGTGAGCTCGCGTGATCCTGTTGGTTCACTTGTCTGTATTCCAGTGGCCTGTCCTTCTGTTGGCTCTGTATTTAAAAAAAAAAAGACGACTGACGCTGCTTATTTCTGATACCATAGAATATAAAGCTATTTATCGATATTGCAGCTATCATTAATGGTCTTACCAAAGGTGCATCTCGAACTGTCAACTGCCCCTTTCGTTGTGGTTACAAGGCCATCAGGGCATTTCAGGCAGCTGAACTGTCCTTTCTTCGGCTGGTACGTGTTTAAAGGACATTCAAGACACTGACCAACATTTTGTGAGATTTCACCAAAATGGCCAGCAGGACAGATAACTTGTTCATACGAAATGAAAACAAAAGACAAACTAAGTACGGTAATCCACTTTAAGCGCACTTATCGTATCCTTCATTAAAACATAGCCACCTTTCATTGGCTTTCATAAGAGAAGATGGCCAAGAATTACCAGGGTCAGCCGAGGGAACAATACTACATATTCCATCATACAAAGTCTTAAAAATGTTTCGTTACCTTGACAATCGCTTTCGTGGAAAGATCCTTCGTTCACGGTCGTAAATCCTTCTGGGCACTTAATGCAAGACGTTTGGCCGGATTCGTTCAGATGCGAACCCAAAGGACAAGGCAGACACGATGCTGCTCCATCTGCGCTCATTTCCCCGTAAAATCCGGGAGAGCAGTCCACTATGAACAAAGATTCCAAAACTCGTTAATAATTCACGAGGAAAATGACGAGAAATTAATGTCGAAACAGTTCCCCAACGTGATAAACAACTGATCAATAATACGTCAGTTTGCGTGACTATTATACAAACTTCTGTATCTACATTGGGGCAATATCTACAGGGGCGAAGTCATAAGTTCTTACCGCATCTGAAGTCCTCTTTGATTAGTTTCTGGCCTGGAGAACACATCAGTGTGAATGTCTCTACACCCAAGGAATGTGGCTCCAATATGTATCTTTCACTACCAGCATCAAACGATAATCCACCTTTGTTAGTTCCTTTCACCAGCCTAAGAATTGCGCTGTTTATGCCACGAGTAGAAGTGATAACTTTTTGAGCATTTGCTTCGAACATGTCATTGATGCTCGAGTTTGAAGTCACGTTCTTTCCAACGTAATCGAACTTCCACTGACAAACTTCCGCAATATCACGGGTTTGCTCATCTCGTGCTTTTATCAACTGGCAGCTGGTTATACGTAAGTCTTTTATTTGTGGTTTCGAAGCATTCGAGACATTACCGCTCGCTACCAAAAGTAATTCTGAGATTTCCAACTGCATCTGCGCGAAGGGAAGGGTTTGCGTCCTTTGTAAGAATGTAGCGTTTACACCAGGTTTTCTGGTTAAGGATAACGAAAGAGTAGCAACTGGTACTGGCAGAGTGAAGTACAATGCCTTGACAAAGCTTGTCTTGGAAATACTGTAGCCGAATGAATTGGACACATTACAGAAATACCGTCCTTGGTGACGAGCTTCCATAGGGGCGAAGTTTAGGTGTGAAAATATCTCGTTTGCTAGAGGACGATAAGACGTCGAGTCCAATGATTTGAACCACCACTGATACGAAATACTATTGTCACTACTCTCAGCTACGCACTGAAGCGACTCATTGACAGACACAACTGCGCTAAGGTGGTCCACGGGTTGAAGAATAATGGAAGGAGGAGGGTGAATGATTACCAAGGCTGGTGAGGAGGTTTCCTTTGAGATGTGGTTCGATACTTCACAGGTATAATTCCCAGACTGGGATGGAGTTGTGTCTCTAATCAATAAAACAGAAGTCGTTTGCTCGCCCAAAATATTTCCATTAAATCTCCATTTGTAAACCAAAAAGTCTCCTGTTGCGTTGCAGCTAAGAACAAGAGTCTGGGCCTCGCCTATCTCCGTCAAGGGTTCCGGATGTTTCGTAATGTTCGGCAAGCGTCCACAGAATAACTTTGCTTTTGTCATGTCTTGTAGGATTCTCAGTGTATTTGATGATATGTTTGCGGCATCGTCGATCGATAAGTCAACGCTTTCAATCAACTTAACCAGGTTCGTTCGAACTTCTCTGACCTGTTGTCGAACATTGTCAGCTCCGGGTAAGTCTGTAACTTCATAAATCTCAGTTAAACCGTCCAGGACATAGGTCACGCAATCATCGAACCCGCTACAATTTCTCAACACCACATTAAAGATGTTCTCCATCGTCGAATACCAATTTCGAAAAAGTAGCTTTGAGGTCAAATTCACAGGCTCGAAACCGTCTTTAGCAGCTTCGTTTTGTAGATCTAAAGCTCCCAGCAGCACAGGATCCGTTTCAAGGCTATTTAAGTATGCAGTTTTTCCAGTCTCCGACCCGAATTTCGATGCTATCGTTTCGTTGCCGATTAATTTTTCTAAAATGCCAATGGCATCAAATAGCCCAGACACATTTCTTATGTTGGCTTCTTGAACAAGCTGCCTCGACTCAGACGTTATGTTGTATAACGATAAAATTATGTCGTACAATGCTTGCTCGTAAATTGTAAACTCCGAACACAGCTTGTGATATTTCTGTAGTGTTGACACTGTAAGGTAGTTGGTTTCCTTCAAACGGTTGCTTGGTTCTGCGAAAGAACTGTTCGTGTCCTCCGCTGACCGTTTTCGTCGTACCTTACCAGTGGATCCACGCATGTACATACTCAGAATGTCTTTCACTATGCTTCTCAACGATGCGTTGAAATTCCTAAAATTTAAGACTGCGGACAGCTCTTCTTCGCTTCCATTTAGTTTAAACATAACACGAACAGGCAACAGCGCACTTTCATCCATCGCTTCTGCCTTCACGTTAAATTTAACGCTCTGAAACTCAACAAACTCGACTGATTTTAGCCGCTTATTGACAAGCTCCTTCAATCTGAGTGGCTGAGCCAGAATGTTTGAAATGTTTTTCTCAGACTGTACCGTGATATTATAAGCTTTTCTTAGATTCCTAACAGCCTTCTCAGACACATTAAACGCATTCGACGCCGACGATAACCGGATGGCAGCTCTTCGCTTCATAATTTCCCTGTAAGAAACATTCGCTCTAGCACTTTCTAAATTTTTCACCATCTCTGTGGAATCATTATGGCTCGATGGAATTTTCTCCAAAGCGTCAATCCTTATCTTATGACAGAGAGCATTTTCAGCGACACAAGTAACATTAACGATGCTGAAAGCACAGGGGACAGTCGAACAACAACTCTTTGGGATTGTTTCGTTCGAGACATACACTTCACATAAACGCTCACACGCATACGGCTTTTGATAATATTCATATTGGAATCCGCTTTCACTTTTCTTGCACGTCTCAAAACGAACGCGGCATTTCCAGTGTCCATCTCTCCGATCTGTTTCACAAGGCCTTTCGGAATTGGAATTACTCATCACGGTATCTTGAAACGGATTGGACAAAACTGGACTTTTTAAATTTCCATCCACGTTTCTCCTCTGGGTCGTACACACAGCTTCATTGGTGTTTCCTGGGAAAAAAGTAGACCTTGCGTCCGTGCCGGCTTGAGGTAAGTTGTTCAAGGAGAAATCAGTGGGTTTCATAGCATAGGAAAATACTTCTTTCGTAATGCTGGCAAGCGTGTTCCTTAAATTAACTTTGGATAAACTGCTTTTTAAATAAATTCTCGTGCAATCTTGTGTCTTACATAGAACTGAGCTTACGTTAGATGTGATTACTCTTTGTTCAGTTTTAAAGCAAGTGGCTAAGCACGTTTCCCTCGACTCTGCTGCAATATTGTAATTGCAGTTTCTGCACACCATGCCTTTCCGACAAACATCGCTACACTCCTTCATGTGACAAAATTTATTCAACTGGGAGGTCAAGTTCTTCAAGCGAGCATTTACGTTTCCCTCAACATTTTTTAATACAATTTTAGCAGCTTCAAGCCTTCTTTCGGCAGTCATGTACTCTTCGCGTGCTTTGTCCATCTCTCGTCTTCTCGTTTTCTCAAACGCAAGGGTATTTTCCAGTCGAGTGTAAGCTCTTTCTTTCCTTAGTTTGAATGATGCAACCCTTCTTGTTGCCCTGCTGAAAACGTCGACCCCATACGCATGCAATGCCTGGTCCAAAGCTTCTACCAAGCTATCAGATTTTTTCACAAATTTCCCGGCAGCAACGAAGGTTTGACTTTCCCATGATGTCAAGGGGGAATCGAATCTTATGAATGCATCATACAAGCCGTGTAGCTTACCACTTACGTTGAATGTTAAACCATTTCTGGAAAAGCTCACATTAACGCGCTTTTCTATCCCGAGAAAGTTGACGAGACTTTGAAACGATCCCATCGAACTTCCACTCTCTACTCTCGAGATGTACAATTGTGGTTCCAAAGGCGCGCTTTTTAAGATTCCAGACTGCTTCGGGGTGGTTTCGCGATAATCGCCTTTGATTGATAGTTCAGTATTTCGCATTCGCAACTCAATATTTAAGTCGTCAAACCGCAATGGACCAAACTTGAGATTCCCTCGAAAGGCCATGCTGACCCCATTAATTTTGTCACCACTTTCAGATTGGTTGCTTTTCTTCTTTGGCTGAAGTTTTGTGTAGAAAACGGTAGAAAGTGTTCTGTTCGAGCTGCACTCGACAAAATTACCCAACTCCGATCGAACAAAAGGACATTCTTCGAGAGTGTGGGAGATGTAGAGTCCTTGAGGCAGACTTCGTTCCGTGGAGGTACTTTCTTGTGAACTTCCTATGTTTCAGATAGATAGAGTATAAAATGGCGTTTTACTATATCGTATATACTCTGACAATTTTGAAATACAACTGCATCAGTAAAGATATTACATGTTATATGTACATGACTTATGTATAATGAACATTGCGTGTTGGACTGGGATAGTGTCGAGGCTTTACGGTGTCCGATTACCTGGGACCTAGGCAGGAATTTCCATCATCCATCCTGTTACTTATAATAACATGTTAAACTTCCTTCAGCAGTTATTAAGGTTTATTATAATTTAAGTGCTCAAAACTTTGCAGTTAAATGTTCAATCACCATCTTTTCCGTTACAGTCAACTGTAAACCGCACTTTGTGCATATGTAGCTACAGACGCTACTGACGGATTCCAGGGGCTCAATAAATCAAGTGCACAGGTATTGCACTCCTGCAGGACTTACCTCCAAACGTTGCATAACTAACTGACTGCGGGACGTTTACTATCACATTCGTTTTCTTGCCTTCTACTTCAAGTTTCATCGTTAATTTTGAATTCCCGTACAGATCTACTTGCCATTGTTGGTCTAAAGGTGAGTGTAAAATCTGTAACAAGGCAAACGACAAAACAGGGTTAGTTATTTCCAAAACTACTTCATCTTAAATTAACACATAAGAACCTCAGTGGCTCATCCGAGAATTTGTTTTACATCTAATAATTTTTAGCACGTAAATCGAAGAATTCCCTGTATACAAATGTGAGAATCCTCTCTGTATATCCCGGAGAAGATTTGCAAATAAATCTACGAATCCGAAACACAGATCTAATTGAAGTTCTAAATTACTTTACCAGTTTTAGTACCACTATGATTTTCATGTTAGTTCGTTTAGTGTGGAATTTATTCTATATAAATTTGATGATTTTAGAACATAAATCTTAGAACTCGTTCCACACTAATGGAAGCCACTGTACACACATTTGACAACTCGTTTTACACTCCTCCGCGTCGTGCATCATTTCAATACATTCAGTGCCAGTATAATTTTGACCATGGTATTCAAATACTTAAGCTACTTTCAAAAACTTCAACACATTATTGCACGAATAAATAAGTAATTTCACTATGATATGAAAATACTCCGACTCAATATGCGAAATGAAAGTTCCGTATGTCAAATTTATTTCATATGTCAACCTTTAATTTCATTTCAAATGCATATTTTTTACAACAAAGTTTCGTATGAAGTTGTTGAACAATGCTACTTGACATGGGAATCGGGTATTTCATGTGTTAAAATGTTCATTTCATATGCGAAATGACATACACATGAATTCTATTTAATGGTTGCTTAAAAAATCCCATTTATAACCGTGACTTACTTTGTCTATGCGATCCACACCAATGACCATCGTTCCATCAAACTCCATGGAACAATTGACGAAATCTTCATTTGTGAACGACTTCTTCAATGATGCTACTATGGCCAGATTCCCTTTGTCAGATGAATCAATTCCAACAAATTCTTCCCCATTCCAGTAAACACCTTTTCTGAGTTTCTCAATAGATTTGGTTTTCGAAATTTGCAGAGAGTAGAAGGTAAAATCCCAACCATCTTCCTTCAGTCTCTTAACTATCGAAATACTGTTCACTAAATCCACATCTTTAGCCGAAGGGTGCATGATCACATTCTTCGGAGAGGCACTACAAAGATCGACAGCCAATGAAAATGGTAACTTATAATCACGTGATCCTAAAATGTCACCCTCCCCCTCGACGGTCAGGTTGATGTTTCGAGAGATAAGAAGAGAAATAGCTGTTTTGTCGGACAGCGGTTGTCCCTTCCCAACGTCGGTTTTCCGCAATTTCTTACCAGACAAAAAGTACGCTTCCAGATCGGATGGGTAAAGGGCTTCAGACTTCACGACCTTTGCTAAACTGACAACCAGCCATGAGGGAAAACTGCTTTGAAAAGTTTCAAGGAACGATTTTGCCAAGATCTGCGACCTCAAGAGATCTTCAATTGAATAGTTTTCCTGATGTTCACCACAGTGTTCTTCGACCATTGCTGGAGCTTGGCTGTAAACAGTCGAGCCTAGCAAAGACAATGGCACGATGGTCTTTCCAACTCCCACCGTCACCACACCTCTTGTCGACAACATAGGACCAAGCGTATTCCATGATGACGTTGACGAATAAACAATGACATCATTAGTACGTGGACATTTATTCATTTCCAACTGATAACACCCAACGGGTAGTTTCAAATGCTGACGTAAATTTCCAGCCGATTGACCGGTGGTATTCTCAGCCCGCTCAACAAACACCACATCATTTTGTGGAGGCTTAAAGTCTGCTGCGTCTGGGCCGGATAGCGTATATTCCACAAACTGCAAGCCACGTTGTTGGGCGACAGCTGTCATCGACTGTTTAACGGAGGTGGTATTAAAGAGAAGAAATTCGGGCTCGAATGCAACACCTTGGCTTCTTGGTGTCACGATAACGTAATCAGAAGCTGGCGAAGATTCGAATTGGAGGGATGACGAGGGTACTCCACGGGTAAAGGAGGGATATTGTGGGGTATCAATGTTTCCAACATCACATTTACTTCCACTGTAGCCGGTCAGTGAACAGTTGCAAGTGAAACGGGAGGAGCTGATTGACGTACATATCCCACCATTTTGACAAGGGTTTGGTTCGCATGCTCTGATTTCTGAGAAAATAAAAACAGTCCTGTTAATCCATATCTGTTCTACCACACAAATCTCACGTCAGTTGCACAGCATGTAACCTTGTTCATGATTTACAGGGAAATTTTAAGCAACTAACGTCCAGCTACGTGCCCTGGTATTAACGAACAGAGTTTTGGGAGTTTTAGGACAGAATCATATTTCAAGCTAAATTGCTTTAAAAAAGTCAACGAGCGTCATAAACTAACTTTGCAGAGAACATAAAAAATTCGCTTAACCCCGACTTCTGTGTATATCATTTATGTACATCGTAAACAAGCCAATGGTTCTCTAATTATCGCTTATACACTCGAAGGTTTAAAAACACGGGTATCTATAGCTATTTGCTATGGAGATGAACCTGTGAATGACGTCAGCTTAGCGATATCAAAATCAAGGCGGATCACGCCAAACTGAAAAGAGGTTAAAAAAGTAAAAAATCTTAACCTGTCCTCATAAACCCACAATTTCATAGAACTGTCAAATTCTGAGTAACTCTCTTTCGTACCAATTTTAAACATGTTTTAAAAAATTTTTGTTCCATATTTTTTGGTAAAGAGCATACGGTGATAATATAAATGTGTTATGATAATTTAATCATCATCGGCATAGTCATCACCACCAGTGAAGTTATTGATAGTAACTCTTTAAGTTGGCAAATCAAATTAGTGCTCTTACCCACCTTTGCACTCTGTATTATTTGGCTTCCAGGCACCGCTGGAATCACAACTGATGTTACTTGAACCCTCGAGGAAATAGCCACGCTCACAACCCACAATGCATTCGGAAGTAAACTCTGTATTGCATGGAGAGTACACAAAACCACTTCGAGGTGCAACAGGAACTGGACAGTGGATTACTGAAACAATTAGGGACAGAAAAAGCTTTCATCGCAGATAGAGAAAATCTCAAAGTGGAAACATGGAGGTGCTGGTGGCACATGCACTGGTAGTGCTCGTGTCTCTCACCACTGTGACCAGGGTTCGATTCCGGCCCCGTGCAGTTATCTGATTAAAGTTTATCTTGGTCACATGTGAGAAGAGTGTTGTCCAGTTTGACTATACCAAGCATCGCAGGTTTTCTCCGGGTATTCCGGATTCCTCCTGCAATAACACTAGACCCATGAGGGGTGAACCTTACTGGACCTCTAGGGAGAACAGCTCACGTAGCTGATAGGGCCATCCAGTATAAATAAAGGCACTTCACTTTATCATGAAACTGATAAACTACGATGCCTTTTTGTTGCTGATCTCGAACTTTATCCCCAGAATATCCCATCGACCTTAACAAATTAGGGCTGAATCATAAATTATGGTAGATTTATTGTTCCTTGCCTTAACCAAAGCATTAGATCTAACTATAAGTTCACATCATCCATCCTGGTGATAGTACACCTAACGCAGACAACACCTCAATTATATTTTTTTTTCAATTTCCAAGGATGTGAAACACCTTTCATTAACACTGGCTAACCCTATCAGTTACTAAATTTTCTCCCCAGCAGTCCTAGCCATCCTTCATGGGTCTCTTGTTACGACAGGAGTACACCGGAGTCTCCGGAGACAACTTGCTCTACATGGTAAAGTCAAATTGGAAAAGGAAATATGAAAGTCAGTAGATTTACACCTGTCGTGAACTCAATAGTCTGATAATGTTTTGAGGCAGACGGACAAAATACCAGCTGCTAGTCAACTCATTTGACGTTTCCAGGAAATTTATAACAGCTACTTGCGTCTCCAAGAAACGTTCTAAAATTTACTTTACACGTAACACCGTTCTTTAAATAAGTATCACGTAACAAATTCTAAAGTTTCGTTTTTAAAAGCCAGAAGAAGGAAATTTCAACTCACTTTCACATGCAGTTTCACGACCTGTCCACACTTTCTCGGCACTACACGTGCGGTTCTTAGAACCAGTCAATTCGTATCCTGGAAAGCACATGAAATAACAAACGTGCTCCGTTGTGTTACCCGTACAGTTCATTTTTCCATTGACTGGAGTTTCCACTCGCACACAGGGTCGACCTGTTTAAACAAGGTAAAGTTTCGGACATTGATTAATAAGGACCTAAAGATCTAACACGTCAACTTGAACGACGACGACTCTTAAAAATTTCAGTAAATAAAAACACAACAGTTTATTGACCACAGTAGTTGATACTTGTGACTTGCTTTATAAGTCCTAAATTCCCAAGTTCTCCTAGAACGACTGTAGTTTCGAGCATTGGTGTCGTGTTGATTTCAATCTTAAGTGAGCGCTTTTTCACTCCGCGAGCTGACGTCATTCACAAGACGTAAAAATGGTCTGGGTGATGTTGTATGGAGAACAACGACGGTGCTGAGAATGCACTACAGAATAAAAATCACTCATTCTCTTTGTTTTGCATGAAGAATTCTTTTGTTTAGAAGATGTCGTCGATGAACTTAACCTCGTAGATCTTAAGGTCCCCAATATCAAGTTACGAATGGACACAAAACTAGATAACTTCAATACTTCAGCCAATATGTAAAATGATTAGCTCAGACGCAATATCACCATTTTTCTCTAAACCCTTCACTATGATTGGTCAAAAACTTTCAGTTTAAACTGCGTGTCTATCTTAAAGTCTGGTCTCCACCTGGCGGAATTTCATGACCAGTAAAAGACTCCTATTCCTCACATACCTATGCAATGTCTTCCATCGGATGTCAAGTCAAATCCTCGTCTACATGTGCACCTGTAACTTCCTTGGGTGTTGACGCAATTATGTTCGCATCCATCAACACCTCTTGAGCATTCATTCATGTCTGAATCAAAAAATTAAAAAGATTTGTTAAGCTTTAGATTGTGCTGGGGTAGATAACCCTTAAAACCCAAACGAGATTTTCTTTTCTTCCGATTATATCACGAGAACAACGTCTTGTTCCAATATATCAATAAAAGAAAATGTAATGGAACAACTGCTTCAGGATTCCAAAGATCATATGCTGCATTTCTGCAACAGTAAAAAGGCGCGCCATGCTTACTTGTAGCAGTAATGAAAAACAACCAGACATTTTATCTTGCAACCATTCCAGAAAAGTCAGCAAATGGATTTTTTATCAATTTCAGAATAATGTTCACAATTACCTGTAAAAAACTACGAATGTCTTTGGCGCAGTTACGTGCCTCTCCAGATATCTCATGTGCAGTCTTTCCGAGAACTACTATTATAGTATTTCCCATTACTCTCAAGATCACGTCGCGAATTGTACGAACGGCCTTGAACGGTCAATCATACTGATGTGTCACACACATCTGCACACCAAGGAACCTGATGTGCTCTCTTTACTACAACACTTTCCGAGATCTGATGTGGTTTCTTCCCGAGGACTTACCATAACAAGATTTTCCATCAGTTCCAAGATAATATCCGTGATTGCAAGAACAGTTGTAACCACCAACGAGGTTCTTGCAGTTTTGTCCACACCCAGATATCTTCTCTTCACATTCATTCAAATCTGGGGAAAGAAAAATGATAACGTGACATGTTGAGCCAGGTGACCAACTGTATTCAATCAGGTTCTAACACCATATGCATCAGAATGGCCACCAGAATCACAAGAAAAGTCAGCACTACCATAATCACGCACCATCGCCAGAATCCAGAAAACTACTTCCGACAAACGGCGTCCCTTTTTAAACATATTTTTTTCGATAAGGAATAATTGTTAAGGTTTATTCTTGGTAAATAGACCTTACCGTCACATGATTTGAAATCGCTTGTATTCAACCGATATCCAGATTTACAGCTGCAGTTATACCCCCCTGGGTAATTGACACATCCTTGATGGCAGCCGTGGATGTTCCCAGCACATTCGTCGTGATCTGTGGGGATCGTGAAATAACTTTTCAAAAATGCACACACTGGCTGGGTGAAGGTGAAGGAAAATTTATTGTATTACGAGAGATATTGTATGAATCACAAGAAATTAATCATGGGCAGGACTAAAGTAAAAACTAAGTGATACAGATCTGAAATGGGATGATTAGTTATACCAAAGACTTGTTTCCACAATTTCATAGAATTCCCAGAAAGGTCACAACGTTTTTCACGTTTCCCTTTAATTTTAATGACATGTTTCGAAAGATCAACTTCCCTCATCAGGTAAGATGTTACAGCTGTTGAGTAATGCTGTGATGGTACACACCTCAAATGCTACATTAAACCGCTGATGGAGGAAGTACATCTTTCGAAAAGTATTAAACTTAAAAGAAGATCTGAAAGACGTTATGATATTTATTATAGAACTACATGTCACCTAACTTTATAGAAGCACAGAAATATAAGTAGTCGCCCTTCCTGCATGGCAAAGGATGGTGTGCATTTAGATAACTTTAACCCTCTAAACCTCAAGCCGATATAATCTTCTCGACTTGACATACTGAATTGTCTGGCGTCAGCCAGAGTAATTTAAACAATGATATAAAAGATAAACGTTTGGCGTAAACTTTTCCATGTTTACATCGAGTCACAGAAATACGATTTTCAGCCAATCACTGTATAGTTTTTCGCACCGTCATTTCATAGAAGTTAGTGGGGACGTGGAAACTGCTTTCTACTTCTAAATTAGGATCAAGCGAAAATATTTGAGAAGAAAATACATTAACGATCGAACAACAGTACACTAGAATTACTTCAACTTTGGTCGTATAGCTACCTGTACAGTTCTTGCCATTGGAAGCTAAAAAGTGTCCTTTAGCACACGTGCAGTTGAAACCACCGGGGAAATTAACACACATATGTTGACAGCCATGATGAAAGCTGCTGCTGGAGTTACACTCATCAATATCTGATGAAAAATGAAGAAACTTTAGACTTTAGAAGTAAAATAGGAAGTTTCGTTTGTTCTTAAGTTGGTCAGTTACTGAGCCATTCTGTCTAGGGAGGACATGAATTTCGGTTTTGGGGTCGAAGGTTGAGTTGATAATGTGACTCAAGACTGATGGCAAAACTTTAATAAAAAAAAGTTCCAAGTTACTCTAATCTCTCTGATTGGCAATAGCTAGTGATCTTGGATTTGAGCTAGAGGGGGGAGGCAATTCACAAATCTATAAAGTATCTCTTTTTTTAACAAGGTGTAGTCGACATTTTTCTGACATTGCAGTCATCAGACAGAATCTCGGCTTCCCCTCATTACTCTTTTTCTGTGTTCAGTTGTTATGAGGGAGAACTGCTGAAACTATGGAAAACAGTTTAACTTTGCAACCAGGTGAAGAAGACACGATGTAAGAGTGTCACTCTGGTTAGAGATATAGTACTCCTAACAAGTTATCTATTTTGTATGTAAGTTTATATCTAAGTTATGTATCTATATCTCCCCAGAAAACTGGAGTGCAAATATCACACAAAGTATAACAGTACAGTGACCCCATTTCTTTCTATAGTGTTATATTTTGTATCATATTTCCACTCGAGTTTTCACCAGATATCCACATTAAATGGTGACCTAATTTAACATAGATAACTTGTTTGGAATACTATATTACAAACCACAGTAGCACTCTTATATCAAATAAAAAATATAGTTAAAAAGATGCACCAAAATAATTACAGTTCTCATTACATAGTAATATACCTGTGCAGTTCTTTCCATTGGCAGCTAAAAAGTACCCTTTTCCGCATGTACAGTTGTAACCTCCACCAAAATTGACACAGATTTGTTGACAGCCATCATGAAAGCCACTGCTCGAATTACATTCATTAAAATCTGATTAAAAGATGAACGAACTTTTAGAGACTTTTTCAGTAAGAACGTAATACTTCAGACGTTAAGTAATTTGGTCCAAGATGGATATGAATTTTGTCTTTGTCGTCAACTCTTTCGCGGCCAAATATTTTTGAGGTCTTTTACGTCGATCTACTTAGAATATGATTCTGAGTGATATTTTGATTGCAGACCGAGAGAAGTGTCCCACATGAAAAGTAAATAAATCTTCTGCAGGTATATTCCTCCCACCATGTGAAAAATTGGCCTCCCTTCAATCTCCAACTTAAGTTCAAAGTTAACATTAATTATAAGTATATTTAATAATTTACACAGATATCCCTCGAGAGAGAGGCTCATGGCTTCCCCCAACAACAGTTTGTCTTTTTTAACGTTCAGTTGTCATGAACTGTTAATCTAAGTCCTAGACAAGCCAGCGCAAGCCTGTACTTTATAATCCAATCACAAAATCGAGTTCCGTTATTCACTTACCTATATCACACTGTGAGCCGATCCAGCCAACGGTACAGTTGCAAGTGTTAGGTGCTGTACAAGTACCGTTATTCTGACAAACGTTGGTACAAATAGCTGGAAAGAGGAGAAAAGCAATCCATAAACGTATTTTTATTATACTTTGAGGTAAGCTGATGGAGTCAGTTGTCCAAAGCTTGCACACAGACACAGGGAACCATATTGAATGATAATATGTGTGAATTAAACCCAGCAGAAACGTATGCAAATCAAGTGTGCAAGCAATTGTTTTCAACCGCCCATGCTTGGCTAAAACTGAAATACGTATTAGAAGAAAACTGAAGCTCATGTAATTTTTTTCGCCACCTGGAAATCGCTTCACTTTTATTAACCATACAGTCTTTCGATTTGTCACAATGTTGTTTCATACATAAAACAAAAAACTGAATGACGCATGAACGAAAACTAAAATTGAAAAATTATCAAGGCCATTCCTCGTCATGGATCAAGTCGAGTATGACAGTGAGAATTATCAAGGCCAAGGTCTTAGGAATTCAACGCTTGTTTCATCAACTTTATTATATGTCCAAGAAGATACTACACTGCAAAAACATCCAACTATTCATTTCTAAACAACTTTAATGGCAGCTGTGAGGCTTGAAAACGATTTTCTGCAGAAAAGACACGACTCTTTCATGTATAAAAATCACTTTCGGTAGATGAACTTAACGAATTCGCGCTATTTGGAGTTATTTGTGTGTTTGTTATGTAGCCAATCAAAATCGAGATATTATCAATATTGTATAGTAAAATGTTTTTACGCGACATCATTTTAGAAGTTGACTGCAACTACTTTATCTGCAGCAAAACTGCAGCGTTTGTTTCTTATCATAGTGTGAAACGTATCAACAGTGCCTTACGTGTTGTACACTCGTCTCCATTTGCCCTCCACCCTTGCTTGCATTCGTACACTGCTCTTGTCTTTGATTGGTTTCTATAAGCAGTGACCCATCTATATTGGGACACAGTTCTAAGAAAAAAAATCAAAATTGGTGGTAGAGTTAAAACATCCGAAGTAGAACTTCAAACATGAGCGGTAGTGCTTTATTAAAAAGGTGCTTTATGTAAATGTGGAGCAACAACAGGGTGGGAAGGGAGGGCAAGTTACCAGATGTTAACATAAGTCAGCTTGCACTGTCTTAGCCCACGTTTTATGTGCATTTGTCAGAAATGTCGCAAATTTCTTAATACCAGGGAACAAGATTTCTGTTTTTGCAATCGAGTCTATGAAACCCTGGCTTTTAATAAACCTACCTACAGCTTTTGTAACACGACCACCACGAGGGACAGATCCATGGGCAAGTCCTTCTGTAAAACAATTGCCTGGTCAATGTTGATACTCTGATATAATACGTCTCATACTTCGTCTGTACATTTTTCCTATAAGTGAAAAAACATCCATAAACATTACGCCATTAGAAGGCGTGTAGTATTAAACCACAGGTGGGGAAAACTTTTTATGTGACCGGGGGGAAACTAATAAAAATCATAAAAATCGAAATTAATAAAATTAGAGCGCCGGGATATTGGGTCTTATCCACTGATCTGAAAAATAGGACTGGATCGCGCAACCATTGTTCAAAAAGTGAAGCCGAAAGTCAGCCGTGGCGGCCATATTGGAGTGACCACTTTTCAAGGTACGCCGTATATTTTGTATAGGTTACATCGAAGAAATTGGAGAACTTTCAACGTGTGTAGGTTCTTGGCGTGTAATTGGAAAATTTTAAATGAAAACATGCCAAGGAGGGACAACAGCCTTTAAAATTGTCCGATTTTCTTTAAAATTACTGATTTTCCGTGATAAATAATCGACTATTGAGCAACGAGTGATCGTGTTGGTGGCGTATACTGCACTTCGAGATCTGTTGCATAGTCTACGTACTGTGGAGGCCAGAGATTTTTCCTTTTACAGTGCCCGGTTTTATGGATGGAAAAGGCCGTGGTTGTTAGGCGTTCCCAAGCCACAAAATTTTAATAGATTCAAGAAGGTTTCATGGGCCACATCTAGACAGCAAGCTGCCAATTGAAAATTTCTGGGCTGTACTATGACATGTAATTTGTTAAACTGGTCTCCAGTATGCTAAAGTAATTTATTAACAGTTTAGCCACAATTCACAGGTGGCTGTTTCAGTTATGCTTGCTTCATTAATATTTAGATTTTTAAACTTTGATGAACCTTTAAATGAACTGCTCTACACAGTCATTTGAAACAGGAAAATGTTTCTCAGGATTAGAATTACATTTGGTAAAAAATCTTTGTACTCTGCGCATATTTGTAATATAATGTTTTAATGCCATTGCTTTAGCAAGTTCTAAAGAAATATACCATTAAAATAGATAATGATGGTATTTGAGGCAAATTTTGCTTTGATAACACTTGCAATTTAAAGATGTCTAAAGGTTTAGTTATATGAAGTAATTTTAATTTTTCAATGCAGTTGTGTTTAGAGTTGTGCTGAAACTGTTTTGCTGTTGATCTATAAAACGAATTGTACAAGTTCAATTCAAATATACACAATAAAAGCAACCAACCACCTTGTTCTAACTGATGTTGCATTTTGGTTTGTGAGAAAAGTAGCTCATTCAGAGGGGTGCCATGAATTTGACATTTAACTAAGGGTGAAGATATTTTTTAGCAAGTTTGTAAAGTTTAAGTTTGTCTTCTGTTAATGTTGATTCTCAAAATGCCATAGTTCTTTCCTCAAACTGTGTAAGTTGTTCACTTGTTAAAGCAGGACTATTGGTGGAATGTCTACTGAACTGACATCAAGTGGGATAGGTCCATTCCAGTCAATATCATACTTGTCAGTTACTTCAGTAGGATTGGTACCTCCTTCAGATGTCATCAATTAACCTTGGACATGAAGCTGAAGGGGTGTATAGTTGTTCGCTGTGGACATTGTATGTCTCAACCAGGCAGCAGACCATTCATTCAAACAATGGTTTATGTGATGAAGGAATGCATAATGTAAGCACCATAAGTCATTCTCTGCTTAAGACTCCAAGATATTCAGATCCTCCATTAATGAAAACAGATTGTGGCAATTGTTTAAAACATCCTTAAATACATCCCACCAGAGGTGCTCAATTTGTTGATTGTGCATGCTCTTACCCACAAGAGCTGACCCCTTACCTGGACCACAAGTGTTTAACTTATTCTTGACAGCATCCACATTTTCAGTTCCCTGACAACACCACACCTGGTTCTGGAGGGCAATCCCCAGTTTTCTACTGCTTTTATGAAATTTTAGAATACTGTGGCAGCTTCATTGTTAGCATTGCAGGGTAAATACACAGGTGTGAAGCCATTCTCACACCTGTGAACAAAAAAACATCATTTGACAAGTTTATGATTGCCATCAAAATGCCAGAGTCCAAGTGGCTTTGTTACATTTTATACACATCGTTTAATTGCCGTGCACCATCGGGTAGCCACTCCCTGGGGATCAACTCATGAAAGAGCTTCTCTCACATGATGTCTGGGGATGAATATACCCCTTGAGCCAAGGTGTCCCATCAACATTTTTAATCCACATTTTGGATTTGTTCTTTTAGTTGCTCTCACTATGTCACCTCATTATCTTGTATTTCTGTGTAAAGGGAGTGCACTGAAGAACCGTTTTCTTGCATTTGTTGTTTTACAGTTTGTGAACTCACATGAAGTAGCTCTGAAATTGAACGGATACTAAACATGGCTTTTACTAGCATTGCCAGCTGTTCCTTGCTAACTGCATACTTTGGTCTACCTGGTTATCCAGTGAAAACAGCATTTTCTCTGATGTTCATCCCTGAGCACTCTAAAATTGACCATGCACTGCTCAACAAATTGAATATTTCTTCTGGTATTCTTGTCAAGGACTCTAAGACAATGACAAGCTTCTGAATTTCTTGAAGCTCTCCTGCTATGTCGAAACTATCAGCACTATGAACACTAGAAACAATCTCCCTTAATTTGGATGTTATTACGTCTTTCAACTCGGCAGTGAAATCTGTCACCATGTTCGTTTGTCTTTCTGCCCTGCTCAACGTACCAGTTACTTACACACACATGAAATTTTGCTAGGTGATGATAATAGTACAACACTGCATAATGTCACAGTGCATGATAATATCGAAACATTGCAAAATAATACTGAAACAGTGCCTAATAATAACAAATCGGTACAAATAATGAAACATTGACAATAATAACGAAACAGTGTGTACCAATACAAAGCAATGGTTAATAATAAAGAAACAGCGCATAATAATAACAAATCAACAGTGCATAATAATAACAAAGCAGTGTATAATAATAACAAAGAAATGCAAATTAATGACTAGACATTGCATGATCATGATGAACTTGGGAATAATAATAACGAAAAAACTTTATAATAATGAACTGGTCGATAATAACGAAACATAATAGTTCTGACGGTACTGACATCCCATACTTACCAGTGAAATGTCCGTGAAAATTTTCTTTTTAACCTGGATTTTTCATCGAAAGATCCCTCACAATCATTTTGGGATGTGTTGTCGTTTCCTTTCATACTTTTTCTTCGTTTACTACAACTCTACGTACGAGTTTCCTCATTTTCATAATAGCCTTACAACAACGTTACCGAGAAAGTGGTCACTCCAATATGGCGCAGATTTAATTTCGCGGGCTTCATTTTCTCCCGCACTCCAACCCCTGGGTTGCGCGATCCAGTCCTATTTTTCAGATCAGCGGTCTTATCTTTGGTCGAAAGTTTAGCTAAAACGACCTGTATTCCACCCGTTAAGGGCTAGCGTTTGCCGAGGGTTTTCGTTTCTGCTATTTTGAACTTTTTACCATCTTGGTCTAAATTACGACGTTTCAAGGTTGTCGACTTGGCGCTTAACCTGCACACAGGCTATGACGAAGTGCTATGACGTAGGCTACTCGGCGCTATGACGCCAAAACTTACATCTTCAGTCCGAGGAAAGGCACCAAGAACATTAACACCGGCGCCAACGGCAGAGACACAAAAGAAAACGTATAAGATGTATTGGTTTATACATAAACACAGTTCTTCCTGAGTGATCACTTCACCGTAACGGTTTCTTGAGGAAGCTTCGAGTACCGAAAACATGTCAGCCAAGCGAGTACCTCTGCTGTTTCGATGGCTACGGGGTCCAAAAAGACTTTCTTTCTGAGAGTTCAGTCTCAAGCAATGAAGCAAAATGATGACAACACCACCATTTTTCTACAAGCAACTGCAATAATCAATTTCGAGAGAATTTGAAAATTCTTTGAAAATCCCGGATGGGAACTTCCTGACCCCGCATTTAACAAGGTTCGACACCCTTGGTAGCTCAGAACACCATCCAATAATAATTCACAACAGAACGTTCTCGATATTTTGAACAGGCACTGAGCCACACAAACTCGTCGCCCAAAGACCACTGGTTAAAAAAAAATCTACAGTCACAGCTCATCTATAACGAGTTCATTGTCGCATTGCCATTAAATCGAAGTTTGTCGGTGATAAACTTGTCTTTCACATCCGTCCATTGTTATCTGATATTGAATAAGGATACCTGTCGCCCACCGTTTCCCAAGTGTCTTGTCTATCAAACATACCACGGATATTGAACAACTTTACTCCTGCTAAAGTAAACCCAGAATGAAAATTTAAATACAATAGCCAATCTCAAATCTGTATTGCGGCAATTCTCCGTAACGACAAAACTTTGACTTGATTCAACATCTCATAGCAGTCTAGCGTTATGTTTGTTCTTTCCAAATCGACGAGGAGGTCGACAGGCCAACACATATTCTTATTTTTCGGCGGAGTTCCAATCCGAATTTCCAAACTTCAGTAAAGTATAAAACATGAAACATTCTTACTCGGATATCATACGCACAGAAAAAAGGGATTGTCCGTAATAAATTTTCAAGATTTGTTCCGAAATTTTAGGAAGGTACAATGATATGGAATGACCTTTCGCGACATTTTAAGTATCCTTACCTAATATGGTTTTCCTATATGGATTAAATACCGGATATCAATAACAGTGGTTAAGCACCTTGAAGCAATTTTGCTTGACAATATTACAGTCAGTAAATTGCATTAGAAATGTCAAAACCTCGCCATAACCTTATCTTTAATTTAGTTTTCCAATTAAAACTAGGCAGGCGCTTTCAATACATGTAAGCTTCGCAAATCATGTCGCTCCATCCACTATTTCAATTATGTGAACGACGGGATACTATATTGCAAATACACCTTTTGCTGTTCATTACCAGAAAATATACTATTATTAACGCCGACCTCAAAGTCATTAACGCAAAAATACATTCATTTTATTCAGTCGACATTCATTAGCGTAGATATGTAACCATTAGAAATATCTTGCCTGATTGAAATATTATTATCCCTAATGTATAGTACAATGGTGTTAATAGTCGTTTGTTGGCGCTATGGAATGCCCTTTGATGCAAATGGTTGCGTATCTATGCCAATGAATGCCGATTGAATAAAATGAATGTATTTTTACGTTGATGAGGTTGAGGTTCGCCTTAATGATAGTATAGTTTCTGGTAATTAACAGCAAAAGGTGTACTTGTAAACCAATCCTTCGTATCCATGGTTACATTGACACAAGATCAGTGCAAACAGATATGGCTACTGTTTTCATAAACCAACTGACACTGTCATCGTATTTATATCAAGCAGTGCTTCCAGTTTGAAGGAAATTTTGAAGAAATGAAGAAAATTTGAAGGAAATAAAATTTTGAAGGAGTTTTTGACAATTTAACGGAAATTTGAAGATTTTGATCGAACTTGCACCTTTCAACAATTTCATTTGTAATGTTGCAGTAGCTGACGTAACACAAAAAAACGTTGTTAAACGTAAGGCGATTGTGGAACGATTGCTTGCGGATGACAAAAATAATTCCAAAGCGACTTCTAAATTGCTTCCGAGTCTCAATCGTCATGAATTGCATCCGCTCTAATGCTGCTGTGAAACGATAAGCGACAGAAGCGCAGTCCTTTGAAGCTCATATCCATTTGTTACAATTATTAATGTACTGGGAACTTTAAATTGGTCGACACAGACATAATACGTCTCTTTGCTGGGACCTCAACTGTGAATTTGGGATTTTCTTATGGTTTTGTCAGATTAACCGTTTATGTTTCCTGAATTCATGGCTTCATATTCGTGTCAATACTGGTGAAAAACTACATGTCGAAACAACCGCAATTTATACTTGTTAACACTTTCACCGCTAAAATTTCTCCCCTTGATAAGCAAAATCGTCTGGCGTTTGCCAGAGTAAAATGGTAGAGTTTGTCCTATGTAGGGAAAGTTTTAACCAAACAAACTCCGAAAGTAAACATTGATTACCAAACAGCTTCGTTTCAGTTCCCCAGAACTACGTCCTACCTCGATCAAACGTAACTGAGAGACGCTTTGTTAATTTTAACAACAAAGACATGTTTACTTTTATGATAAATTGTGAAGGAAATTTGAAGGAAATATGAGTATTTTAGAAGAAAATTTTGGACTGAAAAAGGAAAAATCAGAATAAAAGGAGGAAATTTCGTCGCGGCAATGTGGAAGTACTGATGTAAAGTGCTTCATGGAGCAAGCTTAGAGCTTACAGAAGACCTTTTATGAAAACAAGAGCAATTTGCTGAGAAAGTCAGGAAGGTGGCCGAGGTATTAACACTCGCAAACATTACAGCAAACCCAGCAACATGTTATCGAAAAAAAATGCTTTTAAAAAAGACAATAATAAACTTATGAAATGCTTTTCTTGTTACATACAAAGTCGATGACATTCGGACCAGATTAACCTCAACTATTAGTCTGAATATATTTGAAACTAACTACAGCTGTGAATAACGGGCGGAAAAACACTACAGCGAGCGGATGATCTACAATTTCGACGAGAAAAAGAATGAAATGAAGTCTTTGAGGAGAAAGAAAGTGGATTGCGACAATTGGCATGAATCCAGACTAAATTCCGAGTTTAGCTGACAGCCTAATGACGGATCAAATAGCAAGTAAGTATAATATCCATCATTTCTTCAGACTGCTATTATTTACACGTACTGCTTGGCATCTTAATAATCACGCCATTCTATCACGGAAGTCGTCCTAAGGAATGAACCAGGAACTACCCGAGGTGGCACAAGCTCAGATATGCCTGAGCGTCGCCCAGAAATATACTGATCTGTTACAACGGATCAGAGATCTATAGGGAATTTTTAAAACTAAAAAATATATAGACTAAAGAATCGCCGTTAATAATGCGATGACTTTACAATATTCGTGTCCGACACAATCGACGTAATTGAAATACAAGTTTCACTTACTGTTAACCATTATGTTTTTATTTGTAGTTGACTATACTCAAATTCTGAGTATCTTTTATTTTGTCATTTAAATGAAATATTTTTCATTTCTAGGGGCACAAGAAAACGCGGCATCGCACCGCGCATGTGCCTTAGGAGTGAAAATATAAATAAGCCATACGAAGTGTCGTGCAATTGATCTTACAACTGGCATTGTTGTGTATTTGCCGTGGCTCGTCGTGTGGAAAGTAAAGCTTAAGACAATCGTTCAACAAAAGCTCCTTTGTACTCGGACAAGTTTATGCACGATTACAACCAAAAACAAGCCACGGTTATATAATTTTTATATTTTACTTCTCCTCCAAGCAACGCTGGTTTTTGGATACGAGTATAACACAGAGTGACGACTAAAAGAAGCTCTCTGTTTCGATCTTTTTAGCAAATTATTTCGATATTTAGTATCTACTGGCTGCTTTTCATTTCTCTAAGCTTACCCTCCTGGTCGCAGACTTTGAGCGCTATCCACCTGTTCGAAGACGAGCAATAAGAACACAGCAATTCTGGCAATACTCGGTAATTTTCCACACGAACCCATGCCACAGAAATACTCGGCGAATGGACCGCTTCTTTCACATCATACTACCAAACATCTAGCTGTCACTTTCACGGACCTCTAACTAAAACCACACGAACGCGTAATCTGGTGAGGGTTTCGGACATGCACTGCGCATACACACATTAAGCATGGCCAATAGGCATTGGCAGCCAATTCTTATTGGCTGCCACAGACATTCCGGACGGCAAACTTTGAGGGGCAGTCTCGTTGACAAACATGGTCAAAGAAATAAACACAGTATTAAACCATTGACACTAATCACCACACAGCTTGAGTGCTTAAGGAATCTTCTGAGCAACTTGGATCTTCTGAACAACTTAGGTCAGTAAACAAATCCAATAAATTGAAAAAGTAGCTCTCTCAGCTCAAACTCTCAACTCACTGAACAAATTGTATTGTTGCAGGTGATTTTATGTCATAACCAATGACGATTCAATATCAAATTCAGACATTTTCCCAATAGAAACGGAGCTAAAATCTATTCATTAAAACGATTTTTCAAAGGGCAAGTCTGATCAAAAATACTGCAGTACCATGGCTCTGTGTTCACATGTAAAAAATAATTCTGATGTACAGATGGCGCCATCCATTGTCGAATATTCCAGTGAATTTATTCAAAACATCTTTATATTCCAAGACTTCGTTTTCTCGCCAACGCCTCGTTCCACTTTAGAACAACACAAATATCCCAAAACATTTTCCTTTGCGTGCGGAAATTGCTATTTTCCAACTACGGCTCAGTTCATCAGGATGCCTTTCGAGCTATAGGAGGCGTTAGTCATCACTAAATCTCAAGCACATGGTTTTATTAAATTAAAAGCTACAGACTTTTATGTGTAAAATTTAAAACCGAGCGAGAGTGCTTTATCGGGATTTAAAACACAAGGCGATAGCCGAGTATATACATGTATTCTTATGTAATATATAATATATAATATACATTATTTTATTACATATTATTTTATTATATATTATTTTATTATATTTATTATTTATTTTTACATTATTATTTTAAATTTATATATATATATATTTAAGAATGTATGTATGTATGCATAAAGTCGCTCATAAGTTTGTGACCACTTCTTTTTTAATATCTGATGAAAATGGTTTTAGTTTTAAGACTACAAGATCATACATCTCAAAGCCTAATTTAACCCAGATTGGATTAAGTGCCTATCTGGATAAAGTCTGATATATTATATGAATAAATAGTAGAGTACTGTCAACTGACTTAGATTTTGTTCTTTCGTGTCACCATGAGCAACCAGTACTGCAAACAACACCGACACAACCTGGTGGTCTATCCCACTGGCTGCTAGGCACCGACTCGTGCCACTCGCTCGGCACGCTTTTCACTTTCGGTTTATTTGTACCAAATTAGCTTCACATTCGTGATCTCATCACAGGCACAGGCGAGAAGAAACACGTCCAGACATGCTTGTTTTGGAGACCACGATTGTTCTTCATAGGACTCGATGGGAGAAAATGTTTGTGGCAGTGTTAAGAGCTGTTTAGACGGAAGATTCTTCTTGTGATTTTTCCCATCCTGAAGCACGCGATTGCGTAAACAACACACCAAAGTATTGTACCTTATATGTTGTTTGAGGCTTTGCATAGTGGAAATTGTTGGCCGGGGTTTTTTTAGTTAAAAGTTGACTTTGTGGGTTAGAATCTGTCCGTGAACTCGGGTCGTCATCAGAGAAGTTGAGAACGAGTTGTTAAGTTGTTACAGTATAGCTTTGCACAGATGATCCGCAAGTCAATCCACTTGATCGCATGCGTTAGGAGCTTAAAAATCCCAGCAAAAATCGCCCTTTTAAACAGCCCTTTAGTAGGGATGCATGGCGTTAGTAAACGAAAGAGAATGGTCAAACTTGACATATATATATATATATATATATATATATACTTTGATATAAAATGTGCCATTTTGTATCATAGTATATATATATATATATATGTACTATGATATAAAAGGCATATCATAGTATATATATATATATATATATATACATATACTATATGCCTGTGACCCCTATATATATATATATATATATATATATGCATCGGCCACAGACGGACTGTTATTTCCATACGAGCAAGACGCGGAAGCAATATTAAGAAAATACTGGATCAAACGCCCGCCCAATTATCGGAATTCAGGCCTCTGCAGAACATCTGATTCAGTGGCGTCGCTAGACATTTCAAAATGGGGGGCACACCACTCGTCGGGAAGAAATTGGGGGGAGCACTAAGATTCAGATGCGACTGACAAAACATAGAAACCACGGTGAACCATATTTGCAATGCAAAGTTCATTTTTTATTTAGGCTGTAAAGGCTCGTTTATATTACACTTGCGATTGTGTGCCTTGCGACTGACAGCTTGGAGTATGTATTTAAGTGACGAGAGCATCAAAGAGAAACTGGGACGAATCAAAAGTAGATATCTTCATGCACAGACCGTCAAGGGCTTTATTGCATACACCAGGGCCAGGTTGTTCAAAAGACGATTAGTTTAATTCAGGATTAACGAAAGTGTTGTGGACACCTGTCCGATCACGCTGCTGAGAAAAGCTGGAATTTGCTTTTACATACTTTGGGTGCATACAAAAAGATTTCAAGCTGTGAAGTCTGAACTAGACTGTTCAACCAAAATAAACAAAATCAAAACAACAGATTAACTGGTTATCCTGGATTAGCGTTAATCTTGCTTTGAACAACTTGACCCAGGGTGACAATCACAACCTATAAAATAGCACGAATAAACGGACCTTAGGAAGATATTCAATGCAGGATAACTTGGTCCAGTAAATAACTGAGTATAATGCAGCCTACTGGTTTCGGTTTACTGAAGTCTATAACAATTTTCGAAACCACAAATTTTATTTCGGGGGGGCATGTAAGGGGCCAAGAAAAAATTTTTGCGAGGGCACGTTCCACCTTATGCCTCGCCTTAGCGACGCCATTGATCTGATTGTCTATAGATCAAGCACTTCTGGACGGGCGTTTTTTTTTTCTCTTGTGTCAATCAAACTAAAAGACGAGTTTACCGCAATACAGCAGGGCCGCCGAGAGACAGGACAGGCCCAGGGGAAAAAAGGCTCGCGGGCCCCATTATCATTAACGACATTTGACTTTTCAAATTTTTTTTAACTTTATATTTGAAAATTTTAATATGTGCCTTCTAAATATCAAGGTCAAAACAATTAATATCACGTATTGTAGTATACGTACACTTTACTTGAAATGGTCCCATAACTTTATTACTTTACTAATGATTATAGTCTATGGATCAATATAAACTAAAATTGTTCAGGACTAACGTGAAAGGAACATGTCCATCAGTTCAGTTATCAAATTAAATTACTGCTTTACGGGCTTTTTCTAAAGCGAAAGAATTAATTACGCTAGTAAAGTCAATCTTTCTCCTCAGTTCACTTTCAATACTGAAAACTGCAAGGTCGTTTAGATTTTCCTGCGTCATGGTACTTCGCGTAAAGTTTTTGATCAAGTTCAGCTTGCTGAATGAACGTTCTGCTCATTCAGCAGAACGTTCATTCAGCAAGCTGAACTTGAGTGCTGATGCAACAGTCACGGGCAAGGTACAGAAGATCTGAAGAGCTACACATATGTTTCCAAATATCTCATAGAGGTTAAACTCACTGATTTTGTTCTGAAGATCTTGTGGGCTTAATGCTTTATCTCCAAAATTATCACAATGAATCGACTTCAAGTGGATGATTTCTTCTTTCAGTTGATCTTGGGAAACATCATCTGAATATTTTCCGGCAAAAACGTCAGAAGCTTCGGAAATTTCCACTTCAGATAGATGAAGGTACTGCCACAGAAAACAGAAAAGTTTGTCGATATTATTTGCAGCCTTGTAACGATTCGTAAGCCCAGCAATCACAGAATCAATAATGACAAAAAAAACATCACGTCTGAACTCTTCTTCTTCTTCTCTTCCATCTGTCTCTGTCTGCTCCGTAGGTGTTGTGTCGTCTGGATCTCGAACCTCGTCAAAGAATGCTCTTCTTTTGCGCTTACGTTTTGATGAGAACTCGGGGGAAATTTGCATCGCATCAGCCACCAGTTTCGACTCGTTCATGATTGAAGACCATTTCACACGCAAATCTTTGAGCTTGTTGAGCAGAGATTTCAAATTTGACACCTCCACGTCTATGGTAGCATCTCTAGCTTGAACAACTTGATTCCTTTGATCAATGGCGACGAGTATCTTCAACCAAATGGCAGACATAACAATGCAAGTAAAGGATGACACATACGCTATTGCACCATTTACCTCAGTCCTTGTTTTCGGCGTGAGGTTGAGCAACAGAAGTTTTTCCAAGGCCAAACGTAAGCCAGGTAGGTGAGCAGCAAATGGTCGAACACTGTTCACACGAGCGATCCATCTTGTGCCTGACAATCCGTGAAGAGACGAACCAATTTGTTCTTTTAGTATACCCCATCGTTTAGGACTACCGGAAAAGAGATTGTAAATGGTTGCAACCATTCCAAAGAAGGTTATCGCATAAGGAGAACTGGCTGCCGAGTCTGCTCCACACAAGTTCAGGGAATGACAACCACACGGTGAGTACAGGCACAGAGAATTAAGATCACTAATATGTTTCTGGGTATCGTCGTATTTACCAGACATGTTTGCAGCATTGTCATAACCTTGTCCACGACAATCAGCAAGTGGAATCTCAAACTCTTTTAAGGCATGTAAGATCATTGTAGCGATTTCAGCACCTGTTTTCTTGCAACAATCAATATCGATCAAAAAACGTTCTTTAATCGCAAATTCTCCAACTTCGCCAACAAGGACGTATCTGAGAACAAACGTAGTTTGCTCTGTATGACTTGCATCTGGTGTTGCATGTACCATAATGGAATAGTACTTTGCTTTCTTTAGTTCTTCCAAAATACATTCACGAACATAGTCAGCACAAAGGTCAATAAATTCATTCTGTGAATCAGCGGACAGGTAGTGAGCTTGCAGGCGTTCCTGCTTTTGCTGTGAAAGTTTAACTTTCATGACATGCTCCTGCAGCAGTGGATCATAATGTGCCAAAACTTCGAGTAATCCAAGGAAGTTACCATTGTGGACATCTACGATCCTCTGAGAATTTCCACGGAAAAAAAGACCTCTTTCTCCAAGAAAAACAATGACATCTATCATACGTGTGAGAAGCGTCTTCCATTTATTTGCCATAATTTCAGTATTTTTTATTTATTCAATTATTTATTTATAAATTATTTATAAATTATTTATTTGCCATTTATTTATTTATTTATTTATTTATCTATTTATTTATTTATCTATTTATTTATTTATTTAATTTTAATTAATAAGTACAGATGAAATTATTTAGCGGCTTTCGAATGACCATAACGGCCGATTCCTAATGGATTTTTGGTAGGGTCGCGATTTTTTTCTTGATACATATGGTTTATGTATCAACGTATGTATAACCCCCAAAATAAAACAATTCTACCAACACAATACACTTTACTGATAATTAGCAACCTATTTACTATTGTTCTGTGGGCATATATTTTATGGTATTTCTAGCCTCATCGTTGTTTAGAAATCGAAAAGAATTTTCTTTTTCTCGTAGACGAGGTCATAAGGGCCTATTTATAATGACTGTAAAAGAATAGAAATTGGAGAATAACGTTTATAATACGACGTACGACAATTGTGACACTGTCTCCACGTTAGCAACAAGGACCACGTGAACAGAAGGAAGGGGACTGCAGTGCCCATTATTTCTCAAACAATTGATATAAAATTGCTCACCGAGCAATGTGCAAAAATGTAGCTGAGTGATTTAAGATTTGCGGCACTTGATACAAGTTTAACTTAGCTGATGTAGCACTTCCAAAAACATATGAAATATCCCTCAAATAATATCGAGCAAAGAACGATTTCTTAACAAAGATTTAATGCAGCGACACTTCGAATTGATTGTTGGCTGTGCTTTATTCTGCGATGGTAGTAACAGTAAAATTAAAACAAGAAAAAGATATCATTTACCATTTTTAACCTGTGTCTGAGCTCGTTTGCGGAGGCTATCCAAAGAGAGGTCGACTCGTAACCATGCTGCATAATTTTGCATACAATACAGCACTTGCTGGGGAACTTCACAAGAAATGCTGAGCACAGGAAAATAATTGTATATTCGACTTTTATTCGGCAATAACCAATTACATAAATTCAAAAATAAATACAGTAATGCCTTTGTCATACGTAGAGTAACAAGTTTACAAGGTTGTTTGAATGTTTATAACATCAAATTTCCCTAATCCTTAATAATGTAAGTTATGCAGCCTAAAAAGCGTGAAATACGAACGCTTGTCGTCAACATTACACGTACATGCTAATAAAGATTCAATATAATATTAAGTACTAGATAAAATAAGCACTGTTAACTAAACAAGTTTACCACTCCGTTGCATATCTTTGTTTTCCGACAGAAAACGTCTCTAGAAATACGTCAGAAAATGTAACCACATAAACATTTTTAGCTAAACTCTAGTGTCAAAATTTCAGCAATTACAGAAACACATAGGAATATAAAATGATCAAAGTTTGATGGGTCAAGAAAAAATTGAAGTAAAGCAAGAATCATTTACTATTGTCTTAGGCGACATTCATAATCACGACTGTGTAATATATTCTGAAAATGTAACTTGGTCATATTGGATCTTCCGTTTCTAATTCAAAAGAATCTTTCCTTCCAGACAACGTGGCTGTTCGGAACAATTTAAAGGATGGAAGTTCATGAGTCCTTAGGTTGTTGCTTTACAGAGTACGGCATATTATTCAGCAACAAGTTTTTTCCCTCGGTAACTTCGAATTGCACACACACAAAAAATTAATACGGTTACAAATTCGTGCTTGGTGAGGACACGCAAACTGATTATGAAGCTATTCGACAAGACTAACTTTTGCTTTCATGCAAGCTCTTGAGCGCATTGCAATGGCAGCACACGTAATTGGGAAAGGTTAATCTCACTCTCTTCGAAGTAGACTGAGTGGCTGAGTTTTAATCACGATAAATACATCACTTCACCCAAAGTTGATGGGATCGTGAATTTAAATCTATACAAGAATACATAACAAGATTAAAAGTACTATCCCAATAATAGTCTACTACAATAAATATATGTAATATTAGGAATAAATGAAATTTCGGTCACCGAATTTTAAATTTGGCTTGATTGCAATGTAGTCTAATTGGTCCTTAACGAGCTTTTTAAACAAATTGTATCCCTTTGCTTGTAATAATTCGTCCAGATAATTCCGAACATCTCCGCTCTATGACACTTACCGATGCAGAACCTCCTAACGGCCGAAAAATTAAGACGTTATTGCCGGAGACAAGCAAGGATTTTTAATCGGCTGGTTTATCATGTTTGGACTGTGCGCAGTTTACACTTAAATTTATTGCAGAACATATGCTGCACCCTGGAAAACAAACCAACGTCAACAATAAAGTCGATTCAGAGTCACGATTTTGACAAATTTTGACAGCACCGTATCGTGGCCTTCCCCGCTATTAAATATCTCAAGAAGGAACACACCTCACCTTCCATTCAAACGTATTCGTGAACAATTTTTTCAACGCTTTGGTTCATTATCTTTCTTCTTCTCTTTCCATTTCACAGCGTCGTACAAAGGATTCCTAAAACTGGAGCTGGCCTCATCGTTATAACTTTTATGCATTTTAGGTGATAAATCAATGTTGTCATCGCCGGTGGAGACATCCGTAGGCTTTTCTTGGTCATTAGGTTTGCAGTCATTTACAGGATTAATCTCGTAAATTGGATTTTCGCAACTCATACCGTCTGACTGAACTATAGACACGTTACTGGACTCAACCTTGGGATCCTCGGCCTCATTTCCAGGAATATCGTCATCCTCTGAGAAAGCTGGATTCTCGTGCCAGTCCTTCAATTCGACGGAACACCGAGGAACGACGATGTCTTTATCGTCCCTTTGGTGGCTGCGTTTAGCATTTCGTCGCTTTCTCATCAGTAAAAGAAACAGCAATACCAACAAGCCTTCAGTAAACATCAAACGATATTTCGCAAATTCACCGATGGAAAATTTTGAAGGCAAATTGAAGCTGTTCGTCTGTCTAGGTGTCTGTCTACCTGACGGTTTGCATCCATGTCTCTATAGGTGAATGCTTTTTATGTCATAGGATGAATCTTCCTTTCTATGCTTTCTATCTTTCTTTTTTCTCCTTCCAATTCCACTTCTTTCCCAGTCTCCCGTTCTTCTCTTCTCCATTCATCCTTATTCCTCCCCTTTCCTCCTCTTTGGTTCCCTTTCTTATTCTTCCTTTCTTTTTCCTTCACTTTCATTCCTCTTCCTTTCCCTTCTTTTCCTTTGCTTCTCATCTCTTCCTGTCCATTCCTTTCCTTTCCTTCCTCTTCCTTCACATACCTTCCTCTTCCTACCCTTTCCCTCCTCTTTCTTTCCTTTCCTTCATCTTCCTTTCTTTTCCTTGCTCTTCCTTCACTTTCCTTTCGTTTCCTTCCTCTCCCTTTCCTTTAGCTCCTCTTCCTTGCTTTCGTCCTTCAGTTTTTCCTCATTTCCATCTTCTCTCTGTCAATCAGTTCGCTCATTCAGAGCTTCCTTACCAATGAGACACACACATCCAGCGACAGCTCCACCAATCACAGAAGCCATGTCAGTTCCATCACCTACGTTACGTTCAACTACAGCGGTCGCTTCAATGACTGTGAGCTCGCGTGATCCTGTTGGTTCACTTGTCTGTATTCCAGTGGCCTGTCCTTCTGTTGGCTCTGTATTTAAAAAAAAAAGACGACTGACGCTGCTTATTTCTGATACCATAGAATATAAAGCTATTTATCGATATTGCAGCTATCATTAATGTTCTTACCAAAGGTGCATCTAGAACTGTCAACTGCTCCTTTCGTTGTGGTTACAAGGCCATCAGGGCATTTCAGGCAGCTGAACTGTCCTTTCTTCGGCTGGTACGTGTTTAAAGGACATTCAAGACACTGACCAATATTTTGTGAGATTTCACCAAAATGGCCAGCAGGACAGATAACTTGTTCATACCAAATGAAAACAAAAGACAAACTAAGTACGGTAATCCACTTTAAGCGCACTTATCGTATCCTTCATTAAAACATAGTCACCTTTCATTGGCTTTCATAAGAGAAGATGGCCAAGAATTACCAGGGTCAGCCGAGGGAACAATACCACATAATCCATCATACAAAGTCTTAAAAATGTTTCGTTACCTTGACAATCGCTTTCGTGGAAAGATCCTTCGTTCACGGTCGTAAATCCTTCTGGGCACTTAATGCAAGACGTTTGGCCGGATTCGTTCAGATGCGAACCCAAAGGACAAGGCAGACACGATGCTGCTCCATCTGCGCTCATTTCCCCGTAAAATCCGGGAGAGCAGTCCACTATGAACAAAGATTCCAAAACTCGTTAATAATTCACGAGGAAAATGACGAGAAATTAATGTCCAAACAGTTCCCCAACGTGATAAACAACTGATCAATAATACGTCAGTTTGCGTGACTATTACACAAACTGCTGTATCTACATTGGGGCAATATCTACAGGGGCGAAGTCATAAGTTCTTACCGCATCTGAAGTCCTCTTTGATTAGCTTCTGGCCTGGAGAACACATCAGTGTGAATGTCTCTACACCCAAGGAATGTGGCTCCAATATGTATCTTTCACTACCAGCATCAAACGATAATCCACCTTTGTTAGTTCCTTTCGTCAGCCTAAGAATTGCGCTGTTTATGCCACGAGTAGAAGTGATAACTTTTTGAGCATTTGTTTCGAACATGTCATTGATGCTCGAGTTTGAAGTCACGTTCTTTCCAACGTAATCGAACTTCCACTGACAAACTTCCGCAATATCACGGGTTTCCTCATCTCGTGCTTTTATCAACTGGCAGCTGGTTATACGTAAGTCTTTTATTTGTGGTTTCGAAGCATTCGAGACATTACCGCTCGCTACCAAAAGTAATTCTGAGATTTCCAACTGTATCTGCGCGAAGGGAAAGGTTTGCGTCCTTTGTAAGAATGTAGCGTTTACACCAGGTTTTCTGGTTAAGGATAACGACAGAGTAGCAACTGGTACTGGCAGAGTGAAGTACAATGCCTTGACAAAGCTTGTCTTGGAAATACTGTAGCCGAATGAATTGGACACATTACAGAAATACCGTCCTTGGTGACGAGCTTCCATAGGGGCGAAGTTTAGGTGTGAAAATATCTCGTTTGCTAGAGGACGATAAGACGTCGAGTCCAATGATTTGAACCACCACTGATACGAAATACTATTGTCACTACTCTCAGCTACGCACTGAAGCGACTCATTGACAGACACAACTGCGCTAAGGTGGTCCACGGGTTGAAGAATAATGGAAGGAGGAGGGTGAATGATTACCAAGGCTGGTGAGGAGGTTTCCTTTGAGATATAGTTGGATACTTCACAGGTATAATTCCCAGACTGGGATGGAGTTGTGTTTCTAATCAATAAAACAGAAGTCGTTTGCTCGTCCAAAATATTTCCATTAAATCTCCATTTGTAAACCAAAAAGTCTCCTGTTGCGTTGCAGCTAAGAACAAGAGTCTGGGCCTCGCCTATCTCCGTCAAGGGTTCCGGATGTTTCGTAATGTTCGGCAAGCGTCCACAGAATAACTTCCCTTTTGTCATGTCTTGTAGGATTCTCAGTGTATTTGATGATATGTTCGCGGCATCGTCGATCGATAAGTCAACGCTTTCAATCAACTTAACCAGGTTCGTTCGAACTTCTCTGACCTGTTGTCGAACATTATCAGCTCCGGGTAAGTTTGTAACTTCATAAATCTCAGTTAAACCGTCCAGGACATAGGTCACGCAATCATCGAACCCACTACAATTTCTCAACACCACATTAAAGATGTTCTCCATCGTCGAATACCAATTTCGAAAAAGTAGCTTTGAGGTCAAATTCACAGGCTCGAAACCGTCTTTAGCAGCTTCGTTTTGTAGATCTAAAGCTCCCAGCAGCACAGGATCCGTTTCAAGGCTATTTAAGTATGCAGTTTTTCCAGTCTCCGACCCGAATTTCGATGCTATCGTTTCGTTGCCGATTAATTTTTCTAAAATGCCAATGGCATCAAATAGCCCAGACACATTTCTTATGTTGGCTTCTTGAACAAGCTGCCTCGACTCAGACGTTATGTTGTATAACGATAAAACTATGTCGTACAATGCTTGCTCGTAAATTGTAAACTCCGAACACAGTTTGTGATATTTCTGTAGTGTTGACACTGTAAGGTAGTTGGTTTCCTTCAAACGGTTGCTTGGTTCTGCGAAAGAACTGTTCGTGTCCTCCGCTGACCGTTTTCGTCGTACCTTACCAGTGGATCCACGCATGTACATGCTCAGAATGTCTTTCACTATGCTTCTCAACGATGCGTTGAAATTCCTAAAATTTAAGACTGCAGACAGCTCTTCTTCGCTTCCATTTAGTTTAAACATAACACGAACAGGCAACACGGCACTTTCATCCATCGCTGCTGCCTTCACGTTAAATTTAACGCTCTGAAACTCAACAAACTCGACTGATTTTAGCCGCTTATTGACAAGCTCCTTCAATCTGAGTGGCTGAGCCAGAATGTTTGAAATGTTCTTCTGCGACTGTAAGGTGATATTATAAGCTTTTCTTAGATTCCTAACAGCCTTCTCAGACACATTAAACGCATTCGACGCCGACGATAACCGGATAGCAGCTCTTCGCTTCATAATTTCCCTGTAAGAAACATTCGCTCTAGCACTTTCTAAATTTTTCACCATCTCTGTGGAATCATTATGGCTCGATGGAATTTTCTCCAAAGCGTCAATCCTTATCTTATGACAAAGAGCATTTTCAGCGACACAAGTAACATTAACGATGCGGAAAGCACAGGGGACAGTCGAACAACAACTCTTTGGGATTGTTTCGTTCGAGACATACACTTCACATAAACGCTCACACGCATACGGCTTTTGATAATATTCATATTGGAATCCGCTTTCACTTTTCTTGCACGTCTCAAAAAGAACGCGGCATTTCCAGTGTCCATCTCTCCGATCTGTTTCACAAGGCCTTTCGGAATTGGAATTACTTATCACGGTATCTTGAAACGGATTGGACAAAATCAGACCTTTTAAATTTCCATCCACGTTTCTGCTCTGGGTCGTACACACAGCTTCATTGGCGTTCCCTGGGAAAAAAGCAGACCTTGCGTCCGTGCCGGCTCGAGGTAAGTTGTTCAAGAAGAAATCAGTGGGTTTCATAGCATAGGAAAATACTTCTTTCGTAATGCTAGCAAGCGTGTTCCTTAAATTAACTTTGGATAAACTGCTTTTTAAATAAATTCTCGTGCAATCTTGTGTCTTACATAGAACCGAACTTACGTTAGATGTGATTACTCTTTGTTCAATTTTAAAGCAAGTGGCTAAGCACGTTTCCCTCGACTCTGCTGCAATATTGTAATTGCAGTTTCTGCACACCATGCCTTTCCGACAAACATCGCTACACTCCTTCATGTGACAAAATTTATTCAACTGGGAGGTCAAGTTCTTCAAGCGAGCACTTACGTTTCCTTCAACATTTTTTAATACAATTTTAGCAGCTTCAAGCCTTCTTTCGGCAGTCATGTACTCTTCGCGTGCTTTGTCCATCTCTCGTCTTCTTGTTTTCTCAAACGCGAGCGTATTTTCCAGTCGAGTGTAAGCTCTTTCTTTCCTTAGTTTGAATGATGCAACCCTTCGTGTTGCCCTGCTAAAAACGTCGACCCCATACGCATGCAATGCCTGGTCCAAAGCTTCTACCAAGCTATCAGATTTTTTCACAAACTCCCCGGCAGCAACGAAGGTTTGACTTTCCCATGATGTCAAGGGGGAATCGAATCTTATGAATGCATCATATAAGCCGTGTAGCTTACCACTTACGTTGAATGTTAGACCATTTCTGGAAAAGCTCACATTAACGCGCTTTTCTATCCCGAGAAAGTTGACGAGACTTTGAAACGATCCCATCGAACTTCCACTCTCTACTCTCGAGATGTACAATTGTGGTTCCAAAGGCGCGCTTTTAAAGATTCCAGACTGCTTCGGGGTGGTTTCGCGATAATCACCTTTGATTGATAGTTCAGTATTTCGCATTTGCAACTCAATATTTAAGTCGTCAAACCGCAATGGACCAAACTTGAGATTCCCTCGAAAGGCCATGCTGACCCCATTAATTTTGTCACCACTTTCAGATTGGTTGCTTTTCTTCTTTGGCTGAAGTTTTGTGTAGAAAACGGTAGAAAGTGTTCTGTTCGAGCTGCACTCGACAAAATTACCCAACTCCGATCGAACAAAAGGACATTCTTCGAGAGTGTGGGAGATGTACAGTCCTTGAGGCAGACTTCGTTCCGTGGAGGTACTTTCTTGTGAACTTCCTATGTTTCAGATAGATAGAGTATAAAATGGCGTTTTACTATATCGTATATACTCTGACAATTTTGAAATACAACTGCATCAGTAAAGATAGTACATTTTATATGTACATGACTGAAGTATAATGAACATTGCGTGTTGGACTGGGATAGTGTCGAGGCTTTACGGTGTCCGATTACCTAGGACCTAGGCAGGAATTTCCATCATCCATCCTGTTACTTACAATAACATGTTAAACTTCCTTCAGCAGTTATTAAGGTTTATTATAATTTAAGTGCGCAAAACTTTGCAGTTAAATGTTCAATCACCATCATTCCGTTACAGTCAACTGTAAACCGCACTTTGTGCAACTGTAGCTACAGACGCTACTGACGGCTTTCAGGGGCTCTATAAATCAAGTGCACAGGTATTGCACTCCTGCAGGACTTACCTCCAAACGTTGCATAACTAACTGACTGCGGGACGTTTACTATCACATTCGTTTTCTTGCCTTCTACTTCAAGTTTCATCGTTAATTTTGAATTCCCGTACAGATCTACTTGCCATCGTTGGTCTAAGGGTGAGTGTAAAATCTGTAACAAGGCAAACGACAAAACAGGGTTAGTTATTTCCAAAACTACTTCACCTTAAATTAACACATAAGAACCTCAGTGGCTCATCCGAGAATTTGTTTTACATCTAATAATTTTTAGCACGTAAATCGAAGAATTCCCTGTATACAAATGTGAGAATCCTCTGGGTATATCCCGGAGAAGATTTCCAAATAAATCTACGAATCCGAAACACAGATCTAATTGAAGTTCTAAATTACTTTATCAGTTTTAGTAACACTATGATTTTCATGTTAGTTCGTTTAGTGTGGAATTTATTCTATATAAATTTGATGATTTTAGAACATAAATCTTAGAACTCGTTCCACACTAATGGAAGCCACTGTACACACATTTGACAACTCGTTTTACACTCCTCCGCGTCGTGCATCATTTCAATACATTCAGTGCCAGTATAATTTTGACCATGGTATTCAAATACTTAAGCTACTTTCAAAAACTTCAACACACTATTTCACGCATAAATAAGTAATTTCACTATGATATGAAAATACTCCGAATCAATATGCGAAATGAAAGTTCCGTATGTCAAATTTATTTCATATGTCAACCTTTAATTTCATTTCAAATGTATATTTTTTAAAACAAAGTTTCGTATGAAGTTTTTGAACAATGCTACTTGACATGGGAATCAGGTATTTCATGTGTTAAAATGTTCATTTCATATGCGAAATGACATACACATTAATTCTATTTAATGGTTGCTTAAAAAATCCCATTTATAACCGTGACTTACTTTGTCTATGTGATCCACACCAATGACCATCGTTCCATCAAACTCCATGGAACAATTGACGAAATCTTGATTTATGAACGACTTCTTCAATGATGCTACTATGGCCAGATTCCCTTTGTCAGATGAATCAATTCCAACAAATTCTTCCCCATTCCAGTAAGGACCTTTTCTGAGTTTCTCAATAGATTTGGTTTTCGAAATTTGCAAAGAGTAGAAGGTAAAATCCCAACCATCTTCCTTCAGTCTCTTAACTATCGAAATACTGTTCACTAAATCCACATCTTTAGCCGAAGGGTGCATGATCACATTCTTCGGATAAGCACTACAAAGATCGACAGCCAATGAAAATGGTGACTTATACTCACGTGATCCTAAAGTGTCACCCTCCCCCTCGACGGTCAGGTTGATGTTTCGAGAGATAAGAAGAGAAAAGGCTGTTTTGTCGGACAGCGGTTGTCCCTTCCCAACGTCGGTTTTCATCAATTTGTTACCAGACAAAAAGTACGTTTCCAGATCGGATGGGTAAAGGGCTTCAGACTTCACGACCTTTGGTAAACTGACAACCAGCCATGAGGGAAAACTGCTTTGAAAAGCTTCAAGGAACGATTTTGCCAAGATCTGCGACCTCAAGAGATCTTCAATTGAGTAGTTTTCCTGATATTCACCACAGTGTTCTTCGACCATTGCTGGAGCTTGGCTGTAAACAGTCGAGCCTAGCAAAGACAATGGCACGATGGTCTTTCCAACTCCTACCGTCACCACACCTCTTGTCGACAACATAGGACCAAGCGTATTCCATGATGACGTTGACGAATAAACAATGACATCATTAGTACGTGGACATTTATTCATTTCCAACTGGTGACACCCAACGGGTAGTTTCAAATGCTGACGTAAACTTCCAACCGTTTGACCGGTGGTATTCGCAGCCCGCTCAACAAACACCACGTCATTTTGTGGAGGCTTAAAGTCTGCTGCGTCTGGGCCGGATAGCGTATATTCCACAAAGTGCAAGCCACGTTGTTGGGCGACAGCTGTCATCGACTGTTTAAGGGAGGTGGTATTAAAGAGAAGAAATTCGGGCTCGAATGCAACACCTTGGCTTCTTGGTGTGACGATAACGTAATCAGAAGCTGGCGAAGATTCGAATTGGAGGGATGACGAGGGTACTCCACGGGTAAAAGGGGGATATTGTGGGGTATCAATGTTTCCAACATCACATTTACTTCCACTGTAGCCGGTCAGTGAACAGTTGCAAGTGAAACGGGAGGAGCTCATTGGAGTACATATCCCACCATTTTGACAAGGGTTTGGTTCGCATGCTCTGATTTCTGAGAAAATAAAAACAGTCCTGTTAATCCATATCTGCTCTACCACACAAATCTCACGTCAGTTGCACAGCGTGTAACCTTGTTCATGATTTACAGGGAAATTTTAAGCAACTAACGTCCAGCTATGTGCCCTGGTATTAACGAACAGAGTGTTGGGAGTTTTAGGACAGAATCATATTTCAAGCTAAATTGCTTTAAAAAAGTCAACGAGTGTCGTAAACTAACTTTGCAGAGAACATAAAAAATTCGCTTAACCCCGACTTCTGTGTATATCATTTATGTACATCGTAAACAAGCCAATGGTTCTCTAATTATCGCTTATACACTCGAAGGATTAAAAACACGGGTATCCATAGCTATTTGCTATGGAGATGAACCTGTGAATGACGTCAGCTTAGCGGTATCAAAATCAAGGCGGATCACGGCAAACTGAAAAGAAGTTAAAAAAGTAAAAAATCTTAACCTGTCCTCATAAACCCACAATTTCATAGAACTGTCAAATTCTGAGTAACTCTCTTTCGTACCAATTTTAAACATGTTTTAAAAAATTTTTGTTCCATATTTTTTGGTAAAGAGCATACGGTGATAAAATACATGTGTTATGATAATTTAATCATCATCGGCATAGTCATCACCACCAGTGAAGTTATTGATAGTAACTCTTTAAGTTGGCAAATCAAATTAGTGCTCTTACCCACCTTTGCACTCTGCGTTATTTGGCTTCCAGGCACCGCTGGAATCACAACTGATGTTACTTGAACCCTCGAGGAAATAGCCACGCTCACAACCCACAATGCATTCGGAAGTAAACTCTGTATTGCATGGAGAGTACACAAAACCACTTCGAGGTGCAACAGGAACTGGACAGTGGATTACTGAAACAATTAGGGACACGAAAAGCTTTCATCGCAGATAGAGAAAATCTCAAAGTGGAAACATGGAGGTGCTGGTGGCACATGCACTGGTAGTGCTCGTGTCTCTCACCACTGTGACCAGGGTTCGATTCCGGCCCCGTGCAGTTATCTGATTAAAGTTTATCTTGGTCACATCTGAGAAGAGTGTTGTCCAGTTTGACTATACAAAGCATCACAGGTTTTCTCCGGGTATTCCGGATTCCTCCTCCAGTAACATTAGACCCATGAGGGGTGAACCTTACTGGACCTCTAGGGAGAACAGCTCACGTAGCTGATAGGATCATTCAGTATAAATAAAGGCACTTCACTTTATCATGAAACTGATAAACTACGATGCCTTATTGTTGCTGATCTCGAACTTTATCCCCAGAATATCCCATCGACCGTAACAAATTAGGGCTGAATCATAAGTTATGGTAGATTTATTGTTCCTTGCCTTAACCAAAGCATTAAATCTAACTGTAAGTTCACATCATCCATCCTGGTGATAGTACACCTAACGCAGACAACACCTCAATTATATTTTTTTTTCAATTTCCAAGGATGTGAAACACCTTTCATTAACACTGGCTAACCCTATCAGTTACTAAATTTTCTCCCCAGCAGTCCTAGCCATCCTTCATGGGTCTCTTGTTACGACAGGAGTACACCGGAGTCTCCGGAGACAACTTGCTCTACATGGTAAAGTCAAATTGGAAAAGAAACTATGAAAGTCAGTAGATTTACACCCGTCGTGAACTCAATAGTCTGATCATGTTTTGAGGCAGACGGACAAAATACGAGCTGCTAGTCAACTCATTTGACGTTAACAGGAAATTTATAACAGCTACTTGCGTCTCCAAGAAACTTTCTACAATTTACTTTACACGTAACACCGTTCTTTAAATAAGTATCACGTAACAAATTCTAAGGTTTCGTTTTTAAAAGCCAGAAGAAGGAAATTCAACTCACTTTCACATGCAGTTTCACGACCTGTCCACACTTTCTCGGCACTACACGTGCGGTTCTTAGAACCAGTCAATTCGTATCCTGGAAAGCACATGAAATAACAAACGTGCTCCGTTGTGTTACCCGTACAGTTCATTTTTCCATGGACTGGAGTTTCCACTCGCACACAGGGACGACCTGTTTAAACAAGGTAAATTTTCGGACATTGATTAATAAGGACCTAAAGATCTAACACGTCAACTTGAACGACGACGACTCTTAAAAATTTCGGCAAATAAAAACACGACATGTTTGAGGAAGTTGATCGTCCAGGTTAGTGTAGTCTTGAGAAAGACTGTTGGTTGAAGTGACTGATGTTTCGACAGCCTTAGCGGCGGTCATCTTCAGAGTCAAAAGGAGAGTAAAGGTCAGGTTCGCCTGTATTTGTATCTGGCTCGTCCGTGATAAGTGGGCGGTCGTATTAGTCATGGAGGTGTGATATTTGGCGAGAAGCAATGGGTGTGGTTGTGTAGGCGTTAATTATCAGTTTGTCGAAGTGTAAGTCTATTGGCTGCTCGCACGTTTGACTTTGTGAATTAGTCGTTTGTAAGGTCCCGGTAATTGTTGTGATCGGTTTAATGGATTTTGTTCTAAGTTCGTATACCAGCTTTCTAGTGTGAGTCGCTGTTTGTAGTTGGCGCTGTACGTAATGCATTTTGCCGAATCCCAGTCAATGTTGTGTTTGGTTTGTCGGTGGTGTTCGGCAATGTGGTTGGTTTTGTCTCCGTTTTTTGTCGCTCGTTTGTGTTCTGTTAGTCGTATATTTAAGTTTCTGCTAGTCTCACCTATATAAGTGGCTTGGCAGTCGGAGCAATTAATTTTGTAAATTGCACCTTGTCTTTCGTGCGGTTGTTCTCTGTCCTTAACGTTAGTCAGTACATGTCGTAAAGTTGTGATGGGTTTGTGCGCTACTCGTATGTTGTATGGTCGTAAGATACGCGAGATAATCTCAGACGTACCTTTTATGTAGGGTATCGTTGCTGTAGTTGTTGTCGGACTGTTGTTTTTGTCGCGTTCATTGTCTTTGTAAGTGTTAAGTTTGATGAAGTCAGAGTTATAGTTGTTTTTGTGGAAAACGCATTGTAGGTAGTCATTTTCTTGGCGTAGAGCGTCGGGTGAGTTACAAATGAGTTGTGCGCGTCTCGTCAATGTTTTTATTTTTACGAACTTTCCAAATACTTAACAACTATACTGCAACCACTAACCAACAAGTCACAACATAGACTACGATCGACTGAAAACTTCATCAACAATCTCAAAACAGTACAAATACCACACAACCACAAGCTAGTGTCTTTTGACGTGAAATCACTGTTTACCAGTATTCCGCTTCAACTGGCGCTAGAATGCACCAAAACTGCCATCAACGAATTTACTGACGCACTTCCTTTACCTACAGGGGACATCGTGGAACTACTGGAACTTTGTCTCACATCAACTTGCTTTCAATACAACGGTAAACACTACAAACAGTTACATGGCACGGCAATGGGCTCACCCGTTTCTGTTGTGGTTGCTGAAATTGTAATGCAATCCATAGAGGAACGAGCTCTTGCAAGTTACAAACACACGTTACCTTTTTGGTTTCGTTACGTTGACGACACGATTACTGCACTACCCGAAGACGAGATTGACGAGTTTCACAAACACATTAACGAACAGAACAGTCACATACAATTTACCAAAGAGATTGAAGAAGACGGAGCTATTCCGTTCCTTGACTGTTTGGTAAGTCGTGACAATAACAAACTACAGACCACTGTCTACAGGAAACCAACGCATACTGACAGACTACTTGACCAATCGTCGTACAATCCAACCTCACACAAAGCTACCACCATCAAAACATTGACGAGACGCGCACAACTCATTTGTAACTCACCCGACGCTCTACGCCAAGAAAATGACTACCTACAATGCGTTTTCCACAAAAACAACTATAACTCTGACTTCATCAAACTTAACACTTACAAAGACAATGAACGCGACAAAAACAACAGTCCGACAACAACTACAGCAACGATACCCTACATAAAAGGTACGTCTGAGATTATCTCGCGTATCTTACGACCATACAACATACGAGTAGCGCACAAACCCATCACAACTTTACGACATGTACTGACTAACGTTAAGGACAGAGAACAACCGCACGAAAGACAAGGTGCAATTTACAAAATTAATTGCTCCGACTGCCAAGCCACTTATATAGGTGAGACTAGCAGAAACTTAAATATACGACTAACAGAACACAAACGAGCGACAAAAAACGGAGACAAAACCAACCACATTGCCGAACACCACCGACAAACCAAACACAACATTGACTGGGATTCGGCAAAATGCATTACGTACAGCGCCAACTACAAACAGCGACTCACACTAGAAAGCTGGTATACGAACTTAGAACAAAATCCATTAAACCGATCACAACAATTACCGGGACCTTACAAACGACTAATTCACAAAGTCAAACGTGCGAGCAGCCAATAGACTTACACTTCGACAAACTGATAATTAACGCCTACACAACCACACCCATTGCTTCTCGCCAAATATCACACCTCCATGACTAATACGACCGCCCACTTATCACGGACGAGCCAGATACAAATACAGGCGAACCTGACCTTTACTCTCCTTTTGACTCTGAAGATGACCGCCGCTAAGGCTGTCGAAACGTCAGTCACTTCAACCAACAGTCTTTCTCAAGACTACACTAACCTGGACGATCAACTTCCTCAAACATGTCACGATTCTCCCAGGTTCAAACCATTTACTTTAAAAACACGACAGTTTATTAACCACAGTAGTTGATACTTGTGACTTGCTTTATAAGTCCTAAATGCCCCAGTTCTCCTAGAACGAGTGTACTCGACACCAGTGTTGATTTTAATCTTAAGTGTGCGCTTTTTCTCTCCGCGAGCTGACGTCATTCACAAGACGTAAAAATGATCTGGGTGATGTTGTATGGAGAACAACGACGGTGCTGAGAATGCACTACAGAATAAAAATCACTCATTCTCTTTGTTTTGCATGAAGAATTCTTTTGTTTAGAAGATGTCGTCGATGAACTTAACCTCGTAGATCTTAAGGTCCCCAATATCAAGTTACGAATGGACACAAAACTAACTAACTTCAATACTTCAGCCAATATGTAAAATGATCAGCTCAGACGCAATATCACCATTTTTCTCTAAACCCTTCACTATGATTGGTCAAAAACTTTCAGTTTAAACTGCGTGTCTATCTTAAAGTCTGGTTTCCACCTGGCGGAATTTCATGACCAGTAAAAGACTCCTATTCCTCACATACCTATGCAATGTCTTCCATCGGATGTCAAGTCAAATCCTCGTCTACATGTGCACCTGTAACTTCCTTGGGTGTTGACGCAATTATGTTCGCATCCATCAACACCTCTTGAGCATTCATTCATGTCTGAATCAAAAAATTAAAAAGATTTGTTAAGCTTTAGATTGTGCTGGGGTAGAAAACCCCTGAAACCCAAACGAGATTTTCTTTTCTTCCGATTATATCACGAGAACAACGTCTTGTTCCAATATATCAATAAAAGAAAATGTAATGGAGCAACTGCTTCAGGATTCCAAAGATCATATGCTGCATTTCTGCAACAGTAAAAAGGCGCGCCATGCTTACTTGTAGCAGTAATGAAAAACAACCAGACATTTTATCTTGCAACCATTCCAGAAAAGTCAGCAAATGGATTTTTTATGAATTTAAGAATAATGTTCACAATTACTTGTAAAAAACTACGAATGTCTTTGGCGCAGTTACGTGCCTCTCCAGATATCTCATGTGCAGTCTTTCCGAGAACTACTATTATAGTATTTCCCATTACTCTCAAGATCACGTCGCGAATTGTACGAACGGCCTTGAACGGTCAATCATACTGATGTGTTGCATACATATACACACCAAGGAACCTGATGTGCTCTCTTTACTACAATACTTTCCGAGATCTGATGTGGTTTCTTCCCGAGGACTTACCATAACAAGATTTTCCATCAGTTCCAAGATAATATCCGTGATTGCAGGAACAGTTGTAACCACCAATTAGGTTCTTGCAGTTTTGTGCACACCCAGATATCTTCTCTTCACATTCATTCAAATCTGGGGAAAGAAAAATGATAACGTGACATGTTGAGCCAGGTGACCAACTGTATTCAATCAGGTTCTACCACCATATGCATCAGAATGGCCACCAGAATCACAAGAAAAGTCAGCACTACCATAATCACCCACCATCGCCAGAACCCAGAAAACTACTCCCGACAAACGGCGTCCCTTTTTAAAAATATTTTTTGGATAAGGAATAATTGTTAAGGTTTATTCTTAGTAAATAGACCTTACCGTCGCATGATTTCAAATCGCTTGTATTCAACCGATATCCAGATTTACAGCTGCAGTTATACCCCCCTGGGTAATTGACACATCCTTGATGGCAGCCGTGGATGTTCCCAGCACATTCGTCGTGATCTGTGGGGATCGTGAAATAACTTTTCAAAAATGCACACACTGGCTGGGTGAAGGTGAAGGAAAATTTATTGTATTACGAGAGACATTGTATGAATCACAAGAAATTAATCATGGGCAGGACTAAAGTAAAAACTAAGTGATACAGATTTGAAATAGGCTGATTAGTTATACCAAAGACTTGTTTCCACAATTTCATAGAATTCCCAGAAAGGTCACAACGTTTTTCACGTTTCCCTTTAATTTTAATGACATGTTTCGAAAGATCAACTTCCCTCATCAGGTAAGATGTTACAGCTGTTGAGTAATGCTGTGATGGTACACACCTCAAATGCTACATTAAACCGCTGATGGAGGAAGTACATCTTTCGAAAAGTATTAAACTTAAAAGAAGATCTGAAAGAAGTTATGATATTTATTATAGAACTACATGTCACCTAACTTTATAGAAGCACAGAAATATAAGTAGTCGCCCTTCCTGCATGGCAAAGGATGGTGTGCATTTAGATAACTTTAACCCTCTAAACCTCAAGCCGATATAATCGTCTCGACTTGACATACTGAATTGTCTGGCGTCAGCCAGAGTAATTTAAACAATGATATAAAAGATAAACGTTTGGCGTAAACTTTTCCATGTTTACATCGAGTCACAGAAATACGATTTTCAGCCAATCACTGTATAGTTTTTCGCACCGTCATTTCATAGAAGTTAGTGGGGACGTGGAAACTGCTTTCTACTTCTAAATTAGGATTAAGCGAAAATATTTGAGAAGAAAATACATTAACGATCGAACAACAGTACACTAGAATTACTTCAACTTTGGTCGTATAGCTACCTGTACAGTTCTTGCCATTGGAAGCTAAAAAGTGTCCTTTAGCACACGTGCAGTTGAAACCACCGGGCAAATTAACACACATATGTTGACAGCCATGATGAAAGCCGCTGCTGGAGTTACACTCATCAATATCTGATGAAAAATGAAGGAACTTTAGACTTTAGAAGTAAAATAGGAAGTTTCGTTTGTTCTTAAGTTGGTCAGTTACTGAGTCATTCTGTCTAAGGAGGACATGAATTTCGGTTTTGGGGTCGAAGGTTGAGTTGATAATGTGACTCAAGACTGATGGCAAAACTTTAATAAAAAAAAGTTCCAAGTTACTCTAATCTCTCTGATTGGCAATAGCTAGTGATCTTGGATTTGAGTTAGAGGGGGGAGGCAATTCACAAATCTATACAGTATCTCTTTTTTTAACAAGGTGTAGTCGACATTTTTCCGACATTGCAGTCATCAGACAGAATCTCGGCTTCCCCTCATTACTCTTTTTCTGTGTTCAGTTGTTATGAGGGAGAACTGCTGAAACTATGGAAAACAGTTTAACTTTGCAACCAGGTGAAGAAGACACGATGTAAGAGTGTCACTCTGGTTAGAGATATAGTACTCCTAACAAGTTATCTATTTTGTATGTAAGTTTATATCTACGTTATCTATCTACATCTCCCCAGAAAACTGGAGTGCAAATATCACACAAAGTATAACAGTACAGTGACCCCATTTCTTTCTATAGTATTATATTTTGTATCATATTTCCACTCGAGTTTTCGCCAGATATCCACATTAAATGGTGACCTAATTTAACATAGATAACTTGTTTGGAATACTATATCTCAAACCACAGTAGCACTCTTATATCAAATAAAAAATATAGTTAAAAAGATGCACCAAAATAATTACAGTTCTCATTACATAGTTATATACCTGTGCAGTTCTTTCCATTGGCAGCTAAAAAGTACCCTTTTCCGCATGTACAGTTGTAACCTCCACCAAAATTGACACAGATTTGTTGACAGCCATGATGAAAGCCACTGCTCGAATTACATTCATTAAAATCTGATTAAAAGATGAACGAACTTTTAGAGACTTTTTCAGTAAGAACGTAATACTTCAGACATTAAGTAATTTGGTCCAAGATGGATATGAATTTTGTCTTCGTCGTCAACTCTTTCGCGGCCAAATAATTTTGAGGTCTTTTACGTCGATCCACTTAGAATATGATTCTGAGTGATATTTTGATTGCAGACCGAGAGAAGTGTCCCACATGAAAAGTAAATAAATCTTCTGCAGGTATATTCCTCCCACCATGTGAAAAATTGGCCTCCCTTCAATCTCCAACTGAATTCAAACTTGACATTAATTATAAGTATATTTAATATTTTACACAGATATCCCTCGAGAGAGAGGCTCATGGCTTCCCCCAACAACAGTTTGTCTTTTTTAACGTTCAGTTGTCATGAACTGTTAAACTAAGTCCTAGACAAGCCAGCGCAAGCCTGTACTTTATAATCCAATCATAAAATCGAGTCACATTATTCACTTACCTCTATCACACTGTGAGCCGATCCAGCCAACGGTACAGTTGCAAGTGTTAGGTGCTGTACAAGTACCGTTATTCTGACAAACGTTGGTACAAATAGCTGGAAAGATGAGAAAAGCAATCCATAAACGTATTTTTATTATACTTTGAGGTAAGTTGATGGAGTCAGTTGTCCAAAGCTTGCGCAACTATGAACTTTCAAAACGCAGGTAAAAACGTGACATGTAAAAAGGTTGAGAAATAGACAAACCCAAGAATAGAAAATCTAACGACTCCAGCAAAAGTCCTTCGTAAGAGAGTAAAACGTTAAGTACAATAGAAACCAAGTAATCCTCTTCTTTTTTAAAATGTCTAGTGTCAATAAAACATCAAATCAAACGCCAAAATCCAAACCAAAATAACCGGTGAGATTTAGATGATGGCAAGACGTTCTTTATTGTAAAAAATCCATCTGCAAACAGACTGGAGAGCGAACAGACACAGGGGACCATATTGAATGATAATATGTGTGAATTAAACCCAGCAGAAACTTATGCAAATCAAGTGTGCAAGCAATTATTTTCAACCGCCCATGCTAGGCTAAAACTGAAATACGTATTAGAAGAAAACTGAAGCTCATGTAATTTTTTTCGCCACCTGGAAATCGCTTCACTTTTATTAACCATACAGTCTTTCGATTTGTCACAATGTTGTTTCATACATAAAACAAAAAACTGAATGACGCATGAACGAAAGCTAACATTGAAAAATTATCAAGACCATTCCTCGTCAGGGTTCAGGTCGAGTATGATAGTGAGAATTATCAAGGCCAAGGTCTTAGGAATTCAACGCTTGTTTGATCAACTTTATTATATGTCCACGAAGATACTACACTGCAAAAAACATGCAACTATTCATTTCTAAACAACTTTAATGGCAGCTGTGAGGCTTGAAAACGATTTTCTGCAGAAAAGACGTGACTCTTTCATGTATAAAAACCACTTTCGGTAGATGAACTTAACGAATTCGCGCTATTTGGAGTTATTTGTGTGTTTGTTATGTAGCCAATCAAAATCGAGATATTATCAATATTGTGTAGTAAAATGTTTTTGCGTGACATCATTTTAGAAGTTGACTGCAAGTACTTTATCCGCAGTAAAACTGCAGCGTTTGTTTCTTATCATAGTGTGAAACGTATCAACAGTGCCTTACGTGTTGTACACTCGTCTCCATTTGCCCTCCACCCTTGCCTGCATTCGTACACTGCCCTTGTCTTTGGTTGGTTTCTATAAGCAGTGACCCATCTATATTGGGACACAGTTCTAAGAAAAAAAATCAAAATTGGTGTCAGAGTTGAAACATTCGAAGTAGAACTTCAAACATGAGCGGTAGTGCTTTATTAAAAAGGTGCTTTATGTAAATGTGGAGCAACAACAGGGTGGGAAGGGAGGGCAAGTTACCAGATGTTAACCCAAGTCAGCTTGCACTGTCGTAGCCCACGTTTTAAGTGCATTTCTCAGAAATGTCGCAAATTTCTTAATACCAGGGAACAAGATTTCTGTTTTTTGCAATAGATACCTAGGAAACCTTGGCTCTTTTAAAACCTACCTACACCTTGTGGAACACCACCAGAACGAGGGACAAGTCAGTCTGCAAGTCCTTCTGTAAGACAATTGCCTGGTCAATGTTGATACTCTGACATAATACGTCTCATACTTCGTCTGTACATTTTTCCTATAAATGAAAAAACATCCATAAACATTACGCCATTAGAAGGCGTGTAGTATCAAACCATAGGTGGAGAAACTTTTCATGCGACCGGAGGGAACTAATAAAAATCATAAAAATCGAAATTAATAAAATTAGAGCGCCGGGATATTGGGTCTTATCCACTGATCTGAAAAATAGGACTGGATCGCGCAACCATTGTTCAAAAAGTGAAGCCGAAAGTCAGCCGTGGCGGCCATATTGGAGTGACCACTTTTCAAGGTGCGCCGTATATTTTGTATAGGTTACATCGAAGAAATTGGAGGAGAACTTTCAACGTGTGTAGGTTCTTGGCGTGTAATTGTCAAATTTTAAATGAAAACATGCCAAGGAGGGACAACAGCCTTTAAAATTGTCCGATTTTCTTTAAAATTACTGATTTTCCGTGATAAATAATCGACTATTGAGCAACGAGTGATCGTGTTGGTGGCGTATACTGCACTTCGAGATCTGTTGCATAGTCTACGTACTGTGGAGGCCAGAGATTTTTTCTTTTACAGTGCCCGGTTTTATGGATGGAAAAGGCCGTGGTTGTTTGACATTCCCAAGCCACAAAATTTTAATAGATTCAAGAAGGTTTCATGGGCCACATCTAGACAGCAAGCTGCCAATTGAAGATTCCTGGGCTGTACTATGACATGTAATTTGTTAAACTGGTCTCCAGTATGCTAAAGTAACTTATTAACAGTTTTACCACCATTCACAGGTGGCTGTTTCAGTTGTGCTTGTTTCATTGATATTTGGATTTTTAAACTTTGATGAACTTTTAAATGAACTGCTCTACACAGTCATTTGAAACAGGAAAATGTTTCTCAAGATTAGAATTACATTTGGTAAAAAATCTTTGTACTTTGCACATATTTGTAATATAATGTTTTAATGCCATTGCTGTAGCAATTTTTAAAGAAATATACCATTAAAATAGATATTGATGGTATTTGAGGCAAATTTTGCTTTGATAACACTTGCCATTTAAAGGTGTCTAAAGGTTTAGTTATCTGAAGTAATTTTAATTTTTCAATGCAGTTGTGTTTAGAGTTGTGCTGAAACTGTTTTGCTGTTGATCTATAAAACGAATTGTACAAGTTCAATTCAAATATACACAATAAAAGCAACCAACCACCTTGTTCTAACTGATGTTGCATTTTGGTTTGTGAGAAAAGTAGCTCATTCAGGGGGGTGCCATGAATTTGACATTTAACTAAGGGTGAAGATATTTTTTAGCAAGTTTGTAAAGTTTAAGTTTGTCTTCTGTTAATGTTGATTCTTGAAGTGCCATGGTTCTTTCCTCAAACTGTGTAAGTTGTTCACTTGTTAAAGTAGGACTAGTTGGTGGAATGTCTACTGAACTGTCATCAAGTGGGATAGGTCCATCCCAGTCAATACCATACTTGTCAGTTACTTCAGTGGGTTTGGTACCTTCTTCAGATGTCATCAATGAACCTTGGACCCAAAGCTGAAGGGGTGTATAGTTGTTTGCTGTGGACATGGGATGTCTCAACCAGGCAGCATACCATTCATCCAAACAATGGTTTATGTGATGAAGGAATGCATAATGTAAGCACCATAAGTCATTCTCTGCTTAAGACTCCAAGATATTCAGATCCTCCATTAATGAAAACAGATTGTGGCAATTGTTTAAAACATCCTTAAATACATCCCACCAGAGGTGCTCAATTTGTTGATTGTGCATGCTCTTACCCACAAGAGCTGACCCCTTACCTGGACCACAAGTGTTTAACTTATTCTTGACAACATCCACATTTTCAGTTCCCTGACAACACCACACCTGGTTCTGGAAGGCAATCCCCAGTTTTCTACTGCTTTTATGAAATTTTAGAATACTGTGGCAGCTTCATTGTTAGCATTGCAGGGTAAATACACAGGTGTGAAGCCATCCTCACACCTGTGAACAAAAAAACATCATTTGACAAGTTTATGATTGCCATCAAAATGCCAGAGTCCAAGTGGCCTTGTTACATTTTATACACGTCGTTTAATTGCGGTGCACCATCAAGTAGTCACTCCCTGGGGATCAACTGATGAAAGAACTTCTCTCATATGATGTCTGATGATGAATATACCCCTTGAGCCAAGGTGTCCCATCAACATTTTTAATCCACATTTTGGATTTGTTCTTTTAGTTGCTCTCACTATGTCATCTGATTATCTTGTATTTCTGTGTAAAGGGAATGCACTGAAGAACCGTATTCTTGCATTTGTTGTTTTACAGTTTTCGAACTCACATGAAGTAGCTCTGAAATTGAACGGATACTAAACATGGCTTTTACTAGCATTGCCAGCTGTTCCTTGCTAACTGCATACTTTGGTCTACCTGGTTATCCAGTGAAAACACCATTTTCTCTGATGTTCATCCCTGAGCACTTTAAAATTGACCATGCACTGCTCAACAAATTGAATATTTCTTCTGGTATTCTTGTCAAGGACTCTAAGACAATAACAAGCTTCTGAATTTCTTGAAGCTCTCCTGCTATGTCGAAACTATCAGCACTATGAACACTAGAAACAATCTCCCTTAATTTGGATGTTATTACGTCTTTCAACTCGGCAGTGAAATTTGTCACCATGTTCGTTTGTCTTTCTGCCCTGCTCAACGTACCAGTTACTTACACGCACATGAAATTTTGCCAGGTGATGATAATAGTACAACACTGCATAATGTCACAGTGCATGATAATATCGAAACATTGCAAAATAATACTGAAACAGTGCCTAATAATAACAAATCGGTACAAATAATGAAACATTGACAATAATAACGAAACAGTGTGTACCAATACAAACCAATGCTTTATAATAAAGAAACAGCGCATAATAATAACAAATCAACAGTGCATAATACTAACAAAGCAGTGTATAATAATAACAAAGAAATGCAAATTAATGACTAGACATTGCATGATCATGATGAACTTGGGAATAATAATAACGAAAAAACTTTATAATAATGAACTGGTCGATAATAACGAAACATAATAGTTCTGACGGTACTGACATCCCATACTTACCAGTGAAATGTCCGTGAAAATTTTCTTTTTAACCTGGATTTTTCATCGAAAGATCCCTCACAATCATTTTGGGATGTGTTGTCGTTTCCTTTCATACTTTTTCTTCGTTTACTACAGCCCTACGTACGAGTTTCCTCATTTTCATAATAGCCTTACAACAACGTTACCGAGAAAGTGGTCACTCCAATATGGCGCAGATTTAATTTCGCGGGCTTCATTTTCTCCCGCACTCCAACCCCTGGGTTGCGCGATCCAGTCCTATTTTTCAGATCAGCGGTCTTATCTTTGGTCGAAAGTTTAGCTAAAACGACCTGTATTCCACCCGTTAAGGGCTAGCGTTTGCCGAGGGTTTTCGTTTCTGCTATTTTGAACTTTTTACCATCTTGGTCTAAATTACGACGTTTCAAGGTTGTCGACTTGGCGCTTAACCTGCACACAGGCTATGACGAAGTGCTATGACGTAGGCTACTCGGCGCTATGACGCCAAAACTTACATCTTCAGTCCGAGGAAAGGCACCAAGAACATTAACACCGGCGCCAACGGCAGAGACACAAAAGACAACGTATAAGATGTATTGGTTTATACATAAACAGAGTTCTTCCTGAGTGATCACTTCACCATAACGGTTTCTTAAAGAAGCTTCGAGTATCGAAAACATGTCAGCCAAGCGAGTACCTGTGTTGTTTCGATGGCTACGGGGTCCAAAAAGACTTTCTTTCTGAGAGTTCAGTCTCAAGCAATGAAGCAAAATGATGACAACACCATCATTTTTTCACAAGCAACTGCAATATTCAATTTCGAAAGTATTTGAAAATTCTTTGAAAATTCCGGCTGGGAAACTCATATTAGGCGCCAACTTACTGACCCCGCGTTTATCAAGGTTCGACACCCTTGGTAGCTCAGAACACTGTCCAATAATAATTCACAACAGAACGTTCTCGATATTTTGAACAGGCACTGAGCCACACAAACTCGTCGCCCAAAGACCACTGGTTAAAAAAAAAATGTATAGTCACAGCTCATCTATAACGAGCTCATTGGCGGATTGCCATTAAATCGAAGTTTGGCGGTGATAAACTTGTCTTTCACATCCGTCCATTGTAATATGATATTGAATAAGAATACCTGTCGCCCACCGTTTCCCAAGTGCCTTGTGTATCAAACATACCACGGATATTGAGCAACTTTATTCCTGCTAACCTAATCCCATAACGAAAATTTAAATACAATAGCCAATCTCAAATCTGTATTGTGGCAATTCTCCGTAACGACAAAACTTTGACTTGATTCAACATCTCATAGCCGTCTACCATTATGTTTGTTCTTTCCAAATCGACGAGGAGGTCGGCAGGCCAAGACATATTCTTATTTTTCGGCGGAGTTCCAATCCGAATTTCCAAATTTCAGCAAAGTATAAAGCATGAAACATTCTTACTCGGATATCATACGCACAGAAAAAAGGGATTGTTCTTAATAAATTTCCAAGATTTATTCCGAAATTTTAGGAAGGTACGACGATATGGAATGACCTTTCGCGACATTTTAAGTATTCTTACCTAATATGGTTTTCTTATATGAATTAAATACTGGATACAAATAACAGTGGTTAAGCACCTTGAAGCAATTTTGCTTGTCAGTATTACAGTCAGCAAATTACATTGCAGTAAATTGCAATTAACATTAGAAATGTCAAAACCTCGCCATAACCCTACCTTTAATTTAGTTTTCCAATTAAAACTAGGCAAGCGCTTTCAAAACATGTATGCTTCGCAAATCTTGTCGTTCCATCCACTGTTTCAATTATGTGAACAACGGGATACTATATTACAAATACATCTTTTGCTGTTCATTACCAGAAAATATACTATCATTAACGCCGACCTCAAACTCATTAACGCAAAAATACATTCATTTTATTCAGTCGACATTCATTAGCGAAGATACGTAACCATTTGCATCCAAGGGCATTCCATAGCGTCAACAGACGACCATTAACACCATTCTACTATACATTAGGGATAATAAAATTTCAATTACACCAGAGAAATATCTTGCCTGATTGAAATATTATTATCCCTAATGTATAGTAGAATGGTGTTAATAGTCGTTTGTTGGCGCTATGGAATGCCCTTTGATGCAAATGGTTGTGTATCTATGCAAATGAATGTCGATTGAATAAAATGAATGTATTTTTACGTTAATGAGGTTGAGGTTCGCCTTAATGATAGTATAGTTTCTGGTAATGAACAGCAAAAGGTGTACTTGTAAACTAGTCCTTCGTATCCATGGTTACATTGACACAAGATGAGTGCAAACAGATATGGCTACTGTTTTCATAAACCAACTGACACTGTCATCGACGTATTTAAATCAAGCAGTGCTTCCAGTTTGAAGGAAATTTTGAAGAAATGAAGGAAATTTGAAGGAAATAAAATCTTGAAGGAGTTTTTGACAACTTGACGGAAATTTGAAGAAGATTTTGATCGAACTTGCACCTTTCAACAATTTCATTTGTAATGTTGCAGTAGCTGACGTAACACAAACAAACGTTGTTAAACGTAAGGCGATTGTGGAACGATTGCTTGCGGATGACAAAAATAATTCCCAAGTGACTTCTAAATTGCTTCCTGAGTCTCAATCGTCATGAATTGCATGCGCTCTAATGCTGCTGTGAAACGATAAGCGACAGAAGCGCAGTCCTTTGAAGTTCATATCCATTTGTTAGAATTATTAATGTACTGGGAACTTTAAATTGGTCGACACAGACATAATACGTCTCTTTGCTGGGACCTCAACTGTGAATTTGGGATTTTCTTATGGTTTTGTCAGATTAACCGTTTATGTTTCCTGAATTCATGGCTTCATATTCGTGTCAATACTGGTGAGAAACTACATGTCGAAACAACCATAATATATACTTGTTAACACTTTCACCGCTAAAATTTCTCCCCTTGATTAGCAAAATCGTCTGGCGTTTGCCAGAGTAAAATGGTACAGTTTGTCGTATGTAGGGAAAGTTTTAACCAAACAAACTCCGAAAGTAAACATTGATTACCAAACAGCCTCGTTTCAGTTCCCCAGAACTACGTCCTGCCTCGATCAAACGTAACTGAGAGACGCTTTGTTAATTTCAACAACAAAGACATGTTTACTTTTATGATAAATTGTGAAGGAAATTTGAAGGAAATATGAGTATTTTAGAAGAAAATTTTCGACTGAAAAAGGAAAACTCAGAATAAAAGGAGGAAATTTCGTCGCGGCAATGTGGAAGTACTGATGTAAAGTGCTTCATGGAGCAAACTTAGAGCTTACGGAAAGCATTTTATGAAAACAAGAGCAATTTGCTGAGAAAGTCAGGAAGGTGGCCAAGGTATTAACACTCGCAAACATTACAGCAAACCCAGCAACATGTTATCGAAAAAAAATGCTTTTAAAAAAGACAATAATAAACTTATGAAATGCTTTTCTTGTTACATACAAAGTCGATGACATTCGGACCAGATTAACCTCAACTATTAGTCTGAATATATTTGAAACTAACTACAACTGTGAATAACAGGCGGAAAAACACTGCAGCGAGCGGATGATCTACAATTTCGACGAGAAAAAGAATGAAATGAAGTCTTTGAGGAGAAAGAAAGTGGATTGCGACAATTGGCATGAATCCAGACTAAATTCCGAGTTTAGCTGACAGCCTAATGATGGATCAAATAGCAAGTAAGTATAATATCCATCATTTCTTCAGACTGCTATTATTTACACGTACTGCTTGGCATCTTAATAATCACGCCATGCTATCACGGAAGTCGTCCTAAGGAATGAACCAGGAACTACCCGAGGTGGCACAAGCTCAGATATGCCTGAGCGTCGCCCAGAAATATGCTCATCTGTCACAACGGATCAGAGATCTATAGGGAATTTTTAAAACTAAAGAAAATATAGACGAAAAGAATCGCCGTTAATAATGCGATGACTTTACAATATTCGTGTCCGACACAATCGATATAATTGAAATACAAGTTTCATTTACTGTTAACCATTATGTTTTTATTTGTAGTTGACTATACTCAAATTCTGAGTATCTTTTATTTTGTCATTTAAATGAAATATTTTTCATTTCTAGGGGCACAAGAAAACGCGGCATCGCACCGCGCATGTGCCTTAGGAGTGAAAATATAAATAAGCCATACGAAGTGTCGTGCAATTGATCTTACAACTGGCATTGTTGTGTATTTGCCGTGGCTCGTCGTGTAGAAAGTAAAGCTTAAGATAAGCGTTCAACAAAAGCTCCTTTGTACTCGGACAAGTTTATGCACGATTACAACCAAAAACAAGCCACGGTTATATAATTTTTATATTTTAGTTCTCCTCCAAGCAACGCTGGTTTTTGGATACGAGTATAACACAGAGTGACGACAAAAGAAGCTCTCTGTTTCGATCTTTTTAGCAAATTATTTCGATATTTAGTATCTACTGGCTGCTTTTCATTTCTCTAAGCTTACCCTCCTGGTCGCAGACTTTGAGCGCTCTCCACCTGTTCAAAGACGAGCAATAAGAACACAGCAATTCTGGCAATACTCGGTAATTTTCCACACGAACCCATGCCACAGAAATACTCGGCGAATGGACCGCTTCTTTCACATCATACTACCAAACATCTAGCTGTCACTTTCACGGACCTCTAACTAAAACCACAGGAACGCGTAATCTGGTGAGGGTTTCGGACATGCACTGCGCATACACACATTAAGCATGGCCAATAGGCATTGGCAGCCAATTCTTATTGGCTGCCACAGACATTCCGGACGGCAAACTTTGAGGGGCAGTCTCGTTGACAAACATGGTCAAAGAAATAAACACAGTATTAAACCATTGACACTAATCACCACACAGCTTGAGTGCTTAAGGAATCTTCTGAGCAACTTGGATCTTCTGAACAACTTAGGTCAGTAAACAAATCCAATAAATTGAAAAAGTAGCTCTCTCAGCTCAAACTCTCAACTCACTGAACAAATTGTATTGTTGCAGGTGATTTTATGTCATAACCAATGACGATTCAATATAAAATTCAGACATTTTCCCAATAGAAACGGAGCTAAAATCTATTCATTAAAACGATTTTTCAAAGGGCAAGTCTGATCAAAAATACTGCAGTACCATGGCTCTGTGTTCACATGTAAAAAATAATTCTGATGTACAGATGGCGCCATCCATTGTCGAATATTCCAGTGAATTTATTCAAAACATCTTTATATTCCAAGACTTCGTTATCTCGCCAACGCCTCGTTCCACTTTAGAACAACACAAATATCCCAAAACATTTTCCTTTGCGTGCGGAAATTGCTATTTTCCAACTACGGCTCAGTTCATCAGGATGCCTTTCGAGCTATAGGAGGCGTTAGTCATCACTAAATCTCAAGCACATGGTTTTATTAAATTAAAAGCTACAGACTTTTATGTGTAAAATTTAAAACCGAGCGAGAGTGCTTTATCGGGATTTAAAACACAAGGCGATAGCCGAGTATATACATGTATTCTTATATAATATATAATATATAATATACATTATTTTATTATATATTATTTTATTATATATATTATTTATTATTTATTTTTACATTATTATTTTAAATTTATATATATATATATTTAAGAATGTATGTATGTATGCATAAAGTCGCTCATAAGTTTGTGACCACTTCTTTTTTAATATCTGATGAAAATGGTTTTAGTTTTAAGACTACAAGATCATACATCTCAAAGCCTAATTTAACCCAGATTGGATTAAGTGCCTATCTGGATAAAGTCTGATATATTATATGAATAAATAGTAGAGTCCTGTCAACTGACTTAGATTTTGTTCTTTCGTGTCACCATGAGCAACCAGTACTGCAAACAACACCGACACAACCTGGTGGTCTATCCCACTGGCTGCTAGGCACCGACTCGTGCCACTCGCTCGGCACACTTTTCACTTTGGGTTTATTTGTACCAAATTAGCTTCACATTCGTGATCTCATCACGGGCACAGGCGAGAAGAAACACGTCCAGACATGCTTGTTTTGGAGACCACGATTGTTCTTCATAGGACTCGATGGGAGAAAATGTTTGTGGCAGTGTTAAGAGCTGTTTAGACGGAAGATTCTTCTTGTGATTTTTCCCATCCTGAAGCACGCGATTGCGTAAACAACACACCAAAGTATTGTACCTTATATGTTGTTTGAGGCTTTGCATAGTGGAAATTGTTGGCCGGGGTTTTTTTAGTTAAAAGTTGACTTTGTGGGTTAGAATCTGTCCGTGAACTCGGGTCGTCATCAGAGAAGTTGAGAACGAGTTGTTAAGTTGTTACAGTATAGCTTTGCACAGATGATCCGCAAGTCAATCCACTTGATCGCATGCGTTAGGAGCTTAAAAATCCCAGCAAAAATCGCCCTTTTAAACAGCCCTTTAGTAGGGATGCATGGCGTTAGTAAACGAAAGAGAATGGTCAAACTTGACATATATATATATATATATATATATATATATATATATACTTTGATATAAAATGTGCCATTTTGTATCATAGTATATATATATATATATATATATATATATATATGTACTATGATATAAAAGGCATATCATAGTATATATATATATATATATATATATATATATATATATACATATACTATATGCCTGTGACCCCTATATATATATATATATATATATATATATATATATATATGCATCGGCCACAGACAGACTGTTATTTCCATACGAGCAAGACGCGGAAGCAATATTAAGAAAATACTGGATCAAACGCCCGCCCAATTATCGGAATTCAGGCCTCTGCAGAACATCTGATTCAGTGGCGTCGCTAGACATTTCAAAATGGGGGGCACACCACTCGTCGGGAAGAAATTGGGGGGGAGCACTAAGATTCAGATGCGACTGACAAAACATAGAAACCACGGTGAACCATATTTGCAATGCAAAGTTCATTTTTTATTTAGGCTGTAAAGGCTCGTTTATATTACACTTGCGATTGTGTGCCTCGCGACTGACAGCTTGGAGTATGTATTCAAGTGACGAGAGCATCAAGGAGAAACTGGGACGAATCAAAAGTAGATATCTTCATGCACAGACCGTCAAGGGCTTTATTGCATACACCAGGGCCAGGTTGTTCAAAAGAGGATTAGTTTAATTCAGGATTAACGAAAGTGTTGTGGACACCTGTCCGATCACGCTGCTGAGAAAAGCTGGAATTTGCTTTTACATACTTTGGGTGCATACAAAAAGATTTCAAGCTGTGAAGTCTGAACTAGACTGTTCAACCAAAATAAACAAAACCAAAACAACAGATTAACTGGTTATCCTGGATTAGCGTTAATCTTGCTTTGAACAACTTGACCCAGGGTGACAATCACAACCTATAAAATAGCACGAATAAACGGACCTTAGGAAGATATTCAATGCAGGATAACTTGGTCCAGTAAATAACTGAGTATAATGCAGCCTACTGGTTTCGGTTTACTGAAGTCCATAACAATTTTTGAAACCACAAATTTTATTTCGGGGGGGGCATGTAAGGGGCCAAGAAAAAATTTTTGCGAGGGCACGTTCCCCCTTATGCCTCGCCTTAGCGACGCCATTGATCTGATTGTCTATAGATCAAGCACTTCTGGACGGGCGTTTTTTTCTCTTGTGTCAATCAAACTAAAAGACGAGTTTACCGCAATACAGCAGGGCCGCCGAGAGACAGGACAGGCCCAGGGGAAAAAAGGCTCGCGGGCCCCATTATCATTAACGACATTTGACTTTTCAAATTTTTTTAACTTTATATTTGAAAATTTTAATATGTGCCTTCTAAATATCAAGGTCAAAACAATTAATATCACGTATTGTAGTATACGTACACTTTACTTGAGATGGTCCCATAACTTTATTACTTTACTAATGATTATAGTCTATGGATCAATATAAACTAAAATTGTTCAGGACTAACGTGAAAGGAACATGTCCATCAGTTCAGTTATCAAATTAAATTACTGCTTTACGGGCTTTTTCTAAAGCGAAAGAATTAATTACGCTAGTAAAGTCAATCTTTCTCCTCAGTTCACTTTCAATACTGAAAACTGCAAGGTCGTTTAGACTTTCCTGCGTCATGGTACTTCGCGTAAAGTTTTTGATCAAGTTCAGCTTGCTGAATGAACGTTCTTCTGATGCAACAGTCACGGGCAAGGTACAGAAGATCTGAAGAGCTACACATATGTTTCCAAATATCTCATAGAGGTTAAACTCACTGATTTTGTTCTGGAGATCTTGTGGGCTTAATGCTTTATCTCCAAAATTAGCACAATGAATCGACTTCAAGTGGATGATTTCTTCTTTCAGTTGATCTTGGGAAACATCATCTGAATATTTTCCGGCAAAAACGTCAGAAGCTTCGGAAATTTCCACTTCAGATAGATGAAGGTACTGCCACAGAAAACTGAAAAGTTTGTCGATATTATTTGCAGCCTTGTAACGATTCGTAAGCCCAGCAATCACAGAATCAATAATGACAAAAAAAACATCACGTCTGAACTCTTCTTCTTCTTCTCTTCCATCTGTCTCTGTCTGCTCCGTAGGTGTTGTGTCGTCTGGACCTCGAACCTCGTCAAAGAATGCTCTTCTTCTGCGCTTACGTTTTGATGGGAACTCGGGGGAAATTTGCATCGCATCAGCCACCAGTTTCGACTCGTTCATGATTGAAGACCATTTCACACGCAAATCTTTGAGCTCGTTGAGCAGAGATTTCAAATTTGACACCTCCACGTCTATGGTAGCATCTCTAGCTTGAACAACTTGATTCCTTTGATCAATGGCGACGAGTATCTTCAACCAAATGGCAGACATAACAATGCAAGTAAAGGATGACACATACGCTATTGCACCATTTACCTCAGTCCTTGTTTTCGGCGTGAGGCTGAGCAACAGAAGTTTTTCCAAGGCCAAACGTAAGCCAGGTAGGTGAGCAGCAAATGGTCGAACACTGTTCACACGAGCGATCCATCTTGTGCCTGACAATCCGTGAAGAGACGAACCAATTTGTTCTTGTAGTATACCCCATCGTTTAGGACTACCGGAAAAGAGATTGTAAATGGTTGCAACCATTCCAAAGAAGGTTATGGCATGAGGAGAACTGGCTGCCGAGTCTGCTCCACACAAGTTCAGGGAATGACAACCACACGGTGAGTACAGGCACAGAGAATTAAGATCACTAATATGTTTCTGGGTATCGTCGTATTTACCAGACATGTTTGCAGCATTGTCATAACCTTGTCCACGACAATCAGCAAGTGGAATCTCGAACTCTTTTAAGGCATGTAAGATCATTGTAGCGATTTCAGCACCTGTTTTCTTGCAACAATCAATATCGATCAAAAAACGTTCTTTAATCGCAAATTCTCCAACTTCGCCAACAAGGACGTATCTGAGAACAAACGTAGTTTGCTCTGTATGACTTGCATCTGGTGTTGCATGTACCATAATGGAATGGTACTTTGCTTTCTTTAGTTCTTCCAAAATACATTCACGAACATAGTCAGCACAAAGGTCAATAAATTCATTCTGTGAATCAGCGGACAGGTAGTGAGCTTGCAGGCGTTCCTGCTTTTGCTGTGAAAGTTTAACTTTCGTGACATGCTCCTGCAGCAGTGGATCATAATGTGCCAAAACTTCGAGTAATCCAAGGAAGTTACCATTGTGGACATCTACGATCCTCTGAGAATTTCCACGGAAAAAAAGACCTCTTTCTCCAAGAAAAACAATGACATCTATCATACGTGTGAGAAGCGTCTTCCATTTATTTGCCATAAATTCAGTATTATTTATTTATTCAATTATTTATTTATAAATTATTTATAAATTATTTATTTGCCATTTGCCATTTATTTATTTATTTATTTATTTATTTATTTAATTTTAATTAATAAGTACAGATGAAATTATTTAGCGGCTTTCGAATGACCATAATGGCCGATTCCTAATGGATTTTTGGTAGGGTCGCGATTTTTTTCTTGATACATATGGTTTATGTATCAACGTATGTATAACCCCCAAAATAAAACAACTCTACCAATACAATACACTTTACAGATAATTAGCAAACTATTTACTATTGTTCTGTGGGCATATATTTTATGGTATTTCTAGCCTCATCGTTGTTTAGAAATCGAAAAGAATTTTTTTTTCTCGTAGACGAGGTCATAAGGGCCTATTTATAATGACTGTAAAAGAATAGAAATTGGAGAATAACGTTTATAGTACGACGTACGACAATTGTGACACTGTCTCCACGTTAGCAACAAGGACCACGTGAACAGAAGGAAGGGGACTGCAGTGCCCATTATTTCTCAAACAATTGATATAAAATTGCTCACCGAGCAATGTGCAAAAATGTAGCTGAGTGATTTAAGATTTGCGGCACTTGATACAAGTTTAACTTAGCTGATGTAGCACTTCCAAAAACATATGAAATATCCCTCAAATAATATCGAGCAAAGAACGATTTCTTAACAAAGATTTAATGCAGCGACACTTCGAATTGATTGTTGGGTGTGCTTTATTCCGCGATGGTAGTAACAGTAAAATTAAAACAAGAAAAAGATATCATTTACCATTTTTAACCTGTGTCTGAGCTCGTTTGCGGAGGCTATCCAAAGAGAGGTCGACTCGTAACCATGCTGCATAATTTTGCATACAATACAGCACTTGCTGGGGAACTTCACAAGAAATGCTGAGCACAGGAAAATAATTGTATATTCGACTTTTATTCGGCAATAACCAATTACATAAATTCAAAAATAAATACAGTAATGCCTTTGTCATACGTAGAGTAACAAGTTTACAAGGTTGTTTGAATGTTTATAACATCAAATTTCCCTAATCCTTAATAATGTAAGTTATGCAGCCTAAAAAGCGTGAAATACGAACGCTTGTCGTCAACATTACACGTACATGCTAATAAAGATTCAATATAATATTAAGTACTAGATAAAATAAGCACTGTTAACTAAACAAGTTTACCACTCCGTTGCATATCTTTGTTTTCCGACAGAAAACGTCTCTAGAAATACGTCAGAAAATGTAACCACATAAACATTTTTAGCTAAACTCTAGTGTCAAAATTTCAGCAATTACAGAAACACATAGGAATATAAAATGATCAAAGTTTGATGGGCCAAGAAAAAATTGAAGTAAAGCAAGAATCATTTACTATCGTCTTAGGCGACATTCATAATCACGACTGTGTAATATATTCTGAACATGTAACTTGGTCATATTGGATCTTCCGTTTGTAATTCAAAAGAATCTTTCCTTCCAGACAACGTGGCTGTTCGGAACAATTTAAAGGATGGAAGTTCATGCGTCCTAAGGTTGTTGCTTTACAGAGTACGGCATATTATTCAGCAACAAGTTTTTTTCCCTCGGTAAGTTCGAATTGCACACACACAAAAAATTAATACGGTTACAAATTCGTGCTTGGTGAGGACACGCAAACTGATTATGAAGCTATTCGAGAAGACTAACTTTTGCTTTCATGCAAGCTCTTGAGCACATTGCAATGGCAGCACACGTAATTGGGAAAGGTTAATCTCACTCTCTTCGAAGTAGACTGAGTGGCTGAGTTTTAATCACGATAAATACATCACTTCACCCAAAGTTGATGGGATCGTGAATTCAAATCCTACATAAGAATACATAACAAGATTAAAAGTACTATCCCAATAATAGTCTACTACAATAAATATATATAATTATAGGAATAAATGAAATCTCGGTCACCGAATTTTAAATTTGGCTTGATTGATATGTAGTCTAATTGGTCCTTAACGAGCTTTTTGAACAAATTGTATCTTTTTGCTTGTAATAATTCGTCCAGATAATTCCGAACAGCTCCTCTACATGACAGTGACCAACGCAGAACCTCCTAACGGCCGAAAAATTAAGACGTTATTGCCGGAGACAAGCAAAGATTTTTAATCGGTTGGTTTATCATGTTTGGACTGTGCGCAAATTAAACTGAAATTTATTACAGAACATATGCTGCATCCTGGAAAACAAACCAGCGTTGACAATAAAGTCGATTCAGAGTCACGATTTTGACATATTTTGATACACCGTATCGTGGCCTTCCTCGCTATTAAATATCTCAAGAAAAAACACACCTCACCTTCCATTCAAACGTTATCGTGAACAATTTTTTTACCGGTTTGGTTCATTATCTTTCTTCTTCTCTTTCCATTTCACAGCGTCGTACAAAGGATTGCTAAAACTGGAGCTGGCTTCATCGTTATCATAACTTTTATACATTTTAGGTGATAAATCAATGTTGTTATCGCCGGTGGAGACACCCGTGGGCTTTTCTTGGTCATTAGGTTTGCAGTCATATACAGGATTAATCTCGTAAGTTGGATTTTCGACACCCATACCGTCTGACGGAACTATCGATACGCTACTGGTCTCAAACTTGGGATCCTCGGCCTCATTTCCAGGAATATCGTCATCCTCTGAGAAAGCTGGATTCTCGCGCCAGTCCTTCAATTCGACAGAAGATCGGGGAACGACGATGTCTTTATCGTCCGTTTGGTAGCTGCGTTTAGCATTTCGTCGCTTTCTCATCAGTAAAAGAAACAGCAATACCAACAAGCCTTCAGTAAACATCAAACGATATTTCGCAAATTAACGATGGAAAATTTCGAAGGCAAATTGAAGCTGTTCGTCTGTCTAGGTGCCTGTCTACCTGACGGTTTGCATACATGTCTCTATAGGTGAATGCTTTTTATGTTATTGGATGAATCTTCCTTTCTATGCTTTCTATCTTTCATTTTTCTCCTTCCAATTCCACTTCTTTCCCAGTCTCCCCTTCTTTTCTTATCCATTCATCCTTATTCGTCTCCTTTCCTCCTCTTTGGTTCCCTTTCTTATTTTTCTTTTCTTTATCCTTTACTTTCCTTCCTATTCCTTCCCTTCCCTTCCTCTTCCTTTCCCTTCTTTTCCTTTCCTTCTCTTCCCTTCCTATCCATTCCTTTCCTTTCCTTCCTCTTCCTTCCCTTCCCTTCCTCCTCCTTTCCTTTCCCTTCCCTTCCTTTCCCTTCGCCTTCCTTCCGTTTCATTCCTCTTCCTTCCTTTACCTTCCTCTTCCTACTCTTTCCTTCCTCTCCCTTTCCTTGCTTTCCTCCTTGACTTTTTCCTCATTTCCATCTTCTCTCCGCCAATCAGTTCGCTCATTCAGAGCTTCCTTACCAATGAGACACACACATCCAGCGACAGCTCCACCAATCACAGAAGCCATGTCAGTTCCATCACCTACGTTACGTTCAACTACAGCGGTCGCTTCAGTGACTGTGGGCTTGCTTGATCCCGTTGGTTCACTTGTCTGTATTCCAGTGGCCTGTCCTTCTGTTGGCTCTGTATTTAAAAAAAAAAGACAACTGACGCTGCTTATTTCTGATACCATAGACTATAAAGCTATTTATCGATATTGCAGCCATCATTAATGGTCTTACCAAAGGTGCATCTCGAACTGTCAACTGCTCCTTTCGTTGTGGTTACCAGGCCATCAGGGCATTTCAGGCAGCTGAACTGTCCTTTCTTCGGCTGGTACGTGTTCAAAGGACATTCAAGACACTGACCAACATTTTGTGAGATTTCACCAAAATGGCCAGCAGGACAGATAACTTGTTCATACGAAATGAAAACAAAAGACAAACTGAGTACGATAATCCACTTTAAGCGCACTTATCGTATCCTTCATTAAAACATTACCACCTTTCATTGGCTTTCATAAGAGAAGATGGCCACGGATTGCCTGGGTCAGCCGAGGGAACAATACTACATATTCCATCATACAAAGTCTTAAAAACGTTTCGTTACCTTGACAATGGCTTTCGTGGAAAGATCCTTCGTTCACGGTAGTAAATCCTTCTGGGCACATAATGCAAGACGTTTCGCCGGATTCGTTCAGATGCGAACCCAAAGGACAAGGCAGACACGATGCTACTCCATCTGTGCTCATTTCCCCGTAAAATCCGGGAGAGCAGTCCACTAGGAACAGAGATTCCAAAACTCGTTAATAATTCACAAGGACAATGACGAGAAATTAATGTCGAAACAGTTCCCCAACGTGATAAACAACTGATCAATAATACGTCAGTTTGCGTGACTATTACACAAACTGCTGTATCTACAATGGGGCAATATCTACAGGGGCGAAGTCATAAGTTCTTACCGCATCTGAAGTCCTCTTTGATTAGCTTCTGGCCTGGAGAACACATCAGTGTGAATGTCTCTACACCCAAGGAATGTGGCTCCAATATGTATCTTTCACTACCAGCATCAAACGATAATCCACCTTTGTTAGTTCCTTTCGTCAGCCTAAGAATTGCGCTGTTTATGCCACGAGTAGAAGTGATAACTTTTTGAGCATTTGCTTCGAACATGTCATTGATGCTCGAGTTTGAAGTCACGTTCTTTCCAATATAATCGAACTTCCACTGACAAACTTCCGCAATATCACGGGTTTGCTCATCTCGTGCTTTTATCAACTGGCAGCTGGTTATACGTAAGTCTTTTATTCGTGGTTTCGAAGCATTCGAGACATTACCGCTCGCTACCAAAAGTAATTCTGAGATTTCCAACTGCATCTGCGCGAAGGGAAGGGTTTGCGTCCTTTGTAAGAATGTAGCGTTTCCACCAGGTTTTCTGGTTAAGGATAACGAAAGAGTAGCAACTGGTACTGGCAGAGTGAAGTACAATGCCTTGACAAAGCTTGTCTTGGAAATCCTGTAGCCGAATGAGTTGGACACATTACAGAAATACCATCCTTGGTTACGAGCTTCCATAGGGGCGAAGTTTAGGTGTGAAAATATCTCGTTTGCTAGAGGAAGATAAAACGTCGAGTCCAATGATTTGAACCACCACTGATACGAAATACTATTTTCACTACTCTCAGCTACGCACTGAAGCGACTCATTGACAGACAGAACTACGCTAAGGTGATCCACGGGTTGAAGAATAATGGAAGGAGGAGGGTGAATGATTACCAAGGCTGGTGAGGAGGTTTCCTTTGAGATATAGTTGGATACTTCACAGGTATAATTCCCAGACTGGGATGGAGTTGTGTTTCTAATCAATAAAACAGACGTCGTTTGCTCGTCCAAAATATTCCCATTAAATCTCCATTTGTAAACCAAAAAGTCTCCTGTTGCGTTGCAGCTAAGAACAAGAGGCTGGGCCTCGCCTATCTCCGTCAAGGGTTCCGGATGTTTCGTAATGTTCGGCAAGCGTCCACAGAATAACTTTGCTTTTGTCATGTCTTGTAGGATTCTCAGGGTATTTGATGATATGTTCGCGGCATCGTCGATCGATAAGTCAACGCTTTCAATCAACTTAACCAGGTTCGTTCGAACTTCTCTGATCTGCCGTCGAACATTATCAGCTCCGGGTAAGTTTGTAACTTCATAAATCTCAGTTAAACCGTCCAGGACATAGGTCACGCAATCATCGAACCCACTACAATTTCTCAACACCACATTAAAGATGTTCTCCATCGTCGAATACCAATTTCGAAAAAGTAGCTTTGAGGTCAAATTCACAGGCTCGAAACCGTCTTTAGCAGCTTCGTTTTGTAGATCTAAAGCTCCCAGCAGCACAGGATCCGTTTCAAGGCTATTTAAGTATGCAGTTTTTCCAGTCTCCGACCCGAATTTCGATGCTATCGTTTCGTTGCCGATTAATTTTTCTAAAATGCCAATGGCATCAAATAGCCCAGACACATTTCTTATATTGGTTTCTTGAACAAGCTGCCTCGACTCAGACGTTATGTTGTATAACGACAAAACTATGTCGTACAATGCTTGTTCGTAAATTGTAAACTCTGAACACAGCTTGTGATATTTCTGTAGTGTTGACACTGTAAGGTAGTTGGTTTCCTTCAAACGGTTGCTTGGTTCTGCGAAAGAACTGTTCGTGTCCTCCGCTGACCGCTTTCGTCGTACCTTACCAGTGGATCCACGCATGTACATACTCAGAATGTCTTTCACTATGCTTCTCAACGATGCGTTGAAATTCCTAAAATTTAAGACTGCAGACAGCTCTTCTTCGCTTCCATTTAGTTTAAACATAACACGAACAGGCAACAGCGCACTTTCATCTATCGCTGCTACCTTCACGTTAAATTTAACGCTCTGAAAGCCAACAAACTCGGCTGATTTTAGCCGCATATTGACCAGCTCCTTCAATCTGAGTGGCTGAGCCAGAATGTTTGAAATGTTTTTCTCAGACTGTACCGTGATATTATAAGCCTTTCTTAGATTCCTAACAGCCTTCTCAGACATATTAAACGCATTCGACGCCGACGATAACCGGATGGCAGCTCTTCGCTTCATAATTTCCCTATAAGAAACATTCGCTCTAGCACTTTCTAAATTTTTCAACATCTCTGTGGAATCATTATGGATCGATGGAATTTTCTTCAAAGCGTCAATCCTTATCTTATGACAGAGAGCATTTTCAGCGACACAAGTAACATTAACGATGCTGAAAGCACAGGAGACAGTCGAACAACAACTCTTTGGGATTGTTTCGTTCGAGACATACACTTCACATAAACGCTCACACGCATACGGCTTTTGATGATATTCATATTGGAATCCGGTTTCACTTTTCTTGCACGTCTCCAAACGAACGCGGCATTTCCATTGACCATCTCTCCGATCTGTTTCACATGGCCTCTCCGAATTGGAATTACTCATCACGGTATCTTGAAACGGATTGGACAAAACCGGACCTTTTAAATTTCCATCCACGTTTCTGCTCTGGGTCGTACACACAGCTTCATTGGTGTTCCCTGGGAAAAAAGCAGACCTTGCGTCCGTGCCGGCTTGAGGTAAGTTGTTCAAGAAGAAATCAGTGGGTTTCATAGCATAGGAAAATACTTCTTTCGTAATGCTGGCAAGCGTGTTCCTTAAATTAACTTTGGATAAACTGCTTTTTAAATAAATTCTCGTGCAATCTTGTGTCTTACATAGAACTGAGCTTACGTTAGATGTGATTACTCTTTGTTCAGTTTTAAAGCAAGTGGCTAAGCACGTTTCCCTCGACTCTGCTGCAATATTGTAATTGCAGTTTCTGCACACCATGCCTTTCCGACAAACATTGCTACACTGCTTCATGTGACAAAATTTATTCAACTGGGAGGTCAAGTTCTTCAAGCGAGCACTTACGTTTCCCTCAACATTTTTTAATACCTTTTTAGCAGCTTCAAGCCTTCTTTCGGCAGTCATGTAATCTTCGCGTGCTTTGTCCATCTCTTGTCTTCTAGTTTTCTCAAACGCAAGGGTATTTTCCAGTCGAGTGTAAGCCCTTTCTTTCCTTAGTTTGAATGATGCAACCCTTCTTGTTGCCCTGCTGAAAACGTCGACCCCATACGCATGCAATGCCTTGTCCAAAGCTTCTACCAAGCTATCAGATTTTTTCACAAACTCCCCGGCAGCAACGAAGGTTTGACTTTCCCATGATGTCAAGGGGGAATCGAATCTTATGAATGCATCATACAAGCCGTGTAGCTTACCACTTACGTTGAATGTTAGACCATATCTGGAAAAGCTCACATTAACGCGCTTTTCTATCCCGAGAAAGTTGACGAGACTTTGAAACGATCCCATCGAACTTCCACTCTCTACTCTCGAGATGTACAATTGTGGTTCCAAAGGCGCGCTTTTAAAGATTCCAGAATGCTTCGGCGTGATTTCGCGATAATCGCCTTTGATTGATAGTTCAGTATTTTGCATTCGCAACTCAATATTTACGTCGTCAAACCGTAATGGACCAAACTTGAGATTCCCTCGGAAGGCTATGCTGACCCCATTAATTTTGTCACCACTTTCAGATTGGTTGCTTTTCTTGTTTGACTGAAGTTTTGTGTAGAAAACGGCAGAAAGTGTTCTGTTCGAGCTGCACTCGACAAAATTACCCAACTCCGATCGAACAAAAGGACATTCTTCGAGAGTGTGGGAGATGTACAGTCCTTGAGGCAGACTTCGTTCCGTGGAGGTACTTTCTTGTGAACTTCCTATGTTTCAGATAGATAGAGTATAAAATGGCGTTTTACTATATCGGATATACTCTGACAATTTTGAAATACAACTGCATCAGTAAAGATAGTACATGTTATATGTACATGACTGAAGTATAATGAACATTGCGTGTTGGACTGGGATAGTGTCGAGGCTTTACGGTGTCCGATTACCTGGGACCTAGGCAGGAATTTCCATCATCCATCCTGTTACTTACAATAACATGTTAAACTTCCTTCAGCAGTTATTAGAGTTTATGATAATTTGAGTGTGCAAAACATTGCAGTTAAATGTTTAGTCACCATCTTTTCCGTTACTGTCAACTGTGAACCGCACTTTGTGCAACTGTAGCTATAGACGTTACTGACGGCTTTCAGGGGCTCTATAAATCAAGTGCACAGGTATTGCACTCCTGCAGGACTTACCTCCAAACGTTGCATAACTAACTGACTGGGGGACGTTTACTATCACATTCGTTTTCTTGCCTTCTACTTCAAGTTTCATCGTTAATTTTGAATTCCCGTACAGATCTACTTCCCATTGTTGGTCTAAAGGTGAGTGTAAAATCTGTAACAAGGCAAACGAGAAAACAGGGATAGTTATTTCCAAAACTACTTCATCTTAAATTAACACATAAGAACCTCAGTGGCTCATCCGAGAATTTGTTTTACATCTAATAATTTTTAGCACGTAAATCGAAGAATTCCCTGTATACAAATGTGAGAATCCTCTCTGTATATCCCGGAGAAGATTTGCAAATAAATCTACGAATCCGAAACATATATCTAATTGAAGTTGTAAATTACTTTACTAGAGTTAGTACCACTATGATTTTCATGTTAGTTCGTTTACTGGAGAATTTATTCTATATAAATTTGATAATTCTAGAACATAAATCTTAGAACTCGTTGCACACTAATGGAAGCCACTGTACACACATTTGACAACTCGTTTTACACTCCTCCACGTCGTGCATAATTTCAATACATTCAGTGCCAGTATAATTTTGACCATGGTAATCAAATACGTAAGCTACTTTCAAAAACTTCAACACACTATTTCACGAATAAATAAGTAATTTCACTATGATATGAAAATACTCCGACTCAATATGCGAAATGAAAGTTCCGTATGTCAAATTTATTTCATATGTCAACCTTTAATTTCATTTCAAATGCATATTTTTTACAACAAAGTTTCGTATGAAGTTGTTGAACAATGCTACTTGACATGGGAATCGGGTATTTCATGTGTTAAAATGTTCATTTCATATGCGAAATGACATACACATTAATTCTATGTAATGGTTGGTTAAGAAATCCCATTTATAACCGTGACTTACTTTGTCTATGTGATCCACACCAATGACCATCGTTCCATCAAACTCCATGGAACAATTGACGAAATCTTGATTTATGAACGACTTCTTCAATGATGCTACTATGGCCAGATTCCCTTTGTCAGATGAATCAATTCCAACAAATTCTTCCCCATTCCAGTAAAGACCTTTTCTGAGTTTCTCAATAGATTTGGTTTTCGAAATTTGCAGAGAGTAGAAGGTAAAATCCCAACCATCTTCCTTCAGTCTCTTAACTATCGAAATACTGTTCACTAAATCCACATCTTTAGCCGAAGGGTGCATGATCACATTCTTCGGAGAGGCACTACAAAGATCGACAGCCAATGAAAATGGTGACTTATACTCACGCGATCCTAAAATGTCACCCTCCCCCTCGACAGTAAGGTTGATGTTTCGAGAGATAAGAAGAGAAAAGGCTGTTTTGTCGGACAGCGGTTGTCCCTTCCCAACGTCGGTTTTCCGCAATTTCTTACCAGACAAAAAGTAAGTTTCCAGATCGGATGGGTAAAGGGCTTCAGACTTCACGGCCTTTGCTAAACTGACAACCAGCCATGAGGGAAAACTGCTTTGAAAAGCTTCAAGGAACGATTTTGCCAAGATTTGCGACCTCAAGAGATCTTCAATTGAATAGTTTTCCTGATATTCACCACAGTGTTCTGCGACCATTGCTGGAGCTTGGCTGTAAACAGTCGAGCCTAGCAAAGACAATGGCACGATGGTCTTTCCAACTCCCACCGTCACCACACCTCTTGTCGACAACATAGGACCAAGCGTATTCCATGATGACGTCGACGAATAAACAATGACATCATTAGTACGTGGACATTTATTCATTTCCAACTGGTAACACCCAACGGGTAGTTTCAAATGCTGACGTAAACTTCCAGCCGTTTGACCGGTGGTATTCTCAGCCCGCTCAACAAACACCACGTCATTCTGTGGAGGCTTAAAGTCTGCTGCATCTGGGCCGGATAGCGTATATTCCACAAACTGCAAGCCACGTTGTTGGGCGACAGCTGTCATCGACTGTTTAACGGAGGTGGTATTAAAGAGAAGAAATTCGGGCTCGAATGCAACACCTTGGCTTCTTGGTGTGAGGATAACGTGATCAGAAGCCGGCGAAGATTCGAATTGGAGGGATGACGAGGGTACTCCACGGGCTAAGGGGGGATATTGTGGGGTATCAATGTTTCCAACATCACATTTACTTCCACTGTAGCCGGTCAGTGAACAGTTGCAAGTGAAACGGGAGGAGCTGATTGACGTACATATCCCACCATTTTGACAAGGGTTTGGTTCGCATGCTCTGATTTCTGAGAAAATAAAAACAGTCCTGTTAATCCATATCCGCTCTACCACACAAATCTCACGTCAGTTGCACAGCATGTAACCTTGTTCATGATTTACAGGGAAATTTTAAGCAACTAACCTCCAGCTACGTGCCCTGGTATTAACGAACAAAGTGTTGGGAGTTTTAGGACAGAATCATATTTCAAGCTAAATTGCTTTAAAAAAGTCAACGAGTGTCGTAAACTAACTTTGCAGAGAACATAAAAAATTCGCTTAACCCCGACTTCTGTGTATATCATTGATGTACATCGTAAACAAGCCAATGGTTCTCTAATTATCGCTTATACACTCGAAGGATTAAAAACACGGGTATCCATAGCTATTTGCTATGGAGATGAACCTGTGAATGACGTCAGCTTAGCGGTATCAAAATCAAGGCGGATCACGCCAAACTGAAAAGAGGTTAAAAAAGTAAACAATCTTAACCTATCCTCCTAAACCCACAATTTCACAGAACAACTGTCAAATTCTGAGTAACTCTCTTTCGTACCAATTTTAAACATGTTTTAAAAAATTTTTGTTCCATATTTTTTGGTAAAGAGCATACGGTGATAATATACACGTGTTATGATAATTTAATCATCATCAGCATAGTCATCACCACCAGTGAAGTTATTGATAGTAACTCTTTAAGTTGGCAAATCAAATTAGTGCTCTTACCCACCTTTGCACTCTGCGTTATTTGGCTTCCAGGCACCGCTGGAATCACAACTGATGTTATTTGAACCCTCCATGAAATAGCCACGCTCACAACCCACAATGCATTCGGAAGTAAACTCTGTATTGCACGGAGAGTACACAAAACCACTTCGAGGTGCAACAGGAACTGGACAGTGGATTACTGAAACAATTAGGGACAGAAAAAGCTTTCATCGCAGATAGAGAAAATCTTAAAGTGGAAACATGGAGGTGCTGGTGGCACATGCACTGGTAGTGCTCGTGTCTCTCACCACTGTGACCAGGGTTCGATTCCGGCCCCGTGCAGTTATCTGATTAAAGTTTACCTTGGTCACATGTGAGAAGAGTGTTGTCCAGTTTGACTATACAAAGCATCGCAGGTTTTCTCAGGGTGCTCCGGTTTCCTCCTCCAGTAACACTAGACCCATGAGGGGTGGACCTTACTGGACCTCTAGGGAGAACAGCTCACGTAGCTGATAGGGCCATCCAGTATAAATAAAGGCACTTCACTTTATCATGAAACTGATAAACTACGATGCCTTTTTGTTGCTGATCTCGAACTTTATCCCCAGAATATCCCATCGACCGTAACAAATTAGGGCTGAATCATAAGTTATGGTAGATTTATTGTTCCTTGCCTTAACCAAAGCATTAAATCTAACTGTAAGTTCACATCATCCATCCTGGTGATAGTACACCTAACGCAGGCAACACCTCAATTATATTTTTTTTTCAATTTCCAAGGATGTGAAACACCTTTCATTTACACTGGCTAACCCTATCAGTTACTAAATTTTCTCCCTACCAGTCCTAGCCATCCTTCATGGGTCTCGTGTTACCACCGGCGTACACCGGAGTCTCCGGAGACAACTTGCTGTACATGGTAAAGTCAAATTGGAAAAGGAAATATGAAAGTCAGTAGATTTACACCTGTCGTGAACTCAATAGTCTGATAATGTTTTGAGGCAGACGGACAAAATACGAGCTGCTAGTCAACTCATTTGACGTTTCCAGGAAATTTATAACAGCTACTTGCGTCTCCAAGAAACTTTCTACAATTTACTTTACACGTAACACCGTTCTTTAAATAAGTATCACGTAACAAATTCTAAGGTTTGGTTTTTAAAAGCCAGAAGAAGGAAATTTAAACTCACTTTCACATGCAGTTTCACGACCTGTCCACACTTTCTCGGCACTACACGTGCGGTTCTTAGAACCAGTCAATTCGTATCCTGGAAAGCACATGAAATAACAAACGTGCTCCGTTGTGTTACCCGTACAGTTCATTTTTCCATTGACTGGAGTTTCCACTCGCACACAGGGTCGACCTGTTTAAACAACGTAAAGTTTCGGACATTGATTAATAAGGACTTAAAGATCTAACACGTCAACTTGAACGACGACGACTCTTAAAAATTTCGGCTTATAAAGACACAACAGTTTATTGACCACAGTAATTGATACTTGTGACTTGCTTTATAAGCCCTAAACGCCCCAGTTCTCCTAGAACGAGTGTAGTTTCGTTCACTGGTCTCGTGTTGAATTCAATCTTAAGTGAGCGCTTTTTCACTCCGCGAGCTGACGTCGTCAACAAGACGTAAAAATGGTCTGGGTGATGTTGTATGGAGAACAACGACGGTGCTGAGAATGCACTACAGAATAAAAATCACTCATTCTCTTTGTTTTGCATGAAGAATTCTTTTGTTTAGAAGATGTCGTCGATGAACTTAACCTCGTAGATCTTAAGGTCCCCAATATCAAGTTACGAATGGACACAAAACTAGCTAACTTCAATACTTCAGCCAATATGTAAAATGATTAGCTCAGACGCAATATCACCATTTTTCTCTAAACCCTTCACTATGATTGGTCAAAAACTTTGAGTTCAAACTGCGTGTCTGTCTTAAAGTCTTATTTCCACCTGGCGGAATTTGATGATCAGTAAAGGACCCCTATTCCTGACATACCTATGCAATGCCTTCCATTGGATGACAAGTCAAATCCTGGTCTACATCTGCACCTGAAACTTCCTTGGGTGTTGACGCAATTATGTTCGCATCCATCAACACCTCTTGAGCATTCATTGATGTCTGAATCAAAAAATTAAAAAGATTTGTTAAGCTTTAGATTGTGCTAGGGTAGATAACCCTTGAAACCTAAAAGACATTTTCTTTTGTTCCGATTATATCACGAGAACAACGTCTTGTTCCAATATATCAAATGAAGAAAAAGTAATGGAACAACTACTTCAGGATTCCAAAGATCATATGCTGCATTTCTGCAATAGTAGAAAGGTGCGCCATGCTTACTTGTAGCAGTAATGAAAAACAACCAGACATTTTATTTTCCAACCAATCCAGAAAATGGATTTTTTATCAATTTCAGAATAATGTTCACAATTACTTGTAAAAAACTACGAATGTCTTTGGCGCAGTTACGTGCCTCTCCAGATATCTCATGTGCAGTCTTTCCGAGAACTACTATTATAGTATTTCCCATTACTCTCAAGATCACGTCGCGAATTGTACGAACGGCCTTGAACGGTCAATCATACTGATGTGTTGCATACATATACACACCAAGGAACCTGATGTGCTCTCTTTACTACAATACTTTCCGAGATCTGATGTGGTTTCTTCCCGAGGACTTACCATAACAAGATTTTCCATCAGTTCCAAGATAATATCCGTGATTGCAGGAACAGTTGTAACCACCAACGAGGTTCTTGCAGTTTTGTGCACACCCAGATATCTTCTCTTCACATTCATTCAAATCTGGGGAAAGAAAAATGATAACGTGACATGTCGAGCCAGGTGACCAACTGTATTCAATCAGGTTCTACGACCATACGCATCAGAATGGCCACCAGAATCACAAGAAAAGTCAGCACTACCATAATCACCCACCATCGTCAGAACCCAGAAAACTACTTCCGACAAACGGCGTCCCTTTTTAAACATATTTTTTTTGGATAAGGAATAATTGTTAAGGTTTATTCTTGGTAAATAGACCTTACCGTCGCATGATTTGAAATCGCTTGTATTCAACCGATATCCAGATTTACAGCTGCAGTTATACCCCCCTGGGTAATTGACACATCCTTGATGGCAGCCGTGGATGTTCCCAGCACATTCGTCGTGATCTGTGGGGATCGTGAAATAACTTTTCAAAAATGCACACACTGGCTGGGTGAAGGTGAAGGAAACTTTATTGTATTACGTGAGACATTGTATGAATCACAAGAAATTAATCATGGGCAGGACTAAAGTAAAAACTAAGTGATACAGATTTGAAATAGGCTGATTAGTTATACCAAAGACTTGTTTCCACAATTTCATAGAATTCCCAGAAAGGTCACAACGTTTTTCACGTTTCCCTTTAATTTTAATGACATGTTTCGAAAGATCAACTTCCCTCATCAGGTAAGATGTTACAGCTGTTGAGTAATGCTGTGATGGTACACACCTCAAATGCTACATTAAACCGCTGATGGAGGAAGTACATCTTTCGAAAAGTATTAAACTTAAAAGAAGATCTGAAAGAAGTTATGATATTTATTATAGAACTACATGTCACCTAACTTTATAGAAGCACAGAAATATAAGTAGTCGCCCTTCCTGCATGGCAAAGGATGGTGTGCATTTAGATAACTTTAACCCTCTAAACCTCAAGCCGATATAATCGTCTCGACTTGACATACTGAATTGTCTGGCGTCAGCCAGAGTAATTTAAACAATGATATAAAAGATAAACGTTTGGCGTAAACTTTTCCATGTTTACATCGAGTCACAGAAATACGATTTTCAGCCAATCACTGTATAGTTTTTCGCACCGTCATTTCATAGAAGTTAGTGGGGACGTGGAAACTGCTTTCTACTTCTAAATTAGGATCAAGCGAAAATGTTTGAGCCGAAAATACATTAACGATCGAACAACAGTACACTAGAATTACTTCAACTTTGGTCGTATAGCTACCTGTACAGTTCTTGCCATTGGAAGCTAAAAAGTGTCCTTTAGCACACGTGCAGTTGTAACCACCGGGGAAATTAACACACATATGTTGACAGCCATGATGAAAGCCGCTGCTGGAGTTACACTCATCAATATCTGATGAAAAATGAAGGAACTTTAGACTTTAGAAGTAAAATAGGAAGTTTCATTTATTCTTAAATTGGTCAGTTACTGAGTCATTCTGTCTAAGGAGGACACGAATTTCGGTTTTGGGGTCGAAGGTTGAGTTGATAATGTGACTCAAGACTGATGGCACAACTTTAATAAAAAAAAGTTCCAAGTTACTCTAATCTCTCTGATTGGCAATAGCTAGTGATCTTGGATTTGAGCTAGAGGGGGGAGGCAATTCACAAATCTATACAGTATCTCTTTTTTTAACAAGGTGTAGTCGACATTTTTCTGACATTGCAGTCATCAGACAGAATCTCGGCTTCCCCTCATTACTCTTTTTCTGTGTTCAGTTGTTATGAGGGAGAACTGCTGAAACTATGGAAAACAGTTTAACTTTGCAACCAGGTGAAGAAGACACGATGTAAGAGTGTCACTCTGGTTAGAGATATAGTACTCCTAACAAGTTATCTATTTTGTATGTAAGTTTATATCTAAGTTATCTATCTACATCTCCCCAGAAAACTGGAGTGCAAATATCACACAAAGTATAACAGTACAGTGACCCCATTTCTTTCTATAGTATTATATTTTGTATCATATTTCCACTCGAGTTTTCGCCAGATATCCACATTAAATGGTGACCTAACTTAACATAGATAACTTGTTTGGAATACTATATCTCAAACCACAGTAGCACTCTTATATAAAATAAAAAATGTAGTTAAACAGATGCACCAAAATAATTACAGTTCTCATTATATAGTTATATACCTGTGCAGTTCTTTCCATTGGCAGCTAAAAAGTACCCTTTTCCGCATGTACAGTTGTAACCTCCATCAAAATTGGCACAGATTTGTTGACAGCCATGACGAAAGCCACTGCTCGAATTACATTCATTAAAATCTGATTAAAAGATGAACGAACTTTTAGAGACTTTTTCAGTAAGAACGTAATACTTCAGACATTAAGTAATTTGGTCCAAGATGGATATGAATTTTGTCTTTGTCGTCAACTCTTTCGCGGCCAAATATTTTTGAGGTCTTTTACGTCGATCTACTTAGAATATGATTCTGCGTGATATTTTGATTGCAGACTGAGAGAAGTGTCCCACATGAAAAGTAAATAACTCTTCTGCAGGTATATTCCTTCCACCATGTGAAAAATTGGCCTCCCTTCAATCTCCAACTGAAGTTCAAACTTGACATTAATAATAAGTATATTTAATATTTTCCACAGATGTCCCTTAATGTTCAGTTGTCATGAACTGTTAATCTAAGTCCTAGACAAGCCAGCGCAAGCCTGTACTTTATAATCCAATCATAAAATCGAGTCACATTATTCACTTACCTCTATCACACTGTGAGCCGATCCAACCAACGGTACAGTTGCAAGTGTTAGGTGCTGTACAAGTACCGTTATTCTGACAAACGTTGGTACATATAGCTGGAAAGAAGAGAAAAACAATCCATAAACGTATTTTTATTATACTTTGAGGTAAGTTGATGGAGTTAGTTGTCTAAAGCTTGCACAACTACGAACTTTCAAAACGCAGGTAAAAACGTGACATGTAAAAAGGTTGAGAAACAAAAAAATCCAAGAACAGAAAATCTAACGCCTGCAGCAAAAGTCCTTCGTAAGAGAATAAAACGTTAAGTAGAATAGAAACCAAGTAATCCTCTTTTTTTTAAAATGTCTAGTGTCAATAAAACATCAAATCAAACGCGAAAATCCAAAAACAAATAACCGGTGAGATTTAGATGATAGTAAGACGTTCTTTGTTGTAAAAAATCCATCTGCAAACAGACTGGAGAAGGAACAGACACAGGGGACCATACTGAATGATAATGTGTGTGAATTAAACCCAGCAGAAACGTATGCAAATCAAATGTGCAAGCAAATGTTTTCAACAGCCCACGCTAGACTAAAACTGAAACACGTATTAGAAGAAAACTGAAGCTCATGTAATTTTTTTCGCCACCTGGAAATGGCTTCACTTTTATTAACCATGCAGTCTTTCAATTTGTCACAATGTTGTTTCATACATAAAACAAAAAACTGAATGACGCATGAACGAAAGCTAACATTGAAAAATTATCAAGACCATTCCTCGTCATGGATCAAGTCGAGTATGACAGTGAGAATTATCAAGGCCAAGGTCTTAGGAATTCAACGCTTGTTTCATCAACTTTATTATATGTCCAAGAAGATACTACACTGCAAAAACATCCAACTATTCATTTCTAAACAACTTTAATGGTAGCTGTGAGGCTTGAAAACGATTTTCTGCAGAAATGACGTGACTCTTTCATGTATAAAAACCACTTTCGGTAGATGAACTTAACGAATTCGCGCTATTTGGAGTTATTTGTCTGTTTGTTATGTAGCCAATCAAAATCGAGATATTATAAATATTGTATAGTAAAATGTTTTTACGTGACATCATTTTAGAAGTTGACTGCAAGTACTTTATCCGCAGCAAAACTGCAGCGTTTGTTTCTTATCATAGTGTGAAACGTATCAACAGTGCCTTACGTGTTGTACACTCGTCTCCATTTGCCCTCCACCCTTGCTTGCATTCGTACACTGCCCTTGTCTTTGATTGGTTTCTATAAGCAGTGACCCATCTATAGTAGGACACAGTTCTAAGAAAAAAAGTCAACATTGGTGGTAGAGTTAAAACATCCGAAGCAGTAGTTCAAACATGAGCGGTAGTGCTTTATTAAAAAGGTGCTTTATGTAAATGTGGAGCAACAACAAAGTGGGAAGGGAGGGCAAGTTACCAGATGTTAACCCAAGTCAGCTTGCACTGTCGTAGCCCACGTTTTATGTGCATTTCTCAGAAATGTCGCAACTTTCTTAATACCAGGGAACAAGATTTCTGTTTTTGCAATAAAATCTATGAAACCCTGGCTCTTATAAAACCTACCTACACCTTCTGCGGCAAAAAAACCACCACGAGGCACAGGTCCGTCTGCAAGTCCTTCTGTAAGACAATTGCCTGGTCAATGTTGATACTCTGACATAATACGTCTCATACTTCGTCTGTACATTTTTCCTATAAATGAAAAAAAAAATAAATAAACATTACGCAATCAGAAGACGTGTAGTATTAAACCACAGGTGGGGAAACTTTTCATGCGACCGGGGGGGAACTCATAAAAATCATAAAAATCAAAATTAATAAAATTAGAAAGGATATTGGGTCTTATCTTCGGTCGAAAGTCTAGCTAAAAACGACCTGTATTCCACCCGTTAATGGCTAGCCTTTGCCGAGGGTTTTTGTTTCTGCTATTTTGAATTTTTAATCATCTTGGTCTAAGTTACGACGTTTCAAGGTTGTCGACTTGGCCCTTAGCCTGCACACAGGCTATGACGTAGTACAATGACGTAGGCTACTCGGCGCCATGACGCCAAAACTTGCATCTTCAGTCCGAGGAAAGGCACCCGAAGAACAGTAACACCGGCGCCAACGACAGAGACACAAAAGACAACGTATAAGATGTATTGGTTTATACATAAACAGAGCTCTTCCTGAGTGATCACTTCACCATAACGGTTTCTTAAAGAAGCTTCGAGTATCGAAAACATGTCAGCCAAGTGAGTACCTGTGCTGTTGCGATGGCTACGGGGTCCAAAAAGACTTTCTTTCTGAGAGTTCAGTCTCAAGCAATGAAGCAAAATGATGACAACACCATCATTTTTTCACAAGCAACTGCAATATTCAATTTCCAAAGAATTTGAAAATTCTTTGAAAATCCCGGATGGGAAACTCATATTAGGCGCCAACTTACTGACCCCGCGTTTATCAAGATTCGACACCCTTGGTAGCTCAGAACACTGTCCAATAATAATTCACAACAGAACGTTCTCGATATTTTGAACAGGCACTGAGCCACACAAACTCGTCGCCCAAAGACCACTGGTTGAAAAAAATGTATAGTCACAGCTCATCTATAACGAGCTCATTGTCGCATTGCCATTAAATCGAAGTTTGTCGGTGATAAACTTGTCTTTCACATCCGTCCATTGTAATATGATATTGAATAAGAATACCTGTCGCCCACCGTTTCCCAAGTGTCTTGTGTATCAAACATACCACGGATATTGAACAACTTTACTTCTGCTAACCTAATCCCATAACGAAAATTTAAATACAATAGCCAATCTCAAATCTGTATTGTGGCAATTCTCCGTAACGACAAGATTTTGACTTGATTCAACATCTCATAGCCGTCTGGCGTTATGTTTGTTCTTTCTAATTCGACGAGGAAGTCGGCAGGCCAATACATTCTTATTTTTCGGCGGAGTTCCAATCCGAATTTCCAAATTTCAGTAAAGTATTAAGCATGAAACATTCTTACTCGGATATCATACGCACGGAAAAAAGGGATTGTCCGTAATAAATTTTCAAGATTTGGTCCGAATTTTTAGTAAGGTACGATGATATGGAACGATCTTTCGCGACATTTTAAGTATCTTTATCTATTATGGTTTTCTTATATGGATTAAATACCGGATACCAATAACAGTGGTTAAGCACCTTGAAGCGATTTTGCTTGACAATATTACAGTCAGTAAATTGCATTAAAAATGTCAAAACCTCGCCATAACCTTAGCTTTAATTTGGTTTTCCAGTTAAAACTAGGCAGGCGCTTTCAATACATGTATGCTTCGCAAATCTTGTCGCTCCATCCACTATTTCAATTATGTGAACGACGGGATACCATATTGCAAATACTTGTAAACCAATCCTTCGTATCCATGCTTATATTGACACAAGATGAGTGCAAACAGATATGGCTACTGTTTTCGTAAACCAGCTGACACTGTCATCGTATTTATATCAAGCAGTGCTTCCACTTTGAAGGAAATTTTGAAGAAGTGAAGAAAATTTGAAGGAAATAAAATTTTGAAGGAGTTTTTGACAATTTGAAGAAAATTCTAAGGAAATTTTGATCTAACCTGCACCTTTTAACAAGTTCATTTGTAATGTTGCAGTAGCTGACGTAACACAAACAAATGTTGTTGAACGTAAGGCGATTGTGGAACAATTGCTTGCGGATGACAAAAACAATCCCGAGCGACTTCTAAATTGCTTCCTGAGTCTCAATCGTCATGAATTGCTCTAATGCTGCTGTGAAACGATAAACGACAGAAGCGCAGTCCTTTGAAGCTGATATCTATTTATTGTTACAATTATTGATGTTCTGGGAACTTTAAATTGGTTGACACAGACAAAATACATCTCTTTACTGGGACCTCAACTGTGAATTTGGGATTTTCTGATGGTTTTGTCAGATTAACCGTTTATGTTTCCCGAATTCATGGCTTCATATTCCTGTCAATACTGGTGAGAAACTACATGTCGAATCAACCGCAATTTATACTTTGTTATATTGTTAACACTTTCACCGCTAAAATTTCTCCCCTTGATAAGCAAAATCGTCTGGCGTTTTCCAGAGTAAAATTGTAGAGTTCGTCGTATGTAGGGAAAGTTTTAACCAAACAAACTCCGAAAGTAAACACTGATTACCAAACAGCCTCGTTTCAGTTCCACAGCACTACGTCCTGCCTCGATCAAACGTAACTGAGAGACGCTTTGTTAATTTCAACAACAAAGACATGTTTACTTTTATGATAAATTGTGAAGGAAATTTGAACGAAATATGAGTATTTTAGAAGGATATTTTCGACTGAAAAAGGAAAAATCAGAATAAAAGGAGGAAATTTCGTCGCGGCAATGTGGAAGCACTGATGTAAAGTGCTTCATGGAGCAAGCTTAGAGCTTACGGAAGATATTTTATGAATACAAGAGCAATTTGCTGAGAAAGTCAGGAAGGTGGCCGAGGTATTAACATTCACAAACATTACAGGAAACCCAGCAACATGTTATCGAAAAAAAAATGCTTTTTAAAAAGACAATAATAAACTTATGAAATGCTTTTCTTACTACATACGAAGTCCATGACATTTGGACCAGATGAACCTCAACTATAAATCTGAATATATTTGAAACTAATTACAACTGTGAATTACGGGCGGAGAAACACTGCAGCGAGTGGATGATCTACAATTTCGACGAGAAAAAGAATGAAATGAAGTCTTTGAGGAGAAAGAAAGTGTATTGCGACAATTGGCATGAATCCAGACTAAATTCCGAGTTTAGCTGACAGCCTAATGATGGATCAAATAGCACGTAAGTATAATATCCATCTTTTATTCAGACTGCTATTATTTATACATCATGCTTGGCATCTTAATAATCACGCCATGCTATCACGGAAGTCGTACTAAGGAATGAACCAGGAACTACCCGAGATGGCACAAGCTTAGATATGCCTGAGAGTCGCCCAGAAATATGCTCATCTGTCACAACGGATCAGAGATCTAAAGGGAATTTTTAAAACTAAAGAAAATATAGACGAAAAGAATTGCCGTTAATAATGCAATCATTTTACAATATTCGTTTCCGACACAATCGATGTAATTGAAATACAAGTTTCATTTACTGTTAACCATTATTTTTTTATTTGTAGTTGACTATACGCAAATTCTGAGTATCTTTTATTTTGTCATTTAAATGAAATATTTTTCACTTCAAGGGGCACAAGAAAACGCGGCATCGCACCGCGCATGTGCCTTAGGAGTGAAAATATAAACAAGCCATACGAAGTGTCGTGCAATTGATCTTACAACTGGTTTTGTTGTGTATTTGCCGTGGCTCGTCGTGTGGAAAGTAAAGCTTAAGATAAGCGTTCAACAAAAGCTCCTTTGTACTCGGACAAGTTTACGCACGATTACAACCAAAAACAAGCCACGGTTATATAATTTATATATTTTAATCCTCCTCCTAACAACGTCGGTTTTTGGATACGAGTATAACACCGAGTGACGACAAAAGAAACTCTCTGGTTCGATCCTTTTAACAAATTATTTTGATATTTAGCGTCTACTGGCTACTTTTCATTTCTCTAAGCTTACCCTCCTGGTCGCAGACTTTGAGCGCTCTCCACCAATTCAAAGACGAGCAATAAGAACACAGCAATTCTGGCAATACTCAGTAATTTTCCACACAAACCCATGGCACAGAAACACTGGTCGAATGCACCGCTTCTTTCACAACATACTACCGAACATCTAGCGGTGGCTTTCACGGACCTCTAACCTAAACCACAGGAACGTGTAATCTGGTGAGGTTTTCGGACATGCACTGCGCATACACACATTCAAAACGGAACAGCGAAAGGCCACTGCTTATTGGCTGCCACAGACAATCTGGGGGGCGAACTTTGAGGAAAAGTCGCGTTGACAAACATGGTCAAAGAAATAAACGCAGTGTGAAACCATTGACACTAATCACCACACAGCTTGAGTGCTTAAGGAAGAGTGAACAAAATTATAGTATCATGGATCTTCTGAACAACTTAGGTCAGTAAACAAATCCATTAAATTGAAAAAGTAGCTCTCTCAGCTCAAACTCTCAACTCATTGAACAAATTGTATTGTTGCAAGTGATTTTATGTCATACCCAATGACGATTCAATATCAAATTCAGACATTTTCCCAATAGAAACGGAGCTAAAATCTATTCATTAAAACGATTTTTCAAAGGGCAAGTCTGATCAAAAATACTGCAGTACCATGGCTCTGTGTTCACATGTAAAAAATAATTCTGATGTACAGATGGCGCCATCCATTGTCGAATATCCCAGTGAATTTATTCAAAACATCTTTATATTCCAAGACTTCGTTATCTCGCCAACGCCTCGTTCCACTTTAGAACAACACAAATGACCCAAAACATTTTCCGGATAAATAGTAGAGTCCTATCAACTGACTTAGATTTTGTTCTTTCGTGTCACCATGAGCAACCAGTACTGCTAACAACACCGACACAACCTAGTGGTCTATCCCACTGGCTGCTACGCACCGACTCGTGCCACTTGCTCGGCACACTTTTCACTTTGGGTTTATTTGTACCAAATTAGCTTAACATTCGTGATCTCATCACAGGCACAGGCGAGAAGAAACACGTCCAGACATGCTTGTTTTGGAGACCACGATTGTTCTTCATAGGATTCGATGGAAGAAAATGTTTGTGGCAATGTTAAGAACTGTTTAGACGGGAGATTCTTCTTGTGATTTTTCCCATCCTGAAGCACGCGATTGCGTAAACAACATATCAAAGTATTGTGCCTTATATGTTGTTTGAGGCTTTGCATGGTGGAAATTGTTGGCCGGGGTTTTTTTAGTTAAAAGTTGACTTCGTGGGTTAGAACACGAGTGATTTTTTATCTGAGCTTTCGGTCCGTGAACTCGGGTCGCCGTCCGAGAAGTTGAGAACGTGTTGTTACGTTGTTACAGTATAGCTTTGCACAGATGATCCGCAAGTCAATCCACTTGATCGCATGCGTCAGGAGCCTAAAAATCCCAGCAAAAATCGGTCTTTTAAACAGCCCTTTAGTGGGGATGCATGGCGTTGGTAAACGAAAGAGAATGGTCAAATTTGACATATATATATATATATATATATATATAGACTATGATACAAAATGGCACATTTTATATCATCGTATATATATATGTATATATATATATATATATATATATAGGGGCCAGAGATAGACTGTTATTTCCATAGGAGCAAGACGCGGAAGCAATATTAAGAAAACACTGGATCAAACGCCCGCCAAATTATCAGAATTCAGGCCTCTGCAGAACATCTGATTCAGTGGCGTCGCTAGACATTTCAAAATGGGGGGCACACCACTCGTCGGGAAGAAATTGAGGATGGGAGCACAAAGATTCGGATGCGACTGACAAAACATAGAAACCACGGTGAACCATATTTGTAATGCAAAGTTCATTTTTTATTTAGGCTGTAAAGGCTCGTTTATATTACACTTGCGATTGTGTGCCTCGCGACTGACAGCTTGGAGTATGTATTCAAGTGACGAGAGCATCAAGGAGAAACTGGGACGAATCAAAAGTAGACATCTTCATGCACAGACCGTCAAGGGCTTATTGTATACACCAGGGCCAGGTTGTTCAAAAGAGGATTAGTTTAATTCAGGATTAACGAAAGTGTTGTGGACACCTGTCCGATCACGCTGCTGAGAAAAGCTGGAATTTTCTTTTACATACTTTGGGAACATACAAAAAGATTTCAAGCTGTGAAGTGTTAGCTAGATTGTTCAACCAAAATAAACAAAACCAAAACAACAGATTAACTGGTTATCCTGGATTAACGTTAATCTTGCTTTGAACAACTTGACCCAGGGTGACAATCACAACCTATAAAATCGCACGAATAAACGGACCTTAGGAAGATATTCAATGCAGGATAATTTGGTCTAGTAAATAACTGAGTATAATGCAGCCTACTGGTTTCGGTTTACTGAAGCCCATAATAATTTTTGAAACCACAAATTTTATTTCGCGGGGGGGGGCATGTAAGGGGCCAAGAATAAATTTTTGCGAGGGCACGTTCCCCCTTATGCCTCGCCTTAGCGACGCCACTGATCTGATTGTCTATAGATCAAGCACTTCTGGACAAGCTTTTTTTCTCTCTTCTGTCAATCAAACTAAAAGATGAGTTTACCAAAATACACTAAATGTTTGCCCAGCCACAAACAGGAGTTACACAAGCAGATGAGATGGCACAACAAATGCTCTTATTTTTTCAGTTCCGACCTTGTCCTAGATGCATACAGAACAAAGTCAAGATCAAAATCGAAGTCAATTAACTGGATCTGGTACCCAGCTCCGTCATATCGCATTAGAATGACCTTGAACAAGAGCTTGATAGAATGCATTTCTCAGCCAACGAACCCTGAAGAATTCCATTCTTTATATACTGTAATATGGGAAAATAAGTACAGATGAAATTATTTAGCGGCTTTCGAATGACCATAATGGCCGATTCCTAATGGATTTTTGGTAGGGTCGCGATTTTTTTCTTGATACATATGGTTTATGAATCAATGTATGTATAACCCCCAAAATAAAACAATTCTACCAACACAATACACTTTACTGATAATTAGCAACCTATTTACTATTGTTCTGTGGGCATATATTTTATGGTATTTCTAGCCTCATCGTTGTTTAGAAATCGAAAAGAATTTTCTTTTTCTCGTAGACGAGGTCACAAGGGCCTATTTATAATGACTGTAAAAGAATAGAAATTGGAGAATAACGTTTATAGTACGACGTACGACAATTGTGACACTGTCTCCACGTTAGCAACAAGGACCACGTGAACAGAAGGAAGGGGTCTGCAGTGTCCATTATTTCTCAAACAATTGATATAAAATTGCTCACCGAGCAATGTTCAAAAATGTAGCTGAGTGATGTAAGATTTACAGCACTTGATACAAGTTTAACTTAGCTGATATAGCACTTCCAAAAACATATAAAATATCCCTCAAGTAACATCAACCAAAGAGGGATTTCATAACAAAGATTTAATGCAGCGACACTTCGAATTGATTGTTGGGTGTGCTTTATTCTGCGATGGTAGTACGAGAACGTCAAGGAACAGACGAGAAGGGATGAAAGTATTCGGACTTTGTAAAGTGGAAGATATTTTGAATCAGCAAATTAAAACGTGTTTGCCGTTATTTCGTAACGTTTGTGGTAAAAAAAGGAATAGTTCATTCATTGTTTGTGCTCAGTCAAGTAACAGATGCACTTGGAAACCTGTGAAGGGCACTCAACTCCCACATGCTCTCGCAACCTCCCACATGGATCCATAATTTGGCTGATAGAAAAAAGCATGAACCACTTCTTAATTTTCTATAACTTCATTATAATGCACGACCGGAATGTAAAGTGATCTCGCACCACGAAGATTACAGAAATTTTATTCACTCAAGAAATGAAATCTTAGGCCAGCTGTATACGAAGGCGATTAATTTTAACCCTTTGATCGCCACAGCCCGATATATCAAACACCCAGAACAAAACAAAGAAATGAACGAACAAAGCAAAAACAAAGAGAAATCAAGCTACAAAAGGAAAATTTTCAGGCGTTCAAGGTTCGACCGTAGAAAATATTAACTGTATGGTTAACTTGTCAACTGCAGTCACTAAACAGCATGCTCGTTGGTTAAATACATGTCGCACAAACCGATTCCTTGACATTTCTTAATTTGTGATGGCTCTGAGTACCCACCAACAGTTCCCATTGCGCAAGTGTGTCAAGTAGCGTGAGTGGGCGCGTGAACGCTTCCCGAATAAAGTTTTATCAAGAGCTCTCATAAAAGTGACAAGAGTGAATAAGAAAGGAGGAAGGGTGGTTGAAGGACACACAAGTGAAAGAAAATGAATAAAGAACAATGAGCGTGGGAGCGCATGCGCTTAAAAAAAGAAGGAAATGACCTCCATACCACAATATCAAAGAAGTCTTTGATTTATCAGCTCCTTGCCGATTATTACGTGAGCAAGGCTTCCCATCCAATATAAGTACAAAATCATGAAAACAATGCAATTAGCATGTTTACGTGTTTAAAAGTCACTGGTGCAACCAAGGTGGTAATACGAGCAATTGTCCCCACTCTGGTTTGACAAAGTCGTTGCCCCAACAATATATTTCATATATTGGATAGTCGTCATCAAACTAATTAACAGTGGCCATTCAACAAAAGAATATTACGGTTTTATTGCAGTCGTCATCAATTAGTTTGATGACGAATATGCAAAACAGCCGAATTATCCTCGATTCATATCGTCTTGACTTAACTCGAATCTCCCGTTTTTAAGGGGTTGTTATTCGGATTATGTTTTGTTTTAATACATAAGTCAATATGTATGTTCGCTACTTAATATCTTTTGATAAAAGACCAAAATATACATCTATTAAACTATTTACAATTGTCAATCACTTATTGGATAGACTGAGTACAGTTCTGTTGGTGCCGTATTTTGGGATAGATAGATGGATGGATGGATGGATGGATGGATGGATGGATGGATTGAAAACTTGTTTGAAAACTTTTATTTAATCACGGTTGTTACAACAATTTTAACAATTGGCCTTCCTGTAAGCCGTGAAAATAAATAAATACCTAATATATACACATATATAGACACAAAAAAATAATTTACATATATTTTTCTCTCATTAATTGATGCAGATTACAAAATTTCAGTTTGTTCTTGAATACATTAATAGAAGTTATGCATTTTAATTCGTTGGGTAACAAGTTCCAGAGTTTGGCACCAGTGAAAGCAAAACTATTTCTATAATAATCGGTCTTACAGACAGGAAGGTCAAAATTTAATGCCGATTGTCTTAAACAATAAAACCTTGAGCCGGCATTTTGACAAAAAATCTCTTGCAAGTACCTTGGTGTCAAACCATTCACAATCTTGAACATCATCAAAGCTTTCTGTTCAAGCCTGCGTTGGTATAGGTTTGACCAACTAAGTTTTTTTAATGTTTCATCGCTGCCATGTGTCAAACAAGTGTCCCCTGTTATAACACGGGCAGCTCTGTTCTGTAGCCGTTGCAATTTCTTACTTAGTTCAGATCCAATGCTATCCCACACAATACTACGATAATCAAAATATGGCATTATTATTGACTGATATATTTTATATAAATTTACTGGATGGATGGACAGACAGATAAGGTACATAGGTAGATAGGTAGATAGATAACTTTATTTAAACACGTTAACCTCGTCAACTTAAGCTGATTTCCATAAACAATAGAAATGTATAAGATATACTAAATATTGTAACAGAAATTTATTTACAAATGTATAAGATATAGTAAATATAAGATATAGTAAAAGTAGTAACGGAAATCTTTTCACAGAATGTGTGGTTTCATATGTTATTATCAATAATTTGAGTAGCGATCCTATTTTCAAAGCACGAGAAGGACTTGCTCTGCCTAATTTCTTTGGTAAAGAGTTCCACATGTATGCCCCGTCAAACATGAAACTTCTTTTCATGTTATTGGTACGTGGCAGTGGTAAACATAGAGTACATGAGACGTTCCACAGTTCATAATTTGACATCTCACTTTTGTAGGTAAAAAGTTGAGGAGAGTTAACATTCAAATGAATAAAACCTACAGCAAGTTCGTAGCTAAGGTGCGCGGCAGCCGATGGGTACGCCCATAACTCTCAATTATTGCGCAATCGCCGTTCATCTTCTTGGAAATACTATCCATCACCATTCAGCCGATAGGCCGCCACAATAGTTACAAATTACTCCTGACATGTTCATTAAAGATTTACCGGGCGGAAATCTTAAACGTAAAATGAAGATGAGAGCCCAGCTCAAAATTCGGAGATGTAATATCATTGCTCCTGACATATTATAGCTTACGCATGCGCATTACCAGGTAAGGTGGTCTTGCAGTTGGAAACAAACTTTTGCTTATGCACAATTCAGTCCACCTCCATTTAAATAAGGTTTTTTTTTTATTTAGGAGTACTCCGAAGATGACTTGACAGTGTTTACCATTACTTAAAAAGCTCATTAATAATTCACTTAGAAAACACAAAAAATTCTGGCCCTTAATTAGTATGCTGTAATTCGGATAAAGAATACTGATTAGAATTATGAACTTTTCCCTTCAATTTTCTGGGTTAAAATTCACAGAAACTTCAAAATAACCGGTAACCACGGCCATCTAAATGCATTTGTATTTCAAGAAAGAGGCAATATTCGCGTCCGATCTGTATAGGATTTACTACGGCTCGCCTTGTAAATCCCATACAGATCGGCCTCGCATATTCTCCCTATTACATAAAACATATTAAAAAAGAACAAAAAAAAATCGAATGATAAAGCAATAAGTGAACACAGTTATCACAAAATCCGCACATACATCATAGTAAGCAAGTATCCTTATTTATATTGGCATAACTCCATCAGCTACACTAAATTGTTCTCCTTAGAAGTCCTGTGAGGGCTACCCGCCGTGGATTCACTGTGACTACAGGAGGAAATCGGAGTACGAGGAGAAAACCAGCAATGCTTGGTAGAGTCAAACCGGTATAAACTATGGTATTCTAGTCGTTCCATGTTTTGAGCGTCTCCCCTTAAATTACACGAGGTATTGTTTGGCGTATCATGCTTTGTCAGATACATGACTGGCATCCCCCATTCTTGCATTTAAAGAAAAATCATGAAGACTGAACACATACTCGATATTCGAGTGACCTCATCCATTATAAGATTTAGAAAAACACAGTGAACATGACCTTCCCTTTCGAACATTCTCCAGGGTACAGGCGCGCAAGGATTGAGTACGGATTTACGTTCAGGCGTTAATTTGCATTTGCTCATCAATTTAAATATTTTTATTGAAGGAAAAAAAAGACGGAACCCCCTGCCACCACCAGACTCTGTGACTGTTTTACTCCGCGCATGCATGCGCAGCAGCGGTAGAATAATCGGTTTGTCTGTCATTCTGTCTACCACGCGAAAGGCATGACTTCGCGCCACCACCCGGAGTATGTACTCCACAGTGCATTTCTTGATGCAGGTTGTTTATTATGAAGTGACAGTGGCGGATTAAGCGCGGGACCTGTAACGCTTGTTTTGGGTGCTGTGGCACTGTTTAGGTGTGGGTCTAGCACACTTTTTGGGTTGCCCAACCAAGGACGCAGCTGTGAAAAGGATTTCTAGATCATATTTTCACCCTTTGTTGATTTAATGGCGTTCATCTAACTGGATTATCAAAATTTTCTCGGCGGTAGATGACCCCGAATTACCGAAGCAGATATAAGCTGTGTTATCAAAACGTACACACAATGCACAGGTTCGAGTACAATTTAGAACTAATTCACATTCGTGTGTTTTCCAGAAAAGCTCAAACTGTCCTTGCCCTGCATTGTAACGTAACACGTAAAAAACAAACGCGTTGAAACGCGGCTGCGACGCCGGCTAGTATCAATCTGAAATTGCACCCGAAGCTGTGCATGTTAAACGTGCATAAGATTTCATGATTAACCCACATTCGCTAAAGTCGATTACAAATATCAATTCGAGCGGGATGCGAACTCGCATCTTCGGGTTTCCGAAGAAATAAAAATGTGCATGTTACCTCGTGTTATTATTTACCTAGTGTTATTTACCACATATTATTTACCACATATTATCATTTACCACGCATTATTATTTACCACCTATTATTATTTACCACATATTATTATTTACCACATATTATTATTTACCTATCAAGTAAAGTACCTGTTATGCCTTTTGAGTACGCGACACTAAAATGCCCCGAGCATTACGCACAAGCAATCAAAACAAATTTGGTTATAATTCAATATAACACCAATATACATATGTACAATATATTTCAACTAAAATATCAAAGTCGATTGGAATAATATATAAAGTTCGAAAATATTTCGATATAGGAATTCTGATATTATACTATAATCTGATATTTTCTTATCTATCTTATGGAACAGTTATATGGGGTAATACTTATTCTTCTATTTTGAAACCTCTGCATATCCTTCGAAGACGAGTCTTACGTGCAATAACGTTTTCCCATTTCAGAGCTTCTAGTAAGCTTCTTTTTGAGAAATTACATATATTGGGTATTTTTCAAATAAGTCGGCAACAGCTTGGTGAATTGATTTATGGACATCAAAACAGTTATCTTCCTGAAGTCTTTTTAGACTACTGTACTCCGAGTTCCACCGCCCATAATTATAACACACATTCTGTAGCAACGCAAAATCTTTATCTTCCTAAGTGTCAATTAAATTACGGGAAGTTTGGCAAAAGTTTTCGCGCTAGTAAAGCTTGGAGTTCTCTTCTCCTAGAGATTAAGCAATACGCACATTATGGCAATTCAGAAAAAAGCAAAAGAAGTTCCTGTTGTTCAATCAGTAATTCTTAGAATTTGTTTATGTTTATTCACCCATTAATCGTTGCTTATCTGGACCAAGTTGATGATAGTATTGTATTTAGCTAATTTTATCGTTTATCCGCTATACTGTATACAAGCAAATGTGTTCTAATGATTGGCCTACTGGTACCATTTAAACTTGTGGGTTTTTGCTCGTAAGCTACCACCGCAGATTAAATATGAATTCTTAAATGCATGGCCATAGTGAAGGAGGCAAGTCGAAAAGTTTTAAAACATGTTTACCAACGTTTCGTTGCGGCGTGCAACATCTTTAGAGTATAGATTAGAAAAAACTATGTATATGGATCTATAATTACATACTGGAATAATTAGACGGCTAACCAATAGAAAACTAGGCGACCTGACAGGAAGTGACAGGCATACGGAAGAGGAAAGCATTAGAATAGAGAAAGAGGTATATAAGAGATATTTTCGTTAAGAGACGCTTTGTTTTTTGAAATAAGTAAACTCCCGCGAATGAGAAGTTCAGAATTAGAGGAAGGCCGGCAGGAAGAAATGATGGAAAATTCGTTGAGAGAAACGGCGTGATTAGTCTGGCGAGTATGAGCCTGGATATTAGAAGTAGGAAACAATGTGCTTGCTCCTTTCTTACCCGTCAAAAGCGAAACCCCTATGTGTTCTGAGATTCGAGTAAGGAAGTGGCGCCGTGTTGGCCTAAGTACAATGCTCCACAGAACTGACACGTATATTCTGATACTTTCCTCTTCCGTATGCTTGTCACTTCCTGTTAGGTCACCTAGTTTTCTATTGGTTAGCCGTCTAATTATTCCAGCATGTAAATGTAGATGCATAAATATAGTTTTTTCTCACCTTTGTAAATCTATACTCTGAAGATGTTGCACGCCGCAACGAAACGTCAGTAAACGTGTTCTAAAACTTTTCAACTTGCCTTCTTTACTATGGCGATGAATTTCAGAATTCTGAGCTGGGCTCTGATCTTTGTGTTGCGATTGTGCTTTCCGCCCGGAAAATCATATGCCAGTTCTGTATTTAAATTTGTAAATTCGTGTGGAAATAAATCAACCTGAACCTGAACTTTCACGGTGCTCTGCTTACTTAGCGACATACAACCCTTCAGTTAATAAATAACTAAATGTGGGTATCCCCTGGTGATCATTTTGGCATTTAACTGCAGAAAGAAAGGATTGCCGACCGTACTTTCAAAATCAAGCAGTGTCGTATGTCAGGTATTCGAATATTGATCGCTTTCATAAAAGCAGCGGGTCTTGTAGCAGCCACCATCACGTTCCACTTCATACTCGATTTGCCACGATTTAAAGAGGGCCACAAGACCGACAACATGTCAGCCACAGTGTTTACAACAGATACACTCCCAAAGGATGAACGGCTTATGGCGACAATAGGCAATGGATATGTGGCAACAACCGTGTACAGTGATACCATACACGTGAGCGGTGTTTACAACGGGCGAAGACGACAGCCAAGCCACAGAGCGAGGGTTCCTTCGACCGCGGCAATAAAATGGTCTCTCAAAACCCCAGACACAGTCAAAACGACGTACTTTCTAGATGTCGCCAAAGGTGTATTCGTCGAGCGAAGCGAAGGCACGGGGTTTCAGATAGAGGAGTCGGTTTTCGCGCATCGACGGCAACAACACCTTCTCGTTGTCCAAATCAAGGTGCTCAACTCTCGTAGTGAACCCATGGAGATAAACCTTCTCCAAAACCAAGGGAAAAAGAGCAGTGATATCGAATTTCGCGAAGTTCCCCAGTCTGAAATTCCCGCAGACAGTTCCGGAGTCACGGAAGCGATGTTTGGCGAGATAAACACGACAGAAGAAGAGAACAGTGAAAAGGTTGGGGTTGCGGTGGTATGGACTGCCGTTCCTAAGTCTGTTGTCGTAGAAGCTCGAGCGAATCGCACATTTCATTTCATCACCGCCATTGTCACAAGCCTGAATACGGTTGATTACCTCAAAAGTGCATTCAGTTATCACAAAGAAGGAACTATGAACGTCGACAGCCTTTTGCAGGATCACTCAGAGGGATGGGAAGACCTCTGGAGACTGTCGAGCATTGTGATAGAAGGAGATTTAAAACTGGCGCAAGCGGTGTATGGAAGTTTGTACTACATATTGAGGTGAGGGTTTTCGTAAGATGTCACGGTAATTCCCATTTATTCCCCCCCCTCATTTTCGTACGAGATTTCCTCCCCCGAAAGTTCTCTTGAGTACCTGGTAATGAAAACTAGCGAGTCCCTTTTCTAAGCTTTTACCCCAATTTTATTTCAATGCTAGGTACCTCTCTTAGTGTATCGTCCTCATGTTAAAAATGACGCAAAATCACGTGCGCCAATAGCGGTCCTACAAGACTGTGATATAAAAATGGGATTTAAAAATGGGATGCTGTGTAGGCAGTATAAAACAGCACAAAAAGTTAAAAGGTTCGTAGACTGCCGAATTTATGATGAAGAATTCTAACTTTTCGAGCTATGGCCCTTCGTCAGAGAGTGAAACGAGTTTAGAACTTCGAGAAAGCGGCCAGAGCATGATTCTGATGCTCGGCAATCTTACCAGAGACGACAAATGCACTAGATCTAAGTACGACGCCGGGAATTAAGATTCGGCGATGTAAACAAAACTATCTGGCGAGTTTAAAGCGGCAAACAAACAACGCAAAATCAATCTGATATCTTGGGATAGTGAGATAGTCACCTTAGTCGACTGACCTATTTGACGTACCCCAAATCCGCCACTGGACACGCTTGTTTAAAAAAATGGTGAGCATCCGTGGTTTAGTGCCCAAATTCACCCTTAGTTATCTTCCCTTACAAAAATTTCACTTGCAATTTCACATATGAAAAAGCAGTATTTTATGTGTGAATTGTTTCAGTTCCATATGTGGAATGAGGATTTCATATACGGAATGAATATGTTCGTATGTGAAGGTTCCATTTCATATGTGAAATACCTGTTTCGTACACCAAGATTTCACATGTGAAATTTTGAACCAGATTCATTTCACATGTGAGTTGGGTGTTTCATAGGTGAATAGGTTCCAATTTCATAATTGAAAATAAAATTTCAGATGTGAAAATATTCCAATTCCATATGTTTTTCACATGTGAAATGACGTGTGAAATTTTCGCAGGGCTTCGTATTACTCAGCTTCCATTTTGTTTGCAGCTCCATCCGGGACTCTTGGTCCTATGGACTAAGCCCTGGCGGTCTGGCAAGTAACGATTATTGGGGACACTCTTTTTGGGACACCGAAACTTGGATGTACCCAACGTTGTTAATGTTTCATCCAACAATTGCCCGAAGTCTCCTTCTTTACCGTTATCAACGCATGGACGCCGCACGTCAGAATGCTGCGAGTCATAAAGTCAAAGGTAGGTTGAAGACAAAGCATGGGAAACCAATAAAAGCAAGTACTACAGAGATTCCAACAGCCACAGCAGCACTAACAACAAAAGCCAGAACTACAACACGCATAGAACAACTGCAAAAACAACGCTGAACAATGGCAACTGGAACGTCACCACCTCCAAACGAGAGCAGCAACAACAGCAACAACAAAAACACAACAACATAACTACAACAATAACAACAGCAACAACAATTACAATTTCTACTCCAGTTCCAATTTTTATTACGATTACAATTTCCATTGAAATTATAATTTCCATTAGAATTATTACCCCCATTACAATTATAATTAATAAATTACAATAATAATAAAGTAGTATAAAAATTTAAAAATTATCATCTTAATTACAATTGTAATTTCTATTACAATTATAATTTCTACTACAATTATAATTTCCATTAAAATTATAATTAATTAATAATAAAGTAGTATAAAAATTAAAAAATTATCATCTTAATTACAATTGTAATTTCTATTACAATTATAATTTCTACTACAATTATAATTTCCATTAAAATTACAATTAATTAATAAAGTAGTATAGAAATTTAAAAATTATCATCTTAATTACAATTGTAATTTCTATTACAATTATAATTCCTGTTACAATCATAATTTCTACTACAATCATAATTTCCATTACAATTATAATTTCCAATACAACTATAATTTCCATCACAATTACAATTTCCATTACAATTGTAATTTCCAACAACAGTGACAACAGCACAACGACAACAACAACTAAAAGAACAATAGCAACAAGAACATCAAGAACACACAGACATATCAAAAAACACAAAACTACTGCACAACTAAAATGAAAAAATCCATTAACCAATCCCAAAACAACAGGAACGACAACAATAGCAACAAGTAACACTGGACTCTTGGAAGTTGTCCTTTTCTGGACCTCGATGTAGAACAGCTCAATTAGTTGATAGGGTTATCCACTACAAATAAATAACTTTAAATTTATGGATATAGCAATATTACCCGTTATTTCCTCCCAAAGGTACAATGTTCCCATGGGAGAGTGCTTTCACTGGTTGCCCGGTGTGTCCGGAAGAGGTCTACTCAAACTTCGAAATTCACGTAAATGGCGACATCGGTTTCGCCGTTGAACAATACTGGATGGCAACGGGAGATAGTGATTGGTTAAAGGAAATTGGAATTCCTTTAATCCGAGGCATAGCCGAATTCTGGTCAAGCCGAGTGACGTATGACCAGGAAAGACAGGAGTACGTCATTAACGCAGTTATGTGTCCTGATGAGTACCACTCTAACGTGAACAACTCCGTTTTCACCAATGCCGTCGCAAAACGCAACCTCGAATTCGCGTCCGCAGTCGTACCATCAGCGCCAGCGACCTGGTCAGATATTGCTAGACGCATGCGCATCCCGTTTGACGCCAGCCACCAGTTTCACCCAGAATACGACGGGTATAATTTAAACGTTACAGTCAAGCAGGCCGATGTAATTTTGCTGGGATATCCTTTGATGTACAACATGAGCCGACAAGTGCGCGAGAATGATCTGAGTATCTACGAACCACGGACAGATCCCGACGGACCGGCGATGACGAAGGCGATGTTTGCCGTTGGTTGGCTGGAGCTGGACGACGTTGAGAAGGCGTCAGCGTCGTTTGAAGAGAGCTACAAAAACGTGCGCGAACCATTCAAAGTTTGGACCGAATACCCCTCCGGGGGTGGAGCCGTGAACTTTATCACCGGGGCAGGGGGTTTCCTTCAAGCACTTGTTTTTGGATACGGAGGACTACGATTGTACCCTGAAGAAATCCAACTAAATCCGAGGCTCCCCAGAAGCTCGACAAAGTTATGTCTGCATGGTCTTCACTACAGGGGGAGCTCGATTAATATTACTATAGGTCCGTACGAGACCGAGGCTTGCGTAACTTCAGCGGCGATAAACGCGAGGCTGCTGGTACTCAGAGCAGTAGATAGTGGAGAAGAACATAGGTTGGAGGTTGGGCAAAGGGTAACCTTTAAAAATGGACTCGTGGTGATCCGGGTTCACCAAGAAATGGCGATATTACCATGAATATAGTAGAGTGAAAGAAAGAGACTGCTTTATGTTGCTAGTTGTTACTGAAGAACTATACAGATAGAAGGCTAAATCATGCTTAGAAAGTCAAAATGTTCTGTCACTCTTTCAACATCATCAATACAATTCAAAGAAACCTGCATATCTCAACAACAGAGGCATATCAAAGAGCTTCAAACCCCATTCATAATCACTCCAACAGTTCTTTCAAAATAAAGAAGACGTAATTTTCGGTTCATGTGAATATTAAATTGGCAGACACTTTCATTACCATAGTTCAATCAGTAATCTGCAACCTGTCTCACATGCAAGCCCCAAAACTCCGTAGCGTGATGGTGCTGGCCGATTTTCAGCACACTTGGGCTCCCCAGCACTAAGCCTGCCGTCAGATGGGCCATCGCTGTTGGCTTATGATTCAGAAAATTGAGTCGTTGTTAAGTTGTTTTGGGACGGGTGCCGTTATCGATATCATTTTGGTCAGGATTCCTTTTCTAGAAGGAAACAGCCTCTCTTAACACAGACAGCCTTTCCCAAGCAGAACAAATAAAGTAGAAGCGGTTTTAAAACAATCAAATCAATGCTTCGTAAGTAAAGTAAACGCTGAACTACATTCTTATGATACTTAACAGCTACTCGTTTTTTCCCGGGTAGTTCATGCCAGTAGGCAAGTGACATAAACGAAACAACAGCTAATGAAAAAATACTTAGTAAATAACAGTTCTGTATAACCGCCACAGGAGACATACGTCACGCCGTTGATAGTGGACATCCGTGCGAAACTTTGCTTCAATTAAAACAGTCCTTTGCGTCGTTAATGTACATAATGTATCACGTACAGCATTGAGTTCCAAGTGTGTTTACTTGGCACACATTTAACGAAACATGTTTTGATGTAAGCTCAACATGACAAAAACATTTAAATTCAAAGACTTACAAAAGATTCTCGACATCTTCAGGCTGAAATTGCTTCTTTAAATGGACACGGCACTTGGACGTTCTGAAGGAGATACAAAGGATACGGGCTCAAAATATAAATACAGAAACAAAACTAGTTTGCTTGACCCTTTCCAATTAGAAACGTCTTCTCATGGTGAGTAAAATCGTCTGGCGTTAGCCGGAGTAAAATAAGTTGGATTTGAACCAAAAAGAGTTAAGCACACGATAGCTTGACAAATGTCTTTGTTTCTGTATGACATTATAAACGAAAGGATTTTTTTCAGTTTTCGTACTTTGAGCTGGGCATACAAAGATTCACGAAACACTTAACTGTATTGTAGACTATTTGCACTCATGTACAAAACAGCCCAGCTGGAGAACAATTTTGAGGTTCCGACGTCCAACAGATCGAATAATTTATGGAAACTCTTTCGTTCATAAAGATTTTTCCTCCAACAGGGGAATGATTGCTTGTGGTCTACAGCATATTGAAGTCTAAAATCGATTAACCATTTTCCCTGCAAAATTGCAGCAGACGTGAAAACGAATTAAAGAAGACAAGAAATTCCCTGAAACGGACCCTACAGTAAACATTACAAAACCAACAGGACAACGACTATCTTCAGACCAAACCGACGCACTAAAGCTCGGACAAAGACATGGTTCAGCGACGAAAGCCAACCAACTCAAAACCTCTATAGTAAAGTAATATGTCCACCGATAGACCAAATCGGAGAATATTTGTTTCCCGCTCTTATTTTCCTGTTCAAATATTTGATAATTCACGAGAGAGGCTACTTTGGTTTCCTTTTTTATCACACCTACGTGGTGCGAATTGGGTAGCAACAAGAAGAAATAAATGCCGTTTTGGTCCGGAGACTGTATTTGTAAAGAAAAACAAGCCGTTGTAAGTAATTGAATTCTGGATACCTTGGGAATCAAAATAGGAAACAGTTTGAATCTCCCGTAGGTGATAACGTCTTTTAGGACTGTAAGGAATGGTAGCTAGAGCGCTGTCTACAATGTACCAGTCATGATAGGACATACAAAAGAACGGAAACTGCAAAAAGTGAAACCATACTTATTTTGGACGTTTCGACTATCTTGTGGTCATCATCAGGAATATTGAGTGCTGTAAACTAGTATTGTGATGATGACTACCGTTACATGTATGAGATATACTTGGCAGTATATATTTTATTATACATCATAGTAGATATTATATTTAGGATATATTCGAAACCTTAGTTAACCTTGCTTTCATGCAGGAGTAAGGAAATAGTTTATACCTAAAAACGCAACAGGAAAACGCCTTGGCCCACAAGATAACGTAACGGACATCCTGTGCTGGAACAAGTTTGACACATCCTTTAGCGTAAGGGAAATAAGTCATAGTCTATAGTTTCTTCCCCTAGCTAAACGTATAAAAGGCAGAGCACAACTCAACAGTGCATGTATTATTCATAAGGCGTTAGGCTGAATAACATCATCACGAACCGAAGAAGAAAGTTACGAAGAAACCGAACCATAAACTCAAAGTCTTAAAAGAAATTATCAAAGTCAAGAACCAAAGAAATCAACAGAACCGAAATCCAAAGAGCGTACGGAGTGATAAGAGTTGTGCTCAGTCTCACGGCAGTATATACAAAGAGATAAGTTGAACGGTTAGTCAATATACCAGTATAATACATACTTCAAGGTTAGAAAATATAAAGACGCTAATCTTTAAGCAATTCAAATATAGTAAAATAAATAGTTGAAAATATAGCTGGTTTTGTATTCTTTGTTGCAAGCAAATTGAACCAAAAGCAGCCACATGAATTTAATAGGGACCGGCTCGTAACACTACAAGGTAGTCAAAACGTCGAAAATAAATATAGTTTCACTTCTTAGAGTTTCCGTTGTTTTGTATTTTATTAAAATACTGGGTGGTTTCCGAAATTTATGATAAGACATGCTACCGCAAAAAAAAGCATGCGACATTTACGAACTTGATCAAATTTATACAATCACGTAATTATAATTTATAATGAATTTCAAATTAGTGATCACAATACCCCAATATCAGACAAAAGTAGATCCAACTCAGTTAACTTGAAACAAAAACCTTCGCAGTCAGTAACTTATATCGATCGGTTTCTTTCTGACTCGAAATTCGAGGAGTCACGTTTTATGGCGACAGCTTTAAAATTTGCATTACTAATTAGTTAATCGCGTTTTTTCGACCAATTTCCAAGTGCAAACTAATATTAATCAAACTTAATCGCAATTGACATTTACAGTATAAATGGCAAGGTTGAGTGACTGAACCCAAACGATTCTATTGGCTGAATTCTTGATTATTCCAAAAAATACCAATTGTGTGGTGCAGGGTGATTCTGCATAAAAGTGAACAAAATAAATCAAACAAACATTTTCCACACCGTCTTCGTCGACTGACTATGATGCTGGGAGAGAGAACTAGTTATTTGAAAATCATGAGAGGTGTTACCTTGTATTCGTTCTTCGTGATGAATTTGGTTACAGTGGCAACGGCTACACCTGTATCTCGACCAATTTACAACATAGCACACATGATCAACACACGAAGCCAGATCGACAAGTGGTTGAGTTATGGCGCCAACGCCATCGAAACCGACGTAACATTCGAAAAGGACGGCACTCCTAAGTACCTCTATCATGGCTTCCCCTGCGATTTCGGCAGGAACTGCTTCCGATGGGATTGGATCAACGACTACATCACCGCCATTCGCGAACGAACAGTCCCTTCGAGTCCGAAGTTTAACCGGGGCTTCGTCCTAATTATGTTCGACGTGAAGATTGCCGATCTCAACAAAAACGTTTTGTGGACGGCTGGAATGAAATTTGCGGACATTGCCTTAATTCCCCTGTACAGCGACACATCAAGTAAACTGAAAGTAACGTTCAGCATTTTAGACTTTAGTCTCAAAGATTTTATGAAAGGCCTGCTGGCTCGTCTCAAGCTCAAACGACCTGATATCATATCCAAGATCGGCTTCGAGATAAATTCAGAAAAGAACCTGACGGATCCCCAAGACTTGGAGGAAGCTTTTAAGAAAATAGGCGTCACTCCTGGGCACATGTGGTTGAGCAACGGCGTCACCAATTGGTTCATTCCGGTCAAAAAATCGAGTATCAGAAAGAAGCTCATTTCCCTGGTTAACTACAAAGATAGTTCGGATGGTTATGTTAGCAAAGTCTACACATGGTCGGTCAATTTAAGGTCCACGGCAAGATTTTTTTTGGAAACAGGGATCGATGGAATCATTTCTAACAACCCGCAAAATGTCATCAAGGCAGTGAATGACATTAACGGAGGCCGGGGAAATGGAACTCCCGGAGAAAAGTTCAAGTTAGCAACCCTGGAAGACAATCCGTTTGAGCGTGTGAAGGGACATTAAACGATCAGGATTTTTTTTTGCATGTCTAACTTTACATTGAATAGTTTTGTATATCTACGCTGTCTTTATATTAGTTCTGTTTAGCCCACAAAGTGATGGGAAGTTCCCATGTGATTTATTCAGCAAGCTAGGAAGCAAATATGACAAGATCTTAAAATGTGCCTATGATTTTCTTTTGAATCATATATTTGTCAACTGTAGAAGATCCTCCTCTTGACGCTAATAGATGTGTAGGGGAGTTTTTTGAATTTGCATGAAAGTTATGTAAGCGTTTTAGAGTGTTTGGTTTGGTATTAAAAAACGTATTAATAATTCATGAGTAAAATACATAACCGTGTCGTGTCTTTAGTATGTGATAAAAACACGCTTGCTCTTCTTCTCCAATTTTCTCGTCTTAGAAAACATTAATTTTCAAACTTTCTTCGCGAATTAGCGTATTAAGCTAGGGGGATGTTTTTTAAGCGATTTAAAGAACTCGCTGTACGTGCTTTATCAGATCTAAAACATTCGGCTATCACCTCGTGTTTTAAATCCGATAAACCACTTCCGCTCGGTTTTTAAACATTGCATCACGTACAGTCTTGATCAGCACATCACAGTACAATCACACACAGTACAATCAGCCCGTAGTTGTTCGTCCATAGCAAATGGACTTCGTTGTTCCTGGTAGTGCTATTCTAGCTCGAAACAGCGTTCGATGGCACATGCCATTGTTCAAAAGCCACGACTAAATTCTTTAGTTGAATTTCACTTTTTTTTTGCGGACGTACGTTATGGACTGCCGTATCAACTGAATGCCTGTTTCAAAAGTAGTATAGCAATGAAGCGAAACCATTGACTTTAACACCGTTTACACTGCTAACATTTTCGGCACAGTACGGCTAAAATTTTGGCACGGATGCCGCTATTTTTGGGCACGGCACGGGCGATTTTCACAGTGTAAATGGTGTGCACCTCTTAAAATTTGGTTCCCGTTGTCTGAAAATTTAGCCGTGCCGAGCACCTACAGTGACTCGCAAAAGTATTGGACACATAGGATTTTTTAAGAAAATAATAACTTCTCTTGTTGCTACTAACCTAAAACTTGAACTGAATATAGCAGATGTTTAGGATAGACTATGTATGAGGAGAAACAAAGAATTGTTTGCTCACACAACAAATTGACAAATACAACAGAAAGTAACAAGCAAAAGTTTAAGACACATGTGAATAAACAGCGTTCAATACTTAATGGCGTATCCCTTATTTGAAATTACGGCTGTCAGACGTTTGGAATAGTTTGAGATGAGTTTCTTGCAGAAATCAGCACTAATGTTATCCCACTCCTGTCCACAAATGTCCTTGAGATCATTCAGGTTTTGTGGATTCCTCTGATGAACTCGAAATTTAAGCTCCCTCCACAGACTTTCTATCGGATTTAGATCAGGCGACTGACTAGGCCACTCTAAAACCCTTACTTTCTTTGCCTGAAGCCATTCCTTCGTTTTCACTGTAGTATGCTTGGGATCGTTATCTTGCTGAAAAATCCAACCTCTCGGGAGCTTGAGCGATTTTACAGATGAAAGCATGTTTTTCTTTAGTATTTCGCAGTACACAGCATTATCCACTGTTCCTTCGATGAAATGTAGTGCGCCCTTACCACTGGAGGAAAAACAACCCCAAGCCATTATACGTCCAACACCATATTTGATTGTGGGGATGGTATTTTTGGGGTCATATGAAGTACCCTCCTTTCTCCAGACGTGTCTCGGGCTGTTGCCACCGAAAAGCTCGATTTTAGTCTCGTCGGACCATAATATTTTATTCCAGAACGAAGCAGGCTTCTCGAGATTACGATTGGCAAACTCTAGACTAGCCTTTACGTGCCTGGGCTTCAGCAGAGGGGTCTTTCTAGGAGTCCGAGAATGCAGCCCTACCCGGTGGAGTGTACGATTAATTGTATCCTTGCTAACATTTGTGCCAGCTGCCTGCAGTTCCTTCTGAAGTTCTCCTCTTGTTGTGCATGGCTTGTGCATCACTTTCCGAACAATGGATCTAGCTGCTCGTTCACTTACTTTACGAGGACGCCCTTTTCGAGGCAGATAGGTAGTCAGCCCATGTTCCTCCCATTTCCGAATGATGGCCCCAATCGTACTAATGGGGATCTAGAGCACGTCAGAGATCTTTCGATATCCCATTCCACGATTATGATGGTCATTTATAACTATACAAGTTGTTGAGAGAGCTCCTTTGTCTTCGCCATTCTGAAAACCTTCCCATTTGACAGCCAAATCTTCAATGACCATTCAAAGCACACGGAGACGTCATGGTGCATGGTATGCTCTGATTGGTCGGTGGAGATTTGCAAATTAATATGAAAGAGACTTCAGTCCAAAACTGCAATTTTTATCCTGCTGTATTTATATTTTCAGAATGTGTCCAAAACCTTTGCGTGTTACTTTCAGGTGTATTTGTTGTGTGAGCAAACAATTCTTTATTTCTCCTCATACATAGTCTATCCTAAACATCTGCTATATTCAGTTCAAGTTTTAGGTTAGTAGCAACAAGAGAAGTTATTATTTTCTTAAAAAATCCAATGTGTCCAATACTTTTGCGTGTCACTGTACGTATATCTAGATCTCGGCACGGCTAATTTGCCGTGCCGTGCCCAAAATTACCCGTTCCGTGCCCAAAATGCTAGTGTAAACGGGATTTTAGACCAAACAGCCATAGAACGTTCCAAACTCAAATGGCCGAGTACTCTCAAGAAAGCGAATCTCGTCTTTGTCACATTGTTTGAGCAAAATAAACGATGGTCTTGCCCTGGTCAAACTCTTTCATTATAAACGTCACGTTGCATAATGAGTTGCTGGGAAACCGTGTGTACTGTTGGAATTACTCAATTATATCACGCTAAACCTCGTTTGTTTACCGTCGTGGTCTCGTGGGACAAAAACACCCACATGCACAGTTTAAAGTGACTTCATTAAATAGGCTCTGGTGGTACAGCTGTACTGCACGTGTCACTCACCACAGTTACTAGGGCTCGATTCACGTTAAATGAAGTTATCTGATTAAAGTTACTGGTGAGAGGATTGTTTTCCAGTTTGACTCTATCAGGTAATGCAGGTTTTCTTCGGCTGCTCCGGTTTCCTACTGTAGTAACACTGGACTTATGAGAAGTGGCCCTCATTGGATCTATAGTAGGGGTAAGACGGAGACTAATAAGACCTATAGTAGGGCTAAAATTAACAACTTGTCGGTGAGTTTCTACTGATAACACATTTATATATTGTACAAACTATTGATTTGGCCAAGAAAGATAATAGACTCTTATCTCCATGTCAAATCTAAAAGTAAACCGTTCCTAGTCAGTTGCTGCGGTTATTCTTGCGAAAAATAGCATGATGTTTTCGACCTTCAAATAAGGAAATTATGAAGAGGGCGTGGTCCTGGCCCCTCTGGTTTAGCCCTCCTGTCGGGGACTTTAGCTCCTGCGTCGGCGAATTCCTGGCCCCACCGTGACCTATACGAAGAACAGCTTAGTTAGCTGATGGGGTTATCCAGTATAAATAGACACTTTAATTTTTATTTTACTTCGACGATATCTTTAATCTCAGAACAGATCATTATGCAACGTGACGTATGCACAGTTTTACTCAAATATCAAACAAATCTTAATATTACAAAAACAGAGTGAGCTATGAGACGGCTTTAATGGCCAGTTTTTATAACTGGACGTGTTCTGTCAAATGAAGTCAGTTCCTTCTGAACTTGTTCTCTCGCTTTGTATACACTTCAAAAACTATTTCAACACAGCAATATGCCATTAAAGTATTCTTTGGGACAGTAACATCCACGTTTGACATAGCGTTCATCTATCATCCACGTTTGACATTAATGCGACTGCGGTGAATGTGGGAGCTTGGAGATATCTTAGACGATCAATAAATGTTCATCAAGCCCTAACCTAAGAAAAACAATTTCTGAGCCCCAGATGTGGAGCCCAGGTGAAAGTTCGACATATGTGCGGCCTAAGCGGTAGCTACGATATATTAATAATGATTTTAATGCGACAAAGTTGGGAACGTGAGAGTTTGGAGATATCTCAGATGATCAATGAATGAGAATAAAGGTCGCCATGTTTATTAGCACCTCGTTCAGTGGCGTAACAGAACTACCGGGGGCCCTTAGGAGGTTTTCGCTCAGGGGCCCCCGTCACTCCCCTCAGTACAGACATATTTCAAGACTTTAATCTGTATTTTCTGTACGGATTCATCGGGGGCCCCTCAGAGGTCGGGGGACCTTAGGAGTTGCTCTAACCCTAACCATAGTCCGTTACGCCACTGACCTCGTCTAGTGATCTACCTCCTTAACAATGAGTACAACTTACCGGCTGATCTGACAACCTTACACCACAATTCCAAGTGTTGTCAAATGCAAGACTGTCAATCCATTAGTGCCATGGAAATGCCACGAGAAATTGAAGTGTCTGAAGAAACTATAATAAAAAATATAAAGGTCAAGAATCGATAGTAAAGCCAGAGTAGACAAAGGCAACAATACCCAGTAAAGAGTCACAGTAACCTTCCAGCTGGCGGATAAAGATATAACTCCGGCATGGGTTTGGGTTCAGAGATTCAAATGTCGATGTAGATATAGATGTAGATGTGGATGCAGACGTAAATGTGGATGCAGACGTAGATGTGGAAGCAGACGTAGATGTGGATGTGGAGGTGGAGGTGGATGTGGACGTTGATGTAGACGTAGACGTAGATGTAGATGTAGAAGTGGATGTAGATGTAGATGTAGATGTGGAAGTGGAGGTGGAGGTGGATGTTGATGTGGATGTGGAGATGGAGATGGATGTTGGTGTGGGTGTGGATGTTGATGTAGACGTAGATATAGATGTAGATGTAGATGTGGATGTGGATGTAGATGTGGATGTGGATGTGGAGATGGATATGGATATGGATGTTGATGTGGATGTGGATGTGGATGTGGGTGTGGGTGTGGATGTTGATGTTGATGTTGATGTAGACATAGATATAGATGTAGATGTAGATGTAGATGTAGATGTAGATGTGGATGTGGATGTGGATGTGGATGTGGAGGTGGATGTGGATGTAGATGTAGATGTAGATGTATATGTGGATGTGGATGTATATGTGGATGTGGATGTATATGTGGATGTGGATGTGGAGGTGGATGTGGAGGTTAGAGGTGGATGTGGATGTGGAGGTGGATGTGGAGGTGGATGTGGATGTAGATGTGGATGTGGATGTGGATGTGGATGTGGGTGTGGATGTGGATGTGGATGTGGATGTGGATGTGGATGTGGATGTGGATGTGGATGTGGATGTGGATGTGGATGTGGATGTAGATGTAGATGTGGATGTAGATGTAGATGTTGATGTTGATGTAGACATAGATATAGATGTAGATGTAGATGTAGATGTAGATGTGGATGTGGATGTGGATGTATATGTGAATGTGGATGTGGATGTGGATGTGGATGTGGATGTGGATGTGGATGTGGATGTGGATGTGGATGTGGATGTGGATATGGATGTTGAAGTAGATTTAGATGTGGATGTAGATGTAGATGTAGATGTAGATGTGGATGTGGATGTAGATGTGGATGTGGATGTGGATATGGATGTTGATGTTGATGTAGATTTAGATGTAGATGTGGATGCGGATGTAGATGTAAATGTGGATGTGGATGTGGATGTGGATGTGGATGTGGATGTGGATGTGGATGTGGATATGGATGTTGATGTAGATTTAGATGTAGATGTAGATGTAGATGTAGATGTAGATGTGGATGTGGATGTGGATGTGGATGTGGATGTGGATGTGGATGTGGATGTGGATGTGGATGTGGATGTGGATGTGGATGTGGATATGGATGTTGGTGTAGATTTAGATGTAGATGTAGATGTGGATGTGGATGTGGATGTGGATGTGGATGTGGATGTGGATGTGGATGTGGATGTGGATGTGGATGTGGATATGGATGTTGGTGTAGATTTAGATGTAGATGTAGATGTAGATGTAGATGTAGATGTGGATGTGGATGTGGATGTAGATGTAGATGTGGATGTGGATATGGATGTTGATGTTGATGTAGATTTAGATGTAGATGTAGATGTGGATGTGGATATGGATGTTGATGTAGATTTAGATGTAGATGTAGATGTGGATGTGGAGGTGGAGGTGGAGGTGGAGGTGGAGGTGGATATGGATGTTGATGTAGATTTAGATGTAGATGTAGATGTAGATGTGGATGTGGATGTGGAGATGGATATGGATGTTGATGTAGATTTAGATGTAGATTTAGATGTAGATGTAGATGTGGATGTGGAGGTGGAGGTGGAGGTGGAGGTGGATATGGATGTGGATGTGGATGTTGATGTGGATGTGGATGTGGATGTGGATGTAGATGTGGATGTAGATGTGGATGTAGACATAAATGTAGACATAGATGTAGACATAGATATAGACGTAGATGTAGATGTAGAAGCAGGTGATGAGCCCTGCCCCTTAATGAGTTAAGACCCAACCAGGACCAGTTACAACAAAAAAAAAACAACCCTTGGGACTTAGGCTGGCAATCAAACCTATGACCTTGTGAGTCTAGTGTAGTGTTCTGCCTGCTGAGCTACAAAGGCCATTGGTAAGAGTTTGGCCATGAGTTCTGTATCTATAATTGTGGTAGGAAAAAATCAAGTGAAGGGCCTATTGAATAAATATTTGATATTTATCCTTATTGTCATGAAAAGGAGTTTGCAATGGGCAAAGGAAATTTTCATGTGTTGCCAATAGTTTAGAAAATGTGTTGAAACTTCAAAACAAAAGAAAAAATAAACAAACAAATAAATAAATGCACTTGCTGGTTTTTGAACAATATACTGACTTACCAAAAAAGAGAGGAAATGAGAAATGGAAGAAAGTAAAGGAGGAATGCAGGAATGACATGACATTACAAATGAACAGAGGTACAAAAATTGTTGAAAAGCCAGGAGAAAACTAATGAACTCATCAAGAAAACAAGGGAATGAACAAAATACATAAACAAAGAAGAAAGAAGAACTATGTTTATGTGACTACAAGTTGCTTTAGTTGTATTCCAATGAACAAAAAGCTGTATTCGGAGCTAAAATAGAGAGTCTAACTTCTTTAATAAGTTTTCAAAATGTCACTGGAACTTACAGTTTAAGCAACAAAAACAGTGGCTGTACCCTGAAGTATTAAAACTGCATCACAGAAGGTGAATTCACAATACATCTGATACAACTATGCACTCTGAACACACAGCTCATTAATATCTTCATTACAGCAGATGCTGAAGTATTTTGTACGAAAAAAATTGCCCCAGCATGCAAAAAATTGTCCCGTGTAGTTGCACTTTTCTCTTTTTACAACCTACTCACAACCACTCCCATCTTCGGTCACAGGGTCGGGGGTACAGTTTACTTTGAATTGTGCATCAGCTTGAAGTTTACACTTGGTTTTCTGGTCTGTTCGGCTTTTTTTAATAAACCTAATTGTTCACTAAAGAATCTAGTTCACCCAAAGAACGCAAATCCCCCAAAAGGGGAAATGGACAAATTATTTTCTGTACGTTACAAACCTGTCATTCAAGTGAAACTATCATGTGACGACAGTCCATTCACTTCTATCATTTTCGACTGAAAAGACCAAAAATTTGGTTCAAAATGTTGAATCAATTTGAATCCAGCAAAGGACGGACAAAATGTAAGCCTTTAACGGGATAATTTAGGTTGATTTATGATAACGGAATAGAACTTTATACTTACAAAGTAAATGTACAGTAGCTGAGCAATTGTTCTGAGACATCTGTTTTCCCGTTACCTGAGTCTGGGATGGGGATTGGGTACCAAATTTGTGTTACCCCCCTGGAAAAAAGTGTGAAATGTAAACGGAAACAAAATGGCGGATGTTACGGGAATTAGGTAAGTAATAAATTATCGCGGTTTAACCCAACCTTTCTGGTGTTTTGGTCTCACTCGGAACAGTCTGAATGACATAAATTCAACATAAACAACTTTTTAAGAAACTGATTTAACTCGTCTAGCGAAGATACTCTTTGTATAGCATATACTTTGCTAATTTAAAAATCATTGAAGTACAAAATTAGATGTTGTTCGCATTCACAGTTTATTCACAATTAATTAACAGTATTACATAATCTGATGTTAGTCAATGTATTTGCTTTTATACAAAATATATTCCTGAAGCATTGGGTAGTTTATTAATCCGAGTTATTTCATCAAGACCTGATTATTCTAAACGTGATTAACTCTAATACAGGATCAAAAGACCAATCGCCTGTTCCGTTGCCGATTTTAGGCTTCACTGGATATCCCTTTTGTGCATAAATTTATTAACGTTTTATTGTTTGCTCTCTGTTTTTGACTTTGCCCCTTCAATTGTTCCATTGTATGCACGAAAAAGATGTACACAATACTTCCCAGGAGATGCATACGTACAGTGTTTTCCAACGAGTGAGCGATGTCCTCGAAATCGAGCCACTGAACAAAGCAAATGAGATTTCTGATACAAACCGATTAAATACCGCACAAAAGCACTTCCCATGACGTAATTTGTTTTAATTTTATACACTCTGAGAGTTTTCTTACCGATTAAAAAGTGTGGAAAGTCGTTTCACGTTCATGATTGGAGGAAACAATTTTTCTACGTGTGGAAACGTCGCTTCAAGTTCCTGATTGGACGAAACAATTTTCCCACGCCCGACAAAAGTTGTTACGCGTTTTTGATTGGCTAGGAAGTTTCCCAAAGTGGTTCCTGCACGATCTGTACCGGTAAACCTCAGTATGTATGAAGTAAAAATACTTTGTTAAATAGACTAGTTCAACTTCAACTATGAATCACGTGAAATCAAGATAGAGTTTTAAAAAAAAGTGCTTGACTCTTGACAGTCAGGAGTCAAATTTTTCTTCATTTTGTGTTTTCATTAGCCATGATTCATAGTCCTGATCCAAAGTAGAGCTAATCACACATTAAAACAAGTTTTCGTGATGCTAAATGCTTCAATCTTTCGCTTTCCCAAGTGCAGTATCACTTTGGAAACGAAAAACCCTCACAAAACCGTCATTACTTGTCCGAAGCTGGCAAGTGCCTGTTAAGAACGAGATATATAAATGTTATATCGATTAGTAATTATCTCCAAAAATATACCAACTTGTCTTTTCCTCTGAACAACTCTTATGTGTTGTTATCGACATTTCGTTCTCAAAATTTAAGATACACGGAGAGAGCGGGACAGCTTTGTTATTCTCAACTTTGCGTGGTTTCAAATTTGATGTTGGAATACGACGTATTCCATTCCTTTCAACGGAAGAACTTTCTTTGCCTTGGAGTCTTTCTCACTTCGGCCGGGTTGCTGTGCAGACGCCGAACCAGTAGCTTGGACATTGTCTTGTTTCCCAGACTTGCCTTTCCTTGGGCCAGAGAAGCTTTTTGGTAGTTTCTGTTTATGCTTGCGCGAAGTGTGTTGACCGGGCGGCTTTAGCTTCTTTTCGTCGGACGTTTCCGTCAAGTTCGTGAGCGACTGAGATCGCCAAAAGTCGCCCTGCTTGCTACCATGCGACGTAAATGTAGGGCTGCCTTCGGCACTCGCGGACAAAAACACGTCATCGGAACCAATTGACGGTCGACGAGGACGGCTGGACTTGACGCTCTGGGTGTTTCTTCCAACTGGAAGCTTCTTGACCTCGACCGGGAGCCGCTCAAGGTTCTCCGCACTTGATTTTTTCAATTTTGTTGTATCTAAGGTGTTTGGAGCTTGCTTCGGGACGGATTTGGTTTTGGTTTGGTTTGGGACGGGGTTGGAGGGACGCTTGAAAACTTTGTCTTCCTTGACATGCCCAATTCCCGGCTGAAGTAAGTAACCGTTTGGTTTACCTCCGGTCGTGGCTATGGAGGACTGTCGTGGCCAAGTGGTTGCCTGGACGTTTCTGGGGGGGTCCTCCCGAAGTGGTCGTGATTTATCTTGCCTTTCTGTTTCCCACTCGGGCTGTGGTTCCTGTGCCTGCATTCCGTTGTCAGTCCCAAGAGTTCGCGCCTGTAATGGAGTCGCTTGGATCACAGACGTCGTTTTTCCCGAATCGTCCGTCCATTCAGGTCCCTCGTTCAGCTGCTGGAATATGGCACCAAGCTCTTCGAAGACTGGATCGCGGTGATCGCTGGTTCGTGGAGTGCCCTGTCCCTGGACCCGACCTTTGTGGATAACCGCCGTTTGACCTTCTCGCACCTTTACCCGGCGTTGAGATTCCCCAGGGCCTGGAATCGAAGCGGGTGCGCCTTCCAGCGGCGTTATCAACTTTGGTTTATCGACCGGCGGCTGTTTCATAGAACCAAGAACTTTTACCCTTTCTGCCGGAGGAGCGACCAAACTTGGTTCCATAATTCGAGGTTGCTCCTTACTGTTCACAACTACCCTTCTTTGCTCGTGAAATTCCCGTAATTCCTGTTGAAGTTTCGCATTCTCTTTTCTTAGTTTGTCCAGCTCGGCATTAAGACTTTGTTCCGTATGATGTTTCGCGTTTTCTAGTTGTTTGTTCTGTTTTGCTAACTCTTCCAAAGTTTGCTGAAATTCCGAGATTTTTGTTTGAGTGCGTTCCAGTCCGCTTACTTCAGTTCTGTTAATTGTATCATTGAAGCCGCTGATCACTCTTTGAAGTCTTTCCCGCTCTATTTTGAAAGCGTCTTCTCTTTCAGTCGATTGCTTTTTTGCATATTCGAGAGTCGCACTTAACCTCTGCATCTCCCTTTCAGCTTTCTTTTCTAGTGCGTTTTTCTCTTGATTAACCTGTTCTAGTTTCCTGATGACATCCTGTTTCTCCTCAGCCGCGGTACGAACTTTCCGCTCTGCATCTGCCCAGTTAGCACGCAAGTGTTGAATTTCTGACTCAGCCAACCGCTGTTTTTCCTTCGCTTCTTCCAAAGACTCGCGTTTCATCTGCGCCATTTTCGCGGCAATCTCTCTCTTTTCGACGACAACCTTATCTACTTCCCCTTTCAAAAGTTTGTTCTGGTTCTCCAGCTTTTCCACTGACAGACGGGTTTCGTTTCGCAACGTTTGTTGAGCCACCTCATTCTCATCCGAAATTCGGCGAATCTCGTGCTTCAGTTGATCCACCTCGTCTTTCCAAGAATTCTTTGTGTCTGACAAAAGTTGTTCCTTTTCCTTCAAACTTTTTTCGTACCCTTCTTTCATTGTTTGCATTTCATTTTTCCACTTTGATTCCGTCGTTCTGATAGCATCCTCCTTTTCTTCCGAGACCTTGCTAAGCTCCTCTTTGATGCTCTTCATTTCCCTTCTTCGGGATGTCTGGATTGCGTTTATTTTCCCAATCAGTTCTTCGTTCTCCTTTGCCAACTCAAGGTCCGGGTCTTTCTCTGAGGAAGAGTCGGCGACGACCGTCGCCCTACGCTCGTGTACGACAGACTGAATAAATGTTTCAGTGTGACTTACTGATTCGACAAATTCTTGGTAGACCCGTTCTAGAATCAGTACAGAAGTCGGCGAAGCCTCCCGTTGTTTTCGTATCTCCTCGCCAAGTTGCGTTTTAACTTGAGTCAGTTCTTCGTGCACTTCTTGAAGTTTCTCGACGAATCTTCTTTTGTCCCGAGCTGACGTGAGCAGCAGCTCCTTCAAAATCCTCTCCTTTTCTTCAAGAGCGGTTTTTGCCTGGGAAAATTCCTCCTTCTTTGGGGATATAACATCTTCGGCTGGTTTCTGCTTCGTTCGATAATCATCAATCTCCCGGTTCAAACTGTTCACTTTCTCCTCCAATCTCTCATTCTCTGTTACAAGCTCCGTATATTTTGTTTTTATATTTTTTATGTAATCGATTAATCTCATTGACCCTTCGGATTCATCAGACTGACGACGGACTTTTTCTCCACTGATTTTCCCTTTCTTGTCGTTCATAACCTGAATTAAAGCTCTAAACACTGCCTGAAGTTTGTCACTTTTCTCCTTGATAACGGTGGCCTCGAGTTCTAGCTTGCTTTTTTCGTTGGTAACCTCTGTCAGCTCACTCTGTCTCTCTTCTAATCTTTTCTCAAGTTCGGCTTTCTCTCGATTAGTCTTCTCCAGTGAAGCTTTGGTTGCCTCTAGATTCACTTTTATCTTCTCTCTGACCTCCAGAGCTTCTTCAAGTTCCCTCCTTGAGTCGCTATCCAGGACCTTAATTTCCTGAAAAATCCCTACCAAATCTTGCAATTGTCTGTTTAGGGAAACGCGCTCTTTCAAAATGCCCTTAACAATCTGCTGAGCGTCTTTGCCTACTCCACTGTTTTCCAACACGAAGTATTCGCCGTTAAACTTCACTTGTCCGGAGACTATCGATTCGTCCTTCGCTTCTTTGGAGTGTCGGATTAGATCGGGTTTCGTCGCATTTAGTCGCCCTACTTCGGACCGCATACTCAACTCGTCGTTGGTAATGTCCCGAGGCCTCCCGACAAGTTCCTCCGATTCCCTGCTTTCCCAGTCCTGTGGTTGACGGAATTTGGGTGGAGTAGCTTCAACCAAACTTTTTAACCTCTCCCCGAGTACTCTCTGCTCATTTAGCGTACTCGCCAAGCTGTTCTTCAAGACAGCGTTTTCTCGTTCCAGTTTTTCGCAGTTCATCTGTAGCAGGCTATTTTCTCTGTCTAGCTTATCATGGGACTCAATGTTCGTCTGCGCGTGGTCACCGGCTTTCTTCAAGTCCTTGTTCAATTTGTTTATTTCAAGAGTTTTCTTTTCCAGTTCCTTGCTTACCATGTCGTATCTGGTCAACAGCTGAATATTTCTGTCCTTCAAATCATTATTCTCCTTGGAAAGCTTCTTCACACTGGAATTTAGCTCCTTATTCTCGTTCGCCAACGACTTCAAATGTTTATTGATGGCGTCCATCTCTACTTGCATGGCTTCAAAAGCTTCCGCGGACTTAACCATTTCCTCCATCGCTGTCTGTTGTACTTCCTTTTTAGCCAACGAAGAGCGCTCGCTCAACTTGTTACGGGGCGCGGCGTCCTGAGAAACTTGAAGAACGTGTTGCCTTAATTTCTTGACTTCACGCTCCCAATCTGAAAGCGAATCCCGTAGGTTATTGTTTTCCTTACCTACATCCTTGACAAAGCGCTGCGAATTTTCGACCTCTTGGTAAAGCCGTGAAACCTTATCTTCCAGTTCTCTGACCCGTTTCTCGCGTTCCACGATGGTCTTTTTTAGAGTCCCGATTTCAGATTTTAATACATCCACGCCGTCGGCTTTCTCTTGCAAGAGTGAAACCTTGCTTGCGGTTTCCCTAAGGCTTTTGAATTCCCTTTCATTCGCATCCATATTGCCCTGGAGCTCACGACTTCTTTCCGAATGACTTTCTACTTCATTCCTTAGCGACACAATAATTTCTTGGGAGCGCTCTAATTCCAAATCAACCGTGGACTTCTGTTGGGTAAGCTCGTCTAATTGTTGCTGTAATCGTTTATTCACTCGTTCCAGTGCTTCGTGTTCAAACTCCAGTTCATCAAACTCGTCGTTAAGTTTCGACCATTTCTTCTCCGTTTCTTTCAACGATTCGCTAACCCTTTCGTTCGCCTCACTCAAACTCTTGTTTGTTTCAGTCAAAGCATTAACCCTGCTTTTTAGATCTTTCACTCTTTCTTCGGCTTCTTTTAACATTTTCTGCATATCTTGCCTTTCTTTTACTGCCCCTTCGGTTTTCTTCTCCAATTCGTTTTGCTTTACCTCCATTGTAGACAGTTCCCGTTCCATCCTGACCTTATCTTTGGTTAGACTTTCCACTTCTCTTTCCAGCGTCTCATTCTTCTTGGAAATTTCTTGCCAGGAATTTCTCAACTGCTCTGTGCGTACTTTTTCTTCTTGCAATCGTCGCAAGTTTGCCTCAAGCGCTTCATTCGTGCCCACCATCACTTCGTGAAGCCGGCGAAGTTCGGCATTCGTGTTGTCGTCGTCCTTCGTTTTATAACCTACGCCATAATCTACAATATCGTTTCCATGATCCTCTTCCAAACCCTGAACTTGAATTTGCTCAGTTTGCTCGATAGAGTCTTCCAAATTTTGTCGAATTTCGGCGTTCGCTTCGGAGAACGAACTGAGCGCTACTTCCATCCTTTTCTGATCATTAATCATTTTCTCGACCATTTCTTTTAGTTCGGTATTTTCTTCCAGTAGATCGTTCATACTTTTTCTCTCAGTTTTCGCTTCGCGGTCAGGCACCGTAATAAACAGTTCATTCTCACCGAGGGAAGAACTTTCGACGGTCATTTGACGCGACACAAGGAAGTTTTCTTGCACAGGCTTTCCGTTTACGGGATCTCGAGGAACAAGACCGTTATCAGCCAACGATTCTTCAGATCTACTTCTCTCTCGTATCCTTTCGACTTTAAGTCCAAATTCTTGCCGTTCCTCTCCGTTGCCATTCTCGCTGACGATACGATCCAACAGTTCGAGCAATTCGTCCCTTTCTTCTACAGTACTTTCCAAGTCTTCTTTCATTTGTTCGATTTCCTTGATTAATTGCTCGTTGCGACGTCGACTTTGTTCGACTTCTTTTTTAGTGTCAGCAAGAAGCAATGTGGTTTCGTTGCATTGTCTGTTAACCTGGTCGAAAGCTTTTTGCACTCCATCCCTCTTGCCACGGACGTCTTTCAACTGCCGTTCCAGCAGTCCATCTCGTTTACGCGCCTCGCTCAAGGACTTTTCGAGTGCATTCTTAATCTCGTGCATTTTTTCTAATTCCTTTTCTAATTTCGAGGCTTTCTCCTTCACCTGTCCATCATTAAACTCCTCCGAAGCTTGTGGTTTTGAGCTGCTTTCCAACAACACAGCCATCTCTTTGGCTTTCTTCTCTAACTCGTCCACCTTGATTTGGAGTTCGTTTTTTTCCTGGCTAATCGCCTGAAGTTCGTCCTTCATTCGTGAACTGTCGCCTTTGGTTTTGTCGTAAGTCGTTTTAAAAGTGGACACGGTAAGTTTGAGGTTTTCAACTGTGGATAAAAGCGACCTAAACATGAAAAACATACTTGTTATTGAAACACTCATTAGAGCAAAGAATTTGTCTAATTAAATCTACAGTGGATTGGTTTAAGAATTGCTTTACCGCGTCAAATCTTTCAGACTGCTGCAAATAAACGTACATGTATCAGCCTGTCACAGCGTAAAGCGATAAAGCAATGGATATGACAGAATATTTGATAGATAATTACTGAGGCGCGCCGCATTATTGGATATAATGCAGGCAGCTGAGGCCGCAGGCCGAACCTGCCTGTATTCTATCTAATAATTCTGTGTGCCGAAGTAATTATCTAATTACTGACCCTTATCGAAACCCATTATGTTTTCTCTGCATAACACAGCATAGGACCTGTTTGACATCATACAAAATCTGTTTAAGCCAACTTAAACTTTCCTTTGCAGTAAAACTGTGCCCACGAAATGTTAACCATGGATCGGAAAAATCTCCATTTGAGGAACCGGGCAATAACGTACAAGTATGAGTCGTATCAATTCATTAATCAAATCTCGGAGTAAGCCCTACACTCCCAGTATCCCACCTAAAGCCACCCTTTGGTGAGTCGTGTGCGGGGGCTTTGGCACTCGAAACGCCCTCCTTGCTGGTAAATCGGTCAGCAAAACAGGAAGTCAGACGAGAAGGTCTTGAATGATCGGTAAAATGTAGTGAAAAATTATTCTACGTCATAAACGTTGTGGATCTTCGGTCTTACCAGCGCCTGTCTCTACGCCTTCCTCCCACATTCCTTCCGATATGCCAACTACTAACCTGCAACCTACGCCACCTCCAAAGGAATTTGCTGGTGATGGTTATTTCACTTCATCTTTGCCGTCAACAGATCTGCCTTCCTGTTTGCCACCGACCCCTCCACGTTCTGAACTCTCTCCTCCTCCTTTTGATTTACCTGTCATTTCCGTGGATAAAACCTCTCAAACTGAACTATCGACACTTCACCCTTTTTTCGACGACGTCGCTCTGACCACCTTTTCTACTTCTCAAGCCAACGTTTTGACCATCCCACCGGACGCCACAAAGCCTGCTCCTGGTTCTCTGTGTAAGCTGCCTGGTTTACCCGACTACCCACCTTTTCACCTCTTCCAAGACCTTTCACCTTCCCACTGTCCCATCGTCCTCCCAAACTGAACCTACATCTACCATACCAGAAGACATAAAGCCTGTTCCTGGTTCCCTGTGCCCTTCATCTAGTGTAGCAAATATTAATAGAAATGACAATTTAACCACCAACCACCTGCCGCTCCTCGAAATTCCTCCATCACCTCCTTCATTGAAAACCTCTTCCACCCAAACCACCACTTTGTCGAATTGCTGCCCTCGTATCACCCACAACGCTGAATGTCAAACTCCTACCCAAATAGTTTTTCCTCATGAACCTCAGACCGAAAGGACCACAAAGCAAGTCACCTGCTCCCTGTGCACCCTTCGTGGTATACCGATTACAAGTCTAAATTCCCATATAATACAATGCTCCTAATACTACGCATCTGCAAGATTGGAGTTATGACCGACGATACGCGAGCATTCGTCGATGTCAAATCTTCGGAGAAACTTTCTCGGCCCGACCTGAAGATTATGCACAAATGTTCTGCATGGGGAAGCTTTGTGTTATTACAGATGATGAAAGGATGTTCGTCTAGCTTTTGTTAGCCCAGTGCAATTCAAGGATTCATATTTACCCTATCATGTCCTCGACACCTTCTTGGGAGTCAATATTTGTTTCTCCCGTTTTCACGTCTCCATTCCCAATTAACGACAATACTTCTACCACTTTCAAGTCCAACTGGGTCAACTTCGCTTTGCTTGCCTCGATATTATTGCCAAGTTTCCGTTCCTTATTTCGAATGTCGCTCACCTCATCCACGATGAATTTCTCTCGTGTTGTACCACTGAGTTCTTTCTCCAACTTCAATCTGGTTTCTTCCAGTTCCGCTTTCTCCTCGTTTAACTCTTCAATTGAATCGAGAAGCTCATGTTTTTCGTCCGTAAGCTCTTTCAAACAGTTTTGTAACGTTTTAGACATGTCCTCGGCCCTCTTGAGTTTCTCTTTCACAGCTTCGTTCTCTCGTTTCAAGATGGTGATCTGTTTATCTAGTTCTTGACAACGAATCTTTTCTATCTCTACCTTAACCTCTGAGATGTCCTTCTTGTAGGAGCCTTGGAAAATCCTGTCTGTTTCGCTAGGAGAAGGCTCGTCCTTTTCAATCGGGATAGAATCCGTTTGCGTCATCACAGCTCTTGTGGAAGTCACCGATTTTTCTTCAGTAAACTTCTCGTTTAATTTTGCTTGCAAGACATTTAGTTGTTCTTCTAGTGCGTCTTTCTTTTCAATATTGGCATACAAAGACATCAACAAAGACGTCTTCTCTTCCTCGGCCGTCGACTTTTCCCTCTTCGTCTCCTCCAACTTCCTTTCAAGTTCCTTGTACTTACGTGACAAACTCTCCAACCTGTCGCTGCTTTGTCTCGTATCATCTCCACCAAGAGGTGCTACGCCAAAGCCTTGGTTCATGGTCTCTGTTTGGACAAGTCTTGACTTTGTTTTGATGTTTCCTCTCCTCTCGGCCTTAAGCAAAACATTTTGCCTCTTAATCTCGGAGAGCTGCACTTCAAGAACTAGTTTTTCTTCTTGAATTTTCTGAATTTGCTTTCTTTGCGATTCTTGGAGATCCTTGCACGTTTTCAGTTCTCGTAAAAGACCTCCCCGACCAGGTGTTTCTGCAGTTTCCTCTCTCAACGAAGAAGGCAGAGACTGTACACGTTTCAGTTTAGACCCCTTCTCCTCTTCTGGCTTACTGACCAAGTCCTTCGCCATTTTCAGTTCGTTTTTTGCTCGTGAAACGTCTTGTTTTAACCGTTTCGAAACATCTTCTAATGACGAGCTTTTGGTGAGTTCGATAATCGATTTTAGATGACTAACAGTGTTTTCATGACTTTGAAGAAACGATGCTCTCAACTCGCTGTCTTTCTCCTCCAATGTTTTGACCTTAGAACGTAGTTCCTCGTTTTCGCGATTCAAATCTTCTATCTCCTCAATATTGGAATCAACAGCGTCGTGAAAATTCTCTCGCAACTTCGCCATCGATGCGCAAAGTTGTACCTTGTCTTCGTCGAGTTTTGATTTCTCTTCTTCGAGAATACGGTGCTCCTCACGCAACCTTTCATATTCAACTAATACTCTACAAATCAACGAACGTATTGATTTGGAAGAATCGCTATCAATGTCAACTACCAGTACGCGTTCTTTATCATCTACCATTTTCGAATCATGGTAGAAGTCATACAACACGTCTTCCAATTCTTGCTTCTCCGCTTTCAGTTTAGTTAATTCCTCCATGTCCACGTTGCTGCTTAGTTTGTAATCTTTTTTAGTCTCCTCTTCTGAGATTTCTCCTTCTTGTCCATCATCAACTGAGACGCTTGAAGAAAACCTTACGGACTTTTGTTTCTTCGAAATTTGCTTTTCTGTATGTCTGTTTTCGCTCATTTCTTTTTGTAAGGTCTGAACTTGAGCTCGGTAAGCCAACTGATATTTCAGGAACTTCACTTCTTCTTCGCAGTCGTCTTTCTCTTCTTTTACGGCAGAAAGTTGTTCTTTAAGGTTTTTAACTTCATGGAGAAGCTCGTTTACACCTGGCAGAAGTCGCTGTGCCTTATTGGTCTGCACCTCTTGAGTAGCACCATCAATTACTGTGTTATCCGTTGACTTTCCATACCTAAGTTATAAAACAGAGATTGATAACACAACACTTTTATCTAGCAAAGGATTCCACTCGATTTGAGCGTAAATGTTATGGTTTGTAATTCATAAAACATTGACCTACAAACTGCAGTTCACACGATGTTCGCTTCGCACTATAGACTGATTTGTGCACAAGACCCACAAGATACTACACAAAAGATACTACACGTACTGTACACACTACTTCGCTCGTGATTGTGTACCCTACACGCAACACTTCACGCAAAGGTCTCTTCGCACCAACTCACCACCTTCACACAGTGTTCACTCCACTGCTCTCTTCTCTCTGCGTGTACACGACCCACAACATATATACAGTATACACTACCGTACACACAACTGTGTTCACTATTGTAGCCGTTACCGCACACTCTACCCCATACACGCAGCTCACTTCACACCATATACCACCTTCAGGATCTGCTTGCTACACACTACACACAGCTATCTCCACAGATTCCACTCAGCAATACACTGTTGGATACTACACACCATTACTGTACTGACTACAATCCACTCTTAGCATACTGCTTACTACACACTACGCACAATACTCCACCCTTTACACACACCACCCACTTCGTACAGCTTTCTGCACACAAGAACCACACAATACGCAACAGACACCACACTTCACCCCAAACACTACTGTATCCGTTACTGTACACACTACAGTCTAGTCGTTATTCACTGCTCACTAAACATCAGACCCACGACACACCAAACACAACACACACAGCTCACAAAACATTACCCACTACACGTTGTTCTTCCACATGACCCAGATACTACAAGATTACTGTACTCATTACCGTACCCATTACTGCAAAAACTAATCTCTACCCTATACCGACCGCTCAGTAAACACCAGACCCAGAACATAACACTTCGCACACAGCTCACGACACACTACCCACTACACGTTGTTCATTCACACGACCCAGGTACTACATCATTACCGTAGTCACTTCAGCACCTGTTACTGAACATACTAAACTCTACCCTTTTCCCACTCCACAGTGAACACCAGATACATCACACACACACACACACGCACACACACACAAACACAGCTGACTACACACTATCCACTACACACTGTCCTCGCACAGGACCCACAACATGATATAAATACACAGTAGCTTCACTACTCTGCTCACTAGAGACAACGTCTAACATTTCACATGCACACATCGCCAACCTCACTACATCCACACAGCTCACTCATAACTACGTAACCACGTAACCACGAGCACTATTCTCCACTGTACACATCACACTTTACACACTGCCTATTACACAGTAAACCCAGCTATCCACAGACGACTCACGACATAGTTCATAATAAACATTACACACGACTGTACACAGTAGAATTCTCTCTGGTGTGTGCACTTGACGTACCACACAGTACACACCACACGTTGCACACCATTAACTAACCACTTCTGTCTACAGCCTGTAAACTGCATTATATCCTACACCGCATTTACAGATTGTGGATAGCCGTGGTTAGTTATTGTGAAGGTGACGTTTACAGTTGAACTAGTATCTAGGACGCCTTAAACGACACTCGCTTCACAACAAAACATAAACATGTTTGAAATATCTTATATTAAAATCAGTTTACGAAAAAACCGTATTTTTCATTCCTATTCAAAGAGTTTAACAGCGCACAACTTTGCTCAAACAAACGACCTGTTACAAGGCAGTTTTAACCTTGTATAGCTAATCTTGAAACGAAGAGTGAAAGTTCTCCACAGTTTCGATAAAATCAATTTAAATAAACTTGTTTTGTTGTTGCAAACTAAGTACTTTGCTCAACACTTCGCACTTTGACAACAAATTACTGTACAAAATAAACCATTAAGTATACGTACACACTCCTCTCCACAAGCTGCCACTATTGTTGCTATATACGACAACATTACATAACCTGTTTTATAAAATTACATCCACATGCCTTTAACAAAACCAAGATCGCACACGGTATTCCTCTCTCGGGTATTTGTAACATTTACCAACACATATGCAACAATACTATACAATACAACATGCCTTACTAAAATATCTGTGTAACGGAGAACGTAATGATGCCTCAGGTTCATCCATGCAGGTCATGGCTTTTAGTAAACCTCTTTGTGTCGTTCAAAATACCACGAAATAAACTAATACATGAATATCTTTGCTTGTCAGTTAGTAGATTCAGACTTAACCCATGATATATGCTTGTCTTTGAGTTTACAGTAACTATAGTCGTTGGCCAAAAATGTCGAACATCATTAAGAAACACATCCGCTTCGGACATCCCGAAGAAAATATGAACATTTTCTTTTAGGAATACTTGCTGATGCTATCAAAAGCGAAGGAAAGCTGAACTTGATTTGGAAAAACGTGGTTACTGCATGGCTGAAAAGCTTAGCAAAATAACGAATTGGGATTAAAATACTGACATTCATAATGACTGATATTATAAAAGGGTGAATCGATGTTACAGTGTATGTACATTATTCAGGTTAAAATAAGAAACATAGTTCTATAACTTCTTTCGAAAAATCCCGAACGAAATATAAAGTTCTTATAAGAATCAATTACTGAAGATCAGCTTTCAGTGTGCGAGGAAATTTTGCCTTCGAATTCTTAGCGACCTAATACCTGCTTAGGGTTTCTTCCGTAGGCATTCAAAGCTTTTAAATGCTTAGCATTTTTTCTGCTATAAACCTACTTGTTGTGCTGTGGAAATGAATCGACAGCATCGGTACTCCAACGAGAAAGATCCATTTGGAAAGAAAACCCCGTAAAGTAACTACGCAAGAACAAACGAAGCGATTTAACGCTCACAAAAACCAGTCGTTCTCCATTGTCCTTTCTTGTCAATATTGACTTCACAATTTCCACAACAGAAACTCAACGACGTCACAATATTAAACGTTGTTTATCCGGAATTAGAAGCAGATAAAGATATTATGCTATAAAGCAATTGCTTAGTAATATTGACTCGACGTTTCCAATGTCCAATATTTTCACGCTAACGTAAACTTACAAACCATAAATATAATCGGAGGAAAGCATTACGATTAAAACTATGTTCGAAATAGTATCGGCCGTAACCCACAAATGTAACAGAGAAAACCTAACGAGAAAATCCTCACCGAATTTCCGGCGATTTATACGTTTGGTTTTGAGAAAAGATGAATAACTTTAGGTAAATGGGAAAATCAGATTATAGTGATACACTTGAGACTAGCTGCTTCTTATTTATGCAAATAGTTTCGTGTCACGAGAGCTCGGAACAAAGACTGGCGGTTTGGAATTCTTCTGACAAGAACAAACGTTTAAAATATTCGAAACGTGTCTGACTTGTCTTGCCCCGAAACGAATCGCTTTCTTATCAACGTGGCGCCCAGTTAATTTAAAGCGGATTCCGACGATACAAAATCCAGCGGGTCGGAAATATAAGTTTAATATACAAGTTTATGAGGACTACGTGGATTTAAAGTTGTTCATGCCAAACCTAACCCTTGTGTATTCGAAATTGTGCAGACAGCAGAACCTTCTGGTTTAAAGACATTATAAAATTGCCATATGAACGCCACTGTCAGCGTGATTTAACAGGAAACGTTCATGTTTTATTTGTTCAAATGTAATTAACGTTCGATGCAGTCGTGCAACTTTTCATTGCATTTCTGGTCAACAATTGAGACAGTTCGATCCGCTAATTGTAAAGCAAAGTTACTCGAAGTGACATACTCCCAAAGCAAACCTCACTGCCCCTTCTCTACTTAATTCGTGCTTCAGGAGAACGATAATAAGAATCAATCATCAGGCACAGTGTAAAAAATGCAACGAACGTACAATTTTCGGGAGGTGCTAATTAAACAACCAACCATAATTCGCCCACTCGTTTCGTGGCCATGGATCTTTAATGCTGTATACTAAGCCTTAAAGCCAAGTTCAAATAACCCAAAAGCAAACTGCCGGAACTCGGTAATATGTCCTGCTCAATGTTCTAAACCAGTGTGCTCTATAGAAACCGATTTAACGAAAACAGAGCCCAAATTAGACAAACTTAGCGGCTGTTTACCTTCTTCCTTCGTGGCCTTAGTAGGCTCTTGTGTTAACTTTCGTGAATAAATAACACCGTATTTTTCCAGTTAAACCTCAGTTGAGTACCGTTGTAAAGGATGTGATGACGACGATTAATCCAGTTCGCCAACTAAGAACTCCTCCTCGCAAATATGAAAACGTTTTGTTGAAGCTATCAGCCGAACTCAGTTTGTGGACTTTATCACGCTATACTCGTAGAAGTTAACTAGTAGAGTTGGTCAAGTGTGAAAATTATTCATCATTTCTAACCGCTTTCTAACTGCGAGACTGCTGTAGCATCCAGCAGAACAGCATCTGTGATGCACCAAAGTTCTCGTTGTAATGGATGTTTTGCTTGGAGGACAAGTTTCGAACGGTGATTTCTATGTAAGTACTCGGACCAAAGTCGAAAGGAACATACGAAACGAATACTTGAGAAATTATTCATTAAGATGAAAATCATTTCATTTGCATTTGGTCGGAGATTAATTACATTGGATCGATTCTCAAGCAGGCAGCAGTTGTAAAGATTTCTACACCGCCAACACCGGTACGTGAAGTAGATTTATGAGCAATTGGCGCAATCATTGCTTGTTCAAACCCAAAGGATTTTCGTTTTAGGGGATAAAAAAATGTTGAAATGTGATCCAAGCAATTAGATTCTGCTAGGTCGATCACCAGATTGACAGAAACATCAGGGTTTAAGAGAGGCCTTTCGCAAGATATGGCACAGAAGCAAATTCGATTTAAACTAGAACGGCTCCATAATTGCGCCGAACAAAATGTGCTGAAAAGGAGCAACAGAAAGACAAGAAACAAGCAAAAGAGGCACTTTGATCCGATGGCAATCACACCCATCCAATCCTTTATCGTAAGACTGATTTTGGGTCTTTGCAAGAGTTATTGTAATCCCAAGGTTCCTTTTTAGTACTACCGTGGTTCAAACCAACTCTAGGTTCGAGTCATTCGACTTTATCATGAATGAATCCTCCCATTGTAGACGTGCCACTTGCATGAGTCTTTGATTGGGGTCAATGAACTTCTCGTGGAATACACAGTTTCCTTGTTTGGATCAACAAAGAGTTGTCTGAATCCTTGAAGAATTTGTCTAATTGCCTTGTAACACGCGCGTTCCATGGCTATATTTTTAACACGTGAGATTTCGCAATTCGTGATCGAATGTCATTGGGGAATGGGCAAGGACTACAAAACAAGGAACCACTTTTTTCAGGCTTCGATGTGTAAGGGCCACTTTTCCCCTCCTCACCAGTTCGTCCTTGCAACACCTCGCAAGAATTAGTGTCTTCGCTTAATCTGCGATTATTTTAACAAAGAATGCGTGCACTAAAACCTTGAACAAACGACGAAAATTTTGAGACGATGTGACACGAGACGACTTTTTACAATGATTCGTAGCGCAACTTACATCGAACAAGAGATTGACACGTGTCAATCTTTTTTGTGCAAATTCATTTGCGCTAAAAAATCGAATTTGAAATAGTTCGTTATGCCATCATTTGATCAGAAGAACATAACGAGGCCAAACAAAAGCTTTCATGTGTTTGCATTCGGTTCGACTCGTAAAAAGGTCGCCTTTTGATCCAGACATAACGAGTGGAACGTTTGCGCACATTGAAGAGAGAAACTGCAAGTTTCAAGGATGTTCGATAGACCTAATTCATTTCTCGTGGGCCGCTGAGTTTACACTCGTGGCCGCACGTTGATAGCCCCGGATACAGCATTAGGCCACCCCTGATATCATCCTTCTCATTGGTGATTATGCATAACCATGAAATAAGTTCGACGTAATGTTAAGTTCTTCCGCTTGAGATATGAAGACGAAAATATGATTAAGAAAAATGGGTTTGAATCTCGATATTACGACTCGAGTCGAACACAACTCATATAATCCAAAACATTCTGCATTATCAAACGGTAGACACCGTTCTTCAGAGGAGCAGCCTATGAAAGGCGTCCAAAGGAATCTTTTTTGATATGTTCTTCATTCTTACTGTTAAATTATTTATAGAATCTGTAGTCTCTTTGAAATTATCTGGAAGCTGTTTCTCTCTATCAGAGCTATTAACACGAAAGAAATACGTTGGGTCTTATAGGAGACTTAAGCTTGTTCATTTATTGCAGTAAAAAATCGCGTTTTGTGTGGAACGTTGCTTACATAAAGTGAGAACATCGTTCTTGGAGGTATATGTTTATAACCAAAAGAATTTTCAGTCATCATTTAGTATGCTCTTAACCTTCTTAATGAACTTAGTAGTTGCCACCCAAAACAGCGAATTTGATCTCAAATGTAAGAGCTCAATACGAGCATAAGTTGCGTGTTATGCAACACGCGTCTTATGTAAGCGTCGTTTCTTAGGGGCGCAGCTGCAGGCAGAGAAACAGGTTGATTAGGTTTTCTCGTTAGTGAAACAAACTACAAAAAGATGAAACTACAGTTGAACAATTACATGAATAACATAATTAAATGCCTTCGTTACCTTGGCCTTGATCTTGGTTTTGGTTTCTTTTGTTCCATGGTTGTAAAAACTATGGAAGTGAGTTTGTAGGTTTCTGTAAACTGAAGTAAAGAACCTGTTAAGAACTTATTGATAAAGTTGTAATCGTCCGAGCAAAGTTAAGATAAAAGTGAGAGTAAAGCAAAGACGAGAGTACGGTCGAGGTTACAGACAGGATGGGGTCAAAGATTAGATAGACGTAATGGTGAAGGTGATAGTTGGTTTAGATTTAGTTATGCACTTTATTAACATGGGACAATTAAATCTAGGGTAATTTGTCCTAGGGTCATTTGTCCGAGTGTGACATGTGTTCTACTGCCTTAAAAAATTGACGACATTTGACAAATGAGAAGGGACATTTTCTCAAAATCATTGAGAAAATGGTTATGGTTCCCAGGCGCGCTCAACATTGAGAAAAAATGGCGACCACGAATGTAACACTACAGTATAGAATGCGTCTTTAACAACAAACTTTACGAAAGCCATCGAGTCGGACACAGAAGTAAATCGTAATATTTAACAAAGTTCTAACGTTTCGTTGTATTAATCACAACATCATCAGAGAGTAATTTACATAACTGCCTAAAGCCTAAGTATATAGTTACAAGGTGTAATAATATTCATGCATTAACCAATCAGACCTTGTAACTATATACTTTGGCTTTAGGCAGTTATGTAAATTACTCTCTGATGATGTTGTGATTAATACAACGAAACGTTAGAACTTTATTAAATATTACGATTTACTTCTGTGTCCGACTCGATGGCTTTCGTAAAGATATTTTGCTGGGCTTTGATATTCTTTTTGAGATTACGTTTTCCACCTGGTCAATCCATAGCTGATTTTTTAAACAAACTTTACAGATTACAGAGTCCAGAAAGAACAAGTGAGGCAAGATGGCGAGAAAGTGCGACACAGGTGATGCACAAGAAAAGTTTATTTGCGTCAGTAGGCCGTAAAAGTGCGCAAATTGCACAAAAACGCGCCCTAGAATGAACACTGGTCCTAGGGTATCAGTGACCAGGGTCACATAAGTGGTCATTCGTCTCAGGGAGTCATTCGTCACTCTCACAAGTTTCCTGCCTTGGCTCACGAGTGGGACCAATCACGGTCAGAATCTTGACTGACTGGTTTCCTCAGTTCGCTTCAAAACAAATCCAAGGTGACGGCAAGTCTTCTCCACCAATCGGGTGACCGAATTCATTGGTAGGTGCGTGTTCCTCATTTTTGGGCCAGGCTACCTGGCTAGTTCTGAGTGACCAGGTGGTCCCTCAGCTTGAGATTTATCATAGTAAGAGTAACTCATATCAGTAACACTGAAGATGAGCATGAAAGAAGAGGGAACTTATTTCTCCACTAATAACTCCAAGATAAAACATTGCAAAGTCCATTGCCATGTCTGCCACTCTTAATCGAGATAAACCGTTTATCCAAACAGAATTCAATCAGAAGAGTTTTTTGCATAAGAGTTGAAATTTTTAAGCTTAGAGCAGAAACTCGAAAAAGCAATTCCAGTCACATTTGAATTTGAATTTTAACTGAAATAGTTTATCCTGTTTAAATATGTGCTCAGATAAGTAAGATTAGAGAAGCTTAGAGGGATAAGATTAAATGAATAAGTGATAAAAAATATATAAAAAATGATATTTTGTGCGGGACAAGCTATATCATTTTTGGAATGCTGCCACGGCAGGGAAAAACGAAGTGCAAAACAGTAAATATGCAAGGTCGATAAGCTGCCAAAACTGAAACGAGAAAAAATGAGCTTTTCGGGTGAAAGCTCCTCGCTTTATTAAACTTCTTCTAGTTTCCACCTTAGCTGTTTACATTAAATACTCCGGAAATTCAAGTTTGCCACGATGAGGATGTCTAAGTAGAAGATCTCCTGAATTCTTTGCGAGTTTCCTCGATGACGGGACACGTAAAGCTTGTTAAACTTTGACATTTATACCAGTATATTTGGAAGTAATGGCCCCTTCATACAAGAACCACTAGGGCCTACTTGACACCACCGGCATAGCTACATAACGACCTGAAAATTACGACATAAAGAAAGGATCGTTTTCCTTCTTATGTCGTTACTTCCATGAGATTATGTTTCTGTTATGTCGCTACTTTGCCTTGTCTACATTCTTCAATTATCGACATAAACAGAGCGCTTTTTTGCTTTCGCGTGACCCTGTCGTTACGTCAACTGGTGTAACTCAGGCTTAACCACTTTGAACCAGTCTTGAGCAGACGCGAAAGTATTTGGGCAAATCTTTTATTATTCCAAAGATAGTTAAGAATGTGTTTCCTTCCGCTGTGGAGGAGAAACGCGTCAATCCTTATTTGTTCTTGAAAATAAGGAAGAAAAAACAACAACTTATAAATGCCAAAAGTTATCCCACAGATACACTGCCTGATTTCGGACCAACCTAGTGAGACACATTAAAGTCTATTTTCAAAAAGCTTCATCGACAAACAGAGGTTTGATTTTTTAAATCAATATAACTGAACTCGATTAAGTGAGGAAAATGGAAGCCCAATTCTTTTTACAGGACACTACCAACTGAAAACTGTTCGACTTCATTTAATCAGTTCTCTTAAAGTTCAAAGGATAGTCACTTGGTTGAACGAAATAGAGAAAACAATATGATCACAGGGCCTTTCGACTTCGGTCTTGTAGAAAACTACTCTTTGTGGGTATTAACAAAAGCAGCTCGGCCATTTTGAAGAACTGAGCTGCTTGACTTATAAAGTTTTAAAACCCTCGTCTGCACAACTGTACGAGGCAAATCTGAGTTCTATTCTGCGGTCAGATTTCCCATATTTTGCGACGAAAAGTGAGACCGGTTTAGACAAGCATGGAGTTCCACTAAGCAGGATATGGACCCCCTACGAGTTTAAAACAGAGAAAGATCGCGTTACCAAAACCAGCAGATATCGTGGATTACTCTTCTCTGCTTGTTATGATAAGCTGGGAGGATACGAAGCAAAACATTCCTAATTCAATGTATCTTCTATCCCAATGGATTTACTGCTAAATAACAAAAGAATTCTTCATTCGATTAGTGAAAGACACTCCACAGAACATGACAAACAACCGTTGTGTAGCCAGGTTGCTCGCTCGCTAGTTGGATCTTTGATTGCATATATTTTCACTCTCACGTTATGCTAACTCCGATGAATCAGGCCTGGCTGAAACTTCACTGCATACATAAACATATATAGTGTACATCATTCGAAACACGCATGAGCTACCGAGGATATTTAGCATGGAGGTGCAAATGTTCTACCGAGTCTAAACAAGGGAACTCGCATGAAAGCTGACACGATTGAGATTCACGCTTCCCACTTTACATCAATTAACTTAGTTTTTACTTCAGCAGTTCAAACTGCGTGAAACGTCCAGGCGGGTATTATTCAATGCGCAAAGCACAGCGTCATCTGACTTGTGTTTGGTTACGTTCAATGTTGTAGTGAAAGCTACGTTTAATCAAATACTTATCTACTCACATTTAGCGTAAGAGTGTAGTCATCGATCTCGTCGTGTCCATCACCATCAATTCTTATCCACGTTAACAGGTTATGTTAAAGTAGCAACAATAGTACTCCATCGGAAGCTTTCCGAGCAAAGTTCCCGCAACCACTAACTATGTTTTGAAATCATTAGGAAATCGACTGGGTACCGAGTGTGACCGGAAATCGCGGCAGTTCGGATCGCCGACCTGGTCCTTGCGCAGGTCACATAACACCTTCCTAGATATGGCGCAAGATTGCCAGACTGACAGGATCTGATGACCAAGAAGCATACTAACTCTGGCCGCGAGGTTTCGAAGGAACAAAGTGCAAGCGTTCCAACCAAAGAAATTTCAAAACTTTGCGTGATTTCTGAACTGCAAGAAGTACTTCTCAAGTATGTTAACTGTCCCGATCAACTAACTATTCGATGCTTAAAAATACAAGATTAACGCGCCCTCTTTTATCTCTTTTTGCTTGGAACCATAAGGTCGTTCGTCGGAAAGCTAATTGTTAAATTGAAGCTGTCATTGAGTGCTACCGTTGCTTCATCACCTCTTTCTTTACAATGATAACTTCCTTCTCTTTTCTGTAATCTATCTTCTTTCTCAATATCATGTTTCCGTGTCGTCCTGTCTGTCATCTGTTATAATTTTAGTACTATGCGGTCCGTCGGGGAATTTGAGTTACCTTCACATGCTAGGAGAGGCATTCACGGAATGCCCTCACGCTTTCAAAACCTATTTGGCTTTAATGCTGTTACCACTTGACTATTGAATGAAGTTAGTTCTAGCTTATCAAGATTCGATGTTCTTATTGGTGTATTGCAAATGTTTTAACGCCGAGCGCGAACTACGATTTTTTAAAAAATAATAGCGTTTATTCACGGCATCATTTTGTAGAGTACTCAGCTAGTGAGTTCATGTTTTACGATCCCGAGTTTGAAAACTCAGCCAAGTCACTCGTTATAATTGAAGAGAAGAGCATTACACGTGAACGGTTTTTTCGGAATTCTCCCATGGTTTGCTCCGGAACAACGGTCTACCTGGCGTGAACCGTTTGTTTTCGTCGTTTCATTTACGAAAAGTTGAAAACGCTGGTTAGAGATTCACCAGCGAATACAAGAGGAAAGGAAGATCATGTTTGAAGTTTTCTTAATCTTAACTCACAAGAAATCTTTGTGATAACTTACCGTTACATGAGGACGTGTGGTCTTTCAGTTGCGTAAGTTTCACGTGACCTTAAGATGGATAAAACTTCTCCGGCCGTTTAATTCTTGTTGGACGTCGCCGTTTGGGGTTTACCATGAAAATTCCTCCAAATTCTCCATGAAAAAATCTTTCAAGTATGAACACGTTCATACCATCCTATGTTACGTTGGGCAGCTAACATCGTAAACAAAATTTATAATTGACAATTATTCGCCAAAGGCGAAGTGAATATTGTTGAATAATCTCCGAGACGAAAGTTTTAGTATAATTACACAGGTGATTATTTGAACTAAAGTAGTGAACTAGTACTTTTAAAATTTCCTAAGTAACATTTACAAAAGTAGCCGCCATCATGTTTCTGAGCCTTCACTGCCATAATCACCTGTAGGTGATTATTGAGATTTATGACGTAAATTTCTAGCCAATCGCCATGCGGGATTTTCGATAATCACCAGTGTAATTATAATAATAAGGTTTAATGATCGCTTCATCTGGAGTCTGTATAAACTACAATGCCCTGATTCTGAAGAATTAGGCAAGCAAAATACCCCACAATCCTTGTGGAAAATGTGCAAGAATTCTTCAAGACATTTTCTTAACAACCTCCAGAAGCTGTGCAGGCTGACAACTCACTTCTCACAGGCCTGAATGCTCAGGAGAAGACGATATCTCACCCTACTAGTAGTGGAGTTGGATGATTCGTGATATTATAAAAAAAGAATCATTCAGTAATTGTTTATTATACCTCACGTGTTTACTTCAAGCAATGACAGCAAATGCATGATAAGTCTCTGAGCTGAAGATGTCTGCTGTCAATACCATCGTGGGCTCAGATCATGATACTATCAGAGGCTAAGGCGACTAGAAATGGAGATAACGGGAATTCTCTTAACGGTCTTCGATCAATCATGATCAGGACTTTGTTGGAAGAATTTACAAAAATATAAACAATTATGCAGCTGTATATTTCGAAACTGATCATTTTCAATCTTTCAAGCATTTTGCTATGAAAAACTCTAATTTATGGAATACATCAAAATTATCTTGGTTCCTCAAGCCGCAAGTCAGATACAGCTACCACGTCACTTAACTAGCCTCATGCCAAGGCGCATGATGGTGCAAACAAGTGACACACGACAGTACGAGCTAAACGTTGTCAATAAACTTTTCTTTTCTCTTATTGCTCAAGTCTGTCCGGCTATTAGAACGTAAACTGCCATAAACCCTGAATCGAAAACTTTCATGGTGCGAAGGTAAACGTTCGTAAAAAGGTTGCTAGAACGATGATGCCATGTTGCAACACCTACCAGAACGCTTTTGGGTCTCCTTTAGCAAAGAAATTTTATCAATTTTTTTGTAATTTCTGGGAAAGGATTTAAAATTGATCGAGAAAGTTTGTTATATGGTTTAGCCATATAATAAATTTCTCATCAACCTCATATGAAGACGAAAGTACTGGCAGTGCCTGAGGTAATTTGGTAGACACCTCGCTCTGTCGTCTCTCCGTCGGTCAAAAAATCACTCGCAAAATATCTTCCCCGCGTGTAGACAATAAAAAAATACATCTTTGACACTGACAAAGCATTTTGATTACATGATGCCAGTGAGTAAACTATTAATTAACTTTAAAGATATCCCGACATTTTCGTTCTAAATTCTGCGTTCGACATTTTAAGATTGAGAGTCTTAATCTTACAATCTCAATCGTGGTAGACAGGGACTCTACGCTGAGTCCCTGTCTACCACGATGCACCCTTCAGGTTTTAGAGGAGTCTTGTGTTCTTCTTTCCGCAAAAATTTGAATCTAAAACATAGAAAGGAATCTTTGTCATAGACTGGAGGCAGTGATATGGCAGGAGGGAGTCGACGACATTACATCTTTTTGAGGACAAAAAGACATAAACTTTCTTTTATTGCACGATCTAGTACATATTTGTGACATTTTTAAGCTTCATATCAATTTTTATTATTAGTGCTCTGAAATTTTTGTAAATATATTTTATATTTAAATTTATTTGTAAATCCATTGTATTTTTAACTAAAGATGAATATTATTAAATTCAATTCAATTCAAAAGTTCAAGAGGCTCCACAAACATAAACCACCACCGGGGTCTGGAGTTGAGTGGACTGTTAACCAAAGTTCGTGAAAGAGTGGTTCATAACTGGCTGCATGAAAAAGGTCTTCTCTTTTCATTTTTATATCTTCATCAACTAGACACACAAGTTTTGAATACGCATGTTCTCACGAGATTTCACTCAAAAAAAACCCTTTCTGACTCTGACACGAATCGAATCCGTAACCAAATCGCCAATGAGATGCTTTAACCATCAACACTTTCTAGCCAGAGAGGTTTACCCTCGATAGGTAAAACCGTCTGGCGTTAGCCAGAGTATAAAGTAATAAAAGACGGGCTCGGATCGAAAAGAATTACTGTTCAGGGATTCAGATGGTGAGCTCACCATTTGAGTTAATGTATAGTAATGGTGAACTTTTCTGATCTAGGATGAGTGGTATTATGTTAGGTCTGCCCCGGGTGACCCTATGGTTCAACTCTTCAACGGGCTCCACGATCAATCAAATCAAAATCGTTTATTTAAACACGATAATGAGATAACGGATACACACAGTGCTATCTTACACAACTGGAGTTGCCTGCGCTCAGATCTGTCAGCCGGACGGTGCAATTGTGAAAAATAATTGTACCAACAATAGATAAACTTATCTACGCGTAGCTGATTCAATATGTGGCTTGCTGTACTTACAGTTTCGAAATCCCTGACTTGTGAGTTTCATGGTTATGTTTTTCTTCACCTTTTTTGGGCGAGGTGTGCATTTCTAAAGATGCGGAATCAACTTCATCCTGACTGTAACGGCAAGAAGAAAGATTCACGACAAGTGATACTATAAACAGTCAAAAAACAACGACTACGACTTTCGTTCCACGATACTGCTTGGTGCTGCATCTAAATGTGTCCTTCAAATATCATGTTAACTTTTGTTCGCACTTTTATGCCTTGTCTCGAACTGTGGAAAGAAATGACGCCACATGTTCGCTGGCATTAGTTGAGAAAGGTCGAAATAATTCCAAAGCCATTCACCCCAAGTGTATGTAACGCGAGTGAGAAAATGAACGAGTTCTTCCGTTATGGTATGAAAAGCTCGCGTCGCTAGCGTCTGGTACTAACCACGTGAGACCTAGTTTACTGTAAAAGTTCGAATAAGCGCCCTGGGCGCCTATTTAATTTTGTGACCTAATGTGGGCGTTTATGCGATGGAGGGCTCTTCTAATTTGCTTCGTTTTCAACTGATGAAGGCACGTTTTGAGAATAACAAAACAAAAGATAAGGAGTTTATTCCACCTTAACAAAGCAAGACCGAATGGTTGGGCTATCGCCAAGCAGTTTGAAGAGGAGATGCTGCGGTAGAAAGAACTTTGTGCGCACATGGAAATATCAGCACCAACTTCGAGAAAAAGATCACTCTTCCCGTATGATTGTCAAGGCATTGAAGCGAGATTAGCCCAGTGATGAAATGTCCTTCTTATTACAGGTGTGGGCAGGCTACTGTCCGGCTAAAATACTGCTAAAAATATTGGGGAGGGTGCTTTTTTGAAGGTGCGAGCTTAGTTGAAAAGTCCCGTTCAGAGGTGTGCGCTTAATCGAATTTTTTCAGCATTTAAGACCAGAACGTAGTTTTTGCATCCTTTTCGGTTTATGAGACTTTTGGATCCAACCTGAGGCGTGTATTTTGTAGGGCCTGTCTTATTTCGTCTGGCATGGTACAGTACGAGGCACAGTAAGTATGGTCCAAAAACGTTCCTATACTACCTATACAAGCTTTTTAACGTACCAGCGTTTTTTGTAGAAATCTAAATCTTCTCCCAAAGCGATTACTTTTTCCTTCAGTTCGTTTCGTTCTTTCAAAACCCGCTGAAGTTCTTTTAAGGTGAACCGAGGTCTATTTGGATCCTTCTTTCTCGGTTCGCCGTCCTCTTCCTTGTCAGTTTTATCTTCGGTTTCCGATAGTTTTTTAGATTCAATCTCCGAGTTTTCCGTCACGTTTATTTCAATTATTCGTTTCCCTGCTGAAAAGTGTTGACTCAGAGCCTTGATCTCGGCCTCCAGATCCGCTTTTTCCTGCGCTAAAGTAGAGTTTCTTGACTTTTGTAGTGTAAGATTTCGACGAATGGTTTCATTGATGTTGGCCAATCGCTCAACTTGTTCTTCCATCTGCGAGGAAAAACGATCAGGAAAGTACGCATGAAGTCCTCGCAAAAGGAACCTTCAAGCAGCCGACATATGAAGCGAAGAAAACATTGTATATAATTAAGAATATTACAGTTTATCAAGACAAAATAATATGGGAGGCAGAGAAGCAGTTTCAGTACAATACAACAAACGACAGCAGACAAACAAGTAACTCCACTAAACAAACAACAAACTGCAAACAAGACACAACAAACAAACAAACAAGCAGAAAATCCAGACATTTTAATTTGACACAAACAATCTGTGATGCAGTGCTGTCCAATGTGAAATAAGTACTGGAAAACAAGAAGCCTTTACAAACCAACCTGTGCGCAGTGTAACACAGTTAAGCAATTCTTAATTACTGCACCAGTGCAAACCAATTGATGGAACTGAAACAGGCAGCAGCTAGACATTTGACCACAATTGTTTGCAAACTTATGTCAGCAGTAATAACAGAAGTAGGATGGTTGACATGTTACCATTAACTATGTAGGTATAAACAGCATTCACCTTGAACCTTTAGAAAACCTTATTTTCTTATATTTTACCTAGACTGAACCTTTAGAAAACCTTATCTTCTTATATTTTAACAAGATGCAGCTTTTTCTGCACTCAGATGATTATGTTCAAGACAGTTCAATATGCAACACACAACATAATGCTATGCAACATACAAAACAACTAAAAAACCCTGATAATGATTATGTTCAAGACAGTTCAATAGGCAACACACAACATAACAATATGAAACATACAACACAACAAAAAATCCCCCTGATAATACAACAAAACAGAACATCATTTAACACAGTAGACAACACAACACAATGCTTGTCCAGGTTAGTGTAGTCTTGAGAAAGACTGTTCGTTGAAGTGACTGACATTTCGACAGCCTTAGCAGCAGTCATCTTCAGAGTCAAAAGGAGAGTGACTCCCTTTGAGTCCTTTTGACTCTGAAGATGACCGCTGCTAAGGCTGTTGAAACATCAGTCACTTCAACCAACAGTCTTTCTCAAGACTACACTAACCTGGATGATCAACTTCCTCAAACATGTTACGATTCTCCCAGGTTCAAACCATTTACTTTACAACACAATGCAAGAGACAAAATAACAACACAAAATGTCTACACATGACACCATGCAACATAGCAGAGTACAGCACAGAGCAACTGAATACAATGTAATGAATGAAATGTGACACAGCCCAAAGCAATTGAAGAATGCCCCATTATTTTCACAATGTCAAGTAAATGTGGGGGGCATTGAAATAGCACAAGCCATACCCTTTTGTATACTTACAGCTTCCAAATCTTCCCTTGTGCTTTGAATTTCAATGTCTTTACTCCGTATGACATCACGTTGACTGTCTATAGTGTCTTTCATTTGTTCAAGAACTGCCAAGTCTGCTGAAGACAAATGCTGAACTTTTTCTGGAAGACATAAGGTACAGAAGAATTGATAAGAAAGACAAAACTGACAGTAAGCAGTCACATGGTCAGGTAATTAGGAAAACATTCATTGCATCCCACAACTAACAGAGTCTAATAAAATCAGAAATAAAATGTTGGAATACATGTGGTGATACCAGAATGGTTAGATTGGTCTTTGCAAAGCTCCACATTTGAGGCATAACAGTTATCAGACTAACTTACTCAAAAGACAAATGACCATATTGAGACAATATCATAACTAAAAGTATATCTAACCTTTCTTCTCCATCTTTTCTAGCTCATGTGCTTCCTCTTCAGCATGCAATGCTTGGTTCTCATCCTTTAACTTCTCTATAATTTTGTTAAGTTCTGCAATTTCCCTTGTTGAAGCTTGTTTATATTGAAACAGCTCCTAATATAGAGAATACTGAGGTGACACATTCAGAACTTAAAGCCCCATTCTAGGCTCTCCATGATACAGGATTTCAATATCATATTTTTCAAGCATAGCATAAACAGGACTTTTGTCAATGTCACAGAAGTTGTCAGTAGCATGGCCTGAATTCTTTGTGGTGCCAGACCTGAACTTTTGGGGGACCAGACCTGAATTTTTGGATCTATGGGAACTCAAAGAATTACTAACTAAACCTCAAAAAAAAAATTTTGCATTTACCCTCCAAGGCTGAGTCTGCTGCATTCTAAGATATTTTGTGAAACATTTCTAGCAATTAGGTGATCACTCAAGTAAAATTTGAAGGGTGCATGACCTCTAGGTCCCCCCCTCCCACCTTGGTCAGGCCACTAACCATTATATTTGCTGTTTTTCCAAATTACAAAATTAACATGAAGCAACATTGCAAAGACTAGGATTAGTCTTCCAACACACAACCAAACAAGTCTTTTTTCTGATATGACCTCACTTCCATCCTATTTCAATTTCTTGGTCTGTTGACATTATACTGGCATAAAATATCACATGAGAATCAATGGCATAAGGGGCTGACAAAGTATTAGGAGGAACGTATGTATGTCGGCTAAAAATGTGACAACCTTATTGAAAACTCTCCACAGTTGTATAAGGCAATCCTGTATTTTAGCGTGGGATTGGATTTGGGAAATAAAATAGCGTCGGATTCATTTTAATAGCGCTGGATTCATTTTAAAGGGTTAGGGTTAGGGTTTTGGTTAGGGTTAGGGTTATGGTTAGGGTTAAGAGTATGTTTTAATCCGGCGCTCTTCGTAAAATGAATCCGACGCTATTTTATTTCCCAAATCCAATCCGACGCTAAAATACAGGATTGCCGTTGTATAATTTACGGTTATCATAATTAGAGACGTTTTTACGTCTTCATTCCTTTAATTAAGCGTCACAACATGCAGCTATTTCGCAATCACTTACATTAACAAAACCTAGGTCAAAGGTTGCGCTCCATTCGTGTTTAGACGTGTAGATGAACAGCTCAAAAGACGTGAAGAAACATCAACAAACTGATTATCTCATCTGTTCATTTTCCGTGACAAATGACAATCGCATACCGTTTAAATGCTAAACTGTCACTTAAGGAGGTTATCTGAAATCTATTGCGCGCGTCTGAAATTTGACTAAACAAATATTAGCAACACAAATCATTTGACCATCACCTCATCAAGTCGCCTACGTTGACCCGCTTCTCTCTTCACCTCTGTGAGCAATCTTGCGTTTTGGAGCCTCATTTCTTCCATCTCCAAGCTGCTCTTCTCCCGTTCATCCACCACGACTTCTAACTGCTCGAGAACTTGGATGATTTTTGGCATGATATCGATCACTACATCGTGTCCGAAGTTTTCTATAATCTTCTCCATGTCCTTGCCAATAAGTGATGCAGTTTCGTAAACGTCGCCCGTAGTAAGCTGGGATTCCATACTCAAAATCTCCAACCGTCTACGAATCTCGACTAATGCGAGACTTTATTCTTAGTCTTTCGTTTAAACACAAGGTAAATTTACAGCGAACGCAAGTTGCACACGCCAGTGATCACATAATGTCATTTGTTAGTCACGCTTTCCTGGCAATGTTTATCTTATCTGATTTTGCATGACCGAGCCACAGACCGAGCCAAGTGATGGGACTGGGAAGGAAACAAAATGGCCGCTCACAAGAGTTACCTATCTTGTTTCTTTTTAAGATTAATGCACTTTTCATGGAAAGTTCCGAAGTAGAGGATGCCCCTTAATGATTAGGATGGAACTAGAGTTTGCGTGCCGGACGTACTGGGGACAAGAAGATGAAAGAAGGTTTATAACAACCTCTATGCTGTTGACACATGCTCACACACATATCTCTGTATCTATCTATATCTATATCTATCTATATCTATGTTTGCTTCTGTATATATATATATATCTATGTGTGTGTGTGTGTGTGTGTGTGTATATGTGTGTGTGTACGTGTGTGTGTACGTGTGTGTGTACGTGTGTGTGTGTGTATGTATGTATGTATGTAGGCAACTCAAATGTCCCACACTTGTGGTACATCTAAGCCATGCCAGAGTGCTCTAACTAGAGACTAGTGAGTGTGTGCAAATTCGCTAGTGGCTTGACTCATACATACATATATATATATATAGATGTAGATGTAGCTGTTTGGTCTCTGAAGAGAAGAGTGCTCAATACAAAGGTGTAGTTCTTTGATAGTCTATTAAGTTATAGCTTTGAGCAACTGTCGTTACACTGTGTTTCACGCTTACGCGATCATCAGACGACTAATTACATTTAACTACGTAGTCCCTTTTATGCTCTTCGGGGCGCGGTGGCGTCATCCTTCAGGAATTAGAGGAATTTGGTGGCGTCATCCTTCCTAATTCCTGAAGGATGACGCCACCAAATTCCTCTAATTCCTGAAGGATGACACCACCGCGCCCCGAAGAGCATAAAAGGGACTACGTAGTTAAATGTAATTAGTCGTCTGATGATCGCGTAAGCGTGAAACACAGTGTAACGACAGTTGCTCAAAGCTATAACTTAATAGACTATATATATATATATATATACACACATAAATGTTTAAGTAAAGATATATGTCTATATATATGTATATTTATTCTTTATAACATTTCTTCAGTTGCAACACTAATTTTACATCAATTTCTTGAAATATAACATGAAATTCCATAGCACTTTGATATCTCTGTGGATTTTATGTTATTGAGGTATACCAACCAATTTGTAATCATATACAAAGGTTTTTTGTTAAATAGCTCTTTTGGTCACTGTTCACAACAAAAGTTTACCATGTCCTTAGATGTAAACTCAGAGCATTGCTCCTATGAGGGAAAAAGTTTATGTCATGATACACCATAGGCGTACAGGCCCTAATCATTTTTGGGGGGGGGGGCAGAGATGATCTGCCCGAATTGCTCTGCTTGAATGTTTAGTTAGAAAAAACCTAGGAATAAGAATTACATACTGCACATGGTATGTACAGTGGAGCCTTGCTATGATGTGCATCAGTACAGCGTGTGACTCGGTATAACGCGGTAAATCTTTGGACAACCAAATTTCTCAATCACTAAACTGATTTACAAACCTTGTTCACTTGGTAGAACTGTTGAGCACAAGCAGATCATTAGTAGCCAATTAGCGAGTAGTTCTAGGCACGGCAATTAGCCAATCACAATTCATACAGTACTGTCTTTGCAGAGGTCCACCTCTTGGCCTGTGTTTTATTGTTTACTCTCTTTCTCTGTTTGCGCATGTGTTTTGTGCTGTAATTGTAAATCATGACAAGTTTGAATGGGAAGAAGAGAAAGTCCTACAGCATTTCTGAGAAGCTGGGTATTATTGACGAGATTAAGAAAGGGGCCACGTAGGCAGCTGTTTCTAAGAGGCATACAATAGCTGAATCAACGCTTTGAGGCTGGCTGAAGGATAAGCAGAGATTACGAAAGATGTTGATCGAGATGGACAAAGTTGGCCAACAAAGAAAAAAAGTTTGGTTGGCCAATAACACAGCCCTGGATAAGGCAGTTTTCATCTGGTTTAACCAGTAGCGATCCGAAGGTTTTCCGATATTGGGCCCAATTCTTCAAGCACAGGCCAAGAAGTTCAATGGGCATCTTAACCACGGTGAAAGATATGTTTCAATATAACGTGCTTCAGCTATAACACAGTCATTTACGATGGACCCCATATACCGTGTTATAGCAAGGCTCCACTGTATATGGCAACCTGAATGCATGCTAATATCCAAAGTCTTGTTCATTGTTATTGATTTTTGAAAATTTTTCTGTTTTAATCATGCTTAGAAATTTATTTTTCCCAATTCTACCTAAGTTATTTGCCCAAATCTGGTCCTTTCCAAATTTTGGGGGGGCAGTTGTCCCCTGCCTCATACACCTATGTGATGCACCAACACAATAGCAAAATGTGAGCCTCTATGTACCCCAAAATACAAATGTTGAAGCAAACATCATGCCAATTACCTAATAATATATAGAATCCTCTCTATATGTAATATTTATGTGATACCATATAAATTTATGTTTCTAAAATATACTGGGTGGTCTGGAATAGTTAAAGTTCTCCTTACTGTTCATTTGATGTTTCTTTCTTTCCAGACATAGTTTTAGATCAGTGGTATCATCTTGGTCATCAACAAATCAAATTGCATTCACAAGTGAGGGTTCTAATGAAAGTTCAGAGCCCACTAACAAAAGGTACAGAGCCCATGTTTTTCTAGTTAAGATATGTTATTATAATGAAACTACATTGTAGAAGTCATCTGTCCAGGTTTAAGTCATCTCGAAAAGAACTATTTGTGATATTTGTAGTGAGTGACATTCAGATGCTGGGCTCAGCAGCAGTCATCTTCAGAGTCAAAATTCAGTTAGAGAGACTTCAAATTTCTTTAGCTCAGTTTCAGATCAGTTATGTAATACATATTAGGTAAAAATTAGAAATATTAGTCATTAAATGAAGGTCTAACATATTCATTTAATATGATCATGAATTTTTGTTTATCAACTTTGTGACATCTAAATGTCTAATTGTGGTGGATAGAGTTGTACGTACAAAAGCCTTTATTAGACAATTGATGGCCCATGATTCAAAAGTCTGTCTATCATGTTGAAAATACATATAATGCTAAATATTACAATTACTTTTTTTTTCAGGTCAGTTAAACATATTTTCATTCATATAGTTGATCCAGACAAACCATGGGATGTTTATAGGTGAGCACAGATAGCTGTACTTTGTGGTCTTTTTGTGCAACATTTTAATAGCTGAATAACTAATTAAGTGCAATAAGGCAGAATTTATGACTCAGCAAGAGGGTGTGAAATAGGAACAGCTATATCATAATAATTTTTGGTACCATAGTCATGGAAAGGTATAAAAAATACTATCATATATAACATCAGTTCAAAACCACCTATCAATCTCATGGTAAAGTTATTTTGTATTTATAAATTTACTTTATGTTTCAAATATGTTAGCTCATTCTTGGAGTACTATACAACAGTTGTTTTAGCACTTCCCTGATACATATAGCTGCTTGTATAATTATATTGTAATGCAATTGTATTACTGTAATACTTAGTTGCTTGAAGTAATCATATAATACTGTTTTGTACATATTGTTACATCTGGTTATTGTTGAAATGTTTTTAGTTTTATTTCTGGACATGCTTGGACAATCACAGCTCTGCAATGGCATCCTTCTGGTTCTTATCTTCTTTCAGTGGATAGGAGTGGTGTGTTTAAGTTATGGTCCACGAAGGTAGGTTTTTCCCTGTGAATGTGTCTTGCTTTACCAGTTGTTCAAAAAATCTTGAAATTGTATGAGGCAAAAAACATTTAAAAAAAGCATAAAAAGTTACCTGTAAAACTGTAAGGTGGTTTTGCTCTGAATCTTCTTCAGGATAACCTTATAAATGACTGGCATTGTCAAAGGACTATCTCTACTGATGAAAAAGTAGTTTGCTTTTCATGGCTTGGAACGTCAGCCAAGGTACACGGCAATTTCATTTTCACTAATTAACCAAGTTGATAGACAAACCAGTAAAGTGCAAGTGCCTAATTCTCCTGAATAAAAAAGTAATTAAAATAAATTAATTAGAAAATAAACAGAATCCTAAAGCACACCATTGCCCTTTAATGGGTTAAATAGCATGTGGTCTGTTCCTCATTTGGTTGTTATTTCTTTGTTTCTAGTTCTTGTTTGCTGATGTATCAAAGGACCTCAACCATATGATAACCCCTGGAACTACTCAGATTTTCCCCAGAAACAAAGCAAAGCATCCTCTGGCCAATTTCTGTGGAACATCCAGAGATGGTTGGCTTGCAGTGAGTGCAACTGGAAAGGTACAATTTAAGTTGATGTTGCAAAAAAACTAGATTCTTAATATCCAGTTTCCTCTGTGCTATGATGAGAATATCCCACATATTTTTCAGGTTTGCTTTGTCAGCATGAATACAATGGTTCCTGTGGCAAAGATACAGATTGATACTGATCTTCAAGGCATTCAAGCTGGTGACATTGCATTTTCCAATGGTAAAGTGGAGTAGAGTAGATTAGAGTAGAGTGGAGTGGAGTAGAGTAGAGTAGAGTAGAGTAGAGTAGAGTGGAGTAGAGTGGAGTAGAGTAGAGTGGAGTGGAGTGGAGTAGAGTAGAGTGGAGTGGAGTAGAGTAGATTAGAGTAGAGTGGAGTGGAGTAGAGTAAAGTGGAGTAGAGTGGAGTAGAGTGGAGTAGAGTGGAGTAGAGTGGAGTAGAGTAGAGTGGAGTGGAGTAGAGTAGATTAGAGTAGAGTAGAGTGGAGTAGAGTAGAGTGGAGTGGAGTGGAGTAGAGTAGAGTGGAGTGGAGTAGAGTAGATTAGAGTAGAGTGGAGTGGAGTAGAGTAAAGTGGAGTAGAGTGGAGTAGAGTGGAGTAGAGTGGAGTGGAGTGGAGTGGAGTGGAGTAGAGTAGAGTGGAGTGGAGTAGAGTAGATTAGAGTAGAGTGGAGTGGAGTGGAGTGGAGTGGAGTGGAGTGGAGTGGAGTAGATTAGAGTAGAGTAGAGTAGAGTAGAGTGGAGTGGAGTAGAGTGGAGTGGAGTAGAGTAGAGTAGATTAGAGTAGAGTGGAGTAGAGTAGAGTGGAGTGGAGTAGAGTAGAGTGGAGTGGAGTAGAGTAGAGTAAAGTGGAGTAGAGTGGAGTGGAGTGGAGTGGAGTAGAGTAGAGTAGAGTGGAGTAGGGTGGAGTAGAGTGGAGTGAAGTGGAGTAGAGTAGAGTGGAGTGGAGTAGAGTAGAGTGAAGTAGGGTGGAGTGGAGTGGAGTTGAGTGGAGTAGAGTGGTTTGGAGTGGAGTGGTGTGGAGTGGAGTGGCATGGAGTGGAGTGGAGTGGAGTTGTATGGAATGGAATTTGAACTTTTAAATAGAGTTTACTTTTTCAGAAACATAACCCATTACTTTCAATAACCACTGAATATTTAGATTAAATATAAAACAATGATTACTCCAAAGACTGAAATATTTTTATTCTCAACATTTTGACTATCCTGTAGTCTTCATCAGGAATCAGGAATTCCTGATGATGACTACAAGATAGTAAAGAGCATACTATTTTTAAGCCAAGACACTGTGAATATTATTGTACTCTGAAGATGCTGAGGGTTTAGTGACAAAACCTCAATATAATGAATTCTTCATGCTTCTATGTCTTCATTATCTCTTTATTTAAATTTTGTCTCATTCTAAAATTTATTAAAATTTTTAGATGGTTATGTCATTTTGGGTCTTGCTGATGGATTAGTTGGCTCAGTAGCAAGATTTTACAAAGTCTCTTTGCACTGTACATCTAGCAGTATCCTTGACAAAAGAGGAAAGAAAAACAAAGATCCAGTGAAAATTGAAAATTATTTGATCATGTTTTAAATTTTATTAAATGAGACTTGAATTGAGATGAGATGGAAGATTACCCTTTTTTGCCTTGACTAGCTACTTCACCCTCCTAATTACTCCTCACTCTATTTTCCCTCTTTTTCTCCCACTCTCTCCCCCTCCCTCTCCTCTCTCTCTCCCCCCTGCCCCCTCTTCCCTCCCTCTCTCTATTCTCCCATCTCCCCTCCCTCTTTTTCTCTTACTCACCCCCTTGCTCCCTCTCCCTTCCATTCCCCTGCTACCTCTCCCTATTCTACCCTCTTCCATCCAATTCCCTCTCTCCCTGCTCCCTCTCTTCCACTCCATCTCAACATCCCTCACCCCCATACTCTTTCTTCCTCTTCATTTTCCACCCCCATTTATCTTACCTTCTTTTTTTCTCAGCTCTTGCGTCCCTCCACTCGCACCCTTTTCTTCTCTGCTTCTCCCCACAATTTTCTCCTATCCCACTCACCAACTCCTCACTACTGTTCCTTTCTTTTCTCCCTCTTTCAGCCCTTCTTTTTCAGTTTCTCTTTCAGTTATTTTTATTTTCCAGTTGATCTTCCTCCTCGCACCTTTCTCTCAATGCCTTTTCCCTTCCATGTTCCATTCTCTTTACTCCTCCCTTACTATGTTTTCAGATTTGTCCTTGGCTATCCTAAGACGATACAGATGCACCATCCCAATGCTCTTTCCCTTCCTGTTTTCCGTAACCCTTCCCAATCCTATTCACCTACTTTTTCAATTTTGTCTTTTTAAATAAATTAAAGATAAATGTGTCGAACATTGTTTCTTAACTTCGCTGACTAGCTTCTGTGAATATAACGTGTTCTACACTACAAACTTTGTCGCCTTACACCAACAAATCCTTTCATCGTAAGTTCTCATTTAGTTGTCTTAGGAGTTTGCTTTCTTTTTGCACGTAGTTCCTAGGAAAAAACCAGGTCTGATTTGAAAATGTCTTTTGAAATAGTGAATGTAAGAGGTTTCGCTAAAATGTCGTTGATTTTATCAAACTAAACCTTACCTTACTGTTACGGCACGGGGATTCTTCAATAAGCGTTATTGCTTCTACATGACAAAGACTTTGACGAGTTATCAACGTATGAGCACGTTACTCGGCAAAATTCGAACAACAATGGTGGCGTTTTTACAACTGCGAACGTGTAATGTAGAAATTAGCATGTGTCAGAGCTAAAATCATTTCGTTAATTTCATGCACTCTGTTTTGTTTTTACATCAGCATATGCAATTACGCACATCAAGTTTGTTTATAGAAATTCTGGAGCACATGTGCTTATCTGCAATAAAGGTACAGTAAACTAACTTCGACGAAGTAACTCTGATAGCCTGGTGTTCATATGTTTGAAATGCGCATGCTGTCGCGTTTTTCACTAAGCAACTTTTTTCATTCAACCCATGACGGGAATCCAACCCGTGACCTCCAGAGTAAAAATAAGAGCATGTTCAACGAGAAATTTACTGTGGATACCTCCCTGGGAAGGCAGGGAAGTCCCCCCAAAAAATATATCCCTTTAATCTCAGTTAACTCCAAGCGGGCCGTTGTGCTCTACTGATGTTTTGGCGCGACGATTCTCAACTGTAATTTCACGTGTATATAGCCGTTCAAGGGCTCTTGACTCGGAAAAAAAGTGCCCTTGACCTAGCCAAAAGACTCTTTCGTCTATCGTGGGTACCTGTAAGATGTCCATTTTGAATCCTGGGGAAACGCTGATCCGATTTCTGACACCTCTCCTACTCGTTTGAAATACCGTACGTATGCACTTCGCATGAAGTAATTTACATATCCTGCATGATGTTTTTTTCCCACATTGTTTGCTGGCATGGAAACGTAACTGCGAAGCTAGCATTCCCTCCATGCGTTCGTTGAGTCTCACAATCGTGCTTCAGGTAATATTTAAAAAACGATTGAATGCTTTATCGGATACAAAACAAGAGGCGACAGCCGAGTGTTTTAGATCAAATAAAGCACGTACTGCGAGTTTTTTAAACGGCTTAGAAAAACTAACCCCTTAACACGTTGATTCGCGTAGTTAGTTTGAAAATTGATGTTTTCTTATACGCAAAAACTTGAGGAGAAAAGTAGGCGTGTTTTTATGACATTTAAAGACATGACACGGTTATGATTTTCCTTTTTATTTTCCACATGAATTATTAAAAAGTTTTTTTAAGTCATGTTTCATCTTCTTTTCAGGTCTTTTGGAATCTTGCATTGAGAGATGGGATCTGAAGAAAGAGGTTCAGCAAGTGCACGAACTGTGCCAGAAACAACTGTCCTGTAAGAAACTTCCCGCGATAAAGGCAAGCTCTTTTTCTGCACTCAGTAGCATCATCTATGTAACTATAGACCATCCCTCAATGATTTTTTTTTTAGACAATGTGATAAAAACTTGCTCCTGGCCGCATCGAGTCTGTGCGAAAAGATCTTGAGCAAGTAATTTTTCTGAAGAGACCAAGCGATCGATGTGAAGAAAGTTTTTATCATATGTCTTTGCTCTTTGTAGTTTTGATTTATGTATGTAAAACAATGCCACAGTAAAGATGAAATGGCTATTATTGCAGTTCAATGAAACCCATAAATAGCAGACAAAGCCTTATTCGATGCGCTGGTGTATCGTTTTTATGATGGGAATGCCATTTTAATCTTACTTGTTTCGTTATATTGTTTCACTTTTTTTCCCGGTTTTCGTTTTCTAATAAAAATAGGTCAGAAACCGACCACATTGTTGAACAGCTGCGTTAAACCCTCGAGCGTAAACGAACTACGTATTACTATAAAATAAGTTTTCTGTTACGCATTAGCGCATGCAGTGATTGGTCAGTTATCGTGTTTATATCAGGCTATGCAGCGTTTGTTCTTGGCGCAAATGGGAAGCTCCGATTGGTTTACTAACGCCAGAATTTGTTCCTGGCGCGAATAGGAAGCTCTGATTGGTTTACAAATTAATAATGAGAACTTATCATTTGATACTGAAAATAAAGTTCGTTATTCACAACTATTATTGCTTAGTTCCTTGCTTATTTTATGAAAGAAATAGAGACTGTTTTGGTGTGTTTATATAGCGTATAATTAAGGCTACATAAACACGGCAAAGCAGTTTGAATTTCTTAAATAATGAATAATGCTTGATTACTATACTTTGACTAATTTTTCTCTGCAGACGTGGGAATGTCATTTTCAGCATACAGTTAAGAAACACATAACAATTTTCGCCCTACCCTGGTTGCCGGTAGACCCCGACAAGGTCCAAAATTACTCTTATCTGAGGCACAACTTGATTTTGGGGTTTGCTGACGGCCACATTAGAACACTAAACAGGTATCGTACTATCATTGCATATTTTGATGGGAAAATTATCCTGGTAGTAGAACAGTGTTTATTTTAATAGTGATGTTACGGTGAAAAGTTTAGGTTGCTCTAGTGAAATAGAAACCATTTTTTTTAGACACTGGTGCTTCTTATATTTCGCCAGTATCAGGGAGATCTAGCTTCACGTTCAGGAACTCTGGCGAACGGCTGGGTTCAGTAGCTTTCTCAATGAGTTTAATCGGCAGCTTTCAATATTTGACGTTTCAACGTTAGGCTAAGTCATTTTACATTTTGGTTTACTTCTCGTTATATATATATATATATATATATATATATATATATATATATATGTGTGTGTGTATATATATATATATGGCAAGAAAGAGCATGTTTGGCGTTTGACATAAAGCTAAATCTCCCTGTTGTGTTCTCAGTTGTGAAAAATATGTTCTAAATTGGGAACTGGGCTGTTGCTGCTGTGACACGTATAATTAAACTGCATTTTTGTATACGTTGTTCATGCTATGGCAGATGGAACTTTTGGGTTCCCTCATCGACTTTATTTTTTGTTGCACCTGTAGCTGTACCTTGGAAATTGAAGGTGAATTGAAGAGTTCTGATTATCTTCCCGAGCAATCACATAGTAAGTGAAAGAAAGTTTGTAGAAGAGGGTTTCAAGTTTTTCTTCTTTCTCTGTGGTTTTTTTTTTTGGTGGGGTGGGGGGGGGGGTGTTTCCAATAATTGTTGCAGTAGTTCTTGCTGTTTTGTTGCTGCTACTGCTGTTGTTGTAACAGTTGTTATTGTTGTTGTTGCTGATGTTGCTGTTGTTGTTAATGCTGTTGTTGTTGCTGTTGTTGTGTGTTGTTGTTGTGTGTTGTTGTGTGTTGTTGTTGTTGTTGTTGCTGTTGTTACTGTTGTTATGGTTATTATTGTGGTTTCTGATATTGTTGTTGTTGTTATTGTTGTTGTTATTATTGTGGTTGCTGATATTGTTGTTGTTGTTGTTGTTAGCGTCCACCTTATTCTCTTTACTCTCTACCACCATGTTTCTCCTCCTCCGCCTTCTGATGCTCTAATCCTGCAGCACTTTCTGTTTTTATTTCATCTACCATTTCCTGGCCACCTTTTTCTCTTTCCCCTTAATCTTTTATAGTCTTCATTTCATCCCTTTTTCTTCTGCTTATCCTCCCTATTTTATCTCGTCCCATTTAACAACGTCATCCTCTTTGAGATACAGCATTTAACGCCCGCTCCTTTCCCATTTTTAGCTCGTCACTCGAAGTAGCGTCAAATAAAATAGTAATCCCACTTGCTTTAACTTCTACATGTTGTCCCTGTCTCTCTTCTATTTCTCAACCTCTCCTACTTTCACCTCCTGCTGTTCTTCTTTTTCCCATTTCTGCAATGCACAGCCTCTTACACTCTCTCTCTCTCTCTCTCTCTTTCGGCTTCTTGTCGCCCATCTTTCTCATTCACTTATAGCTATCTTTTCTTTCTTTTTCTCATTTCTTCCTCTTCAGCTGTTCTATGACTCGTTTTTATATTCCTCTCAGATCTTCTACATAGTTAACTGTCCTGATGTCAACAATCTTATCCTTCTTCCTCAGAACCTAAGAGGCTGAAAACGTCATTTTGTGGCCACTCAGACGCGCTCCTCCGCCTTCATTATTCGCCATGTTCTTGCTGTGTTATGGGACTAAGTGGTAATGGTTCCATGTATCTGTTCAAGTGTCAACCAGCAAAAAGTACGTTGTGATGTCCCATGTGTAGGGATAGGCGATAGGGTTAGGGATATGGGATAGGCTTAGGGATAGAGGATAGGGTTAGGGATAGGCATAGGGATAGGGATAGAGGATATGGTTAGGGATAGGGATAGGCACAGGGATAATGAAAGCTTGCGGGTATAACCCAGGCATGGCCAAGTAGCTTAACCTCTGTTGCGAACCGTTAACAATTTTTATTTTTTATTGCTAGTGTTTTCGTACATATTTTAGGAGGATGGGAAAACCCGACCCGATACTTTATAACCGTGGAGGGAAGTAATGTATTAATGTTCTTTCTCCGCCAAAAATTGATGAAGCCGAATTGCGAAAACGACCTGTGTCATGGTTTGCGTTTGTTTGTTGAGAGAATTGCACAGTAATAAAGACTCATCCTTGATTTCTAGTTGACACAATGGTGAAGCAGCTGTCAGGCCACAGGTTACAAATATCCATGGCGCTAGTCAATTTACTGAAATATTGTATGGTGTCTGGATGGGATTGGTGGGACGTGCTTGTTGTTATGAAACATCAACATGAAGGTAAGGATCAACATATAAAACCTGGCGGTGTCTTTGTGAGCAAACATTTCTCAACAGTATGGGTCTGAATAGCAGCCGCAATTGAAAATACTAATGTTGAAGATGGGAGTTATACCATCAATGATGATAATGATGATGATATTGATAATGAACATCGTTCGAAAAATGACAACTTTTATTAGAAATAAAATCATCATCATTGTCATCAATATTATAATTGTAATCATCATTACCAACATAATCATCATTATATCATCGTGATCATTATCTTTATCCACATCGTCAACGTCATGATCATCAGCAATATCATCAACATCATCGTCATGATCATCAGCAATATCATCATCATCATCATCAAGATCATCATCATCAGCAGCAGCATCATCAATATCACTATCGTCATGATCATCAACATGATCATCAGCAGCAGCAGCACAGCAGAAGCAACATAACCAACATAATCATCGTCAAGATCGTCAACATCATAATCTTCATGAACATGATCTTCAACATTATCGTCGTTATCATCAACGTAATCAGTAGGAGCAGCAGCATCGTCATCATCGCCGTCTAAATCACCATCCTTATTATTTCGTGGGAAGAAAAGAATGAAAACCAGAACTCCCGTTTGATCGATCTCATTCGGAATTATCCGTTGTAATTAAAGAGCTCTTTTTCATTATCATTTTAGAAATTATAAATGCTACGTTAAGATTTCTTGAGCAAGAAGACTATAAGAGCTTGCCACACGCACAAATGAGTAGTAAATATTTATCAATCAAGGCTGCTTTGCTGAGGTGAGATCTAATGTTATGTTCGTCATTATTCTAACTTCCAATTGAGCCCTGCATAATTTCAAATTATCTTCTCTCTACAGTTTGCACTCATCTTCCGATACTAAAGTAATAGACTGCTATTCAAAACAGTTTCTTTTGGCTGTCAGTAACTTCTTCAAGTCTCTGATCCAATCAGGAGATGATAGATTAACAGGTAAAATGGTAAAGTCTCTTTCATTACAGAATAACAAATTGATCTTCTTAAGATGAATTGGCATATAATTTTAATGAACAGCACAGCGCTTTTTAGTCTGTTATTATTTTTCGACATGTTTCAGAAGTTCGTAACCTTCCTGCTTTAGAATCTTAACTTTAAGGAATTCGAGGTTCATTCAGGTGTCTACGCACGTTTTTTTCCCAATACTTTGCTGATATTTTTTGAGGATGTTTTGAAGACTGTTGTATTTGATTTTGTTTGTTAACGACAACATCCATCTTGAAGAACCAACGGCATCATGTAACAACTACGCAGCTGAAATATTATCTTCCTAATCTTGTTTTGTTAGCTATTTGCCAACAAGTCACTGAGATAGATTTAGAGAATCTTCATCAAATTCTTAACTTAAAGGAATTCGAGGTTGATACAGGTACGTATGTATGTTTTCCACAAAGTCTCTGCTAGCATTGTCAATATTGAAGTAAACATCGCCGCTACTAAAAACAATTATTTGAGCTGTTTTAGTTTTTAAATGCATGTTTTGTTACCTGTATTTAGTGTCGTTTAATGGATTGATAAACAAAATAATTTGTTTTGTAAATATATGAAAGAAATGAAAAGTACCTATCTTTTGTATAAAAACTTCTTGCAAAAATAGTTCCTTCGTCTTATGCATACTTGCACCCAAAATAGTTTACTTTTCTTTATCGCACTCTTGACCACGTCTTGTATTGCTTTTCTTCTCTTCGAAGCAATTTTGAAAACCCTTCACCCTTTAGCCCAGTGGGTGGCTGACTGCAGTGTCTGTCTTATTGGCATTCTCCTTGTTCAACAAGGTCAAGAAACCATGCCTGGGGTACGTACAAATTCATGTAAGAAGTATTCAATTGGTTGCGCAAGAGAGTTATTTTCGCAAATTTTACATCTTCAGATATATTTACCCAGGTCTGTCAAGTCACACGCACTCGAGTTACCCGAAATACAAGTCTAAAGGGCTGTTTACCAGTGTGATTTGACGAGAGGGTCGAGGACAAACTACAGTAAATCATAAGCGGATATCTTGCTACAAATATTATCACGAGTTTATCACATACACCAGGATGACAATCGCAACGTACGAAATCTCACGTGTAAACGGCCCTTCATGCATACTTGTTGTTGAACCATAGGCGTCGCGAGTTGGGGGGGCCTGGCCTCCCATTTCATACGATAAATTTCGTAAGTTGCCACTTTGATCAACGACTTTTGTACGGAAATGCGAATTGGATAAACTTTATCATTAAAAAACTGTAAAACCTTAGGGTATGTCACAATTTTGCCCCCCTCCAAAATAATTTAACCCTAGCAACGTCACTGTGTTAAACCCAACATAGTTACAATTGTGGGAAGATGTAGGGATGAATCTAGATTTGATTAAACTTTGCTTCAACATCGCATCATATTTTCTTTGTTTTCAATGATATTGCAGCATTTCAGTTCAACACACTCAACATGTTCCAACAAATATTGGGTGACCTTAGTACGTTTGACAGCGTGCTACGCAGGAGAATGAATTAACCGTTTTCGGTCCGAGAAGTCTGTCGTTGACGAGTAAGATCGTCTGGTATTGGCCGGAGTAAAACAATAGAAGTCTGTTTCTGACCAAGAATTGATAAGAAAACATTCGAGCTGATGATCTACTTTGCACAAGAAGTTCCCGAGAACGTTAGTTAGATAGTACTCAAACTGAGGATGTTCGTTGGACGGTCGTCAAACTCAAACTTCAGAAAAACGATTTCTGAGCCCCAGATGGGGATTGAACAGAAATTTTTTTCTTGATAATCTGACACTGCCGAAGTCAACTGAAAAATGTTAAAATGTTGACTCGGCAGTGTCAGATTATCATGAAAAAAATAATTTCTATTCATGTATCTCTGAGGATGATTCTGAAATAGAATTGAAACACTGCTCATCCTCTCATGGATAGGCGTTAAGTTGTTGCGAGAATATCTCGTGCACTTAAGTTGGATAAAAACACTCCCCCAATCCCTGTGGACTCGATAGGCCAACGGGTAGAGGGGCACACCCGTATTCCGAAGGTGCGAGTTCAAATCCCGCTGGAGTCAACATTTTTCAGTTGACTTCGGCAGTGTCAGATTATAATGAAAAACATTTCTGTTCATGTATCTCTGAGGGTGATTCTGAAATACATGGGTATTGAACACACAACCTTCTGATGACCGGTGAGACGCTCCAACCACTGAGCTACCAAGACTCAGATGGTGTGCTAAGGTGCAAGTTCGACCTATTTGCTACCTATGTGGCAGCCACGATAGGTTGTTAATTCTGTCAAATGCTATGTTATTAATTCTGTTAAACATCAGTCGTAATAATCTAACCCAATTATGAGTTTACTCAAAACCTCATTTGGTAAAGCAGCAATCCTGTGACCGGATTTTGCGAGTTCAAATCCCGCTTACGTCAACTCATTCGTTTGACCTTTGTTCGACAAATCATATTTCTCCATGATCTTTTTTCTATTCGCAGATCAGCCTTCTACAAGATAAGCAATGTATCGGGCTTTTAAAACAACTCATTCTCCTGATTTATATATGGGCGAAACAGTTTCCTGGTATTTTGCCTAACTGTGCTGCTCCAGTAGGTAAGTTGCTAGATTTTTCAATCCTTTGAGACAGCTTGAGAAAAGGAAGATAGTTAAAATCTGTTTATAAACTGGAACGATAAGTCCAGTCAGTGAGTGGAATTAAATGTGAAATCAAAAATGGCTGACGTGGAAAGTTTTATGGCTGTCAATCCCAAGCCCTTACTCGGTGAACTGGCTGTTGTGAAACATACAGCGGCGTTACAGCCAGTTGAGACCGAGTAGGGCCTGAAACTGACAGCCGAAAAGCAGTTCATGTCGGTCATGTTTCACTCTACTGTTTAAACTGGAGATATAGTTTCAATCTATATTAAGTTCAATGGGATAAGAACGTTACCGGGAATCTCATTGAAAGTCTTCGTTTTTCTCCATTTTAAAACGGAAAGGCTAGGGTTCCTCAAATATCGAGAGACGAACGCGCACTTCAGTTTTAGTTAATCATTGAATAGCCATTGACGAGCTAAACGCTCCTTGCTGTTGGTCTGGTAAAAATTTACGTTTTACTTCCTAATGATATTTACGACCAGAAAGTTTTTACCTTTAAAGCTTGGTATGGCGATAAATTTATTAAAAAGACACAAGAGTTTGCGGTAACTTCATATTGTTTATTGTTAAAATAACAATAAACTCTCGTGTCTTTTAAAGTTTTTACCTTACGACGTTTTATCTAAAGTGACTTCAACCGCAAATTTAGCACGTTTTAGCAGCCGATTTGCTGGAACCCGGTAAAGCTCAGCTCTTGCAGCCTTTATCATTTGACCATTTTTTTTCTTCAGAGCAAGCTTAGCTTATTCACCACTTTTTTTATCGCTGTAGACAAGTCAGAATACCTGATCCAATTGTTTAAGTTAATTTCTAAACTTTGGATGGTGAACCACCAATCTATGGAAAGAAGTGAACTTGAAGGGACTGCTTCAGGTAATTGAAATTCAGTTCAATCCATTTTGTATACAAGTAAAATTTGGAAAGTTCGGTAGAACTTTTTTACTGCGCGGTTTATTGTGCATAGTGTATGTAGACCTGTGGAAGTAGAAAAAACGCAATTTCAGAATCATCCTCAGAGATATACATGAACAGAAACTCTTCATGATAGCCTGACACTGCCGAAGTCAACTGAAAAATGTTGACTTATCCCGAATGTGCGAGCGGCATTTCGAAGGTGCGAGTTGAAATCCCGCTCAAATCAACATTTTTCAATTGACTTCGGTAGTGTCAGATTATCATGAAGAGTTCCTGTTCAAAAAGCGTATTCTGATTGTAATTTTTTAAATTTAAATTCAGTTGTTATTCTTATTTAACTCATTCCTGGCTTGATGTCTCACCTTAACGAGTGAAATCTTCCGGCGTTAAGTAAAGGTTATATATCGTTACCGAGGTGTTTAAGGAACACATCAACCCGAGGGCGAAGCTCGATGTTTGATATACCGCTTAAACACTGAGGTTAAATAACATCGATAACCTAGGTATGTTGTACATTAAAATTTCAATATCAAGATGCCTGATACGTAAATTAAATATTTAAAAATGTAAGACTTAGTCTCTACACAATTTACGAGTTGAAAAGATCAACTCTAATTTCCCATAGATTCGTTTACTAAGTTCTGGAAGAAATTGATCGAGAATTGATTGTAATAATTGTGTCAAGGTGTCAAAATGTGGTTAAGTAAATAAGTTTCACCATTACTTAACTTCTGAAGCCCTGCGAACGGATCAAATTTAAGAATTTATCGTAATTTTGTCAGTCTCCTCTTTCGTTTTTTATTTCATTGTCCTTCGGCATTTGTTCATCTTATGCTTCCCAAAACCTTTTCAGAAACAATGCAGAACGACATCGTAATTTGCCTGATTGCTTTTTTATTGGTCCTGGTTTTATAGATTTTGAACACTATTTTGCCAATCATTTAAATTTCCTTTACCACTCCCTGTTGTTATCACCTTCTAATCAAGGTAGGGCTGTAGTTAAAATGAACAACTTTGTATTGCTGAAAACACAATGAGTATCATTCCGAATATACTGTGCATAATCACAAGTAAGTTAATGAAGCACAATTTTACCATAGTAAATTTTCGACTTTAACGAACTTGTTTAAATTCGAAAATTTACTATTACCCGAAGAAAACCGGGTAGAGTCAAACTGGACAGCACTCTTTTCACATGTGACTAAGGTCCTTTTAATCAGACAACTGCACGGAGCCGGATTTGAACCCTAATCACAACGGTGACTAGTGAGGTGACGCGTGCACTCTGAGACGTATCTAGTTGGTAATTCGCCCGGGGCAAATTCTGTCTCCTTATATTATGCAAGTAAACGAGGTGCTTCTGTCGAAACAATAGTTTAAGGTGCTTTTTGTAATTTATTACTCAAAATACAATTGAGAATTTAAAATCTTCTGAGCCTCGACAGCTGCAAAGTCGTCAATTAACGAGAAGTCGAGCCATTGATTTAATATTTTGTTGAGCTTTGCGAGATATTTTTGATTCTGGAAAAACCCTCCAAAAGTCGAATTTTTGCTCCTGAAAATGTCGCCTCAAAAGTTTGCATCCGGGGCAAGCACCCCAGTGGACCCCTTCTTAGTACGGCACTGTCTGCACTACCACTGTACCACCAGTACTCCCCTCGACGATCTTCCCAAATAGTTTATAACTACCAAAAAATAACATCTTGTAAAGAACTTGATATTCAAGTTGACAAAAGAAGACAAGATCAAAATTAGAGTTACCTGGAGAGGTAACCTCTAATTTTTATCTTGTTTTGTCAACTTGAATACCGAGTTCTTCACAAGATGTTATTTTTCGGAGTTTATGTTTTATTATATGTTTTGAAGCTGTCGGTTGTTAAAGGTTTCTGTAACTATCAATTATCGTTCTGCTGATCACACAGGAGTGACGGGGAAACATGCATACTTAAAACCTGGAGAACCTGATGAATATGAGTTTGGCCGGAAACCTCCGGACAGGATGCAGCCGCTGAAGTTGTTGACCACCCAGTACAGCGGCAACATCGATGTAGTGAGGAAACTCTTTCTCGGAAATACCCCAAGTGAAAAGCTTCGCCAGTGTACCAAGTAAGGATCGAGACAGTGTTTGATGATCTTGTGGAAGAACTTGTAGTTTCATACCCAATACACTGATATTCCCAATTTTCAGGTGCAGTGGCGTGTCACTGTTGGCTGAAGCAAGCGATAACCTCCCTGAAAAAGCCTGGGAACAAAGATGGATCAAGTCATGCACGTGTGGCGGGGCCTGGAAACGAGTGCAAAAATAGTTGACAAGATTAAGCTATTCAGAGAAAAAAAGAAAAGGAAAGTGTACATATCACTGAGTACATCCAGCTCCAATCCTGTCCACCTAACGATTTCATGCCCAGTGACATCTCGTTCAAAGAAGTGCGATTCTGATGTATATGTATCGAATCATCCGAAAAGTGACTGAAAGAGATGGTGCCTTTGGGCCAATTTACGCCTCGAAAGACATTCGTCGCGCGAAGTATCGCTTCGCGCTAGCGAAATGTACGCGCGCGTTCAAAGACGTGCGAGGCATTCGTGCTTCTTGCGAAGTTACCGTGGGAGCCGCTGACAGCTGGAATGGTTTACGTATCTTGATTGTACACGAAATTTGCTATCCTCGAAAGACTGATATACATTCCTGGTATATATTTTGGTCACGTGCACACATTTAGAAACCCGGTAAAGGTCGCGTAAACTGAATCCATAATTAAGAAATCAGATAATAAACGGCCCATACTTAGAACCGTTCATTACCACATTTCTTAATTATAAATTCAAAATAGACGATTGAGAAGCTATTTCATAAACTCGTGTCTCGTGTTTTATCAAGGGTTACAAACGCTCGAGAACGATAAAAAACACTCGGCCTACCGCCACGTAATTTTCAGTGTTCTCTCGCGTTTGTAAAACATCCGAGAACGACAAAAATCACTCGGTTCACGGCCTCGTGATTTTCATTGTTCTATCGTGTTTGTAACCCCTGGTAAAATACTCGCACTTGTTTATGAAATATTACTTCAAGTACAATCCATCGCACGCAGTGGACTCTTGATGTTGCTGAAAGATAGGAAGGTCGGATTTCAAAAAGGTTAAATTTGTTAAGAAAGCTTTTTCCTAACTAATTCGTAATAACACGTTTAAGATTCTCTAACTTTTATTAAAGCTAATCTAATTCCGCCAGGTATTCTGGCTAAATCAAAAGCCGTAAGGTCATTATTAGTAATCCCCCTACATACATAACTCCATTTTGAATAGGAGGTGATGTCTTCCTATAGCAGACGGGTCATTTAATGTCCACGGGAAATAAGCGCAGTTGTCACTGAAAATTATGACCTTTCAGAGCATCTTTACAGAGACGAAATAAATACAAGAGTACAATTCATTTTCTCGTCCCGATATCCTCTATGCTATCATCGTCAACCTGAAAGACAAAATAAATGGTTCATGATTGTTAACATCTTGACATTGGTTTACCCAAGAAAATTGTTTTCTCGATGAAAAATTTTGATAACTGTACATGTCGGAGTTTTGTACATCACCGTTGACGCATTCCACTGGTCTTTTAAAAATACAGTCTTAAACTTAAATGATCATTTAATAAGGGCGCCATTACATAACGTCAGCAGAACAAAATCAGATCTCTACGACTTTACACCAGTCTCTTCTCTTTCCGTTCATGTCTATTGGACCACCAAACATTCTCCGACTGCCATGAACTTGTATCAGTTTAAGATTTTCTTCGTGTATATTATGTAGAATCGCGATAGCTCACCCATTGATTTTGTTAAGAGTATCTCAAACTTATTAACAATTCATGAGCAAAACAGTTTGGTGACGTAGTTTGGATATCTGATCTTAATCATAAAATTTCGATAACTGTAAACCCGATTTTATCTTTAAGTAAGGATTCGTTTGAGACGTGATATACACTCGAAAGTCGTGTTTCATCAGATATCCAAACACCTCGAAGTTGGTTAAAAAACTCGGCTATCTCCTTGCTTTTCAACTCACTTCTCGGTGTTTGGATATCTGATGAAACGTGTATGATGTATTACGTGGAAATGTGAGTGCTTGCCCTGATTCATCCTAATCCAAATTTCAATTCGAACAGATTTGACTTTTTATTGGTCATATTTAAATTGAACTAATTCAACTGTTTACCTCTGGCCATTTTTCTTGGATGAAATCTATCACATCGTCCTTCACATCACCTTGAATGATAATCTCATCATCACCAGTTACTGAAGTGCCACAAGCGAACTTTTGACCGAATGACTTGGAGGCTTTCTTTACATCGATGTCTGAAAACAAAATTAATCTACTTTATGAAGCTAACGACGTTTTATCGTAACGACATGTAACCAAATAAATTATATATGAGGCCTACCTTACCGAAAGTTTTAAGTCCTGTTACCACAGTTACATATTTTTTCTTGCTTCGTTGGGACAAGGACACCAGAACTTTCTTAGGTCCCGCATTCTGCCAGGTGAACATTAGTAGAGAATTGCATGAGCCATGAATGGTGGTTTCTTAATATGCTGAGTTCATACTGTGATTGCATTTAACAAAAATAGGCATTCTATTCAACAATGGATCTGCCGGTACTTGGAATGGGGAACATTAGTGCATGGCATCCATGAAAGTTATAACGGAAATTGACTTGAGATCTGTTCGGTTATACAAAAGTATGTTCGTAACGGTCAGAAATCCATATCGATGTATGAGTTGTCTTTCCCTCAATTAAAAAGTCAGCCTAAATCGGAGGATGTTTTGCATGTAATCAATCCATTGGGCAAGTTACTGAAATGACTACAATACCTAACCGTTAGTGTCGTGTACCATTATAGCGTATTCCGAAAGTGAAATTCGGCTAACGTCCGCTCGCTCCTGTACACTTTCGTGGAGTTTTAAGTATTGTACGAAAAATGAATGATGCCTTGGGAGTATGTTGATGTATATGACAACTTGACGAAAAGACATTAGATTTAAACAAATATGAACATCGAAGTTGGTAATTCTATTTCAGAATCATCCTCAAGGTATTATGAAACGAAACTTCACAATTAACCTACACTGCTGAAGTCAACTGAAAAAAGTTGACTCGAGCGGGATTTGAACTCGCACCTTCGGGATACCGGTCCGCCGCTCTAACTGTTGAGCTATCGATTCCACAGGGATTGGAGGCGAGTTTTTATCCAATTTAAGTGCACGAGATATTCTCGCGACAACTCAACGCTATCCATGAGGATTGATGTGCAGTGTTGAAATTCTATTTCAGAATCATCCTCAGGGTATTATGAAACGATAACTTCACAATTAACCTACACTCGGTTAATTGTGAAGTTTCGTTTCATAAAGTTGGTAATGTAAGGCTACTTGGTTCAAGTGTAACTAGTAGCCGCAAAAATTTTTGTTCCTAGAGTAAAAAGATTACTTGCATTTTCAGAAGAAATAATGGAATACCACACCATCATTTTTCATACACAATGGTGCAGAATGGTAGGTGAGTCAACCTATATTAGCCTCATACTTCATCCTCTGTAATTTTAAATAAGACGATGGTGGAAGCACGTACGCCATGTGTGCCTATTTTATATCTTGCAAAACGTTTTGTCATGTAATAGTGTATCACAGCCTAAATGTAATTTTAGATTTGGTAATTTGACTGGTGTGTCAGCCAGCTCAAATTTTTTAGCTGATTTGATACAGCAAAACAACTATTTGTCTTCAAATTCATTAAGGGGCAGGGCTCATCCCTTTGACAAAGAAAACTGTCTGGCATTAGTCACAATAAAATATCAAAGTACACCTTTATCACTTGATGGGTTAAACTAGTAAAGTTAATAAGATTTTACAAAATTACCTTCTTTTTGTGTAATTTGTTAACACCCTTTCCTCCTAGAAATCAAATGTTCAAAGATCAATACAGCATTTCACAGATGATGATCCTGTTCTGACTCTATGCATAGTTTGCACAATCTTTCTCTTGAATATAACTTACCTCTAGTTTGTCTTTTCTTTGATCCACTTACATCTAGAGCATCAAAATTTTGGGAAACTGGAATATAAAATTTGAAATTTGGCTTCTGAGGACAGTTAAAAGCTTTTAGTATTGTTTGCATCTTGTAGACAGACCACACTTAATAAGCATCTTCTGTCAGCTTTTGGTTTGCAAAAGTTGTAAATTAAATTGTTTGTTCCCATAAGCCAGTACATCAAAAACTTAACCCAGACTCCACCAATAAACACATTGAATCCCCAACAGTCTATATGAACCTGGCACACCAACAAGATAGGCTCAAACTTTTAAAAACCATTACAATGTTCAACTACCATTTACCTACTGAAAAAGGCTTTAGGAGAATAGAAACATCAAAATAAATAATTCACACAAGAAACTTAAAGAATCTAAAGCCATTTTTCAATAGCAAAATGGAGTTTCTGGCATATGCATGCCATGTTTAAGATGTCCAGTCCTCTAATTGGTTGTTGTTTATCTAAAACTACAAAAACATTCAAATGTTCATTGTAATTGACACCTATTAGATATCCTTGATTGTAGAACAGTAATGTCAACATTTATAAATCTATAACTGAAGCAAAGTTGGCCATGACTTGAAATCCTCCTGGCCCTTTGCATCAAGCATTGGCTCTAATACAATGTAACTACCAGCTGTCTGGGTTAACAGTCTTTAGGTTAAAGTAAATGGTTTGAACCTGGGAGAATTGTGACATGTTTGAGGAAGTTGATTGTCCAGGTTAGTGTAGTCTTGAGAAAGACTGTTGGTTGAAGTGACTGATGTTTCGACAGCCTTAGCGGTGGTCATCTTCAGAGTCAAAAGGAGAGTAAATGTCGAAACGTCAGTCACTTCAACCAACAGTCTTTCTCAAGACTACACTAACCTGGACGATCAACTTCCTCAAACAAGTCTTTAGGTTATTAAAGTTAACTATGGTGTATAATACCTTGGGAAATCATCTCTTCGTATGCATCAGGGTAATTAGTCTTCCACCATTCTTTGCACTGCTCATAACTCAGACTATATTCACAATACTGAAAGTAAGATGCACATCTTGTATAAATACAAACACTCAAAGCAATCTCCTTGTTTACACTGCAAACCTGACTACTTTAATTCTCAGCCTATGCACAGCTGCTTCTCATCTCACAGGAGAGTTGGTTCTGGGTTCTGATGTTTTGGATCAAATGACTTTAAGTCAAAATAGCAAAAGACATATCAACACAAAGAATTGTCAATTATGGAAAATTTTATGGAGTAATTACTGAAATAGGAAATACTTTCAAAGTTCCTTTATTGCCTGGACTGTGGTATGCAAGATGTATCACAACAGGGAGGCTGGCCTGGTCACCAAATTATTGGGAGGTTCCAAGGGATGCCATTTAAGAATTTTTTTTTTAAATTTCTGAATTCTTTTAGAATAATTCTGGTGTACTTCATGATAATTTTCACTGTATTCTTTAGAGCTTGATTTTCTAAGTGTTTTTAGTAGTGATTTTATGCACCACCTGCTATATACCTGCAGCAACACAACAGTCACTACAAGCAGACTGCATTTTACATCCCATGCAATTCACATGTTCATGTTAAATTACTGGGGGGGGGGCACAGCCCCCTGCTTCTTATGGCCATGATTTCTCATCTGTCTACTGTCTGAAGTACAAATTTCTTCATGTTTATTCGGGTTGAAAATGTGCAAGTTCGTCAGGAAAATCAATAACCGATTCTGAGAGGAGTTTCATTGGTCCCACCGTAACGTTTGCTGTTAGCAATAAAAAAATATGGTCGCCGCCTAAAATATACATAAAAAAAAATACGGTCACAAACTCCGAGTATTGCCACCGATTTTCAGCATATTTCGTAATAAACTGCAGCACGTCAGATATACATTACAGGAGGAGCAGGAAGTGGAAACTTAAATCGGAAGATGTACTTTCATGATAACATAACTATACCTCACTTGGCAGACTGCAAACTTCGTCGATGAAAACCATTCAAAACAAGGAAGTAAAATGTAAAAAGAAGAGAAGAACAAAAAAATGAGGGTTGTTTATTATAAAGACACAATACATTCATAACGTCCAAGAGAAAAAAATACCTCCACAATAGTTTACATCTAAAGGATAACTTTGCTCTTCTTCGTCCGCCATTTTGAAAATCGTAAAACCTAGAGGGCCTGGTAATGAAAGTAACGCGATAGGTGTGGAATGGAACATGTAATGGTGTCCCCTTAAGAATACCAACAAGTACCACGTTCCCCCGTATTGTCAGCAGATGCCTTTAAATTTAGATGAAAATTAAATAGCAGAGAATACTGTAGAAATACTGACAAACTTACCCAACGGGATCAAAAACAATAGTATGCCTTTTGGAGGGAAGTCAAAAAAAAAAAAAAATACAAAGAATGAGCACTTTCCATGTGGAGACAAATGGGCTACAAAATCCGTTATGCAGGTCACTTTTTGAGAAATTACTCCAAAATGCCATGAATTTCTCCATCTCAGACTCCCATTGATGCTTAAATCTCTTAATACCGTACCATTTCTAAAACCAGTGCTAAGATAATCCTAAGAACTCAGTTTCTTTTAAATTTATCACTTAAAAATGTAAATTCACATGATATATGGTAAAGGTATCTCTATTCTGTATAAAAAGTATGACCCATATATAGGAATAAGGTATGTATACATATATAGAAATCAGGAAATACTGTTTGGCAAACATTTTTCGTGTTGTCTGAATAAGATTTTATGATACTTGGATCCTATGACGTTCTATGATCATATTTCATTAAAAGTTTCAAAATGAGTTAAAGTTTACTCTATTACAAAAGATAAAGTAATATTAATAACCAATAATCAAAACTATTTATAATAAACATCAACCCCACTCCAGTTTTGGTAGCTTAGGATATCCACCCGGAGGAGGAGGCAAAAGCGATGGTGGTAAGTCTGGTAATGGAGGAAGGTTGGGTGGTAAACTGAATGTCCCCAAGGTTTCTGTGTCCTTCTCTTCTGTGGTGGTATTATCCTTTTCCTGCACCTTTGACTTGTCACTATCAAGTCGGCATTTTCTTTTCTTCTCCCATCTAGCAAGCCAAATATCAATTTTTGGTTCTGGAGCACCTGTACTGGGTGAACTTGACTTTGCAGCTGTAAACATGATAGAATTCCATCACAAAATGTACAGGCACCATTACACTGCTAACCGGTACTTCATCATGTGGGCTATATAAGCTATTGCTGAAAGCCTGGCTGTATGAAATCTGTGAAGATAGAAATGGACTACATTTATAGGATATCCTTATCCCTGCCTGGATAATAATATTCTGCAGACCAATGACTTAATCCAGAGTATCCACCACAACTTATCAGTACATTATAAGCTTGCTGCATCCATTTGTTAAGACACCTGTAAGTCACCAACACTGAACTTTCAGTTGCTGATCTAATGCCAGTTGCACTGACATATTTTTGTGGAAAAAGTAAGTAAATTGCTGGTGGCCAATTCTATTTTTGAGCTTCTATGTTAATATTCTTGAAATAACATATTAAGTGGTTTGTTTTTTAAGTCAGTTAAAAAGCTTGCCGTGTTTACTTTACTAGATCTAAAACATGAAACTTTACAATGAAATCTTCAGGTACACAAAGAAGCTTAAACTGTTGTGTATTTGCACAGCAATACTGTAGCTTCAACAGCCAAGTTTACATTATAGTATAGATACAAACCAAGCTTACCTTGACTTTCAAGCAAAAGTTGTGGATTAGTGTGTGAATATCTGCAGTTAACTCCAAAATCACAGCTTCCTAGCAGGAAAAAGAACGAGATGTTTCAAAAACTCAAGCTCCACTTTTCAGCATCAAGAAACAACATGATGTTATAATATATAATCATTACTATCTTCGGTTAAGAAGATTCAGCATGTGAAGATTAGTAATTGGACCATGGATAGGGTAACTTTAGTCCAAATACAAGTCATTCACACAAATGAGCACTGTTAGATGTCCAACTACAGAATTTAACCATACCATCCTAGAGCAATGATATGTACAATGCTAATTGCTATAAGACAACAGACAATACCAAGGGTTGGACATTTTGCAATGGTATTAAATTTTTGATCATGAGTCATTAATACATTATTTTGTATACTGCACATAAAGCAAAAATGACCATCAGAACTGTTTCCCAAAAGTAAGATGGGTCATGGCAGCCTTTCCGAAGGCTGTAGTGTGTCATTGCTCTGGAAACTCTCCAGATTGTGATAGTTAGAGGGAAATGGATGGTGAATGTCAACCAAAAAAGGTTTAATTTTTTTTAGGGTGGTCATTTTTTTTTTTCAAGAAATGCAGAATATTTTAGAGTAAGAGTTGTACCCAAAGGTTGACTAAAAAGGGCAGACATTTGGAATCTAAAATGAAATCTGACAATACCTGTTTGAAAAAATCTTTTACAAGGTAACTTTTGGGCTTCTTCTGCTAAAAGCTGTGCTGGATCTGCAAATTAAATGTATAAAGAAAATCTACATGTATAAACTACTAGTTGGGAAGTTTATTTCCATCAAGCAGATCAAATGAAGCTGATCTGTTACCACAATTACATATTATTACATGCTTTCATATAGCAAAAAGTGTGAACATATTTGAGTATATTACAAACCAAATGACCACTGACCTTTGAAAGAATCATAATGTAGTTTTCTATTCCTCTGATGTTGAACACCATTGACATGTTTCTTACGATTGACCGGAGAGTCAGCAAAGTGTCTGTCACAGTAGTCACAATAATAACGCTTACCCATCGCGTCAAAATACGTAAGAATCTCGAAATATTAAAGCACAACACGTACACATTTAGTCAGGTGTAAAAAGTGACAATATTGACTTTTGTTTTGTTTCTCGTGCTTGTCCGCAAACATGCCATCACATTATGCCCAGGCCCCTGATCCCACGGCGGCTAATATTCCGATAAATTTAGCCGTTCACTGGATAAATTCTGAGATGATTTCCGGTAAATTCCATCATTTCAGCGTTCTCATAGCATTTTAACAGCATTTGAATGCAACAGTTGGTTCTTAACTTAAGCCAATATGACCCTAAAGTAACTGTAACAAAAGCGCAATACGCACACTTGCTTTTCGCTGAAATGGCACTTCCGTCACAAGAGGTTTAAAATGAATGCTTTGCTATGTTGCTGAGAATGAGATCATAAGCCCCATGCGCTTATTTGACAAGAAGTGATCTCTAGCACAAATTCAGAACATAGCTCGAGACAAGAACCACCGATTCGTGCAATCGACTATGGGCTTTTTGGAGCACAAATCTCCGCGTAGTAACTATCTCAGCACCACACCGTAGGCAAGCGACGCGGACCATTCCAGAACGAAAGGAATCCCTCATTTTGTCGCTAACGCCACACACTCCGGGCGTAAAAATCTTTGCGTATACAGTCTGGTAGAACAAGTCTTTACGGTGACCCTGCCGTCTTAATGTTAGCGGACGTTCACCGTTTCGTTTTGCGAATCAGTAAATCTAGAAGCGGCGAACGTCCGCTAACTTTAAAACGGCAGGGTCGCCATATAGAATTGTTCTACCAGACGCTGGACGACCATGAAAGCAGTTACCAAAATCGTTTTTTCTTTTTTTTCATTTATTTTTTTATTTATTTACGTATTTATTTATTTATCTTTTTACTTTTTTTTACCAGGTGTCGTCAGTGCTATCACTCAAAACAACTCAGCAAATTAATTGAGTCATTAGTTTCCTTATATACAAAACACATATGCCTCGTCTAAATGCTTGTGGTCAAATTAAACCCCTAAAGTTTCCCAGCTCATTGAACAAAACGCTCAAGAAGTGTAAGTGACATTAGTTTTATTGACAACGAAATTCTCCACAACTAATCGTAAATTATACAGTTTATTTTTATAAAACTGAATATCTTGAAGTACATCTCCTTGAACCCCTAGAGAGGCTTACGGATGCCTCACAAAATAATTTAGTTTGGAAAATCAAATCAGAGTATATAATACCCTTCCATTGAATTTTTCTTTCCAAGAATTCTATTACGCTATTTTGTGGAAGAAAAGAATTTGAAAAATCAAACACCAGCGAGTAAGTGCACGATGAAGACTTCGTCTGACTGCAGAGAACTTCGGTTTGACCGAAGGCTTTGATTGTTTGAAATCTATCAACGACGTTAGTCAAATTTTACTTCAAGATTAGAACATGTTCTATTTCATTGTCTAAGATCAAAGAATTCTACAGAAAATTCCAAAGATGTTAACCGCAATCGGATTTTCACAATAAGTACAGGGTAGAATTCGTTACATTTTCTTACATTCTACAAACTATTACATGGCGTACATGATGGTACATGCGGGATTAATAAATTTTAAATTCTACTGATCCGAAATTGGACGAAGTACCCATCGCTCCAGACATCACATTCATGAAAGATTTTAAAGGCAAACATTCTCTGAAGCCATGTTGCCAAGTCATGATTATGTTTGGTGACTTTTTATCCATTTTATTATATGGTCAAAACCTTTCATTTAATTCTTATCCGAAGTGTCACGATACGTTCATCTGACACTAAAGTTGGCTGTTTCAGCGTAGATGAGTTCTGAAACGTAAAAATAGTAGAACGCACCGATTACAAAAAACCATAAGAGATGGGATATATACACATAAAGATATAGATCACGGTTAAAATTTTCTTTCCACTTTAAAGAAAAATTCGGGCTTGGCCCCCAGGTTGACATTTCGCTTAAACACCTCGGTTTATTACATATATAGATATACTTATATATATATATATATGTATGTATGTGTGTGTGTGGGTGTATAAAATTCATTAAAAATTCATAAGGAAAAGACAAAAGAAAATCATAACCGTGTCGGATCTATATATGTGATAAAGATACATCTGCCTTTATATATGAAGAAGTAGTTCAATTTTTTCGGCTTACGAAAGATAAATTTCCAAATTTTCATCGCAAATTAGCGTATTAAGAGGTGAATTTCATAACTTCATAATTCCATGACATTTATTCGGCTATCGCCTCGTGTTTCAAACCCGGATAAAGCACTCCTACTCGGTTTTTAAATATTACATATTATATATATATATATATATATATATATATATATATATCGTGTTCTTTTCGAATATATATTTTCGAATATATATCGTGTTCTTTTCGAAGATGTTGCGTGAGTCTAACGTACAACTGAAATCGCTTTGTACTCTACGTTTGAACAACTGAAAAACTCCGGACATTTTGTCCGCGTCGAAATATTTTTTTTATAAAAATAAAAACTGTAGTATAGTTGTACTCTCTGACTTCGAAATTGAGATTCTAACAATTGCATTGCCTTCGCTTTTCAGAAGGTATGGGATCCACCGTCAGTATCAGCATCGGTGAGGATGCAGAAGAACCAGACTCCAGTAGCAGAGGAAGCTGAAATAAGCTCCAGCCCGAACCGCAACTTAGAAGTCTAACTTCGTAACTATTAACTGTAATTAATTAATTTAATTAATTTGTAATTAAATTAATTATTTCAACTACTAGAAGCATGGCCTAGCTTTGCTTGCAATGTGGTTACTTGAATCACACCATCAAAGAATCCCGAATTTCAATTACCATTTTACATTACCACGCATGTACATTGAGTGGTATCCATACCGCTTCTAATATATATCCCACTTTACAGAAATGTCCAGATATCGTCACTAAAATATCAGCAATCCGCATATTGCTAAATTACCATGTCGGAGCAAGACCACAATTATGGAACTTTGAACGAAACATCTTGCACGCTACGTAACTCATTTTAGCAGGCTTTTTGGGCAGCTAGCCCTTGAACACAAACCACCGGTGAACCTGGAATATACATCAATTAGCGACATACGTGCTTTGATCACTGTGCAAACGTACCTTTAAGTGTTTCCTTTGGAAGGTTGTCAAGTTCTTGTTCGAATCTGAATGGCTCTTCAGCAACGGGCTACAAAAGCAAACTATTTATGAACTCTATATTTGCATAACAATCTTTACCATCAGCTAGTCATTAACAATTCATAAATGAAAAGACAAAAAAAGAAAAACAAACAAAACAAAAAAACCAAAACAAATTGATAGTGGGTTAACAGTTGCGAAATGTAATGCAAAACTACGTAATGTAAACTTTTCCTTCAATTTCCTTGGCCGAAATGGTTTATACTTTCGCCGCGGTCGATAAACAACTTTCAAATGCACTTCTGTTGTCAGTAATTAATATTTACGTGGAGTGGCGAACCAATACTCACTTCATCTGTAGGATCATAGTACTGTTCGAGATAAGGGTGAGCTAAACACTCTTCGACAGAAAACCGTTTGTTGGGGTTGAAAGACAGCATTTTTCCAAGCAGGTCCAAAGCTACAAAAGGTCATTTATTAAAAACAAAACAAAAAGCAATTATTGAACTCTTTTGTCTAAATATTTCTGTCTGGCACTTCAACCAGTCTGCTGTTAGCCACAGTAAAATTATAGAAGATCAACCTGTGCAGAAAATATATAAAAGAAGAATGGTATGTCAGTAGTGTAAAACGTTGGCTAAAAATGCTGAAAGACTGACGACTTGACGAAACTGAACTGAAAAAAAAGAAACAATACACCTTTTGCTGTTCATTACCATAAAATATACTATCATTAACGCCTACCTCAAACTCATTAACACAAAAATACATTCATTTTATTCAATCAATATTTACTAGAGTAGATACGCAACCATTTGCATCGAAGAGCATTCCATAGCGCCAACAGACGACCATTAACACCATTCTACTATACATTAGGGTTAACAAAATTGCAATTAGGCAAGATATTTCTCTTGCATAATTGAAATTTTATCATCTCTAATGTATAGTAGAATGGTGTTAATGGTCGTCTGTTGGCACTATGGAATCCTCTTTGATGCAAATGGTTGCATATCTACGCTAATGAATGTGGATTGAATAAAAGGAATGTATTTTTGCGTTAATGACTTTGAGGTTGGCGTTAATGATGGTACTTCTTCTTTCACGAAGGGGCTTCACTCAAAAACATAAGTTCTCTCTCATTTCAGTCTTGGCAGTTCATCAATCAGGCAGGACAGTTTTAATGATAGAGGTAAAACTGATTCTGCTGTGGTAATTAGTGAAAATACCTGATAAAAATAAATGTTGTACCAGGGCACAAGGTCTCTAGTACTGCATTGCATCTCATCCTAGGTTTAACTTAGCACTGCTAACTTCTAGATGAAACTAGTTACATTTTTGATGGTGTAAAAGTAATTGAAATTAATCACAAAATAAATAACTGTAACTTTTAGTACCTGACTGCTACTTTGCAAATTAATACAACACAAGTCAAAGAAATTACATGTTTAATGAAATGTTGGGTTACAAACCTTTGGTATCAGCATTGGGAAAAATACGAGTCCAAGGTATTTTGGGCTTGAAAGGTAAGGCTTGGATATAACTCCTGGCCTAAACAGACCAAGAAGGTTTGCCTTTAAGAGCACATTCAAATTTAAAGCCATGCAATATTAAGTCATTTTTTTTTCAATAGGATGTAGTCCAGCTGAAAAATTATGTCACAATAAGGAGTTAAATTATGTTTGCCTGGTTTTGTATAGGGTACACAACCCATAAAGAAGTCTCTAGTTTGTGAGCACTGCAAATGTTGGGCAGACTTGTCCTCTGAACATTAAGAGGTACTGAAGTCAAAATCACGGGAACAATTTGCCACATTGGAAATGGAGGTTTAATTGTGTTCAACACATTACCTTCTCATTCTTAATGCACTGTAAATCTTCAGAACTTGGAGATCCAAGAACATTCAGGATGTGGTTTAGCTGATCCAAATCTATGACAGTTCAAGAATCATGCTCTCAACTGCATATGATAATTCATTTAATTTTAATGCAAATTGGAAAATGGAAATTGACATGTGTGCAAGGTGAAGAGATTAAAATTGTAACAGACTTCACCCTTGTTTACTCATAAAAAACAATAACACAAAAAAAGGATACAGTGTTTTCCTGGAAACAAAGGCTTATTTGATAACATTTCTGCTAGAATGCACCCAACAGACCAAACGTCGATTGCTTTCGAATAACCTTTTGAGTTCAGCATAATTTCTGGTGCCCGATACCACCTTGTGGCAACATACTCAGTTAAAATTCCTGTGTGATCATGCTCTGGATCTGCTACACGAGCTAGTCCAAAGTCACATATCTAAAAATTGAAAGAAAAAAGAGTCAGTTATAAAATAAGGGGGGGGGCAGAAAATGCTTAAAGAAGACATGAGGTAGAAAGTGAGCTCAGATTCAATTAATGCACAATGCAATGAAATAAAAAAATTAATTTTTCATACATTTTTACCCACCTTCAAATCACATGTTGTGTTCAGCAACAAATTGCTTGGTTTCAGATCTCTATGAAGGACATTAGCAGAATGGATATACTTTAAACCTCTGAGGATTTGGTAGAGGAAGTAGCAAATATGATCGTTGCTTAATCGCTGGGATTTCAGTAGTTTATAAAGATCAGTTTCCATTAGCGTCTGGACAATATAGCTGGTACAATGTTAAAGATACACTTAGATAAATTCTAAGACAATTCATTGCAATACACACAATACAGTAGATGCTACTTATAATATACAAAAATGTTACTGATACTGAGATATATCCATTATTGTACTTTCAAAGAGCAAAGACTTGATATTTGGATATAGTCCTTTTGTATAAACTTAAATCTAGCTATGTTATGTCTTCAGACGGAAGTTCAATTAAGTGGTCACTGTAGTGTTTCTATATATAGTTGATAAATGATTAATTCACATCCCCATTTGTAATACAGTTTCAATCCTATTTTTTGTAAAGAATGTAGAAACACACCAGGAAAATACAACCCATATGAGAATCACAGGGCACAGGTGACGAATATAATGCCAAAGTAACTGATGTAAAAAAACGTTTTTGACAAGGAGCATAAGTGGAAACTGTGGAACCTCCAGCAGGAATTAAGCTCATTTCCATCACTGCAACAGTTGGCCACAATCAGCCATTAACCCTTAAAGAATGCTGCATAATTCAATTCAAGTATAAATGTTGTGATTCTGTCTGTTATTTAGCCACTGACTAATAGCCAACAGAGCTATAATAATAATAAATAAGTGAAAACTATGCTTGACAGTATTGATTTAATTTGTGAGAAGGAAAACTATGAATAGACTGGTAGTACAATTAGTTTCACATGTTATAAGATCAAGGCAGTGCTTACTGTAACTGGTACTGAAACACTAGACTTTTTTCACTATTGGTAAACACCAAAATATACCAAGCTCCCTAAAGAGTTTACTATCTGAGGCTGTCATGGGAAATCTTTGTTAAAGTAAATGGACATGTATATTCTTGTTAACTGTTTTGGAGGAAGTAATACGTCAGAGTTGTATGTACCAATTGCAGTCACACATATGACTATTTCACATACCAATTTGAGAACTGCATTATCTATTCAATTAGTAGTTTGATAGTAATATCCATATTGTACCTACAAGAATTTAATTCAGGTGTAACAATAATTGCTACTTTGGAATTCAAGCATGCAAAGATTATTCCTTATGCATAAATCGGGTTCCTTTTTCGACAACAATTAACGTTTTTTTCATTGAATTGATGGTCTTCATGAAAAATGATACGCATCTGTCATTCAAATACCAAAGAAGCAACTAGAATTCTTCGGTTTTCCGGGCTTTGAAAGAAATCTGTCCTCACCCGCGGAAATACGTACTTTGAATGAGAGCTAAGTGTTGCATTAACTTATGAAAATACCAGCTAGAACCGAAAAACAGCAACACAGTCATACTAACTCAGAATAGCGTGAGAAATTTATTATCTTTCGATTGTTGAACAAAATTCATCGCAGAAAGTGCAGAATATAGATTTTGTCATCCGGCTCTCCAAATAGACACCACAGCGTTGACCCGCCGCATTTTGTTTACTATAACGCTTCCAAAGACTTACCAAAATTAAACCAGGTTTACACGTTGTGATGGTAAACAACATTTACCATAAATACATTCAGAACAGACAAGGTACGGAGGCGCCTTCATAAACAAATCATGATTCAAATCGCGGAGGTTTTTAAGTGTCGACTTTCGCCGTTTTAAGTTCTCAGCAGCCATCTGGCTTGCTCAACTGCAACTCTACATGCAGCAGACACGGCGAAGATACGAATGAAGGACTTAGTCGTTTGATATTAATGCTTGGGCTGGAGCATCAAGGAATAATACCGGGAAGATAGCTGGGGTCTTTCAAAAAGTTTTCACCTAACTGATGTTGGTTCAAGCCAAAGAAATGTATTGTCGCTAAAGAGAGAAAGGCTATGCTTGGTCACTTGCAGCCGGGCACTGGTTTTGAGATCGATAAAACGTTCGTCGATGAAGCGGGTTGCATAGGAGGACTTTTTACGTGATTGATCACAACAGTGACTCTCACAGACAACGGCCGAAGGGTTTTTAAAATCGACTTCCTCTATATATAAATCCGTTTTGATAGCCGTTCCGGTCTAACTGATCTTACCTTCGCACAAAATGTTTCTAGCTTATTAAAAAAGGATACACGTCTTTGAGCTGGTTAAGATCGGGTGCTCGAATAATGTCCATAATGTTTATGATCTGAAAGAATGAAGTAAACGCAAGAAAAGGACATAAAGCAGCTGCAGTAGCAAATGCGTTCAACGACAACTATGCAAGCCGTAACCCGATAACAAGGTTAGCTGATCTCCCGCAATACAGTCCAAACAACATACACTTACGTTTTCATGTTTAAACCGCGTTAAGATCTTGATTTCCCTTAATGTTCGCTGACAGTACGTCTGATGCTCAAAAGGACTGATCTTCTTGATGGCTACTCGTTGTCCCAGGCGGTTATCAGAGGCCGAACTAGGCAAAAACAAACGAAGTTAACTACGATGAGCTGTAAATAGCCAGACCTAACGAAGAACGTTAATGACGGCGCACCGGGCCACAATAGTTCCAGCACAACAGCAATGGCTACAACGAGATATAAACCTACCAGACCATTCCATAAGCTCCTTCGCCAATATAGCTTAAGTTTGAATAACGGGGTCCTACATCAAAAACCTGTCCTCGGACTATCTCAGTGAATGATCCCGCCATGACTACAAGAAACGGTGTGAAAAAGTAACATGGAAACGAGTCTAGTTTATGCCTCCATCCTTCGACCTCTTGGATTATGCCACGCCCTCCCGTATAAAACGATGGCCAGAACTAATCTGACAAAAAATTGAAAAAATATCCTTTGCAATTTTGAAGGGCTCTAATTCTTTAAGTAACAGTAGCAGGAATTCAGACTTTTTTGTTTAATGTAAAGTTTGCACTTACGAATGAAAATCCTACAAGAGTACAAGTTCAAGTTAGTTGCTATCTTGTAATCTTGCTGACGATTGAATATCTTCCCGATAACACTGTCTATCGCTAAACTTACGGTTGTCCTTGAAAGAACATCACAGGATGAAATGTTGGTACGGTTTAAGACAGTCAGTTGTAGCGTTCAACTGTGTGAGTAATGTTCTGGTTGGGGTTGAGGAAGGATTTCAGGAAGTTTAATTACATTTTCGAAAAATTTTGAGTGTGGAGCATCCAACCTAATGCATATTTGAATTGAGAACCCAAATAACATTAAATAAGCCGCATTAAAATTTAATTTGGAGAATGATTTATTTTTCATAAAATAAAAGAAATTATGAGAGATGTGGAAAGATTAAAGTGACCTGTTTTCGAAAGATTAAAGTGACCTATTTCTAAACAAAAGCTCAAATTATAGTACATGGATTGGTCACAATTTTTCCGACAACGTTGAATATTACGGAAAAAAATATGGTGCGCATAAATTAAGTTCACATTCATCGTTATATACAGCACGTTCATGAATCTGTCCGATATATACACCCTTTGTTTTCAGGTCACGGTCGCATTTGCTTTGACCTCGAAAATTTTTGTGTATTTAACAATGATGATTTTAATTTTCAACAGAAATGTATCGTAATTAAAATAATAAAAATAATAACAATGATAGTAATAATGGTTATAATGATAGTGATCGTCATTATGACGATGATGGTAATGAATAAATGAGTCGTGGTATTTTGGACCCTTGATCGATTCTCGTTAATTCTCATAATTTCAATTTTTAATTTCTAGGAGATAGAACTCAAAGACTAGTTCCTAGACTCTTGTTGAATTAAGGCCATTCCAGCCAAATGACCAATCACGTTAAACGGCGGGAAAATTTCCTTGTCAAGTAATTAAAAAACAAATATGGCCGCGTACGGTTACTCTTGGGAACTTTGGTAAGTTGTCTATGTTTCCCTCTGTTAGAAGTTATAAATAATGCTATTTTGGCGGATATAATATCCCTAAAAGGACACCAGGAATGTAGACAACAGTTACAGTTCTGTTGTTTTAAGCAAACTCGTTTCGAAGGGCCAGGAATGGGATTAGGAGTGAACAGAAAGTGACTAACGTAAGTATACTTTCATGACAGTTTTGCATTAGTTCTGTGCACTGGAATCAAAACAACTTGTTTAATAACGAAGCTGGTAACTTTGGGCCTGGTATAGGCTCACTGAATGTTCATCAAATACGCTAATGACCCTGTTCCTTGATAATTTGGTAGGGGAACGTGTGCTTCTCAGGAGGAAATTCTTAGAAAAAGGTTCTCTGAAGTAGCTTTTCCGTTCTCATTCGAGACGATAAATGTTGATTAATATTGCTTTACGGAAATCCAAAGATACTCACTTTCAATACAACAGATATAAAAGTGCAGCTGAAAGTGGGTACCAGTAATGACAGTATAATGTTCAATGGTGTGTTTCTGGGGAATTGAAGTAATTTTAATGGTGTGTTATACATGGAGTGAAGAAGTGCAGGAGAGCACTTTTCTCCTTACAGTATGGTATACCCTGAATGTGTAATGAAAAGTAGCCAAGGTGGCAGTTACCCCTTGGCAGAACAGAAAGCATTGGTGTAGAGTTTTTCTATTCCCAGGAGAGGCTAAAACTGAAAGTGGAAGTGGCTGGACTCCACAATTGGTGAATGATTTGTTGCTAAGATTTCAAATTTTGGTGTTGGACTTAGCTCGTTTTCTCAGGTGCATCTTGGATAACTATTGGCTTGAAGAAATAATAAGGCTTTGATGGTTATATTACCCCAACCAGCACATCAGTAACCCTACCATTTGCAAAACACATATCAATAAATATAAAATCCCAGAGTGGCTAAGTCTCCCCAAAGCTATTTCTAAGGGGCTGAAGCCCCTTAGCCACCCCTATACTTTATGCCTATGACAAAGAGGCTCCGGGGGCTTTATCCTTCTGCAGGCAGCTAAGATCACATGTAAATGATGAGTTAGAAGCTAATTGTTTAGTTTATTTACATGTTGCTGTTCAACTTTGACATACAGCTGTGCATTTTTTAAACCCCTCAACCCCTAAAATTAAACTATAAAGTGTTCTTCAGTCAATATAGAATAGCACTTATATTATTTTAAAAATATTAGTTGACTTTAAAGATTTTGATGAAAAATTCTCAGCTTGCATGGGAAATTTCATATCATCTTAAGTAAGAAGGCAAGGCAGGGACCATCAGTTGACCCAATGACAATGTATTTTTCAAGTTAAACATCAGTTTACCAAGTGAGTGCAACTCATACCAACATGTCTACTATTGTCATCTGAAACATTATGAGTGACAAGTTGAGTGACTAGCAATATAAAGTAATTATACTTTCCAAAAATGAAATGGATAGGTTAAAAAATGCTAATACATGGCCAATGGAGTACATAATCTATGGTAACAAATGAAAATTTAGGGCATGGGTACTAAGATTTGAAACCAGGGCAACAAAACACTGATTTGTCCATCTCTGAGTGGCTCTTTCAAGTTTTTACTGAAGTGTCTGTCCTTTATCAGTCCTTGCACTTGTTATCTGTGAGTTAAGAACACTAAATGCATAAGCTCTCAGTATAATCACAGCAACTATCCCTAAAATATGAGTATTTTTTAATTAATTTTACCAGTATTTTTACGATTTATAAGCAGTTGTTATGTACATTTTCCAAAATATCATGAGTTTGTTGTAACAAGTAGAAAATTGCGTGAGTGTCTCTGTGCTGTGATGGAATCATGACCAACAATATTTCAACCAGAAAAATGCCTGTGGAAACATGAGGTGCAGCCCAGTGTTTTTGGGTATTTTTACAGTTGAAATGGTGTCATTTGTGTTTCTATCCCAGTACAGAGACACAAAAGCTATTTTCTGTTTATAAATTTCAAAAACATGAGAATACTTTCTAAAGACATGTTTCGGCAAGACTTATGCCATCTTCAGTTTACAAAGTGATGTTTGTAAGGCTTTAACCAGAATTATACACACAAATGCAACATATCAACACCTTCCTCTGCTAGTAATTATCATCTGATACTGCCTCTGTTAATCCTCACACAACACACTGTCATTGTAATTAATCATCTAACATATCGTCATTGTAATTAGTTAATTTATTCATACTATAATTCCTATTTAAAGCCTTACAAACATCACTTTCTAAACTGAAGATGGCATAAGTCTTGCCAAAACATGTCTTTAAAAAGTATTCTCATGTTTTTGAAATTTATAACTGTCCTTTTGCTAACGAGATATTTTCTATTTGTTTTATAAAATACCCAAGCTTGTTTTAAGTTTTTGTCACATCAGCCATGTCTATATAGTCTGAGAAAAAATGAGGCTCAACCAATCAGAATGCACATAGGATCTGTTATTCTATGAGTTATAATAACATAGATGATGAGCTGATATGTGACAGTGACTGACTACCAGTGTACTTGATGAGAATCCCTCTTACAGTATTAGAGGGACTCATCATCTGATATTGTATAGACCACACAAAAACAAATACAATGGAGTAGCACTCTATCAGCAAGGCTGCTGACCAGTGGGCACTGCAGTGCTGGTACCATGTAGGTGCAGCCATAGTACCATCAGCCCTCACTAAACATCAATTAGAAATGAGAAACAGGTTCTGTAAAGCACTTCTCATTGCCATATTGCAACCGAAATTTGGTCCTGAAGTTAATTTTTAACATGGTGCAAAGCATCAAAACCTGTTTCAGTCAGAGACTCCCTTTGTTATTTTCTTCAGACTAATACCAGCTATTTTATTCAGCAGTGGAAAGAATCCAGCTTAGGCTGGTCCTGGTACGAATGGGTTCACTGGGTGATATCTAGTCTTACTTCGTGAACTTTACCTTTCTCATCAATTAAGATACACATGGCTGTTGCTCGGAAGTTCCGAAAATTGGCTACGAAAATTGGCTATTAAATAAGAAAATGTGTTCAACTCAAGGGGGACATCTAGCCGTAGGGGAGAAAGTTTTAATGGTCTTCTTCATTCCTGGAAACACGATTATGTGAAATTATGGTTCATACGTTTAATTCCTCCGAAGCGATATACATTTTTAAGTGTCGTCCACTAGACAATAAACACACGAGTACAAAAACTTGCGTAGTTTTCAGAAACCTCCGCAATAATTTTGAAAAACGCCAAGCCACCAACTTTTGACTTCCTTCTGGCCCTCACAGTTTTCTCGGACTTTCAGCATCTTTCTTGTTGTTTATTATGAAGCCGATATCACCATGGACACGTTTCAAAAGGTTCTGTAGACTATAATGCGATCCTGTCGAAAGGTTCAAGTACTGCTAAACGGATGCGAATGTCTGTGTCGGAACAGTTGCGCGGAACAACTTTGGCTCCTTTTTCTCAAAGTGTTCTCGTCTTCTTTCCATGTCTCTGATCTATGTCTTTTTTCCGCTTCTTTGCTCCCGCGGGCATCACGTAGTGCCCTTTCGAACATTTTCTGAACTTCGGCATTTTTCGAGCAGACCTCACGTACGTCCATCAACCTGAACGACTCTGGCAAAGTCGTCTTCACGGGATCCAACGAGTCGCAGAACTGTTTCACAACCTTCCTCTCGATCTTCTCAAGTTCCCTTCGCCGGCATTGAACTTGTTCAACATCGATGCATGGAGGTGCTAGGGGGAGCTGGGACAAAAACCTGAGCTTAGTCAAAGCGCAAAGCTTCTCACGCTCTAGTTCCACGTTTCTTGGAATATTCCCCGCGCATCTCTCGACAAATCCCGCGCTCAGTGGACGAAGCGCGTGGTTTTGCTCTAAATGCTTATTAATTTTTTCCCAAATCTTCCTCTTTAGTTCCAAACGTGTCTCCGGCCTTTTCAGATCGTCTTTCGTGTACGAGCTTAACTTTACAAAGGGAACTTCGAGGTTCTTGTTGATCTCCTTTAGTCTGGCAGAAAAAATTCGAGTCGAGTTGTTTTTGTCATCGCCCTGGCCTCTTTGTTTTGAATCCACATCTGAATATTTCCTCATGGGCGATGTTTTATGACGATTTTTTCCATTGGCTACTTCATCATTGCAGCTTCCAGGAACTTCGTCCTTTGTTTGTCGCTGATTTCGTCTCATGGAAAGTGACGTTTTCGTGGATTCGAGTTCCCTTAAGAGCTTTTCGCTCTTCTTTAAATTGTTGAGAAATCGTTTCGCACAAAGTCTCTGACCGTTCTCCATACTCATGACCATATCTTTCTCGAAAACTGCAATAGCCTTCCGTCTTCGTCTTAAGATGACCTCTTGTTGATTATCGGCAGTCTTGAGGCAGTAATCTGTCATACTCTTAACTAGTCGTCAAGTCTTATACCTTTACAGCTAGATTAAAACCCACGATGCCAAGACTGTTCCGCGGTTACCCTTTGAAATTATCTCCCTGCTGATCTGCTTTTATTAGAATAACACGAATGCTCTTCAAAGTGCAGCTGTCAATGATTCGATCGAAATGATACTACAACATGAGGAGATCTCTCGACTCGCACAATTAAACTTTCAACTTTTACCGCTAATACCGAACTCATCGGGGACCGAAGCGTTCTAAATCTCTGTAAACTTTTCCATTGTTGCTATGTTTTCCGATCACTTAGTGCAACTAATTCCTTTCAAATAAATATTTCAATTAACATGCAGTCTCCAGTCACTAGAAGTGTTTCGTAATGATCAAATAAAACAAGTACTATAGATAAGGGTCTGATTCACGAGTTGTCGCAGATACAACTGGAACGCGTATGTAAACAAGAGCATCTTACCACCGAAGAAGTTCATTCAAATCAGTGAGCATGTTTACATGGAGGCAAAAACGAGGAGGCCAGCTCAATGGACAATAATATGGGCCTTTGTACGATACATGTTGTGCATGTAATTCTAGCATTCATTTATTCATTATGCATGATGTCAAACCTTTCAAGTCTAACCAATTCCTGTCAGTATTTATTATTGGAAAATTCCAGTTACTTGGAGGACTTGATCGATATGTTCTTAAAAGACAGACTGGAAAGTTTGTTTTTTGCTTTTTTTTTTTCCATCAAAAGCAATTACTCAGCTTAACTTTGCCCCACAATCGTACCTCTTCTCGAGTCATAAAGAAAGACTGCATTTACACCGCGTATGCAAGAATTGCCTTTTTTAAAAAACTGGTATTATAACGTGTATACCAATGTATAACTGACTACATACATACATTCATAATCCATAATAAATATCCTAAACTTTGTTTAAATTTTTCTAGTAAACTTTTCTTTAAGTTCAAGCAAACTGCTGTTCTTCTGAAATCCATGTTCATACAGCGATTGATGTAGCCAGGTTTTTAAGCAACGGCACGGCACGCCTACCATGTAGTGACTGTGTCTAAGATTCCAATTCTATACATGCAAGACATGTGCCCTAGCGATTTTAAATAAAGCTTAACACCTGCCGGAGAGGCTGGAAAAGCAACGCATGATTAAGCCGAGAGGAGGCCAATTTCGTCTGTGTTATGCGTAACGAGACGGGCGACTATCACCAAAGACGCCTGAACGAGTGACGAGAATTTTGGTTTGGCAACGGTTTCCACGTTAGGACCCTTTTCGGGCGATGAAACGAGTATTTCAGCAGTTACTCCAACCAGTTTAATAATTCTACTTTTGGAATATCATCAAAGGAATAGAAAAAGGTGTCGCCCTCGAAGGCTGGATGACACCTGCAAATTTCGGTAAAATCAATTAAAATGCGAATGTCAATCGAATCGATGTCGAGGATTAGAAGATTGTCTGCCTTTGAGCGTAGTTAATCACTCTTTGGTCTACTCATTAGCGTCTGGCACTAATGAAAATGAATGCAGGCCGTTCTACTGGACAGTGTATTGGCACACTATTTGAAGGACCTTTAGCTAAAGCTGGGCGTTCCAAAAAACGAAAAAGTTGCGTTTCGTCAGGCTTTCGTATAACTTATGTTGTAGAATGTGGTATGGTCGATTGCTAAACGTGAGAAAAGGTAAAATATTGACTCGGTTAACTATTCCTCTAAGCTTTTGAAAACAACTTGTACTTGCAGCTGACAAAGTTAATACACTGAAATTTGTTTACCTCAACCCCCACCCCCAACGCGTCATAATTCTTTCTCTCAATAGCTATAAGCATTACTTAGGGAAACAAATTAATTTCTCATAAGTAACTGAAAAAAACAAAAAAAAAGACAAAAAGAAATCCCAACAACAATCCCTTATAATAATATTCGAGTGTTTTTCCTTTCTTCTTTTTAGTTCTCAGTACCCGTGACACTGCCAAACTTCTTCACATTGTGTCAATATGTACATGCGAGATCACACGAGCACTCTAAACGTTTACTAAAGAATATCTCTCCTATTCCTCATGGACCTTTAAAGACATCCTTTCAAGAATGTGCAGGGAATACGAACCATTCGCATTCAGAACATTAGTTTTAATGAACGTCATTATTGGCGTATCGTGGCTGCTGAATTAGCAGCACGTGTCGAACTTGCACCTTAACTGACCATCTGAGTCTCATTAGCTTAGTGTTTAGAACGTTTCACCAGTCATCAGAAGGTTGCAGGTTAGATCCCCGTGTGAGGCTCGTTTTCCTGAGGTTAGAGCTTGACGAACGTTCATCTATCATCTAAGATATCTCCAAGCTCCCACATTTCTAACATAAATCTAAATGATATCATTCTCAACATATCGTGGCTGCTGCATAGGCAGCACATAGTAAAATCGTCTGGCATCAACCAGAGTAAAATACCAAAGTCAGGTATGGATCTGAAAGGGTTAAAAAGACTAAATGATTTTAGCCATTGTTGACATTACCTAATGTTTCTGAAAGTCTTTTGAACCAGAGCTGTTACCTAAAGAAAAGTACATATGCGATTATTCAGGACCAGGATTCGTGCTGATAAAATCATTGAATTGTTTCAAAAATTAAAGCGTTACGACATTATTCGAAGGTTGGATAGTTTAATTCATCCTTTGTCTGTTATGCTACATACAATTTTCGCCTACATACAATATTCCACGAGCTACACCCTGAAAATTAGATAGCATCCAGATCTCCGGTCAATGTGTACATTTGTCGTGAGACTTTTGGTTTATTAATTACATTTTGTCCTTTTCCTTGTTTCTCAAACATGTTTTCCCTTCCAGGGTTTGAAGTACCGGGTGGGCCGTTTCCACGATGGGGCTTTGCTTCCCGTAACGTGTTTACAACGTTCGTCTTTGGTCCAACGGTTTGCATCTAATAAATTCTACCATGAACTTGAGAGGTCACGTTTTCCACGACAGTCCTAGTGATGAGCTTTCAGCAAATTCTCGGAATAAGGTCAAACTCGTAGTTCTCTCCTAGGGAAGGTTTCTTTAGACTGCCAATCAAAATTGCCATATAGCTGCGAAAATACAATGCACAAACACATGAGAATGTGGATGTTGTTGACAAAAACTCCAGGGATAACTGAACCAGGGGCTCCAACCTCGAACAAACGTCCCTTTAGGGATAGCCTACGAGGTTTTCCCGGGTTATGCGAGGAATGCTTCGCCATTGCATTTTACCTTTTGTGGATATTTCGATTTATGCCTTGAGATGAACGTGCCAGTACACGCTCTGAAGCCAAATAGTTGCTTCCCCGTTGCTATACACAGTTTATTCACTGCATACTTTTCAACCAAAATTCTTTCTGATTGGTTAATTCCTTGAATAACTGGCGAGGTTTTATCAACCGAACATCTAGAATAAAGGCTTAAATCGAAGGTGGCTGAAAAAAGCCTGTCAGCTGATATCATTGCCTGTACCAGTGGCTTGGTAGTGTTGACATGATTTGGTGGCAGTGCACTCCCATATGTTAATGACAGGATAATCCCCAACGAGAAATCCACACGCAGGACAGTGCGAAGGAAAGCCACAAAACTTATAAAATCAACATTTTCGTAGCAATATGGAGTTGCATATATTTACATGTACAACTTACCACAGTGTCCACAAGCATCAGGGCAGTTGATCCTCATCCATTTTCCACTTTTTCCTGTTCTTCGGCAGTAAGTTTGGAAACGACGACACACGAAGGGATATCGTGGATTGTCGCTACATGGCGGACATCCTTTACCGCCGGGTCCCAGGGCGCTTGTAACGTAGTCCCAGCAACAGCCGTATGGGGAAGAGAAGCAGGATGGAGGTGAAAAAGCCCCTGGAATGATACAAAAATAGATTTAACTTTTTAAGGGTCAGCGTCCTGTGTACAGGACAGCAAGAACAATGGAACAAAAGTGAAAGAACAAAGCAAAAACAATGAACAAAAGAAAACGAATTCAACCTTTAAAAGGTTAATGACCACGTTATTGGAACTGTAACTAGACTGCTAATTTTACTGACGCTGACAGAGCAATCGGCAGGCTGGATAAAAGACGTAAAAAGTTCCAAGGTTCGTAGCAGCCACGACTGATTGCAAAGAAATCTAGCGTTTCCAACAAAGGCCCTTCGTCAGAGAAAGAAACGTGCTCTGGAAGAGGAATGGTAACTAGACTAGGTTCTCTACGAAAAGGAGTTATGTGACAAAGTAAACCGATGAAATGTCAGAAACAAAATCAAACAAATCAACGACTATAAGTCATTTAACTCTATCTATGTAGTGTTCTGTTTTCTTATATCATTTACTGGATAAACGGCACTCAGTTGAATAAACGGCAACAAACTAATGGGGACAGTATTCTGACAAATAAACAAACAAACCCAAAAAAATCTGATACAGCAACAGCAGCGGTACAGAGGTGAAATATTGAGAGAGGGGATAAAGAAATAGCTCTTGAATTCCTTCTTTGAAGTATTGCCTACAAAAATGGTGACAAAACCAACCGTAACATTAATTTTGATGCTATTCCTGTTTTTGATGCTGATGGTGATTTACCGGTGATTCACTTAGATATTTATTAAATAATTTGTATTTTATTTATTGTATGACATATTATTTTACTTATTTTCATTATGTAGCTATACTTACGGCAGTGTCCACAGGTCTTCTTGCACGCACGGTTGATTCGTCTTCTCATATATGATGTCGTCTGGCTGTGGCACATTTCTTCTTTGCAATGTTTATAAGAGTCTCTGCACCTTCGTCTGTCTAATATCGAAAAGTATTTGGGAAAAACCAGATAAGATTTCTGTAAACATTTACCCCACTGAAGTGTTTTACTCTCAAAAAACATGTTTTTTTCCCTGTTCATGTCGGACAGTGATACATCTACAGTTTAGCTGGTATGGAGTCCCTTGCATACGCTTGAACAATCTAGATGTCTGTATTTATTTAAGAGAGCCAACCAGTTCTGAAGAAAATCCCTATTTCAACTATACAGTCGGTTCATGCTGCATGGGAATGCGTTTTTATTGAGTTTCATTCGGCACATCATGACGAAAATTGCATTTACGCACTTGAATAAATCACCGGTGTTTTAAAAATTCTCAATGAGAAATTAGGTGGACGGTAGAATGACCCGCCAGAAAAGTGTTGCCTATTAATGTGTGATCTTATATCGTTATAGATATTCAAAATACACAAGTCCAGCCTCGATAAATCGGGTGAGGTAAATCAATTTCTCAGTGCATCTTGATGCACATATTGAGCCTGTCATCCCTTAGCGCCTGTTCCGGTAACAATGTTTAAGATTCAAAACCTTCTTGCAGACTTATGCATCTGGCAATGGTAGTTACTAAATTTTTCAGTAAATTTAAAAGCTGTAATAATACTGCTAATCCGAAGTCCACGCGACGAAATGTTGTCTCTGAAAAAATTTACAAGGGATTGCCAGATGTAAGTTTGAAGTGACAGAAATCTTCGCAATACAAGGGCACATCACAGAAAACCATTGGCTATCCTTTTTTGTTGAAGTTTAAGTTGTTTACGTTTGAGTTGTTTTCATATTCAGATTCCTTACCTAGCTCCAAGTAAAAACTGTTTACAGGTTTCCGGATCTTTGTCTTTCCTGTAAACAAAAAGTAAAAGAAAAATACTCCATTAACAACACTGTGCAGGTCTGTCTTGCATTGCTTAAGAACTAATCACTTACTGTAAAAGTGCTTAGTGCACATCCAAACTCAGCTATAATTGTTAAGTTACACGATACGCCTGTCATATACAATTCTTCCTCCTGGGGTATGTAATGTTGTCTCATAGGCACAATTCCTGCTTTTGATTCGCTCACTAAAGTAGCAGTACCTCTGGAAGGCTCCAATGAGTAAATCATATACATCACAATGAACAATCGTGCACAACAATCTTATTGTGTAAATGGACCCTTACTCTTATCTTAATGATCTTGATGGCGCCGTATATCTTGACTTAACTTTGATCCACACACTAAACCTATGATCTTCACCATAATCCTTCACCAGCTCCTTTCTGTGGCTGGATTTTTGATCTTTTCAATTCGTCCGTACGTCCAAAGTTGAGGGAGCACGGCTTTACGTGTTTTAATCTATCAGTCTACGAAATCCGAAGATGCGAGTTCGAATCCCGCTTAAGTCAACTTTTCTAGCTGACCTAAGCAGTGTAGGTAATTGACGAAATTTTCTTTACAAGAAACTTTGAATGATCGATGAACGGTCGTCAAGCCCTATCCTCAGAAAACAATTTCTGAGCCACAGACGGGGATCTAACCTGCAACCTTCTGATGACTGGTGAGACGCTCTAACCATTGAGCTACCAAGACTCTGATGGTGAGCTGAGGTGCAAGTTCGACCTGAGCGGAAGGTACTATATGTTAATAATTCTATGAGATATATATTATATAGTTAATTTATGCAATATATGTAATTAATATATAATTAATTAATATGTATCTCATTATAACATTAACATATGGTAGATTCCGCTTAGGTCGCACATATGTCGAACTTGCACCTTAGCTCGCGATCTGAGTCTCGGTAGCTCAATGGTTAGATCGTCTCACCGGTCCTCAGGTTACGGGCTCGATCCCCGTCTAGGGCTCAGAAATTGTTTTTCTTAGGACAGGGCTTAACGAACGTTCATCTATCATTCAAGATATCTCCAGGCTCCCACATTTCCAAAATATAAGAAACCCTAAGTTATTTAATTCAGATTTTGCTTATGTTTGCAGCAGCCACCTGGCCTTGTTGCTTTTCAACTACCTTCCATCTGCGTTAGATTATGACCTGAACAAAAATGCGAGGTTGTCGTGAAATTCAAACGATGGAGTTGAGATTACTCATTAGAAACAAATATTTAGCCCTGTTTTTAACGTGGGAAGGGATTTCGTGTCATCCTTGATATTTAAATTCTGATGATAGAAAACGGAATCGGAAGGCATTCCTGAGGGTTGGAGCTTGACAAACACTCACTTATGGCCTATCGATGATATTTTTTCCAAGTTGAGAATCCCTTGCCTCTCTCTGGAGAACGTTCTAGAGAAGGTCCTCTGTTATCTTGTCATGATACTGACGGTGTCTCAACATTGGGTTGCATAGTTACGTGATGTTCTTTTGTCATGACATTGACGATGTCTCAGCATGGTATTTGTATAGTTGCATGATGTTCTGTTTAAGTGATAGACCATACGTCATTCTTCCAGCGAATCACGCAGGCGGAGCCAATTATTTCACGTGGGACCTCGTGAGGGATCTCACAAGTGGTGTGAAAAAATGTGAAATATTCAGTGATAAAACGATTGGTAGCACAGAGAAATATGTGAACTATTTAATTGTCATAAAGGACTGTTTCGATTTTTTTTGTCTGGCGTCGCAGATTCGCTTTTAGCAGAGGATCTGCTAGATTAGCAGTTCTCAGATGTCCAAACCTGGTTTTCTTACGAAACATGAGCAACTACGAGAAGGCTCAGTATTATTATAATGTTGAGAGCGTTTTAATTTCATTCATATGCCAGAATTATTCTCGCCTTCTCGGGTTAGCATGAAGAGAAAACATCACTATTAACTTTCCTCTCCAGGATGAGTCGGCTATAAAATGATACAAACACCGTGCTTTGGTATAGTGGGTAGGCGTGATTGATTTGCTACGGGAAAACCAATCATTGGATAATTAATTCAGCGCTGCTATCCTTTTCATCTCTGCACGTTTGATATTTTTTACTGCGTGAAAAAATTAGCATCAATCGCGTGATCCTGCATGAAGTAATTGAAATCACCTCCGATGTCCTCTACACCTGGCCAGAATATCAGACGATCAGGAACGTCATGCTAAGATACAATGCGCATATGTGAATGACATAACAAGAAAATGGTTAAACACCCTTCAGGGCTTTCCGTAAAGAGTGGCGAACGAGTAGCAAATTTGAAAAAATAAAAATAAAAACAAACAATAATCTAACGCCGTTAGCGGAAGACCATACATTCGAAGTCGTCCCGCAGAAAATTAGCAAGGAGGATGGTTTCTGTTTCCAATGATTGTCTCACAACCTTAAAACTAAAACTGCGTCATTATTACGTTGTGGGAGCACCCTAGCTCTGAAGACAAGGAAGAAGAAACAATATATTGCGACCAATCAGTGCTAAACTTATCGAATAAAGGTTGCGCTTTTGTCATACCGAGAGACGATCGCATATTTTATTTTTTCTAATTGTCCGCCGGTAGTGGCCAATAGGCGCTCGTCATGCAAGTAATAGCTATTTATAAAGTGAATAGGTTAAGTCCCGTGATTATCGAATTACTAGCTCACGGGGAATAAATGCGTGGGAGAGGCCAGGCCATCTTTTTGATACAGCCGCTCATAAATGCTAATGCCATCGCCTCATCCTGATCATGACCCAATGCCCGTCACCTCAAAGAAAGACAGATGCCTTCACTGTTCATATTGACTTTCGTCATTTTCTAATCTGCAGACTCTGTACGAAAAAACCTTATGTCTAGACTCTCCACTTACTATCATACGATAGCTAGAGCTAAGCACATCACGAATTCTCATTCCCTGTAAACATTAGGCGCAAGAATAATACTGAAAGAAGTTGTCCGCGGAAATTTGCATTCATTGCTCCTACGCAAAATGTGAAATTACCCATCGGCGGGTGATAACTGCCGCCTCAATAATTTCTGATTTGTTTTCTCAAAGAAATCTGTTTTTGTGGAGAAAATCCGCTAGATTGACATTTGTCGAAATTTCTCTCTTCCAAACCTCCGTCTCGAAACTGAACTTCTTTGATGCTATCTCAAATTTGGAACGAGACTACTGAGTATTTTTTAGCGTTTTTGTCTCCATGTAAGGGGAATTCTTGTAGTGGATGATTGCGTCTATCATATGACCGAAGGCGAGATAAATTCTTATAATGGTGAAGTATGTTTAAGAGGTCTGTAGATTAGTAAATAACTTAAATTGATATGAATCGTGAATGTTGTCTGCATCTCTGTGTCTTTGACGCTGGATTGGCAGTTACGCCTGGCTATAACCACACGACGACTGAACCTTCCCCGGAGATTTTATTCCAGGGAGGAGACTTATAAATAGTAATGTCTGCAACCACTTCATGCCATCAATATTCATTACTTGACAATCGTTTATAATAGAAGTGAAATATACGAGAATCTCTTGACTTGATACCAATAAAACGTCTATTTGAAAGTATTATGATGATTGATCGCAAAATCTGGTTCCTTCTTCTTCGGAATAAACTCGCTGGAGAGGTTAAAATCGTACTGTTTCGTTGTTGTACTGGGGACACAGTAGTAAAAACCAACGAGGCCTTATTCCTCGTCTCCTTCCGTTGAGTAATTTTTTAATGGGGCTCCTTTGGCTCTATTTATTACTCATTACGTCGGAATTTGTGCTGTATTAAGTGTGTCAACATGTGGTTTTGAACACTCTGTTTACACTTCGCATAATGCACCAGGCGGGTCAAGAAAATTGCAAATCACACAAGTTTTTGTATTCTGTGAAAAATGTGAAGCATTCAGTGATAAATCGGTGGGCAAGCCCTAGATGTGTGTAAAATAATTCATCGTTAGGCGGCATAGATATACTCAAATACACAATTTTCTATACAATGCCAGATCTCTCAACTAAATTAGGACTTCTGGTTATTTAATTTTATTCTCTATTTGCTCACTTTTGCGCGTTCACTTTTTTAGTGAAAAAAATATCAAGCCTTATCAATCTGTTTCAGAAGTAATGCAATTTATTGCACGAAGATTAGTTTGATATTTCACAAAACAATTTCAAATTAAATAAACGCTTTAAAAAAATTCAGTTAGGCTAATTAGTCTATTTTCGTAAAGTCTTAACCTGTTCCTGTTTGAATGCTCAGCAAAAATAAACGCTTTAAAAAACTCAGTTAAGCTAATTAGCCTATTTTCGTAAAGTCTTAACTTGTTCCTCTTCGAATGCTCAGCAAGAACTAAAATAATGCTTTTACTCTGGCTAGCGCCAGATTATTTTACCCCGCCCAATGCCAGACGATTTTTACTCATGAGGGGAAAATGGCTCGAAGCAGGAAAAGGTTATAAAACTATCCTGACTTAAATAATAATCACGAGTTAACTTTTCCCTTGTTCGACTACGCACTTTACTGTTTTATTCTGGCTAATTATTTTACCTTGGAGGACACCAAAAAATTTACTGGTGAAGGGAAAATGTCTCGGAGCAGGCAAGGCTAAGCAGTCGGCCACTAGTAAGCTGTCAAGTTGGGACTGAGAGACCCTGAGACCAGGCATTTCAACTTTCGAAACCATAGTCGGCGATTTCGCCAAGCAGCCGACAAGATGTTTATATGTATGTATCTATATCTATATATATATATATATATATATATATATATTTATAAATTTAAAAAACACGAGAATACTTTTCAAAGACATGTTTCGGCAAGACTTATGCCATCTTCAGTTTACAAGATGATGTTTGTAAGGCTTTAAATAATCTTGTAAACTGAAGATAGCATAAGTCTTGCCGAAACATGTCTTTGAAAAGTATTCTCATGTTTTTTAAATTTATAACTATCCTTTTGCTAACCGGAAGTTTTGGATATATATATATATATATAATGAAAAGTTACTGTGTGGCAACCGTTGGAGACAGTATAAGAAGTAGATTAACTACTCATTTAAAAAGTCCTTTATTGCACTAACGTTTTCGCTTGTTGCTCTTCGGATACACTTAGCACCTGAAGAGCGACAAGCGAAAACGTTAGTGCAATAAAGGACTTTTTAAATGAGTGGTTAATCTGCTTCTTATACTGTCTCCAACGGTCGCCACACAGTAACTTTTCATTATTTATTTTACTTGTGTTTGAGCACTTACACTTTACACTATATATATATACATATATATATATATATATATATATATATATATATATATATACATATATATATATATATATATATATATATATATATATATATATATATACATACATACATATATATATATATATATATATATACATATATATATATACATACATACATATATATATATATATATATACATACATATATATATATATACATACATACATATATATATATATATATATACATATATATATATATACATATATATACATATATACGTGAACGTTTAGGTTTACGAAAGGTAAGCGATATAATCCCATTTGCTCTTTCTTTGCGTTATTGAGCCCTCTTTGCGTGACTTTTTGAGGTAAGCGATATAATCCCATTTGCTCTTTCTTTGCGTTATTGAGCCTTCTTTGCGTGACTTTTTGAGGTAAGCGATATAATCCCATTTGCTCTTTCTTCGCGTTATTGAGCCCTCTTTGCAGTGACTTTTTGAGGTAAGCGATATATATATATATATATAATGTTATATGTCAGAAAACTGTCATCGAACGAGTCGGTGACTAGTCAATGACCTGTCCGCGGCTATATATAAATCAAGTTTAGAACATAACACATGTCTTCATAAAGTCCCAAAAACGTCCAAGCAAATCTTACTGAATTTCAGATCCACGCTCGTTGCGTGGAAATAATGATCATTAGTTCTTTTGTAGCGTTTGTTTCCTGCTCAAACCGGTAGATAACCCATTCTAGACCTTCAATTTGTAAAATCATCTGGTGAGCGTGCCATCAGAACTCCAACTTTAGCTCAATTCGGAACCTTAGCCCCTGTAACGGTAAATCTCTGCCGCCACAGCTAGTATCTACTGTTTCTACTTCGTTCTTACATCATAAGTAAACATTTTCTAAACACCTTAATTTAATCTAGTCCTGTTCAGATTAGGCTTACCAGCTTCTTAAGGTTGATTACGTTAGCATTTTGCGTAAAGAAATATCGCATATCAGCTGGATAAATAACTTGTTTCCTTCAGTTGTCAGGTCCTTGACTTACGTGACCGCAAGCACTGTTTCGCGGTAAGGAGTTCATCATTCATTCGGAGTGTAACCGTTTTAATATCCCTGTGGGTCGGTTCAGAAACTGCAATTTACACGTTCTGGCCAGCTATTTCAATGGATATATTTAGCATTCCGTTCGCAAAACGGTTAACCGAATTCGAACGCTTGTGCAGAGTTAAACCTCATCGAACACTGATATTACCGTGCAAGTGCGAGGAGGAAAGGGTTTTTACCTTGCGGAAGAGATCGCACGCGAGTGCCATTGAAAAATAACTAGTTTGCAAACGAAATATCCGGTTGATTTTCTCACCTGAATCGCAAGTTATATGTCCTTCATCCTTGAAGCGATCTATCCGAACGTTTGTCACAGATTGTTTCTGTGGGAGGAAAACGTCTGATAACAAGTGCATTGCGAATTCATGGGTTAACGTGCATCAATATAATATCAATATTGCTTAAAATTGAATTTATCAGACGAAATGAATCCGTGCTGTGTGTTCAGTTTACTCTCTTCCTAGATTATGTTGCTCTGTTTCTTGCAGGTGCAGCTTGTAAACTGGATGGAATTAAAAGATCGCTTGTCCCACTTAAACGTTCAGTTTCAGTAAGAGAACCCCCACTTAATAGCGAGTATAAAAATATAAGTTCTTTCTTTCTTGTGTGGAAAGGCTGCATTGTGTAACTAGCTAAATTCAAATCACGATACTGTGTTGGAACCGTCAAAATTACAAAACGGAATGCACCCGTTTATAATTCGGTGAGGGTTTGAGCTGGTTTAAACTGTGGAACAGACTGAATAGAAGGCGTTTGTTGGATTTTATGTACATCCAGCGTTTAAAGGCTACTTGGATATAATAGAGCTAGTACGGCTTAGTAACATTGCGCGTATTTTTCTCATATTTAATTCAGCTGGTTCGAATTACAACGTCACACGAACATTACTTGACGTTATAAAGAAATCATTTTTGATACTCACGTTTCGACGCATTTTGCTCAGAAAAACCAAGGGCATCCAGACTCAGAAGGATAACCAAGTTTAAAACAACGAATGTGATCTTTGCAGATATCATGATATCGGGCCTACGTATTCCAAGATAGGCTAGAAGGTTACCGAAATGTCTTCCGTACTGTGCAAACTGACTGCTTGAACAACGAAACTAACCATGTGTTCTTCCCTTTATATAATCATTGAAATAAAGAGCAGGTATGCGTGGAATGTGCGCATTAATTCATCATAGGATGGGAATTTTGATAGGTTTAGTATATGTGGGAGGGGCCTTTTTTTAACCGCAATGATGAATTAAGTACTTGCTTCAAATTTCCAGACATTTATCGGCTTGGTGTTTTTGATATTTAATCCATGATCCACCCTTCCTCAAACGACCAGGCCATCGCTGGTGCCAAGAATTATTGCCCGACAAATAAATTTGAGAAATAGCCAAAATTCAAAACCTCAGTGGGAATTCGTTAGTATGTACAGTAGAACCTAGCTAACTCGAACTCGGTTAATTCAGCTCCTCGCTAACTCGAACTAATTTCATACTCCCTTGGTTCACATTTACCCCGTTAAGTCGAACTCTGTTTTCGAAACGTCGGTCGATAAACGTGAAAGTGTCAGGACGTAGCTGTTTGACTAGTTGGAATCTTGAATCTTAACTGATGACGACGTGACAATGTATGGAAACGTAATTCAAACCCAGAAAAGACCATCTTTCCGGAGTTACGCAGTTTTAAAGGCCACGTAACGAATTGATTATCCCGGATAAATACTGCGTACACAATTATAATTCGATGAAATGAGTCTTAGATTGTCACACAAATTAGTCTTGGGTAGCCCATGGTAACTGTTCTAGTTTATCCAGTTTATTTTGCAGGGCTTTCAGAAATTTGTTCAGCCGTATGTACACGACCTAAACATTCACTGAACCTAGACATGTACTCTGGTATAGTCATTTCATCATAAACAGTTATTCAACTCAATAGTGGCAGACATTAAAATATGGTAATATTAGAATTCAGGACAACACATTCAACTCTATCCATGATGAAAAATTAAAATATTCTTAGCTGACTGGACCACAATGACTGGCAATTGTGGATGAATCATAAAACCACGATACCGTATTAATTGTTAACAGGATACTTGAAATCCAACGCCCACCCCGCTCACTCGAACTATTTTTCATTACCGTTGGCCATTCGCAGTTAGCGGGGTTCTACTGTAACTCCTTTATCCAGCCGACTATTTCAAAAGGAGGAAAGAAAAGCACGCTGCATAGTTTGAACCCAAGGTATGAGCAAAGGTACGAGGTGACAAAACGAGTTTTAAAAACGAGTTTCCTTGCTTTTGTAGCAAAGAGGTCACGACTTACCGAGAATGTCGAAAGCTTTTTAACTAATATCTCAGGTTTTCGAAGTGCTGTTTCTCGGAAATTGTTTTGTATTTAACTTGCAGACCAACGTTTGATCACCTTTGACCAAACAGAAAAGTTACATACCATTCATTTATCTTATAATTTGAGATGAAGTAACTGTCACCGGGGAGTTTTCAGTTGAGCACCCTTAGGACCCGAAATTCTATTTTAAGCTTGGTTAATTCGAGAAAAAAAACTGCGGGAATAATCACACAATAGTATGAACATACTGGGAACCGCGGAGGTGACTTGACTGGAGGCACAATTGTTCTACTTAATATCCCAGTCATTGTTATTTTTTGAGATCAATCGGTTCTTAGTGCGCTTTTAATTTATGGCTCGTCTGAAAGTTACCAGCCAGGCTGTCGTTGATACTGCTTAACTTCTCTTTCCGCCTGATTTTCGTCAACTCCCAAAGCAAGTCGCATATGATATGAGAGCTTTTGGATTATTGAGTGCATGTAATGTACGATTTATGATATGCCAAGCTTACAAATAACGTCTAAGCGCCCGACATGGCTTCAAGGCAATTTAGGCCGCCAAGAGTTACCGTGATTTTCATTTGGACTATTATTTTCGGCCAACTTCGAACTGTTCATGGATTTAAACTCATGATGACCTAATATCGGATCAAGTATTTATTTGGACGATCGTGGATGGTCTAATGACATAACTTACCTTAGTACACTACACAGGTCGTATCCATGCATGGTCTAAATCTTGTGAGCAGCTCTAATCCTTGGCCTGCAACGTCTAATAATTAACAATAGTTACATATGCCTGGAATCTCATCTGTAACCTTTTGATGATCAACGAGATGCTCTTATTATTAAGCCACCAATAATCAGTTGTATACTAAAGGTTACGTGTGTGTACAACTTGATGGTGAGACGGGCAAATTGCATGTGTACCACCTTGAATGATCTTCTAACAACAGGTGGGCCGTTCAAAATGTTTTGTTACAGTGTGTCTGTTGGTAGCGATGCTTACTCATTTGAAAGAATATTTGATGAATTACCCAAATTATGATTCTGAAATAGAAATTACTCATTTAAACAAGTCGCAATCTTCTGACAACCAGTAAAACGATCTAAACATTGAGTTTCAAGGATCTAGATAGTAAGAAAAGCTGCAAAATGCATACTTCTGCTGTCAGTTGGCAAGCTTCAATACGACAACTTTAATGAGGATGACAGCATCCCAGTAATATCAATACTAGTGTAAATGTGATTCATTGTTTGAGCACAATAGCTGTATTACGTTCGCAGTTCAACGCAACAATGAAATTTTCAGTTAATTGAAGTCACGGGTTTCATTGTCCTGTGGGGGTTATCCCTGGTGTAAACAAGTTCTTGGGCCAGAACGTGCTGAATGTTAGAGGTCACATCACTAGCGAAAGAACGACACACACTAAGAGCTTTACGTGGCTAGACGTAGTTTGTTTGAACGTTTGCCAATGATTTCGCGGCGCTTTCGAGTGAGTGTCATAACTAAATATTTAAAATTATTCCTGGAATGAACATTAAACGGAGGTGCGAATGCAGAAAAACCCAGAATGAGTATTTTAAGCTTTCACCCGACTAATAGCGTTAAATTCCACCCATTTCTTATCAACAACAAACGGAACATTTTTAAAAAGAGCGTGAAAGTCGACTTAAGGTCAAGTATATTAGCTTTTTATCGAGCAACCTCTTAATTTATTTAATTTATTAGTTTTAGGTAAATTATGCCACAGAGGCATGCCTTACTTCAAACTTAGGCAAAGTGTCCCGAGATGAAGTCACAGCATTCACTTCGTGACTCCGAAATGTACAGATATACTGGATTGTATAGCGTTTTATAGGAGCAGGTACAGTTTACGTAGTTAGTTTTGCATTTCCTGCCTGTGCCAATATTATTTGACGTCATTCGGCTGCTTGCCCTTGTTATTTAACGCCATAAACGTGTCACTACATCGTGCTTCATCTTGACTTCCTTCTTATAATATTCAACGACGTATTCGGCTCAACATTTGTTGACAAGGAATACTGAACTGAAGTTTTGAAATATTGTATTGGGTGAACAAAGGTGCGATTTTCCCCATGAAAATGCACCAAATTTGGGGCAAAAAGTGGAAATCCTGTGGGCAATTGATGACTTTAGTTGCCATCAGCACAATATAGTACCATGATAGTTCAAGTGTAAATTACTCTATTGAAATTGCGTTTATAGTGCCATGACAGTTTAAGTGTAAGTTACTTTATTTAAATTGCGTTTATAGTGCCATAACAGTTTAAGTGTAAGTTACTTTATTTAAATCGCGTTTATAGTGCCATGACAGTTTAAGTGTAAATTACTTTATTTAAATCGCGTTTGTAGTGCCATGACAGTTTAAGTGTAAGTCACTTTATTCAAATTCCTTTTTAGTACCATGACAGTTCAAGTGTAAGTTACTCTATTCAAATTGCGTTTTACCATTTATGGATTACATCTAAGAAATACTAACCTTACACCTTCGCTATTTCATTGAGGGAGTGAAATTTTTGATTTATAAACCGTTGGCTAACTGTGAGATACACGTGCATAACATGAAAATAGCGTTCGATACCATAGACTGAATTTTTGAAGAGGGCTGTTTCTTTGATATTAATTTGAATTACAACCACAGAATTACACAAACTACGTGTTTACCCGAGCATAAAGCAGCTTCTGTTCTTTCTGTTAAAATCCTGATTTTCTGACCTAACGGGGATGAGGTTTGTTGCGAGGCGATGAACGTAATTGGTTCTTTTGATCTTACATGAACTGCGGTGTTGTCAAAGGGGGACGGATGGCGATCGAAGCTCTCTAGAATGGTCCCACGAGCCTTCTCTTAAAACTGCCCAATCCTATAAGAAATACATTTAGGCGGATGTAAGTTCTTGGAGCATACTTTCGGACCGCCGTAACATCATACCTTTGATGATTCGCCTCCCAGAGACAAAACCCTTCCTGAAATCAACAATTACAGCGTACACCTGTGTTGAAAGCATTTTTTTCCTCGTTCTCGGTTAATTAGGCTTTTTGAGGGGTAGCCAATCAACAAGATCAGATTTTTGCCGGAAAAATTAAAAAAAAAAAAAAGAAGAAGAAATTCGAGGCATTCACAAGATGATCTCCATTCTTTAATTATCCGTGACGGATAGAATATTCGGATACAAAAGCTTGTAATAGAGTTAGTTACCAGAATGAGATTCGAAGTGAAATAGGTAACTGCTGACTTCAAGGTACATCACTTCTGATTAAATGAAGTAGAGCCCAGAAGCAGGCCACTTCTGGAGCGATGATGAAGAAAATAGAGTGCTGCGCCTGCAGTGATAAACAATGTGTTTGAAGAGCCCGAAAGGGTGAGGGAACTGCCGAAACTTACGAGAGAATGATACTGGCGTTTCGAGCGAAGGCCTTGCGTTGGAATGGAGCGTTTTTTGGACGTCATAGCCACTATGTCGTTGTACCTAAACAACAGCTTTTTAAGCAGCTTCTTTTGTTAGATACACCAGCGGAGCAGTTAGGACCTTTGCTTAGTGAATATCTGAGAGGTGGCTGAACCCGATCGATGAAGACCACCGTTTAAAATCTGCTGAGAAATCTCTCCCTTGTTGTCTTCTGGTTTACGTAAAGCAAAGGCATGTTAATCTTACAACCGTCAGAACCATGCTGGGCTTTTCCTGTACGTATCTAAAACCTTAGGTATTTTGTTCTCGTAAATTTGTGTTGCAGATTAAGTTCCTAAGCCTGTCCACCTGATGTGATTGATACGTACGGTTGCTCACTTGGGGGTCTTGACTTAACAATTCCTCTTCACCATTCGGTTGCTCGTGACGTCGTTGTGACGGCACGACAAACAATCGCATGTTCTTCAAAACTGGTTGGTTTTGCGACTTATGTTCATGAAAAGGGCCTGAATGAGATTTGCAAAAATTTTTATGACCAGGATGAGCCATGTTTCGGTAATAATTTCAGTTTTAATCTATGCACGAGAAATTTTTGCCATCCTAAGGTTTGGGCTGTAATGGCCCCCTCAGCCAATCTTTTTAATTTAGAATGTCCTTTCTGAAAAGGGAGTTTATTCCGAACCTATTTTTATTCTTTCTGCACATATTAAACAAAGATTTTGACTCAGTGACAGCAGGTTGAGCTCTAATCTAGCCTTATCAAATTTGGGTTACGGTTTTTCGGGACAATCGAAAATTTCTTTTCTTGCATTAAAATTTGATTTCTTGCGTTATTTAAGTATTGAAGACTTCTGTCATCGCGAGCTATGGAAAGGGATTTCAAACAGGTGCAATGTCTGCAACATGAGAAGTGATCAGATTGTTTACGATCGCAGAATACATTTTAATAAACGAACGTGAAACTATTGAAAAACGAATGAAATATAAACTTTTGCGCGTATTTTCACTGATAATATTCTGTGCTTATCATATGTTTTCTCTGTGATTCATGGTTTATTGTATACAAAGTTATTTAGATATAAACCAATCAAACGCTCTGTTCTGGTACATGATGGCCCCTCCTCTGGGCGTGCCATCGACTTTAATGACAAGAGTCAAACGAGACACCTTTTCAAAAGAGACGAATTAATATTTTACGAGTTGATTTTCTTTTATTTCTGTGCGGACGGCGGACGCGTCCTTCCGAACTGAGCGAACACCCGTCTCCACACGAAGCACTAAGCGGACAAACGTCAAGTATGTTACAAGCCCAGCCTTTTAGGTGAAAGTTCGCAACAGAGTTGCTACGGATGTGAACTACACTAAGTATTGACATTTGAATTATAATTCCTTCTTCATATCTAATTCAGTTCTCTTCTTCATTACGAGACACCAAAACAATGGCGAGTCGTCGTGATTCTTCAACCTGCAACCTTCGTCCATACGTACATCGATCCCCATCTTGGTTTGTCGGCGGAGGTCGATTCATGTAGAATGATAGGTGCTAGAGTGTCCCTCATCTTCTTCCCAGTCTTTAGAGAGTCTGAATAAAAGTAATGTGACATACAATCTAATTACAACGTTCTAAAGCTTCAAGAATGTACAGAAGCGACTAGCAAGGGGGCGAAATGCAATAACCACTTCTCTTCAGTAACTCTTTCCCGGTGTCATAAGACTTTCATTATTTTACTCTGGCTAACGCCAGACGATTTTACTCGTCAATGGAAGAGCTCACACCAGGAAAGAGTAATATGCTTACTAAGCAGAATTTCCTGGTTGCTTTGCGAGGTTACACTTTTGCTGGTAACCTAGGAATAATTGATCAGTGTGTTACAGACATGTTGAGATCTCCGCAGAACCCGAACCAGGAGTTGTCAAGCGCTTGGCGGCTACGCAAATTTAAATCATATATGGCTCGAGTTATCAGTTGTCAGACTTACCATTGCATCTACCGCACGTCCGATGGCAAAACTGGTTGACAACATTGTGGTATATTTTTCGTCCCCTGTTACCGCCACAGTAAATCTTCCACCTGCTACAGAGGCCGACATATTCTTCCCGATCCTTGCACACCGGGCATCCTTCATTGGAGAGACCTTGTTTCCTCGTCACCCCATCCCAACAGCACCCTAATGCTGTGTCTTGGCAAGGGACTTCTGGTGCTGGAGCTTTTAAATCTACAAGACAAAGACGTGGGTGTGTTAGGGTGGTAGTTGCGATATGTTCTGTAGTTGTACCCTTTGTCGGAAGCAACCGTTGAAACGGATGCGGATTAAAGATCCTTCCACTAGGTTCGGAGGAATCAATGTTTAACACATTTCAAAAAAGTGGCTCGGCCCACAAGAATTTTATTTTATTTTTATTTATTTAAATTTATTTATTTCACAACGATAACCCTTCAGAACACAGTGGTACCTGAGTTTCAAGGAGTCGTATCCTACGTTGTATGGTGCTACATCTATTCCTTATCAACACTATATTTACAATAATTTATCACTAATTATATTTACAATGTATTTAATTCATTCCTGGGCGGATTTAAAAGATGGCATTTTAATAATATCACAGTTATTTATCCAACTTCGCCGTGATAGCGCGGTTGTTAGAAATGTTAACGACTGAAGTGTCGCGCCTTTTTGACGGCGTTCTCTCCCCAGCCCCTTCCCGCTTGGACGTTGACGTCGCCATCGCGCGATCTTAAACTCCCTATAATAAACATGACGACGCCACGCGGACACTCCCGCACAGAAACTTCTGGGAAGATTATTCTCACTTTCGTCGTCCTGTGCTTCCGGTCTATCTGTCCCCACTCTACCCGAGTCTAGATGTTTCCAGCCAGACTGAGCTGCTCGGCTTTGGTTAAGGACAGTAAAGAAGGGCATTACAGTCCACCTCTCTATCCATATTTCCTCAGTCAAACCATGTATATACTCAGACTTACGGCAAAAATTACAAGTCTTTTGACAGAAACTCCTTCCCTTTTCCTCTCTGCAAATCTGGTATCTTCTCTCGGCATCTCTACAACGTTTTGTTTCCATAAGGTCTTTGCAATCTTTAAAGTAAACACAATTGTTTGTCAGAAATGTCTCACAAAGCGACAAAAGAGAACGCATGATAAGTATTTAAACGTTTCTTGAGCTGTAAACTGTGCTGTATTTTTCCGGCCGTTCAGATTCACCCTGTAGGAGAAGTGTAACGCCAAAATGTCACGCGCAAAAGGCGGACGTAAGAGTTGGTCCGAGATCTTCGTTACTGGGGTAACTTGACACCTGATAAAAAGTTTCGTGAGGAAAATTATACGATATACTACAGAATAAGTTTCAGAGTTAACTTGAGATTCTTTTTAAGATGCCGCACATTTGAGGCTCCATATTTATTAACCACCGCTATTTATCCATTTTAATGTGATTAATGTACATCTTCTGATACACTTATACGTATGATCACCTCAGAAATATAAACTGTTTTGCCTTGTTTATGTGGCCTGGTGTAAACACGAGAAGGTTCGGAGAACTCGGGCTCGTTGTATTTAAATACTTCACATGCATACAACTTGACGCTTGTTCTTGAGAATATGCAGAGTTTCAGTTCTATTTTCGAAGTATTCTGAGGGTAACATGAATTGAAAATTACCCTGAGGATGACTAAGAAATGGAACAACATACCTTTTGGCATTAAGTCAAATTCAACTGATGTTAACCTCTCCAATGACAAAACAAAGAGAAGTGGGTTGGAAAAGCATAGCAAAGTGGAAATTAATGAAGAACTTCGAGGTGTAATCTAAAAATAAAATCCTTGCACGCAAAGTTTCAAAACGAGAATGAACTTTAGTAGGCTAAGTGTCGTGGCTAATCAACATATAAAAAAACGTTTGAGCGATGAACTGCAGAGTTTTGAGGAAAAAAAACGTATGTTCTGCACAAAAGCTCTTCACCGAAGTCAAACGTTTGGTGGCTTTCGAAGGATTTCTGCTCGAAACCTAAGGTTTTGGTTTTAAACTTTCCGCAGGACACTTCCATAAGTTTTTATGCGTACAATGAAACGCCTTTATATTTCAAACAGTTCATCGGCCAGGTTCATGTGCTAAATCTTGGTCTGACTCCACGGTCGACTATTCTCTCTATTAAGAATTAAGATCAAATTGGTCATAAAATTATTTCAAGTAATTTGCATTTACTTGCATGTATTTTTGCCTTTGATCTGCTGAGTGGAAGTAAATACAAATTACTTAAAATAAACCTATTACTCAATGCAAAGTTTCAAAGAATACTTGGTTATAGAATGTTTAACGCTGCAAACCTTTTGTCTGCCTTGTCACCGCCGAAAGTGCGATAGCCGGCAGCAAGCACCACACCATAGTGGAGACTTGAAACACAAAGGCCATATCTTGCTATTTCTTGACTTCAGGATTGACTGACGATGGTACGTTTCCCAACTCCTGGTTAACCCAGTTGTTTCTGAGGTTTGTGTCGAATGAATCTGGAGAACGTGGCGTGCACTTTTTAACTGTTTTCCGTGCACTCGGCAAATCCTCGGAATGCCGCAATTGGCGCGTGATCCGGTCAGAGTGTTGGTTGGCTATTTTGAGACGACGTTCCGTCTCGCAAAGTCTTTAAACAATTGAGAAACAATGTTAATTTGCTTTCAACTCTTGCTTACCTTATCCGTAAATGGAAAACCGACGTCAAGGCAGTGACCGAAGTGAAACGTCCAACGAAATTCTTGGCGCTACTCAGGTATCTGTCATATCTGATAAGTATGTGTTTTGATCCGTCTCCGCCTCTCATTATCCGATACTCTGCCTTATCTCAGCGCACTAGACAAAGAAAACATTTCAATGCCAATTATTATAGATCTGGATTATCTTTTTTATCCAAAATTATTGACTGACATAAATTTATTACGTATATACTGCACCAGTCACAACCCACTTGAAATGGGAATCTTTTTTCGGGATCCATGTAAGATAAACGGCCTCATGCACACAGATGCAACTTTCAGCAAAAACACTGCCCTTTTTTCTCCCGATAATTTTATCTTCAGTCTGCATCACGCCGGCATCGAACTTACGGACGGAATGCACGCTTGATCGTGTGTACCGAGCGTGGATTCCGTCACTTTGGCCTGCCACACATTTTCGCCATTTTTTTGGAGGAAAACGTTTCCGGCAAAGGTGTTGGAGAAGCCAGCACCATTTACGACGTCCGCCATTCCAACGTCGATTCATGTCGAGAAAAGTTCCTGTTTATGCTTATCAAAAAGTATTAAGCAATTTAATGAGCATGACTGAATCAGAAAAGATAACTGGTCATTTTACTTATAAGTTGTTGGAGTTTAGAATATTTAAGTCTATGAGAACAGAATGAAATTTACTACAAACTCATTGCCTGGTCAGTTGTAATACCGAGAAAATTCCATGATAATTCTAAACTGCGGAAGTGAACTGGAAGAACTGAATGGACTTTAGCCTCACTTGATCTTGCATCTGAGGGAAATCGTGTACCTGGTCTACCAGTTGAGCTATGAAACCTATACTAGGAATCTAGAAACAGTGTATTCGAATAATCCAATTTATGTGAAGGCAAGATCCTCGCGACAACTTAACGCCTACCCTTGAGAATGTGCAGTGTTTCGATTCTATTTTGGAACCATCCTCAGGATAACATGAAAAAAAAAATTCCATAAATATCTCACACTACTAGGTAGCGAACTAAATTCTTTAAAAATTTCCACTAAATTCTTCAGGTAACCGAACCGTTGCTCTACCAGTTCAGTTGGTAGGTCAGCATGAAACGGTATCTTTAAATACTCTACGGAACGGAATTGCGGGAACATCGGTAGATTGTCAGTGGACAACTGTGTAACGGCATCACTCCTCGAACGTTTGACCTTTGGGAAGGATTTAGGCGACTGCTAAGTCAGGAAAGAACATCTCGCTTCATGCTAGAAACACACTTACATTTACACCATTCCTGAGAGAAAATCTCTCTTCTCCTTCCGCGCATCTGTCGGAGATTTTTCGATTCGCCAAAATTTGCTTGCAAAAGGTTTACTTATCCTTTAGTCGATTACATATTTGTGGTGGAAGGCGATTGGGGTTGCAGACTGGGTGTGGCCTGCGAGAACCCAAAATCGACGAGTTAATCACAATTACAATAAAGTAAGCCGCATTATTAGGCGAAAGTCTCGCTAATGCGCTAATTGGTGGTAGTTAACATAAACAACAGAAATTGCCATTAATCATAGCCTTGATTTCAAAATTATCCTCAGGGTAACATGAACAGAATATTTCATGAATTGACCGACACTGCTAAAGTCAACTAGAAAAGTTGACTAGAACGGTCTATTCATGAAATATTCCAAGGCGCGGAGGTCCAGTGTAGATAGCTTCGATAAAACAGCGGCGTTCTTGAGGTTATACACTATCTAAAATATAGAAATATAGAAAACAAGGGCCTTCGCTCGAAACGTCGAGAAGCTTGTTTTCTATATTTTAGATAGTGTATAACCTCAAGAACGCCGCTATTCATGAAATATTTTGTTCATGTTACTCTGCGGATGATTCTGAAGCACAGTCGAAACACTGCACATCCTCACGGATATCGAGCGTGACGTTGACGCGAGAATCTCTTGTGCACTTAAACTGGATAAAACAAGCATACTGTTCCCAGTTGACTCGATAGCTCGATTGGTAGAGCAGCGGTCCGGTAACCCGAAGATGTGAGTTCGAATCGCGCTCTAGTCCACCTTTCTAGTTCACTCTAGCTGTGTAGGTCAATTATAGCCTTGACTGCTTGACAGTTCATCAAAATAAAGGCGATATAGTATTCAATGAAAGTGGTCGGAATCCGGGCTTCTTTTCTCGTGTATATCTCATAAACTTGAAAGCAAATCACTCAACAGAGTTCAAGCAAAATGACAAGCTGTTCCCCCGACCAATCAAATGATCACATTAGCTGGACGATGCCTGGTATCTGTTTTAGGTTAACAGATCACCTGCAGGAGCCCATTTTACATTAATTAATGCCCTATTAAATACAGTCCAGAACTAAATGTGGCTATCAACACATCTCCTAAGTTTTCAGTCATTAAGTTATAGATCAAGAAAGGTATTTGAGTGCAGGGATCATCGATAACCTTTAAACAGGTCGAACAATTTCGGCGGAAAATGGGCCACATTTGTATCATAGCAATCCAAAGTATTTTCGGTGGTAACATTATTTTGATTTTTCTTCTCAAATATGAAGAGATGATTGATCGGAGGAATCTGCGAGGTCTTATTTTTGGAACTTGGTTTTCCATTCCCACGCTTCTGAAACAAAAAACTTACAGTTGTCCTGAATGACAACCAGATTCTGAGCACATATTTGCTGTCTCTTGTTTTAACCTAATTTATTGTCAGAAAACGTCTGTGCAAGGCAAGTGCAAGCCATTTCGGTCTGACCCAATAAACATGCATCGCATTAACTGCAGCATGGATTTGACTGCAGGCAGGTTACTGTCTTATGTCTAGATTATTGGTAAAAACACCCGCAAAGCTACAATAAATAACCCCAGTGAGTTTTGTCTTTTTGATGAGACTGGGTCACCCTCGAACCTCCCTAGATCAAATGGGCGGTGATTGAGCTCATTCCCCTCCTACTTTTTCTTCTTAAATTTGATTTAATTTGCTTGTCAAGCGACGACTTTAGAAACCATTTTGTCTTTCATGGCGGAGTGGCGCGTTCCTACTCTTCAGACAGACAAGAAGCCGAAAACAATAATTATTGATAAACTGCTTTGATTTGTATTCATTTCATAGTAATGGACTATTTCTGCTGATTTTAGCGGCGCTTCCTTGCGTCTTGCGCATGATGGTCCACATTTCAATGCTCTCTTCGGGACACTGCTCCCTAATCCTATGACACAGGTTAGCTCAGCAACGCATCAGTATTGCGCAGCCTTCCCCGTGAAATGGTGCAATGAAGTGTCACACAAAAGAAGCGAAGCCATGGATGTGTGTTCTGCATACATTTGACCTAAATACAACAAAGTGTCCCTAAAGTTTCCTTGCCATGTTCGATCAATTAACAGTTTTATTTCATTTTAAGAGGTCATTTTAGCTGACCGCGAATAAATGTTGTTCTGTCATGTTCGTGAAAGCACTTTGTACACAACAAATTAGCAACTTTTAAAAACCAATGTAGGCCCAACTCTTCCGCTTACCGAGCTGAAGAATAAACGGGATGATCTTCAGAGACGATTTACAACGCAACAAAGTTTTGTTGAAAATTGACTGTTGATGATGTTTATGTGAAACAATTTCCCCAATAATTGAAACAAAAATTTGTCCAGATTAACACCCCATTTTAAGAGGGCAAAGGTAATGACCATCAATCATGTCAGTATTATCGAAATCCTTAGTAATCGCACGCGATGCGTTGGAGATACTAGAGCCAGCCAAAACTTCATAGCAAATGTGAGGCACAACACAGTTACGGATATTGCGTCGTCAAGACTGACAAAAAAAACAAACCGGGCGTTGAAATCTTTGGCTAGCAAAAATATCTAAAGACGCTGTTCCTTCAAAAATTCTTTTTCTTATCATGTCTGTGTCATATTACGTCATGGTGTCAAAGGTTAGAGGGCTCAGACAACTGGTCGGGGATAAGTTGCAGCACTATGTCAACAATCTAAAAACCTGTAAATTTTGACGGAGTTCGATTAAAAAAGTAGACGGCTGAAACGTACAGCCAAAGAACCCAACGTGTCAGCCATATTTGGCTTAAGTTTTTAGTCCAGTCATGGACTGGAGTCATAAACCCTTTTTACACTGTCAACATTTTGTGCACGGCACGGCTAAAATTTTGGCACGGGTGCTGCTATTTCTGGGCACGGCACGGGTGATTTTCACCGTGTAAACGGTGCGGACTTCTTAAAATTTAGTCGTGCCGAGCACCTCTGTATATGAAGGTCTCGTCACGAGTAATTAGCCGTGCCGTGCCCAAAATGTTACAGTGTAAACGGGATTATAATTGCAGTATATATATAGAATTCAGTGGTATATACTGTTTATTTTTATCTGGGGTTCTTTTGACTGCAACAATGATAGATAAACAGTTGATGGATGTCATATACTTCTTATTTTAGTGATGAATCTACGTTCGTTGGACAAAAGATCAACAGTTTTTAAACTACAGGGCCCTGACTTGCATCCAAAAGACAATTTTACCTTACGTTACCTACTTATGATATTGACACTTTCCAGTGATAAATAACCGAATGCTTCAAACATAAACCCATAGGATTAATGTGAACGACAACCTCAGCTTGCCAACCACTTTAGTAACTTTGTCCAGTCATTTTTTGGTTCGCCTGTATTCAAGAAGGAAAATAGCGTACGTGTTGTTTACGACGACAATGGCTAGCTTACGGACGTGTTCACATGGTGTGTCTGGATTATGAAATGTAATAAACAAGAACAATGATCATCACGTTAGCCATCATATCTGCACAACACTCCTACTGTCGATGTCACGCGTAACCATCTGTTATTGAAATTTTAATTTCCGATATGTTTAACAGATTCTATTTCTGTCAAACCCTCGTCTAGAACGAATGTTTTAAGTGATATATCCAACGAGAGAGAGTGCTCGACCCTGTAATCAAATACCGAGAAGAACTATTTTAAAACGACGCAAAAGCCGAGTTTTTTTTTGAAAGCTCTTCCAGGTATTTGATCTTGGGGTCAGGCCCTCTCACGAGTGTTTGATGTATCTTCTCAAAACAACCAATATTTAAAAGAAATTTGATGTAAAAGTTAGCGTCATTTATGTGTTTGATTTTGCTGTCGAAACACGTCTTGGTTAGCATTTTCCTTCGTGTTTTCGTCCTGAATTATTGCTGCGTTTGAGAACGTGATATCAAAACACGTCTCGATTGTGGTTTCCCTTTGTGTTTTCCTGGTGAATTGTTAATGACTTTGATGAAATCTACTTTAATTTTTTTTCCTGCCGTTCGTACTGTAAACGCTTTTGTGGAGCATCGATATGTCGTACTCTTTCATGATCCTTTACCACTCCAAATCCTTTCTACTTGTTGAGAGTGGGAAAAAAATAATTCCTCTTGTAATTCCATTAGCATGGTCTGTGCTGTTTAACGATTTAAATATAGTAGCGCAGATTTGTTTCTCGACTTTCATACTCACGTGCTGTTCCTCCCTTATTCATCTCTATTTACAGAAGAGAATTATCCTGACGAGATGAAACAACGCAGAGTTCTGTTTGAGTGTCGGCCTGTTGTTTACAAGGGATTATCTCTGGGTGTGATACTGATCTGTGCCAATGCATAGCCTCATGCCCAGTGTCAAAATCGTTCACTGTGGTTGGAGGGTGGGGTAACCCCACTTCCTTCGAGACGTGGCTAAGTGATCGGTTTTTGTCTCGAAGTGAAGTCGATTCAACATTTATGATGTAACAGATAATAATAATAATAACATTATAATAACTTTATTGAATATCACTTTGCAAATTCGGGAGAATTTGAAAAACATGACATGACAAATTGGAATTGAAAAATTTGCAATTCTGTTTGCTTGCAACGTCTAGTCATGACAACTATTACAAACTATAGACTAATATTAAGCATTCAAAAAAAGGTAATAGAATCATACAATGTGTATTGTGTATTGTCCCATTTGCTTACGCGTACAACATTTGCAGAGACAACGTAAATTCGGCAACAGGTTTGGCTTGTAGCACAAATATATAAACTTACGAGGACCCGTTGGTGAACTGCTAATTGCAGATCAATTGTCTTGCTCGAAGCACAGAAATTATATAAACTCTATTTTGCGAACTGGAATCGGATTGAAGAATGCCTGCTTAGTTAACCTGAGTGCCCGCTCTCAGAAAATGTCTCTTCAGTTTTGGCGTTTTGAACCTTTTCTTTAACACTTTATTATTTACGTGTACAGTACTATTCCGATCCATTGTGAATTACATCATGCCAAGTGTTCAGATCAGCCACTGCGGAAACAACAGGAATGGTATGGGGTGTTGGAATTTCTTCATCTTGTCCAGGATTAACTGCTTGATCAGTTTCGACCCTATTTCATCAGTTGTGAGGAAACAAATACAGTAAATCTTGGTGAAAATAGACTTTCGGTTTACTTTAATGCAGTAAAGCTACAAATTTCGTAAATAGTGTATGTTGACTTGTGAGGACCAGTTAGGCAGCCGTTCGTCGTGGATCTATTACTCCACTCCAAACATGCAGAGTGCATTAACTTCACGTCTTGAAACGGCTTCGGATTGCGGAGCGCCGGCTCCCAAAGCTATCTAAACTCAACAATGCAGTCACGTAGTTCTATAACGGTTTGCAGTATTTAAGCTTTTTAGTCCTTAGCAATGTAAACATAACACGGCGATATATGGGAGAGCAGTTAATAGGGATTTAATCTTCTTCCCGTTGTTGTTATTACCGCTTTCCGCTTCGAAACGTCTCGGCAGGAAGATTACCTGGAGTTAGCCAGAGTAAAATTAAAAAAGTCGAATACGGACCGAAAACGTTTAAATTCTTAACCCTAAACGTATCAAACCTGTGAAGGTATATAAAAGTTTTTGCGTGCCATTATCTAATTACATAAAAATCCCAGAGATTTTAATGAACTGGTAAGATCACTTTTCTCAAGTAGTCTTATTGTTTTTGGCAACTTCTGACAGAGTAGAGAAAGCTGACATAATTCTGTCAACTTTCTGAAAATTTGAAGTACATCCAGGTATTGTTCATCGAAACGTCTCGGCAGGAAGATTACCTGGAGTTAGCCAGAGTAAAATTAAAAAAGTCGAATACGGACCGAAAACGTTTAAATTCTTAACCCTAAACGTATAAAACCTGTGAAGGTATATAAAAGTTTTTGCGTGCCATCATCTTATTACATAAAAATCCCAGAGATTTTAATGAACTGCAAAGATGACTTTTCTCAAGTAGTCTTATTGTTTTTGGCAACTTCTGACAGAGTAGAGAAAGCTGACATAATCCTGTTAATATCCAAAAACAACCAACACTCTATCACTCTACAAATCAGAACAAATCTAAACATTTTCATTGATGGTAATTCCTGTTGTAATCCGTTCGATCTCGTCACAGCGAATGGATTACGGAAAGGTGGAGGATGTCGCACCCCTCCAACCGCAACTTCCTCATGAACGGTTCTCCTCTGAAGGTCAAGGCTTATAGTAAACATAACATGACAGGAGCCGTTTTGTTTGTATAACGGCATTCACTATTATTTTCGTGAGAATCATCCTCAGTGGAACGTGAAGATAAAATTTCACGATAAGTCTCTACTGGGAAAGTCAGCCCGAATTATTGAGTAGACTTGAGCGGTATGCGAACTCGCATATTTGAGTTACCGATACATTTAAAGGTGGTGCACTGCCAAAGAAAGGAGGGAACAACGTAATGACGTTTCTAGCAACTAGAAATGCTTACACAGCCCTCAGTCTTTGATAATAAAGTCACTGGAACGCTGTGGACGGCGTGTTTGTTGAATCCTTTTTAAGTGCACGAGAGATACAGACACACAATATCCTTCGTGTAGCTAGAGTAAATTCCTGGAATCACATACTCCTTCAGTCACCAGTGATTGCAAACTTGTTTACATGTTCTCCAGGAACGGAACTAAGGTAAATACCCATTCACTGCTTCGCAGTCCCGTCGCTGACCATGGTAAGCAAATCTAAAAATTAGTATTGGTTCAGTTTTTGACTCACGGATGCTGCTTAGGGTTATTTGTGTGCCTAAGCGGATACTTATACAGATTCCAGACATTCCTAAGGCGTTAGCAATGACCATACTGCTTTTCGGGTAAACAGATGACCAGGCTGCTCTGTTTCTTCTCAATGCGTTATTAACTAGTTTGATTTTTAACGCAACATATTGCCGCAACAAATTTTGTTAAATATTGTTCACAAATTGTATATTACACACAATGCTTTTTCGAATGATGTGCGTCGCGTTAAACTCGTCGTTACAATCAACTTTATGCCCAACAGAATTGCAATTGCAAGGCATTCTTTAACAAGTGACGCAGTTTAACATCCGTCACGCAACTTGTCTTACAATTATGTGACTCGTCATCCAATTAAATACGCGTTCAAACCAATCATGTCCTCCGTTGCCTTTCGCGTGAGCTGTAAAAAACATTTTGCTTCTTATGGCGTCTAACACTCCGCCCTTAGCCAACTGCAACAACGCAGATTCAGTCGTTTGTTAAAAAGTTTCTTCCTACAACAATGCTTTACTAGCCACGAAATTTTATTTGTCGTCCACTTTGCATTCTTGAATCCCCCTCAAGGGGCCTTTCATCACGTGTTTGGAATAGGCCATTTCCGAATTACCTTAGTCGTTTGCTTTTTTGGTTCGAGAAAGTTATCTCGGAAATTGCCGACTGTTTCTGAGTCAAGTTTGACAGTAGGCGACGAGGATCTGATAATGCTGTCGCAGAGAGTATGCAATGAAGTTGTTGATGACACCTGTTGCCAATGGTTCGACTTCTTTTAGGTATATTACTGCTGAGTCTAACATTCAGCTTTGGCTGAAATCAACGTTTTAAGAGACCACTAACCAAGATAAGTGACATGCTTACTTACATTTGACCAAGTTATGCAAAGGTTAAGCACTAAATATGTGGGTTAACCAAGGTGAACAGTGATCTAATTCTCCTCATCAAAATAGGTGCCTGGTGAATCTATCTGGTGATATCCCAATCTGGTATATCGTGTTGTATGAGTTTGTGTTTGTATGTATGTAAGCATTCATGTTTATTAACAAAATTATTGTTTGAATTGTCAACGGACTGTTTTCTATATTTAGAAGACACCATGCGAAATAACCCAAAGAAATGTAGTTCATCATGCATCTATTTTTCATTAAATTCCCGAAAATGTTTCCCAAAATAACGGAGGTGTGAATAAGATTAGTTGTTTTGGGAACAGGAAAAAAAACACGTGATGAATGGGTTGGATCACTGCAGTTCTCTGACAATAAAGCGAGTATATGTCAAAACCAAAGCGACATGATTTTTAATCTATCTATACATCCCCACTGACTTGAGACATCTCTTGCTGGGAAATTTATCCTAAAGTTTACTCTCAGAAGGAACTCCTCAAGGCATAAAACTACTAACAACAAACCAGAACATTTTTTGAGAAACTTTGGCCCTATTTGCAGACGCTCTTCTATTTTTTATGCAAGCTGCTTGCGACAGCTTGCACATCAACCACCAAAACTGCTTGCAATCGGTTGTGACTGACGAACTAATGTCTGAAAGAGCCTTTTATAGCTCCTTTGGTAAAGCATCAGGCTAAGTAAACCCGAAAGCCAAGAGTTTCAATCGTTACTTGACCAAAATTTTCCACTCCTTCTGCGACAGGGTATCGAATCTTGAATTACCATGTCCGTTACTGGAATACATCCCAAAATGATCGAATTTAAGCTCCTACTTTAATATTTGTGTAGAAATCTAAAACATTTCTTCTCAGAGCCCTCTTTAAATATTTGGCGCACTAACGGATTATAATTTGTTACCGTATTTAGTTTACGTAAACAATATCATTCAAAACAATCTTATCGAAGACAAAAGTGATGTTTGGTCGCATTTCCCATTGCCACTTGGGTGATGTACGTGGGAGGTTATGCCTGGGACAAGTAAGGTTCATTACCATCGACCTTGCGATACATCCATCGTAATTGCAAAAAAACACTCGCACACCTTTTACACTCTTCGATTAACCAAATATTTCTAAGGAGTTTCGTACGTTCCTAGTAAATCTTCGTGTCTGTCTAGGGATTACTCGAGCACCCTTAACCACTCTTGACTGTATGACACGAATCAAGCGAAACACACAGGAACTACAAACGCACGACCTCGTAAATTTTTACGAGGTCGTGTGTTTGTAGTTATTTATACTGGATAACCCTATAAACTAGGTAAGATGTTCTCCATAAGAGGTCCATGCATGCAGTAACGGCCACTCCATATGGGTTTAGTGTTATCACAAGAGGAAACAGGAGTACCTGAAGAAAATATGCGATGCTTGGTAGAGTCCAAATGGGCAACACTCCTCTCACATGTGATCAAGTTAGATACAGACTCGATAGAAACGATTCATGATATCTAATAACATTACAAATCGATTCTACTGTGTCTGTGGCTTTTTTTAATATATACCATGCTAGGTTTTAAACTTCATTTTAAAGTTATCAAATGCCCGTTTTGTAATTTCACAAGTCACAAGCGATTTTGCTGCTTAGCTAAACGACCTAAATCACTCCTATGGCTCAAGATTAAAGTAGTCGGTCTTATTTCACATTATTTTCGTTTTAATGCGAAGAAAATCACATCCTAACTAAGATGCCAGTATGCTGTGCTCAACATTTGGGACGCATTTCCACCTAGTAAATTTGCAAACGTTCTCTCAGCAAATAAGTCTTAATACATACATGTAGACGAAAATTTCCGAGAGTATCCAATCCAATGTCAAAGCATCGAGAGGCGTGCTTTGAAAAACGAAATGTTTTCACAGGGGACCAAAAAACTCTCACAATAATTTCCGATGCAGTGGTATAGAATTAAACTCAGACAAAGAGGGGCTAACACAGATATGACCACGAGAGGGAAGAAGCTATTCGTACCGTCGAATGACTGCAAATTTGACACCTATAATGATATACGTTTTACACATATAATGATATACGTTTTACACATAGCCTTGTTAAAAGTTAGTTTTATCATGGAATAGCTACTTTTAAAAATAGAGGGCCAAACTCCCCTTTACTTTGAGGATGGGAGGTCAGTCCTTAGTACAATTTTCCTACACCACTGATTCGATATTACTGCATAAACAAATGAACGGTTTAGGAGGAAATCAAGTTGATATTTACCGAAATTTTTGTCTCTTTACCGATTCCCCTTGTGCCGGTTTTGCTCCTGAGTTATTCCTGAGACGAGAGAGAGATTCCTTCTTTTTATGGCTTGGTTATATTTACTTACGCAAGTTATATTTGACTTCTATTTTAAGCCCTGTTATCTCTTTACTCTGAGAATTCAGGATGTTTACTAACCCATCAATTTCAGCTTGATTCCCCGACTCAAGTCAGCAATTATTTCCTAGTCATTTGTGTCTACTTCGTTTCTGTCTCATTTAACCAAGGCCCAAAGTCGTATTTCTAACATTTTCCGTTCGTGCCGAGCAGTATGACATTCATGACGTTCGGTAGGAAATCAGCCACTTTAAAGTTTAATTTATGACTTAATGTCATAAGTCAGCCAGTGGTGTTGTAAAAGTTGTAAAAATTGTAGAAGTTTCTGTGATCCATCCAAAGGGTCGCCCTCCCCGTGTGAGCAACGTTGACAAGCTGTTCAATAAATGGAACTAATGCAAGAAATTTTTTTCGTGATGGGAGTTAAAAAGAATTGCCGGAATGAAAGAAACGCTACTGCACCACTCAGGAATTCAAATATCACCAAATGAGATAAGCATCTACCAGGGCGGATTAATGCATTAAACGAATCTAGATCATTCTTTGACCTGGTATGCATGCCTCCAAGATTGCCCCCGACAGACATAATGCCAACTATTTGTCCATTAGTAGCGAATATCAGCTTTTTGAATGTTCCCACCTTCAGCTGGAACGATTCGTAACACTCAGTGTTCACGTGGACTACGTTTGCGGCAATTCCAACGTCTCCAATGGCGTGTCGACGGAGGAACCTTATTGGCCATAGTCATATCCAAGATGTACATAGGAGTTGCTTTTAATCAATCAGTTTTAATCAATTAATCCGTTGCTTTTAACCCTTACTTTTAATCAATCCCGAATTCTAAATTGATATTTCTGTTCTGTCTGCAAAAAAATTTTGTGCTCAAAATTACATTTTTGACAAACTGAAATATCCAGCAAAAATCTAAAAACCTGTGAAAGATTCCATTTTAGGGTTACAGAGTAACTTAAACAATACTTTATTAAGTTCATACTAATGATAATACGTCATGTAAATTACAAAAGTTATTCCGGAATGGCTGCTTGATTATTTCATGTCCTCTTGTACGATATTCAAAACAATATCTGCTCTGAAATGATGCAACAAGAGCCAATAGCGTGTCAAATTTAACATTAAATTTTAACTTCTAAAACTCATAAATAGTTTTAACCCTTCAGTGCTTTAATGACTGTTTGAAGTTTCTCTTTTTTTGAACCGGAATGGTTTGGATGGGAATAAGTCCAGGGGACCTGTTGTTTATAATTCTAAAATTTGTAGTGTGTGTTTGTTTTTGTTCCAGGGACTTACCCCCCTCCTGGCATCCCCCTGACTTTGTTCCTATCACAACTTTATGAAAGGAACGTTACCGTCACGATGTCACGACTGTGCTGGTGACGTAAGCCAACATTATTTATATGATTCCCTTATAAAGTCCCAGGTCCGTGGCAAGAAAGTACAGTTGTGGATCAATTTATACGCATGAAATTTAAGAATGGCCTTGGTCTTCACTTGAGTTGAATCTTTCCCGACTGGCAGCGAGGCAATTTTCCGTTTCGTAAACAGTCGTTGCCAACCGAAACAGTCGATGCCATCATAATGTTCTCGCCATCCCCAGGTGTACCCTTCTCACCCTTACTCTGTAAGTCGCATCAACCAGAAACTCGCTCAAAATCTTTTACCTGTTTTCTTTCCTTGACTTTGAATTCCACGACGGACTATCTTGAGTCAACTTGCCCAACCCGAAATCCTAACCTAACCGTCCCAGTCGCGGATTTTCCGCCTCGCTTACACCCCAACTTGACCACTAGTTTAATCATTCCAATTTTAACATTTTGACTATACGAATGTTCGAAGAAAATAAAACACTTTGAGAGCAAAGAAAACGAAATAATTTCTCCACGGATTCGAACCTAATCATTACCGACCACTGTTGGTCGCATTAGCTACTACACTAGGTTTGCAGGCTCGGTTGATCCTGGTTAAAGTCGGGAAATGAAGTTTCCCCGGAGGGTACTTACCTGAAGGGGAGACGTAGTTCTCCGAGCTTCTTCGTAGACTGATACAAGCAATACTGTTGCAGATCTCGAGCGGCGAGAGGCCTGGATACCACACTTAATAAAACGAACTGCGCATGTCCTAAATATCCTCTTGATCGCGTGGCATTTGCCTAAACCTGAATGCGAATGGAAGCTGGGGAGGGGAAGGAAAAGATACCTCCATATCCCACATAACTATAAAGTTATATTTTCCTTCCTCAAGGACGGGGAACAGTATTGCTCGTATCAGTCTACGAAGAAGCTCGGAGAACTACGTCTCCCCTTCAGGTAAGTACCCTCCGGGAAAACTTCATTTCTCCTTCACTTCTTCTCCGACTAATACTCACAATACTGTTGCAGATTTCAAAGCCACTGACATGAGCATTCCCTATAAACATGTATTTCAATATCAACTGTACAATTACAACTAACCAGAAAGAACAGTGTTGGCAAATGTTCCTTTAGTAGATGGTCCATGATAAAATCTATGAAAGGTCTCTGCCGATGCCCAATCAGCGGCCTCTATAATAACCTCCAAGGAAATACCCGATTCAGCTACCGCAGACGTTGACACGATTCGAGTGGAATGTCCTGTGTATTCTGGGGTAATCCCAGCCAGTCCTAGAGCGTTCCTTAGCCATCTAGATACCGTCTGGGCTGTTATGGGTGCATGAGGGGCTACAATAGCCAGTAGTAGTCTCGATGACCTACGATATTTTGCCGTCCGGGCCCGATATTCTTTAAGGGTCGCGACTACACAGAGATTTGTGTCTTCTGGAAACGCTGGAAGGTAGATCCTCCTGCTTGGATGGTTAGGTCTGGATTGTTTGACGTGAACAACCAGGGAAAACTCCCATGAATCCTCCTTCTCGGTAAGGAAATCCATGTCCAATGTTGCTATTTCATGAGCACGGGCTGCTGATGTTAAGGCTAGCAATAAAACTAGTCTCCACGAAAGATCTTTAAGACTTGGTCCTGTGACGGGTTTCTGTGTCCGTATAAAAGACAAAACATCTCTAACTGGCCATGTGGTACAGAGTTTGGGCTTAGGTGGATTCAACCTAAATATTTCCTTCATAAACCGTGATACAATGGGTAATTCTCCCACCAAAACGGTACCGATTGGATCGTGGATCTGGGATATAGCCGATCTGCACACCCCGATTGTTCTGTAGGCTAGATTATCTTGATCCGACAGCTCTGCGAGAAATGAAAGTATGCAGTCTACAGGGGCAGTAAAGGGACACAAAGACCGTTTATTACACCAGCTTGCCCAAGCGTTCCACGGTCCAGAGTATCGTTTCTGGGTAGCCTCACTCCAGGACGACAGGAGAATTCTTGTAGCCGACTCTGAAAGTCCCGTTGTGCGATAGTGCTCCCGAATACGGGCCATACCTTCAGACGGAGTTTGTTCTGGAGGGAATGTTTCGTTTCCGTTTCGAAAGGAAGAGAGATCAGGTGAGGATGGTGAGGCAGTAGACGTGGATAGTCTGCCAGTATCTCCAACAGCTGTGGAAACCATGGCTGACCTTACACCAAGGGGCTAGGATCAAAGCTGTTGCTTTGTCCGTCTTGATCTTGTTGAGGATCCTTGGCAACAAGATTACTGGTGGGTATATCCAGCTCCTCCACTTGCGCCAGTCGCAGAGGAAGGTATCTGTCGCTATTGCTGCTGGATCTGGGTGACGAGAGACATACTGTGGAAGAAGATGGCTGGTCCGTGGAAGAAGATGGCAGGTCCACTGATGGTCGATAAAGCCGTTTCACCACCAGCTGGAAGATGTCTGGGTGTAGAGTCCATTCCAGGTTGTTGTTGAAGCACTTGGATGCTGCATCGGCCACCTTGTTCGAAGAGCCTGGAATATGTTGTGCTGTGATCCAAGAACCTTTCTCCAGCACTAAGGCCCACAAGTCTAGTGCTTGAGCCGAGAGGGTGTGAGATCTGGTCCCCCCCCCGCTTGTTCACATATGCCACTGCAGTGGCATTGTCCATCTGCAATAGAATGTGGTTGGGGCTGGACTTCTGGGAGTTGAAAAACGCTTGCAGGGCAAGGTAGGCTGGTTTGAGTTTCAACAAGTTGATGTGGGATTTCCCCTACTGGGGAAGCCAGCGACCCCCAGTTGTCACGTCGTTCCACGTTGCTCCCCAACCTGCCAGAGAGGCATCTGTTGAAATGGTCTGATCGAAGGCTGCTGTGCACAAGGGTTGGCCATTGAAGGTGTGGATTTGAGGGGATGACCACCATTGGAGCTCCATTATGCTCTGGTGGGATAAGGTGACTTGGAATTGCTTGCGATGCTTGCCACACTGATGAAGGGCTGATGATTGATTGCGCTGAAGATTCCGGTAATACATTGGTGCCCTCCAGACACCTGTCTGGGCAGCGTGACTCATCCTGCCAATCAGAGATGACAGTTTCTCCAGCGATACTTGGTTCGTCTTCTGAATCTGCTGAGCTTTTTGGATGATTGTATCCAACTTTGGTGGTGGGAGTGAAATCGTCATATCTAAGGAGTCGAGTAGCCCACCTAGGAATGCCAGTTATTGTGTCGGGTGAGGCGAGCATTTCTCCAGCTTGATGGTAAATCCCAAGTTCCGTAGTAGGCTGATAACCTGGTGAAAGATCTTCACCAGGTCGTCCTTGTTCTGGTGTAGCAGTAAAATGTCGTCCAGGTAAACTACAACCCGGATTCCCAGTGAGCAAATCAGGACAACAACTGGTTTCAAGAGTTTTGTGAATGCTCGAGGAGCTGAAGAAAGTCCAAAGGGAAGACAGCCAAATTCGTACAGGGTTCCCAGGTAAGCAAACCGAAGGTAACGGCAATGGTCTGGATGAATGGGCATGGTATAGTAAGCATCTTTCAGGTCTATCTTCATGAGGTAGTCCCCCGGTTGGATCAGGGACTTCGCCACCTGAAGGCTCTCCATTTTGAACGGATGAGTCTCTACAAACTGGTTCAGGGCCCAAAGATTGATCACTGGGCGATACTGGCCGGAACTGTTCTCCTTCTCGACCAGAAATAGTGTTGACACAAACTGATTTGCCAATGGTTGAACTTGTCTGATTGCTCCCTTGTTGAGCAACTCTTGGATAGCATTGTCCATTAGGTGACGTTGTGTTACTTGAGGTTTGGTTTCTTTTATTCTCCACTGGTGGGGAGGACGAATCAGGAGTATCTTGTATCCCTGAACAGTTTGCAGGACCCAAGGGTCCTGAGTAATTTTCTTCCAATTGGCCAAACATTGAGCAAGACGACTGGCTGTTAGAAGTGTTCGGAATTGTTTGTTTATTAATCTGGGGAACGGATAGTCAGCTTTTGTTTGCTGGTTCTGTTCGGGGCTTGAACCGTTTTGGGTTTCCGGTACTGCGATCTCGGTTAAAGTTCCATTTGCGTTTCCTTCCACTGCCTGAAGGGCTGGAACTTGAGCGACCTCGAAAGGGCTGACGAAATGGCACAAACTTTCCGGCCTGAGGTGGTCGGTCAGGTTTGCTTATCAAGCTCTTGTTGGTGGCCGTATGATTATGCTCGTCCTTAATCCTGTCGTGAAAACGATCAGAGAAGAGGTGTTGGTCAGACGGTATCTCTTCTTTAAGAGTACGCTTGCCAATTTCAGTAAGGTATTCTGAAAAGCGACGCTGGCGCCAAGAGTTTAGCCGAGCGTTAGCATTGCCCAGGAAGACGAGAGCATCCTCTAACATACCTTTAATAAGGTCAGGATCAGGGTCAGCATCCTCACTGGGGTTATCCAGTGCAGTGAGGGCTGCCAGAATTGGTCGCACAGCAATAAGGAAGGCCCCTTGTTTATCAGCTAGGGCATCATCAAAGGCGAACACCTCTTTGGTTTTATGGTAGCCATGCCTTTTGCGTATCTCCTCCTTCATGCCTGCTTACATTGTTGTAGCATTTAGAAGGGATTCAGTGCCTGTTAGCACAGGATAGTTCTTTAAGAGTCCTTGCCAGGTTTCCTTGGATAGAGATTTTGAAAAGGCTTGAATGGTCAGCGTCCTCAACTCTTCGGAGAGGTTTGCTTTGGCTTCAGTTGTATAAAACCGGTCCCCTCGGCTTGTGGTTGTCTGGGCTGGTATATTATCAGCTGTAGGTTCTACCTCCTGTCTAGGAGGTAGGTATGGCACTTAATAGTTGAAGGCCCCCTGTAGCTAGCATGCTTGATAGGGCAATTGGCAGGGATTTTGCCACTGTCTCAGCCACTATTTTCTCTAATTCCTGTCGAGAAATGGCTTCACCAGCGCCCTCCTTCTGGATCGGGACGTCTGGCTCCGTTTCGTTACCCTATAGGATAACAGAAGGCGGTCATTGACTCATACCTTCGAAATGTATACACATTTCATACAATAACATAGGAATCCCTAAAAGACTCTTATCTAAGGTCTCAGCCTCTAGAGAGATCTCAAACTAGTCCCGGGAAGTTTTAATACCGTTTAACCGTATATGTAAACAAAACATGTATAATATACTCGCATTTACTAGTAGACAACACTCATAACACTGTCAGTATTTTATCCTGAAAACGTCAATAACACTCGGCAAACAACATTTTGGGTTACTTACGGTTTGTATTTCGTTCGAAGACATGTTGTCGTTGATTCTTTATGCCGGATGCTTTATAAATAGCTGGATTTAACATGCAAATGAGTAAACAGTGGTCCGAAAACAATGCCACAAGAGAAAAGAGGATATTAGGACATGCGCAGTTCGTTTTATTAAGTGTGGTATCCAGACCTCTCGCCGCTCGAGATCTGCAACAGTATTGTGAGTATCAGTCGGAGAAGAAGTGAAGGAGAATTTAACAAACATCACATCGTTTAGTGAGGGTCCTCAGAGTACACTTGGGGATGGCGAGAACATCATGGTGGCATCGACCGTTCCGGTTGGCCAAGACTGTTTACGAAATGGAAAAGACCGACGACGTGTTCTCTACTTTTTCACTCTGGCTAACGCCAGACCATTTTACTCGTCTCAGGAGACCTCTTGCCGCGAAAGTGTGAAAAACTATCTCCTTAAGTACAGTTGGGTTTTTTAAACCTGTATAAAATGAATAAATAGCAGATTTCATTCATCTGGTCGACGAACAAGCCTCCTCCTTAGTAAAGATCCTCCCAATCATTGGTTCTCAAACTTCTGGGAATCCTCAACCCTACTACATACGAGGTCCGCATTTGATCTACCTTGAAGTACGTTCATTATATTTGTACAAGACATTTTTACACTGCTTTTGTAGTGCATGCGGGTTCGCGAAGACCAGGCAAATGGAAAATTAAGGAGTCGGCTACTTGAAAAAGGCTGGGAACCCAAGCTCTGTACTTCTGAATCTTCGGCCGCATGTGGTTTAATTATACAAATAAATTAATGGTTTTGAAGCTATTTGAAAGGCCAAACTTTTGAACTCTTTGAAAAAAAATTTACCCCAACTCCGAGCTTATGCAATTGATAAACGCATTTATTTACAACTAGTAGGACACAGCTCTGCTTATCCAATTAACATACATACATCATATTTAATAAACATATTGTCTGTTGTTAACCTGAAAATGCAATGTATTTCACACATGCACGTTCTCTGCTTTTGGTATAACTCTATACACATAAATGTCCAATGTTACACTGGCAGTTCTTACTCGACCATTTATCTAGGAAAGCCCATTCTAACTAGAATGGCATCGTACTATCACATACGGTACATCATTACCGCGAGTTTGAGTTGGTCTCTGACATCTACATCTAATTTTCACTCTCGCGGATTTACCGTCCATTGCTCTGTCGTATTACTCTTCCTTTGCTTGGTATGCTTCGTGATATTTCGAGATTACAGTGAAACTTGTCGGGTATAGATGTAATACACCCCACTTCTTGGCGTGTTTTCGTCCCCTCTGCTGTACTTCAGCTGTGGAAACGGTTGATTTCTACGGCGCATGACATCGACTTCCTTTCTCTTTTGATAACGTCGTCCTTACAAAAAAAGATAAGGCCAATGAATTATGAGTTGATTTAAAGCGCCGAGAACTAGGCTAAAAACTATATCATTTATACGGATATTGATAGTCAAAAGCTGAATGTTAAGCTTTATCGTTAGAATCGTCGTGAGAGGAGGACTGCTCGGATTTCTGCCAACCTTACGCCTTGTAGCTGTTTATTCGCTCATCTCTCCATCGCCTCGGTCTTGGTTACTTTTGAATTCATTGTAAATGATTGTTTATGATGCTTGGTGTAGCATCAAAAGATTGGCCTTTCTTTTAACAGTATATCATGTTCATAGCCTTTGGTAGATTTTAATTCGTGTTTTTTGCGAAGCATTGACATTTCGGTCTCTTACTGGCATGATCACGTCAAGATCCCCTGATCATGGTTGAATCACTTTCGACCAACACCTTACGTCTTATGCCCAGCAGGTTATTTTACAAACCTGTAAAAATTCTGATGATGTATAGGAAAGCTCACCTTTTCTTTGGCACAATCCACAGGATTTTCTGCATTTTCTCATGACGCGCTTTTTGAACCAAAATGGTTTTAACGTTTCGCATGTTTTGATGCCGTAGTCTTTCATGAATTTTTGGCAACGATCGGGGGTATGGTCTTCACACGTTAAATCTAAACGAAGATTTACTCAATGCATCAACCAGTAAACTTCAAGTTTCAAAAGTATTATGTATAATATTCAAGCTGGGAATTTTTTCATCTAATCAGCTCATCTCAACAAAGTTTGGTCTTTGGTAATGTGATATTGTCGTTTACTACTGTTTGAAGTGAATCTTACACACCGTGATCCGAAAAGAAAAGACCCTCTTGTATACTAAAAATCGCTCAAATTCGCCTTCATCCCTTCGGAAAAGCTCTCTAAACCTGTGAAACATTTGTAATTCAGACTGCCTCAAAAGAATAAGAGATTTTTGTCACGTTCTGTTTGTAGTGTTCTCTAGCTCAGACTCTGAAGTGAACAGAAACGTCTTCATTGCCCTAATCTCTTTTTTTAATATATCTGCACATACAATTGATTATCCAGGCGGACAATTGTAACCGGTATGGGGATATTTAACGCATTTTGTTGGGCATTACTATTTGAATTGATATTACTCTATAATCATTCTGTTCAGATATTCTGTTTACATTTCAACTGTTTCATGTATATAACCTGTATTTATGAAAAAAGCTTTCGGTGGTAGCCACACAGGAAGATCATAAATTGCAAAAAATCTGGTTCGGTCCAGATGCATATTTTGTTGACCCCAGATGGATTTGGTAAACTTTGTGTGATGTTTACGGAAAGAGTCGTAAAGTAGGTTGTCGTACATTCCCAATTACATTTCCCCGTAATTTTGTATTTCTTCTCAATTTTAAAAACACTTATTGCCATGTAGTCGGTTAGCGATGAATCCGAATCTGAAATTTATTTTCTACTAATAAAAGGACTTGAAGCCTTTGATATAATTATGTTATCAGTCTTAATACCCCAATTTAAGTTGATTTAATCGAGATGCCAACCATGTCCTAATGTCTAAAATACAATTGTTGCGCCAGAAGTCTTTCGCCTCTAAGTCATTCACAGAAATCACTGCTGATTTGCTATAATACACCAGACTTAGCAGATGACATCTTTCTTTTCTGAACGATATGTTTACAGTTCTGGTAATGACTGTGGATAATTATAACAACGTGCCTCTCCGAGTTCTTGTGCTTCTCTGCTAGGTAATAGCTTCGACAAACATATTTTCTGATATTTTTCACAGATCACAAATTCATGAGATATGGCCGAATTGTATTACCACATCCTTACTTTACCAACGAAATAAACTCTCAGTATGTTCACCATGGAATCCTATTAAAGCGACGAAAATTAAACAGGGAAAAGCATAAATAACATTTACCATTGAACATGTCCCACATGGAACTCAAACTTGAGAATCTTTCTCTGTTGGTTGTTCCTCGTCTCGGGAATTTTCGTCTTTTGACCACTGTTTGTAAGTATTCTCTACCTTGTGAAGCTCCTGCGGTGAAAACAGTTAAAACAGCCGAGGCGTTTAAAAGAATACAAAAAACAGTAAGATCTATTCAAACAAGATTTTAGGGATCTCCTGCTAAATATAGCGAGCACATTGTTTGAGACTTAAATAGAAAAGGATACTGTTTGAAAGGACCTATAAGGAAAACCCGACACGGCTCTTGATTTCTAGCGTTCGTCTTTTCAATTTTCAAATCGCGATGGATAGTTAACAAATCTTGTCGAAACAGCGCCTTATTCTGAGCAGAAACGCTTTTTTGTAGATCAAACACATGGAGAGATCGCAACGCAAGATGGCCTCGTGATTTTGTCACAGTGCGTTTTGAGTTAAACGCTCTCATATAGTATAATTGGATGAATTTCCGTTTCTTAAACGGTAGATAATATTCACATTGATATGCGACGCGATCAAGACTCATAGTTATTTCACTAACTCTGTAGTTTTTAATTGAAACTTCCGCACCGTAAAAAATTAAGACTGTCCGCAAAAGTATCTATACAAGATGCTTGGCAAGCAGACGTTCAGAAAATTGACGGTTCCACCGTTTATATAAGCACAAACTTATGTTACAGTGATATTTTTGCAGTAACTCATGTTCTGACACATACATATCTGCAGCTGCCGTTATGGGCCACCGCACGTAAGAAAGTTGGTCCTCGGGTAACGTTGTTGGAGAAAATACTCAGAGTCAAACGGTATTCTTACCTTTTCTTGCGCTATTATTCCATCTTCTGCCTCTCGTGGTGCTGACTGATAGGACGACACAAACTGCGACAGCTACAACACTTGAAAAACGCATATTAGGTTAAATGAAACTTCTTAGATATGCCAGTGAACTCAGACGTCTTTCGCTTGTTTCTATCTTAACACTGGAAGCCTCGATCTTTCCGCGTCTGTGGACCAGCTTCTGCTTCCGTTCTTGTCTTCAGGCTTTTCCGCTGCCAACTGACCAGGAACGGCCGCTTTCGCGTCATTTATAGCCGAACAACGGGTAACGGAAGCCAATTAAAGATGAGCAGGTGATTCGCTGGTAATGTCCAAAAAAACTCTCATGGTATGCACCAGCGGCAGGATATTTCTGGGAGTTTGGAATTCTTCAAATTGAACGAAAGCCGGGGAAAGCACCCGTTGCTCTCATTATGTAACCCTGGAAACCGTCAATGGAAATCTTTTTTCTGCTGAGAAAGAGAAAGTCGCCAAAAATGGAAAATAGTGGACAGCCTTTTCTTAAGGATATTCACAACTGACAGTATGGACGCCTCAGTGGAGGACTTGGTCTCGAGATTTACATTTTTTTCCACCTTCCTGCATGAGACATTTTGTTTTCATCTCGCCAACATCAAATGACAAATGCGAAAGTTTTGAAAAATTAGTGGGAGAGGATCTTGATGCAAACTGTACAGCAGTCGCAAACCAAACTTTCTACAAGAGGTGGAGTTCTTTTGCCAGCCGCAGGTGAATACGACCTGACATCCGTTAACAAGAAAGGAAATCAGGAAAATGTTTATAAATACCGAAGCTAGATCCTGCCGTTTGTAATTACACCAATACAAGAGAGCCTCAGGAACGCATATGTCGTCGGTAGAGTGTTTTAATGGCGGTGAAATTAACTTGACTTCAACGTGGGCGGACGGCGAGAGAGAAACCTTGAGTTAAAAGTCAAGGACAGCTATTAGGTCTTTGCGGGAGAATTAAAGTAAGGTACATAAATTTATACTTATATGCAACTTTTTAACGTTCTTGAAGGTTTTTCCAATTATTTTTTATCAACACAAACTCAATTGTCACATAATCATTTTAAAGATTAGGAGATTTTAATGCAAAATGGTTACTGCCAAAATAAATGCAGTTATACGAACGTGCGTGCGAATTTGAGTACAGTATGCCATAATTGGCAACATGAAAAAAAGAGAAAAATATTTTTAAGAAGTCCTCCCGTATATCATTAACAATTAGGTGTTTAAAGTAGCACCTATACCTATTCGTATTCAAATTTTAATCATCTCAAAAAGATTGTTCTGGAAGTCAAAGCCCACGCGTGAGAAAAGTAAATTACCATCCGCTTTTCGTCTTAATGTTATGGACTGCATAACAAGGCATATCTTTACATTTTATTCGTTCCCTGTGATTAGTCCCCTGAGCAATTGTTGATACACTTGTTTATTTTTTCACTTTGTGTATTGTTCTTCCCGTTACTAATACCATATTATATATCTCAATGATATACAAGGTCGTTATAAAGGAAAAGGATAATTAAAACCTTCCTGACAAGCGTTGTTTCAGAGTTCAGATACATTGTGTACAAAAGGTGATTTATATCTCATTTTCAGAATGAACCTCCATCCCAACAATCGAAAGCCTTCTCAACAACAGTATGTATAGACGTGAAATATGAAAGAAGTCGAATCAACACCAAAAGTACCTGACAAAGTTCATGCAACGTGCCTAATTAATCGCTGGTATTGTTAAACTCGTTAAATAGCTCTTGTCTCTTCTCATACAAGAGATTCCTCAATCTAACATCTAACAGTTCAATCGATTGATCAATTAAACGAGATCGCGTTGTTTACAAACCCTTTTGAAGACGAATATCAACTGTTTACTACTCAACTTCTTCAAATTATCTCCAATCAAGTCAGTAAGCCAATTCTATCAAACACAAAAACCAAACAGAGGTTAAATCAAGGTTCAGGATACGCCTAAACTGTCTGCCGTACACTACACTTTGTCACATCTTTAGCGATGAACTCAAACTAAGCAGCTGATTGAAATGAGAATCTCCGCCTAGCGAGCTAGATTGATATTTCAGCCCTGGCTTAAGAATAAATCCTTTAAAAACTTATCTCGCGACTACATGACGAAAATTTCAGCCCGGTTGAGCTTTTCAAACTTTGTCCCAATTGACCGTGCTGAAATTCTTCCATACAACTTTCCCCAAAGAAAGTAAAGATACTTAGAAAGTCACGGAATTTTTCAGAATGTTCTAAACTAACGGCCAAAAGATTTGACCAGCGAAGATTCTGTAAAATTTTACAATGCGAAGTATTTTGCTTCTTAGTTTTCGATTAACGACCCACGCGACGTATCACTCAGACACTAGGTTGGTGGCCAGTACTTCGTGCAATCACACACAGAAACACGCAGCTGGACTAGGTGTGATACGTTTTATGGTTTTCTAATCTCAATTCAAAGCCGTTTGTGAAAAGGAAGTGAAGTCGTTATACTAATTGCTATAGCTCCTTATCATGCAACGGCTTATCGCCCAACTGTCTTCGATTTCTTATCAGAAATTACAGTTTGAAAATAGAATCTCTGATCCTATTTTCGTCCTGATTAAATTATTATTCGGGACAAACAATCATTTCGTAGTGAACAAGGGTTAAAGTTTTGGAATTGTGAAGATCTAAACAACCCGGTGAGATATTTGTTACTAAAACACCCATGTTTCAACGGGTTAGATGACAGTTTTTTTTCTGGTACTAGATGTTGCCGCAGAAGACAAAATCTTGTCATGCATCTGCTGTAATATTATCGTTAATTACAAAAAGGTTAATTTTCATAACTATTATGATCCTCAAGACCGTATAAAGTCGGTCTTGAGAGTAAAGGGGCAGAGCAATTGCTCTCTGAACCTACATAACCATGAAAGTGCTTGAAACCATAATCGTTTGAGCATTTTCCAACCTAAACTGTCTCATATGCATGTCGTGTCCTTTGCCAAAAACAAATTCAGACGATAATTCAACGGGTGGCTATAATGTACGTTAATTATAAGTCGTAGAACCACAGTTGTGGACTGATAGTCTGTGTCGTTTGGCATTTTTTTGTAAATATTTCTGGTTTTATTTGTAAAGATATGTACACACTGTAAAATACATAAAGCTGTGAAATATAACCTGAATGCGGCTAACGTTATCGCTCCAACCATCCAAAGTATTAATTATCAACAAGATACTTTTGTTTAAATATTATGCTTTTGTGTCCAGTAAATTAGCTTGTCAGCCTCACACAGAGCCTTGAATACGGCTGCTATACTAGGCTAGATGAAATGCAGTGAATGCTGCCTTTTGTTGCTCAGTTTCTCAGCAGTATTACGCCCATATAAAGAAGAGTTTAGGGGTACGCTTTATAAGGCAAAGAATGGAGCGCAACCTTGTTGCAACTGAATAATAAAAATTAAGGCCCAGCTAAGAATGCGTATAACAGCCATAAGATCATGAGTTTTAAAACATGTTTAATCCTAACGTTTCGTTGCGTCTCGCAACATCATCAGGGTGTAAAAACTTTTCATGACAATTCATTTATAATTTTATAGCTTATCTGATTTGCATGTAATATATACCCCTTGTCATACAAATTTTCTACACTCTGATCATGTTGCGAGACGCAACGAAACGTTAGGATTAAACATGTTTTGAAACTCATGATCTTATGGCTGTTGTACACATTCTTTGCTGCGCCTTAATTTTTATTATTGAGCTACGATTTCCACCTAGTTTATCACTAGCCGATGTCTAGTTGCAACCGACTATACATAGTACTTTCACGTGGAGAGACATTGAAATTCACTCTCACACTTCGTCATTTCTCTCCAGACTTTTCACTTAACCGGAATCGTTTTCGCCATTAGAACGAGTTTACGAAGCCCTTCATCAAGTTTAGCTGGTTTCAGAACTTAGGTTTAACAGTTAACACGCACAAGGTTTACACAATTACTCTGGTATTGATTCAGCTGACGTATGTGACCTTACATTTAAGGTATCTTTTATGTCATCTACATATAAATATAGGTTAATTAAGTTTCAAAAAAGTATCGAAGACTGAGCCTGTTCCTCCAAATCTCAACAACATCTCCGGCACTTTTACGAGATTTCATGTTTCATCCCGCAGACGACATGCCTGTGATCACTGTCCATCAGCCCTAGTGATATTATTTTATAATTCACCGATATACAATAATTACATTTTCGACAAAAGCTAGGGGCATTCAAGGACTAAAGACTGAACAGATTTTTATGAGTACCCGTAAGTTATATTTTACTTTCTGTTTCAAATTTTTGTATATTCAGTTCAGATTTGTAAAGAATATCATCTAAGTCCAAACGATCAACTGATACTCATACATTTCTTACCATTTCAGAAATTAAGATGACTGTTGAATCTGTATGGCTAGAAAATGGATCAGCGATTGTGAAAGCCAGGGCGTGAGTTGCAACTTTTGTCATTTCAACCCCTTTTTTTTTCTGTAATATAATAAGTAACTGCCCGGCAAAGTATCATGAAAATTGTCAAATTTAAACGCGCGGATTGCTTAGGACTTTTAGAGTGAAAGACAAGATTCTAAGTACTACAATAATATATGTAAAAACGACGGGGAGTATTTGTTTAAGTGTGATATTGTCTGAAGAAAATCAACTCCCGCTGCAGTGTAACCGACGTCTTAATAATAGGACGCGTTTCAGTGCTTCGGAGTGACAGCTTTCCCCTAGTCATGCAGGTCGAAAGTGCAAATCCTACTCCATTTGTTGGCGTTGGTATTGGATATTTGAACGCATAAAGGATAAGTTAGTTCGCTCTGGGAGTGTCGTGAGCTTTCTTATGGTTCTCCCCTTTCCTCCTACGCGTTAGAATACATATATTGTCTGGCTAACACCAGACGATGTTACCCGTCGATGGTAGACGTCTCGGACAGGAAAAAAGAGTTAATTCCCTTTCTCAACGACAGCGGGGAAATACTCAAATCGACTTACTTTTGCTCACGAAGATCCGGGATATAAAAGAATAAACTTATCAACATCGTTATGTGTTTGTTTTCTTAATTAATTTAAAGTAGCAATCACAATTTGATGAACGCATGCCGGAACTGTTTCTTTTTCGTATTCACGGGTCTATTTTTTTAAACAGGTTACTCAGACATAAACAACAACGCCCAGACCCTAATGGCAGCAGACGCACTCTGTAAAAAATGGGCTAATCGAAAATTCAGCCGCAGTGCCCGAAAACCATCGGCAACGAATTTTCAAGCTAAAATAACAACCGCTGTGATTCGCAGATTGATTTGATTTTCTCCCTTGTTGAGACGTGCAGGGTTGATAATATTTTAGTAACAACGGATTTCATATTCGTCCGCCAGTTTTTGTAATAATGACAAAGGAATCGGGAGATGTGAACTTATTATTTGCTTTGTGGTCTACTAGATTACTTCAAAGTTATTTGGAATTACTTTACATTACCGAACCGTTTGAACTTCATTGAAATACCTTAATAACTTTGAACTTGCGGTTAACTATGCGTGATAATCAGCTTCGCCATAATAGCAAGGTCAACTTACTTGGTTCTGTTTTCGAAAATACGGGTATAAGTCAATTAGATCGCCAAAGTAAATTATTTAGTCACCTGCGTAATGGGAAACATCTAAGTGTAATAAACTTCTTGTATACTGAAAAAAAAATATACATACGCCTAAATACCGAACTCTAAATATAGCAAGCTACCAAGCTCAGCCGTATTGTGTGGGAACCATCACCGGATATACAGACCACAGTAATATTTGTTTACCATTTAAGTATAATAGGATTTTATAGATAAATTAAGCTAAAGGACTATTCTCGAAGTTTACGTCGACCTCATGTCGTTTTTAGCTGAGGTTTAAATTTCGTAATTAATTAAACGTGTTTTCGGTCCTAACTAATGTGACCCTTTCTAAAATGTTAAATCGTGGTCAACAAAGTTCCAAATATTTAACTGCAGGAACCATTTGCCTAATTCACGATTTCCAACTCCATCACCGAGTCTAAAAATCTAATTTAAAGTTGTATTCAGATGGAGTACTTCTCCCTGTACATAAATATTTTTATTATTAAGGTTGATATTTTTGCACATGTTGACATTATCGTTTTTCAAATCAGTGTATAGTTTTACAAAATGGAAATTTTCACGCGCACCGTCGACGGATGATATATTCCTTGTTTGGTATTTTTATCAAAACGTGGACCGTTGTTAATTGGAACATCATTTCCACATTTTGCTACACGCGGAAGCAGGACATTTTTCCCGGGAAACAAACTGTTCCTGACAAAGTTCAGAAACGTTGCTTCCTACGAACGGAGTTTAGTTACCCAATATGAGTTTCCTGGGAGGCAAAAAAAGGAGACATTGTTCTGAGCAATGTTTTCCAGCTTTCTGAACCCTTAAAAGCTTCAATAATTACCTTACGTTAAAGTGAAAATCAGGCAAACTCAGTTCTTGTGTAGGTACTGAGTGGCATCAGACCACACGTTCTCTCGAGAAATCGCCTGATACATTTTCTTCTCCTTTTGAAGTTTTATGGGCTGTTTACACGTGCGACTTTGTACGTTGCGATTATCATTCTGGTGTATGTAATAAACTCATGGCAGTCAAAACAGCAAGTATCCGCTCACGATTCGCTGTAGTTTGTCCTCCACACTCTCGTGAGTTAAACACATACTCCAAGATGTCAATCGCAAGGCACAAAATCGCACTGGTAAACAGCCCTTAAGCGATGCCGGTATCTTCGTGGACCCATGGAAGCAGCGTGGCACATGCATGTCATAATAATCGATAACAAGAGATAAATCACGTCATATGACAACCAACTGTGCACTTAAAATACTCTTTTCACTGTCGTTAGAGCCCGCCAAATAAAGACTACGTTTTAAAGAAAATATTTAAAGTGAATTTAACAAGACATTTGAGAAATACGCAAAATATCTACGCAACATCGACGGCCATGCAGGCAAATAAGTTTACCAGGATCCCCTTTTATCTTCTTTTGTGAAAGATCAACTTAACAAAATTTATTGACTTATCTAATTACGTCTCCCAAGGGGTCAATCTTTGTAAGGACAGTACACAATCCCGATCAACCATTAATATACCTCGTGCATGCCACATAATTTGTGCTCAGAATTTTCCCATGACACACATTGCTCTTTTCCTTATATCAGTAACACAAAATAAAGCGTTACTTCCGTTCACCATGATGTGAGAAAAACAGTTTATCTACAGCCGGCTAATTGTTGAAGTGTAAGATAAAAGCTATTAACTTATGAAGCACATTTAAAAATAGATCACTTTCTGAGCAGAGATCTCTCTCAGTAACAACAAAGCTCACACATGCCTATGTCCCTACATGCACTCAAGCTTGCCACAAACTTTGCTTTTCCAACTCAACCACCCACTACGCACTGCAGAAGACCGACACCTGACTAAACCTAATGTCGCAGATTGTATATTGTTAGGCGGCAGTATTTGTCAATATCTTCAGCCGATGGCGGCGCGGCTTTTATTGAAACAAGACTGATTAGATACGCGTCCCAAATGGATACTATTAGGTTGGAATCCATTGGCCGGACGTTTGGATCAACATGCATGATCCCCAATGCAATCCTTAGGTCATTTTTTTTTTCATTATTATTAGGTCAGGTACGCGAGAAAAGCAACCATAAAACCTTGCTTACATTCACTGATTTTCCCAATTAGGAGTAAACAGGAGGCATGCTGTGCGTGGAATCAAAACCCAATAATTTTCGAAAGATACAAAGGTAATGCCACATGCCTATAAAACCACAAACCATCTCCAAAACAACTGAACTCCTTAAAAATAGCAAAACCAATCGACATCATCAAAGCAGTTCATCGCCTAACATATCAGAGGCAAGGGAAGACAAGAAGGTTGACCTTATATGGTACAATGTTACATTCCGTTAGGATGACCAAGGTGGAAAGCGATGAACGTTCGACCTCAACCACACACTGAGACCAATTATTTCGTTTTAAAAAGACTTGTGAAAAGTTCCCGACAACTAATATGATTTTGTAATATAGGTTCGTGCAGCGAGGAACAAACAACACCAACAGGACGTTTGTCTTGAGCAAGGCGAAAGGTGAATGTCATTCCAAATATAGCAAACTGCATGAAAAGAAGAGAAACAACTTAAACATGCAACAACCAAGAGACACAGATACATTCACGCTTTTCCAGACTTAAGGAGTACATATTGAGCCGGCATCTCTTAACAATACTCGGTAACTCGCCACATGTTTTTAATTCTCGTTCTTCTCTTTTCCTTTTATTTTCTCTTCAAAAGTTCTACAAGTATGAAAATAAAATGAGGTTCTATATATAGTTCACAACATGCTCGAGAAAGAGATTACGATTTTACAAACGGGTGACTTCCTCATATTTCTTTACTGTTTGATAACATGTTACTAATTCATATCAGGTATTCGTATGGTCGCATAATTTCAGCAGGAATAGACTCTTGTATTGGAAACAAGACTCTTGTATTGCAACGACAGCAGCAAATGGTGTGATACTTCATATGTTCTTGGATAAAGAGGCCAAATATTTTATTTACGAAACCCTGAAAGTGTACATGCAGTCTTTTCATTTTGAACGGAGTTTAACAGACAGTGGTGAAGATTTAAGATTTCCGTAAATAGAATTCAAGATATCTTTTGTCAAAGTCATCAAATGCCAGCAAAGTTTGCTTCTTGTGGTGTAAAATTGGCTGCCTGACCTCAACTAATCAAAATCGTTAACCCTTTCTTTACCACGGTCAGATATTCATGTCAACCAAACTCTTTAAAGAAGAACGGACTTTACAATCCCGTAGGCAAACAAAGGGTTAAAGCGGAAGCGACGAATTATGTTAGTTTCTTGTAACTTTATTGTGTTTTATGTTGAGCTTTCGTCTAAACGGCAGTAATTAATATCACTATGCAAGACTTTAAGTCCTTCTTAAATTAATATATTGGGAATTTTTAAATAAAGTAATAACTACATCTGATATCTTGTTAATTAAACCCTAACTATTTCGTTACATGGGACAGGAAAAATATGAGTCAGGTGAACTAGAAAGTGATATATCATTCTATGTTAGCTTGAAATGGTCATCTTAATACGTTACGATATAAGACGTTATGTTTCCCTGTCTTCTTTGTTTAAAACTGACTAAAAGTTAATTAAATTCTGTTCGAAAGGTTTTGTGTGAATGAAACACATCAAAGAATGGGTTATAGCATTTCACGTTGGTAAAATTCATTTAAATTAACCCCTAACCTGGCAGGTTTATGGGAGCTCACTACTTGACGAGCACAATTGTTTGTCGTAAGTCAGAGTAAAGTTAAGGCGCTGTCAAATGACAACAGTGCCAGGTAAAAGGTTAACTACTTCACCTTTTGCTGTTCATTACCAGAAAATATACGATCATTAACGCAAACCTCAAACTCATTAACGTAAAAATACATTCATTTTATTCAATCGACATTCATTGGCATAGGATACGCAACCATTTGCATCAAAGGGCATTCCATAGCACCAACAGACGACCGTTAACACCATTCTACTGTACATTAAGGATAGTAAAATTTCAATTAGGCAAGATATTTCTCTTGTGTAATTGAAATTTTATTATATTTAATGTATTGTAGAATGGTGTTAATGGTCGTCTGTTGGCGCTATGGAATGCCCTTTGATGCAAATGGTTGTGCATCTACACTAATGAGTATCGATTGAATAAAATGAATGAATTTTTGCATTAATAAGTTTGAGGTTCGTATTAATGACAGTATACTTTCTGGAAATGAACAGCAAAAAGGTGTACTTCACGTATTTCTAAACCACACCATAAATAATTATTTCATAAAACGTCTCAGTAGAGTTAAAACATGTTGACATAATTCTCGGGAGATGCTCTAATATGAATCACTGAGCTTTCTTTTTCCATAATAAACTGCAGCGATGCCACTGAACAGTAATGTTATCACGGTGGTCAGACCTCCTGTCCTGGGACATTTGAAAAACAAATCAAAGCGATGTCAGAAATAAACGCCAGGACCCGGTTGTTCAAAAAGCGATTAGCTTTATCCAGGATTACAAAACTATTGTGAGCAACTTTCCGATCACGCTGTTAAGAAATGTAATTTTCTTTAACAGATTTCGGGTGTATACAAAAGGGTTTTAAGCCGGGAAATCGGAACTAGATTTTTCAACCAAAGCAACAGAATAACTGGTAATCCTAGATTAACGCTAAACGTGCTTTGAACAACCGGCACCAGAAGATATGCGTGATGGATCACCGCATGGAGAAATGGGAACGAAATGAAAAAGGAGAATTGCAAGATAAAAGGCAGAGGAAGGAAGAAAGGAAGATGAGATGGAAGGAGAAAGAGAGAAAAGGGTTGAAGAAGTCAACGAGAGGAAGGGAGGGAGGTGAATAAAATGACTTCCATACTTACCACATAATGGTTCTTGATCTTGGAGAATCAAAGAGTGGGTAATATTTTCTAACCGATAAAGTCTTGTGTCCTCGTAAAAACTTTACAATTCGCTTCGACCTTTAGAGATAACAAGACGGTTGATAGTCAACCATCCAGCACAGAACCATTCGAAGCCTTCAGAAAGAGCGAGAATGTCAATACCTCAGATAGTATTACTTACACTTTTTCATGGGTTGTGGCCACCAGTGCTCGTCGGCTGTTCAGAGCTTTCACGTCCAGTGAACCAAACTGGTCCAATTCATGTAAGATCTAACATACGGATAATGAGAAAATACAGCTGTCTAACCGATTAATTTCCAGAGCGAGTGCGAAGCAGTAACACTAACCTCCTCGAGGAATGCGGAGTGAAAAATGTAATATTTAATTTTAAACTAATGTTTTGCCGACGCTCTTGCGTTGTTATAGTGTGGAGTAAGAGGTTCTAAAACTATTGCTGGTTTAAATGAAGGTTTCTTACAGATTGAAATAAGTGACGAAAAGTGGGAGAAAATACGAATACTTTCAGAGTATACAAGGAATATCATACAAAGACTACTGTCGAAACCTGCGAAACCGGATTGGGTCCCAAGTCTTTTACGGAGGGACTTACGCAGAAATTCTCGTTCCCAGATCCCGTCACATTTCTTGGCGCAGCCATACTATAAGTTTACGGCTTTTGAAAAACAGACACTGGCTAATTATGTGACTGGCTGATTGAATGGGAGATATACACACTGACATGCTTTGATTAACAAAAACCCGATATCCTGACATTTTTGGTATTTGGTGTCTTTCTTCATAGCCCCAAAACTTTTGTTGCGGCCGCGATAAGAAAACTGACGAGATCTTGGGGCGAGAATGTACGGTCTATTGACGGTTTCTACGTGAAGTCATGGCGGCCATTATGATGGAAATTTAAGACAAGAATCTCATTAACTTCGATTGTATCTTGGACCAACATGGCCGCCGTATCACTATGTTTTGAATCTCAAGGGATTGATTGCAAACCATCAATAGTCACCAGTCCTACCTGATTCGCAGTCAAACGTCTGACACTATATTTACGTGAAATGTGAAGCCAGTCTGGTCTGTTCGTCTCCGGATCTTGACCAGAAAGATTCTAAAAGAGAAATGTCATAAACCATAAAACAAGTCGACGTTGATTTTCATAATTTATAAATAACGTTTGTCTATGTCTACGTCTATGTCAATGCGTAGTGTGCGAGTTTGGCAAGGTCAAAGTCCATGTCTATGTCCAACAGTTTATACGCGTCTCACACATTATGGACATAGCGGCAGTAAAACAGTCCCACGTCCGTTCATGTAACAGTTAAGATTTTCAATGATCAGACTTACGATGTAAGGGACTGTCGCTCGACTCATGTTCAAGTAGTTTCCATAAACTTTCATAATTTCGAAATACTGGTGAAATTCTAAAGGGCCTTCCATCGCTTGCCTTGAAAAAAAAAGAAGCATGTATTTGATGGTTTCTTAAGTTTCACGGTGATATTGTCGCACAAACTGTCATCCTTACCCCATTGTCTTAGCAGCAAGTATGTGTGCCATCCTCAGGAATACTACATGAAACAGAATTTTCGTCATTAGATTTTCCTCTTTCTTTATTTTTATTCGCACTTCCCTTCTTGGCTATTTTTCTCCCCTCCTCTTCTGTTCCTTTCTTCCTTTCCTTTTCTTTTAATTTCCTTTCCTTCCGTTTTCTTTCTTCTCCTTTCCCTTTCTTCCCACTCCTTTCCATTCTTTCTCCCTTATCCCTCGCTTTTCCTATCCTCTCTCTCCTTCCAATGTCCTTCGATCTCTGGCTCTCTTCTCCCGTTTCTCACCTCCAATCCTTCCCTCAGATTCTACCCACACCTCTCCCAATCTCTACACCGAGTTCTCTTACCGTAGCCACAAATATAAGCATCATAACCAGCTTCGTGTATGCTGTGAGAATCACCTGCAACAAAACGACATTATTTAACCAATTTAAGTCAAATAATCTGCATTAAACTTAAAGAGCAGCAATTAATCAATCTCTATGTAAAACTGATAAGGAGTGCACACCGAAAACTGTTAGACACTTAAACTTACTATATTTCTTGCAGCACTTGGCGTGGACAATTGCTGGTGTATAAAGGACATAGTAAAGACCTTTATGACTAAAAACATGAACGAGTAAAGCTTCAGTGTTTGAAATCTAAGGCATTTTTTGCAGTACATGACACGAGAAAAGAAAACCAGAACAACTATATAATTTTAGACTCCTACCAACTCAATTCTAAGTATAGCTCTTCCAGGTTCGTCTTCTTGAAAAAGTCAATTTCCTTGAAAAACTGGGGGAAGAAATACGAACTAGAGATACTCCAATACAGATATGTTTGCGTGCCTTCCTTACATGCTTGGGAACACCGAGTGAAGCTTGGCCATCGAGGTTTCCGTTCGTTGAGAACAACGCCAAGGATATGAATAAACCCTTGACATTTACAACGTTTTGCGATCGGTAATCGTGTTGGCCAATATCGTACTGTGAAAAGTTTGATTTCCCAAAACTTAAAAGCTGAACGATCACAAACAGTACGAGGCAAATGAGTCAAGTGAAAAGAAGAATGCTCTCGTGAACGGTCGCCATTATAAACGCATACTATATAATGCATGTAATTAATCTATAGAAAATTTTAAGGGAACTTACTTCGTGTCTGCTAAGGATAAATGAGATATGCTTTGTATCAAAAATATATGGAAAAAATTCATGAATGTCCTTCTTGAAAACGTTATAATCATCTACAAAGCAAGGAAAAAGGTTATTGAGCAACAGGAAACTTGAATTATTATAATGCTATTTTCCATAAATAGCTTTCCGTCATGCCTGACGATGTGTTCTACAGTTCTACTTTGAGGTTAATCCGCCAACTAAAATAGCCTGGAGGAGATCTCGACTCAGGTTTCAAGCAAAGGTTCCTAATCAGAGAGTGATACATGACGGTTCGCTCTGACAAAGGGGGTTTGCTCGAAAAACTTGTTTTTTCTAATTTTAGTTGGATCAGTTTGTCGAGGTTTTAACTTTTTATAGGTGTTCTATGACCGCTACACTAAGAAAACGTCAACTTTTGACTCATAGTCTTAGTCCGTACGGTACCTGGTAAAAAGTCGTAGAACTTTTCATAGACGAAGAGAAGGTCAGTTAGGAGATTATGGCCAAGAAGTGGCTGCATAAAAAGAAGAAGACAATCATTTCATGCATGGAGAAAATGTTCATATTGATTTGTAATCTGATTACTTTCTCGTGCACTGTACCTTTTTTAACTCCACCAACAATTTAAAAACTCTTGTGAACCCACACGCTTGAAGAACTATTCTGAAATGAAAATGAAAAAGCGCGGTCACGTAAAATCACTCCTTAAATTACTTTCCACAACGACGGCTGCTACGTGCAGTTGTGATCTGCGGGGTGCTGTTAGTAAAACTGTAAGTCCGCGGTGGAGTTGAAACTGGTAATGATGGTCCTGAGTAATGGTGCAGGCTTTTAAGAACATTAGTGACTGTATTACCGATCTATCTGTAGATTGTGGTGGTTTCTCAGAGTATAAATGCAGGAAATGGTGATATTAGTTTGAGATTATTAGTTTTCCAATTATTAGTTTTTGTACCTATAATATTAAGGCAGGGAAAGGGTATCACTTGCACTGTTGGTGGCAACGTGGAGTAATGAGTCATACAAACCTACTTCTCTATCTGGCGGTTATCTTCCTGCGGTAGTCTCTCTTCCGAACGTCTTTTAACGACCAGCTATATTGAGCATGAAGAGACGGAACAAGTGACCGTCAGCTGAGGTCGAACTTAGAAATACTTCTACGACCAATTTAACAAGGAATACTAAAATTCTATCAAGCATCGCAGGTTTTCTCCGGGTACTCCGGTTTCCTCTTGTAGTAACACTAGACCCTTGAGGTGTGGCCCTTACTGGACCTCTAGGGAGAACAGCTGAAGTAGCTGATAGGGTTATCTAGTATAGATGAAGGTACTTACTTTACAAAAATTGGAAACTATTGCATAACCACTGATTCAACCAAAGAAAATATTTCAATTAAAAGTAGCATGAAATACTACCTTTCCTTGCATTTCAACTTCACATTCTAACTTGTTAAACTTTTTCCGAATTTCTTGGTAGAGGATATGTTGCATAAAAGCTAAAAAATGGCAATTGTACAGTATGATAAATAGAATTTACTGAATTAATAACAAAATAAAGTCAGAGCAGATATTATAGAACCACCACATCTCTTTCCTCAAGAAAGTACAAAGAAACCCAAGAATACATTGGGTATGAAACAAAATATACAATTACCTCCGTTACATTGTAAAACTAGGTTGCCGTGATTTTCCTCTTTTAACCATTTGTCGATTCTCTGGACTTGAGGCAGGATAAATTGTTCCTCAATTTCTCTGCAAGTAGTCATAAACAAAGGCACTGTAACTCAATTACAGCTGATATTACAAACACTGAGGCAGACATCTACAAGTATTCCTTGTCCTATGTGTCCTGGAGATTTGAGCCAACCTCCAATAACCACCACAAACTTGAATTCTTAATTGATAACTGCACCAAAGGTTTTCAAAATCCTTGGGATGCAGTTGACACTCCACCCCTCAAATCCCTCAGTGGCCAGTTGTGATCTTTCACAAACGTGCTTTTCATCTAGTCTACATGTAACCAGATAGGCTTGCACCGATGAACAAATCTACTCAAATAGCAGAATTGCTGTGACTTATAACTTTCAAGGTGTGATTAAGAAGTTTAATTTGCACACATGAAGTGTGTAAATTTTTGGTTTATTTAAACTTCAAAACAGCTCCAGATGCCCATGGCAATCTTGAAGAACCACCACAGGGCTAAAACAGATTGAAGATGTGTCAACTACTTGGGTGGACACAGTTTTTCCTAGGTGGTTTCTCACATTTGGGAAAATAAGATAAAACTTGACAAAATCACCTACATACTGTATAAATAATTAAATTAAAGTAGAAAATATTACAAAAACCAACTTGTTGAATGTAAGTGGGACTTTCACTTGGTTTCTGAAGCAAAGTACTTGGAGTTCTGCTTGCTGGAAAGTAAACAAAGAAATTTAAATTGTTTATTTTTCAAAGTAGTTTACAGTTTTCATTGTTCTTGACATGCTGTATATTATAACAATTCCTAATATCATTTGAAATTAACTGCACAGTTTGTAAAATTCTTAATTAAATTTAATTACTTCAAAAATAGTATTAGCTAAGCATATAAAACTTAAGGTGAAATAGCTGGTTTATCAAAAGCATTAAAAATAAAGACCTCTTCCTGAGAGAGGGAGAGGAAAAGGCAGAGGTGCAGAGTCAAAAATACAACACCATTCATTCATAATCTACATATACATTACCTACCTGGCTAGCATTCAAAAATGGTATTCCTTCATAAACAAACTATAATTATAAAGACAAGATGAAATAAAGTTATACATTTTAACAAACTATACCATTGCATCTATATTCAAATATACACATATAAACATTAATCCACCTATATACACCTTCTGTACCTATACCAAGTTGGTTATCTACCTACAATCTCATCTACTTACTTAAGTACAAATGTGATAGTGACAGCCTTCACTAAAGTTTAGATCAGTGTATGTAAACTATATGTACCTTATTGAAATCAAGGTTATGGTGGCATAAAAATTCTAGACTTGATGCCTAAAAAAATTGGACAGATAATGTAAACTGAGATACATCTGAGGACATCATGAACAACCAGGGGCATCAGAAGTGGGGAGAAGTTGTTTCCCAATACCTGCATTCATTAAGTTAACAGATTTTTGGCAGAATTCATTGTTTTCTATGAAGGGAAGGTTGTTTAATTAATATTTTCTTCATATACAGTACCTTCTAATATTATAATATTTTCAAAATATTTGCATTACCTGGCATAGAAATCTTACATCAATTTGACCAAAGGAAGTTGGAAACAGATGAAAGTTAAAAGTGTGTGCTTCATATCTATGGTAAGAAAACATAGTAAAACTGATTTACTAGAACTATGTATATATAAAAATATAGCAAGGAAAATTTGGGTAATCAGGGTTTTTCATCACTCAGATTGGCACATTACCAATCTTTGTATAAAAAAAATGTATATAATATTATTATAGATTGATATGAACTTCTAAGAGTTTCACTTACGTATTGGCACATCCAGTGCTTTTAACAAATGCACTGATACCTATTCAACAAAATTAAAACCATCATGATCCAACTATTATAGTATGGCAAAGGGTATGGTGGCAATATGGGTGAACCTTACAAAAGAAGCTAATTAAAAGTCCTTAGTTGTGCACCAACACAGTGACCATGACGTGTCAATGAAAAAGTTTCTTAGATAAATGCCCACCATAAGATTTTATTTGTACTTGACCTTTTGACCTGCTAACTTATATTTTCATGAGAGCAAGGACCAATATCAAAATCTTGTTCATCTTGAACTGAGTCAACAGGTCAGCTGTTTAACTATAAGTATTTCCACAAGTTATCACTTCCTGGAAAAACACATGCTATGAGAGCTTTTAAGGAATTTAAATAATTTACAGACAGTATGTACCTACCAAACTGACAGGTGAGAAACTGGTTGACTGTTCTTTTTAACTTCTTATAGCGCTCACTTGGACTATCAAATAAACTAGGCCTCTGACTCTCTTGTGATGCCAGGCCAGTAAATTCTGTATCTATGGCTAGTACAACAAGGTAACCAAAAGCATCAGTCAAGTATATATTGGTTTTAATCCTTTCCATACAGCATGCTTTTGATTAATATTAATAAAGCACTGATAGACAGGTATTTGAATAATATCTGTTATTATACTACTATTAGGGACAAGTTTTGAGTGATTTATTGATACTGATAATCAGTTTCATCTGTTTACTTTCAGGTTAGGCAGAAGTCAATGTGTGATTCAATGATCAATGACTAAAAAATTGTTCAGAGAACAGCAATTGTGTTCATATAATCAGGTTATATTATCAACATGCAACATACTGTTATTGATCAAACAATAATAATATGTCACACTTTGATATTAATGTATATGGCTGCAATAACATAAATCGATGCATATTACTACCGCAATGTCGTCAAGTCTGTTGATTTATCTGCTGGACCATCTGATGATCAATTTGCATTAACTGATGAACTTATGAAATATTGATTGTATTTCTTATCTCGCTTTCACAGTCCCGTTCTCATTGCTGTTCCCCAGTTCACTACAGCTATCAAAGTTATTGCTTATCTCATACCAACAAAATCACACTCCCGTAAAGCGTTCTCAATTTGTGGAAATACTTCTTCGAAATTTGATCTCACAACATCCATAATCTCCCTGTTACCGATGTTTATGAATGGCTAAATATCATCCTGCACACTGCAACTCTCGAGAGGGGACTGGAAAGGAACTGAAAACATTGTAAGAAACTGGTCGCAAATAGCGATAAACGCCATCCTCCTTTCTTTCATTTGTTGAAAAACTGGACCATGGAATAGCGTCAGAAAACATAGTGAGTAAGGGTTAATATGAACCAACGCTTGTGCATGTGTACTAAATTTAGGGTGAAAAGACTCAGCACTAACTCGTTCCGATGTACTCTCCAAACCGAAGTTTTCGAGAATCCATTCGAGGTATGACTTGCTCAAATCTTTGGCGGGAAATTTCGGGTGGTGCTATCAGTAAACAACATGGCGCCGGTCAAAGTATCGTTACAATCGATCGTGCGCTACAGCTCCCAAGTAAGTTTGGCTGATGTCTCATTATTTCGCACTTTTTTTTGTCGTTGTTCTTTAAATGTGACTTTTCCATATAATGTTTATCAATGTCAGATGGTATGATGGTCTAGTCTTTACACGTTTATCTTTAATCCAGGATCCGGTCCATCGAGCGGAGAATTTATTACTAAAAAATAACAAGCATTGGTTGTCGAATAAAACAGAACGAAGTGGTCGAATTGAGGCGGAAATCCATCTTGCGCAAGCCATAAAGATTGCCTTTATAAATATCGGTAATGGAAAGTTAAGCAGTTATGAAATTCACACGAATATACATACATATATATTAATTATATATTAATCTTATGTTATTATATACGCACACATAAATTTGTATATGTAAATTTATATGTACATATATTTACACACACATATACACACACATAGAAAACTTCTTAAGTATCCCTATGTCATGATATAAATATGAGCAGCATCATGTCACAACCTGAAAAATCCCAAGCAGAAACACAAGTTTTCTAATATGAAAGCAAGATTTCTAAGGTAAAATAGTTTTTGTGACATCATCCATGCCTCTGTACTCTGAGAGAAAATGAGGTTTGTCCAGTTGGAGCGTACATAGTACTTGTGTTACTTTATAAATACCATATATTTGTGTAGAAGGTAATAACAAAGAGCTCTTTTTTTTTTTTTGAAATGAAATATTGCTTTTGGCTTTAAATTCTGAACACTGCAACTCCCATCTGTTAAATTTTGTAATTTTTCTGGATAACTTTTCAATGATTCTTGATTGCATTTTCTTTGAATTCTGCAGGTAATGCTGGCTCAGCCTTTGTTGAGCTATACGTGGGCCAGTCCATGTGGCCACATGGAAAAGACTATCGGCAATTCTTGCCTGCAACAGCTATGATGTCTCCAGCTGATAGCAAGACAGGCTTTAATAATAATTCTGTGAAAATGCTAAGCAACGGTAATTTAATATTGTAATAAACAAAACTAGTTAACATGGAAGCTTGGAGTCAGTTGATGGTACTGCAGGCTTATTTTCCAGTGTACAAGATGTCCCTCATTATGTTCAATTAAGTTTGCTTAGTAATGATTATGAAAACCCCAAAATTTATTGATTTACACTTGTCTTTTTTTATTTATGACAGACATAAAAAAGATAATCTATTTAAAATTTACCAATAAATTTCAAAAGGCATTTAGAGTTTGTAATGTGTGGTTTGGATTTGAAGTCAGAGATTAATGGTTGCCAAACTTTTTTTTTTTTTATTTTTACAATTTGATTCCTGCTGTTTATTTTAAATTTCCAGCTTCATTTTGTCAAGATGTGGCAAATGAAAGATGGGACCGAGTCCAAGTTATTTGCAGCCAACCATTCAACAAAGAAAGGCAGTTTGGGCTTCAGTTTATTGATTTTGTTGCAGATGACAAACAGAGCAGCTGTGAGAATGAAAAAAGACTGGTTTCTTCTCCAAGTCAATCATTAGCTGAATTTAGGAAGTAGGTGAATTAACATCAGGTCACAAAATTATCCATCTTAAGGAAGACATTCAAATAACTAAGTCATAGTTGTACACTGTGAATATTTTTTTTTTTTTGTATATGGCTTAAGTCAACATACTCAGAGCAGCTCTGAACATTTTATTAATTTGTTTGGTGGCAGTGCCAGCTATCCAAGAGTACTGCAGGAAGATAAATATAGAGGGCAGTTAAAGAAAGAGTCACCAAGAAAACTTTTGAGCACTATGATAATGCTGTTTTCACTTTCAGAACATACTTTTTTTTGTAATTTTGATTAAATATGATCACAGAACAAGATTATGTATGATATTTAAACCTAGGACAAGTCAGTCTGAAATGATTACCTGGACAACAGGCTTTTAACACAGCTTGCACAACAAGCAACAACAACACTTCAACAATAATGTGTTTTCTATTCTGACAGCATGTTGAATACTGCAAGGAATCATTCTATGAACAACTCACCATCTCGAGGCCTTCTATCTTCACCCCCGACTCCAACCCGAGCTGCTGGTCTTTTGCAAGCTGCATTAAAGAAAGGCAAAGATAATCGAACACAGATGAGGAAGAACACCACACCCACCCGACGAAGAAATACATGTTATATGAAAAGACCTGGTTTAAGCCCTTACCCAGGTATACAAATAAACTGAGGGAAAAATCTGGTTTATTGCAATATGACAGCCCACTGTCTTGATTTCCTGTATGGCTTTCTTTTATTTGATCTTTGCTATATAGTTGATGTGGGTGCCCAGAGGCAAAAAGCAGCATCAAGAAGTTCAGCTGGTGATGTGAGTACGTTGTGACTTTAACATTGTTCGATCTATTCTCTGAAAGAGAAACTTAGAATTTGCAAGTTAGAGTAGAGAGTATAATTACGGGAACCACTGAGTGTTCTAATTAAATACACAACAACGGTAACTCCGAAAAGCGATGTCATTTTAATTACGTTTCGACTACGTTTTGGTCATCATCAGGGATGTTGAGAATACTAAGAATGACTAAAACTTAGTCGAAACGTAATTAAAATGATATCGCTTTTCGGAGTTACCGTTGTTGTGTATTCAAGTAGAGAGTATATTTTAGTGATTCTTTCATAACCAGCTAAGCAGTAGTTTGAATGTTATTTTAGATTGAAGATGAAGTCGAATGCTTCCTTGAAGCGTTTAATTTCAATGATCTCCCCCTGGAGTCGATTACTTATGGACGTTAGTAACAATCTGAGTGTTCATGATACCTTTGTGTGAGTTTCGACATTTGTATGGATGAACGTTTATTCCTAGATGTTTGTGTCGTTCTCCAGATCTAAAGGACCAAATTGAAAAACAACGGGGATGTCTTCTCACCAAAGAAGAAAGAAAAATCTTTTTGAAGGTAAGTTCAGCTGCATATTTGGTTCCGTAGATTTTGTTTTTTCTAAACGATATATAAAGAGTAATGGAAGAAATACCTTATTCACAGTTTATAAGATCAACAACATACTTTTTTTGTAACGCAGTTGGCACGAAAAACAGTTCAAAAAGTTTTAGACAAACGAAAGGATTGTGAAGATGAGGTACCGTAAATCTCCGTGAAATTTTTAACCAGTTTTATTCATAGCTTCAATGGGGTAATTTCTGGGGTATGTGACACCCCCCCCCCCCTCCAAAGTTTGTTAAAAAACATAAAATTCGGGCAAAAAATAGATATTTTTAATTCGAACTTTAAACTTGACAATGACCGAAGAACGGTCGAAACGTCGTTTTTTACCGTTGATCTTAGGGTTCACTAATGTTGCTCCATCGCCTAGACGGAAATGCTGCCTTGAGGTACTGCCCGTCTGTGATATGCGTAGATCAACGAACATTTCCAGGTCGAAGGATTCGTACAGGTGGATCATTGTGCTTGTGGAAAGATGTGTATGTGGGTATAATTGGTGCATGGATATTCGTATACGAGGACGTATGAGCAAGTGGTCGTTTTGAGTCTTCAGTTGTTTGTGTGTGCGGATATTTGTGCACGTAGATGTTAGAGTTCGCAAATGTTTGTCTTTTGCTGCTTGTGGATGCTTGAGGACGTGGGTTTTTGTTTCCAGATGTTTGTGAATGTTGATGTCTGGAAACGAGGATAACTTTTTGAACGTTAAAAATTTCTAGAAATTAAAATCGGGTACTGAGACGACTCGCAGCACTCAGAATAAGTTAATCGACTTGACTTCGACCGTGGACAGGAATTCTTCTCCTAAATCAACCGAGTGTTCTGAATCAATGGTGGAATGTCCAGTTTGTGGGAGATTCATTCTCTCGATGGCGATAGAGTGGCATGCATCGAGTTGTGGTACCTCCGAGGAAGAGACGAAACTCAAGGGTGTCGACATAATTCCTGGAACGTGCCAAGTCGAGGAGACTGAGGTTGAATCGTCACCCGAGCCAACTGTGGACCTTACCGTGTTAGACTCCACAGATTCTGTACCTTGTCCGATCTGTAGTCGCAATTTTCCAGTATCGCGGATTAACTTTCACGCAAATATTTGCGCCGAATTGAGTTTTCAATTGCCGACTCATCTTTCATCAGACTAAATTTTGACTCTACTTGATATAAAAATAATGGTTCATGTTTTAATCTTGATTTTTTGGCCTGTGCATGCGGATCGAAAGCTCAGACGACATGTTCAAACCAAGTCTGTATACCTGAAAACGGTTCGAATCAATTGAAGTAGCTGACGTGTTAACTCGACAGCGGACAAAAATATCTGAAACTGTCATTGTATAAACGGGACAGTATGAAAATAATTTCCGAACGGTGCGAAGTGAAAATGGATTGCCCGCTGACATCATGTGAGCGTCAATGCCGTTATTTTTTTGCGTTGCATTTTGGTTCCGACTCTATGTCCGGCCGGCCGTCACTGTTTTTATTTCTAAGCTTCGCGGAGTACGCAGTCGTCTTGTTTTCTCTGGATTTTAGGCTTGGTGGCTTCTGTATATATATATATATATATATATATATATATACTCGGTTTCTAAAAATCTGAAATATTTATTGCTACTTTAAGTTTCACGCATTTCAGCGATCATCAGGCAACTAATTAGTTGCCTGATGATCGTATGGCAAGCTGGGCCTGCCACACTCGTCAGGTAGTGATCGCGTGTGATGTAGTTGCCTAGGAGACTTGATAGGAATTTCTCATGCAAACATAAATTAATTTATGTTTGCATAAGAAATGTAATTTATGTTTGCATTCCTTATCATCTGCCATCCTGAGCGAAGCTCATTAAATTCCAGAAACGAACTAATGACAACTTGTGGACGTAGGAAAAAACACTTGCTCTGTAATATTTGTTAATTCACCCCGTATTGTATGACGTAACTTCCATAGACACTATCAAGTCTCCTAGGCAACTACATCACACGCGATCACTACCTGACGAGTGTGGCAGGCCCAGCTTGCCATACGAAACAAATTTGTAGTAAATCTTTATGAAGTAACCCAAGTTTACCTTGTCTTGCTATTATTTATATATATATATATATATATATATATATATATATAAAACATAGTCCCCGGGGACTACATGTATAATCCCTCATGCATAAAAACGCACGACAATGTGCTGCCGCTAATGAACGATGTTGCCGACAACGTTCGTGTCTGGGTCGTGTACAAACGAGAGATGTCGGACCATTCAGATGCGCCTTGCACGTTAGATGCAAAATACGATCGTGTAAACAGTACAAAAAATCAAGGTCTGTATTGCACTCAAGTGAACACGAATATTTTCTTTGTATGTTAAGGATGTAAACTACGTATTTGTGGATGATTAGGTTGGAACTGCTCGTAAGTAATAGCCATTATTTTCAAGGAAATACTATCTACACTGTTGTTGTTTCTCAAAAAAGAAAGGATTTGGAAGCTGTAAGATCCCAAATTTGTAGCCTACAATCGAAACTGAAAAGCTCTGTGTAAATCTATTTGTAGAAGTAAAAGAATTTTATGGGACATTAAGCCGCTCGAACAGTAGTTCGAACAGCACTCTCTGGACCACAGTAGCACCTGATATTTCGGATGATACAGTTTTTGTAGTACGTCCAATACCTCGGAAAAACGTACGTCCTATACCGCTTATACAAAGAACAACGCAGCCTGTGATCACTAAATTCACCTAAGTAAATGTCCTAGAGGCGGAAACATCTACCGGAGACGGAACTATTGGGTTTCCAGTAGCAGGTACGTAGCAGCGACAGTTAACGCCAGTACAGGGCACAACGTACCCTCACAGCTCTGATTGAGCGTCAAAATCCCAATTCACGAAGGACGTTCTTGTTCACAGATGGAAGCTCAAATTCAGTCCTTTCCCATAAATCATTCGTTAATATCTCGTCAGTTGGCACTAACTCTTCTCTCGCGATTGGGCTGACGCGGCAATTCCTCAACAGAGAGCTGAGTGCTGCTCCGGAGTTAATTAGAGTTGTTCGTTGGATATCCGGACCGGTGTTGGTCAGAACGGAATCCGCGTTCTTCGATACTGATGAATTAAATGCTGGTACTTCTTTTGGTGGTTTCGTAATGGTTGCATGGGCGTAATCCAATAAAGATTTGCCTTTGTAAGAGACCTGTTGATGAAATATAATAGAGGAACAAAGCGGGTCGTTTTTTAATGTATGTGGGTCCTATGTAAAGCAAGGTTAGATGTTAAAATTTTGTCTGTTTAGTGGTGGAGCGTAAGGATAGGAGGATTCGGCCACATGAAATGAATCGTTATATCAGATTGCTCGGTAAATAGAATGTAGTCGGAAAGGATGGTACTACATTAAGTAGTGTGGTCAATGAAAGGTACAATGTGGCTTTAAAAATTACGATATGCAAGTGAAATACAAAGTTTAGTGTGATAGGGAAGGATGAAGCGTGATATACTTTTTTCACACGGTGTACTGCGAAGAAAAGGCGACGTTTGACATTTTAAATAGTGATGTGTGACTGAGGTAAGATATTTTTATGAGTGTTGTAGTACAAAATGGTGAATTGCGGCATAACGGAGTTTGAGAACGGTGAAGAGTGGTTTGGAATATCGATCACTAACATTACAATATCTTACCATTTTCCAGGCCGCTTCATTCTTTATTTTTCTTCTACTTCCCAAAATAGCTTTCACCCAACTTCGTGGAGATGTGAACCCTTCACCTCCAGCGGATATTATCGTTCCTTTCTCGGAAAGTGAAGCGGAATACAGCTTACCCTGTAGAAAAGTTACTCGAATTTTAAAATATCGTTCAAGACGTTGGCACAACTTGACGGACGCTAGGATGAAAGTCAGTGGGACCGATAATGCGAGCAACCCGGTCGTAAGCTATCTGGTCGATTTAGACCAAACTGTTAAAAATTCCGCGACAGAACTAAGGTGAAATTCCCTTATTATTTTAGATTTTACTTTACTGGATTTGATGATGGAATGTCATCATACGAGGAGAAAAGAAATCATAAGAACAAAAAGAAATTCCTTTAAACGTATCTTTAAAAATTCTGAAGTACCTCTGATAAAGCTGTGAGAACATTTCTGCCAGAAATGAGGACACCTCCTTTGACCAAAGTTTCCAAAGATAATGCTCCCGAAATCTGTTTTGTCACTGATTGATTAGAAGATTGGTTCGATTGCGAATTTCCACCGATGCTTGTATTGCCATGCAATTTTTCTGCTGGTTTCCAATTAGAGTTTGTTCGCATAAGGTCTGTTCTTTGTCTTCCGTCTTCAGGGCCTTGCGAGATGTTCACCGCAGTTGAGAGTGGTGCAACGGATCGAGTGCAACTAACGTTGATATTGGCGTTATTGGGATGAATAGCTTCTGCTGTGTTGGTTTGAGCTGTTGACGTGCGATTACCAGCAAAGACGATTGCTGGGACACAGGATGGAGCGTAGCTAGTTTTTTGGGAAGGTGCTTGTCTATTATGCATACCATTCTGAAACGTTTCAAAAGTTACTGGTGTCATTACCCTCTGTTTGCTAATCGACTGGTTGGTGACTATCTCTGTGGAGGCGTGATTTTTAGAATGGTGGTCCACTGAGACATTGTTGGAGCTCTTCATATCCTGAGGATGAGTAACGGTTTGCGAGATTGTTATACCTGAGCTGTTAGAGATATTCCGAGTCTCATTACTTACGGCTGGAAGAGGTTCCATGGTGGGATTCACATTGCGGCTGGCTTGATGCATTGGTTTGATGCCTCTACTTGTTTTCACATTTTCTTCATTATGAGTTAAAGTTGTAGACCCAAGTCCGTGATGTGAAGGCCGTTGTGCGTTGCTTTTCAGGGACACACCTGTATTCATGGCGCGTTTCCTGCAGGGAAGAACTGGTACGTCGTAACGTGGGAGTGGCAACATAGACGTCAGCAGGGTGGTGCAGGGGGAGATTCCCGATAATGTATCAACTGTATAGTCAGTATGATAAATTGGTCATAAGAGGGTGATACTTAATGTTATTGTACTTAGTGGTCCTGTTATATAAAAAGCAGCAACTTCCGTATACTTTGGAAATTAATTTAGCTAATGAATGTACAACTGAACTACAGCATAATCTCGTTTCAAACGTTGTAAAGTTTGACATCCTCAATTGCCCCCTTCCTCTTGGGAAGATTCTGATGGTGCCCACGTTCTTTAGTTCTTCATGTACTGTTGATCGAACTGGTCTGTTTTAAGTGAAGATCACCAAAAGAACACAACTGCATACACAGAGCATTCAATCTCAATTCAAAAAAGTTGTTTATCTTAATATCAAATACTATACCTTGTCTGCAAGGATGTTTTATTCGACGTGGATATCACTTTTTTTCCTTTGCTTTTCTCTTTCGAGGCGTTCCCCTGTTGTTCCTTTATTGCTTTCAGTCTTTGAACTAAATTTTTGTAGTTCTTGAAAACCGTCAAGAGATTTCTTTGCTTCCTAGCCAAACTGAGAAGTGCCTGTCTTTTCTCTTCACTCAACTGTTGACGAACATCCGATAAACTTTCTTGAACCTGCATGATCTTCTTTCTTTCAATTTGGTTTCTATGATTAGCTTCAACCAGTGCTTTTCGTGAAGCTGCCAATTGAGACTTGACGTTTTCTGAGACATTGCTACTGGGACTACCGTCTACATCTAAAAGCAAGGAAAAATTCTCTTAATTAAAATCAAGCAAAATGCTGAAGAAACATTACTTTCACTGGAACTAAATGATTCAGTATTGAACACTTGGGAAATGAAATGTTTATGGTGCGACCCAGTGGTCCTTAATGTCTGTTGTATGTTGTACTGTGTTGTCTTCAAGCGTGATGTGTATGATGTTGGGTAGTATAGTGCGATATGGTCATTGGTGTTGCGTGGTGCTATAATATATACGATATAGTATAATGAAGTGTAGTATGATGTTTGGAAAGTAAGAGATCATCAGATTAGCTGAATCATTTAGCACATTTAAAAAGGCATTGGTAGCTTATTTTTTTCATCAGACTCTCACGCGGCAACCATGTAAACCAGTACGCCACATTTCGTTTTACTACTTTGTATTTCTTTTACTTCTATTCTATGTGCATGTTATTTTGTCTAAAATTTTTAATCTGTTTATATAATCTTTACTGATGATTCTACGTTGTATAAATAAAAACTGTCTGTCTGTCTGGTGACGTTTCGTGTGATGAGGTGTGATTTGATGGGGAGGATTGTGTTGTGATATGGTTCGGGCGTGCCCGGTGGTGTGGAGTTGAGTGATGTAACATCGCGTGAATTGACGTAGTGTAACTTGAAGTTACGGTGGGACAATGTAGTATTAAACGTAATTTAGAGCAGTATTGTGCCGTTTTGCAATATTCCTTTACATCGCAGTCTAAAGTACTCAATGATGATCGTAAAGCGTTGAATTATACTGCTTAGGATTGAATTTTTACTTCACCGACTTCCCTCTGTATTGCATTATCTTCAATTAATCGCAATGCGTTGCTCTGTGTTTCGTTGAATCAGTTTTTATTGTTCGGTTTGGGCTTTAGTTATGCATGACTTGGCTTTGCTGTACGTGCGGTGTAGCGCTTCATCGTTTCCAAAATAAAATATCCTCACTTTAACATATTAAATACTAAAACGCTACCGGAACTGTTTTTATTTTCCAGTTCTACTATCACTGCTTCCACATTCGCCAGCAACTCTACGGTCTTTGTCATTTCGTCTCCTTGAGACTCACTTGGTGTGACACTCATATTCTTGGGGCTGTTTGTCACCCTACAGTTTAAAATATTTGATGATTTTTAATACCGGTGATTCGCAGTTACAAGTACATTTAACCAGTAAAATTAATCATCACTTCCTCGTAAAGAATCACCTTCTGTCTTGATGCGAGTCAATGGATGCGACCTCTTCCCTTAAAACCTTAGCACGTCCACCAAAATTTAAGAGACTGGTCTCGTTGGAGTGTTCTGAAAGAAAGGAACGGTAAAGCCGAGAAAAACTTTAAAGAAACCACATCGTGTATGGTTTTTTGGCCATTAATTTTGTATTATTTATTGGCCATTAATTGTTCGCAATATGATTGACCTTTATATATTGTTCTATAATGTTTTCACAGTACGTGAAGCCACATGGAAACTAATTCCTCATTCTGATCCCAGTCTTTCTTTCGCGCTGCATTGGTCTAGCGATGGAAGGATAGGGAAGGCACTTGCACCATGGGGGCACACCACACATTGACGTTGTAACAATGCTTTCTTTTTTGTTTTTCATTTAAATACTTAAAAATATAAACATATCGCAATAGTCATTAAAACGTTACGCCTTGTACATTGTCATCAGGTCGTTCGCTTCATTTTTGTTAATTTTCAAGTTGGCAATAGGAGGAATTACGACGAAAGTTTAGTTTGCACCGCCCTCATACAAACGCTAAAACCTGTGTTCATGGTATGCTCATTACTTTATCGTTGTTGATTTCGCTGTCATTGTTCTTAAGTTATGCTCGTTGTTTCACGCTATTTTTGTTTGGTTTGTGTTTTAATTTTATAACAGTACCTTTTCGTTTCAATCCACAGGAACTAAGAGGAAACTCTGGAGACCCCGAACTCAGTGAGAAACCATTTACATCGATTTTTAAGGGATTCTTTCTAGAAAAAAGTTGACGATGTGATTCAGCGTTTGACGATGTGAAAAATCAATGCTTCACCTTGCTTCCTTAATTAAATCTTCCTAAATGTGAAAACCGATAAATGAACGGCTTTAACTACAAACCTTTAATTTACTAACCTACTGTCTTTCAAGGGAATGTTATCTTCCAGCTTTTTTCCCCACTTTTTTTCTTGTAAGTTATCAACTGGAGTCTTACACCAACTGGACAATAACGAAGGTGAATTTTCTTCATTTTCAATTTCATTCTCGACATTTGGGCTCCTATAACCCACTGTTTCGTCACTATCACTCATTTTTAACCTTTTACGATTATAACAATAACGTTTTTTTCGCGATTAATAAAAAAAACCAGCAACCAATTTTTTTCCTCAAATTTCGCTCAGCTTTGACAAGGCTACTCGCCAAGCCCGAATGAGACTAGATGACATCCATCAGAGGCATCTACAGCGGAATGCCCGCAGCAGATCTTTAAAAGAGAATGGGAAATCTGTCTCTTTATTGCTGGCATGGCTACGAACTTGAAGTTCGAATCGATAATGATAATGACAATGTCTGATAATAGTACTGATGAGTATGATGATAGTAATCCTAACCAACAGATAGTTTTAGAAAGGTTTTGAAAGGAAATTGAGGGAAGATAATTCCGCCATACGGAACCTTATATCTGCTTTAAGGTTAGTTTTCGCACTTTGAGAAATAAAGGCTTGAAAAACTCGAAAGGAACTTGCTTTTCTCGCAGCAATCTCACACAAAGTTAAATTCCCTTGATTCAGCTGAAGTTCCTCACGATTGATGTGATACATATAGTGAAACCCATGCGGTATTCACTCTAGTCCCAGTCTTTTAAAATTTACCCGGATCCAATATGGCTGTGGCAAGTGATCTTCCCTCTGAACTGGTTACAAGACCACTGAGTCTTGTAGCGCTCAGTGGATTGGATATTACAAATAATGTAGCTCACAGTCGAATTTGGGAGTCTTTTACGTCAAACAGGCTACACGACAGAATATCTCTTACGTTTAAACTTGTACCTTTTGATCATCAATTTCCAAAATGTAAACCTAAGGTGATTATTTTCAATTTGTGTTGCATGCTTCGAAGACTTTTTGAGAGATTTATGTCCCGTATTCAACTTTGCAGAGGACGAACTATGACTGGTACTTGCCCAAAGGGATTCTTAAGTCCAAGTGGATGCACAAACATCTGAACGTTATCCCTGCAGCTGTGATATTGTTCTTTGATCTGGAGTGGGATGAACCAAAATGGAAGGAAAGGCAAGGAGAGTGCGCAGCTAAGGTACATCAAATTAGGTAAGTAACTTCCAACTGATAATGCTGAGGAATATTTCTAGTATACCCATCCATTTTTCATGGCTTAGGTTTCCATTTAGGAAGACACACAGATATACAATTGGTTGTCCTTTAACCCCCATTAAAGAGCAAGCTGGATACCCTGTTGAATAAAATCACCTGGTATTGGATGAAACAAAAGCCTTGGTAATCAAGCATACCAAGTTATATAAATTTTGTTGAAATAAAAAATTTCAGGAATAGTTTACAAGGAAGAAATACAAGAGTGGCAGTTGTTCTTATACAGAAGCATGCTCCTATTCCAGCAGGTATTTCATAGTTCATTTTTTTGTATACCTTCCGTTTGTGAGGTGAGCTTGAATGATGATTTATAATAGCAAATCATTCTTGTGCAGGATGTGAGATGATAAAATCACACCAGGTAATTTGCAAAAATGGTTTCTCTACAGGAGCCAGGACTTTAACTTGTGATTTGCTACTCTAACAGCACATGTTGCCAATAAACATTATGGGCTATTAATAATCAAGCTGTGGGAAATTTTCTAAGTAGAACTTATTTTCTCCTGCTTTCCAAAAAACTGTAAATTGAGCTTCCTTAAATTATTAAGGGAACCATGGGAGGGAATTTTCACGTGCAAACAATGGAGTTAAAGCTTTCTATACAGTTTTGGATTTTGGTTCCATTTTGTTATGCTCCAAATTTTCCATTCACAATTTTCTTATAATTGTTTTTTTTTTAGCTTTTAATATATATTGTGTACATTACTTTGGAGTATTTTCCTCTTGTATTAGATTTTGTTTTGTTTGCTTTTTAGGAGAAGATACTCATGCATCTGAACGTGTAGCTATGCTATGCAGTGCTTGTGATTTGTCAGCAAAATCATTATTTGTTCTTCCTTTCTCAGATCAACTATTAGGATATATAACAAGGTATAATTGGACAGATAGATCTTGGAATAGTGTATTTCTGTTAGTCTTTTGGGTGTTCATCAGCCTGTCTAAAGTCAGTGATAAAATGCTTTGCATTCATCAATACAACTGCACATGAAAGAATTCCCATTTCATTCCAATTTGGTTTTCTCCTTTTCAATATAGGCTAGAAAGTGCATTCTATGAGTTGGCCCAGAATTACTATCAGGGTGAAGCAAAGAGAGTGAAATCACATAAGGTTCTCTTAATACTTTAATTTTGAGCTCTTCTTGAATTTATTTCTGTTACTGATCATCCTGACTCCATTAAGCTGCATGCTCTAAGAAAGTATTTCTATTACAATGAAATATTTTCTACATTTGGTTTTTAGGAATTTCTAAACAAGTCTTTGCATCAGGTAAAGCTCTCTCAATAATTTATCTTACAGTTAAGTTGTAAGATCATTTAGTGAGTAAGGTATAAGAAATAAGTTTGTCAACAACATGCCAATTCTGGTCACCATTTCAGCTTTCACCATATCCTTTCTTTCAGCAATTTTTTGTCCGCCACCAGTTCAAGATTGCATTTTTCTCAGAAATGAGGCAGGACTCGCATTCAGCTCTGAAGTAAGTCCTTACAGTGTATGCGGGATGTTATGTTCACTGGGAAAAGATTGGTAACAGTGGCCCTATTTAACATGAGACTGGATATTTATTCCTTTTTAGACATTACAAGCAAGCATACTCATTGCTGACTGAAATAAAACCAACTGAGATGAACATTTTGGAGATTAAAATAGTGGCAGGATTTATTAATTATAAAGTAAGGTTTTACGTTAAAAACTTGGAGATCTATGTAATTGCATGAACTTACAGTTGACTAAAATGAGTTAACACACCTGAAGTAAAGGATCAACTAAGAAAAGCACAGAGGACAGGTTTCGAAGGGTGACAAGCAGACTGAAACTTAGCTTGATAGGAAATTCATTCGAAAGACAAATGGACAGGTGGATTGACAGACAGGCAGTCAGACTGAAAAGTTGAAAATTTTTGAAAGAGGAAAATCTTGAGGAAAAGCTTGAATGAGGAAACACTCGAGATTTTCCTCCTTCAAGAATTATCAACTTAACAGTTAGCAGTCGAGTGTAAATGCCATAATGTTCACTCAGACTGAAAGGCATTCAGAAAGTCAGACTCTTACGCTATGAAGGAACAAAAGAAAAAGACTGACTGACAGATCGTAGGCAGAAAAAAAAAGCGTACAGTCAACGGGAAAACGTATGTGTAGGAAGAAGAAAAGATGGTGAAAGAGAGGGAGAGAGCTTCATGTAAGCTTAAAATTCCATCTGTACTGAAGGTTACTTTCCATGAAAGTCAAGGGTTAATCTGGTACGAAAGACAGATGGATGGAAAGAAAGATAAACGGACATGTACAAAGGTGAAAAGAAAGGCAAACGGATATATTGATGGATTGATTAAAAGAGATAGAGAAAGAAAGAAAGAAAGAAAGAGAGAGAAAAAGAAAAAGAAGGAAGGAAAGGAAGAAGGAAGGAAGGTAGGTAGGTAGGTAGGAAGGAAGGAAGGAAGGAAGGGAGGGAGGAAGGAAGGAAGGGAAGGGAAGGAAATGAAGAAAGAAAGAAAGAAGGAGAAAAGAAAACGGAGTGAAGGAAAGAGAGGGTGGGTGGGTTGGAGGGAGAACACGAACGAATGAAAAAGCACTAACAGACAGGTCACCAGGGATTAGTGGAAAGCGGAAGCCGCCTGAGAAAGGTGGACGGATGGACGAAATGCAGGTTTGGTTCACGCCAAAACCAAACAACAATAACATGTCGGTGTGTCAAATCTTGCCTTTGTGCTTTACAGCAGTTAATCACGTGGCCTACCTCCATCTAGATTTGTCACTTGAACTTTCGTCTCAGTGCACCTCTTGATGCCATCTCGCATTTCCGTAAACATGTGGACTTCTTCAAAGAGAAAGCCGGTAATCCTGAGCTAGCGTTCGAACATCTTGCCTGGTTATCTAAGCAGTAAGTGAAGTTAAAGTGGTTAGATATAAAAGAGGATGCACGGGGGGAGGTAAACAAGGGAAAGTGGTATCGTCCTCGTTTGCGAAAACAGTGAAATTTAATGATGACATTGTGGAATTCTAAGGCGCGGGGGTCCAGTGTAGATAGCTTCGATAAAACAGCGGCGTTCTTGAGGTTATACACTATCTAAAGGATAGAAAAAAAGCTTCTCCACGTTTCGAGCGAAGGCCCCTCGTTCGGAGATTAGTAGCCAGGACCTTCGCTCGAAACGTCGAGAAGCTTTTTTTCTATCTTTTAGATAGTGTATAACCTCAAGAACGCCGATGACAATGATGAGTGTAAGTATGAGATTCTTTTTCTACTGTTTTTATTCAGGTTCAGTGTGTTTGGAGATTTATTTGATGAAGCTATAAAGAACGGACTTACTGCCATTCAGGTGAAATAAAATGCGTGCATAAGAGACGTCTGTTAAAATCACAAAACATTTCCTGCTGGGTGCTGGGGGTGAAGACTAGGCAGAATTTCCTCTAAGGTTCGGAAGCTCAGAATTCCGATGGAGAATGCGGGGTATTTGATCAACTTTGATAAACGTGATAAACTTTATTTGGTTAAATACACAATTATAGACGAACTAATCGAAAATTGACGCTGAACGCAGCATTTAGTTCAAATATAGTCCGTATAGTTTCTACTAATTGTTTCCAAAAATTCGCCTGATGAACGTTTCGAGTTCATGAACTGTGTAATTTTTAATCGGATATCAACCATCGAGTGATGTAGTCAATCAGTTTCCCTATTTGCATTAGATTAACAGTAAGTGTCTGCAAATGAAAGATAGACCAGCTTTCGTGACCCATGTCTCGCGCGTAGGAAAGTTAGAAAACATCGGTGGAAACTGAATGTTTTCGCGTTTTGCAAGGTCTTGAGGATTTACCAGTTTTACTTACCAACGATTTTTCTTGCATTTCATTTCTACATAGACACAGCATCCTGGATTTTATTATCAGCAGGCCGCCAACCATTCAGTGATAAGAAGACAACTTTCTGAAGGATTATGTCATCACATTGTGAGTTCAGTTTTATCTTAACCGTTGTCGCGAGCGTGAAATGTTATATTATAGTCATAACACTGCTTTTCAGTTGGTGTATTTCCGCATTGATCTGAAAGATTGGCGGTAAATTTGAAAACAGGCCAATCGGTCATGGTTGCAACAGTGGTTTCTCTTTTGTATCTACGATGCATTTTTTTGTCAAACTGGTGCTTTCCCAGGGCTCGTTGGTGCCTATTGGAGGCGACAAATACATGAAATAAACTTTGGCGACAAAGGTCAGTAATCACCCACTTAGCCGAGCCATGCTAACGAGACCGGGAATAGGTTTATTGTTCATTTTAATGCAATACTAATGTCGTGTCATCTTTGCACGAAAAAAGTATCAAGGTGGCTACCGTGGCGACGAGAGCTAAGTTCTGTCACCAGAGACGCAATTTGCTGCATTTTTGCAACCTTTTTGAGCAATATCTTATTCAGCTGTCGGTTCGCCTTGGCAAATCTGATACACATGAGGTTTTTGTCGTTTTCTGAGAACTCGACAGTTTTTCAAAAGTTACATGGCCTTTTCAAAGAAAAACAGTGGCTTCTTGAGCGAAATTACTATTCATCAAAATTCTCTCTTTATGTTATCAGTATACATTTTGCAGAAATTTAAAAGAGCATGAGTAGACAAGACAAGCGAAAATTTAAGCAAAAAAATTTAAATACAAAAGAAACAAAGCGAAGAAGTAAAATATTGAAAAAGAATGTTCCTTGAAGAAATTCAAAGGTGGGTGGGTGAGTGAATACATCCTTGTGAAAGGTGAAGATACACCGTGCTTTCACATCGAGATATCGTATCAAGTTCATAATGCCGTATTGATTATCTAGACTCGAAGAGAAAATTTTTTTGGTGATAATCTGACACTGCCGAAGTCAACTGAAAAATGTTGACTCGAGCGGGATTTGAACTCGCACTTTCGATATACCAGTCCGCCGCTCTTCCTGTTGAGCTATCGAGTCCACAGGGATTGGAGGCAAGTTTTTGTCCAACTTAAGTGCATGAGATATTCTCACAACAACTTAACGCTTATCCATGAGACGATGTGCAGTGTTTCAATTTTATTGCAGAATCATCCTCAGAGATATACATGAAGAGAAAATCTTTTTCATGATAATCTGACACTGCCGAAGTCAATTGAAAAATGTTGACTCGAACGGGATTTGAACTCGTACCTTCGGGATACCGGTCCACCACTCCACTTGTTGAGCTATCGAGTCCACAGGGATTGGAGGCAAGTTTTTATCCAACTGAGGCTCACTCTGTTGCTCTTTTAGCCGCCTGATAAAGTATCGTTTAATCCCTTGGATGAAGCAGGAAATCTGGAATATTTCGGCCAAAGGCCGTGGAGACAACAACATCAAGGTAAAATCTTAGGATGGTTAGACATTTAAAGGGAAATGATGTGTTTTTGTTTTTTTGGTTTTTTTGGTTTAGCTTGGTTATGGAAACTGCCAGAGTGCTCGCATGGATTTATCTTTTATGTAGGTGAAAAACCTCCTGATCCGGCCAAAGAAAACGCTGGCACGGTAGCCCTTCAAGCCCAAGAAACTATGGTGGATCACTGCGTAAGTTTATGTTCGTTCATAGAACAAGATATGTAACGAAAGAAGTAAGAAAAATGTTAGGAAAATTTCAAATCTAGCATTCATAAAAACTGGTATTTTAGAATGTAAATTTTTAAAAAAAGAATTTTTAATATATTCAAAAATATCAAAGGAAACCTTTATCATATTTAAAGATTCGTAACTTATTACTTTTCATTGTGGTTTTCTTGTGAATTATTCTTGAGTTTCGTGGACAAACGTATGTAATTGCTGCCTGCCTTATTTTCCTTTTTCCTTTTCAGTGGATAATTATTCCTTTGCTCAGCAATGCTGTCTCTCAATTTAAGAAGTATAAATCACCAAGGATGAAGCGTTTCTTAAGTGAGTGGTTTTAACCTTGTAAACGTTATCGACCAGACAACTAAATGAATGAAATCAACTTTGACTTGCAAGGAAATATTGATTCTACGATGTTATACTACTTTTTTATTCAAGACGGTTTCTTCTCCAGTACCAATAGGTTTTCAAAAGTGGAGAACAGACTGTTATGAAAACAAATGTTCCCTTGCAGGCAAGGATAGAGTAACCTATTGACATAAACTGAACACTCTACTCAACACAGCGTGCGCTACTTGCTCTGTTTAAAGTTCTGCTAGCTTTGAGTGTATAATACTGATAAATTCCTAGGGAGTCAGTTTTCTTGTTTGATGAGAAATGTTTCGTGGATTTGTCGCTTTTTAGAAGGGTACATGTCAAAACTGAACTGAGGCTTTGTAAGTGGATAACAACTGAGCCTGTAATAGGTCTGAATTAGCTTCAAATTCGCCAGTGCTCGAGTACAATTTCAGAAGATTCTCGTCCAAGGTTTCTTATCTGTCTTTTAGTACCAAATTGCCAACTTACGTTTCCTCAGGGTTGTCCATAAAAAATTCAATTCCTTTAAATTTCAGTGGTTCAGATGGGAGAGGAATACTATCATGCAAGGGATTACACTAAAGCTTTGGCGTAAGTATCTTTCGACTTCGACCGAGCATAAAGTGAACAACGACAACTGCCCGTCCTCAAAATGAAACGGTGTATACATAATTAAAAGGACGAGAAAGTTTTAGCCCTTAAAGATATCCGTGCACAGTCTTCACTTACCATGTGAGAGATTTTATTACAGATGGGCCGTGGTGTTACGTACTTATTGAAAAACAGATTTATTACCTTCAAAAGACCACATTCTATGGTGTATTCGTGACGTTAATGTCTTGTTTTGTTTTTAAATTGTTCAAAACATTTATTTTTAAAGTCTTTCGTATGTTCTATGTATATGTACTCGTTTCACAAAAACTTGAAAACAGTTTTGAAAAGGTGAATTGTATGCTCTTCCCCAGATTGGGTATTATGTTGCGGCTAAAAAGGTCAAGAGTTGCCCTGTTCAAAAAAACCGCCAAGAATCCAAGAAGATCGTGGACATATATACTTTGAGAAAAAAAAGAAGAGCACATTTTGCATTGCTGTTCGGAATTTCTATTGGAACTTGAAGCTTTTGTGGTATTGCGAAGGACAGCATTAAGAATCCGATGTAACTTTTGTTTGTTACTTTGAATTCTGAAGTCAAACTACCTTGGTCTTGGCGTTTATAACGAATTTTTTGAGACACTCTTCATAATTTTAAACACAGCCTTGCTTCAGTCGCCATTTGCTTCTTCGTGTGATCCTGTTGAATTAGCCAATAACTTGAACTCAGATTTAGAGAATATAATGGATTGGTTAACCTTAAATAAACTCCAATCCCATTCCTCAAAAACCAAGTTCATGGTTATAGAATCTAAACCTAAATTGACTTCTAAAGTTGCTGATTTACATTCCAGAATAACCATGAATAACAATTCAATATCGCCTGTTACTTCACAAATGTTTGGAAGTCGATCTTGATGAGACATTGGCCTTTGATATCTATATTGAAAAAGCTATGCTTAAAGATTTGTTCTGGCATAGGTGCTTTGAGGAGAATTAAACCATTTGTCCCCTCATGCTTTCTTATCAAACTGTACAAATCTTTAATTCAGCCATATTTCGATTATTGTTCCCCCTTGTGGGATACATGTAATAAGACATTAAAAGATAAATTGCAGACGCTTCAAAATCGTGCTGCTAGAGTCATTACAGGAGCAAGATATGAAATTAGATCGAATGAGCTTCTGGAAAGTTTACAGTGGGACTCTCTTCATGTAAGTCGTGCTAAATTGAAGAGTGTCCTGCTATATAAGGTTCTCAACCAAAATACGGTACAGAGCTTAACAGAAAGCCTTGTTAGACTTAGAGATCTGAATAGAGGGTATGACTTACGTAATCTTGAAACTGATCTAGCACTCCCAAAGCCGAAAACTAATTTTCTTAAGCGAAGCTTTAGATATAGTGGTTCAATGTTATGGACTAATCTTCCTCTAGAGGCTAAAAAAGCGACTTCGCTTCATCAATTCAAACGTAGCATTGTGGACCTGTCTTTCACATGAACCATGTTGACTTGAATATAGTAAATATACAGTTTGTAACTTTTTTTTATCTAATTTTATCTAATACATAATTTTTTTTTAACTATTTGGATTAGCTTCTATAAATATGTAGTAGTAGTAGTAGTTAAGTATTAGTTAATTTGTATTTGTAATGTATTACGCCCCTCCTGTAAATCAGCTTAGTTTTTAAAAAAAGTTGTGAGAGGCTAGCGTGTTTAAATAAAAGCGATGTAGTAATGTAATGTAGTAATAATATGAACCCGCTGAACTAATCGTGTTTTACTTCTGTGGTAACATGCATAGGCTTCTAGGGCTTGTAACCAGCGATTATCGGAAAGAGAAATGGTGGTCGTTGTTAACTTCTGTACTTGTAACATCATTAAGGTATCTGTTTTTTAAATCGTTTATTATTTTAAATCAAATTTCTGAAACATTTACAGGTCTCAGCCGAAACGATTAGAACCGTCCTAAAAACTGATTTTCTTTCATTTTTTTTTTTTTTTGTTTTCTTGTCATTTCCGCTCTTGCTCTTTCAATCATTGTTTCTCTCAAAATTCCTGTCACGTTTTTAACTTTATAGATGTGCCTACCTTTTGGCAAACGTTCATGAATATATGACAATTTGCATTGAGCTGATGGGTCAGTGTATCCTTGTGGTTTTCTAAAGATTTAAGTCTGTAAAATATTGTCCAAATTTACTCCCTTGACTTTTCTTGAAGCGACGATAGTTTGTCTTTTCCTAGATTTGTCGTTCCTTTGATAACGAACATACCGACAAAAATGTCTTCATGCCAAATCTGTTTTGGATTTGATATAACGAGTCATAGAATTTATCGAGCCATGAGACTTGTCAGGGACGTAGTTAACCCATTTTGATTGGGGAGTGTCCAGTTTAATTTGCCCGGACATTGTGTGCTTTCAAAAATTGCCCGAATTTAACTTGACGCGCATTTAGGTCACGTATGATGTACCCTCGCTTCCTCAACCCTAATACGTAAATTAAATTTAAATTCGTTACCGAAGGGATTTTGACCTACTTTACCTAACCAAATTTTTCCCGAATTATTATCTATTTCCCCCTCCCAATTTTCTATTTTTTTTTTCAAACTTGGGGGGTCGGTCGCACCCCACATAAACTACGGAGCTGAGACCTGTTTGTTTCCGCCGCTCTAAGTTTTGCAGAAGAAATTTCTTTAACTTTTTTCTGAGATGCTCTACACTACTCCGACGAGAGAACAAGAATACAGATGAATTTGATTAGAGTTAGTTCCGTGAGTGAATCGAACGAATGATTTAAGCATAATCTTCTTTTCGTCCATATCTATGCTTGATAATCAATTGCAAACTATTTGTAGTTCATCGCTTTTAGCCTATTAGTTTTAAATCTCAAATAATGTAGCATTTTTTTAATACTACATTTTCTAGACTTTGTAAATATAGAGTAATTCACCTTTGGTGCGATTTTACATATTCTTAAATCCAAATCCAAATCGCAAAAAATCCAAATGCAAAATTTGAGAGAAGGAATCGTCTGAGAGGAAGTAAACATCCGAAATGAGGAGGGGAGGAAAATTGGCAAGGAGATGAGAAGGAAGGAACGAAGGAAGCGATGGGGGAGGAGAGTGGAATGCGGAAGGGTGTATGGATGTATAGGTGAGTGCATGTGTGTGGTGGTGGTCTGGTGGATGGGTTGGAGTAGGAAGGATGTTACCGACCGCCAAACGGAGCCTAAATAAAGCCAGCGAAAGGAGAGTGATGGAAAAGCAAAAATGTTTGTTTTGTAGGGTGATTCCCCCGATCACGAACCTGGTTGCGATACAGAAGCCATCGAAGAGGCCAAGGAACATTGGAAAGCATTAATGAAACAAGGACCTCATCTCGTTACAATTCAAATGGCAAATATCGCCGGGTTTGGTGAGTAACCACAAGAACTTCACAAATTAACGAGAGATTAAGCACTGAAGAAGAGTGTCTGTTTCAGAATCATCCTCAGAGATATACATGAACAGAAATTTTTCATGATAATCTGACACTGCCGAAGTCAACTGAAAAATGCCGACTCGAGGGGGATTTGAACTCGCACCTTTGGGAGCTCATCAGGTAGAGCGGCGGACCGGTACCCCGAAGGTGCGAGTTCAAATCCCACTCGAGTCAAAATTTTTCAGTGGACTTCGGCAGTGTCAGATTATCATGAAAAATTTCTGTTCAAGAGTGTCTATTCCCAGCAATTTATAACGATGTTGGCTACTTGAAAATTATTTTTCATCCAGCAGCACACCCTTGGGTGCGCGTTAGGTGTGTGCTGCTATTTGAACTAACCTGCATCATCCTCACCAGAATTTTCGGTTAGATTACCGTACAATATGTACCGACATGCGATTGACAAAGCTCAAAGTGTACCAAATAATGAACCTTAACCCAAGTAGGTGAAATATTTCCTGATAAAAACACCTACGAACGCACTAAAAGGTAAATTTTCCTGGGGAAGAATGCCTGAAAATTTCCCCAGCACCTACTACAAAGCGAAATATTCCGTACGATATCAGCAACTGAAGAACCAGGTGACAATAGGGAAAGGTTGGTGGGAAAACACAACCGAGAAATGTCATAATCTCGTTTTTATATCATTTACAATTTGCAGTGGAATGTAAAGCCATTTTTAGTTCGCCGTTCGTATCAGCTGACTCTTACATTGTTTTGGATATCTACCTCAGGTGAGTAGAAACTGTGCGGCAAGAAAAGTTGTTCAGCTGAACTAAAGTGAAGAGTCAAAGCACATCAACGTGACGCAATATAGTACGATCCGACTCGACTCAACTCTACTCGACCCGACCTAAACCTTGCCCTGAGAAAGGCCCTACACAGCCCAGTGCAACCATCGCAGCTCAGCCCGCCGATACAAGAGCCCTAGATCAATACAGCTCGGGCCAGCACAAAACATAGCCAGCCAATGTCACAGATAGCTGCGATTGGCTCTGAGGTAAATACAAAATGCGCCTCCGTGATGGAAGAAGAGAAAGTTACACACTCAGTCTTTCCTGTCTCAGCCTTTCCTGTCTCAGCTTTTCCTGGGGAATGAATTTTTCCCCCCTATATAGATGATTACACCCTCTACCCTTTCGTCCAAAAGGTCCAAGCACAACTCAACGCACAAATGCAACACAATCCAAGCAATTCTCTCCCAATCCAACACAATGCAACATAAACCTACTCGATCTAACCCAACCCACACCAATTCAGAACAGAGCAGAGTATGGGACAACAGAAAATTTTCAAGCGCGTTGTACGAGTTCCACTTTTTTAGATACTATTTGTTAAATTTGACGTTTTATGTTGATTACTTCTTATTGTTACCTTTTCCATGCAGAACAACAAGTCCTTTCCCCATTCGTTTCAGCAGTCTTTCTGTTTTCTTCAACAACCAGGCAAGTGTTCGTTTTCTCATGCATAAATACATAATCTGAGATCAACATTCTTCAAATTCAGCCATTCATTAACTAGATAAAAGTGACTTTAAGATGACGAGATTACAGGGAGTTGACTTAGCTAGCAGGGACTGGAAGCTGTTGTTAAAATGAGTGAAAGACTGATATCTAGGTGGGGACGTCAGACTACTTCGTATCGTTTCGAGGGACAGCTACATTGTTATGCCACCAGACGTAATTTCACGTAATTTCACTTCAAACAACACCAAAAGCATAAGTATTCCTATCTCGTCACCAGCCTTCACACTGATGGAAAGCGAGCAAGCAGTATTTACTAAATTAACACAACCTGCTTGACGGTCAATAAAGCTAGTTTCAATTTACTGTGTAAAAATTCTGTCCACGTTTTCCAGTTTAACATGTGGAAGTTCCACAAGGGCGTCTTGCACGTTAATGGTCTGCATGGGGTTACAAATTAGATTTGCCTTTTTGGTTTAGAATTATAATTCGCTTTGTGTGATAAACGGTGGTGAAGCCGAAAATCGTGGCGAAGAAGCAACTGTAGAGGAAGGCGACCTGTACTTAGAGCCAAGAAAGTTGAAAAAGATCACATTCACGTTCACTCCTCTTTCGGAAGATGTCGGAAAGCAAGTTGAGGTAAAAGAATTAGATTTGATGATAGGAATTGGTTAGCAAACGTCCGAATGCCAGTTGTTTGCTTCCAATGCCCTTAATTACATAAAACCTGTTTGATCATTGTCTTGCCTCAACCTTTCCCCGATACACACTGCATGAGCGCTAGCGTACACCGAATAGGATACACACCAAACGCACTGGCGCACGCACCAAACATACAAAACTCACACACAAAACACACACCACATACTTACAAGCTTGCCCCGGGGTTTTCCACACTATTTAATCCGGCTCTGGTGCGTTGCTTTGATAATATTTAAGAAACATCAGGATAACAGAAGTTCTTAGCTCTGTATATGAAATGAGATATAGCTTGGCGTGTTATGATGGTTGTGCTAATACGTGTAAAGATGACAATTACGTATGGATAGTAATCGTAAAATTATAGTTTATGTCATCCATATTGCTTATGCCAATGTAGTTCGAAGTCAGAGCCATGGTTTCATTGATTGCTGCCTCCTATCTCTTGCAGGTAACGTCAGTAGTGTTGGAACTAGGCTCCAGTCAAGTTTGTCGCGGCATACTTGTTTGGACTGATGGTGGAGGAAGCGTCGCCAGTACGGCAGAAACTTCGCTTGTTGGCTTATCTCAAAGTACGGCTACATCGGGCAGTGATGTTACTGAATGGAACCGACTTCGTATCCTCTCATCACTGAGGTATTCAAAGTACAAATTATTGACAGTTCTCTATCTTCTGGCAAATTTCATAGCGTCATGTTAGATCCTGATGGTGTTGGTGGCACAGTGGTAGTGCGCGTGTTTCTCACCGCTGTGACTAAGGTTCCATTCCGGCTCCGTGCAGTTATCTGGTTAAAGTTGCCCTTGTTACATGTGAGAAGAGTGTTGTCCAGTTTGACTCTACCAAGCATCGCAGGTTTTCTCCGGGTACTCCGGTTTCTTCCTGTAGTATTATATGTAGTACTAATAGTAGTGTAACACTGGACCCATGACGGGTGGCCCTTACTGGACCTCTAGGGAGAGGAACTCAGGTAGCTGATAGGGTTATCCAGTATAGGAATAAAGGTACTTTACCTTTACCTTTATAAATAAAGATACTTTGCAATTTTAAGTCCCAAGAGTAATCCCAACAACGTTTTCGTTTTGTATGCAACATTACTCATGACGACGTTCGCTCGTTCAGTGACAAAAGCCGTAAATAGAGTTTGACCTCTATCTATCCGAGAGTATGCAGTGCGGCGTCTATAATCCCTGGTTTGTGGGAAGTGATAAAACTTGGTTGTCTTATTTATCGTCTTTAGGGTCCTCAGAAGTTGGGATGTTGGAGAGTAAGGGAGTAGAAGGGGAATCTCCACGTGATTTCAACAAAGGGAAGGCATTGCCCCCAGTATATCTCGCTTAGTCAGCTGGCCGTGAAGTTCGAAAACATGTGTTTTGCTTAAGTGAGATGTCGCTTACATTCTGTTTATAATGAAAAACCTTTCAAAACATCCGTTTTCCTAGCACGTTTGGCATAAAAAGCTATGTGGGAAGCAGTTTTTCGGCTGGTTAATTTACATCTTTTTGCGCTCTCCTGGTACTCGAAAATTTTTAGGGTATTTTGTTATTTTTATATTTCTAGTAAAGCTTGTGTTATTCGTAGTTATTGCTACGGTTATCAGTGGCCTCACACCACTTGTTGTCATCCTGTCTTAGTGTTACACCGCGTAAACCGAAGCTTGAGGTGAATTTCAGTCACGAACCTCCATCGTTGATAAAAGAATCATATCCTTTGAAGTTAACGATAGAGAACAAAGAGAAAGCGACGATTTGTGATGTCAAGTAAGATTACTGACGAAGTAATTAAAAGCGCTTGGTAGAGGCGATACTATTAGCAAGACATACCACACGTGTTACCTAATAAGGTTTTTATCTTGAGGGTTTTGGAGACTTAGTTATCACAGCGTTAGTCTTCCAATAGTGAGTTCAACCATCGGATCTCACTCCAAACAGATATTACGAAACTTGTGTGACTTCTGGACTGTACGGGTTCCTTCCACTAGAAAAGTGGACTGTTTAATCGAAATATTCTTGAGCATCCGAATGCACTTGAAGTGACCGGCTGCTGAATAGCACGTGGGGGATATGAGCTGAATAATGTATTAGGGAGTGTAAATAGACAAAGATGTAGAACTAAATTCATGGGAAGGAAAGACCTCTTCGGCCGATTTTAAAACCGAGTGTCAAATGTTCAAAGCGAAAATGACGTTATAAGCTGTGATACGTACATCAAGCTAACAAAAATAATTTATCTTACGACGAAAGGGACAAACGTTTGGCCCTGCCTCAGCCGCTTAACTTATAGAAACAGTTTCTGGGGACGATCTTATTTCTGTAAAGTAAAATCGTTTTGAAAGATAAACAATGTTTACTTGAACCGTCATTTTTAGTAAACAATTGGTAAAGCGTTTGTCTTAATCAATCGTGTTCCCATTGCACGTTGTTTAATTTGGCGAGTATCTTTCATGTTTTTAGAGTCTTGGTAGGTCTCAATCCAGCCGTAAGTACCACAAGATTTGAAGAAGGTAAGCTATGGAGAACTGATGAGTGTAAGTTTGGAATATTCTAGAACCATCGTGTTATGGTACCAGTAATTTCTTGCTGTTCGAGTTTGAGATTGTATTTTAGTTGATGAATAAGTTTAATAGTGATGGGCATGTTAATGTTATTTGTGTTCTTTGTATTCGTATTGATGCTCGTTTTTATATGGATATCGACATAAACATGGGTATGGATATATGAACATAAGCATAGACACGGACAATCGTTATGGCCGTGGACATGGACATGGACATGGACATGGACATGGACATGGACATGGACATGGACGTGTCCGTGGACATTAATATGGCCGTGGACACGGACACGGACACGGACACGGCCATGGATATGGATATGGACGTGGCCGTGGACATGGACACGAATCATGAACGTTCTGATCGAGTATTTGTCTTTTCTTTTTATTTGTTATTTTAGTTATGTTATTTTAGCTGTTTCTTTTTATTACATTTCTTTTCTTTTTATTTGTTCTTTCTGTTTTGCCTTTTCAGTTTGGATTTGTCGGGATAAACCTGAATTCGATAGTGAAGATAAACATTCATTGAATTTTGACATTCCAGAAATTTGCGACAAGGTGTGAACTGCTTTATTAGGTCCAGTAAATAAACTTCTATTTGTCTTTAGAAAGAAATGCTCTGATATAATCAGGAAGATTTAAATTATGGTGATGATGGCGATGATGGTGATGGCGATGATGGTGACGGTGACGGTGATGATGGTGACGATGATGGTGATGGTGATGACGATGATGGTGGTGACGATGATGGTGATGATGGTGTTGATGATGATAGTGATGACGGTGATGGTGGTGATCATGGTGATCATAGTGATGGTGATCATGGTGATGATCATGGTGATGATCATGGTGGTGATGACTATGGTGATAATGATAATCTTTTTCCTTGACAGATGGCTGAAAAAGGGCATCAACACAATAGAAATTAAATGCCAAATGTTTTCGGCTGTGAAATTATTACTGGGGTTAAAAACAGAGCTGTTTTTAACTCTAATGATATGACTTCATTGCCGAAAATGCTGGGTTTTCTTTGTAATTGTCTGTACAGACATACTTATTTGTCTTTTATTGGGAATAACCCAATAGCTAATATGGATAACAACACAATTTTAATTGGTGGAATATGGAAGTGTGAACACCATTTTCAAATGTGAAATTACAACAAATGAACACGATTTTCACGTGTGAAACCGAAACAATCGTATCATTTAGTAGGGGCTTCTCAGTTTGCATCACATTCTCCTTAGGTTGAACGCGATTTATTTCTCAAAACGTCCCTGGTTGGCAAAACAGTTCTTTCTGCAAAGGTTAGTACACGGGTTTGTTTAGATAATTACTGTCCTATTAACTATAATTGTTGCTAGGATGGTGTTGATTCTCTTCTTTAAAACCGTTTCAATGGACAAGCCAGGCAGAAATTGTAGTGTTGTTAAAGAAATTATTGACCAGCAAAGGATTTTAAAAAGCCCCATAGATCGTCACAAGGACACTATCCACTCCAGTTCTTTCGATAATTTTTCGATTTGAAGGTCCAGCACTCTTTCTTTCGATCTTCATCTCAGGTAAAGCTCGTTAATTTCTAAGGTTAATCCATGTCTTGATGCTGACACTAGGTCAGTTTCTTCAGCTTTATTTTAACACATTCGCGGTGTCGCCATTCCTTAGTTTATTGGTCAGTCATTTGATTAGTCACCTTTCGTGACTCTCTTTCACCTTCCTCTTTTAGACGTACGGTAACTATTTAAATCGAGACTAGTAAACATACTTATTACCTGAAGATGTTGCAGGACTGGAAACAGCACGTTAGCTTCGGAAATAACCTGTTTTATTCATGTCTTTGTGGACCTATGGTGATTTTTAAAATCCTTTGCTGGGCAATATATAATTTCTGAAAATTTTGGTTTGACAATGTCTCTGCAATAGAGTCGAAATATTACCACGACTACTGCGTCTTTTCTTGTGTTTATTTGAATATCAAGTTCCAAGATGGATTTTTTCGGTTTAGTTTTTATACTATGTCTTCTTAAATTGTCGGGGTGACTATGGTTCTTGGTGTTGATTGTTATTTATCCGTCCAATGGCATCACGTTCATAAGATGTCGAGAACTGCCATGGTCACTGGAGCGTTCTCATCGAAGGAGTGAAATATCGTCTCAAATCGACCGTGGTCTAAAAGTGGCATTTAATCTTTTTTGCAACAAAGACTGAAAACAAAGAAAACGTTGGATTTTAAAACTCACTAGAAATATTGCCAAAATTTATCTCCTCATATTCCAATGGTTTTTCAGAAACAAAGCGCCTTCAAATTTTTCGGCGTCCCACTTTACTGTAGCTGACTCTTACTAGTTACACAATCTTGACTTCAGTGAGCTGCTGTAAATTGTCGATTTCTTCTAGGTTGTATATGAGGTATCCGTTCCTGTAGGATCCGCCGGTCATATCGTCAGATGCAAGTGTTCTAAGGTACATATTACTCGTCAGTATATTCGTTAGCCTGTAGTAATTCTTTAAATTTTATTTTCAAGCTTTTTGTCTATTTTTCTCTTGGTTGTTGTCGTTGCTCTTTCATCTATGATGTTCTTTAGATTATATCAACAACCGTCGAAAGTATCCAACCATTCTCCAAAACGTGCTCCCTTGTTACAAAGGTACGTAATACAACCTATATTAACTACTTTTATTGATATCAACTTCTGCTGTTGATGCTGCTCTCCCTTTTGCTTTTGTTGGTGATGTCGTTGTTGTTGTTGTTGTCGCCACTTGACCCGACTCACCCGAGTCACAGTGGTGATAGACACGTGCATTACCACTGTGCCACCAACAACCCTGAAGTTTCACAGTGGCGAATTTTATTCTCTAGGAGTTCTCAGTACTTGATAGTATTCATGAAGATGAATTATTCTTGCTACTACTGAACATAAAATGTTCTTCACCGTGGCCCTTGTCGATCATTTCAAGTAAACTGCTGTTGGTAAGTACTCACCACTTTCTCATCCCTAAAATCAAAACAAGCAGTCCTCCTAAGAGGTCCAGTAAGGCCACCCCTCATGGTCCAGTGTTACTACAGGAAGAAACAGAGATACCGCTGAAAAGGTCAGGCGACTTCCGAGTAAAGGCCCATCCTGGTATATCCGACACAATACCGCTGCTTATGTTGTAAATAGTACTTGACACATCGCGAATTTTTATCTCCCAGACTTGCCCGTTCATATCGCATACCATCATTACGAGCCTATGTGAAAATAACCTTAGTTGACTATATGAGTCCGTGTATCTCAGTGATTGTAGCTTCTCACCAACTGTCACATTACCGATTCAATTCACGTGAGGCGTTCAGAAAACTTTTTCCTGAATAAATAGTTTGAGAACATACACATTGATATATCAATCCCAAGCAAACATAATTCCTTCTACTGTATTTCTTTGTTCTTGTTAGGCTGATGAAGTGAAACTGGCAGACGAAGAAAGTGAATCACATCTCTCTGGTGGTAAGGTGAATCCTCCTTGTCTGTTCGCTTGATTAATGTCGTTTTCAACAGGATCTTAAAGAAATCCAAAATATACTTTAAGTCGTGATTGTTCACTGCAAAGACCAGATTTTTCGAACATTTTGACTCAAATTTTGAACAAACTCACACTACGTCGTGATTGATCACTATTTCAAAACTAAATTTTTGATTTTTGATTTTTTTGATGAAATTTTCGCTGACCTGTAGTGAAATGGTATTACTCTAACTCCATATGTCGTACTTCTAGTTTTATTAGAAAAAGATGAATCAGCATCGGATTGTTTTTGCCTCGTCAGCAAGACCCAAGATGACGTGTCAAAAACCGTCCACCTCGGACAACTTCAAATCGAGTGGAAGAGGTAAAATTAACTAGAAAAAGCTTCACAGAGCACACTGTTTTTAACTAGGCTAAATAATACCGCTAGGAAAGTCTGGAGTTTAGGAATAGTTCAATTGTGAAGTCGCCAAGTAATGCACGTGCAAAAATTTCCCAATCTCAACCTCTTTCTGAGTTCATTATTCCACGTCAGGTCGATACATCAGTTGCCTGAGCATTTTTTGGTAACCCGAAGGAGTAGGTTAAATTCCCACTCTGATAAAAATATAAATATAAAAATTGTTTGACTTTAGCAATTTAAGATGATGGTAAAATCTTTCTATTTGTGTTTCAAAGAGGACGCTTCTGACTATGAGTCAAAACTCTGCTTATCGTTGCGGATTAGTGTTAACTAAAGATTGCTGCGACTCTCGGGCAAAGCTTGTGCGCTCAGTTGAGTAAAGATGAGCTAACTGTTCTTAACTTTTTATCGACGGAAGCTCTTTCCTTGACGGGTGAAATCGTCTGGTCTTAGCCAGAGTGGAATAATAGAAGTTCTATCTCATCGGGAAAGAGTTAATTGACACGCAAAAAGCGACCTCATCCAAAACCTGAAGCTGTGAGATCGAATCTCGCTGTGTTCGACATTTTTTAATTGACTTCTGAAATTTGGAATGATGGGAAGATTTTCCTGAATTTGTTTTAGAGTGTCACAAGATTCCTCATTACCCTCAGTAGTCACGGATATCGATCTACCGTCCACAACTATTGACAAAGTTCCACTATCTATTCATACAGGTAGCGTTAGTTTATCATCACTCTTCCTCTCCTGTCTCTTCAATTCCATTATTTTCTCCCTATTCCCCTCGCCTTCCCTTCCCATTAGTTTTCTTGTCTTAACGTTATTCTGTCCCTTTGACTTTGTGTAGTTTAACTTTGCTTGACTGCTTTTTCCTTGACATTTTATCCGACGTTACCCCTATTCCTAACTACCCTTTCTAGCAGGAGGCAGACGGATATCAGTACATATCTTTTATAATCATCTGTTCTATTCGTAAAAGAACATGACCCATATGACAGATACTCTATTGTGTTTCAGATTTACCTCCTTATGGATCCGTACGCTCAGCGTTACCTCTGTCTTACACCTTTCTCAATAAAACTTCCACAGTTCAAGAAGTTAAAGCGAAAATTGAACAAAGCGATTACTTCATGTTTACAGGAAGCAAGGAGGTAGGCCACTAAATGTTTTAGTACTTAGTTCGTCTCTCATGTGGTATAATTGGTGTGAGGTGATCTAGATTGACATGGTTGGTGCCGCGTGGTCTTGGCATGGTGAGGCGCAGTTTGTACTGTATGGTGCATGGTATGGTATAGTATGGTGTGGTATAGTATGGTATATTGTGGTATAGTATAGGATGGTATATATGGTATTGTATAGTATGGTATTGTATAGTATGGTATTGTATAGTATGGTATTGTATAGTATGGTATTGTATAGTATGGTATTGTATAGTATGGTATTGTATAGTATGGTATTGTATAGTATGGTATTGTATAGTATGGTATTGTATAGTATGGTATTGTATAGTATGGTATTGTATAGTATGGTATTGTATAGTATGGTATTGTATAGTATGGTATTGTATAGTATGGTATTGTATAGTATGGTATTGTATAGTATGGTATTGTATAGTATGGTATTGTATAGTATGGTATTGTATAGTATGGTATTGTATAGTATGGTATTGTATAGTATGGTATTGTATAGTATGGTATTGTATAGTATGGTATTGTATAGTATGGTATTGTATAGTATGGTATTGTATAGTATGGTATTGTATAGTATGGTATTGTATAGTATGGTATTGTATAGTATGGTATTGTATAGTATGGTATTGTATAGTATGGTATTGTATAGTATGGTATTGTATAGTATGGTATTGTATAGTATGGTATTGTATAGTATGGTATTGTATAGTATGGTATGGTATTGTATAGTATGGTATGGTATTGTATAGTATGGTATGGTATTGTATAGTATGGTATTGTATAGTATGGTATTGTATAGTATGGTATTGTATAGTATGGTATGGTATTGTATAGTATGGTATGGTATTGTATAGTATGGTATGGTATTGTATAGTATGGTATTGTATAGTATGGTATTGTATAGTATGGTATGGTATAGTATGGTATGGTATAGTATGGTATGGTATTGTATAGTATGGTATGGTATTGTATAGTATGGTATTGTATAGTATAGTATGGTATTGTATAGTATAGTATGGTATTGTATAGTATGGTATGGTATGGTGTGAAGTATAGGATAGTGTAGTATGTTATGGTATGGTATAATATATTAACGTGTAATATAGCTAAGTTTTGGTGTGATGTACTGTGGCGTTGTTTGACATGGTCTGGCGAGATACGTTAGTATTTCGTATCATGTATCGTTTCGTGCTGTGCTGTGCTGTGTATCTTGTATTGTCTGGTATTGTTTGATGTTGTTCTGTGCCGTATGATGTTGCCCCGTTTTGTCTTGTCTTATCTACCTTTATCTTGTGCTAGATTCCTCAGTGTACTGTAACAACAGGTAAGTTCCCTTTATTTCATTTCAGATCCACTTCAGCATTCTTCCCTCAGCTCGCCATACCTTAGACTACAAACTCTTTCCCCTCTCGCCTGGCTACGTCTCCTTACCACGTTTGCATCTCAATCTGCCGCGTTACCAAGGCGACGTCGATGTTTTGGTTCAAAAAATGATTCCCTCGCACGTGTTCATCAAGGTAAGATAACGTTTAGTCGTGCGGATAATCCACTTGTTTCTCGCTTCGCTAAGTAATGAAGTCCTTACTCCGTCTTTCTTGTTATTTTTAGCCGCCTGGAAAAGACGTAACTCAGAGTTGAAAGTTGTCGGAGGACAATTGTGAATAATTAGATGAAATTGTATTTTATGCCAGTTTCGTATGGATTAGTTAACTGCCAGTGAGAAACGACCGAATATGGAAGTAACATAGATATAGATCACATAAACACTATACGAGAGAAACGACTCGCACCATTCGTGAACACGCGAACTGACCAGTTTATAGCAGTACCTAGCCATGTTCATTTGGGCGAAGCTTACGCGAGGCGTTAACATCATTTTTGTCCTGTCTTTAAGAGCGTTTTTGCACCTTGTGTAAGATGCGTGTTTCGTCTCTCGTAGGAACGGCCCTATTGTAGCGTCTCATGTTTTTGAAGATAAAAGCAGGCAAGTGTAAAGGGCTGTTTACACCTGACACGTTGACACGTTGGAGTATGTGTTAAATAGGCGAGAGCATCAATGACAAACTGCAGCCAATCATAAGTAGATATCTTGCTGCATAGACTATTATGGCTTTATTGCATACAGCAGGATGACAATCACAACGTACAAAATCACACGTGTGAACTGGCCTTGAGATGGAGATTACCACTAGCGTAGTTGGGTTTTTCGGGTATTGATAAATCTAAAGCTGATTTCTTTTGTATGTATGTATGTGTGAAGTTTATCTGTGAACAGCGCTCGAGTCAACATTTTTCGGTTGACATCGGCAAGCGTCAGATTATCATGAGAAGTTTCTGTTCATGTATATCTCTGAGGATGATTCTGAAATAGAATTGAAACACTGCACATCCTCTCATGGATAGCGTTAAGTTGTCGCGAGAATATCTCGTGCACTTAAATTGGATAAAATCACGCCTCCAATCCCTGTGGACTCAATAGCTCAACAGGTAGAGCGGCGGACCGGTATCCCGAAGGTGCGAGTTCAAATCCCGCTCGAGTCAACATTTTTCAATTGAATACGGCAGTGTGTCAGATGATCTTGAAAAGTTTCTGTTCATGTATATTGATGGGATTTTGGTCGATTTAACTGATAGAAAGCAGTCTTTGTATCTTGGCGTTGTGATGCGGATTAATTACGCCATGACAACCAAAACATTTCCCGTGGAATCACGAAGAGAAGCCAAGTATTTTCATCTAATTTTTCGGGTGAAATGAACCTGTTGTTAGGTTTTACTAAATGAAATGGACTTCGGGTGAAATGTTTACTGTCGTCTGTAGTGAAATTAAACATGTGCTACCCCGTAGGGAATAGGAGGATAAGGGGGTGGTACAGGAACGTTTAACGTAGGGATGCATCGCGCGGAAAACTGGAACTACGAACCTAATTTCAACTCGAGAGATCAAGTTTTTTTTTTGGTTCAAAAACGCAAATTTACGCTTCATTTTTCATTTTTTTTTAAAGTTGACCATGAGAAGTGGTATCTTCATTTTCGATTTCTTTTAATTTCATTATTTATTAATCTGTTTGTTCATTTGTTGATTTATTTATTTGTTTATTTATTTTGAAAAATCGAATATTGCTGAAAAGTGAATATTGCCACAAAATTAATAAACGACACTCACAAAGTGAGACCGCGGACAAGTGACCAGCCGCGTTACAAAAAAAATAAAACGAAAGTGAAAGAAAGGAAAACCTTAGCTTTTGTCCGAAACATATCTCGCTGTGTTATGCTGACTTCCAGTTTTTGGAGTTTGTTATATTCTACGTGTGGTAATTGTACATTTCTAAACGAGGGGGGAATCTTTTTGGTATTTTAATTCAGAGCGCGGAAATTTAATAACTTGGAATGGCTGGTGAACTCGAAGAAATCCCGACGAAGACTTGTTTGCTATGGTAGGAAAAACGTTTCGCTCATTAGACAGATTTTAACTCCCTTTCTCAGTGTTCACAAATTGTTATACTTGCCACAAGTGTATCCAATCATGATGTTAGTTTGCTACAAGTTAGAAGGTACCTTAGAAATTCCGTACAAACCAGCAGGGACCGTACGTTAGCGAATAAGTTACTGTGTTGCCGCTTTTCACCTTGTATACAGCTTTGTTGTGAGATTGTTGACAATGCCACTGTCGTCTGGGTAACTTGGAAAGCAAATTTCATGACTAATTTCATAATTCATGGCCTGAGCTATATGTAATAAAACATATACATAATACCTAAATTCATGCAATGGAAAATACAATCCCTTCTGACAACAACTTACCGGTCCCATAGCTGGGAGGGAATTGAGTGATCCCCCTATATGATTATAGTTGTACATTGTGGTCTCAGTTATACAAGAGAGACTGTAGTTACTAAAACTTGCAGTGGCTAGAATCTTGGTGTGTTGCAATTGTAGATGAGAACAGCTTTTCTCATTTTATCGTTTTCCTTGACCATCCCCCCAAATCTTGTTCTCCACAGCTACCATAAGAAAAGGTCCTTTAAAGCCACAGTGAGTCTTCCATTGTTAAAGCCTGGGCATACTTTCTTGTTGAAACCACAGGTTTCTTGAAACTGAAAGTCTATTGCCAGACCGTCAAGACAGAAATGCCCATTTATGTTATGTCTTAAATTTGATTTAGTAAACAAGATGTCCCTGTTGCAAACTTTGAGATGCACTCTGCTCACTGTAAAAGATTCCTTACTTGTTGTCCGCACTGTCAGGAGTCAGTCAACAAAAACCATTTAGATGAACATATTAATGAATACCACGTTAAGGTATGTTTCAAATATATGCATTGTGCTCGAGTATTCCTGTAAAACCTGGTGATAGATGTTAAAGCCAAACATATTTGCTAATTCCTCAAATAACTAGTACATTATGACAAGAATACTGCTGAAATTGTAGTCTACCAATCATATCTAGTATGTGCCCAGTCTGAAATTAAAACTACATCAACTGATGTTAATCTGAGTTTCCAGCTTGTTTGGAATTTTCTACTGCAAATGTTCCCAGAAGCATCTGTGAAGTTCCTGAAATTTTGATTAGATCTTGTTTAGGTTCATAACATCCTGTCATGAAGAAAAGGTGCATGCAAAAGAAATTTAGAAACTTATCTGTTGTGTCTAGTGTCTGTTGAAAAAGGAAATTTGGAAGCTTTAACCAAAACTTTGGAGAATTTCAAAGAACTTTGTGAATACTCCAGGCATTATTTCCAAGTGTCCCAGGAAATTAGCAATTGTGTTGAAAATTTGGGAAATAGTCTGTCGTTCACATAAACCCTTTTTTCCCCCAGAAAACAGCTTTGAGCTGAAGGATGTAACTAACTTCTGAATAAAGAATTTTAAAACTCAGAGACAACTTGTGATAAGAGCTCAATTCAAATGTTTCCCTGCAACATAAGTCATTTGTATTTTAAAAAAGACATGTAACTTTATTCATCTTGTCTTCATTTATCTGGTCTAGATCAAGTGTGATGACTGTGGGGAATGTTTAGAAAAAATGGAACTGGAAGCTCACAAGGTAAAAGTCTCTCAAACCATGTTTTTCTGTTTCATTATCACAATCATCATTGTCCTTATTATCATTATGTTAATTATCATAATTATCACTAACATTACCCTGATTATTTCCATCATATTTACAATCATTATCTACATCACCATCGTCATTGTCATCATTAACTTCATCATCATTAACATCATCATCATCATCATTACCATTATCTTCCTCTTTACCACCATTGTTTCCATCATTGTCTCTACCATTATGATCATTATTGTGACCATCACCATTATCTTCATCCACACCATTATTGTCATTACCACCATTGTAATTTGCTCACATCATTGTGATCATTATCGTTACTTTTATCCCCACGTTATTATTTATCCCCACATTATTATTTATCCCCACATTATTATTTATCCCCACATTACCTTCACCTTCACCATTGTTTTCATTACCACCATTGTTTCCATCATTGTCTCTACCATTATGATCATTGTTGTGACCATCACCATTACCTTCATCTTCACCATTATTGTCATTACCATCATCATCATCATCTACATCATTATGGTCATGATCATCATTACTATTGTTATTATTACCATTATTGTTGTCAACCATTGTTGTTACAACCATCATTATCAGAAGTTTCATGATCCTCTGTGTTACCATAATCGTTACCATCATCATTATCAATATCATCATTCATATCCCCATCATCATCAGTAGCATCTTAAATGAATGAATGAATGAACGAATGAATAAAAGAACGAGTGGACGAAGAAATCGGCTGATGCACTCACGTGTCAAATGAATGAACAAACAATGAACAGACCGACGAACTAGCGAATGGACTAAGGTTTTTTCGCTTTGTAAAACGGCAGGAAACAAACGATAAGTGGCCGTTCGAGCCGTATTCTAAGGCACAAAGTGAGGGCGTCTTGCTGCTCATCAGAAGGTTGCGGGTTCAATACCCGTCGGGGAGTCGGAAACATTTTTCTGAGTATGTGCTTGACGAACTTGCAGTTATCCGCATGTAATAACACCAAGCTAGTGAAACTACCATAGCACAGCATTTGTGTAAATACATTCTTGTTGTTTATCAGGAAACAAGTTGCAAACGTCGGAGTCTGAAGTGTGAATACTGTGAACTCAGCCTTCCCGCATCTGACATTGATGAACACAAAGAAGCTTGTGGCAGTCGCACTGAGCAATGTGAAAAGTGCCAGAAAAGGATTTTATTTAAGGACCTAGAGGAACACATCTTAATTGGTTGTCAACCACCGGATGTTACAGCTGAAAGCAGCAGCAAGCCCTCTGCTGGTATCAAAACTAGAAAACCGGAGAAGCTTTATCAAGACAACCCACGTAAAACTAGACAAGTTTTGACTGGGACAGGATTTCCTGTTTGTCAACAATTTCTGGGTTCAAAATACATTAAACAAAACGATAGAAGCCCGTTATTTGGGTCATACTCTGACCATGAATATGATGCTTTACAGAATGGTTATGTTGATGAAAGTGCTTTTGCGGATCCGACGAGTTTTGTATCACCAGTCGACGGGCCTTTCATGTCGTTCATCTCTCGCTCTGACAAGAAAACCACAACCTTTCATGAAACAAATCCTCGAAACGAAAATCATCCGGCGGGTTCCTATGACGAGAAGTCACGAAAATCTAAGAGCGACCTCAACGCACATTCAAATTCGAAACAGCCGTTTGACCTACAAGAACTACCAGCTTATGGTATTCCTGATTCTGATTCCGATCCTGACGATATGAGTACTGAGGGTAGGTGCAGAATGTGTCGGTTTTGATCAGGCGCACATGGAGAAATTTCTCTTGGGGATTTGGTATCGAGTATCACCTAAGTTAGGGGGTAGTCTCAAGTAAGGTGTTGAGTATTACATTTATTTTACGGATTTTGCCACTTTCTGGCGTAGTTTTGAGACCGTAGCAATAGGGGGTTGAACAGCCGCCTCCAATCCACCACTGGCTTCGACATCTCTTAGTTTTTGAAATAGTTCCATGAGTAACTTCTGTCCATTTTAAACCGTTAAGTCCTGGCTAAACGAATGCAACATCATTCAACATTGTTGAATTCAACTTTGTTCGATGGAGTTGGAGTGCGTGGCCAAACGAATACAACATGTTGTGTGGTGCGGACTAGAATTGTGGAGATTAGAAATCTGGGACGAAATATGATCCCGAGTTTTAGGCCAAACTACCCATTGCCCTCGCCTGAGAGATGACTTGCTGCGCGTGCGTGAGAGCAACAATGTTGAAGTGCGCGGCCAAACCAGTGCAACTGTTGTTGACACATGAGAACAGGAGAAATGTTGAACAATGTTGTATCAAATGTTTGATGGAAATCAAACTTCGTTCAACATCTTGCAGCATGATGCAACATGGTGGCCAAACGGGTTCAACATGTCTCATTCAACAACGTTGAATAATGTTGAATCGCGATGTTGCATTCGTTTGGCCAGGGCTTTAATTGCCCCGTTTAACCGTCTCTAAGCGATCTCGTGTTCCTTTTTATCAATTTTGACAAATGTAGGATAGTAAGACTTTTTTTCTCTTCTTTTTTTTTCCTTACGAATATATTTCTTGTGTACTGATTTCCCTCAGGTCGATTTTGTTGTTTTGCAGAAACGATTCCTGGCTATTTTAGTAAAGGTTGAGTTGTTTACGTGCAAAATGTCTTTTTCCTTTAAATCTCGCCAGAAAAGAAAGCCTTTCCCGACCTCGCTGATGACACATTTCTTCCTTGTGAGTTTTGCGAAGTTCTTTTACCGGCTGACGCAATTTGTATGCACCAGGTTAGTTGAACGCTGGCGTACGGAGCATTCACGTAATGATTTTGACGTTGTTACCACAAGCAAAAACAGCAATTACGACAATGGCTATAATTATGGTGTAAATGCAGAGGCGACGGAAGCAATTCTTATGTGCCGTGGCCGACAGCACGAGGCCTAGTTGACATATTTTAGTATAACTACATGAGTGATTATCGAAAACCTCGCAGGGTGATTGGCTGGAAAATTACGTCATAAATCTCGATAATCACCTACAGCTGTGCCTACAGGTGAATTTAACAGTGAAGGCTCAGAAGCAAGATGGCGGCTACCTTTGTAAATGTTACCGAGAAGATTTTAAAAGTGCTAGTTCTCTACTTTCGTTCAAATAGTCACCTGTGTAATTATAGTAAAACAATTATTCGCCTCGACGAATATAAATTTATAAACGTGGCGTTGAAGAAAAGTTCTCTAGCGGCCGCGGTGGGTCCGTCGCCATTGAAATGTGAATGTTGAGGACGATTATGTTGATGTTGTTCTTTCTTTCAGTCACTCTATACTATAATGCAATCTATTGAGCTATTTTCGCTCTCGATAATCACCATGACACATGAAGAAGTCAGCATTAACAAATTAGTGAGTGCCAACAACATCGTTTGTGCAACAACTGTTGCTACAGCTGCGAGAAGTTTGGCCTTCAAACTAGGCGATGGGGTCGCTCTAGCATTGGTCTGACCATTCATCCAGGTTGCATTTTCTTAAAACAAGGAAATTCTTTGGGTTCAATAGCAATAACATCTATTAAGTTAAATTCGTCATGATATTAGGAACGGCTGGAAACGAACTGATCGTTACCGCTTGGGGGATCGAACTCTTGGTAAGTGTTCCAGGCAAAAAATATGAATGAACAAAAACGTCGCAATCCTTATCTCTTTTCAAAATGTAATGTCTTGTTGAACGAGGATAGAAACTCCTAAGTTGTTCTTTTTGTCGAGTCCTGTGATCAGGACCTAAGTGTTCTGGAACGAAGGACGCTTAGATTAGGAATCCCACCCGTAACAGCTCAGTCGTCCTTTTGGTTTTATTTCTTTAATGGTAAGCATGCATACAGTATGTTTGAACAGAAATTGCTCAGTCTCTCACTTTGCTGTTGTCATCTTCATAATCGTCGTCATCTCCCTCCATTTCCTTCCTCTCAGCGAGCATCAAAGCTGTTCTGTGACGTTTTAGTAATGCAGTGGTGTCCCATTGGCAAGTAAAATAATCGAAAACCTATTTGGACAGAAGAGAGTTAAATAACCTGGGCTTTTACTATTCTGTCCAGAGGTCTCCTTTTAAGAGCTGTTCGCACGGGCGATTTTCTCATTCTAAAGCATGCGATTGAGTAAACAACTCACCAAAGTATTGTATAGTATAGCTTTGGACAAATGATTTGCAAGTCAATCCACTCAATCGCATTATTCAGGATGCGAAAAACCGCAGCAAAACTTGCCCGTGCAAATAGCCCTTTAGGGAAGAAAATCATCTAATGTTAGTCAGAGTAAAATAACAGAAGATCTTCCCCTACAGCATCAAACTATAGTACTGCGTAGTCGCAGATAGGGCGTACTTTAGTCTTACTTTTTTTTATGTTTGATCCGTTCCGTCAATTACAGGCTAATTGTGACAAAATGTCCCCGACTCCACGCCCTGAAAACCCGCGAGCCGCATCTTTTAATCCTCGAGCTGCATCTTTTAACCCTCGAGGTCCTCTTGAACCTACAACTTTTCCGCCTACCGTGAAGAAACAGGATTCCAATTCATCATTACTGGAACAAGCTAGTGGAGTTACTTTCAACGGTAAGAAACAGAAATTTTATTCACAGTTACTTTCTTCACTTAACTGATCCCAGGCCACCCTTGCACCACGCGAATAACTGACAATTACTGGACGTGGTGTGGCAAAATAGCGAGATTGTTAAGTGCATAGCGGGCCAAATAATAATGTAATTTAACACCCATGGATATGTTGAACAATGGGATATAGGGACCGTTATATTAGTCCAGTATTTTCGGTTTACCTTAAATTGCCTGACACTAGGTTAGCTCAGTGTTTCTCAACAGGGGCGGTACCCCCCAGTGGGCGTTCAAAGAACGTCGTGGGGCGATCAAAGCAAAGCAGGAGAGAGGGGGGTGTTAGGATCCAAATGGTGGGCGTTCATCTGTCATTCACCAATAGAAAAATAGTCATTTAGTGTTAAAATCTAACACCGACTAACTTGGCAATACCGAACTAAATAACTTTATTTTACAGTTATTCAGTTCAGTATTGCTTTGGGGTTGTGCGCGGGCACAGAACAGGGACTGAGTGTGTTCAGTAGGGAGTGGCAAGAGGTTTCAGCATGAGGCAGGTGGACGTTAGTCCAGAAAAGGTTGAGGACCACTGGGTTAACTCTTTCATGCATGATGTTTTGTCCTTTTGCTTTTTGTTCTCCTTTGTTTTTTGCTTTGTTTTTTTCTCATTAGTTTTTTTTTTTATAATTTGTTGTTGTACGACAACCGTATGCTTGAAATGTTTAATGCGTGCATTCTCACCTGTACTGGATGCTTGTCACACAATTGTCATTTTTTGCTTTATTGTGAATATTAAACACGAATATTACAGAAAAGATTAATAGAATATACAGTTTGAGAGAGCCCCAAATTATAATTTTCCTATTGTCTCCAAACACCCACGTTGCGCGATAAACTGTGAGCTATGTCGACCTGCTAATGATTATCTTGTACCTAGATATTGGTGAAGGCTCAGCTCCTTGCGAATTTTGTTCTGCGTCATTTCCCTTGAGTGAGGTCGCTTGTCATCAGGTCAGTAGTGATAGCCCTAAACTCTGTCTTTTGTTGATGTTTTATCGACTTACATGACGCTATTTATCTGACGAGATGTCTGATTATTGTCGCAATGTTGCCATCATCACCTTTGGATAGACCCGGAGCAGAGGTTCTCTACAGGAGCTTAAGAATTGGAACTAAATGCGGGGAAAAAATCGTGAAAACGTAAATAACAATGTTTGACTTGTCGGTCGCAGACGCTTGAAATTTGAGGAATCTCAGTATGTCCGGTAATTTATTCCTCCTAGAAACCTGCGTCTATTTACTTCGTTGTTATTTGAGATTGATATTTTTTCCGTAATTTTGAACAAGCCAGTACTGTTTTACTGTCATCACAAGAGCAACAACAACGATTATAATCCCATTTAACTTGTGTTCCTTGCAACTTATTGACGCACTACGAGTTACCACGCACTTTCAGCGCTACTCCAAAAACTCCTGTCATTTTTTTTTTTAATAAGTTACCTACAAAAGAACCAGGTGGAAAGTGTAACGAAGGAAAATTGTACGCGTACTACAGCCATTCTTTCTCTTTCGTATTACATTTCTTCTTTTCACGTATGCTTCCTTTGTTCACTATCCACGTTGTTTTCCCCACCTTCCACCCCTCTCCCTTGTCTCCCCTCCCTTCCCCTCCTTTCACCTCCCTTCGCCTCCGTTCCCCTTCCTTCGCTTCCGTTCCCCTCCCCTCCCCTTCCCTTGCTTCTCCTTCCCTCCTCCCCCTCTCTTTCCTTCCCTTTCCTTCCCTTATTTTTTTGGTTTTAGAGCAGGTAATTGGAACCACACTGGTGTTACAGTTGTGTAGTTGTGATGGTCTAACGATTGGGATCGAAACTGTTAATGATGGAACGCGCTTTTAGCCGCGGGCTATAGTGAGCGTGACATGGCTACACTAGTGGTATGCCATGTAGAGTTGAGTGAATGAGTATGAGTCTTTAGTTTCAGAGTAAATCGTGGAGTATACATTTGTGTTGTGAAGGTGTATTAGTAATTACCACGAGTGCTATACGGGATTTCAAAACCGATCACCCGGCCTTAAGTTTTTACCGACAGTTAGACGGCTACGCAGATGGCCATGCAGTGTAGAGTTTAATAAAGAAGTATGTATGAATACAGAGAGAAAGAGTAAAAGATGCGTAACATTGTCTTGTGCATAAATATCTTGGGACACAACCCTGGACGTACGTTTCGGCCTTCTGTGGCCTCTTCAGCAGGGATTTGGGGTTGGCAGTCGATGTTATACCGTCGGAAGAAAAGCGATAAACCGTAAAAAATACAATAAAATAAAATATAAGTAGAAGGAGATAAAATGTGTGCTTACCAGTCTTGTTGTGTGTCTTGGGAAGACCAATTCTGCGTGCCATCGTAGTCTTAAGGGAAGTTTACCACGTGTTGAGAGAGGGTGGGCTTCCGTGTTAGCGTTGGACAGAATGGGAGCGTGAACGATTTGTGATGTGAAGTCTCCCCTCCCGTCCCCTCCCTTCCCTTCCCTTCCCTTCACCTCCCTTCGCCTCCGTTCCCCTTCCCTTCACCTCCCTTCGCCTCCGTTCCCCTTCCCTTCACCTCCCTTCGCCTCCGTTCCCCTCCCCTTCCCCTCCCCCTCTCTTTCCTTCCCTTCCCTTTCCTTCCTTTCCTTTCCTTCACTCTTCTCTTTTCTTCTCTCTTCTCTTTTCTTCTCTTTTCTTTTCCTCTCTGCTCTTCCCCTCCCTTGTTTTCCCTTGCCTTCCCTTCCGTTCTCTTTCCTTCCCTTCGGTTCCCTTCCTTTCCTTTCCCTCCCCTTCCCTTGCGTTCTTTTCCCTTCCCTTCCCTTCCTTTTCCTTCCTTTTCCTTCCCTTCCTTTTCCTTCCCTTCCTTTTCCTTCCCTTCCTTTCCCTTCTCTTCCTTTTCCTTCCCTTCCTTTCCCTTCCCTTCCCTTCCTTTCCCTTCCCTTCCTTTCCCTTCCCTTCCTTTCCCTTCCCTTCCTTTCCCTTCCCTTCCTTTCCCTTCCCTTCCTTTCCCTTCCCTTCCTTTCCCTTCCCTTCCTTTCCCTTCCCTTCCTTTCCCTTCCCTTCCTTTCCCTTCCCTTCCTTTCCCTTCCCTTCCCTTCCTTTCCCTTCCTTTCCCTTCCCTTCCTTTCCCTTCCCTTCCTTTCCCTTCCCTTCCCTTCCTTTCCCTTCCCTTCCTTTCCCTTCCGTTCCTTTCCCTTCCCTTCCTTTCCCTTCCCTTCCTTTCCCTTCCCTTCCTTTCCCTTCCTTTCCCTTCCTTTCCCTTCCTTTCCCATCCTTTCCCTTCCTTTCCTTTCCCTTCCTTTCCTTTCCCTTCCTTTCCTTTCCCTCCCTTTCCCTCCCTTTCCCTCCCCTTCCTTTCCCTTCCCTTCTCTTATCTCCTCTCATCGTCCTGTCGTTTCCCACATCATTATCCTTGAACTCGGGGACCCTTTTACGTGGGATATACGACGACGTTCATTCTTCCTATGTTCATCGTGTTCCAGATAAAATGTTCAGAGAATCCTAATCTGGGACGTTTCCGGTCGAGTTCGCCACCAGAACCCCGTCGTGCACTCACTCCTCCACCTGCATCAAAATCACATCCACTAAAATCTGAAACCGAACACCTTGCTTCAGTCTTAGCTTCTCAAGCTAAACCTTCTCCGATTAAAGACACCAATGTCAGTTTAACACGTCGAGACAAGCGAAGCCTGGCACCGACGTTCTTAAATAGAGCCTCGGCCTCTCCCCAGGTCAACACGTCCACCGGAGCCAAACCAAAGACCAAGACATCCCCTGTCGATAACAGTGCTACGGAGAAGATATCAATCCCTAAGGGAAATGGCCGACATGCAAACGGTCGGTCTGTCCCGATCGTGTCTACCAATGTCAGCAGGACATTTCATGAGGTTAACGTGTTGGGGGGCGACCCTGGGGTCAGTGTGGACCCAAAATACTCGTCAGACATGCGAAAGCTTGCGACGAACAACAAACATTCAAAAGACAGGCGACTCAAGAAGTCCTCTAGCTCGCGATTTAGTGGTGAAGGTGCGAAAACGTGTGAAGATGCGAAAACGTGTGAAGATAGCACTTCGTTTTTTCAAGCTGTCCCCAATTCAGTAAACGAAGGAAAAGTACCGTGTAGGGATTACGGCTCAGGTACGGGGAAAGGTCGCGAGCTGTCCAACTCAGGCCAGCGTACGAACCAGGCACGCTTCCGCAACACGCGCAGTAACAAACCCTCCGGTTTACAGTTCGACGGTGCCGGTTCGGACATCCATGATAATCCATACGACCGACATCATGGCAACGCCGGCGCTCAAAATTCGTACGCCAGGACCCGAGTTGGTCAAGTCCCACGCGGCCAGTCTTACGGTTCACGCACGATCACTGTTTCAAAACGAGGGAGCAATCCACGGAAAGTGTTTGGCAGTACCCAGCAAAGAGGACGTGGTGGGTTAAACGAACATGGCCAAGATAGACGCCGCCCATCAGCAAATGAAAGTGAGGAAAACTTTGACGAGAATAGCAGTCGGCGTCCAGTAGGTTACAGACTTGGAGCTGGAAAAGGTGGCTCACGTGGAGGAAGAACTCGGAATGCTCGTTCGCCAAGGCAACCAAGGCATTAGTATGAATGATAATCATTTTCAAATTTTAATCTTTTTTATCCTGCTCACGAAAAGTTATTGGAACTACGAAAACCACAGACACCATACTATACCGTAAATAAAGTACTGGAGAGTTTGGTGGAGCACGAAGCTAAAGAAGTCATGAGCACATACTTATTTCCCGAAACCCAGACTACAAATCATAATTATAACCTTTGATCTGATTCATTTTCACTTGCAACTTTGATTGGGAATAAGAAAAAAGTTAACATAAAAAGATCTGGAAACTGTCCTATGAGTTCCTTGAGTCGGTTTTGAAGTTTTTGTCTTGACGTGAATCAGGAGTTTAAGTTTGGCGACGTTTCGAGTGAATCTTCTCCCATCATCAGGAGATGATGAAATTCGCGGATCGCATCAAAATGAAAACTTTAAAACATAATGCAAAGAAATCTGGACCGAAAGACTCGAACATTTTCAATCACTTGAGGTTTAAAAGACAAAGGATGCGGAAGCATTTGTTGCATGCATATACAGTAGCAGTCAGCTAGATTCTTTCGTTAAAGCTCTCCCAGCATGGCTGTAGCGAGGTGTAGCTCAAAACCTTTCATTTAAAAATAAGTTGTAATTCAAATGTAAGTAAAACTCGTTTTCGCGAGAAAGGTTGTGAACTAAGAAAAGAGAAAAAGAAGATCGTATCAGTATGCGATTGTTCGATGCAACTCTCAAGTAATAAATTTTTGTTTAATGATTCATTTATCGGCTCACTGATTGACTCGTACTCCCGTGCGTCTATTCATTTGGTAACGTTTCGATCGTTCTTGACATTCTTGTCTGCTCACCACTTTACGTCCAGTTTTGAAGCCCTCTCTTGTATACCGCTGTCTTGTACTCCATGTAAACCAAGATGTATTCCGTCGTTCATCTCAGCTTTCTTTGATACTGGTCACCCTGAATACGTCGCCCTATAGTTGCTGCATTCAGTTGGAGCGGTGTCGTGGAAGTAAAGTGGGGCTCTTTTCGGGCGTCAGTGGCGCTCGGTTAAGGCAATACTCTGTGCAACTTACGTGGTCGGACCGTTAAGTTACGTTTATCCTGTAATACATCAATAAATCGTCTATGAAGCATGCCTTCGCATACTCATAGCAAGCCCTTTCTAATGCGGAGCTTCCAATTTTCTATTCCAACCGAGTGTCAAATGTTGAATGTCAAGTAGTCCAAATAAGGATAACCAGGCTGGTGTCAAAGTTTAAGTCGGTTTTTAATCGTTTTTACCAAAACTTGAAAAACTTCGTGCCACCAACAGACTCAAATCTGTGTTTTTCAAAGGATATCAAATTGCACTCACCAACGTGCACTTTTGCATGCATGAGACTGGTCAAATATTGCTTATGTCATTACCGAAAGCCGTGATGTTTGAGTTTGCAATTTTCAAAGCTCTTCTTTGAAGAGTGAAACAATTATGGGCACGAGTGTTTTAAATGGGCACTTAGTCATTTCCTGATATCCAGTAATACAATATTCGTTGAGATATCTAGATACAAATAAACATCCTTTAACTGATACACGGGGGGTTGTTCTTTATTCAAGAAGAGCCAGTGTAGAGTCTCGAGTTATCTTCATGTGCGAAAAGATGGCCTTGTCAATTATATAGACAATATTGCAGCCTTATTTTAGGATATCTTTATCTTTCTTACTAACCCTTAGTTGTCGAATATATCACATAGATGGATAGATACATAGATATTTTAAATCAATCAACATTTCGAGTACTCGTGCTTCAACAAATCTAGAACACATCTCTGCACATTCTATTTTCTATCTCGTTATTCTCGTAGCCATGGAAATGCCTTTTTCGTTTATCTTATGAGGCTCTGCTTTCAGTCCAGTATATAATGAGCGAAAAACGACTTCTTCTGTTGCTTGTAGAGTTCAATATATCTTATTTCACTTCTCAAAAATTAAATTTGGTCAAAAATAGACAAGACAGAAGTCTATTTCTTGGTGCTTTTTTTCCCCTTTGTATGTGTGTGTGTGTATGAAGTTTAATCCAATGTTTTTCAAGGTGCTCATCTATGGGGACAATCCAGGTGATACACTACGGATTTGTATTATGTGAGTATATTTCGCCTGACGGTAGTGTAACGATTTAGTGTTCACCACCACGTGATCATTTAAGTTTATCAATTATGGCTGATCCGATTCATTTGTAGTTACAGCTTTCTTGTAAACCTTTCTACCAATCCCACATCCTTTGTTGCAGTGGGGCGCCAAAGAGTTGTTCGTGTATTATAAAATACAGATGACCAGGTTAGGGTATGGTTCGAATGTTCATTGCTACATGCAGGTATGCTTCGAGGTGATAAAGGAATACTAAGATTCCCCGTTTGCGTTGTTTCAGTGTTTTTCAAGTGGGCCAAGGCTTACTAACCCCTATACATGTTATACTAAAAACTAATTCAACCCGAAGTATAAACGCAAAGTCAGAGAAGCACCACTTTATCAAGTAAACCAAAGGTAAATGCAATAACATGCTTGAGTTTTTTGACTTAGTCATTTAATTCAAAACTAGTTTTCCTTCATTACGTTATCATTTAAAAATGTATTTCAAAACTGAAAACAACATTGGATAGTCGTCACGATGTTATACGAGCTTGTTGAATAGTCTAAATAAATGTAATTGCGTCTAAATTAAGTTGTCACTTAGTATTTGCGAAACAGTTTGTGAAGTGGCATCAGGTTTTCACTCCATTGAATCACTTTCAGGATTATATTTATTCATTCATTCATTCATTCATTCATTCATTCATTCATCCATTCATTCATTCATTCATTCTGTTGTTCTGTCGCCTTTTTAAATAGATCAAAGGGATTTGCTTGGCGGAGAAGACGAAGCGTTGCCTCTCGTATGTTGGGGGCCATTAGGCAGTAGACGACTGGATTTAAGCAACTGTTCAAAAAGATTACAATCAGTATTCCGTACACCACAGCTAACGTGAGCTCGTTTGCCAAGTATAAAATGACAATCACAATCACTAAAAACCAGGCTGCTAGAGCCATCACTAGCACCAACAACAGCAAAGTTACTCGTCGCATCTTAGCTTTTAGCACTTCGCGTTCTGCTGCACTACGAGCAGAAGATCGAGATCTCCTCTGCAGAAATCTTCTCGTGAAAAACATAGTGCACATGTTCATAACAATTGCTGTGAAACAAAACACTCCGAAAATCCAAGCGCGATTAAACGATCCGTCGTCTCTATTTCTTTCGAGGAACGAAAACGAGGCGAACCCAATGGTTGCGACCACGACGAGCAGAATGACTGTGGAAACCAATTTGGGTGTAAGGTATCGTCGATGGAAGACTGGCGCTTTGACGCCAAGAAAACGTTCAATTGTGACCATGGTCAAACATACCATTGATAAGAACATTGAGTTGGAACAGCCTATGGTAAACGCATGGTATGCCCACGTACCAGTACATTGTCTCTTGTGTGTGTAGATCACTTGAGCGGAGAACCCAGACTGGCCAAAAGTGTTAATGATCAAGTCCGCAATCGCAAGACTTCCCAGGAAAGCGTTTGTTATTTCCTTTCTTAACTTGCTGTTCAGCACAATTGCGAGGAATACTGAAAGGTTCAAGACCAATCCGCACACAGCTACGGCAGCGTTTATTACAACCAGAGTGATGGCAATGTCGAGTGATAGATAGCAATCGCCCGAGTCGACGCTGGAATTGCCAAATACAGTCATCGTTGTTGTAGTTGACGCCATTTTGGTATCAAGATGCTTTGTCGTTGATATCTCGCCGTGCTTATATATGTATCTGGATCATGCTCGGAGATAAAGAAGGGCTGTCGGTTGTGGGAAATTGACCTGGAAAAAAGCGAATATTTTTAAGTAGATTCCTGCTCAAGGGCTGGGCCATTTTTAATCACTTTGCTTGAGGGGACAATAAAATAGAAGGACCAGTTTCCGTGCGTACCAAGGACATTTTATATTAGCAAACATTCGTCATCGCTGTTTTTGCCACGACTATTTCGCCAGTTCAGTTACAATCCACATTTGTCGAACATATCTGTAAAGTTAACGAGGTGAAATATAGGGAGACCAATGGAGGACTCTACTTCCGTGGATGAATACAATATTCAAACAGTGTTCAGAAAGATGACGTGAGTTTAACTGATGAACCATATTCAGACGATATTAATCCTTCCGCTTCTTCCGTGCATGATTTTTTCCCTTTTATTCTTTGTCTTTTGTTTTCTTGTCTCGTTCTTTCATTAGTTCTTTGGTTGTAAGTTGTTGTTGTGCCACAACGGTGCTTATGCATGAAGGATTAATCGATGAGGGCATTTCTCCGAAATTTCAGTAGTTTTTTAACAAATCCGCTATGGAGGAAAATCAACTTAAAATAATGACGAAAAATTTCAGGATTTCTCAACAATCATTTCAAAAATTCAGTAATCCAACATTTCAATATTAACACCAACTCAGCAATCCAAACAATCAGCCTTTGTTCCAGGCAATTTTGTGTTGTTCTTACGAGATTCGCCACACCATACGTCATTACATGATACACTAAACTTGTAATCCAGTACGATGCCTGCTACACGAGACATTGTAAAAAGGAAATTTTATTCCGGATTCTACCGAATTTCTTGAAATGCTACATTTTTTGTGCTTGTCACAGCTGTCCCGAAGGTCAACAACAGGTCGTAACTAGTATACAGTTTTACACAATAGTTTTCTAGCTTATTCTATGCTATTTATTTATTAATAACAAGACAGGTTTATGAAGTTCGATCGGTAGATATATTAAATACATTGAATGTTCAAAAACCTTAGTCAACACCTCATATTTTTACTTCCATCAGAGAGTAAGAGAGTACCAGTATTCCGCTCGAGATTTTCAGCAACGAGACAGTTTTGACTGCCTATTTCAATCTCCATACGCGGTTATGGAGTATACTGTCAGTTTGATGTGAACCAACGTCAAACTCACACTGCCAAATGATTCCGTCGGAGACTGAAACTGTCGTCCAAGTGATCCTGTGATACTGACATCAAAATGACCATAGGACTGAAACAGGCGGCGAGAAAGCCCTCTATTTTAGCTATTTCTGGGGGGGGGGTGTTTCTTTTTTTTGGTTTGTTTTTTTTTGACCGGCAATCACCTTTCCGGTTTAAGCAGAGTTCAGTGTGTGGTCTATGTACCAGGCTCCAATTAGCATCGTTACCACTCCCCCGGCTTTAAGTCCCTTAAATTGGCAATTGTAGTAGAACTTTTGACAACATGTCGTTGAATATAGTCACTGAAAAACAACCCATTATCCACAGTTCTACTGCTATCGCCTTTTAGAACATCCCCATACAAGCATTTGGGACACCAATCTGTTTGGTTCATGCCACAACCTTCAGTGGAGCTTGGGTTACAAGTCTCCAAAAAGCATCTGGAACAGTTTTCTGTACGGCCTTTGGAGCACTTCTGTGTATGGTACCTGGAGCAAACCTGCGAACAACAGCAGTGGTTTTTATGTTTAGTGAAATTGTCCGCGAGGGAGTCAGTGAAGTTTTTCCGACATGGAGGCCCTTTATTCGAGTGGCATCCAAGAGCGGTGTGTTCGTAGGGGACATTTTTTCTTCGGCTGTTTCCGCTAGTAATCACGCACGTGTTCGTCCATGTATTATTTTGAACTTTAGGGGTTCCCAATTTTTGCTGAGACAACGTTTCGTCCTCTATCTTCTTCCAAACGGGAGGGTTATCAACTTTCTGTCGACCATCGAGCGCCATTTTCTGACAAAGTTGTTGCAACCGGTTCAGAAAGTTCATAAACGGAAACCCCAGTTGTCTTGTCGCCTCAGCCGCCGCATCGAAATCCACACTTGTCTCGTCAAACCGAAAATTTCCTTCGAGATCCCCTTCAGACACCGACTCTTTAACATTTGCGTTCTCGCTGAAATCCTTCGTGGACTCAAAGACTTCCCTCAGATCAGATGGGTTGACTTTACAGTCGGATGGAAAATTCATCTTTTCCGAAAAGAATTCAAGGTTGCTATTTCCGAATTTTGAACTACTTTCTCCGGTTTCTTTTTGGATCAGACACTTCTTATCCTGTAGCAAGTTTGTGAAAATACTTTCGCATGAGTCGCCGTTTTTCTCTTTGTCTTTCACCCCATGCTGAAGTTCTTTGTCTTCTTCGCCCCCTGGACGTTGTTCGACTTTAACGCCACGTTCAAGCTTCTCGTTTATTTTCGAACTAAAGTCGTCCGAAAGAAAGAGTTCATTCACTTTCACAGGAAGAAGCTTGCTCCTCTTTATTTTCGCTATTATGTTACCTTGCCTCACAACTGTCGAAGTACTTGTCTCAGTACCATCACTGGTGATTGATTTGACTTCGAAACTTGGACATTCATCTCGTGATTCGAGCTCAGTAGCTGTTAATTCATCTTTCCTTTCCATCTGTCCACCTCTGTCTTCGGATACCTCCATTTTCTTACCTTCGTGAAGTTCTATGAACTTGTCAAACTTTTTACTGACATTCAAAAGTATGTTTTCCATTTCAGTCATCTTTGCTCGAATGTCGTTAATCGTTCCATTTGTATCTTTTATCCACTCTTTCACAGATTGTAAATCCGTTTCCATTTCTCCGATTTTGCACCTCAAACCGTTGTCCACTCCCAGGCCAAGTTTTGGAACCGGCTCTACAGCTCCCATACCATTATCAACACTTCGGCCATCCCTCGTAACCGTTTCGGGGCCTAAGGTTATCGAAGAAGACTCCCTAGACATTCGCTTTTTCATATTTTCGTATTTTTTCTCCATAAGATGAAGTTTGGTCTCCATCTCATCCCGTTGTCTTGCGATGCAAGCTAGCCTTCCATTCATCCGCAATGTATTTGACGCTTCCCTTTTCTTCATTCCATCAATCTGCTCGTTGTACTTTGTGCTCAAGTCTTCCTTTATCGTTCTCAGCTTCTCTTCGTAGTCCAGGCGTTTATCATTGGTTTCCACACCACCCCTCACATCCTCCTTAAACGACGAATCTTCCGAAATTTCGTCTTTAGCATCGTCGTCCTTCTGGAAAAAAAGGAGCAGAATTTAAACTAGTTTGGAACCTCAGGTATTTTGTTCACGGCTTCTGGGCTCGTAAACGTTATCAGAATGAAGAACTTGAGGTTTCACTCAGGTGTTTCGCTCTTAATTTTCCTAGCACTTGATTTGTAAATTTGTTCTCCAGTAATTTGAATACCATTAGTTACAAATATCGTGATAATCATGTGTTATTTTTTTTCCCCAAGGAGTCACTGTTGCATGCAATCTGACTCTAGTAGTATATTCTCATGCGGATCAGAAGCCCAGTATATTGTAACTTATTCTTAAAAAAATGCATTGATAATTCTTGAGGAAAATTCAAAAGAAATTCATGTTTAATTAGTATGTCTGATTATGAATCAGGTTGAAGCATTGATTAATAAAACATCAATGTTTTATCAAAGTTAGTAGGCAATGGTGGCTCAAACTCAGCTTTGTCCGAGTTAAAATGATTTGGCTTTACCTTTTTTACAACTGCCATTCAAATTCGGAATCAAACCCCAGTCACAGAGGTAAGAGACACGTGCGCTACTGTTCTGCCTACACCCCTAATCGCGGGCCATGAAAACACCCTCTCGTCATCAACAAAGGGTTTCAAAAAGAATTACCTGGAAAATTACCAAAAAGAATTTGGTTGGAAGAATCCTCCAACCAACTTAACTCATAGCAACATGTTGAGATTCTTTTGATCGGTTATTAGAGTTAGTTTATAAGTTTGCAAATAATTGTGGTTAAATGTACAGTGCGTGAGAGAGTTGGAATCTTTTTAAAAAAGAGATGAAATGTCGCGTTTCTACTTCTTTGTGAGACTGTGAAGTGGCCTTGAGGTATTGATTCTAGTTACCTTTTTCTTGCTTTTGGGTCTCCACTTCTTGCTGAAGGAATTGGCTTTTTTCAGCATCTCGAGGTTGCGATTCTTACACTTTAAAGACAATGTAAATAATCATTATTTAGCAAATTGTTCATGAACTTCAGGATCTCATACGTATCGAGTGAGATTATTGTCGTGTCTTCTGAAAGACTAAATTTTTCCTGTGTTCCCACAAGTCTTCCATCTTAAGTCTCATCATAGAACTCGCAGACTTTCGATTGAAATATTACTTAGTCTTCCTTCCTTTAGTTCAACAAGTTATTACGTTAACATCATATAATATTTTTTGTTAGAGTGAACGTCAAGGCAAGAGTTTCTTTTCATCAAAAAGCAACCCTTTCTAACAAATGAAAAGAACAAACAAAACAACTCTTTCTAATAATCAAGCCTTTCTGTAAAAACTATTTAATCTGTATTGGATAAACACAGTATTTTAAAGCAATTTTCCGGAGTACATTGAAACTTTCAAGTCTAACTCGATGTTCATACTGGGTCATCTTTATCGGTATTCAACTGCATTGATCGGGGTACTTACGTGATACCAAAGCACCTTGCTATCCTGCCATCTTCATGATTTTACACTACGCACAATTTATAATCATTTACTTCAGTTATCACTCATTAAAGAAGTACCATTCTCCGAACTGTCTAGCCTAAATCCTGACTGCGCTTGGTGAGCAAATGCGTTCAACATACTCCTATTGCATGTCTGCATTACGTACTCAAGTTTAAACCGAGCTGCTTCTTAACCCCACCATGGAATATCCTTCACAATGCGATACGACAGTTTACTCAGCCGTTAACGTAAGCCGTGGTTGCTTTACTTTTGCATTTGTCAGGTTAAAAGTGTCTTCGATCATGTAATGTATCAGTCTAACTATATGCAGTTTTTGTTGGATTGAGTTGTGTTGGTCAAAGCGCTGTCTGTGACGACCAATATACCCATGCAATCAATGCATCCTCAAAGTCGAAGGCTTCCGAGTGTATTCCTTTGGGAACCAGAGCGATGCGGTAGCTCTCCGTTCCAGAAAACTAGCAGCGAAGGTAGCGCTCTCTTTGTAAACCGGAATGGCCTAACCCTAGTATGATTTTTGCAACTCTACTGAAGACTATCAGTTCTAGTACAAGCATAGTCTCAGTGAGCTAAAACAGTAGGTAAAACTGAAGTATTCAATAACAAGAATCAAATACATTTTAGCAAACACTTTCGTCAACAGAAGATGGCGACTGGGCTTAGTTGAGACTGTTCTTAATGAACAGTTTATTTGCGAATTGAACTAGCTCATAAGGGGTCTCAATTTGTCAAAGGGATTAACTCATAAACCCTCTAGTTCTACAGCATATGACGGAGCCGGGAAGCATATTGAATGCAAAGAGCCCAATGCATCTGCTCGTGTTGTCTGTGTACCGAAGTAAAACGAAGTAGAAAAACAAAAACAAGGAGCTTCTGAGTCACAAATCCGTTCTTTGATCATTGACAGCGTTTTGGTACGATCGGATTTAATGCGACATCAATTTTGAACTCCCCAACTAAACAAATATCCAATTTCGATCACTTCCAAGTCACCTCAACTCATATCCCTTGGTATTTAATGACATATCCTTCGTTATCTTAAAAAATATTATTGTGCTGTTTTGATCTGCATTGTGTTTTTCAAGCAGGATTAAGTCCCTTGCAAACTATCGCGAACAGTTTACGACAGCTTGATCCCAACTGCCATTTTCCTGCGACGCATCACAAACCTTAAGTAAAAAGGCGATTTCCACTTGCGCAGACGTATTGCAACGGTGTGCGATTGAGGCATCGAAAACTGCGACTGTGTGCAAAAGAATTGAGATCATTCGTATTCTCTATTGAAAAGAGTTAATCAAAGAAGATTAAACTGAAATTTGGATATAAATATTCCTTTTCGTAACTGGTAACTGTGGGCAATTTAAATTGAAAAATCTGTATTCTTTACATCAAACTTTCTTAAAGAACTGCTGCAAGGAGCTTGAGTAACCAAAAATTACCTCTGTTCATTCCGATCAACGCCGCGTGTACTTGCTGTTGTGAAGGATTCTCCTCTTCGATGAAGGACAAAAGGTCGTTACCCAACTCACCACATACCTTTTATTTGTGTCTCAGAGATTCAACCCAAGGCTAGTTACGTTGTTTTCAGGAATCCCCAAAGTCTACAACTCTTAATGAATGTCAAATAAACTTTAAAATCTTCCCTGTGTTTGTCAAACAATGTCAAAAAAGTGGATTATTAATTTAATGAAAGAAAAATTCTCTTCAGCTAAAATTTATCGTGGTTGCTGGATTAAGAGTTCGAATTAAAATTGAAAACTGGTGCTACGGTTTGGCTGTTAGACGTGAATTGTTGGAGTAAGGGTTGAAGTTAAACCCTGGCCGAACTAGAATGTTAGTCGATGCAGGTTTCAACTTCCTTTTCGTTTGGTCACCAACTTACATCAGCTGGCGTTGACATGTTGGCGTTCAAATTTTTGCCAGTTTAACCCTTTCCTACACACTGCCGTTGTACGAAAACAAATTACAACAGTAGATCAAATGAAAGAACAAAGCATTAAACAAAAGAGAAAAAAAAGAGAAAAAAAATTCATGCAGAAAATGGTTAAGGTAGCTCCCAACAGTTTCTATTTTTACAGGTTGCAATCAGTACGGTCTTTATTTATAGGCTTTGCTGCATAAAATTGTTGCAAATTCGTTACAAAGTGTATCTAACTGTAGAAGAAGTATCATAAATACGAGGCTCTTATCAAATAGTGCAATTTTCTTTTACTACCAAGGTAAAAAGCAGCGTTGGAACTTCGGCGTATTGTGAAGAAAATGACAGTTGAGACACGTTATCGATTTTCGTCGGTGAATTTTTTTCTAGAAATTGTCACCAGGTTACATATTTCACTGAAGAAACTGAATAACAGCAAAATATTTGGTCAAGACAGATTTTTGCAATATGTTAACTGAATTTTAAAAAGAATCTGTTGGCCAAAAATTTTTGAAAATTGCATGTTTTTATTTTTATTCTGTTTGCTTTATCGAGCAAATTTTTAAGAAATTCACTGAAGCAAACACACAATGTGCTGACGAGCACATCAATTGCTGACGAGTAAGTTTACAAGATCGTCTCGGACAAATGCTAAATAGTTTCACAGAACATTATACACCAGGAGTTGTTTGTTAACCTGTAGAATGTAGACCACCGCGTGGATTTCCCATCATGAAATACCCTAATTGAATGCTGTGGCTTATCTTCGCAAACGTCTATTCAACTTTCTGTATCCGGTACATAAAGATTGGCTGCATTTGTACAAGAACTACAATTAGCAAATCCGGCCAGTACCGAGGTAAGACCACCCTAATGTAAACACATCCTAATTGAGGCTATCAGTCAGACATTAGTTGGTCAGACAGTGCTCACTAGGATCACAAAGTATGTGAGAAAAAATTAGTACACAAGTCTTGTCTTACCACTGTGACCGAGTCTGAGTCTCCTGTGGTTCCGTCACTTTCACTTCCGCTCCGTGAGTTTTACGCGCGGAACGCTGGGAGCTTGAAGTAAGGAGTTCAAATGGCTTTCGAATGGAGAGTGTTTTCTCGGCGAATTTTGTATCTTTGCCTTTGAGTAACGATTTACCTATAACATCTTCAAGACAATGTCCACCCGCAAAAGATAGCACTATTCATCCATATGACTTTCGTCTTAAATCCGTTTCGGCTACAACTGCTCAGATGGTTTCCACTTCTTCGGTCTCGACGTCGTCGCAAACTCACAATGCTGATTTCTACTGTTTGAAGGAAGACAGGCCAGGTAAAAGGGGAATTTCTCTCTGGATTTTTTAAGTACTAATGCTTAAAACCTTCCTTAAAGATGTTTTATGCTGTGACAGGAAGTTTACGTAATAAAATCCTGTGGTACAGTGCTTCATTAAAAGTGGAGATTTGTGTTTTCTTGTAAATATATTAAACTTTTATGATGGTTCGAATTTTAACTGTCAGAGTATTAAGATCGGAATTATGATCCCGTTTAAAGAGCTGCCAGAATTCGGTATGATGGTTCTTAATCTCATTAGACCTTTTATAGAATTAACATGATCGATCTTAGATGGGACAGTAAACCCCTGAAGACAGGATATTATTTTGGCTTCACAGTTTAGTACATTACGATGGTGCTACCACATAGTGATGGTTCCTTAAATAGTCAACTGAAACAAGTTAGAACCATCCTGTCGCAAACATCAGAAACAAGTCCTGGCCAACAAAGCAGTATTTTCTCATAATTTTATCAAACAGTATCAAACGTATTATCAGTTAGCTCTTTCGTCGCAACGCCAGACTATTTTACTCAAGAAAGACAGACATCTTTTGAGGAAAGAGATAATTCCAACAGGAAATATGCACAGTTACGCTTAAAATCATCAGACCTTTTGAACTTTCAGTACTAATTGGTTATTTCATATTGTATACTTTTTCCTGATCCAGGAAAAAGTATATAGTCTGGGGGTTCAGGGACTTGTGTGTAGGGCTTTAACCCCTAAGCTTTTTCTAAGAAATGACTTGCCAAAGTGAAAATCATACAAGAGACATGCTGATGCAATACTATTTCTTGTGTTTGCTATCATCAAACTTTGTTTCCATTTGCTGAAATCAGCAGTTTTAGAACTATCATCTTTAAAACAAATTCTTTACAGTTAATTTAGAATTGAGTGATGTTAACACAGCATTGAAATTATTAGTTATGAACTTGCATGTGAAATGCCACAATCTCAAACTGCTATGAGTAAAGTAAGTTGTCAGAGATAGCCAGACTGCTTAACTTGTTTGAGTTAGCTGGATATAGTTGCTTCAATTTTTTTGTTTTGGAGAATACTACAAATGGTGTCCAAAATCCCTAGGGATAGCCAAGTTTTTAAAATTCTTTTTGAGGTGTTTTGATGAGTGCTTGACATATCCTCTTCAACAAATCAGTATTTTAGTAGCCTGGACTGTCAACTATATAAGAACTATTTTATTTATTAAAGTACTCTATGGCAATTAAAAAGTTATGAGATAAAAACTTTCTTGAAAAAGGAAAAAAACATTGATATGAGACATGATAACTATATTTAAAATTATTATTAATTTATCTGACATTTTATCCTGTAAAGATATCACATATACTAGTTAACGTTAATACTGACTAAAGTTCTCTGGATTTTTATTAAATGTAGCTGATGAAGGAGTATCAACTGGCAGCTCAAATTTATTAGTTGAACATGGATTGGATCATGTTTATCAAAAATTTTTTGGAAAGAAAACCAAAGAAAGTCTCAGTACATTTCTTACACATCTTCCAGGTATGGCTGCCTTTTCTGACAAGAAATAATAAGTACTACAGTAAACAAAGACACTTATTCAATATCACAAATCAATAAGTTATTCATGTTTTTGTTTTACTGTTATAATTTATATAAGCTCTCATAGTTAATTTTTCTTGCCTGCATCTTTACTTGTATATGTTTACTGTAAAATCTGTCTACAGAAATCACATAGGATTTTCAGGAAAGGTTTCCCTCTGTTTCATTTTCTTTACAGTATCAAATTTTCTTTTTTTTTGTTTATTTTCCTTACCTGAGTTGGACTATTCAAATAGGTACCAAATTATTGACAATAAGGGTTTTTCCAAGTAAATGGGAAGTTTTCCCAGTTATGGCTTTTCTGTTTTAATAAATGATTTATGACTAGTTTTTTGTTGTTGTTTTCAAAATTTAGGTCTTATAGATGTCCCTGGAACCCAGAATGACAGGTAGGCCTCTTGACATGTGCCATATATTGCATAGAATTAGGGAATTGTTGCAGACTGTCCAGCCATCCTGACTTGGTCGAGACAGTCCCAATTTTATATAATTTGTTCCATGTCCCAACCGACAACAGGTTGGGACAATGAAAGTCACGCTTTGGTGCCCCACAAATTTCCAACTCAATATATGTCAATTGCACTCTGATATAAAGAAACATTCTGAAACTATTGTCAGCGACACAAATATTTTATAATGCTACCCATGGAATTATCCACTTTGTGGTGTCCACAATGGATTCCCTTTGTGGAAAAAAGTGATCTTGCATAAAGTATTTTCAGAAATGATAGCACTGGTCATAGATACCAGATGAACATAATATAATAATAGTAACACTTTAAAAGGTTGAATGCTAAAGTCTCCCATGGGCCACGGCAACACTTCAAAAGAAAAAAAAGTGTTATTGCTCCTTTAATTCCAACTGGAAGAAGCAAGGTTTCATTGTCGAAATTAAAGAATTGATTTTGGATTTTCATCATTGATGCCCCAACGTGACACTGTCAGTGACTTGTAGATATAAGCACTAGCAGTCTATACCAGGATTTTTTTACATTTTTAGTGCAAAATCTTAATGTCCAGTTCATTCTGTACCAATGTATATAATAAATGTTAAATGGTTTTTTGTCTGAACTTCTAGTTTTGTTTATTACAACTTCTAGTCTTGCCTCACATAGACTTCCGTTACTGTCCTTTTTTCTCCTGCTCAAATGTGCTTAAAATTGCCATCAAAACTGCTCTCAAAATGTGGGAATTTCAATTTCAGATACTTAAGAATTTAAAAATTTCCCAGGGGAGCCTGCCCTCAGAGCCAGTTAGATGACTCTGGCCTCACCCTCACCCCTGGCTGCTATGCGGTCAGAGATCAATATCCCAACCAGGCACACCTTAAAGGTTGGACAGTCTGTTGTTGACATCTGAGATATTTAACTGTAGTGAGTTTTGTTAGTGTGTGAGTTACAACTGATGATTGGCAACTGTTTGTCAACTGTTAATGTTCAGAAAACTTTTTGAACCCAACAGTAGATGGAGAATTTTTCTCTTTAGTGTTTCTTGACTTTGTGTTTCAAATTTGAATCCTCTTATTTTCAAATGTCTGTCTTGTTTATTAACTTACATCTTGGGTTTTCAAGATGATAGTCTGTTTTATTTTATATATATCTTACAGTTGTTAGCAAGTACACATAGTACATGTGGTTTTCAAATGAATACAGTGGAACCCTGCTATAATGTGCTTTGATATAATACATGACTTGGTATAACACAGTTGATTCATAGACTCTAAAGTTCTCATTACCAGTCCTCTGTGTGGGTTAATGTCACACATGTCAAACTTTGTTGCTGAAACAATGTTGAAAAAAGGTTAAAAAAGCAAGCAAAAATTTGTGGAAACACCATGTTAACAATAACAGTCTGTTTGGCTCAGTACAGTTACTGTACTCACCTAAAACAACATTTGAACATAATGGCACTGAACATGGATTGTTAACCCATGCACAATTCCACATAAAGATATGAATTCTGATAAGATAACAACTGCAAATTCGGTATTCCAAATAGCATGTGATGATGTCTACTCTAATTTGATTGTGGGGTTTGTTTAACATTGGCTTGGATTAGAAGCATGTTTTATTATTATGTGCTTCACTTATACTGTGGTCTCCACAATGGACTCTGTCAACCGCATTACAGCAGAGTTCCACTGTAAATCAGGTCCTAGACACTCAGTGAAACCCTGAGTCATGACTTGTATAATCAGTCATGTCTCTGGTGGAACCCTGAATTGACTCCCATTTTGTCTTCAATTACATTACAGTCTTCAATCTCTTATTCACAAACCTCCAATTGGAGGCAAAGAACTTGTTCCACTTTCTGGTCACCAGTTGGCTGGATTTAGACTTAACCCAGGACCTGTAAGTACACAGCTACATCTACAGTATGCCACATTTTACCCTTTACCTCATTTTGATTTCTGAATTTAATGTGATTGAATGTGGACATCCCCAGCAATCCACCTTTAGTCAAACCAACAGTTTGCCCATGCTTAAAAAGTAGATGGTTCCAAACTTAGAATACAGAAAGGGATTATGTATGCAGGTAAAGCCCAAACATAGCTGGTCACCCCTGAACTGAGAGAACTGATTGTTTACACCTTGTATCTGAAGGTCTTTTTCACTTTCTATTTCATGCTTTTCTATTTTAAAAGTATTAAATCCAAATTTTGTTTCTAATACCTTTGAACAAGAACCAGGACTCATGGGCTTTATTATTTCAGGTTCCAGATCAATTTAAATTTGTAAATCAGCAACCTACAAAGAAAAAACACAAACATAAGAAACATAAAAGGGAACATAATGAAAGCAAAGTAGTTGGTAAGTCAAACAGTTATATTATATTACTTAACCAAAAGATGTTGCTTCACCTATGGGATAAGGAAAGTGATTTTCCTGTGAGCTTATAGTTTGTAAAATGGCTGGGGATATACATATATATATATATATATATATATTATTTATTTTACAGTAAAATGCTGTCGCTACTCAGAGTTTCACGCGGTACGCGATCATCAGGCAACTGACAGATTCGGTTCAACTATTCTTATTTACATGGGTTGTGACGTTAATTAATTAGGTGTTTCGTTACATGGCGACACCTTGAGAAAAATTCGGTTTGTCTGTTTAATAAGTTGTTATGTTTTCCTTTCATCAATAAGAGCTTTTCTTCGAGGCACAAATTGCATTGTTTAGATCCCGTCTTATATGCCGCGATTTGTTTGACGATCGACCAGCTAATGTTGAACATCTGGTTGCTTTCCTTTAGCTTCCAGATATGCTTGGACAGCTCAGTGTCATTTGCATATTTGGTGTGTTGGAAAGATTTCAAGTGGTTTCTGTATTGTTGTTTGAATTCATTAGCTGTTACTCCAATGTAACTCTTTTTCTCTTTGTTGTCGATCGCCATCACATCAGCTCAGTAGACTACGCTTTTCATCAAGCACTTTCCAGCCAGTGGGCATGTGTCTCCGTTTTTGCAGTTGCACGTGGTTTGTTTGTTCATCATTGTCTGGTTTGTGTGATGGTGACCGACAACAAAGAGAAAAAGAGTTACATTGGAGTAACAGCTAATGAATTCAAACAACGATACAGAAACCACTTGAAATCTTTCCAACACACCAAATATGCAAATGACACTGAGCTGTCCAAGCATATCTGGAAGCTAAAGGAAAGCAACTGGATGTTCAACATTAGCTGGTCGATCGTCAAACAAATCGCAGCATATAAGACAGGATCTAAACGATGCAATTTGTGCCTCGAAGAAAAGCTCTTATTGACGAAAAGAAAACATAACTTATTAAACAGATGAACCGAACTTTTCTCAAGGTGTTGCCATGTAACGAAACACCTAATTAATTAACGTCACAACCCATGTAAATAAGAATAGTTGAACCGAATCTGTCAGTTGCTTGATGATCGCGTACCGCGTGAAACTCTGAGTAGTGACAGCATTTTACTGTAAAATAAATAATATATTACGCTCTACGTATGGTATTGAGCGCTCTTAAACCTTATGCCTTCTGTGTGACATTTGTGTTGCATACTCTTCTTGGTATATATATATATATATATATCAACATTTCCCTTTTGTTTGTCCTAAGTAGGGTGCCCTTTTTAAATGGTAATGGAAACACTGCATATATACTGTACACAAGATATTAATCAATGTTTAATATGTAGCAACATTTACATTTAAATTATGATACAGTGAATTAAAGTGGCAGTACCTTGTACTGGAAAAGGAACTTCTTTTTTTTTATTTTTGTTTAATGTACAGTATTAGCAGAATAAATTGTAATGGCATATGATAAATGCTGAAGACTTACCCACTGTGTGTTGAAGAAATTAATAGTGGCCTTGTAGTGTACTAGTGAACTGGTATTGGCTGTGCATTATTTTAGAAAAACCCAAGGTGCACGAAGGGCCAGTGGACAAAAAGCAAAAGAAATCGGTATGTTTGCTGGAGTTTAACCATGCCGTTAATTATTGCAGCTCTAATGTAGTCATTTCTTTGTGGTTTTCCTGACCAAGTTTTTTGTTATATCACAGAAAAAACATGAGGATGGAGATAAGAAGAAAAAGAAGAAAGAAAAAAAGAAAAAGAAAGTAAAACTCTAAATACTTTACTTTTCAAAACTTTTTTAATTCCAGATTCAGTTTTATATTTATATTTATATTTACTTTTGAAGTAGTCAAGCTTTTAAAAGGAAAATATACAATTGAAAAACAAGAAAAAAAGTGAAATATAAAATACATATAATCTTGAGATTAAAAAAAAAATTAGAGTCATGGCATTTTTTTGGCATCAGTCAGCTAATCAGAAACAGATACATTATTACTTTTTGTTACCCATAGTGGAAACTGTCCATGCACCTTTTTACTTGTTAAAAAGTACTGATCCATACTTACAATCTTTGCAGCACCAGTCACCAGAACCAAACCAACCAAATGGAAAACCATAAACTGTGGAAAAAATCTTTGGTATTCAGCCTTGGAGCACAGCAAAGCTTCACCAATATGCTGTCTACAGTATGAACAGTACACTTCTAATTTATTTGCAGAAAGACTCTGCCCAATCTGTTTGTTAAACACATTTACTCCACATCATATGTGGTTTCTTTAGTTAAGAGGCATTTCAAAAATTTCTAGTTTCCCATCACAGCATATGTTTACACAACAATTTGAAGGATTATGCACATCAGAAAAGCCAATGATTGCATTAATGGTTAGTATAAAATAGTGATTCTTTTAACCTTTGATTCCTGCTGGGGCTCCATTTTGCAAAATAGAATTATCAGGCATTAGCCAGAATAAAATTAGTAAAGAACTCAAATGCTATTTGATAGGAAGAAAGGGTTAAATGAGCATGTTAATTGCCTGGAGAGTGTATAATCCTGCTTTGAAATTCATGAAGTAAATGGTTTGAACCTGGGAGAATCGTGATATGTTTGTGGAAGTTGATTATCCAGGTTAGCGTAGTCTTGAGAAAGACTGTTGGTGGAAGTGACTGACGTTTCATCAGCCTTAGCGGCAGTCATCTTCAGAGTCAAAAGGAAAGTAAATGTCAGGTTTGCACGAACCAGATACAAATACAGGCAAACCTGACATCTACTCTCCTTTTGACTCTCAAGATGCCTGCTGCTAAGGCTGTTGAAACGTCAGTCACTTCTACCAACAGTCTTTCTCAAGACTACACTAACCTGGATGATCAGCTTCCACAAACATGTTTGAAATTCATGTCCTTTATTTCTTCATTTGGTGCAACACCTTGAAGATAGGCTTTTGTTCAGCAGAAAAATATTGTTTTTACAATAGTTGTTTCATGTTTAAAAACTGGTACTGTTTTCCCACTTTACATTTTTATTTAATTAAATTTGTAGCCTGATAGAAACTATGATTTGTAAATTTTTTTACTGCATCAGCAAGTATTTTGAAATGGAATGAAACTCTGGTTTCACTTCTGAACTGAAAAATTTTAATTTGCTATAGAGAACCTAACAAACAGTGCTGTAATGGGAAACTTGAGTGCAATTTTGAAACTCATTTTAACTTATTTATTCAAGGCAATATTTTACTATGCACTATATAAGTATGCATGACATTGCACAACAACTCTAAATTAATATGGTTAAACATAATATTATGCAGGTATGGTTATAATTTATGTGTACATATCACAATACAGAAATGTTTTCCCATCATTCTTGATAAACTTGCAGTAAAAGCTTAAGAATGTAAACTAGAGGTGATGCCAGGGAGTTCCATGATGCAAGAGACTTCCATGATGCAAGAGAGTTCCATGATGCAGAGGCTCTGATTCCCAACAGCTGGGCTAAGCTAGAGGTTTGGAGGAATGTGTACAGTCATTAGGATGCCCTGCTCTAATGAATGTTTTGTCATTGGGATGCCATTTGCATGATTCTGGTAATAGATCATATGGACATCTAAGCCCACACAACAGCCATATGTTGCTGTAGATTGTTCCTCTATAAGTCACCAGTCTTAATCCAAGCAAGTGGGATGAACCTCCCTAGTGAGAGGGTTGTAGTTGCCTCTGCTGCTTCTTTGGTGCTATCCCTGGTTAAGCCAAACAGCAAGTCTCTTCTTCATGGAATGACAATTGTCCTAAAAATTTGACTTATTAGAGGTGTGTTTTTGGTGGATAAAATTATGTGCTGTATATTAACAGAAAAATTAGCATTAATTTATAACAGAAAAAAATACATTTCAAATGTAAATATATTCAGTAGACTGAAAATTAGTAATTATTACATTTTATAAGTAGTTGCATTCTTGCTTATTATTGATTTGTTGTCTGTTGTTTTCACGTTCATCTACTTCGTGTCTTTGTCGGAAGGTTTCGTTCACAGTTCGTGAATTTCATATGTGATCGGTTTGTGATGTAGTCATAATTTACGCTACCAACTTCGTTGGCTATACTTTCATTAGGTTCGCTTTTTTGCCCCGTTTTTGGGCAAAAGACGGTTTTCTACCGGGGGTTTTTAAGGCTCCTAAGAGTTTCCACCTTTTTACGTACCATATATCCACAGAGGAGACATTCTTAGGCCAAAGAAGTCTTTCTTAAGTTGAATTTGTCGAAGCAGTTATGGAATTGTAGAGACGCCATGTTAGCAGTTGAAGTGTTTTATATTGCAAAGACTATCGAGTCCTTCGACGGGAATTCCTCGGGTGAAGAATTAATACTATCTTTCTACAACGTGTATGGGAGACGGGCTGAAAACTATGGAAGGAATGAGTCAGAATATTCGTCCTTCCAGACAGTCAAGCAATTCGCCAATCCAGCAAGGTAGGACGAAAATTTGACGATTTACGGCCTATCTCAGAAACCCAGATGGGTTTTCTCGACTTTTAATGGTGACAGTTCGATGCTACTTTTCCTTAGAAATTGCAAAAGTACTTTAATTTTCGATAGAAAAATTAAGTTGTCACAGCTTTCAGACAGCACACAGTCAACAATTTCCATATCGCATGGTATTTACTACAATTTTCCCATTTCAAAGGTTTTGGTTCCGAGTTTTCTCCCTTTCTGTTTAAATAAACGTTTGTTTGGCCAGTTAAAGGCAGGCACCCCGCTTTGCTGAATAAAACTGTCTGGCGTTGGCTTGAAAAAAATTTCACAGTGCATCCTTGCCTCTAAACTGGTTATTAAACAACCATCTAGTCGATCTACTGTAAACTACTGTAAATATAACCTGTTAACAAGTAGAAATTAAAGTTTACTGATCTCCTGCATAGTTTCTCCTTCAAGCTCCATGGTCTGAGAAAGTTGCCACCTCCATGCAAAACAACACTTTCCAGCTTAGGCTAAGGTACAGTAGCTGCTAAGTGGTGTCCATTACTCATGCCAATGACCTTCAATTGCATAGTAGGCCTGCCAGGATGTATGGATTCCACTGGTACATTATTATATTTATGGCTATGACAGGAATATCTTCATGTTTGTGATAAATTTATATATATAAACTAATAAAATAAACCCTAGAAGTAATAGTTGGTACTTGGTCTTAATTCTAAACAATCTCTCACGTGCATAGCAAGTGGGAAGAAGCTATACTGAGACAAACAACTAACAATGTTCTGTTAAAATTCAAGAAGGCAAGTGCTGATGAACAGCCTTATGCATATGGCTGTCAGCTATATAAAATCTGAAATGTTTAAACTCACAACAAAACTTCACTAAAGACTGTTTACAACTCTTTCCCAGCCAAAATGTGTCCCCGTAATGAGTAAAATTGATTAGTGGTAGACAGAAGAAAGTAAACCCAACTTAGCCCCAAAGAGTCAAACCCTGGTAGCCTGTATAGTAAGCTTACTAATGGTGGTATAAAGTTTTAAATCTTAATTCAAATCCTGAGGGTTGACACAAATCATATTAGTATACCATCCAACCAAATCTTTGATGCCAGCAAAGAAGTGGCTCTTGTTACTGGTTCATGTCTTGTGTCAGTCTTCATAGTGTCCAAGGAGAATCATTTTGTTCATGACTCCTGAAATGAATTACCTGATGTATTCAATAACTGATTGTAATAATATCACCATTCTTTTGACTTTCTATACACAGGTAATCCTTCCAAGTCATTGGCCAGGGCCAAAGGTGGACAGTTAAAGTCACAAAAATTTGGAAAATGGAATTCTCCAACAAATGGGCAACGGAATGCTTATCCCAACCAAAATAAACAAAAAGCTTATCAAAATCCTCAGAGAAAGGGGTATATAAATGACAGAAAGCCACAACCAAGGGGATTTAAGCAAACAGAAAGGTTTCAGCAGGTATTTAATGACTTGCAGTGTCTGGAGTTTGCTAATCTATACCACCAAAAAATAACAGCTTGTTGATTTAACAGCAAGTTTTTGCATGAGAAAAAGGCTCCAAAAAACAGAAAAAAAACACAAAAAAAACCCCAAAAAAAACAAATATTGTTCTAAATTATCAGAAGACAGGGCAGACAAACTCGTTCTTGGTGAATTCAGTATGCCATGACCTGTTGACTAATTTCTGCATGTTGCTATACTGTAGGGTCAACATCTTTATTGCTACAACGGGTTGTGACAGCAGGTGAAATATTCCTTATTTGCTTTGAAGTACACTAAAAATTTGTTGTGATAGAAGTATTTCATGTGCTTAAAATGTTCAAGTGGTCATGGTTTGAAAATAACAGTATCCTGTCATCCATTGTTTAGTAATTTTCATTGCATGGTTACTAAAGATCTGTTTTAGTAACTTGACATGGTTAGTAAAGATTCTGTTTGATATAATTTCAAACCAGAAAAAAATTGTATTTGAAAGGATGTTGTTAAATCTCAGTAAATGCTGATGTTCATTTTTTCCTGCTTTAAGATCAATTGCTTGTTGAACAATTAGAAAACACAAATTTAAATGTAAAAAGACTGTATAACAAGTAGTAAATTGGAGATCTGTCTACAGAGTCTGGGATAGTAAACTTTATAAACTGGTTATTAAAATTTCAGCCTACTAACCCTAGTGGTTAATTATCCCAAAAAATTTACTTTGAGCTTTGGAGATAGCCTTTATAAATCCTGAGATAAATTTCTTTGAACTTATATGTTGCTAAAGTGATAATATTATACAGTTGAACTTTGAGTAACTCCATGTCTTATGTGACTGCTGATTTTATACCTGGCAAGCTAACTTTATCATGATACTATTTTTTATCATGTTTTTTTAGTTATCTGTGGAAGATCATGAATTTGAACTTAATGATGACTTTCCTGTGACATCAAGAAAGAACCAGACCTCTTTAAATCACTTACTGAACTTCACGTTTGCTCCACGAGAGCAAACACAGCATGTCTCCACAACCAGGAAGAAGACTGTAGTTAAAGGGAATCCTTACAACAAGGAACAGTTTTTACAAGCAAAGTAAGATATTTTTAAACAGATGTCTAGCAAGTGAATATACATGTATCTTAATCTGTAGCCAGTCTTACATGTATATCATTCATCAAGTAGGGGTTTGAATTTTTACTTTTTAATTGGCAAATCTTTCTTACTGCCTTTATTATTTCTTAGCAAATTGGAAGTATTTTTTATCACATTATAACAGAAAAAAATCTTTTTTGTTTTCAAACTATACTTTGTTTCTGTCATGCTTACATTTTTATGCCATTTTGCCTGGAATTTTAACCTGTAACACTTGGGAAATATTCCAGGCATGTGTAGATGTGGTAGCATTGCTAGTTACTTCAGTTTACTTTTAGGAGGTCAACATTTGTACAAACTAGTACTCATACCTTTTGGGGCTTCATATCTTGCCATCTTTTTCTCAGGAAGTTGAACAAGACAGAATGCTGCTGATTGACACCAAATGATTAATCTTACTGTTCCTAATATTAAGCTGTGGTGCTTTTCATATTTATTTCAGCTGCCAGTTTGTAGTTCAAGATGGTGGGGATTATGCAGTAAATATTGTTGATCCAGATGTTATTGTTGATTGGGATTTGATTGAGCAAGTGGTAAGTGAGGTCTGGTGGTATTTTATGCCCAAATTAGTTTCCTGTATGCCTTGTAAGCATGGAAGAAAATGATCAACCATCAGTTGGTTCATTGGTTGTTGGTGTCAGCTGTATGATCAGCCTTTATGTCAACTCTGTGAAGGCCTGAGAAGGTCTGTTTGAATGGTTATCACTTTAACGTGATGAAATGCCAAGGTTCATAGTCATTCTTGAGTTATTTAAATAAGTTTCAAGCATTCATATTTGCAAGAGAAAATGTTAAGTAATTGCTACATGTATTAATGAAACCTCAAATAGAGTTTCTTGCATGCTTTCTCTGTAACACATGATGCCATACCTCACATCACAGGGTTATGAATCCAATGGTTTTTTCTTTTTCTGTAGCGGGTTCGGTGTAGAGAAATGCCATCATGTCCTATCTGCCTGTATCCTCCAACTGCAGGTACACAGCTTTGTATGCCTAAGGAAATGACATAAACTAACAAACCGAAATGTTGTAGCAGTGTATTTGTTTAAAAACAAAAATGTTTTAGTAGTGTAAATTGTTGTGGCAGTGTATACTGTATCTTCCAAATTACAGAGTGCATTCACTAAACATCATGTCAGTCTCCTTTGTAGGTTTACTGTAACAACAAATCTTTGTGTAACCCCTTTGTACTTGCTTACCAAAAATGCATTTGCAAACACAGCATCACTAACACTTAGAAACCAATGCCATGACTGACGTAACTGCTAAAAGGTTGAACTACAATATATTCATTCTCTTAAAACAGTTGCATTTCCTTTTGTCAGTTGTTTTTTCTTGTATTTATTTCACTGCCATGTGTTTTCAAGTGAGACAATGTAAAAAACTGATTTTGTTGGTTTTCCAGGGTTTGCCTTTATACAACTGTGCTGTATATGGCTTCAATTTTGTTTATCCTTTTTCAAAAAAAAATCTGTCAGAAATTGAAAACAGTGACTGCATCCTAGCCAACTGCTGGAAAGCATTCACTGGGGAGAGTTGCGAATGAAATCTTTCATGTGGTAAAGGGGCCATTCATTTGGTGGTAGTGTATAAGTGATCACTGTTAATAGTCAAAATGTTCAGCAAAGATTTAAGCCATTTTTAGAGTGTCCTTTGTTTTGTGACTGTATTTTATCAAAATACTGCATAACAACCAGAACTGAAAGGCAAAGATGCTCAACATTTTTAAATGTGACTTTTTTTGTGTGTTTTTTGTTAGCTCAAATGACTCGCTGTGGTCATATCTACTGCTGGTCATGCATTTTGCATTATCTCTCCTTGGTAAGTGTTTTGGCTGGATCTGTGGCAATTAATACAGTGTATTTGAAATTTTGAGAATATATTACAGTAGTTATAGGCTTGGTTTATATCTTGTTCACTCAGAAAAGTTTTCAGTCCTGTTGACATCTGTAACACCCACCAGCACCATACAAAATTGGTTGTTTATGATTGTTGTCACCCAACACACATCAAGGCATAATTTACTTGGCTGGTTATCTTTGTTCCATAAGGTGTTACATGTAGCTCTGGTTTCCTCCTGTAGTTACACTGGACCCATGGAGGGTAGCTCTTACTGGACCTCTAGGGAGAACAGCTTGGCTTGATTAACAGATTTTGTAATTTACATTAGTTTGAAAATGCTCAATTTTGTATTTTGTAAGAGTGAAAAGACATGGCGAAAATGTCCCATCTGTTATGAGTCAATTCATAAAAAGGACTTGAAAAGGTAGCAAAGTTTTATCTCCTAATTTTAACAATTATCATTGCACATTTGTTATCTTGAAATTCGTATACTTGTGTTTTGTACTGAGGGCTTCACAACAGCTTTGAACTGAGCTTATCTAATCACTCAAAGCTACAGTAGACACCAAAGTAAGTTGCTTGAACCATCTTTTGTGATAGAATAAAGCAAGAGCTTCTCAGCAAGAATCAATCTATCATTGTGTACTTGATAAATTAAGTACTGGATAGATTTTAATCGTTCTTTTACCCAACCATGCATAAAGAAAGCATTAACCCTTTTTTGTGCCAAGAATCAAATCAGAGAGGAATGTCACATAATCCACTTCTTTAGAAACTGTGTGCAAACCTTGGTTGTATGCTTGTCTGGTCATTTATTACATTTCCTTCTAGTGTTGTGGCTGTGTCTGAACACAAGCATTCTCAAGGGCAAGAGATCACCATGGTGTTAATGAAGAGAATGAAGGTATAGTACCAATAACCAAGCCATAAGTGAAATAAAATTGGGAGGAAAAAAGAGAAAAGAAAAGATAAGATTGAGATTTGGAGCATTAGCCTTTCATCATTGTGAAGCAAGAGCTTTCATGTAAATCCCTACCCCCTCTTTCTTTCATGGGGTGCATGCGGTTTGATTTTCTTAAACAGTTCACTACCATACAGGAAAATATTGCTCAAACCTTTTGTACAGAGGTTTAGTTAATATACGTAGCTGAGTAAGAACATATATTCTGGGCAGTACGCAAGAAGTAGAACAGGGGATGGCCAAGACTTCACTGGCGTAATTGTCAGTTACAGTAACGTAAAAAAGTTATTTATTTCAGGGATCAGTGTTTGCCTTGCCCAAATTCAAGTGGATTGAAAGAGAATCTGTACCTTCATTCTCATCAGGTGAGTCTTGTGGTACGTATAAACTTTTTGACGAATAGCGCGAGTTGATATGTGATTTCTCAGAAATAGGATGCATGAGTGAAGCAAACACGTGAGATTTCTGATAAAGGCTAAATAACCGTAGACAAAGCGTTCAAAAAGCACACCCCGGGATGCACATGTAGCAGCTTTTACCAGTCATTTGCATTTTACCGTGGAGAATATGACAGTATATATGTGTTTCTTGTGGTTCAACTTGTAACGGATTGAATTCCGATTAAATTTGAGTAAGTTTAAATTTTTTGAACTGTTGCTTTTTTTTTTTTTTATTTTTGTGCGAAGATGAGTTGGAGATGCAGTTCTCTAAGTTGCTTGTCGCTTCTCCTCAGGAGATTCTATCAAAGGTAAGAAAAATTAAATATTCAATTTCATTATGTAAAAAAGTAAGTAAAAAAATAATTTAACTGGGTGATACTTACTTATAGGTCATGTCAAAAGATAGATCTGAGTTGAAGTCCCTGCTTCTTGAAGTTGAGAAGGACAAGGTAATAGCTCTTGCTGGCAAGTTTGTAAGTTTGTTTCTTTGTTTATTCTTTGTTTCGTTTGTGTTGCTCCCATGTCTGCCTGTTTATCTATTTGTTTGTCTGTCCGTCTCTCTGTCTGGTTACCCACCATCATCCCTGCATACCTTGCTGTATGTCTGTCTGTTTAATCAAAATCATGTTTGTTCGCACTGATGGTTTTTTAGTCTGCGGAGGAACCATATGTTAAGTTAGCTGTTGATGAGTTCGAGGTGAGTTAAACAGACAAGCAGTATTTGTTACACTTAACATTGCACATGTACCAGATATAGACGGATATGGGGAAGATGCGGGGGGGAAGACCACTTGTACCCTTTGTGGCCGAAGAATGTCCCCCTTGCCCAGCAAATGCGCGGCCCCTTCTTCTCTTGGACAAAATACACGCCGCACAAAATGTATGTATGTATGTGTGTGTATGTATATATTGTTATCTTACGAATTTCATCCATCTTTCTCAAAAGAAAAGAGAAGAAAGACTCATGAAAATGTGCAATAAACAGTCAAGCGATAATGTTCCAAATCAAGGTAAGAAATTGTAGCGGCTGTTTTCAGTAAAAGTTCTCTTTTGAATTGGATTGACAAATCTAATTGCGAATCCGTGTTTCGCCTGTTTTGCCAGATTCCAAAGTTGAACTGGATGTGCAAAATCTGGCCTTAGAAAAATGTTTGCGTGAGGAATGCCTTTCTGCACCGGACCCCGTGCTTTGCTCTGGTGGTAAAAAAGTCAGAGAAATACCCACAGACAAAGAGTTTTCAATCCACGAAGCAGATTCCAACATTGAGCAAGAATCTGGGAAGGACGAATGCAGTAGGAGTTCGGTCTCGTCGGATGATTCAATTTCATCGCTAAACCCACATGGCAACTCCCAATTCTATTACTTTTACCAAGGTATGACATTAAGAGCCCTACTTGTTGTCAAATTTGAACTTGGCGTAAGTCTTGCATGAAATCTGGTCTCAACAAGAGTTTGTTTACTTTTTTACTATGTATTAATTTCTTTTACTTTTGCGTTTATTTACACCTGTCTTATCGTGACGTTCTCTGAACTTACGTCAAATATGACGAAGTAATCACGTTCCTCCATCTACAATTTTTCTAGATTATATGATTGTTTGTTGTCTTGTTTAGCTCAAGATGGTCAACATATTTTCCTCCATCCAGTTAATGCTCGCTGCTTGATAAAAGTACGTCCTCCATTTCATAACGATAAGTTGTCTCTCATATAAATTCATTCACTACAGTCTAGGTAGTAGTTTAACATGTCTTTTTTTTTTTCTTTTTCGTATTTATTGTCGACACTGAGTAATGATAGCTTACTTTAGCGTCGACAGTAATTACTCCCGTCATATGAAGTGTATGAGTGATGGCTGTGCTCCTTTGTGTAAATTCTTTGAAATAACTCTGTTGTTCTCAATGTATCAGGAGTACGGCCGACTGGAAAATTGTCCGGAGTTTATTAGTGGCAACATTGTTGAGATGGAATGTTATTCCCAGACTGAGGTGAGTAGACAAAAATTCGCCGATTATTTAACGTTCTGTCGTCAGGGTTTCGTATGTTTTCTAGCAATCAGTCAATCAAGTTTATTAACGTGTTAGTCCTTGTTAGCCAAAGGAAATTACCCTCTACTAATTGGGGATACCTATGATTTAATTTGGAAAAAAAAAACCCCTATTAACTAAGCATTAAATTATCTGACTTAAACAATTTTAAAAATTGGTAGGGCTCTTAATGTCATACCTTGGTAAAAGTAATAGAATTGGGAGTTGCCATGTGGGTTTAGCGATGAAATTGAATCATCCGACGAGACCGAACTCCTACTGCATTCGTCCTTCCCAGATTCTTGTTCAGTGTTGGAATCTACTTCGTGGATTGAAAACTCTTTGTGGGTATTTCTCTGACACTCCATAAAACCGTTCAAAATATATTTCCATTATGAGTTACAGGAAGTGCTGTTCGAACAATTATCTAATTCTGTATGGAAGGTTTCACGGTAATCGGCGCCATATTGGAAGTAGGTCTGATTAGTGTCAGTGACGTTACTCTGAAGTCTTGTTTGTTTGAAATTTTAGTGTATTAACATATTTATGATTTGATCATGATTACCATGATAAAAGCTCTAGCGCTGTTAGCAAGATGGCGCCAGCTACTTTTGTGTACCAAATACAAGTGCCAGCACGCTTAAATTATTCTCTTCTGTTTCTCCCCCGGTACGGGGCTTATTCAGTACGGCACGCTTATTATTTGTCAAGGAATTTTCTCCTCGGCACGATTAAATCATATCCGGCACGAACATCTTTTCCAAGGGCACGTCATACAAACAACATCCATACATGAAGGAATTTATTCACAACAACATTTCATTGTTATTTACTAACATATTTCATTTTATTATTGTCTTTCCTTTTCATAGGCGTCTTTATTGAATCATAGTCTGTATGTGAAATTAAATCCATGGTGCTGACAGTTTTAAGTGCTGGCACTACTATTAACAATTACTTAATGTAGCCGGCGGCACGGGTATTAAGACCGGCACGCTTATTAATCTTAGAGAAAATTTCCCACTGGCACATATAATCAAGGCGGCACTTGTATTTGGTACAAAAGAGTACCGTGAAACCGTCAATAGAAAGTAACCTTGTTGTGAATTAATGCTTGAAATGAGGTACATTTGATTACCGTAAATAAAGTACGTTTGCTAAAACGCAAAATATACCTACGTATTAAATGGACACTCCAGCTCGGTAAATATATTCTCGAAAAATATAGATCGTGAGTGATGATCAACAGAGTTTGGTTCTTTGGCTTCTAATCCGGCTATCCGAACATGAAGTGGTAATGGAATTGCACGCATTTTCCTCAATACCGTACATCTGAATTTTACAGTATACTTCAAAGAAAGTCTGCTTGAAGGAACCAATCTAGAAAATGGGTGAAACAGAGTTAGAAGGACGTATCATGTGGGAAAAGTCATTTAAAATACGAAATTAACACCCGGAAAAAACACGAGTAAACAAAGCGGCTGTGACGTATACTTTTTCTTCGTGGAAAGGAATTTCGAAAGAAATTTTTTCCACTTCGTGGAAAGGAAAACGTTTTTGCTAAAGAACTCGCTGTTCTGTAAGGACTGAGAGGGAAGGCTGACATTTTTTCACTTAATTTTCATAGGATTTGCGTCACCGCTTCCGTTACCTCAGGCATCTGCCTCTAACTTGTGAGTTTGCCATCTGTGAACTTGATTTACAACCTCCAGTTATCTCAAGAGACACTCTGAATTTCTTCAAAGGTTAGTCCTCGTGGAATCTTGATTTTCGTGCTGTTGATTTAATGCTGTCGTTATTTCTGTTATTCTTTCGAGGTTTCAACTTTGAAGTCAATTTTGTCATTATGATGGCTTGTCTGCTTCGGCTTTGACACTTCTTTCTCACTATTTAAGCCCGGTATAAGTATGATCGCTAGGATTCGTATAATCGCTGGAAAAAATAGTACAGTGATCGTTGCTATCGTATGGAAACCTCTCTCCAACGATCGCAGGGATAGACTTGGGTTGTATCTCGATCGCAAGGATCCTATGGAAACCGGTCATTGCATCGATCGCAGAACAGTTTTTCGCAGCGATCAAAGCAAGCATACCGAAACCAGGGTTTATCGTTCGGGCAGTTGTTGTAGTGATTGCTGTTGTGTGTTTTTTTTGTTTTTTCTGCCTTTCCTGCTTCTTTTGTTATTAGTACCAATTTTCTTTTTCCTGATACTTCTTTCATTCCTTTGTCTCACTTCTCTTTATCTTTTACTTTCATTCTTTTCGTTTTTATGCCGTTCTGCTGTTTTTGATCTCTTTCTACCTAAGAATAACGCTAATGATCTTCAACATTTAACCGCCAGATGACTTGCAGAAAAGACGTAAGCGCCGTCAGAAAAAAGCAAAAGAGGAAGCCAGACATGAAAGCAAGTGCAGCTCTGTACTTTCTACGTTCACTGGATTGAAGCAACCACGAACTAACAGTAAGTTTCCAAAAAACAGGTAAAACACGCTGCTGCTTACCCCAATTAAAAGAAGTTAGACTGTCTAGCAGACAGTCTAACAGCGGTCTTGCTGCAAGTCCAAGCCTCGCCACATAATGTGTTATAAAATAACACGCGTCTTACACACGCTTTGATTGGACGAGCCTCATTTTATCTCATGGTACAGAGACACGACTGACGTCATTTTCATTTTCTCTTCTAGTACAGAGACACGGCTGACATCATTTTCATTTTGTATTAGAGTACAGAGACATGGATGACGTCACGAAAACTCGAAAAAACCTTGGTTATTTTATAAAACAAATAGAAAATAGCTTTCGTGTCTTTGTACTGTGATAGAAACATGAATGACGCCATTTCAACCGGAAAAATACCACAAAACACTCGGCTACGTCTCATGTTTTCACTCGGCATTTTTCCGGTTGAAATGAAAACATTCTCGTTTCTATCACAGCACAGAGACATTCAAGCAATTTTTTATTTGTTAAATGGAAGGTGAAGAATTGTATCGTGTCCCAACATTTGAACCTTATACACGCGCACTGTGCTTCCTCAGTATCTGGAACATCCTGGCATTATAAGGCTGTCTTATTAGCGGGACATGGACGTTTAACTACCATTTATTCAGTACGCTTGAAATTAGGCACAGTTTGGTGCGATCCTGAGTAAGTGGGAGAGCCGGGGTGGGACATTTTTCTCGACGTTAACCAAAATTATCGCTGACCTGGGAGCAAACTGTAGTGATATTTAACCCGTTTGGCTGGGACGTCCCACTTAACCTGAATCGTATAAGCCGTTAAAAAGGTGCAGTTTAGCCTTCAGTGATGATTCTGAAACAAACGCATATATAAGCACACCGTATACATTAATATACATAACTAGTGTCCTCCAGATCACAGAGGTTAATTTTACATTTCAATGATTCCCAGAGAACGCTATAGGCATCGTCGCATTCATCAGTGACTTTAAGTGGTTTCCTTCTTCCATCATTGTAATTGTATCTTGTTAAGTGTTGATTGACTTCGTTGTGTACCCTTAGATCCCGAAACGCCTGACTTATCCAGCGAACAAGACTTTCCCCAACAAGCAGGAAGTAACCCTGGTATCTGGGTCGCCTCATCACCACCAGCATCCAGTCCATGGTCTAGTGCTGTCTCAGGTACATTCAACCTGTACTGCTTTTTCAGTTTATTACAAGTCATACGCGACATTTACCTTGATACCGTGATGAAGAGAAATTTCAACTGTAGAATATTGGGGTTAATATTATTGTGGGAAGTGTAGAATATTGGACTGAAAGCTTTAGTACTACCGGAACTTTCGTTGCAAATCTAGTTCTACTCTCCATTCACTAAACCGCGAAAGCCATTTTTGGAAGCCTGGTCGCGATTTCAGTGTAAGTTTCTCGGCAGTTCTGACATGTTTGAATATCATCCATGTTTTTGAGACTTCCTGAAGAAGTCACTCGAAGGCCTGTACACAGCTTCAGTTCATGAAACAGAACATCATTACATTTCATTGGTATCACCATAATTATGTTCTAGTTCCCAGGACTCCCATTCCTATGAAACCGATGATGTTTTTGTCAACCTTATAACATCATGAGATACCTATTATATATATATATATATATATATATATATATATATATAATATATTGATTATACATTTCAGAGGTATCAGAAATATCTCTGAAACGAAGTGACATGTTAAGGAACTTCAAACGCTGTTCTCGATCATTTTAACTGATTATTCCGGTTCCATTCTCATTGTATGAGCTCGCTAACCTTCGTCTATTATAATATGATCAACGTTCGGACTCCCTGATCCTGTCTAACAAGTATCACTATTCACGGCTTGTCTATTTAGATGAAGAGAGATCTGTGCCTGGTCCATCTTTTGCCAAGGTAGTGCAATTTGTACAGCTTACACTAAATTATAAACCTAGTTGCGCGTTCAGATTGTTCATTTGTTTGTTTTTCTTGCTCTTTTCCCCTAGGCCTTGTCGACAGGCAAGCGTTCTAACCCTCAACTAAGTCGCGAAGTGAGAAGACAGTCTGAAGGTCAGTGAAGAAAATGTGCTCTTAAAGAGGTCTACGTTACAATCACAAAATATGAAAAATAGACTCTACATTCGCCTCGATTATTTCAGTGACTAAGAAAGCGTGGACGCCTGTGGCAGCCATAACTGCTGAACTTTTTGGTGAAGGGAAAAATGTATGACGAAAATGTTCACTTGTAGTGTAATTACACCAGAAGCCGAGTTCCCATATCCAATTTTGATTTGCTTTCCTAAATCACCTTTTATGACCCTTGATGGTGTTCCGAACCAGGTACAATGTCGATCACCATTGTTATACTGACCACAGATGAATTAATACGCATGTGTAACAATCAAACTAACCCACGTTTGTAACCGGCGTTCACCATCTCAGTCTCTGTAGGTCAAAGATTTGAGCCCGTTTCACTGGCTATGAAGAGTTATCCAATTAACGGGTTCGATCTACGTTCGGTTTAACTGACAACCTGTCACTCCCTCGCTTTTTTCTTTACTCCACACTTCCTCTCACACGCCTATCATGTTAACATCACCTTTGTAATACAATCTAAATATATCGTTCATGTAACATAACAATTCATTCTCTGATGATGTTGCACGTTGCAACGAAACGTTAGATTCAACAAAACTTCACTATACCTATATTTCGTGTGTTTTGCTGGGCTATTTTATTTCTACTTCGCCTAAGACTTCCGCCTGGTTCATCAATCGCCCAGGTTTACGAGTGTTCAAACGTCTCCTGAAGCCTAGTGTAGTTACTGCTGTTTCGATCTGTCTGCAGTAGCCGCTGAATCTGTCTGTCTGTCTGTCTGTCTGTCTATCTGTCCATTAATGTTTGAAAATTGAACTGCAGATTCCCGTAGTGATGGAGAGAAATGTTTAGAGGATTGTGTGGAGGATGACTACGAAGCTGTGCCATCATTTCAATCCGCCTTCACAGACGCACTCATGGTTGCCGACTGGAACTTGAACGTCGAAGGTGTCCGCCAAGGTATGTCGGCAAAAAAAAAACATTTCTCAACCTTACAATTTAACACAACGGGATAATGTACCAAACGTTTTGTACTTGAAACGGAATAATGTCTGCCCAAGTCTCCATTCCACCATGGCAAACATTGAAGTTAGAAATGAACCTCGAACCAAATTTCGGTGAATCCACTGCGGCTCCCTTCTCGGAAATTGTCCGGAATTTCCAACACCCCCAAATTTGAATGGTGTAAATCAAAGCGATTTTCCGTTATAAAATCAGACTTTCCTTCTTGAATACGAAGTACAGTAGAACCCCTCTAATTCGCGACCCCTTCATTCGCGAAAGGCCTTAATTCGCGATAGGGTCTTGGACCCCTTTCTACTCTTTCTTTTGTATCAATTTGCATGTAAATGATCATTATTTATTGATTTGTTGTAAATAAAGTTCATGTTTTGCAAAAAATGAGTTGTTCTTTGAAAAAAATAGTTGGAAACATGTGATCGGTCGGCACTATATTCTGACCATAACATCCAATATGGCGTCGTACACGACGTGAGGTAGGAAGGTTGTGAATTAAAATTCATGTGTGTTTGGCCATTATATGACCATTTTATGTCTTGATGTGTTGAAATTTGGTTTTCAGACTAATTCGCGACCCGGATAATTCGCGGACCGGGTCCTTGGACCCCGATGTCCGCGAATTAAAGGAGTTCTACTGTAACTTTAAATCCTTGCCAGATAGTACGCTCTGAAGTGCAGAAAAAAAATCAATTGCCCAGCTACCCAGTCAATGCGTGCCGCTGTTCCTTCGAGTGTATGAAACTAAGTTGAAGCTGTCAGATTTGACCGTCTTACTATTTGCTGCGGTACAAACCGATTACCCTTAATTCATACAACACATAAATATAAAGACGATCCATCGTCTGAGTCGCCCATTGTTCTTCACTTGATGTTTTCTGATGAGCATGAATATAACTTCACTTGTAGTCGAGACATATCTTCGACCACGATAGCAAGTCGAAGTTCACCTGAATAGTGAATCTGGAATCTCTGGAGGATATTTTTTCTCCTGAAAACTTGGCGAGAATATCTAGCGAGTGAAAATGACAGCATGCTCAATGTCGCCTGTCGTCATTCTCTTTTCTTTCGTCTTGATAGCTCGAACTCTATCAGAAATTTTTGTTAATTTTCTTAGATGACAAGACTGTAGGCGGTAAAGGCAAGAAGAAAGCTAAACGAAAGAGCAATGAAAGGAGACTGTTGTTCAGTACTGGAAGTGCTATGAAGTTGTAGTAAATATTGTTTTGAAAATATAGAATGCTTTAAAATACGTATTTTCAAGTTACGGTCCGGTGATTACCTGTCTTTACTTTGATGATCGCTCTATTGTTTCCTTTTGAATTTTCCCTGAGAAGATAAGTTCTTTAGAGTTGTCTGGTTGACAAATTTAACCTGACTTTCGAGTTGGGTGATGATAGATCCGAGTTAATTTTACCATTTTTTTAAAAAAACGGGGTCAGACGTGGGTTTACCTTCGCCGGGAGGTGCTTTAATCCTAACACCAATCCTTTTCCGAGTTCCCCCCCTAGAAAGATGACGTTCATTTATTTAAGCATATTTTCAGAACTGATGCTATTCATGTTTTCGGGGGTGAGACTATTAACCGCGTAGGTCGACTTTTATATGAGCAATCCAACCGCTGAGGAGGTTAGACTGGTCTCCGGAATAGATTGACTCGTGCACCAACACAGCAACGTGATTCCTGATTTATGTATTTCACAGGGTTCTTTCTTATGGCAAAATTCAAATTGGCCTTGCTCGTGCTAATAGCCGGATATCATCGTGGAGAAAACTGACTCACATGGACGTTTTCAGACGAAAGTGCAAGAAATTGCGTTAACGAAGACATGAAATGAGTCTACTGCCAAGAAATTCGGTTAAGTCACTTGACAAACAGCAGGAGAGCAATTAGTGGTAACAGACCAATGTCATGCCTTTGTTAAAATTTTTATTCAGAGTAGTAGTAATATTTTTTTTCGTCCTAAAGTGTCCGTAAGTACCAGTTTAGCGCGGTTAGAAATTCGACAATACCCATTGCAAGTGAACGCCCCTATTGCTTTCGCCGTGTTTTCCCAGGAGTAGCAGAACTACTTCTAATGGTTTCCCTAATAGTAAAAATACCACGACATAATTGGACGTCCCTAGAGCCATATCCCTCATGTCCTTCTATCAATCCTGTCTTTAATAACTAGTCGACTAACCAGGCTACGCTAAAATTTGTGTACATGAATCAAATATTTCATCTAGTATACATATGTTGTGTCACAGATTGTTTTTCTAGACGCGATTCTGCCTCCTCCGTTTTCACCGAAACACATTAAGTCAGAGTTCTTTTCTTAAAGTTGTTAGGTAAAGATAAATACATTCAGTTTAGTTCCTCAGGTTGACTTCATTCCTCGTCTCGTAGATCCTTCCCAGGCAATTTCTCGTCCCGGTAATCTTTGACAAACTGTTCTACCATTTCTTTTGTGAATTCTTGTGTGTCAGCTTTGAAAATTTTTGCAGAGGAGATATCCAGTATAAACAGAGTCTTTTCCTTGGGATCTACACGGCAGAAATCGCAAAGAGAGCGCACAGTGTCGTTCCCGGCTGGGTTCGCAACCAGGAAGTTAAGATCCGGACTTCTCCCTTCTTCCTTGGCCCGTGACAGGCTTTCTTTACCAAGTGGTTTCAAGATGTCTTTCATTTTTTCAAAGCTCTCTTCATCTACACGAAAAATAACACTTTATGAGACTTCGGAAGAACTAGTTGCCAAAGAGGTCTTTCATTTTGCAGCAGTGAATGGGCTTGATTTTGCATAATGCTGTTTCTACGACGACTGTTAAGAGTTCTAAGACTATTTCGCGACCAGTATTTAAAGCAGCCGAAGTGTTAATTTCTTATGTCGTGAGGTTACACGACACTACATTTTCCTGCTTTATCTGTTTACAAGTTATATTCCTTTCCACAACAATGGTGAAAACAGAAACGTGCCATGATTCCGGTGGAAATTAAAACAAGTTTTCCCTGGTTTTAAGTGACAGCGTCCATGAATCAATGCACTATTCACAGGACTGATCCCAGTAACGATGCAAAACCGCTCGTTGCATGGGTGCCTTGACAGGTCTAAGCTGCTTACCTTCACCAGGAATATATACCAAACACGGGTCTTCGTTGATTTTGGCACCAGAGACTGCGTCGAGTTCTTCTACAGGTTTAGGGGTCCACGGAAATTTCTAAAAACGAACTAACATGTTGAAAGTGCTTGCTGCTAGCGAAATGTCACACCACGAACCAGAACTCATTCTTTAGATTTCGTGCCATTTTAAAGGCGTATACCTTGTGCACTTTTCATCAGGTGGTTTGACGAGTTCTATATATGCCTGTCTGTATCAGGATCTCGTATCTTTAGGGCAATAAATTTGTGTAACGATTAAAAAAACTTACTTGCCCTTCCTTATCGCCACTTATAACGGCTCTTCCATTGGAATTAATCACTTCTCCATTCTCATCCACAATGACCAGTGTAGGAATCCCTTGTTAGAAGAGGAATAAATGTTATGCATAGAAGTTCATTTTATTCTAGATTTAGCCCAGAGAACAAGCCTCTGGCTCTTAGCTGCTTAGTGCTGATGAACTTAATTCGTTCTTGTTGAGAGGTCACCCTTCGACTAGTAAAATCGTCTGGGGTTAGCCAGAGTAAAATAACAGGAGGCCTGTCTCGACAGAAAGGAGTTGCTTATGTATTTGTAGACAAGTAAACGCATGCAATGGAAAAACTGACGTAAAAACAACTTTATGAGTCAGTTTCTGATGAACGTTTTCTCCCTAGAATAGACAGGTTTCCTTGGGGGTTGTTTTAAAAACTTGCCTCTTACAGAAGCTTAATGAACTGCGCCATCATCTCCTGGAGGAAATCTATCTTCCGAGAGGAAGATTCGTGACTGAAATCTGGTTTACATCGCTCTATCCTCGAATTCAAAGCAATCGAATTTGTTTGTAGAGAGTAAAATCGTCCGAGACTTTGTTCTTAGCAGACGGAAATAACGTCTGAAATGCGTCTTCGATTTAGGTAACGCCGATGTAACCCGGCACATCTAATACATAACGTTTGAGTGACGATAGTTTTACATTGGGTTGTGTTTAACCGAACAATGAAACTGGTCTGAATTAAAATTCCTTATATGAACCAGTCTTAACCAAAAAATTTTAATACTAATAATATACGTGAAAAAATATCTCGGTTCTTATTGGTTAAGAGCAGCGCAATTTTAAGGTAACACTGTCAAAAAAGAAGGTAATAGAGTAATTTGCACTGAATTAGCTTTTTAGGCACTGTATAACTCTTCTCGTATATGTTATTAATTGGTAATAGCATGGTTTCTTGTGCAATCTGGAAAAACACGCACTCGTGAGCTTTTAAAAACCTCAAATAGCACTCGTCCTTCGGACTCATTGCAATTTTCAGGTGCGGATCTAGGATTTTGCAGAAGGGGGGGTCGGCTGGCCAGGTCTGGCTTCAGGTTTTTGAGAAGGGGTGGTTAACCAGACCATTGGTTATTCTAGATTTTTAAGGGGGTGGTTCCTCTATCACTTAAATGGGGTGTGCAATTAAAGAAAGAATATGCAAATAAAGTTTATTATGTAAACATAGGGACAATGGCGAGAACCCCTTAGATTGTTTGGTGGCTCAAAAGGGGGCCTGTGTTAAACCCCCTAAACCCACTCCCTGAATCCGCCACTGCTTTGATCGTCTGAAAAACCCACTCACGCGTTTTTGTTTTGTTTTTTTTTTTTGTTTTGTTTTGGGTTTTTTTTTTGTTTTGTTTTGGGTTTTTTTTTTGTTTTGTTTTGTTTTTTTTTGTTTGTTTTTTTCAAATTGCACTCGAAACCATGTTATTACTTACACAAATCAAAGTCATTTGAACCAAATTGGACGATTGTACTACGTGTTAACCAAGCCTGATTAGTATTAAGGACGGTGCGTGTTTCAACACACCGTCCACTCGTTTCAAGGTCGGGGATTACAAGAAGATTGAACCATTCACTTACCATCGACGTCATAAAACTCGTTGAGTTCGTCCTTAACTTCAGAGCCATACGGTAGAGCCAGAAATGGCATCATCTGAAAATATTCTTTAAATTCGGGCTCGTCCTGATCGGAACTCACAAAAATCACTTCAAACTTCTTCTCGTCTTTATTCACTAAATCATACGCCTTACAAAGTGTAGGAGTGAAAGCCTGACATGGTGGACACTAGAAGAAATTACAGATATAGTGTCAAACTTGGTGGATCAGAGGTGGTCCGAGGTTATACGATATGAGACAAGCCCGATACGGTTTTTATTCCGAACTGGTTATTCTTGGTGAGAGAATCTCTCAAAATTTTGTCCAAATATTCCTTTAATCTAGCTTTACAGTAATGATTATTTTTTTATTTGGTTTGATAATCGGGTCCTACTATTTGATAGTCAGGACCATTGAACTCTAAAAAGACTGGAACGCTACCTCGTAGTACCAGGCTTCACGATTGAATGAAACCGACATGGGGGCAGCCATGTAGGTCAAAAACACGCGTGGGAAAAAGTTGTATGGAACTTTTACTTTTCATTGACAGTTAATTCTGACAAATATGCAGTCCTACCGACATTTTCCTCTACTTACTATGGATAAAAAAGAAAACTGTCAAAAAATCCGAAAGTTGGGTGCTGTTTTTCACAATAGGTTGCGTGTTTTATTGCGTAAGGGACTGGGATGGACCTACATGTCAGCCTCCATGATGGCTTCAAAATACAGTTTGCAGGTATCGTTCCAGTCTTTTTAGAGTTCAACGGTCAAGACACTCATGGCGGACCGCGGGCGCGAGTATTCTCAGGTACTATCCCGCCAGCCTTCGGGGGAAGCTATTCAAATGAGCGCGCGGAATTACGTATAACGGAACCTTTGACCTTTCACATGTACAGCTTGAAGAAGTATACTAACTCAAGACATTAGAAGTATCTTGCTTCGTTCGCTAATATTAACAATGTTAAAAGTTGAAGTCGTTTTTCCCACAAAACGCTTCTTTACGCTCATGGGGTTGCTGGGCAAAATTTCCTTCTCGAATCTCTGGATGTGTTATTCAAACAGTTATGGGAGACAACAGCGAAGGCTCCTGACGCTTTAGGTTTCATATCAACACCTGCGGAAGAGCTGGCTGAAGGTATGAGCTTAAGTTCATTATATAAATTAAACATTACCCAGTTTCCAAGATTCAGGTTTGCACGCGTTTGCGTGTTTATAGCGAAGCCTATAAGTCTTACGTATCCATCCCGTGCTGAACCGAATGAATAAAGTGGATCAGTTTCTATTTAAACGGAAGTGGTTTGGATATCGAACAAATTGAAGTTGACATTTGCCTTAGCAGACCTCAGGGTTTTCGTCAAATCATTTTGAGCGAGTTTTTTTAGTTACGGATAAATGTTTTTGAAGGTCATTTTGATTGTTTACTCTATGCTTCGCAACAATGCATCAAAAATTGAAGATTTAACTGTCTTAAAACAAGTTTAAAAAAAGTGAGATTATTTAGGAAAATCAAATTCTGTTTGAAATAAGTCGGTTGAACCAAAAACTAAGATTGTATTTGGTGTATCTTCATTTCAGCATTAAAGGTAAGATACTTATTGGAACTTCAAACATAAATCATCATGTTTTGCAAGTTGCCTTATAAAAATGATAATTATAATGATTATTCTGTTGTTGTAAATATGTCATAATCTTCAAAATTTACCCAAATATTGGACAATGGTAACATACAAAGGTGTGACAGATTTAGGTACGCTTTGTATTGCTTGGGGAAAATGGAAAAATCAATCTGGGATGAAATTCTTAAGGTTTTGAAAATTGGATATTTTGGCTTTAAAGATTCCTTGGTGACTTTTTGCCCAGCCATAACATTGAAGTTAAAGAAAACTAACATTGTTGACCTTTTTTCCTGAAAGAGATGTAGTCTACAATGGTCATACTGATAGCATGTACAAATCCATCAATAGGTTGAAACAAGTCAGGTGAATAATCTGATATTATGAACTGAAACTATTTTGTATGAAATATTTTAATTCAATATCATGTATGAGTGTGCTTGGGCCACTATGTTAGAGCAATGCTGTTACAATGCACATGCCTTTTTCTAAATTCTGCTTGCTCACGTGCAGCCTCACATTAAGTGTACACCTCTCATGCCCTAAGGTTCTCTAAATCCTAAACATGTACTACACATTAAATGTTAATGAGCACCATAATGATAATTATTGCAAACACATATGTGCATTGAGGCCAGTCAGATATCACTTTCAAATTAACCAATGATATTCTGTAGGTATTATGCTTGTTTCATTTTTTTTTCTAATGATATTCCTGTGGGTCTTAGTTCAGCTATTTTTGTCTTTAATGCCTGCCACTGCTGCCTTGGCACTAGAAGCAAGCTAAAGAACCCAGTTTTGAGATTCAGGAGAACATTATACCCATGTGTGATTGGCAGGGAGAAAATGTGGTACCTCAGGCCTCATTCAAATCCTTAAAAAGGTCCTTTTTTAAATTGTTGTATATTAAAGACTTTGACCAGTCCTAAACTCCCCAGATTTCCTGTTCCACACAGTTCAAGCTTTTTCTTCCATGTTGTTCACAAATATAGCTTTAATCATTTCAAGTGGAAATTGCAGAAGCAGTCATAAATTGTCTGTATGTTGTCAGACCTTATGAAGTTTTAATCAGGTCTTAAATGCATTTGCCTAAAACAGCTGAAATCCCACACCACCTGTTTTACAGGAGGTAAAACATCTCCATTATTCATGTGCAGCTCATTTGCATTTAATGTGTGACTCATGGAAGTTGTTTCTTTGAAAATTAAGAAAAATTTCAACTCAGTTGACAATATTTTGATTTATCCTTAGTAACATGTGGAGTAACTTTGGCAACAAGTTTTGATACGGCAAACATTTCATGATAATTAAAATTTTTATCTAACGTAGTAAATGCACATGGAAGAATCAAGCCTGTCTTGTATATCTTAGTCTTGTCTATTGATTTTCTAGGTGGAAAATGTAATCGTAAAATAAAGATTAATGCCCAGCTGAGGATTTTTAGATGCAAACCCACGATTAAGAACAACTTGAGAACATTTTAAAACATATTTACTAACCTTTCATTGCCAATGAAGATATTGAAGATGAAGATGTTGCATATCAGCAACAAAACATTAGTAAATATGTTTTAAAATGTTCTCAAGTTGTCCTTACTCATGGGTTTGCATTTAAAAATCCTTGGCTGGGCAGTAATCTTTATTTTATGATTACATCTTAGTCTGCTAAAGATTAAATTTATAGACAGTGGTATGGCAATGTGAGTGCCTGGGGAGGCTGCACCCCCCCCCCCCCTTTGGACTGACAAAGTTATTACCTAAAATATTAGACCATACATCTTAGATTGCCAAAAAATAAGTATCTGGAGGCCTAAAATTCAAAATTTAACCAGTAAGTTTTTATTCTTTGAAGTTATGCTTTGAGTTCCCAGGAGCCACCCCCCCCTCAAAAAAAATGTTGGTCTGGCCACTCTGTTTATGGGCCATGGATGTTTGATAACTTTGCTGAGCGCTGTGCTATTTAACAAAGTTAAACGTGTTAGGATTATTAGCTATCACCCATAGTGTCCTGGTCAGACTAGACTGATGTCAATATCTAAGGTTCATTTATTGCTGGAAGCACTCATAAAGTTGGAGGCAGGTCTCTGAAAATATTCAACTCTGTGGACTTACCCAATGAGCTGAGAAATAGATACCGAGAACTTTCCCTTTAATGTCATTTTCAAAGGTCTTCTTCTCTTCACTTTTGTTAATGTAGTCACCTCTCTTGAGGATCTCGTGCAGTGTCTTTGCTCCCCAAGGGAAATTTTTGCCTTCTGGGTCAGCTCCAACGACGGCACGCCCATTTTTGTTTAGAATCTTTCCACTCTCTCCGTCAAGGAAAATCAATGTTGGGATCCCACTGACCTTGAAATATCTTGATAGCTTTGCCTACGTTCGGTACAACAGAATCCTTCATTATCAAGTGAAAGGTTTTCTTATTATGGAAGTGTGGGTTTAATGTTAAAGTCGGAGGCATGTTGCAGGTATTACACCTGGTTCAAACCAGCGACGGAAGCGCAAGGAAAATTGACGAAACAAAATATGAGACAAAGCACGTATTACGAAAACCACACGAAATAAACCTAAACACAAATGCAAGTATAAGAGCGAAACAAAGAGAAATTGAAGGTACTTTTGTGATGCATACCAGTGACGCAAGCGTAAGCAAAATTGATCAAAGAAAAGCTAAGACAAATCAGGAATTACTGCGAGGCAACGCAAGCGCATTAAAGCCTGGTTCACACTTGCAGTCTTGAACATGAGCATAAGGACAAAACAAAAGGCAAAACAAAGGAATGAAGTCAAGCTTTGCGACACAACGATCGTCATAATCATAAGCGCTAGCTTAAGGTCATAGTCCAAGCATAAGCCAAGAACCGAACAAAAGACGAAACAAAGAAAAATTCTTGTTGTTTTATCGTCGCAAGTCCCAGAGGAGATGTCATGCTTTGTTTTCGTATTGATCTTGTCCTTATGCTTAAGCCTGTTCCTCATATAATAGCAAAAATCGTGCAACAGTCGCACGATGCAAGGTTTTTTAGTCGTGCAATTATCGTACGATTATAAGAACATACCAATTGCAGTTACCTTGCTGATCGTGGTAGTCATGGAAGTAGGCTCGAAGTCTACTTTCAATTCTGGTTCTCGTATCCTAACGATTGTGCAACTATCGCATGATCTTCACTAGCGGATCCAGACTTGGCTGGAAGGGGGGGGGGCAGTAAAATTTCCTTTTCTGCTCTGAGCGTCTCCAGAGAAATCACATTTAGTTGTTTGAGATTGTTTTTAGTGACCTCTGAGATATTCATACGTGAATTTATAGTACTTACCAGAACGTGCAACTATAAAACCTTTTAACTTGAGTTTTATAAACTACGGGGGAAATTAACACTTGTCGCTGTTTTCTTTTCCTACTTCTTCAGTTAGTAAGTGAATTTTATCATAAATTACACTTGTTATTATCTCACTGAAAGGGGAGGCCCGAGCCCTTTGGGCCCCACCCTGGATCCGCCACTGGTCTTTCCGATTTCATGAGAACCAGGCTTAAGCGAAAAGCACACGAAATAAACACGAGTATAAGTATAAGAGGAAGACAAAATAGAAAGTAAACGTTTTTTGTTTTGTTTTTGTGGTTGCGTTCTTTATGCCCCGGTTCAATCGTAAATTTTCCTTGAGCATGCTCTTACGTGTGCGTCATCGGTGTGAATTAGGCTCAAATCTCCCCTTGCACCATGAAACTTTTGGCCGAGGCTAACTTGTTCGCATCTCGACAGTGGTAGAACTACGCACACAATCTGACATGACATCATTTAATTTACGGTAAATGATAGCTGACCTTGCAGTCATTTAGTTACCAGTAGCTTGAGTTTTCTTTTGTGGTTTAGTGATTTATGTTTCTGATGTGGACTCCGGTTTAGACGCTGCGGGGCTTGATTTTTCATCCCATGTTCTTTCCTTCTTCATTATTTGCTTTCATTGTTATCATTACATGGGGTTTTTGTAAGGTGGTAACACTTTGTCAATTTGACAAAAAGACCTCAAGTCGTGCGTCGTAAAACTGTCATAACCTACGTATTGTTGAAATACGTCCTGTAAATTTTGGTACAATGGCCCCGTGCCCTTGCATGCACTGATGAGAGGAGTCCCGCTCCACATTTAAATTTAAAAAGAACCACCTCCTTGATAAGATCTGGTTAATAAATATTGAATCTCATTTTAATCGAGCAAAAAATTGATTTGCTTACCACGCTCTTCAAAAACTAATCATACAATAAAAAAACACATAAAGCCAATTTACATAATTTTTGCTTGCGAATTTCCCAAAGTAACTCTGAGTTATTTGTAACAAAATCGTTTTCGAATTTATCGCAAGACAAATGATATTCCAAAAACAAGGAACTGAATAGATTGTTGCAAATTCAGCGAGCTGTTGTTTTCATTCACGGAATTATTTATTTAAGAATTAGCAGAATGAAACTTTGGCTCTCCCCTCAAAGCACTTTGTCAATAAGGGCGTAAATTTACTGGTATATAATCGACAGCTGACAACCTCGTAAGGTTAGCTGTCGCACACAAATATATATATATATATATATATATATATATATATATATATATATATATATGTATATATATATATGCACGATCGTGCTTAGAATACTAAAAATTTGTCGCCTTGCATCAGTTGTCACTAGTTTTAAATTACGCGTATTGTTTACATTAATAATACCTTCTTCTTGCGAAGAGCAAATGGCAAAGCCCACCAAGGCATTTCGTTCAGGTATTCCTTAAAGCTGTCTTCTTCTCCATCAGAACTCACGAAAATTATCTCGAAGTTCTCGCCATTTTTGCTGTCCTTGACCTTCTCGTAAAACTGGGCAAGTTTTGGTGTAAAATTTCGACAAGGCGGGCACCAGTGAGCTGAAAAATAAACCCCAACTACTTTATCTTTGCCAAGAATGCTAGTCAGTTCTTTAGAGCTTTCATCCTTGTTCACAAGCTTATCTCCAAAGAATTGAAAGACATGAGACATCTTGGTGGCGTGGTGGCAATGAAAAACGTTGGCGATGATTCGATCGACTTCGCTACGCGAACATCTACCAGGAAAGCGATTATGATCAAGATTATGCTGATGCATGTGTTTAAAACGTTTCGAAACCGGAAAAAAGGAAAGTTCCGATTTCCGGCCGTAGGAATGCCGCATTCCTGGGGCCGAGAGAGAGGTTGCATAATACTGGCTTTCGATCTTCTCGAGGCATGGGAAGACAAACAAAGTTTTAGGGACAATACCACCGTGAGAATAAACCCCCTGATACTCCTATTCAACACGACACGTCCGGAGGGCATGAGAGGTCCGACGTCAACAGACCAGGTAATTTGTGAAAATTCTTTGAGCCCACTCACAATTTGATATTGTTTACCAGTGAACCTGTTGCTTTGGTTTCGTTTATTTTGGTTGAACTATCTAGTTCAGACTTCACAGCTTGAAACCTTTTTGTGCACACGCAATATTTAAAGAAAATTCCAATTTTTCCCAACAGCGTGATCAGAATTTGTCCACAAAATTTTTCACTAATCGTGGATTAAGCTGATCACCCTTTGGACAACCTGGCTCTTGCTAGGAACAGCCCGAATAATACGAAAAGTATTAGAAAATGGTTAAATAGATGGTGAAAGCTTACTACCTTAAGCTACGGGATGTAGCCTGATAGCGAGTTACCAACCGGTTAAGAACTAGACCGTGAGAAAACGATAATAATAATAATAATTGTCTTTATTTCATCACAGGACAAAAGTACATTTCCTATGTTACAATGTTCAAATTTTTTGACCAAGAAATAAACTAGAATGATACTAAAAAGCTAAATTATATTTAAGAAATTAATCTGCTTATACAGTATATGAATTCTTAAAACGTTCAGTATTGAGTTTAGATCTAGCACTACTAAAAATATTCATTATTAATAAGTATTCTGCTCCTGGGATTCCACTAAAATATAACAAGCAAATCTGTAGATCATTTTTGTGTAAAATGCATTTTTCAAATATATATATATATATATATATATGTCTTTAAATATATATATATATATATATATATATATATGTATATGTATATGTATATGTCTTTAAAATGTATTCTCGTGTTTTTGAAATTTATAACTGATATATACATATATATGTATATATATATGTATATATATATATATACACACACACATGTATATATCAGTTATAAATTTCAAAAACACGAGAATACATTTTAAAGACATGTTTTTTAACTTTATAACTGTCCTTTTGCTAACAAGAAGTTTTGGAAATATATGTATCAAGAAGAAGTACAAGTGGATTTGCTTTTGTTACGATCGCCACCCACAAGGTGTCACTGGGGATACGCCTAGAACCAGCTAATTTACTGTCGTTAAAGCGTTTGATAGAATTGCGAACTTTCGTCCCCCGAAATTACAATTTTAATGCTCCTCGCCTTAGAACTGGCCGACTGAAAAAGATTCTGCGACTTTCGATGAAAATATCGTATCGGTTCGAGTTCGTACCGACCAAACTCACACGTGTCGCTCAATCTTTTTTTTATTTTTATTTTTTTTATGATAATCTGACACTGCCGAAGTTAACTGAAAAATGTTTACTCGAGCAAGATTTGAACTCCCTCCTTCGGGATACCAGTCCGCCACTTTACCTGTTGAGCTATCAAGTCCACAGATAAGCGCTAAGTTGTCGCGAGAATATTTCGTGCAGTTAAGTTGGATGAAAACTCGCCTCCAATCCTTATGGACTCGATAGCTCAACAGGTAGAGTGGCGGACCGGTATCCCGAAGGGGCGAGTTCAAATCCCGCTCGAGTCAACATTTTTCAATTGACTTCGGCAGTGTCAGATTATCATGAAAAAAATTCTGTTTATGTATATCTCTGAGGATGATTCTGAAATTCAATAAGTCGGACAGGTCAGAGATGATTATTCGAATTCGATGTAAACCAAAATAAGGATTTCCGCGAAGACAGGACTGATATCATAAAGGTGTCATCAGTGTCATGTAGATAACGTCTCTAGGTATAGCCCATATTGACTGATATTTGTGGTTTCTACTTGTTGCTGTCTAATTCAATCGTGCATTCCGACCACGCTTTTACTTTCGACCCAGCCCAATTCAACGCCTACATTTACTGTACAGCATAACCGGATGTACGAAATAACGAAATAACAAACATCCTACAGACACTTCGATTCCGATGAGCCTCGTTCCATCTCAAAGAACAGAGACACAGTTGACGTCATTTAATTGAAGTACGAATTACAGAGACTTCAAATTCGAAAAAAACCATGGTTATTTTTATAAAATCAGACAAGAAAATCGCTTCTGTATCTCTGCACTGTCACATGAACATAAATTTTGTCATTTAAAGTCAAAACCCCTTGAAAACACGTTTTCATTTCCCCCTTTAAAAATCTAGCCATTCCAGGGGCCACCCAACTGATGGAGTATTATCAAATTAGACAATTCCACAAACTTGCGTATGTGCAAGATGACCTTTTTGAGGGTTGGAGACCCGCCACGTCAAATCTGTACTCGATTTGTTGTAGCCTCGAAATTCAAGAAGGTTCTATTAAGGTGTCCCGTTGGAAATGTTCTAGTTACCTTATACTGGTTAGACGGCATTAATATGCCTGTGAAACTTACGTTTCCGAACGAACGTGAGAACCGAGAACAAGGGTGTTGGACTAGATTTTTATGGCATTAAAGTTTAACTTTTGGGAGGCACAAATGAGCACCAACAGTACTAAGGTATCTCTGCGAAAGTGTCGGCGATAGACGAGCTTTACTTCGCTTGCCATATCATCAAAATAGTCTGTAAAATTGCTTGCCATATCATCAAAATAGTCTCTAAATATACTATGTAAAAAACTTCGTTGTTAACTATGTGTTATGTAAATATAGATTTTTGATGACATGATATGATTGGAAAGTGCTAATGGACTTTACGGAATTGGCGCTATATAAATAGTTTCAATATTATTATTAGTTGACAATCATTCACGGAGTGGTGGATATGTCTACACTATTCACCAACCCTGAAGTGAGCAATTGTTGATCAGCGTATACCACGCCTAATTGTTTTCACATAAATATTTTGTTTTTCATGACACTTCTTTTAAAACATTTAATGATAAAAGTTAGCGATATAAGATTTACTCGACGTTTCGATGTCATCTTGACATCACTTTCAAGAGAGATTAAGATAATTTACAATACTTGAATTTAAATAGAATCCTGAAGAATATATTACAATAAAATTATATACTAAGTAAAATAAATGACTAAAAAAGTTTTGACTTAATCGAGTCTGATTGTCCGTTTAAACTTGGTCTATATTGTTTTATTAGCAGCATCTCATAAATTAAACAATCAAATTTACTCATGCATTTGCGAATAACTAAAAATTGTTCACTAAGATTATCCACGCTTTGTCCATGTATTTCCTTCACATGCTTCCCCACAGCAGTCGTTTTGTGCTCTTCAGTGCGTTGATATAGGTGCGGAGTCGTATACCCGACATAACTAGCATCACACTGGTCACATTTGTCTTGGTAGACAACACATTGTTGATATCCTGAAGCGCTTGTTAAATCCATTATCAAAAAGTTTGTGAATGAGAAATCCCTAGATCATGTCACCATCTCTGATTGTGTAAACAATATCTCTCGAACTAAGATCGATAATTGTGGTAACATTAACGTCGTTCTGCCGTTTAAAGATCAGAAATCTGCGAGAATAGTGAGGAATCAGCTGTCTGACCTATCCATAAAAGTGGGAAAGTTATTAAGACCCGTCTTTGTAAGCAAGAAAATTAAAACAGAATTGAGAATACGTGAAAAGAAACCACTCCTATTGTCTCATTTGACATTACCTAAGCATAGCAACAATTCATGCCGTGCAAAGATGTTTAATTTCCGAATGATCATTTCTTCCTGTCACAATTGTATACTACCGCCATTGAACACTTTCGTCAAAACAGGTCCTCTCCTCAAATGATATCACTAGAGCTTAGCTAGAGGGTGGACGGAGTAGGTGACTTGCCGACGCGGGAAGATGATGGAGGAAAAATTGGAAAGGAAGCAGGGAAGGGATTTATCAAGGACGTACAGTTGGAAGGAAGATATTTGGGAAGGAAAGAAAATTATATGGCGAGAAAATGATTTAGGAAGGATAAAGGGATTTTTGAAGGAAGGTTTTAGGTCATTGGAAAAGGATATAGTTTACGAAAAGAATGATTTAGCAAGGAAGACATTTAGGAAAGAGACGATTTAGGAAATTTAACTAAGAATGGATTTGAGAAACCAGGAAGAAATTTAGAAATCTAGCCGAAGCGATTTAGGAAAAATCTACTTAGAAAGCTAAACGCGGTAACTTAGGAATTTCTTAGAAGTTTGCCCATCAGAGTCTTTAAGGCTGGGTACGCCTCTGCATGTCGCCAACTTTGTAACCCACTTTAAGTTACTTAGAAGCATACGATTTCTGTCATATTTCGACACTGTGCCTGTATTAAACAGCTTTGTTGAAATAGGTTCCCTTCCTCCACTATGTGGTCAACTTTGAAGCCTATCAAAAGATCGTAGATATTTTCTGTAATCACTTGGGAACGTATATCTTGGGTTTTCTTACGCCTGACAGATATTATTGTTGTAAGATAAATGACAAGTGGAGTACCGCCAAACTAAAGTCACGCCTTATGATATTATTGCCTTCTGTTATTTGGCGCCCACTCGCACGGTGCTTTGTTAAGTGCGAGACCTCCAAAGTGCGGTGGTCGCGGAAACCATCCGAAGTGCCAACACTTTAATCCACCACTGTCTACAAACGTCGCCGCTGGGTCTGTGAAAGCCTCATGCAAATACTTGTTTTTTCCCGTGGAGACCTCACGCTGGCATAAGTGAAGCGAAAAGTAGTTTGCTAGAGTTGCTGTTATAAAAGCTTTTAAAAACCATTTTGTTAGGGTAGTAGTTACTTGTTTGGAATTTGTAACTTGTGTATGACTTCAGCTACTTTTTGCCAAGTGTGGAACTTGTATAACGTGGGGCTGATATTAGCATATAAAGCAACGTCTTCTCCCTCCTCGTCAGCCACCCCGAGAAACGGTCTGGGCACAAGGTTTGTTATTCCACTCAGCAAGTTGCAACACGCTGTGCAACGTCAAACAGTCGACGATCCCTGTATGGGGCTCAGTAATAGTTTTTCTGAGGTAAAAGCTTGACGAACGTTCACCTATCATTCTGGGGTGTCATAAGTTAAATTTAAAGTAAGTTTTGTATGCTAAAACAGCGGTTAAAATATGACGTATGAACATTTGATTGATGTTACAGTAGACCTATCGACCTGTTCGTGGGGGCTATTACGCCGTTTGCGCATGTTTGTTGTTACTACCAGGACCATCTGGAGCTGGGGCGACCAGTTCTTCCTTCGGAAGGTGTCCTTAACTATCCCTTGGCTCTGGTACTTCTACCCGCTGTTCGTGGTGGCTATGACGTCGTTTACACATGTTTGTATTTATTACCAGGGCCATCTGGAGCTGACCCAACCAGTTCTTCTTTTGAAAGGTGTCTCTAGCTACTCGCAAACAGTTGTTCGCTGAGGCGACCGTCAGCTTACTCGATCGTTTGTTTGATGGCGATCTCCCGTTATAGTCATCGCATGAGTGACGCCTCTCCGTGTCGATAGGTAAATTCTTTGTCCCCCTTTCTCCCCACGTTGATAAACCTTCGCGCGAATATCTCTCGCCATTTGCACTTCGTGTCTTTTTCGTCTTAACGCGACAACTCGGTTTGCCCGAACGTCCAGAGTGAAAACCTAATTTATGATGTGTTGATTTGTTTTCTTGCACAACATGTTTCCCTTGACCAGCGTTACCCGACTTACTTTTGGTCGCGGAGTTTTTCCCTTCTTCATGGACAACAGGGTTTTCTTTCTTTTCGTCTTCGTTGCCATCAGTTGCCCCAAGAGGCTTCCACACGTATCTCCCTTTGCTCCCCTCTCTATTTCTCTCTGCGGGGGCTACTTCACCTCCCGAAATCGTGCTGGCGGTACGTGACATGCTAGTAGACGTTACACTCTGTTCCACAGACACATTTCTTGTATTTTGATTCGTGACGGGTGCTGAACGACAGGAGCATTTCCTTTGACGACCAATGTTTTGTTTTGGTTTGGCTACCGAAGATGCAGGAGCTATCGAAGGACTGTGTTCTCTTTTCACAATTCTTCCGTGGTTTTCCTCGCTGGTAGGGGATGTGTGTTTATTGACGTTGGAACGACTGCTACAACTCGCTGAAGCCAAATTTTCGGGTCGCCTTTGATCATGATGAATCTTCAGACTGCCATCTGCTTTTTTACCATTGTAACCGTCCACTACAATCTTCTGTCCCACAATTGCACTTCTACGCGCAATTTCTGGATTAGTCAACAATAAAATCGTCGTCTTGTCTTTGTGCAGGCGAGCCCTATCGCGGGCCCGATCACACCATTTACGCACGCGCGAGTAGACATCTATGCTAAGCTCGTTTACAGTGGGAATTCGAAATTGTTCGGCAATTAGTAATTTAAAGCATTCCGTTTGTTTGTATTTCCGCGCGACGTTACAAGGAGTTAGCCCCTGCGCGTCCTTACAGATCAAGACCGAGCGGTTGAACATAAGGAAGTGATGCAAACACGTAAGATGCCCGTGCTGAGCGGCCTCATGTGACGGGGTCTTTACGTGGTCTGGGTGCGCGTCCGCCCGACACCAGTCACGTGACGGATGCTGACCGACTGGTTCGTCGGGTCGCGCTCCGCATTTCATGAGCTGAGTAGCGAGTTGATGGTAGCCGAAATGTGCGGCAATAAACAGACCTAGCTGGAGTTGATACCGCGTCAAATGAGGTGTTTCGTGAAACGACGCGAGGGCCTGTAAGGTGCCCGTGATGTCGTTTTCCCTCGCCGCCTTCACCAAGTCTCCGACATCATGCCATATTTCCATGGTGACTGTGTCCCCGGCGTGAAGATCGTACGCTTTCAGGGAATGGCAGTCAAAGAGATGTATCCCGCCTGGAGAATATAGACGAAAAGCACTCACGTGTACTCCAGTCGAGTTCTGAATCTTTACCCTTAGTGTAGCGACGAGTGTCTGCCATACATGAAAAGATTCGACGTACTCAGTGGTCTCTTCGTAACGAGGACAAAAAACTCTCAGCGTGGGTTTGATTCGTTTTTCAACTCGACATACAAGTATTGTACCGGCCGGTATCCCAAGATCGGAGTAGGCCCAGTTGTCCTGGAGACTCGTGCCTCGGTACATCAAGGAGACGACACTATCATTTTCATTTCGACTGTTCCTCAAGTTCATGCCAAGTTTCTTTTGGAACAATTCCTTGATTTCCCTCACTGTTTCGCCAACTTTAACGTTTACGCCATGAACAGCATTCTCAAATGACACGAATATTCGCATTTTTGGTCAATTAGAATTATCAGTGAAGAACGCAATGTTCACCATTTAAAATTTTGTTTCGCGACGAGAGAGGGAGAGAGAGAAGTGAATGTATACATGATACAGTAAATATTGCTTATGTTAGGTTCCAGCTGATTGGATGTTTGAATGGAAGCACCTGCGTAACTAGACATTTGACCAGTAATGTGAGCTTACAATTAGTCTGGTGTATTTTAAAGTGGCCAATCTTGAATCCGTAAAAATAAATGTTTTGACTTTTTTGGCTTGTTTATCATCTACCTCATTAAATATTAAACATTGCCATTTATGTCAGCGTTTTGTATACAGAATTACAAATATTGCTTCATTGGTCACAAGATATTTTAAAGTTTTTATCAAATCAAAAGAAAAAAAAATCAGCTTCATTGAAAAGCAGGTGGCATTATTTAGAGACGCCGCGTAAACAGCATTGTACGATGTTGCGATTCACTGAGTGGAGCACGTTGCATTCCGCTGTGTAAATACTTATTCTAACAAAATTGCTACAACTTTACGGTTTTTGTGTGTGCACCAAATGGACGATATAGAAAAGCACACACCGTCTTATTGTAAATAATTACTTCAAACACTCGTTAGTTTTGCATGCATAAATTAAACTTTGGACAAAAGTGGATGGATTGAATATTAAAGAAGTTCAGGGCGACAAGCACAAGGGATGACGAACCTTAAACTTATGAACTATAAATTAAATTCAGTATTCAGGTCGTCGAAAAATGTTCAGTAAATTGCTCTCTGTAGTGAACATTCTGTCCGTGGGCAATCAATGGGCCGTGAGAGTAGATATTAATCTAACGATTGCTCAGCAGCAGTGCCTCATTAGCATATTGCTCCGTTATAAATAGACTGTCACTGCCACAAGACTTGGGGTGAACCGATGAAATGCCAACCGCGATCTTTGCGAGTTCGGTTTTTTCCCGACATTCTCACATGGCTTAGGTGGTGTTTACATGGAAGCGGTGAAACAGGAGAATTCGTTCTTATTTCTTCCCTTTTTTTTCATATTTTCGCTTGTTTCGACTTTCTTTCCCCTTCTTTTTTTGTGTTTCCTGGTAGTTTGACCTAGATAGTAACTTCAAAGCCTCTCATAGTTTGGTAAAATGTTTAATAAAGCAATTGTTTTAGCCTGTGAAGTATCTTCTCTGCACAGGGGGCTATATATTAGCTTAAATAAATAGAAATAAATTAAGATATTTCTCTATAAATAAGACGTGCATGTTCGGATTCAATTTTCACAACTGGGTCAATTTTTATCTTGATTTGACAAGATACAATTTTGGTCGAATCATTGCCGTTTAAAAATTGAACTTCTCAACAATCCAACTGAAGTTGTACTAAAACAGTTGAGTTGATGACATGTTTGAAGCAAATCAAAATACTTAGACCCGTTGTAAATATTGGACTAAATCATATACGAAAAAACAACCCGAAAATTGTCCTTTTCCAATCCGTATATAAGTTTCCCGCCACAGATTATCCAGTTGTCCAAAGACAACTAGTGCTAGTCTGCTCTTAATTTCTGAAGATTATGGTTGCCTATTTCAGTTTAAACATAGCTGGATTAAATATTTCCTAATTCATACAAAGTCTACTGAAATAAACTTGCATTTTCCTTTGGAGTGTGCGTCGAATTTTTTGCACAAAGTTTTCACTGGTCTAGAATAAGGTTAATCGCACGTTGAAGAACTGGACCTTGGTTGCAATTTTAATCAATGTGCTTCGATGCGCACCTGAATATCGTTCAGTTCCATAGAACTTATTCTCCGAAGTAAGTTTACGTGGTCCGAAATAGAACAACACACACGGAAGCGGACTAGGACCATTTCGTTACACGTAGACCTTTTCCAAAACATGCTTTCTTTTCGAAGATAGAGGTAACAAAAATGAGGAACTGCTAAACAAATATTCGTTCAAAAAGTAGAAACCTCTCTTTAAGTAACAAAACAGAGATTTTGTCGTGGTGAAAAATCTCAGTATCGCTTTAAAAACCGTATTAACCATGGTGAATGGTTAAACAAGGCAGTTCTGAAAAGTACTAGAGGAACACACTCAGAGTGAGAAAATAAATACTAAAAAGAAGCACTATGCATTTCGGCAGACCACTCTTCAGGTGCTTCTTTTTAGTATTTGTTTTCTCATTCTGCGTGGGTTCCTCTTGTTCTTTTCAGAACTGCCTGGTATAACCATTCACCATGGTTAATACGTTTTTTAGAGCGAAAGTAGAAACCAGTTTCTTTCTCCTTGAGTTTCCATAACTGCGAAGACATACTGAAAACGCTTTCTATTTCTGAAGCAGAAACATTTACTTTTCCGAAAGGTTTCGTGAGCCACGGTTGCGTACGTACGAGTTTTGTCTGCATTACTTATCGATCGTTCCCCAAGGATGTTGGAAATTTCCTTGACTTGACATAATCGTGTACTCAAAAGAAAATTATCGTTTGTTAATTAACGTTAATAATACATTTTAACGATGCCTAGAGTTTCATTATAAGCGAATATTAGAGCCCCGTTCCAGAGCGTGAAAGGGGAAACTGCTAGGGCAAGCATAATCCCCTAGCAAAGGTCGGGATCACGTAACAAGTTTCTAATCTATTTGGAAAATTTTACATTCATTTTAAGTACGTTCTACGAATGATTTAGTTGACAAAAAATAGCTAATTGTGTTAACTAACGGGTTAACCTGCAAATTGGAAACGTTTATAGGGAAGATCATATGGGGATTTCTAAGACTCTTTTGAAAGTTGAAAAATTCCTGTAATTCCTAAATTACTATTTTGTGCTGTACGTTGCTATTGCTAATTTATTTTGATGAGTCAGTTGCCACGAAAATCCCAGATCAGGAAAGAAAGGATGTTTAAAAGAACTCAGAAAAATTCAAAAGAAACTTTACAAACTTTCAAGGAACTTTCCAATGAAATTTTTAAAATAACGAAAATTGCAACCACGTTAGTAACTGAAATTAGGAATTCTGTATTTCCCTTAAGAAATAAGCCATACTCGTCCGAACGTAGATGAATGTTTTGTAAATGAAAAACGGAAGACTGTCAGTTGTACGAAGTCAAAAAGCAGGGATTCCACCTCATGGACAATACAGATAAATATAACTTGTAGTAAGTCCAGAACTCATAATATTTCGTACCTTTTAGTGTTAGTCCTACAGAGTATTTTTGGTTTTTGGTGTAGATACATTTAATTGGTGCCTTTTCAGGACTACATTTTCAATTTTTTTTTCGGGAAATTTTAAACTTCATGTTCACAACAACATCATCGGACTTTAGTTTTCACGTCAGCCGCGCAACAATGGCTCTACGATTTTCGTCAGGTTCTGGGGACATGATAGTTTTTGGAGAATTGCTTTACTCGATCAATCATTGAAAAATCACCTTTCTAGCCGTAGCATTAAGTAGTTAAAGCAATAAATGAGAACCATTTGGCGCAACGCCTGGGAAGTGATTTCGTACATAGGTGTGTAGTTCCAAAATATTTAATAACGGATGCTTTAACCTTATTTTACCTTTAAATCTGTAGAAACTACCATCGCGTTTTGCAATCAGTAAACCCTGTTTTGGAAAAGGTCCGTTCCACTTTTCTACCCTTTTTAGTGGCGTTCTAACGTTAAAAATGACGAGGACAAAAGGATGTCGGGCAAATTTCCTTAACGTATTCAACAGTTGTCTTGAAATCAAGCGTTTGTTCATGTTCCTGACGCTTATTCATGTCTCGGACCATTGGGCGAAACCTCTCCTGACGAGCTCTCGGTTGATAAATATCGATTTGAAGAACTAAGAGTAAAAGCAAGAAGAAAACAACACCTGAAAAAAGTTTTCACATGTGTTTGTAATATAACATACTTCGCACAGAATCAGTGCTACTCCACGATACGCGTTACACATTTCATTTAAAGACAGTGACGTATGGAAAGTAATTACTGGAAGTAGAGGGAACCGACCGGACCATTAGGGCTAATTTTACGTGGCGAAAAAAGTGGCGCAGGTCACTAAGCACCAAACGCAGTGTTCGACATTAAGGCTTGCCCACTTACGTGGGGCAAGTAAAATAATACATTGGGCAAGTGCGTCAGCTGCATTTTGGTTGCCCACCTACGCTAGTAGTTTCTTTTCCAGTGCAGCAAAATCGTAAACTAACTAATGATAAACAAATAGAACAATGAACTCTTTTATTTTCGCTATGCGCGATTAATGAAATGTTTGCCTATACCCTAATTTGTTCATACTTGTTAAATTTTTAAACCTTTTAATAACATTACTTAGTGCAATTTAATGTTATACAGTTCTTAAACCTAATTAAAGCTATACATTAAAAATTGTTAGTTGGATACTATGGGTAGTATAGCATAGATAAAAGTCTTATTGGAAAATTTTAAATGTTTAAATAATTACGAAATTCAGTCTATCTGGCTGCGATGTAATTTTAATAAAATCTATCTGTCTATCTAAGTAGTTTATTATATTGTATATTAAGAGTATATTAAGCATTGTATAATTACTGGAGGTGTTTATTAAGTAATACAACCAAAAAATTTATATGGGCAACTGGATAACTTGACTTACTTGCCCAGAGGGCAACTTAGAAGGTGGCGGGTTCGATCAACGTCTGGGGCTCAGAAATCGTTTTTCTGAGTATAGGACTTGACGATCATTCATCTATCATCTTAAGATATTTCCAAGCTCTCGTACATGCAATATATAAACTTCATTTATCATTAATATATAGTGGCTTCCGCTTAGGTCGCACATATATGTCGAACTTTCACCTTGGCTCGCCATCTGAGCCTTGGTAGCTCGATGGTTAGAGCGTCTTACCGGTCATCAGAAGGTTGCGGGTTCGATCCCCGTCTGGGGCTCAGAAATCGTTTTTCTGAGTATAGGGCTTGATGATCATTCATCTATCATCTTATGACTAGATATGGTTAAAAATTTTTTACCCCGCCTTTGCCTCAATAAATTTTTCTTTCACCCAACCTAAAACATGTTGATCTTTTCAGTTACCCGAACAGTTTTCTCTTCATCCCCCACCTCGGCCGTAAATAATGACCGGTCCCTTAGCAACGTTTTTGAGTACAATACTGGGTAAAGAACGGACAAATACTGGCGAACGTTAACAAAACTTGCGTAAAAATACCCTATTTTATTGGTATGCAAATGTGCAATTATATAACGAACTTCCTCCTGACGTCCTCAGCGCTGTGGCGTAGCTAACCCGCGTGCGAGAAACGACGTTTTTAAGTAACGGTCTGATCTGACCTATTGTACACCTTTTGCTGTTCATTACCACGAAATATACTACCATTAACGCCAACCTCAAACTCATTAACGCAAACATACATTCATTTTATTCAGTCAACATACATTAGCGTAGATACACAACCATTTGCATCAAAGGGCATTCCATAGCGCCAACAGACGACCATTAACATCATTCTACTATACATTAAGGATAAAACTTCGATTACAGAAGAGAAATATCTTGCCTAATTGAAATTTTATTATCCCTAATGTATAGTAGAATGGTGTTAATGGTTGTCTCTTGGCGCTATGGAATGCCCTTTGATGGAAATGGTTGCGTATCTACGCTAGTGAATGTCGACTGAATAAATTGAATGTATTTTTGCGTTAAAGAGTTTGAGGTTGTCGTTAATAATGATATATTTTCTGGTAATGAACAGCAAAAGGTGTAATTTTCTTTGGCTATCAGCTTCGGAGCTAACGAATTACTTATATAATGTTTTTCGTTTGTTCGTTTGTTCGTTCGTTCGTTCGTTCTATCCCACAGCTTAAGTAACGGTTCTAACAACTAATTACTCATTTTTTTCTTCTCTAAGTGTAAATCCCTACCTGTCCTGTCCATTGTGGTGCATATAGTTCCAGACAAGGACAATCCTTACTATAACTTGTGATTCTCGCGGTAAGAACATTATTCTGAGTTAACTCCTCGAACGAAGCACATGCCATCATAGAAAATGACGATTCACCTAAAAAGGAGGAAATTCCGGTTCGTTTTATTTGTTTGTTCATACTTTCCACCCTCTTTCTCTCACACACACATTTCCTCCGCTTCTCTGTCTTTCTGTATTGCATGGAACGGCATCGCATATCAACGACTGGACAGAGACAGCAAAACTGACAAAATCGCGCCGCGCGAATAATTACTCGTTAAAGTCACGAAGGACATCCGTGAGCAACAAGGATGATGGAGAACTCTTCATCAAAGACGAATTACACCATTTGCTGTTCATTACCAGAAAATATACCATCATTAACGCTAACCTCAAACTCATTAACGTAAAAATACATTCATTTTATTCAATAGACATTAGAATAGATACGCAACCATTTGCATCGAAGGGCATTCTATAGCGCCAACAGACGACCATTAACACCATTCTACTACACATTAGAGACAATAAAATTTCAATTGCGCAAGAGAAATATGTTGCCTGATTGAAATTTTATTATCCCTGATGTATAGTAGAATGGTGTTAATGGTCGTCTATTGGTGCTGTGGCATGCCCTTTCATGCAAATGGTTGCGTATCTACGCTAGTGAATGTCGGTTGAACAAAATGAATGTATTTTTGCGTTAATGAGTTTAAGGTGGGTGTTAATGATAGTATATTTTCTGGTAATGAACAGCAAAAGGTGTGTGTATAATTATTAAGCTACTGTATAATGATGTTTAAAGACAAATATAGCTTTGCCATGTTTTTTTTCCTCACTTCTTACTGTTTTATCCTAGTATGTCACCCATCAACTCTTCCCTTACTTTCCACGTTCCTTCATTTTCTCTTTCCATCTTTGTTTCTCTTCCTGTCTCGTTGGTAGGGTGGAGGGGCACCGAAAAATATATTTTCAACTTCCCTGAATTGTTCCTTTCTGTCACGTGTTTGCAAAAGATATTCGTATCCAAAACATTACATACCGTTTATACTTCCATTAAGCCAATTGGACATCATACCCACAAACAATTTTTAGACATACCTTGGTGAGGTATTACATTACTGAGATAACATTCCACAGCTTGAAAAGGCAGCTGCATGAAGTCTTGCCTTCAACATAAAAATATATCAACATCACGACTCCATACAAATTGACAAGACCGGAAAAAAAGTTAACAGAAGATCTGAAGGAGAAATACAGTTTTGTAAGTAAAAGGGCTTAAAAGTTTTTCCGTGGGATTTTTAGATTGTAAAGCGCCGTCAATTGACAATTCACCTTTTGAAAACTCTCTGATTTATGTTTATTTCTATTAATATCGTAGGGCACCATAAACGTGCAATACTAACATTTATTCCAGTTAAGAATATTTGGATTGATGGATACGAAGTACACATAACTTCTTCCTGTTGCAGACACGCTTTTTCTTAATTCACGTTGGCTTACATCAGAAAGTTTTACTAACCAAATGGCGACTTCTGAACAAAAGTGAATTAATGGCAAAAACGTATTCCTCCATATAATTAAGGTGTAATAATGACCCGGAATACTTTTGGCACTGCATTCGTTCAGTATTATCGTTCGTATAAGAGTCACGTTAAACTTGACTACGTTACTGCGAAAACGCTGCTGACTGAAATGTGTCCTTTTTTTGACACACGCAAAAGAAAAGTTACGCAAGAGAACTTGCTTCCACGAAACCAAAAACACTTTTAGACTTTTCTCGGAATCATCTGTTTCGGCGACCATTTTGCGAAACCTGGAAACGTTGTTTAAACAATGTTTCGCAAGAAAAACTTCACAATTTTGTTTCCTGGTTTTGCCATGGCTTGAAAGTGGTCCAAAACCCCGAACCAAAGTACAAACTGCAACACGAAACGCCTTGTGGAAAGGCTTAAACGAAAACTCTCCCAATGTATGGAATGTTTGTTCCTATGGTAGCCAAAGTGATGGGAATCTTATGACGACTTTCAAATAAAGCCAAATTATCACTGATTCAACTTTCTGTCGTTCGATTACTAACTCGAATCTAGAGTTATCAAGGTAATTCTTCAATTTGGTATAGCAGGCGAAAACAATTTTGTGGTGCGTAGTGTAGGTTGTGTATACTTTTTTAATGAAACGGATGAATACGATAAAACAGTAACAAACAACATTGTCGGTCCATCAGGATCGTTAACCCATGATAGCGGCGTTCGTACAACGTAGCAACTTGAGGGTTTGGAAAGAAGGATAGTACCCGGTTAAAATAACGTGAACCAAAATAGACAATTCTGAAAACTCGCATTCGGAAAAATTCTTGAAAACAATACCCCTCACAATCCTTTTCCAAAGTTTCACGTTACTTCACATGTGAAAAACTTATGATATAGGAACATTTTCTCGTATAAAAGTTTAATTTCACTTGTAAAATTGGGACGTTTTCACGTATAAAAGTTTTCTTTCACACATGTATTTGAAACACTCTCACGTGTAAAACCGGAATATTTTCACGTATGAAAGTTTCATTTCACACGTGAAACCGGAATATTTTCACGTATGAAAGTTTCATTTCACACGTGAAACCGGAATATTTTCAAGTATGAAAGTTTCACTTCACACGTGAAACCGGAATATTTTCACGTATGAAAGTTTCATTTCACACGTAAAACCGGAATATTTTCACGTATGAAAGTTTCATTTCACACGTGAAACCGGAATATTTTCAAGTATGAAAATTTCGCTTCACAGATGAAACCGGAATATTTTTACGAATGAAAGTTTTATTTCACAGGTCAAACCGGAACATTTTCACGAATGAAAGTTTTATTTCACAGGTCAAACCGGAACGTTTCAACCAACGAAAGTTTCATTTCACGTGAGAAAATGGAACACTTTCACGTGTGAAAGCTTCCTTTCACAGGTGAAACTGAAACATTTAGCGCACGAAATTTTGCAAGTGAAATGTATACAGTTGCAGGTACGGGCTCATTTACCCGACTCGGTTATCTTATACGATTGTTTGTATGTATCTGTTAATATGTATCCATTTAATGAAAATTATTGCCCAGCTGTTATTTTTTAAGGCAGGCATAATGAACGAATTAGGACTGCTGAGATAAACTGAGATATTTTTAATACAGCGAATGTTTCGACTCTACACGCAACATCATCAGATTACAGGTTTTCAGATGTTACGTGAAATGTGACGAAACGTTAGCTCAATGGTTTCTTCTGGATGTGTTGCTACATGAGTGAGAGAATCAAAAGCAGGGATTTTGCGTTTGAGACAACATCATATACTCCAGGACAAACAATCTTAAACGACGATCATATATTACATCTTTTGCTGTTCATTACCGGAAAATATACTAACATTAATGCCAACTTCAAACTCATTAACGCATAAATACATTCATTTTATTCAATCGACATTCACTAGCGTAGATACGCAACCATTTGCATCAAAGGACAGACGACCATTAATACCATTCCACTATGCATTAGGGATAATAACATTTCAATTAGGCTAGATATTTCTCTCGCGTAATTGAAATTTTATTGTCCATGCTGTATAGTAGAATGTTATTAATGGGTCGTAAATTAATGGGTACGCTAGTAAATGTCGATTGAATAAAATGAATGTATTTATGTGTTAATGAGTTTGAGGCTGGTGTTAATGATAGTATACTTTATGCTAATGAACAGCGAAAGGTGTAACGCGCAATTTTTTTCTTTTGCAATTCTATGACATGCAAACTCAAATCCAAACCTTAGTTGTCTTAGCATCGTTGTTGGTACTGTCGCCTTTCCACCATAATCCAACCAAGTAATTTCAACCTCGTCCGGTGTCATAAGCAAGCCAACAACCTGCCCTCTCCACCACCAGCCAGTATGACTCAGTGCGGCACAGAGCATTCCAGTTTTTACAGGATGAGGAAGGACTGCCGTGGCAACTCCTTGAGTTTGACTGTTATAACAGTTGTACATTTGTTGATCCAACTGCTGCAACATAACCTGGACAGTTTGCATTTGGTCATACAGTTGGACATAGAAGTGTCCAGCATCAACAATGTTTATCACGTATACGCCAAACATTTCTTGCTCCGGCAGTACCACGTGTGCCACAGTTTGTGCAATGCGATCAACAGCAGGATAGGGGTTAAGTGTGGTTCCGTTCAGCCTTGTGAATGGAACACTTGGAAATTTTTCCTGTAGAGCTTTGAGTGAGGAGTTCAGTTGTTTTCGGGTGCCAGTGAGTGACACAATTCTTTGAGACGATTCTGTGGTATCTTTCTGAGGTATGAGGCGAATCTTTGCTCCATATGTTTGTGATATTTTCTGGACGTTTTTTCCTTTCTTTCCAATCAAACGTCCACAAAGTGCTTGCGGAAATTCAATCTCCCATGTCTCCTCATTGCCACCTTCGAAGTTGCCTGGATCACTTTGAAAAGTTTCCAACTCACTGGCAACTACCTCCGCTTTTTTCTGCTCACCACTCGTGGATTCAGCAGGACTGTCGCTACTACTTTTATCAAACAGATCCTCTTTTGAAGGCATACGTTGACTTTGCAGCTTTTCTGAATCATTTGAGCATGAACGAATTCTCGTTGAGTCACTATCAATATCTGAAACAGCAGCACCTAACAATCCCTTTTCATCACCATCACATGACTTCTCTGCTGCACACTCCTTGTTGTCCCCACTTACCTGTGACTGCCTTTGTGGTCTACGTAGACACCACAGCCACACTGCAGCTAGTGCTAATGCTGGCATGGATAAGCCAATAAATATTTTCACTCTAGTTCTCATAGGTAATCAAATCTTCAGAGATCGTGAGTTAATTGTTCAGGCTGAAAAAGTACAACAGAGCAGTGTAAATAGTCAATGGTGGAATGCTTGGAATACATAAACTAAGCCAACACAAAAAAATCTAAACTGAAGATTTAAAGATTTTTGGCCAACTTGGCTCCTTTTGGTGAGGCTTTCCCAGTCCAGATAGTATTAAGGAAAGACAATTAATTAAGAATATGCAATTATGCACATTATCATCAATAACGTAGGTGGAGATCTCTGTTGAGATACATGTTTTGTCATTAGCAATTAAATATACATGTAAGTTAAGGAATTAAAAACTGTTTGATTCAGGAGGTACATTGATAGCTAAACATTCTTTAAAAGAATAAGCATCACTACATTACATCTATGGGGATAGGCTTTTAAGTATTTGCATCCCCAAAAGAGCAACAAAAGTGAGGCCAGTGGGGTTGATATGTCAGAAAAAATTCATAGTGTGACCTAAATCATAACCATGAACTGCTTAGGTCACTCAAAGGGTGAATGTGCCACTGTAGCTTTCATGAAACAAAACTTTAACTGGGGTCATTGGGAGGAGACTAGGCACCACCATATTGTACAGTCCTCGGCTACCCTCATGATCACAAAAGGCATATTGCATTCTAAAGAATTTTAAAATTAATATTTAAAGCTGTTGCACACTGTTCTACTTCAAATTAATCCCCCAGCTGCTAGGGGTTGATGAAAAGCATCAATGACCATCTTCTCCTACTCTGAATATTTACTGATAGTTTTCTAATTGTAGAATCTGATAAACCATGGGACCTCCTTAATTTTTAAGCTAATTGTTTTTACCCCTCCTGATTCAAGCATCCCAAACTGAATACACTGCCAATACAGCTGATTAGTAAAAAGGAAAGTTTAGGGTCAAATTTAACTGGCTCTTGTCATTTGCATATTAGGCTGGTTTTCTGATTTGAGACAAGATAGATTTTGTGTAGCTGCATTGCATGATGTGCTGATAACCTACAAAACACAAGGTATGATGATCTTCCTGATAAACTGCTAAGTTGTTGGGGGGTGGAATTAAGCTGAAAAAGGCAGGGAGTTGGGCACTTGATGCACTTCATTAGATTTACACATGAAAAAGATTGATATCAATATGTAGATAAAAGCTGCATATCAATCATTAACCCACATCTGCTCACTTAACCCTTTCACCCTCTCTAGTGATATTTACAATTTTACTATGGCTTTATTCAACAGAATGACATGCTTAACTGTGTAACATCTGGTGTGCATGCAAAATCCCCTTCACCATGTATATATAGTTTACTCTCTGACACTTTACTGATACTAAAAATCCTGACTCTCATATAATTGTTTAATATCATGAGCCACTGTAAAATTTGAACCACCAGACTGCTTGAAATGGCACAACCCTAAGTTAACTTCTCTGAGATAATTTATGGTCAATGATTCATATGTCCCTTGATGATTAACCCAAAAATATTTGGGGGATGGGGCCCCAATTCATGTATTCCTGAGGTGCTATTCATATAATCCCCCCTCATAAAACTTGTATAATGCACTGGTGAATAATTGTATTAAAACAGCTGTTGGTCATAGCAGTTCATATTTGAATATCATGCTCTTAGTTACATACCTTGCTACCCTTAATCAGATGATCCACTATAGGGGGCTAACTCCTGAGATAAATGTGTGATTTGTAGGTTTTGGAGATATGGTATTTGAGTATTAAGTCATACGAGACATTCTACAAAATTTGCTCAAGCCTAAAGAGGTTTTGCTACAACTTTTTTACACAGCTGCAGTCTGGGGTTAATTTAACTCCAATTTCAGGCACATTCAAACTCATTAACATCCTAAGTGTATGTTTTAGACATGGGTTAGATAACACCCACTGCCCAAAAACCCTTATGATATTGAATATCAGAAAGTTTAGAAAAGCAACCACTCAGATGTCTGACATAATGCTATGAATGCTGTAAAGTTAAGAGAAGCATCCACTCCAATGGTTGGCACAAATTATAAGTTCACAGATACATGAAGAAGTTGGCAGACTGGTCATACATTTGCATATGTAAATTATACAAAAAGATAAAAGTATATTAGCCTTAAGCCCACATCTTGAACACCCTCAGGTTTTGATTGATGAAGGAGAAACCTACTTTGTTTGTGCTTTTTCGACACTATCTAGAGGTAAGAGGCGATTTTACCAAGTATTATTAGTGTATGACGAGTTTAGCGAATTGCACTTCACTGACATTCAAGTTTCACGGGGAATTGAGTCTTCTGAAAGCTGTATACCTTCCCACCCACACGATTGTGTGGGTGGACATTTATTGAATTCATTGATGACGTTTAACACAATATGCCAAGCATTATCAAAATGAAAATCTCAAAAATAGATCAACGTGACGAAAATAACTAAGAAGTAAAGCTCTTAAGTTTTCGAATCATTTTTCGCAAACTTTCTAGACTTTCGAAGTTTTCTAAGAAACAAAAAATATTTGAGAAATTTAATTTACATTTAGCGTTCCATCGTTTTTCACACACACTCCCCGAGCTTAAGAGAACAACTGTTACCGAAACTGAAAATTCGTCGAGTTTAGCAGGAGTTATATTTCAAACTAAGACCATGAACAAAGTTTACCAGAAATGATTTTGGAACCGAGATGAGGAGATGGAAATATATCTGTTGCCAGGTATTTTTTTAAGTTTCAGGCGAAGTATCCCCACGTGTCGAGCTGACTTTTGGTTAAAAAAAGTCGGTCGTTTTCTCGAGCAAAACTAACATAGCTTCTGGCCATAGCTGTTCAGTAAAGTTAAGTTTAAAACCTTCAAATTTGTATGACTTCATATGCTACTCGTAGTCCTGCAGTGGAAAACCACCCTAAACTGTGTAGACGTTTACTGAAGCAAAGCAATTCAAAATACCTTCATCCCATCAGAATTCGCCATACACGAGCGAACGGGAAGAAAGAAACATCCTAACTCTTTCATAACCCTTTTCATGAAACTTTTCAACGTAAATTCGACCTTCGACACTATCAATGCGCGAGCCTGAACACCTTCGTAAATCGTCGACTGCCGAAGCTTGTGGTACCGAAATGAAACGGAGAACCACTCAGTTATCGAAACCGATCGAAACCATCAAAACTCGGAAGTCGAAGTCTGGCAATAGCTTTCAGTATTCGAATGTTGTTTTCGTCTGATAAACACAACTTTCCTGTTGATTAATATTAGTTTTGCAGCCGTTTGTACTTCCTGTTTGTGTCTGGTTCATTCGAAACTCTAAATTTCTCTCATGCTTCGAGAATTTCGTTTGTAGAGACATTCTCTTTGAACTGGTTCACACTTTTTTATTCACTCGAGAAAAAAGAAGGAGGGAAAAAACGGACTTGGAGGAAAAGAAGTCATTTCGAATAATTATGCCCGAAGTAACTTCGACTGGTTAGTGAAGACAAGAATGACTGAGTTTTGCCCTATAGGGGTTTTCCCTTACCTTTTAGAAGACGATTCCTGGCCTCGCATTGGTCTTCTTTGCCGGGGAATCCCGACGTTATCACGATGCCACAGTTCAACTTAGTCGCGCTCGCTTAAGTTGAACTGTTCTGCCATTCTCCACTCGTCTAATGTCACCACGTGTACAGTGCTCGAATATGAGTGGAAACTTGTTTAATTTATATAATAATCGCGCGCTAGGCCCAGCCCAAACGCCTTCGCTCATAATCGTAAGGCAGGTGTCGGAGAGTGTCGTGCCCACGTATCTTGATGTCGTCAACGATCGACAAGTCATCGGTCCTCCCAAGACAGCGCACATGCTGAGCTCAAAGTAAGATCGCTGGCTTGTCCGCCGTTGCAAGTACGTTTTCTCTGTTGCGTTTCTTGAGCGATATTCAGGCTGCTATCTCAACTTATAAGATAAGGAATATTTTGAGGGGTTTACCGCAATTGTTCAGCCTCTTCCAACGAACTACAGAAGCAGTTCAAAACTGGCTTTGTTGAAACTCAAGGGTCTATCCCGAAAAATTGTTAAACAGATCTTTTACGCCTTTTAATCCGGCCAGACGTTTATTCCTACTGAGGAGTATAACCTGAAAAACATCCTCCGTTTTCTTTCCAGTTTAACTTTCGAGGAGAGTCGAGTTGGATATCCCACTTAATTTTGCACTTCAGTTTTGTTGCTTCGAACGTGTCCGCCCAGTAGCCGAGCAAAAAATTACGGTTTCAGATTGAGTAAAGGGCAAAAAGAAGAGCGAGACAGGGAGATGGACAAGGGTGGAGACAGAGACGGAGACAGGCACCGGGACAGAAAGAGATCCATGGGGGAATATTAGTTTGTGGACTATTAGGGGAGTCCGGCTTTGAAACAAATCAGTAAATTCTTTGGACTTGGATACTGAAATGATATTCTTGATAACTAGAAGTGCGGAAAACTTCTTGTACAGCTCATGCAAAATGACGTAAACCAAACGTTGAGCAAAAATACCTCCAAAGGTGCGGCTCAGGAATCTCATTTCCATATCGACATCTGGTTAGAGAAATTGTGACGAGCACGTGACTGGTCAATTTTTAATTACGACTGATTTCTCTCCAAGTGAGAAATGACCGAGGTACGACAGCAAGATTAAATTGGCACCCTGAACATTGAAGTGAGATTCTTTCAATTCATGCCATTTGCGGTTTCCTCTCCCGCGCAATTTATCGATCGCGCTCTTGTTGGGCCAAGCAATGAATTGTAGATATCTTTAATATCTTGGGTATGATATTGGCAGATCTGACAACAGAATGGCCGTTTTGACAAGAATATCTTCTGTGCTTCTCAAACTTTACCGCCGATTGTTTTTAGTCGTTCACTCCTGTCTGCAACCACGATCTCTAACGCTCAGCATTTCCAAATGGAAAGCAAACGCCGGAAGCAGTTGACTTTCGTAGCTTCAAACTGTTAACCCTTCAAAGGTCAGCGTCCTGTATACAGGACATCAAGAACAAAAGAACGAGTGAAATAAAGCGAAAACAATGAAAGAACAAGGAACAAAAGAAATCGAATTCAACCTTTAAAAGGTTAACCAGTCGTGTACGGTCACATGAACAGCAACTAATTAATAGGTTGTACGATGGAGGACTGGAGCGAGAACAGCATTTTTATCAGGCGATATGTTGTAGATCCCTGGAAGGGAAATGTAGGTTTTCGATGTTGTGTAGATTTCAACAAAGTAAGGTTCAGTCGATATCTGAAGCTACAGATTGGTTTCCATTCAACGTTAATTGTTGCAGTTGCGATGGTTGTAGAAATAAACTGAGTTCTATACGTAAGACAGTTACAGAAGCTGCTGATACCGACGGAATAATAATTACAAGTAAAAGGAAACTAGATTTGTGCATTTTACGTTTTCTTTTGCGCACAATAATTACGTCAAAACGGGCCCAATGACGTCAAGTTAAATAGAGTATGGTTCTTCCAGTTGCCACACGTGGGTTAAAAACACCTTTCGCCGTAGGGAATTTAGTAATGTCTTCCGCCGTCTCGAACAAAATATGGCTGCGCCACCATTAAATTGGTACGAAATGGTTGCTAAAAATAAACTTAATAGCTAAGATAGTTTTCCTAATTCACACTAGAACAACAAAGGGAAGCTTTTTAGGCACGAAAGGGGTAAAAGTCTGCGGCTAATTGCCATTGCTTTGTGATATCTGATAATATCGTACGTTGATATTCTTGCGTTAAGTGCTCTGCTTGGAGGGATTGCCCAAAAGCCTGTTCAACTTTTATCTGAATATCCGCTTGCACAAAGCGTTCTGTATTCCCTGAGGGACGGATATAAGTCTCTTTTATCGGTTTATGTGCTCCGGAGCCTGCGTTCAAGTTCACATAAAGATCTATATTTATAGTTCTACGGAAAAACCCAGAAATCTTCACTCTTCCTGCCCAATTAAGAACAGACATTTCGATGACCAAACGGTAGCTATTTCTAGGATGCACGCGTTTTCTAACTGTTATTTTACAAGGGGAAAACGACGGGATTAAAGAAATACTTCTGCATCGGAAGAAACTGAAATAGCAGCGGAGACACCAGCCGATTGGAAACTTGTCTCGAATAATCATTCCTCGTTGGTTCTACCACAGTTCCACTAATGTTTCTGTAATTTTGTAGAGAAACGGCAACGACGCCATTTTGAAGTGTTTGCACATACACTGGTAACCGGAAGAACAAGAAGTGCGTGCCTCGTTGACGCAAAGGTTTGAGCCTCGTGTTATCAAGCTTGTGGTTTCACAACCGAAATAGTTCTATCACGTCATTCATGGACACAGGCCAGACTTTCCAGTCGGGGGAGGGGCATCTAGTACCCGATGATTTCCTGTCCCTTGAATGAGAATTTGTTACTGAGTCCTCGGAAAATATTTCGATTTCAGCTTAGCGCCTTTATGACAATGGGGAAACCAGAGTTTGGTGTACTGTAATATATTTTTAATATTCGCGTCATTATTTTCCTAAAGAAGAAAGTAATTCTCAACATTGACCCCCTGGTTGCAGCACATCGGTCATTCGTATCCCTGTAAATAATCTTATAAAAAAATACATCGCGCGATTAATCTCTTTAGACCTTTCAAGAAGGATGCTCGAAGAGCAGTTTATTTTTAAAATGTCTATCTAATCTGTTGGTCTTCATGTGATTTGACGGCTAGAATACTGATTCACGAATCCACGAAACTATAAAGATATGTGGTTGGGATGATTTATGGGCATTTGAAATGTTTTAACGCCGGTTTATTTTATTGGTCTGTAACCTAATAACGGAAAGCCTTACATTAGGAGTTGCAAGTTCTACTGACCTGTACTTGCACATTAATAAATTATATAACTCTTGCATAAGTTGATTGCATCGAAACCTCTCACTTCGTGAGGACAATCTGAACTTGAATTTTGAAGTGTGTCCAAATCGTTCGTGGCTGAAAGTGTTACAAACTTTCCGAGAACGGATTAGCTGATTTTGAGTTATGGTGAAGCATGCATACAACGGAAGACAAAACTTTGCTTTGTTAAAGCGAAAACGGCAAAGTACAAGATTTTGTTTTTTGAACTAAACAGCTGCGCTGGGCTTATCAATATTGGGCGATCAATATCAATGTTCCTGACTTTGTGACAATGACCTTTATTAGTTTACCTCTGCCAGACTTCACATCCGGTTTATTGCAGTTCTGCAAGAGAAGGTCGATTTGATTGTTCGAAAACGTCTTCAGCATGAACATTTTCGGTACCTCGAAGAGGAACTGAGATTTTACCTTAGCGGGACGATGCCTTTTTTGTGTGAGAGAGACCCTGCGTCAGCGGTTTGCTGAAGTGGACAGAAAAAGTGACGTCAACATTGACCCAGTCGGAAACCCTCGGAAAGTACTCGTTTGATCTCCATGCGTGAATTTCTAGTGGAGAATGCAGAGCAACAAACCACATGCAGTAGCAGTTGACAGGGGTGGGCTTCGATCATCGGAGAGGGGTGGGTTGCCCATGTACTTAATCCACCTGCCATCTTATTCGATAAAATTTGGAAGATAATTGTGTAAACGAAGAGATTTTGTTTTTCTTAACGAATTGAAGCATTTAACGTATCTTTATTTTCCGTTTATATTCAATTATATTCCTATCCAACTAAGGAAGACTTCAGTATTTTCAGTCAGTAGATCGATTTCAAACGTAAATGCACAAAGCTTTAAGATGATGAACCAGCACTATTTGTCTGTTGAGCGCCAAAACCATTTCTTTCAACCTATGAGAAGGTGTATTCTTTGAAAACTTAGATATATCAATGCATGTGGTCAAAAGCTCAACGGATACCTGAGAGCGAGCCTAGCCATTTCTGAATCGAATATTAATTTGTGTCCGGGTACAGGTTGCATCCGAAACCATAGCGTTATTGGGACGTCAACAGAATCTAGCTGAGGGTTTAAAATCTTAAAAAGGGTTGTGGGGATGGTGCTTTGTAAACGACCAACCACGTTCTTTTTATCACATTAATGTGGAAAGTGTGAATGCTGTAGTGTTTTTGAAAATGTACGTCCAAATTGCACCAAAAAATAAATTATGATGAAAACATCAAAAGAACATTGTAAAATTCGAGCAGGTGAGTAAATAACCCATAAATAACTCCTCTTATGTATGGGTTCGGGTGAATATTTGAGGAGAGTGTTTATGTGGTAAACAAACTTCGAATTGCTGACTCACATATTATGGCCATTAAAACTTCATACCCACAGGTAATCCGTTTTCCAGGCGTATTTCTTTCTTTTCTTTTTCCTTTTCTTTTCTCTTCTTTTTTTTTCTTTTCTTTTCTTTTTAAGCATGAGTTAGGGTATTGATTTCGTAATGAACGAACGAGTTAGATCAAGAAGAATATTTGCCTGAATATTTCAAGAGTGCTGTACCCGCACTTTCACTTCAAACGTAGGAACATGATGTCATCACGTAATGGGTGCCAAGTGAATAACATGACTGGGACTTTGACGAACTTTGTGTATTATGCACGCATATGCCCACTCAAACCATGTTATCAAGTACCGTGAATTAACAAAGTTCTCCAATGCGAGTTTCCAGCCGGCAATACGTTACTGGCAGATTTTCCATCGCCTGAAAACGGCCAATTTCTGTTTGCTCATGGCTTTGCTAAATTTTTTAAGAACTCATGATTGTTTTTGACGTGACTTGTGACGAAAATAGAACACTTTTCTTAAGCGAACAGGATTACATTATAAGGACATCTGCCTTATTAAACCAAGTACTTTTTGGAATTACACATTTGGTAAAACCTGTAGCTACGACTCTGGTCAGTTATTGTTGCTAACTTTTGTTGTCTTCTTTCTCATGGAATAGACCTGTTTAGCATTGCTCACTAATCGTATTGTTTATTTTCAATTTCCCCTAGGGTGAAAGAATAAAAATACCACTCCTGGGAAACATCGGATATTTTGAAATAGGGAAACAATCAACAAGGCTGAATATAAACGTCATGAAGTTGTACGGGCAATTCGACGCAACAGCGTTTCAATGCAAGAAGCTGTGGAAATGTTTTAACTAGCCAGTAGGGAAAGATGAACCAACGCCTTTGATGTTTATGATTGGAAAATCTCGTTATTTACCTCTTCGAGACCGCAGTTATTTTGTGGCCAAAATAGAATACATTAACAAATCAAACGTGGTTAATTTGAAACCATCAAATTGTTATGGCGTATTCACCGATGGACAAAATAGGGAGAAAAGCATTTATGTTTTTATAGCAGTTCTTTCAATCAAGATTAATATCTGTGGGGTGAATCAACGCATGATTTTGATCCTACTGCGTCATCGTTTATTGAAATGTAGAGAAAACTTGTATTTTGATACATGGAACGAGATAAAGGAACATGTCAAAAGGCGTCACATCTCATTTAGTTGCTTCTCAACAGCACTCAACTGCGGGCCCTTCGCAGGAAACTTCGAAGGAATAACTTTTTTTTAAGTCATATCATTACAAGTAAGTCACTCTCCTATTTTTTACTTTCAGGGAGGTTCTTGCAATCTTCAGCACCTTACCTTTTCTGTCTGCTGTTGCGAGGAGCGCTAAAGCTTTAGTATCGCTTCCAAATGTTCTATCTTTAGAATTTACGTGCGTCAGCCATGACCGCAATGGCGTTACAAATCGTATTTCAGCCTTGAACCGACGTTACAAACCGGGTACCGTTTTTAATATTTTTGAGAGTACCCCATTCACTGCCTGATATGCTTAACTGAAACTTGTTTTTAAGTTTATGTAAATAAAAGCTAATAATATTTTTTCAAAGCTGTCTTCTTCCAAGACGGAACTTGGCAGTCCGTATGTCATGCCCCATATACAAAAAGTAATCGGTATAAAAATAACCGCCACTTCCCACCTTAGACCGTTTAGCTCAATGGTTAAAGCATATGACTGGAGACCTGGAAATTACGGGTTCAATTCCCTTAGCAAAACAGACATTTTCTGAATGTTCAAAAATAAGGAGCTCTCTCTCAATACCTCTCTCTCTCTCTCTCTCTCTCTCTCTCTCTCTCTCTTTCTCTTTCTTTATCTCTCTTCCTCTCTCTTTCTCTCTTTTTCTCTCTCTCTGTCTCTTTCTCTCTTTCTGTCTCTGTTTCTCTCTTCTTTCTTTCTCCTTCTTGAAATTTCTCAGGATTAGTGAATATGATCTAAGAGGTAGAAATTATTCATCTCACTCTATGAAAACCTAAAACTAAATATTTGAAGAAAAGCTTAAGTTTGCTAGAACTAAATCATGGAATGCCATTCCATGAAGTATCAAGCTTCAAAACACATCTCTCAGTCCCTCTGTACCTTAACAACACTCCATATTTCTTTCATAAGAAAAACACATATAAATGTAAAAACTCGCATCAGCCAAACAACCAAGGCATTGTCGACTAGGGATAATATTTTATTCATAAATCTAGGTTCGACTGAGTTTTAGTCATCATGATGACTGAAAGTAAGTCCATACTTAGGTTCATCTATAAAATATCCCTATTCGGAGAAACTGTTTTAGTGTATTCGATAAAAGTGCTTAGTGGTTCCCGTAATTTCTAAAAACTTGTAACTCAAGTGAAAAACAAGTGTTTGTCGTTGAGATTTCGAAAAAAATTAAAGCTTCTCTCCCTGTAATTCTTTTTCTCGTTTTCATGGTCTCTCTGTTTCCCTGTCTTAGTACTAGGCATAATTTTATAGACGTCCTCAAACTCAAACTGAATACCTTAAAAGGACTTTCCAATACACAGGTTCCAAATTAGCGAACGAGTAACCAAATTGATTAAGATCCATTAATACCATGTTGGCTTTTAAGAAAGCTTTTCAATTCCTGGAGTCGTGCTAGTTGCCAACAATTGTTTAAATCTATTCTAAGCATTCACCATAATTTGAATGTACTGTAATTCAATACCTTGTACTTAATTCTAATTCTTGTTGTTTTCCTGCTCATCTAACCAATGATCTTTACTCATTTTTATTAGTATCTGTCTTTTAGTTATAAATTAACTCTCAACTTCCACGTAAAGCAGTTTTCAGGACTAAGAGAATTTCAAGTTTAGATAAAGCTTTCTCTCTCTCTCCCTCTCTCCCTCTCTCTCTCTCTCTCTCTCTCTCTCTCTCTCTCTCTCTCTCTTTCTTTTTCTCTCTGTGTCTGTCTAGCTGCTGAGATTTCCTTTTCTCTCTCTCCATCTCTCTTCTCATTCTCTCCCTCTTGATTCAGTGGATTTTTCAGGGCATGTTTTAGGCATGAACACTCAGCTTGAACAACAGAGACCTTAAAGATTCGTTTCTTTTTTGTTTTGATCTTTCTTAAAATAGTATGGCACGTCATTTTGGGATTTATACAAGCACACTAGGGGCTGCTAGTAAAAGAGCCGCTGAGGAATCATCTTTTATCTTTTTAGCTCGAATTTTCTTCAGCATCATCCTTATTGTTTCCTACCGTTATGTGCCCGTAACGTTTCGCTACGAAAAGTGAAGTGGTTTTGTAGTCCTAGCTGGACCAACTCACGCAAACACAGCAATTAAACAGCCCAGGCTTTCAAAGCTAGATGTGAAAAATACATAAAACAAACACAACAAACATTCATTTGAAACAATTTCATTGAAGGAATACACTAAAGTCTAAGACTATGAGCGTCAACGGTAAAAGTTTATGTTTTGTTGAGCTTTGCATGGGAAGATTGAGGCTTGCTGCAGGTATCAACTCGGATAGCAACATGGGATTCACTAAAAAAACATCAATTATCTATCCCTCAAAGTCGTGCGCTGGCGGGTGTTTAGGACTTCATCAAAGAATCAAACCGCTTCGTCCTAGATTCCTTGTGGACGTAATTGTTTTAATTCCATCGGAGGTTCATCGCCGATTTTTCTGGTTGAAGTTCCCACTTGTTCTTGCTTTTATAAGAAATATTGTGTCGTTGTGACAAACCAGACTGGAACAAGACGCAAATGCACTGTGCAACTCAAGCACAAAGGTTTTTGACATCACTTGTTCTTGACGGTATATGGTTATTATAACTGTGGTAACAGTCGCCGACAATCTCCGATCAACCTAAACAAGTATTGGAGTGTACGTTATTATTTAGTTGTAATTGTCGTAAGTCTATAGGGTATTCGACTGGAGGTTATCGCCGTCTTTTGAGAAGGTTTAGCAAGCTTAGCAGAAGAGTTAACGTGTGCTGCCTTGTATGACTTTTCTTTCAAAATAACAGGAACGAATGATTGATACATTAACAAGTGAAAATAAGAGAACGTAGTTAAAGACAAATAATTATGATATACTTAAATATTTCGGACAACGTTGCTGGTGGTGTGTCTTTTCTTCAACTTGAGCAAGGACACACCGTCCAAAAACCTTGTCTGAAATTCGTAAATACATATATATTTATATATACCAGGTATGACTATACCTTAATCGAGTTCTCCAGTTTCCTCTTGTTTGGTTTTACATACAGTTATCGAAAGCATATCCACGTTTTCATAACGACCTAACTCTTACAGCCATATGAAAGCTCTCCACTGTTTTCAACATCATGCAGCCTTTTGACTAAAACTGCTTGAAATCGTCCAAGAGACGGAAAAAGAGCAAGTTCCTACGGCCATTGCAACGTCTATGATGTGCAGTTTGGTTCCAATTTAAGAAGTTACCTTGCTTTGTTTTTTTACGCCATTGCTATCCAATCTTACTCAACCTCCTTGTTGTCCAAAAATAGCTGACCTTTAGCTGCAGGTTGACTTTCTTGAACGATCGTTATATTTTCGCAGTTGTTACCTGAACATGTTAAATTATGACTCAAGTTTTGACTGGCTTATGGTTGCATTTCATAACTCAGGGACGGCGGAGCGGAATTACGAGTGGGGGTGCTTGAAATAAAAATACAGTATCTTTTATGCTTCTCTGGGAAATTTCACAACAAGTGTTTTACTGCGTAGTTGTTTCAACATTACATTTGGAAAAAAGTGGGGAGCTACGGCCCCCGCAGCCCTCCCGGCTCTACCGTCCGAGTAACTTGATAACGGCATGCACACGTCATGCGTTGGCTAGATTTGTCACGAATGACGACTTTTGGTGCAATTTATCTGGAAAAAAAAAAAGCCGGAACAATGTGGACAGGGATATCGCGAATGCCGCAAACTGAAGTTCTTGGCTTAACGTACGAGAACTCTGACCATTGCGTGATTGAAGTACAGTAAAGACTCAGACTGTCAGAAGTTTTTCTAATGTCTACTGTCAGTTGCTGAATGTATCGCTTCAAGAAGAACTCGACCTCTGTGTAACGACATCTCTCTGTAACGGAGGATACTCACAGCTTTTCTACGCTGAAAGGTTTTAACACCTGTACATGGGAAAACGTTTAGCAATACAACTACAACAACTGCGTTTATTACTAGCAGTTTCTGAGGATATTTTTAACGTTCTAATCAGGGAAAATCTGTCTTCACTTAGCCTTTTGCTGTAATTTTTATTACTGTTATGATAAAATACACACCTGGCTAATATTACCTAGATTATTAGAAAAACGGCCGTTTACATGCCCGGAGCAAATTCAAGGAAGCTAATAAAAGATTGTACAAAAATCAGAATACGTGAAAGGGATGTCGGGGAATTTGTATATGGCATTTCAACAAAAATAAATAAAAAGCACTTTATTGTAGAGCTGTTAAAGCGTTATAACAATCCTTCCATTATTTGGGAGTGTATACAAAAAGTTATTCTCACAAGCTTGCACACACTTCACTTGCACACCGTTGTGATTCGATAACGACACGTGGCACGTGTATTGAGTTTTTAAACAGTGTTTTGAAGAAGTTGTTATCTGCACACGCGTGGTGGTGGGGGGCAATGCATGCATACGTGGTGAAGGATTGACCGCCCCTGACTCCCTAGTAAAGGTGTCCTTTAAGGCTCATCCACACAATTCGATTGTCGTTTTGGATTCATCGCCCTAGCATATGGGATTATTATTTCAGAGCACAGTTCATGCTTCCGATTCGTTCGCGAATGATGCAAACGTCGTGAAGACTCTTGTGACTCAATCGCATATATCAGAACGAACAGCCACAAACGACAATCATTATCGTGAAAGTGAGCCTTTATGGCTGTGATTGTTCCACCTTACGGCTTTATCTGGCTTATGAGAATAAGCCGATAGGACAAAAAAAGGAGAAACACGATCTGCTGTGTGATGTTTACCCAACGAATCTGCCGGCGAAATGTGCCAACGATGTTTGTTTGAGGGCAGCTGCTCCTTGGCTCCCGGTCAATTTCTCACTGGTCATCCGCCACATAAACAATGATGAAACAAACGTATCTGATGACAAAGACAATGCACGTGAATGTGTCGCGTGAGTAACCACTCTTATGAAAACCTGCTTAGTAAGAGAATTCTCTTGGACAATCGCTGGGCTCATGTCTTTATGTAACGCTTGAGCCATTAGCCAACTGCCCCCATTATCCAAACATTTTTTCCCAGCAAAAATTTGCGATGGGGTCGCTGTCCCTTGCCCGACCGCGCCACTGAACATCAATTACCATACAAAGTTTCAAAAAGTTGACGTATGGGCTTAAACTGATTTTAAAGCTAACGAGCCAGCCATTGCATAGTTTGATCGAGGAGAAATTACTGTGGTAACTATGCTTTCTAAAGATGAGTTAGGCTTGAGGCATTCTGAGCGAAGATATCACGCAAATATTTACAAATTGACCTCCTTCTGAGTTACCTTTTCACATGAGTGTAAGACGAGCTCTGGTGGCAAACCTTAATGTGAGAATTATTTTGAATTCAGATGGAAAGAAAAACTCGTCACATGCAAGGCATAGCACCTATGGCCTAATCTCCAAGCAAAAGAGTCTAATTAATTCGGAAATGGCCTGTTCGAAAGCACTCGCATTGGCCAACCGAATTCTTTCACTCAACTTTTTTTACTGGAGAAAAAGTATCGACGTTCTCCCTGGTGAAACGATTATTCTTGCGACCGAAAAAATTGGCCATATTAACGTTCTGATTGGACAACGGTTTTCCCGCCACGACATTGTCTTCGGCAAAGTAAACTCACTCCTAAGCAGCGGTTTTTAACCTTTTAGAAACTGTGCAAGATCTCAAAAGACCAGATATGGAAAATATAGCGACCAAAAACCTCTGTTGAGAATTCTGGTAAAAACTACGAGGTAGGACGCAGTCAACGCGTTGATATAAGTAATGTTCGTAGTGTTGTCATTCGATCGGCTAGATTCGCCGGCGTTTGTTAAAATATTTACTTCAAATTCAAAACCTCATTACTTTTATGATCAGTCTTGGTCATGGTAAATGCTTTGTAGCATTCTATTCACTCTTTAAGAGGTTTAAAACAATGCAATTTCATTCTCCCGACATATCTCTTGCTTTACTAGAATGAGCGGCAAGGTTGCAGCTCGTCCAAACCACAGAACAAGTCCAAAGTTTGTGTCCTCAAGAGACCCATTTCTTTGTTATGTCCTTGTATATGTCGCATGTGTGAAGTTAAGCCTGGTTTACACGAGCAACATAAGCACAAAGACAAGATCGATACGGAAACAAAGCATGATATATCCTCTGGGACTTTGGAAGACAAAACAGCAAGAATTTGTCTTTGTTACTTTTGTTCAGATCTTGGCTTATGCTATGACTATGACCTTATGCTAATGCTTATGAAGATCCTTACGTCGCAGGCTTGACTTCATTCCTTTCTTTTGCTTTTTGGTTTGTCCTTATGCTTACGTGTGAACCAGGCTAAAGAGTTTCTGGCACCCTTGAGAGTTGTCGGTGAAGAAATGACAATTCTGCCTTTGTATTCTTGCGTTTGTGAGTGGAATTTAAATTCAAATTATTCGAGTGATTTACATTCGTCGCAGATTCAATAACAGAAAATAAATCACGCGGTGGTTCGACGAGGATGTTGCACTCCAGAATACAGTTATTTGTTGGCTGTATACCTCCATAACGCTGGATGGTTTTCTTCACATTTTGCAAAGGCGCTTTTTGGAATAACCTAAGCTTAGTAAGGTCAAGGTCTGGACGACTTTCTTCGCATTTCTGCTTGTGAAGGCGGTCTTCGAAATGTTCCAAACGTGATATCCCAATAAAATGGACAATTTCTTGGCATTTTCAGTAAGTCAGTTGCATCTTTTCCTTTTGCGGCAATAGTTTATACTCCGTTAGGTCAGCGGCATTTTGACTTTACTTTGTCAGGTTGTGTCGTAAAGGGCTGTTTACACGTGCGATTTTGTGCCTTGCGATTGACATCTTGGTGTATGTGTTTAACTGACGAGAGCGTCGAGGACAAACTACAGCAAACCATGAGCGGATATCTTACTTCAGAGACTGTCACGAGTTTATTACATACACCAGGATGACAATCACAACATGTAAAATCGCACGTATAAACGGCTCTTAATCCATTAAAAGTTGATTTCATTTTCTTTTGTTCATTGTTCTTTCATTGTTTTCACTTTGTTTTTCAATTTATCCTTTTGTTCTTGATGTCCTGTGTACAGGACGCTGACCCTTGAAGGGTTAAGATTCGCGAATTTTGAGATTTAATGTTTTTTTACATGAGCCAAGATGACACGGTTAGCCAAGCTGACTCACTGGATCAAGTTAATACCACGGCTATACAACACATTCAAGGTGAAATTCAAATGGGAAACTTGCTCAGTTTGGTTGCAGGAAAAGCCCAAAAAATTTTAAATTTTGGGTATATTAATGCACGAATAAAATACACCTTTTGCTGTTCATTACCGGAAAATATACTATCATTAACGCAAAAATACATTCATTTTATTCAGTTGACATTCTCTAGCGTAGATACGCAACCATTTACATCAAAGAACATTCTATAGCGCCAACACACAACCATTAACACCATTCTACTATACATTAGGGATAATAAAATTTCAATAATGCAAGATATTTCTTTTGCGTAATTGAAATTTTATTATTCCTAATGTATAGTAGAATGTTAGTGGTCCTCTGTTGGCGCTATGGAATGCCCTTTGATGCAAATGGTTGCGTATCTACGCTAGAGAATGTCGATTGAATAAAATGAATGTATTTTTGCGTTAGTGAGTCTGAGGTTGGCCTTAATGGTAGTATATTTTCTGGTAATGAACAACAAAAGGTGTACATCAAGTATGTTTCAGGGCTGACATAACAAAAAACTGCAACATTTTGTTCCGTTTGTACGTGGGTGGTAGCGCAGTCGCAAACTGTAGTCGACTAAATTGAAGTGAGTTTGACTTTGTCCCCTTTGCTGTGGCTAGATTGTCGGGTGTCGAAACTACATGGAAATTAGGCTTAACCGTTTACTTGACACCTTTTCAGGACGTCTCTTCTTGACAAGTAAAATCGTCTGATATCAACTGAACTAGGATAGAAAAGTCACCTAATTGTGTACCATATCTGTACCGAATAGACTGTGAAAGGCATACCGAGATCGCCATTTTAATCCATGAGGATAAGTCCACGCAATGGATGAGTTGATAAAGTCCACGCAAATAGTCGATAAGAACTACGGTCCAATAATGCCATTTTACCATGATGCAGGTTTATGTGGATATAGAATCAACATTTAAGAAACGTGAAACTAAAAACTATTAACTGTAAAATTGTTTCGGGGTTGACAAAAATTAAAAAAAAATTTTTAATTTTTTTTGTGCGGAAGGGAATCTTGCCCTTAAGCCTGGTTTCCATGTAATCGCTGTCGATCGACAGCGATCATGAGCGATCGACAGCCATTATATGGAAACACTATTCAGCGATCCAGCGATCGTGAGCGATCCTCAGCGATTGCGATCGCTGAGATAGAAAATGTTCTATACCAGAGATCGTGAGCGATCCACGGCAATCGTCAGCGATTTTATGGAAACAAAATTCAGCGATCAGGCGATCGAAACGATCCCAAAATGTATCATTTTCTGTTGACATTGTGACGTTCAGGCATTTATCTTCAATTAACCACGTACTTCGAAGATAGAACATGGCGAGTTTTTCCACAGAAGAGTTCATGGAAGAAATTCACAAATATGAATGTTTATACAACCGATACTGTAAAGAGTATAAAGACAAATTCAAAAATCTCAACGCTTGGAAGGCCGTAAGCAACAAATTTGGTTTGGAACCGTCGACAGCCGAAGCCAAATTAAAAAATGCTAGAATAGCGTACGGACGATGGTTGAAGAAGAGAAAGAACACTCCGTCTGATTCACGCAGAGACGCTATCCAAATGCCAGTAGAGTTTATGAATTTAGACTGGCTATAGACACACATAGACAGTCGGCAAACAACTACAAATGTGGGCACAACAACCGTTTCATTAACAAAAGGAGCAAAAGATTCGCTTCAAGCAATATAGTTTCGTTTATATCTTCGTCACCCTCAATTTTTCAAACAAGCGACGAAGACATGCGCTGCCTGCGCATAAAATGTATCGGTTCTGTGGCCACTTTAACCGATGGCTCAAGTTTTCCTGCGGTGTCTGCTGAACAATATATAATCAGGCGCAAGAAGGCGCTGGGATACAATGAATTGAGTGATCATATGGAAACAAACTCAAACGATCGTTGGCGATAGTCAGCGATCCTTCGCTTCAATGATTTCAGCGATCCGGCGATCGTCAGCGAATATATGGAAACTGGGCTTTATGCTACTTTATTTCACTGCTTTGAGAGCAAGTGCGCAGGTTGCCCTCGTTTTCCTCAGTCACTCTTTGTTTTGCTCCTTGGCTTTTCATCAAGGCCACTTGACGATGAAGCGAAGGCTTGCGCAAGTAGAAAACTTGGCAATAGCTCTCGGAATAGTGGTAAAATTCTTCCTAATCAAACACAGAGCATGTTGAATATATTTTAATATTTACGCAACTCCACAATATTATTGAATTAACGACTTCCGATTTTTACTAAACACACAACCTGTTTAGAAAATTCAGAAACTCAAAACTCTCACCGTTAAAACAGGTCTTCCAAAGTTGGATCAGAAATACTATATTCTAAAATGGGTTGAAAACGAAGTGCCTTCTTATTCCATTCAAAGTAATTTCACTTTTTTTTAGGTCATTGTTCAACCTAAAACTTGTATTGATTGAATAACTACTTCGTTTTGACCACAGAGCGTGGCGCGGCTTGTCTCTTCGCCTCCCCTAACCTCTTATCGTGCGATTGAGCCATAGAATTGATTATTGAGAGAAGGAAATAGACAACCATGAGGAGGACAACTTTCTCGAAAATCCACGCCAGTGCACTTGTTTTCTGAAATGAAAAACAAGACAAGCTTCTTACTCGTTCGGCCTCAATGAGAACCCAACATTAAACGACGAGCAATGTACAAGGGAACCAAATTGGCATTGAATGTGTAAACCCACACTTACTTTCACATCTAACGCTTCGCCTGGTTTACGATGCAAACTATTTCTTTGCGCATCTAACGCCTTTTTGAAAGGATACTGGATATACGGCCCAACAAAAGGAATATCTCTGGAAAAAAAATCACAACCCAGGCTGATTATAATTGAACATGTAGTTACGGTACACCAAAGATCACACGACGAAAACCTAATAAAACAATAGAGGCGTTCACTTGCTATGAATATGTTCGCTGGTTCGAGTCACAAACCACGAAATTCGCAGAGAAATTACTGTTGGATTTGCTGTGCATGGTTATTTTTGAAATACACAAGAGACTGGAGAATTTAGAAGAATCTAGGACGTGAAAAAAGCAGACACTTCAACAACAGGGCAAAAATTAATATCTATCTTCTTTCCAGAATATAAACCCAATATTACTGCATAAGCTCTAAAGGCCAAACCGTAAAATAAACAAACGGAATGGCAATGTCAACGGGAGTTGAATCCCAATGACCATACAAACTACTATCTAAATTGTGTAATCCTGCGTAATTGTTATTTAACGTGTTGTTTTATCGTTTTTTAGGAAGTTCAGGTGATTTCAAGGACGAAAAAGTTAAGAGCTTACCCTGCTAACTTCAGGACAGTTTCTACGTAAGTTTTACTAAAGGACAAGATTACAAAGGTTTTCTAACAAAGAGAAGTACACAAAAAAGAAATGTTAAAACGAAACAATGGAGCAATCAATCACATTCTGTTCATAACAGCAAAGGCTCGGTTACACCGCAAAATTTGGGGGGAACCAGAAATCCAACTCAGAATCAGCACCTCTGATGTCTGTGGCCTTCTAAAAAGCGCAGTAGTGTTTAAGCTACAAGATGAACAAGCTTCGAGGACGCCTGCCAGGAAGATGATGGCGGCTGAAAATATGAGAACACAAACATCAGAAGTACAGTAGTGACACTGAGTCTGAATCCTGGTTGTCTGTCATTCTGGATGAACATCTCCAGCCTTTAAAATAAAACCAGACCGTCGCGAGAGCCGGTAATGCGCAGTACATCAAATGATGTTTCAAGACGTGAAGTCTTCTAGCCTGGTACTATGGCGCTGATGCAGGGGCCAGGCTGTATCAAGAGAAAAATGGTCATTTAATTGGTTGAGAGAAGCAGTCGCTATGCTAGATTTTCTTTGAACCGTGGTAAAAAATCTGTCAGAATTCTGACCAGTTCCACTAGGAGCCACCTGACCTCATTTGTTGGGCAAGATACCTGACGATTGGAAAAAATAATCCAAAAATTGTCATCTTGGAAGTTGATATTTAAGAAAAAGTGCGAATAGGCATAGTAATCGTGGTATAATATCTCGACTCTAACTCCGGTCAAACCTCATTTGGTTTGACTACGATTGCTGTCCATTTTTGCGTTTTGGTTTGATTAAACCACGATTATTCTCCTCTCTTGCGTTTTCTTAAACATCAAGTTTCAAGTTGTCAATTTTCTGATTATTTTTCCTGCATCATTTTTCTAAATTGTCGGCTGTTAATGGTACCAGACAGTGTTCAGCATTTTATACTTAAACGTCGGAATAACTCTTCATTATATACTAAATGCGCAAAGGGAAAGCGCCCTAAAATATGTCAAGTAATATTGGGCATTTACCGCGTTGTGAATCTATTCCCATGCAATATTCCGAGAAATACATGAAGTGATTTTCGGATGTCAGAATCACACATTTTAACATCCAACCGAGACACCAGTTGCGAAAAATGCAACTCTTCGGCCTCTAGCTGGGAATCGGACTAGTGGCTCAGTGAAACTAGTGCAGTGCTCAGCCAAGTGAGCTGCGAAGGCCGTGGTCGGGAAACACTTAAAGAATTACTTCCATCTACCACACGACAAGTGAAGATACAAAACCAAAAATTGTTCACCCAAAGCAGAGAAATATTTACCTGCAAATGCATTTTAATAATTGCTTTTCCGATCACCGTTGCACCAAAGAAAGTCCAGAACGGGATTAAACAATGTCCACAAGTGATTCCGGCCAGGTCAAATAAGGGATTAGGAATCTAAAAGAGAACTACATGATAAGAAATTTGTAAATAAAGCGAGAAGACTTAAGATCTTGTTCCCAACAAATTTTCGTTTGACAGAACTGTTGAATTACGAGGAGAGTCGCTAGTCAGTATTTTTGCAACCCTAGGTGTAAAAACTACATAAGTCTTGGACGTCGTACACTGTATCTTCACTACTGCCGCTTCTTCCTTACATTATCAGTGAAATGAGTTTTATCCCAACTCAGATCTCACGGGCAGTTGTAACCCCGAAATGGTCTTAAGAGCGTTGCACATAAGCGGACTTGGGGAACTTCGATTTAGGGTTTTCTACAACTATATAAAGTGCCATTTTTTTTATCCTGGATCGCTCTTAATTATATACGAACTGTGATAAACTCCTATGCAAGCGAAAAGATAAAAGTCGTCTTTTACAGGTGAAGTTTGATCCTGATTGGTCAGGCGGTTTTTCACACTTGTGAGTACAATCGTTTGACCAATCAGAGGCTTCAGACGATTGTTTGCCACCAGAGCCTGGTCTCCATACGATCGCCCCAAATTTGCTGAGACGATCGAGACGATCGCGATCGCGTGGATCGTCTGCAATTCTGTCCGGACGATCGAGACGATCGTGAATGATTGCAAGCGATCAAATGGAAACATCTGCCAGGTGATCGAGACGATCGAAATCCATTCACGTTTCAATATGGCGGCAACAACTTAACCAACCATACTAAGAAATGAAGAAGTATGAATGTCTTTATAACTAGTTTTCTCTTTATTATAAAGTCTAGTTTGTCAGACTTAACTGCTGGAAGAACACCTAAAGAGAAATTCCGTCGTTTTGACGAAGTTCTTTTACAGGAGTATGATATGGGCCAAGCTCCTCCTTTCTGAAATAAATGCCAACCCCAAAATGTTCCCCTATGTTTTCGCCTTGTTCTTCTCTGTCTTTTCCGGCATACAACCCTGAAAATTAGCGAGCACCATGCCAAAAATGATGTTTAGGGCCCAGTGACAATCGTGAAGATTCAGGCGATCAAGTCAGACGATCGAGTCGATCATGTGGAAACCCAAAATCGCCCGAATCGTCCCGATCGCCTCAAATGTTCGTGCGGTGATCCGGACGATTGAGACGATTCGGGCGACTATATGAAAACTAAGAACGCATAGATGAAACAAATTACTTCATGGTTGCTTCGCTTGTCCGGTTTTTATTCACTTGTTTTCATGAATCCCAAACTCACTCGCTCGTTCGTTTGTGATTTATCACAACTCGTGAATGAAAAATCGTACTCGCTCACCAACTATGAAGTAATCTAAAAATCTGCTATTTAAGCTGTTTTCCCGAGTAGTCCACCGAGAGCCACGCCTCAAAGGTACCCCTCCGATGCGATCTTAATCTATGAAATGTTTCTCGAACCTTTTCCCCCACTCCTAACCTTTTCCCCCACTCCTAACCTTTTCGGGTTTCGATTCGTGTACTCGGACATCGCTCGCGCGTGGATGACATATCACGTCCAAAATTACACTACTTTTGCCAACAACCAAAATTTAGGAGTCCATCTTACCGATGCACAAACAAGTATTCCTATGAAGCCCATCCGCTGTACAAAATCAAAAATACTCTTCTTAATTCTTGTCCAAAGATCGAGCTCTTTGGCTGAATTCAATTCCTCGAGCATTTCAACTTCCTCCAGGTCCTCATCGTCGAGTTCAACTCCAGATAAACGAGCTTTGTGAGAAAAATGAGATTTAGAATTAGTAAAAAACTTCAGGGCCTAACTTAGTCAGTAGAAAGATGTACGGACGTACACAAGTGGTTGACGACAGCTTTGTAGTATTACAGAGACGAATCTAAGATTGGGGGCCATTTGCAGGAGACAGTTAATTACAAGCGGTCATAGCTTATTGTAAAGTGTCTTTATTTATGATGGATAGCTTTATCAGCTAAGCTGTTTAACCTAGATGTGCAGAAAGGGCCAACCCTTATGGGTCCAGTGTTACAACAGGAGAAAACTGGAGTACCCATAGAAAACCTACAGTGACTTGTAGAGTCAAATTGGGCAACACTCTTCTCAATTGTAACCAAGGTAACTTAAATCAGACAACTGCCGAGAGTTAGAACTGAACCTTAGTCACAGAGATGAGAAACACATGCACTACCACTGTGCCACCAACAAACAACAACTCCTACCTGCTCTTGCCATAAAGTAAGGTGGTAGTTCGCCAATTGCAGTTCCAACTCCCTAAAGCAAGTTGAAGGATCTTATTCAGAAAATTTCTTTGGTTTCTTGAAAGTTGCACCAAATGGACTTTTACCAACTTGACAAATGGGTCAGGCAAAGAAAATTATGAGAAACTTGCTAATGTTGTTTAATGGCTTTAAAGTAGTTCTTGACAATCTGAACTTACCCACATGAATGCTTCAGTCCTCACTTTACTCATTATGGTAAACAGGCCGACAGTTGATGTTTGGCCATTTTCTGGGCACAGAATTCTAAAAAAAGTTCCAAAACATTTACTCAATGCCAGATTTAATATTGTGCAAAACAAAAACTGGCATTAACAAGTAATTCAGGATGAAATTGAAAACATGTAGCATTTACTCAGGCCATGGGGAAACAAGATGGCAAAACATGTAATACCTATGGCACATGTAATTTAAAGAGAATAAAATTGAATATGGGTATCTTACTCCAGTTACAGGATACAGCAAACAGTTTCTCAAAACTTACTCATTAGGATATGGAGGTTCTGGAAAGTCCAATGATTGGCATTCCCAAGCTGCCAATGTCACTTGTGCAATGTGGGGACCCTAAAAAAGAATATCCTTTGTATTGCTTTTCAGAAACATACAATAAATCACGACTTTGTGCAGAGTTAAGAATGACAATTAGACAGATTTACTAGATTTTTTTCATCTGTTTCCATTGATGCAACTCTAAAATTTTTGAAGGCATTAACTCCAATTTTGGCTGAGTACTAAAGCAGTAATGGGAGTTTAAGATGGTAGGGTAATATAAAGAATTTTCCCTGTTTCTATGACAATGACAGTAATTGCAAATAACTTCAAAAATTCAGTTTTGACAATTTAGAGGAAATTCTAGTAATTAAAATTTGTTCAAATTTGGAAGAATTATTGTTAGCATCACATAGTATTTTCTGTTGAACATTGAGCCTTTTTTTCTTGAAAATTCTAAACATTGCATTTTAAAATGTGATCAAATTCATATTAAGAGATAAGATTTATCTATTGTAAACTTAGTGAAATGCAAGAAGTAAAGTTTGTGATTGGATTTTTGGTTAATTTAATAAAACTTAATTTTTGAGATTGTTTTCAATGACTGTTTGTTGCCATGAAACAAGGGAAAATCCCTAATATTACCCTGACTGCTTTCCTTCTCTGCCATATCTAGTATTATGCACTGTAACCATTCCATATTATACATTCAAATATATACCATATATATGCCAATGTATGTCTCATTTAGCTGATATGAAATGTTCTGAAAATATTTTATCAAGATGGTGGACACTAACCAGGTATAGAATGAATGTATGCAAACCAGTACCCAGCCCTACAGAAGATAATATACCCAAGCCAATCCAGTAGCAACACCAAAGGATAAATTCCTCAACATTTTGCACATGCTAAAAATAAAAAAACACAAATGTCAATTAAACGACAAGTGATACAACTCTTGTAAAAAAACACTGGACTCTTATTTAAAAGTAACATCTCAATACGAAAAGCTTATCAACCAAAAGCAAGGTCTTACAGTAACTTTTACAATACTTTTTATTATATTTTTTATAGGAGTTAATTTCTTCAAATAACAAGGAATAACAAAAAAACTAACTTTTTGATGTTGTCCTGGAACAAAGTATAATAGTGAGAGAATGGTAATGGACAGTACAAAAAATGTACATGATTTATGGTGTTTCAGGATTCTGCAAGAAAAATATGACAGAAATTTGGATTCACTGTGATTAAGTTTCCTTAATTGCACCACTGCTTTATTGCAAAAAAATTGCAATAGATTTATATTAAGCTAAATGGCATATTTGTCCCTGATAACAGCCCCAAGCACTTTTACAGCAATCATTTCTAAAGCTGCTAATTGACTTGATTGCTTAATTTTGGCAGAGCAAGTGTCTAGAAATTCAGAAGAGCAAGTTCAAATCCCAGTTGAGTCAAAATGTTTTTGGCTAACTTTTAAACTTTAACACAATCTGGAAATTTATGACAGAATAAGGAAATACTATAGTTGTACCTTTGCCAATATTCCTTAACTGTGATAACCAGTTCTAGTAAAAAGTACTGTACAGTAACTAATGGTTTTCTCCAGAGCACAATTTTCTGACGTTCTTCTCGCTCCATCTTTCTCTGCTGCTGGATAGATGAGTTCAAATGATGATGATAGTGAGTTCTGTAGCTAACATTGTCACCACCATTTAGTGTAGATGTAATGGTGTCTTCATTAGATCCTTCTAAGAAATCAAATTAAAAATAAGTTTACTACACTAAACGAAATAAAAATAAGTCAAGTACCAAATCATTCCTGCCAGAATCGTTAATTATTTTATTCTGGCTTAAGCCAAACAATGTTACACAGCTGAGGAAAGAGGGCGGCTGAAGTTGGTCTTGGCAGGAATGGGTTAAGCTGTTACCTTATAGCTTAAACGAGTCCACCCATTACAGCCAAAATCAAAACATGCACACATATATGCTAGTTATTATAAAACAACGTACATAACACATTCAGATGCAGAGTCAGCAAAGTATGACGATCTATATATAGCGTTCCAAAAAACAAGTTACATCCAGAAAATGAATTCTGCACACCTGAGTTTGCGTCTGTATTCACGACATCGGGAGTCTTATCTGATTCCTGCAGCCTTTTGATCTAAGAAAAACATATTCATGTTAAATCTGAGTCTCATGCCGGCTTGTTCAGGGTGAAAGTGGTTGCTAGTTGTGATGCAAATTGTGGAAATCAGAAATACGTTTCATTGTGTTTGCGATGAGAAATCTGTGAACTATACCACGAAGGTTCACGTACCAAATCAGCCTGTAATCCCTTTACTGAAAGATTTCTCCTTTTAAGTTCAGTCTTTAGGTCTCTTACAGTAAAAGCTGAATAATTCCGGTCACTCAAAAGTGAACTGTCTTCATCGGTACGGTCTTCCACCTCAGGGGATATCTTCTCTCGACGTGTACTTCGCCGAGTCCCTTTGTTGTCCATTAAAGGGGCAAAACTGCAGTTCGTTTTGGAACAATTTATAGTTTTCAACGGTAAAGTAACCACTTTATACACCTGTTAAAACAATAATCCAACATGCCACGTTCCTCATAGTTCGTGAGCTGTGGTTAATTTCAACTAATTCGCGGCGTTTCTGGTGTAATATTAACATTGTGTCTCAATGACGTAATATATGGCCATTCGAACTGACCATTGGTTTTGCAATTTGCGGGTAAAAGTTCACAAAGGTTCTGCTGAGATAACTGTGAAATAATTTCTTTTAATCCCCAAGAATTGTCATGAATTGCATAGAAATAACTCAGTTGAATTGGCACTTTCAAACGTACCCGAACGCCCAAATAAACAGCACTCTTTGATTTATATCGTCCATGCTTACTGGAGTAAGTTATGTCGGAGTTCTTTGGAGTCATTTTAGAGCATTTCTATCGTAATTCTTAGGTGGACACACTGTGAAGCATGCCGTTATCTGAGCTGGATCTAAGATCTCGAAATGTTTGAATGTGTATTAATAAAGTTGACCTGAATTTCGCACAATGACTTGTGCCGGTAGCGACAGACTCCCGGTAGCATACCAACTAAGTCTTAAGCCTAGTTTCCACTCAGAAAAATTTTACAGGGACCGGAAACTTTTCCACCAGCATCAAAAGAAGAAGTTCACATTTTTCAACTGACAAATGTTTTTCCGAGTGTGAAAAAGGAAACATGATTGGACGTAAAAGTACAGTGAACATCAGTGCGGTAAATAAATTTACTTGAAAACGCAATCACCGTGACAGTGGAACCCGTATCGATTAAGTGAAGTACTTCGTGTCATAGTCACTGATGCGCCACACAACTCTTGCCCACTCAAACGTATTGTAACAGAAAGTGGAAAATAAAGAAAGCGTCCAGGTGAGGTGAATCTTTAATTAAATATTAGAAGACGTTTCAGATATTTGGTGAGATGAGTTCTTCATTGGTATTACTTTTGCCGCATTATATATCGGCATTTTAGAATCATCCTCACGATAACATGAACAGAATATTTCATGAATTAACCACTTGATGAAATATTCTATTTATCTGTATGTTGCGCGCAATACCTCACGGGCTAGAATGGAGTTTATCTACATGTGACTTGAAGAACTCCTACACAAACATTAATTTGCACAATTATTATTCATGATATTACAGTGGATAAATTTAGGGACATAATTAAAGACGCTCAAAAATTTTACTTTTCATCCTTAAATATCACAAGACCTGCTTGGTGATTACTAATTAGAAATTAGAAATTAGCCAAATAATATGTTATGAATTGCAATGTACATTCATAAGAACATGGGAAACTGAGGATATAGAATAGACATCCCAGATGAAGTGAACAGTAAAATTCAAAAAAAAAAATTATAATTATTGTTAATGTTCAGTAAGTATTTTTCCTAGAAGTGCTGATGTATGTGATGTAATTTAAGTCATCATGTTCTTATAATAGTCTATTGTCCAAGCAATTTTGAGGATCTCAGATGGAAGGACTTTCTTAGCCTTTGTTTACTCAGTTGTTAATGATTATATATGGCGATACTTTGTGCAATTTGTTGGATATTGCTATTTACAGCATACTGAAGTTACAATTTTGGCCTGGACAATCAATCATAGACATCTTGAAGAAATTGAGATGTTGATGATGTACTTAACTCTGTACCTCTACACTCGTTCATGTAAATACTGATAAAGTTTACTAAATGAGAAGCAAGGAAAAGAAGTCACACTCATTAGCATTTATAGAGATAGAACTTCTCATGGAACCATAATTCTCAAGCAGAAAAACTAAGAAAAGTTCCCTGAGACCCTGACACAAATCAAACCAGTAATCCCCTGATTGACAGTTGAGATGTTCTAACCATTGGGCTCTAGAGATTCAGGTGGCAGAGCAAAGGTACAAACTCCTACTGGTTTAATAGGAAAACTAAACTGAAGATATCCATCTTGGAACTTGATATTAAAGTAAACACAAGAAAAGACAGTAATTACCACTATTACTGAGTCTTTTTCTTATGTTTACTCGAATATCAAGTTCCAAGATGGATATTTGTGGTTTAGTTCTTCTACTATATTTTCTTAAATTGTTTTCTGGCTTAAGTAATGGTTTCTAATGATTTTACGATAATGATAACTACTGCCAAAATCTGCTATTCTCAATGTCGCCAATATTTATTTACCATCTGTGCTTCATTGGATTGAATATGGTTTTTGCTAACCCTACACTGGTTTATTTGAAATATGCATACTCCTATGCTTCCTCCTCAGAAAAGTTTTCTGACAAGGAATAAGATCTGTAACCTTCCAAAAGCAGGTGCTTATAGCATGCTGAGGTGCTCTGACTGATTGCCAATGGTCAAGAGATTGAGTTAAACAAACTGAGATGATTGAGCAATGGTTGCCTGTTGTGCTGGTTTGTATTAGCAGTGACATGTGCTCTGCTAGGGTCTGCAAGTCTCGACATGTCAAGGGTTTATGTGGTAGCTTTGACCTTGTTAATTACAAGTTTGCATGCTTCACTAACTATAAACTCAAAAAGATAATACAAAAAAAACAAACAAAAAAAAGGACAAAATATGGAACATAAAAGAAAATTTGCCATTTGGTTGTTTTCTTCTCGTGGATTTCATGCTATTGGTGTTGTATTTGGGGTCACAGACACTTTAAATTCTTTTTATTTTAATATTTTACCTTGGTAACGGCAGACTAATTTATTCACCGAAGGTAGGACTCTGGACAGGCTAGAGTTGGAGAGCGAGGAATTATGCCGCATGCAATACTGAAAGATTATTTCTTGATTGAAAATGATCAGCAGTGAGATAGAAAGTGATTGGAATACTTTTTTTTTATTATTATTATCTTTTTTTTGTATTATTCCTATTTTGAGAAAGACTCATGGACAACCTCTGGAGCGAACTTTTGTGAGCTTGCAGATTTGTTACGCAACTCTGGCAACAAAGCTACAACTGAGCTATTACATGGAGAAGATAAGCCGCGAATCTTGTAAATATGCCGTAATACTCAAGATTGGTCGCGAAAACTCATATAAACGAATAATTTCAAAAGAGAGAGATGAAGGATCGTCAAGCTCTATACTCAGAAAATGATTTCTGAGCCCCAGACGGGGATCGAACCCGCCACCTTCTGATGACCGGTGAGACGCTCTAACCATTGAGCTACCAAGACTCAGATGGTGAGCTAGGTGCAAGTTTGATATATATGTGCAACCTAAGCGGAAGCCACTATATATTAATAATGATGGATAAAATCATAAACTGTATCCATCATTATTAATATGTAGTGGCTTCCGCTTAGGTCGCAGATATATATCGAACTTGCACCCTAGCTCACCATCTGAGTCTTGGTAGCTCAATGGTTAGAGCGTCTCACCGTTCATCAGAAGGTTGCGGGTTCGATCCCCGTCTGGGGCTCAGAAATCATTTTCTGAATATAGAGCTTGACGATCCTTCATCTCTCTTAAGATATATCCAAGCTCTCACATTTCTAAAATCATAAACTGAATCTCAAAAGAGTTTATACTAGTAATTTTCGGCTTAAAATAATAGTCGCACTTAATTTTGGATTAATCTCTCAACCCTTGGGTGGACTTATTTTTGTTGCGGCTTTTAGTAATCGAAAACAAAAAAATTCGATGTAAACGATTGTTTGCGTACACAGTTTGTAGCCCTGGCAGCTTATTCTCTTCAGAAAATTGCCGCGCTTGTTCTCAAAATTAGCGACAAAAAAAGGCAAAGATAAAAACCTGAGAATAAGACGTGGTGTGCGTGCATTACCACTGAGTCGAGAGGATGTACTTGAGGCGGAACATGTCTTTCGCTTTTCATTGTTGTGCTTGGTTTTGACCTAGCGCCCTTCAAATGAATATCAGTTGCCTCAGAAGGGCACTCATTGTCAATGATCGAGAAAGATTAAATGTCGAGCGGCGCGGAGTCGTCAGGTTTATTGTAGTTTTTGCTAAGTGCAAAGTGGTCGAACTACCCTGAAGAACTAATTGTACTTAACAAGTACAAAGAGATTCATCTAGCACGAGAAGTTTACTCCACTTGCGTATGTCACTGAGTTTACACTAATGTCACTTGTGAAAACTGGGGTTAGTGGACAAATCATCCCATCCAGAAGTGGCGCCAGGAATTCCCCGACGCAGAGGCTGACGTCCCCGACAGGGGGGGCTAAAGCCGAGGGGCCATGACCATGCCACCTTTATAATTTTGTTATTTGAAGGTCGAAAACATCACGTTATTTTTCGCAAGAATAATCGCAACCATTGACTAGAAACAGTTTACTTCTAGATTTGACAAGAAGATGAGACTCTATGATCTTTCTTGGCTAAATCAATAACGAGCACTCATAGTTTGTACAAATATATGAGTGTGTTCATCTGTGAAAATTCCCCGGCGGATTGTTAATTTTTCCCCGACTAAGGGGCTAGGGTTCCCCGGCGTGGGACTGTAGCACCCTATGCCCCCCCCTCCCTCTGGCGCTACCTCTGATCCCATCACTTGACATTCTCGCGGTCTTCTGTGGTTCTGCAGGCCTGGACGTATTACTCTCGTACAACAGACTGGTATGTCACTTCTAAATTCAAAAGACATCGATCCGAGTTCTGTGAAGTTCTTTAAATCCAGAAATTATTGTGTAGAAGTGCGATCGAGACCGTGGTTTGCTTGTTTCTGCTCTCACAATATTAAATCATCGAAGGCCTGAGGTGGATTTGAAAGCATTTTCTTGGAGGAATAAGCGGGAATCTTGGGTAATACTTTGGGATCACCAGTTTTTGTGGGCATGCAGCTGATGACGGAAGGTGACAGATATTTTGATGAGAAGTTGATGATAGCTGGCTTTCTACCAATGGACAATATGCTTGCCTCCCTTTGTTTGCCCATGATCTAGAAAAACAAAGAAATTGACCAATTTTTGTTGGCATGCAGCTGATGACGGAAGGTAACAGATATTTTGATGAGACGTTGATGATAGCTGGCTTTCTACCTATGGACAATATGTTTGCCTCCCTTTGTTTCACCATGATCTAGAAAAACGAAGAAATTGCATCATTAAACTGTACTACTGACACCATGCAGTTTTCTCGACCATTCTTATCCATCGAAGGAAGTCAAGGAGTCGTACCCAATTCGTTATTTTAATCCCTCAGGTCCAGTTCAAACGTCGAACTTTTCATTTGCCGGATCTAATGTCAATAAGCAAAATCCTTTATTCAAACTGATTTGCATTTGATTCGGTACATGAAAAGTTCGACGTTTGAACTGGGCCTCAGGAAGCTTATTTTCTGTTGTTTTCTCATTTCCAGTTGTCTACACCTTTAAAATTTTCCCACTGCAAATCTTAATTTTTTTGTTTATCATTGGAAATCCTCTGATTCATGCAAAAGAACAAGAAATTAATGTTAATTTAAACAGTAAAATTTTTCACTAATTGAAGGAGAACACAGTTGCATCATGGCCTCCTCCTGGCTTTTTTCCTTTTTTTTCCTGTCGCAATTTATCGAACCAAAATCTGGCTTTGTCGGACAAATTATCCGAGAGTCCATAACGATTTGTTACGCAGTGTTATACCCAGCCTTAATTAAAAGAGAAAAATCGTCCAAAAATGACGATAACAACAACTTTGCTCATAAGTTTGTTTGCGCCGAGATAAACCGATCACAGAAAGCTCGAACGAAGATACCTGGTTACCAGGGCCTCGTGATGCAGCTTGAGAATAAATTAGTTTAAGTGATCTGTTGAATCGTTTTCCTATCCCCAGGCGATTTAACTCACTGAAAGAGGGAAGTTTTCCCCGGAAAGAATTAATAGTCCGTAGTTTGTTTTGGATTAGTTTAGGCGGAACGCATTTACCGAGTGAATACAAACTGCTTTAGTCGGCTAGTGGGAACTCTTATAACAATTTGACGGATTTTTGAGACTATTTTGAATTGCTTACTAGAAATTCCTAATTACCACACAAGTTCTTGGGGTTGTTTGTTTCTGATTGTACAGCGTTCTCGGAGACGGCGGAGCCGGGGGGACTGGGGGACTGTAACCCCCCAACTTTTTTCCATATGTAATATTGAAATAACTACGTTATGGAACACTTGCTGTGCAATTTCCCGGGAAAGCATGCAAAATGCTGTGTTTTTATCTCACCCCTCGCCTCGAAATTACGCTCCACCGCCCATGCTTCTTTATCAAAATTATTCGTCGGAGTCTGAAATCTTTATACATTAGCATTCTTTGAATCGAGTCAAATTGAAAATTATCCAGGAGTACTGCGAAGGGCATTCAACCTATAGCGCCCTGACAGATCCTCGAATTCCCCCCCAGATCCGCACTGACTCGAACTAGAATATGGGAAGTCGATGTTTAGTGACGTTGACTCCGAGTTCGACTTATAAAGATATTCCGACTGGACTTGACTCAAAGAATTAGCGTCTCCTTATATCATTAACAGATTTAAACCAATGTAATCGTTACATGTTAGAACTATACGACGTTTGACAGTAAACGTGGAAAAGAAGAGTAAATCCGAACCAGTGGACAAACACGTCCTTGCTGGGTATTACTCTGTCCACCTCGGTTCGGTTATATTCTTATGAATGGACTATAATGATATCACTACCAATTTACAAACGTAGCTGCGTGTATTGTGTTAGATAGTTTACTTTCCATTTGTATGATTAAGAAGAGTACTTTGATTTTACCGAAAATGGCCAAGGGTTCGTACATCCTGGGGCAATGCAGACCTACATCGAAGATCTTCCCTGATCTAGACTTTTTCCTACAAATGTCTTGAATTTTTATATCTTTTTACCCGAGTATACCTGTAGATTTATCAGCACGTTTTTCAACCATACGGTCGGTAAGATTTAGTTACTCGTGTACTCGTAAGTTGTCGATGGGTGAACAAGTTAATTTTCAGGGATTGTTTACTGGAATCCTGAACGTTTGGATTGTAGGATAAGTGTCTATGCGTCTCCTATATATGGCGTCCAGGTGATTCGAAAAATCTACATAATCCAGTGATAAAGCAGAAATGTGAGTGATGAAAGCCGATTTTATGCGACCGCGCACGTGAATAAAGCCCACTTTACTCGGCAGACGTTCTGGGTACGGTACTATCGATTTAAGTACCCATGCCCAGTTACTTGGCCCCGTTGCTTTTACGTTTGAAAGATTGATATAGTGTGCAGACCATTGTTTTTATTTCCGTTTAAATCGTATAAATTGCTGGTAGCGTGCCAAAACGTTTTGACACGCGTACCTAAATTGAAGAGCGCCATGCATCCAAAACATGCTCGTTATGTAAACCCAGCACAAGTTACCATGCTCAGAAACTGGCTCGTTCTCGCTTTAAACTGGATTCCTTGTCAAGACACCATATCAAACACGCATTCGTGCCTGCCTGCCTACGTAACTACCTCCCTATCTACTTACTCACCTTCATTCCTATCCACATGCCTACCTACCCACGTACCTTTCTACCTACCTATCTACCCACCCCCTATTTGCCTATGTAGCTCCCTCTCTCTCTCTCCCTCTCTCCCTACCTACTTTCCCACCTACCTGGATGCATACATTCATGTCTGCACTCATACATACGTCCCTACATACATACTGGAACAGAGTTATCCTTTCATATTGTCAAATACACACGATCACATGAGCGGATACGCAGCGTGTTTGTCTTTTTGACGAATATGATAACAGGTGTTTTTTCATATGAGAGGAAACTGGCTTTCAACATATCAACGACCCAATCTGATTACTTTCTGTTGGAGCTTCTGTCACTTATTTCTATCAGTTATTTTTATCACATAAACCTAATCCGTGGTTAGCTGACACGAATGCGAAAAAATGATCAGGTGTACAATCATTTATGGAGAAAGTGACGGACTCTAAACCATTTGTTTTACTCTTACAAAAGCTTCATCATCGGGTTGCTTTCAGTCTGAAATATTGCCCTGCGGAGTTAAACAAATGAGGAGTAAATGCTAAATGCCACATGAACCATTCGGCTTTATTACTTATCCCAGGTTGCTGGTGCTTACTCACTGCTCCTAGAAGTCTCTGCCCCAGCCTAAGCATCAGTGAATCTTTCGGATATGGGCCCGAATTAAGACAAGGTTAAAATGAGTTAACTTTGACACCAAAAATGTTTGTTTACATACGCAGTACTATTCCAGAAGTGACGACGTCACCGCATACCAGGAGCTGTTATTAACTGTTACTTGTTTTGAAGAACATTTGCCTATCAACTTTTCTTGCTACCTCCTTGCCAGAGTTTTTGTTGACAACCTTTTCACTACTACTTGTTGAGCCGATTACCATGTAACTTGGAAAGAAATTGCGAACATCCTCTCTGGGGATTCGAATCTAATTCAACGTTATGGTGGGCGGCGAAAGTGTTTACGGTTTTGGTAGACACACGCAGTGTCCTCATCCTCAACCTGGTAATTCCCGATTTTGAAACAAAGCAAACTTTTTCACGGAAATTTTGGTTGTTTCATCGAGGTGCACAGGACATCCAGGCAAACTTCGGCCCCTGTATTTTCACGACCTCTACCGTTAGAGTGACAGTGGTAACGTCTGCGACGAAAGAATTTTATAATCGACGAAGAATGTTACAGCTAGACGAAGAATATGGTTTTCCCAGAGCCGAACGTCAGACATGTCCGAGTCGTATTTCAGAGCTGCCCAAACTAAAGATTCAACTTTCTGACAACTTTTAAAGCCCTTGTGCCGGGCGAGCGCTTAAATATGAAGATCACAAACACAGTTACCCTTACTGAGTCAATTTCAATTATAAACATAACGTGTTAATCTTCGGTGGACTCATCTACAAAAATCATCCCTGCAACCAGTAATACTTGTGTTCTACATGCTTTGCCGCACGCACAACGAAATATTTTCCCAAATATCCCTCGTCTCTGGACGAACTGTGTGTGTCCCTGGGATAAAAGCAGTCGACTTCAAGAGAAACGTGGCCCCTTGAACGGCCTTCAGGCTTAATTAGTTGTCTTTCACTGTTCTCCAAATTAATCTCCGGAAAGAACTTTCCTGATTACAAATGATTAGTGGAAGAGTAGGTTAATCAAGTGCGGCCAAAGTTCAAAAACTGTTTAAACAGGATGAATAAGTTACATAAATATAGAAGACTCACAGAAACATCACAAAGACTCAATTACAGTTTTATTCTCGGAGTATCGTCATACCGTCGTTGGCTTAAATTTTGAAGTTAGCAACGGGGGGGCACAAGTTAAGTTTGCCCCGGAGCGTCAATAGAGCTCACATCCCCAGTAATTATATGCAAAAGCATAATAACGCAAAGAAAATACGTTCATTGTTTGTTTAGTTTACAACAATGAAAAGCTAGAAGAAAACTGGTTGATGAGCTTCACGTAAATTTGTGTGTTCATTATTTAAGTAGGAATTATTCGAATTTCTCATTCTTTGCAACTGATTGTCGTTATCTAAGGCTTGCTCAGTTCGGTTCAAATTTTTTACCACCTCGCGCTCCTCGGTTTAAGTTGGCCGCAGCGACATCAGTGCTGCGTCGCCGAAAAAGACTTTTGTCACCAACGCTATGGTTTCACTTTCAGTGTCCATTCAACGAGCAGCATAAAAAAACTTATATCCTATTGCCAGACTTAAATTATCACTAAACGACTAAAACCCCTTTTCAACGCTGCAAATCCTCCCAAGCGGTGTCTTTGTGCTGGTATATTCCGTAACTTATAATCCAGATGAAGAAGAACAATACAGCCCCCAAAACTGTCATTTTTTAATAATATCGGCTAAATATTAGGACAAGTTTCGATGGCCTTGGTTATTCATCTGCGTGATTGTTTTTCGACAGGCTCATCTTGACGGATTTAACGTCTTAGCAAAGTTTTCTTTCACTTCCTCGATAACAGCCATAAAGCAGAGAGTTCATCAGAATGCGAAATTACTTGTCATCGTGCTCAGATGCGTCATGGGACCCGCAATAAAGTACTTCCCCAACTTCCTCCGGACGGAATTTCCATCTCCAGAACAAACTGCTCCTTTGCATCAGAAGTATGGCCTCCACGAACGGCCTCGGGGTTTAAAAGCTTGTGTTTCACAGTGCACGTGTTATAAATCATCGTGATTAACGTCTAGCGAACACATCGTTAGTTACTGCGCGGTGTTTACCAGTTCACCCAAACACCGAACTCTCTGATTCGAAAAGCTCACTCATACGCCTCGACAATGTGCAAGTCAGAGAGAACTGCCGCGTGGCATCTTTTTATGCGTGATAAAAATTGCTTGTGTTTTTGTTGTAAATGGAATAATTCTTCAAACTTGATTTTTTCGAACTGAACGTTTTCAACCTTGCTCACTTATGCGTAGATTTCTTGCGGCCACATTTCTCTTATCTTTAACTGCAGTAAAATCCTCTCGAACCTTGTCAGCGTCGTCGTTATCACGTCATGCGTATTCCTTCACCAGTTATGGTTCGAAGATGAGATTTCGACTTTAAACGTCCTAAGTGTTCGTCCAGAAAAATTGTCCTGGGGTAGAAACACCTAGGAAGCGTCTGAGAATGCAGAGGCCCCGAAAAGTAATGCGAAAAGCGCACCTACAGTGATCCAAACCAATTGCCTTTTAATTTGTTGAATAACCCTCGCGCCATTCAGTAAATTGTTCCAGCATGTTGATGAAAAAATTGTGAACAAATTTGGCTTGGGACCAGAACATTCATTGTAACTCAAATTGTATTGTTTTTAGCAGGTGTCTTCGCTGTAGCGGACCGTTGGAGTCCGCTAAAGTAACCGTGGGTCATTGTGTGCGAGCGTATGATGGCTCCCAGTCACTAGAGACGGCCGGTTCGAAGGAGGTACTCACTAACTGCAGAAGTTGGTGACCGATGAAAACGTTTAATTCGTTACTGAAAAATCTAACATGAAATGAATTCTGATCAATCATCGCCGTGTTTGTTGCTCCTACAATTTTCAAATTCGATTTTGATTATACTGTAACTTGTAGAGTACTAGTATACACGTCCACTCCTCCTGCTTATGGGTGATGGTTAATGAAATTAACGACTTTCAATCACTTCCTTGATTATGAAAGACAAGGGTTCCGTCCCGGAGAGGGTGATCGCGTAAAATAGCAACTGAAAAGATTCTTTCGTTAACGGTTCCCTCCCTTTGGCCGCCAGATGTTGGTTCTGAAAAACACATTTAAGCAAAGTTAGTCAGAGTTAAAAATGCAGATGAGGTTGGAGGTGATCATTTAGTCCGCTCAATGATAAACAGGGCTAAACATTGACTCAGGTTAGAATTTTAGGTTTTGCAAACTCGCATTTTTAGTTGAAATTCAATCGATAGTTTTGATTTACTGTGAGTATTGTTTCGTGAAAAATTTTCTCTCCTAACCGCACCGTTTTTAAGTGTACAAGAAACGGTCGCCACAACTTCACGGTTAACGCTTTAAAGATCAGTGTCCTGTATATCGGATATCTTGAACAAAAGAACAAAGGAAAGAGGAAAGCGAAAACTGTGAGTCAACAAAAAACAAAAGAAAACAAGTTCAGCCGTTAAAGGGTTAACGACGATGTATCTAATACGTGGGAAAGTGTTTGACCTTGAGATCAAAGGCCGAGAAGAGCGTTTAATAAATAAATCGTTACCGAGTATTTTTTTTTTCCAGTTAAACTCTCAACGAGGTGTTTGATCTTGGAGTCAAACACTCTCACGTACGATTAATATATTACTTCTCAAACAAACTAATATTTTATAAGAAAGTCGAGAAACTTCGCTTGATTCATGGATATGTTTGATCGTGCCATCAAAACACGTCTCGGCTGTGATTTTCCTTTGTGTTTTCCTCATGTATTAAAAGCGAGTTTGGGAAGTGTTTTACAGAGTTATCCTGAGGATAACATGAAGAGAAAATTTCATGACAATCCCAGGCTGTTATAGTCAATACAGAAATTTCTTGACCTAAGAAGGATTTGACCTCGCACATTCGGGCCATGGGGCCGCAAAAACTTCTCATTAACAAGGCTGTGATGCACCTCAATTTTATTTTCAAATATCCTCCGTCTAAACAAACTAGCGAAGCTTCAACTCCTTATTTTTCAATTTCCGGTGTTTTTTTTGGCGCATTCGTTCAGGATGAAAAACACCACACTTGTCATCATTCACACATATTGTATTCAATTTCTTTGGAAAGATGGTGAACTGAACTCCTCCAGCCCTTCCCTCTACGGCCTTACCGCGTCCCCGCCTCCGCCTTCTGCAACTGACCAATTGTGGAAAAGTATGTCATCCTAAGGGTAATAGTAACTCGTACTCGTACTTTTAAGTCAAATAAAACCAGCATACAATTCCCGGTTTACTAGACGGCTTCATTGCTTGTGTAGCGGTCCGATATAACTGAAGGTGAGAATTGGAATCCAATTGTTGGATAATCAGGATATGGTTATGATGAAATTTTCTCACCGCCTCTTGTTTCGTTGTAGGGGTGACCTGTGAAGCGGACCTTGTTCGGGTATCGGAACCTGCTGTGATGTGAATACTATGAGATAACGATCGAAATCACTCCTACGATGCCGTACGCATTATCATACGTATGACCTGTTTGTATGATAGTTTTGGTGACTCATCACAAGGCAACATCGCCGCGTACTTGCGCGACATCCAAGGCATTTCACGAAGGTTGCGCAAGAGATCTCGCGCGCGCGTCACGATTTCGTCGGCACTCAAGGTCGTTCAAGTTTGCTTCCTGTTTAGACTTTGTCCCCTCGTTAAATTTTCTGACAATCATCAACATCCGACCAGGTCTTTGAACCGGGAAACGTGCGCAGCGAACACGTCGCACGCCTCGACTTAAATAGCGTCTTGAACATGGACATTGACGGTTGGTGGACACGTGTGTTCTAGGTAATGTCCTGTATATGCTCTTTAAAGATATTTTTACTTCCTCAATGATATCAACAGCGGAATCCGGATTTATATATTGCGTATCCTGTGATTGGTCGATTCGACTGATCGAGCTGTCGTCGGAATGTCAGTTACGCACTGCGCATGGGTTGCGTGTTTTAATAATTAGACTTGTCCAGGAGGTCCTCAGCCTCGTATAAAATCCCCGGATCAATTTTTATCATAGTAAACCGCGTTTGGTCTCACACGAGCCGTTCTGCAGAAGAGAAGTGATCAAGTCGTCATCGTAAAAGAAAATGAAGTTGATCTTTTTGATGCTCGTTTGTGCCCTCACTGTCTCTGGTAAGTACATTTATTTCGCTTCCCTATCTTATGACTGATCTGTCGTTGATAGTTAACTAATACAGACATGAGGGTTGATCGTCGGTGTTCGTTTTCTTCCCAAGTAGACAGTATTAAAACTGGTTTTGGGCTTTTTGTTTTGAACTAAGGTCTTTGACGTCCTTTAGTTGTAATGGTAAATCTTCGATTGTACAGACTACAATTATATGCTCCTTATTTCAGTGCACTTTAACAGACAGGCGTTTTCTCTTCGGATGAATCTCTGTGCAGCGTGTTTTATTTGCACCTTGTTTTCAGTTGCGTCTTTTATATTTCGCGTTGCGCAACGAATCGCGCGTTGTATGGTCATCGTAAAATCCGTGCTTTTCAAACCAACGATCATTCATAGCTTTTAAATGAAGAATTTTCCTTACCTTGCCCTTGGTTAACCGATGGCTTGCCGTCTGACCTGGGAAGTCCTTCCCTCGTGAATGAACGTGCTTTTATTATCGTGTTGAATTAGAGGAGATGTTTTTCGAACTAAATACGTCGAGGTAAACGAGTCCTCAGTTAGAAATTATTACTCAAAGGACGGTAGTCGTAAAAATTCTGTCGACGCGGAATCTTCTCTTTGACCTCCGGTACTTAAACCGATTGTTTGTTCAAAGATCTCTGACTTAACCCAGAGACAAAACTGCTCATTGAAAACGATCTTAAGTTACATTTCACCGTCATCTCTATCGGTTAGGCGAACGGCGTATTCTGTGAACTGGGTAATTTCTGAGACTCTGATCGATGTTCGAGGTATATTTGCGTCAAATGTAAAACGCGTGTCATATGGTATTCACTCGAACACAGGCTAAACCTGTTTTGTTTTTATTTCCTAATCGCCGTCAACTGTCTACCATTGTTTTGTGAGGGGAATAACTGAATGAGCGAATTGTCTTCTTACTCCCACCAAGCGTTTTCTTTAGGGGTTTTTTTTTCATAATCCCATTAATGCGTTTGAACTTTGTCCTGTCTCCATGGGTAATGTTTATTCAATCGGCACCTGTCCATAATCGGAATTTGGTCTCTGAAAATATTTCAACAGGTCATTGGGTGACAAAATGTCCCCATACGCTGACAAGGGCATTCAAAGGCAAAGGAAATTGCGTTCAATTTAGACCGGAAGTGTGTTTTCTACATTGCGCCCTGGATATAAAAAGGAATTGAAAACTTTCAGAAACGTCTTGTTATGCGTTTGATCTTAAACTTAGAACCCTTATGCATTTGAACTTTTGATAGCCTTTTCGTCGAAACCTTGCTTTACCACATTTCTTGTCGATGAGACGTTCATGTGGCCTTTTACCAAATCATTCTACCAAATAAGCGTATCCAATCGTTTCTCAGCTTCTCGCGAAAAAAAACGAGCATTTTTTAATTCTTGCAACTCTATTAGGCAATCGATGAAAAGTGGTTTTTAGAAGGATAATTAGGTTGTAGTGTGCTTTAACAGGAGAGCTAGAAAAATTCTCTTTTATTTTGCTCTTTTCGAATAAACCACGATACTTAGACAGTTGCACCCTCGACCAGAGTCGAGGACATAAAGCGGAAAAATTTCCGGGTATTACGACTGGCGCTTCAGCTGTTGTGAGAGAAAAGAACGTAGAAAACTTATTGTCTTTGCAATTAAACACAGCTGGTGTAAAAGAAGTGGCTAAAACCATTTGTAAACACAACGTATGCAAAGAGTGGGTCAAGATTTTTTGCTTATACGAATTGCCAATACCGTTTTTGAGTTGTTGTTTATTGAATATAAGTTTTGTTGAAAACTCTTTTGAGCCTAATTCGAACAAGGGAACCAAACGCGTACGACGTTCAATTGATTGATGTTTAAAATGTTGTGGTCAAAACAAACTCGACAAAAACAAAATGATTTAATGTTCCACGGCCCCTCAATTTAACATGTGCTCTTTTTATTCTTCTCCGATGATTATCATGTACTAGTTTTGTTTTTCGAAGTCAGGCGCACGGAGAGGAGAAAAAAGAAGAGCCCTGGTTGTGTTACAAAAGTTTTGTTAATGATCGAACTACTGTAAAAGGCAAGGAGGTATAGAAGTGACATGAACGTTAGAATGATACTCGGGAACAACTGGAAAAAGACCTTGATAAGAAAAATTAACAGCTTGGTCTTTCTCAAATTTAAAAAAATTAGAACACTATGTCTTGAATCGTGCGATCCCTAAATTAAATTATTGCCGACTGTTCTTAGGCTTGCAAGCCCTTCGGCGCGTTGAAAGTTATCGCATTTGATATGTGGGGTTGGCCGTGAGGGTTAAAAAAGAGGCTTGGTTTATCTTTTCCCTTAAAAAATAATGATGAATTCTACCAATAATCAACTTCATACACGAAAGTTAAGTGGTATTGATGGTTTCAATCTCTAGGCAGTGTGATAACTGATACAGTTCAATCAAGCCGAAGTGTAGTGGAAGATGTCGGTTTGGCGGAGAAACTCTTCGGAGTCAAGTTCGCCGAGATCAAGTCACGTGTGGCGGAATTCGTGGACCAGAGCGAGGAAAAGGCCGAAGAAACGTTGAAACAAATTCAACAGTATTTCGAAGATCCCAGTGAGAAGACAGGCCAGATCTTGAGCGATGTAGCGGAACGAACTGATGACGTCCGCGAGAAAGCAATGGAGTACGTGGGGAACATTATGAGGTGAGAGTCTGTTGATCAGTTTATGTTTAACCGTCTTTATTTAGTTCGATAAAAATCGAAGTGAAATTTGTTTGATGTAATGAATATTTTTCTCAATATAAAAACGGAATGAAACGAAGGACGTTGACTGTTAGTCAGAAATCGCAGTGAAATGACTGGTGAAACCAAAAGATGATGACCCGAAAATTTGTCATTAAAATGCAGCATGTTCGTCAATGATATGAGTCCAGTGTTCACCTTACCATATGAACGTATAACTACGTCTGAGAGCAGGGGCGTAGTTAACCCATTTTGTTTGGGTGGTGTCCGGCTTAATTTGCCAGAATATTGTGTCTTTTCAAAAATTGCCCGAATTTAATTTGACCCGCATTCAGGCCATGTATGGTGTGGTCTCGCTTCCCCAGCCCTAATACGTTAACTAAATATATACCAATAACCAAAAGGGATTTTCACCTAACTTACCAAACCAAATTTTCTCCGAAATTTAATACTCCAACTGTCTGTTTTTGTCTGAATTTTCAATTTTTTTCAAAAGCGTTTTTGGGGGGTGGGTGTCTCACACTCCCCCGCCCATAAACTTTGCCATTGTCTGAGGGACGAAAAAACAAACAAAAAGTTTGGTTACATGGTTATTGTTTGTGGATTTAGTCAGAACTGGGATTGTGAAAGTGGAAGACTTTGTTATGTTATAGAAAATTTTCGACTTTCTTAGAGAAAGGCTTAGATCGCCCCCATGTTTTCAGTATTACCTTCAGGCGAAAGCCCTTGGGTGACACCAAGACCTTCCCCACTATGAAACTCGATCTTTTCCTTGGGGCAAGTCAACCAAAGATGCTTTAGAATATATTATAATTTCACACGAACTGGAATTTACCCAGTTCTTTCCGCCTTTTCTTAAAATCGTTGAACAAAAAGAATGCTAATTCTCCACGAAGGAATAGCACTTTGAAAAACTCTGCTTTCTCTTCAAGAGTCAAGACTTCAAATCAAGTTTACTAAGAAAACAGTCTGCCAAAGATAAAAGTGTCACCGGGATTGTTAATCCCCGAGGGGTTTTACCCTGGTCACTTAACCCCTGAGACAGATTGCCTTCAGTAACTTATCCTTACGCATAAATAATCTTATATTGTAAGACAAAACTTGTTATCCCAAAAAAGTGGTATGCAACTGGAACTCTATGCCTCGGGGTCACTCACCCTGAGAAACTACTCATCCTATCCTCAGCTATATAGCGTTTACAGTTAGAGTAAGGTTACGAAATAGCCAAGGTTAACAAGGGACTAGTGTGAAGCGGTTTTCGAAAAAAACCGAAACCGAAAACCGTTGCGATAAAACTGACATAACCGATCTTTCGCATTAACTAGTTTATTGTGGATCAAAAGAAAGTTAAGAAACATGTGTTTACTTTATGAAACGACACTATTGTTGAAATCACACAAGATTATTTAACCTTTATCATTTATACATCAAAATGTGATATTCTATGTATTTAATACAAATGCTTTTGATCCTGGCATCCAAAACGTTAACCTCCTTGCCGAACGATCGCACCTATGATCTGACAGAGCGCTACTCGCGTTGAATCCGAATTCGCGTTGAATGCAGAGCCGGTGAAATCAAATCGATAAGTGCTGAATCGGTTTTTCGGTTTTTCGGTTTTCCGACGTAAAGGAAACCGAGCTTTTCTAGTAAACCGATTAACTGCCTCACACTACAACGTAGCCGCGCGTTGCACGGTCTGGTTGCGAGGCTAGATCATTGAATTCTGAAAAGACTGGAACGATACCTTGTAGTACCAGGCCTCACGATTGAATAAAGCCGACATGGAGGCAGCCACGTCGGTCAAAAACATGAGAGGGAAAAGGTTGTATTGAACCTTTACTTTTCACTGACAGTTAATTTTGACAAAGATGCAGTCCTACTGACATTGTCCTCTACTTGCTCAGGATAAAAAAGAAAACTGTCAAAAAATCCGAAATTTAGGTTAAGTTTTCCGCAACAGAAACTTCACAATTAACCTACACTGCTGAAGTCAACTGAAAAATGTTGACTCGAGCGAGATTTGAACTCGCACCTTCAGGATACCGGTCTGCCGCTCTACCTGTTGAGCTATCGAGTCCACAGGGATTGAGCTATCGAGTCCACAGGTTCAAATCCCGCTCGAGTCAACATTTTTCAGTTGACTTCAGCAGTGTCGGGTAATTGTGAAGTTTCGTTTCATAATACCCTGAGGATGATTCTGAAATAGAATTTTCCGCAACAGTCTGCGAGTTTTATCGCGTAGGGGACTGGGATGACCTGCAAGTTGACCTACATGTCAGCCTCCATGTTGGCTTCAAAATACAGTTTGCAGGTACCTTTCCAGTCTTTTTAGAATTCAATGGACTAGATCGAGGATGATACCTTAAGGGGTACACGACAAGAAGTCATTCTTTTGTCTGCTCTACCTTTTAGCTACGTCGACATGCTCTCCAAGCAGGTACTCGAAGACCTTGCACCGCATAAGGAGCAAGTGAAGAAATACATTAATCTGTCTCAAGACAAGGCAGAAGAGCTTCAACAAGAAGCGAAACGCTATGCTGAAGAAGCCCGAAAGCAAGCCGAGGAAGCCCGAAAGATGGCCGAGAAGACCTGGGAACAATTCAAGGAATACTCCAAGACGCTCAAGGGTAAACTTCCAGAATCGTGGGAGGAATTCCAAACGCAACTGAAGAAACTTGTCGAGGAGACGAAGAACCACGTCGAGGAGTTGAAAAGACGCTCCGAACACTTCAAAACGAAAGCCGACGAAACCTTGGAAAACGTCCAAGAAAGAATCCTTGAAGCGACGAAAAAGCATCTGGATACGGCCAAAGAACACCTTAAAGCCGCTAAAGAGCAGGCAAAAATCCTTAAACAGAGCCTCGGGGAGAAATGGGAAGACTTGAAAGACAAGACTCAGGAAATACGTGACAAGGCCGAGGAGCATGTCGAGATGCTTAAGGGAAAAATTGAGGAAACCTTTAAAAAGGTCCAAGATAAGGCCCAGGAGTTGAAGACGAAAGGCAAAGAGTACTATGAAACCGCTAAAGGACATGCTGAGGAGTCCTGGGAAAAGGCTGTGGAGAAGGCCATGGAGATGCACCGACAAGCTCGAGAGCATCTGAAGACTTTGAAAGAACAAGCGGAGAAATTCAAGGAAGATTCGTGGGAAGGCATGCCCGAAAGGATGAGAAAAATGCGCGAATTGGCTGAGAGTAATCTTAAGATAGCTCAACAGCACTTGGACAGTCTGAGAGCGAAGTTCGGCGAGCACATGAAGAGGCTGAATGTGGAGGAGCACGTGGAAATGTTGAAAAACAAAGCGAACGAAATGCACAACAAAACCCAAGAGGCTCTTGGAAAACTTGATGAACACGCCCAAACGCTCAAAGGCAAACTACAAGATCATTGGGAGCAGCTTACAAACTGGATCCAGGTATAGGACTTTCAGTTATTTTGCTGAGATGCGGATATGCTATATAAATTAGTATGTTGCGTTGCATAGTATGGTCAACTATTGTCTATTACTGTTAGTACATAGTATAGGTCACTACGTTGTTGCATGTTATGAATGCATGTCTGATCGCGTACATTAGTGGTCGCGAAGGAATAAGTCTTTGTTGATAACAACTGTTCAGATTTCCTTCGAAATCGTTGATTCGCACGCCGTCCTGTCCAATGACGTCGATTTCATCACTGTTTTCCTACCCGTTTATTTACCTATCTTCCTACTATCTACTGATCTTTACCTGTATCTTTCTTAGGGGGAACAAAAAACCACGAAGGAAAACAAAGGTAGGAGCATTTGTATGAGTAGTGTAAGAGGTTAACTTCACGAAGGGAAATATCGACGACATAAAACATTCATATATATTAGACAATGTATCCTAAATGACCGTTTGAATGAGAAAGTTCACTTCACCGTCGTTGCAGTACATGTTCGAATTGCATGTCCTGTTGCTCTCTACTAATTCATATTTACAAAAACTACTTTAGATTTTCCTCGTCCAAATGTATCATTAGTAAAGAATTTGAATATTTTCATTAAAATTTCAGGGTTTCCTTTAAAATCGAGTTAGTTTTATGAGAACATAGTTTAGTACATATTCTTTGCAGATATTTAAAAGTGAATTCTCATCTAAAGCCCTTAGTTCTATGATTATAAAGCTTCTTTTATTTTTTTGGTTTCCTTACGTAAATTAACGAAATCTCCCTAAAACAACATGAAAAGCTGGCAATTCTATGAACTGCGTGGTTTTTAAACTGATTCATGAATCATAACAGCAACTTGTGTGTTTGATTAGGTGTATTAACGTGTTTAAAACCAGCGTTTGGAATTCCTGTTTCAAGAGTTCGACAATTGAAGAAAAAGGTTTTCTTTTGATCCTGAAACGCATGTGCTGGCGTATTTGCTTTTCATCCAGTTGGTTTTATATTAAAATGATTTGTCCGTTTTTAGAGCCCGCTGAAATGAAACTACCGTCTCAAGTTTTGAATAAGTTGAAGTGGAAACGCCTTATGAAGAAATTGAAGGCTCAGAAACCATAAGTCCCTGATGTCAACTGAGGTGTCTCACGTTCGCTGATTGTCATTTATGAACTTCAATCATCTACCATTCGACCAGTCTTGTAAATTAATAAAAAGTATTACTGAATTTCGTCTGGTGCTAATAAGATTTATATTTTGTTTACTGAGGTCTCCCACAACTTTACAAAATCTGTTGTTTATTTAGATCGGTGAACTCTGGAGATCATCTTTGAATCGTACTTCTGGGGTTTGGGGCTTTTTGCCCCTCGTTGTTGAGTTATCTGTGTAGACTGTTTAAGCTTATGCGTTTTGAATGTCGTACACATCTCCATATATTATCCAAAACAAGTTAAATAAACTAAATTTGAGGCTCTATACCTTCATCGTGATTTTCCACATAATGAAACATTTCATTGCAGGGACACATCCTAGCAAGATTTCAACAATAGTTATAATACTCTTTTACCATTCATAACGAAACCATGTGATATAACACACTCCTCATGGACGTAAACTTCTCCACAATCTTTGATGGACAGGAATGTTGGCAAGCATTCATACCATCAGTACTTCACAATGTTCGCGTGACGCGTCGATGTTGTATCAGTCATACAACCACACGCCTTCGGCACGTTCTCGTATATCCAACACCGCCGCCCATGCTGTAAACTACAACAAATATGCGTAAATTTTCGTCATAAAACCACACGCCTTCGACACGTTCTTGTATATCCAACACCACCGTCCATACTGTAAACATTACAACAGATCTGCGTAAATTTTCAAATACATCTGGTAAAATTGGTTATTCTAGCACGGGTCACCAGTTAGTTATGTTCAAACTTTAAAAATCCAACCCAGGCTGATGCTAACCGGGGGCGAAACCGGATTTTTATTAATTGGCATAACGGCTTAACGCAGATTTAGTGTAACGAGATTTTTGTGTGGCTGTTGCCCTTCATGAATTTTCCGTCGAAGACCATGTTGAAAAGGAACGTGTTACATTTTTTGAATGTACAGTGGAGCTAAGAATGTCGTTTGCAAGTTCGAAGAGCATTCAAAGCTACAGGTGCACTGACGAAAAAAGCGCGTTCTGTATCAGGCTTATCTGTGTGGTAGGTGTCTACGCCTTCTCCCAAACAAAGCGCTTGCCCCGCAGGTCAGTATGCGGCCTGATATCAGGTCTGTTCAGAAAATTCCAGCAGCTGCATATGATAATATAATGTGAGTGAAGCTATTCTACCCTCAGTTGATGGAGTGAAGTCACACGGACAATTGACGAAACGTTTCGAAAAATTCTCGGGCAGCCTCCGTACTGCGTGCAAATTTCCCTGCGAATTTTAACAATTCAGCCTAGACGCTGTGATTGAACCATTGGAAAGAAATAATTTACTCATTATAACACGCTCATTATCCAGTATAAATAAGTACAGACCCTTTCTGCAGGTTAAAACAAAGTGCTATGCACTTGATCCTCGGCACGGTGGAAGCATCCGATCTAGTTGGAGTAAAGAGAAGCGTTGACACGAGCCCGAATTTTCCGTTGCATAAATTTAAGGATTGTTTAAAATGAATTTGTCGTCTTATGTGATCCAAGAAACGAATTTTACTTTAAATATTACTGCTTGCTCAGTTTGTAACAATCTGGGTTTTTATTGTCTTACTTCATTTATTTACCATCAAAGAATAGAAAATGGTAGGATAGCCCTCGAAATCAACGTATTTGTTACGTGAAATGCTAGACTTTCGTCGATGGTCGTTAGATATGCATTAGCAGCGAGTAACGCAAGAAAGCCGTGTTTTTCGTCCAACGACGCCTACACCTAGTTTTTCGTAATAAATTTGACATAAATTAGTTCCTCAGACGTTGTTCACCATCAATACCTGCGTGATGGTAGCTGCTTGCGCGTTAGGCCACATCACCTATCAATTCATACTCGTAGAAGTCTCGACCTCATAGTTTGATTAAATTAACAGAACCGTTGAATACCTACCAGCAACAGAATTTCAGCCTTTGGTCAGGAGCATTATTACATTGTTATCATCACACTTATCAGGAATAAAGTACTGTATATTATTAGTCCCAAAATTTTTGCTAGAACTTAGGCTAAATTAAGCAGTAGTTTAACCAACAACAGTTATCGGTCGCGCTGCAACGGAATATGTTTGAAGGTTCCCCTATATTGTAAATCGCCATTTTATAAAATAGTTTCAGTCTTTCGCCGTGGCGTTTTTGGTGTGTTATGTGGCGACAATTTCGCGAAGTGATTCACAACTTCGCTCTGTTTGTTATTCAACTTTGAAATTCCCTTGAGCTCGAGAATCTCTTGGTCAAGATCCGCCGTAGAACACGTCAGTGGCGGAGGTATCTGAACTGTGAAGCTGTTTCCTTGTGCCGTATCCTCCTCGGTTGCCTGTCGGGCCTGTTCGGCAACCTGTCGTGCTAGTTCCTCTTTGTAGTAGTATTCGAAGTTGGAGACGATAACAGGGACGGGTAATGCGATTGCCAGTACACCTGACAAGGCGCACATGGCGCCCACGACTTTACCTGGAAAGATGAGATTATCATGTTAATGTGGCTCACTTTGCACCGTCAGCGTTACAAAGAAGACAAAGAAAGAAGAAAGAAGAAAAAAAAGACTGATGAAGAAGAAGGAGTGGATAAGGAAAAAGAAGAAGAAAAGGATGAAGAGGTAGAAGAGGAGGGGGAAGAATAAGAGGAACAAGAGCACTAAGAAGTGTAACAATACCAAGAGAAGAAGAAGAAGAAGAAGAAGGAGAAGAAGAAAGTGAAGAAGGAGAAGAAGAAGAAGGAGAAGAAGGAGAAGAAGAAGAAGAAGAAGGAGAAGAAGAAGTAGAAGAAGAAGAAGAAGGAGAAGAAGAAGAAGAAGGAGAAGAAGGAAGAAGAAGAAGAAGAAGAAGAAGAAGGAGAAGAAGAAGAAGAAGGAGGAGAAGAAGAAGAAGAAGGAGAAGAAGAAGAAGAAGAAGAAGAAGAAGAAGGAGAAGAAGAAGAAGAAAGAGAAGAAGGAAGAGAAGAAGAAGAAGGAGAAGAAGAAGGAGGAGGAGGAGGAGAAGAAGAAGGAGGAGACGAAGAAGAAGAAGAAGAAGACGAAGAAGAAGAAAAGGAGGAAGAAGAGGGAGAAGGAGAGGAAGAGGAAGAGAAGCTACGAGAAGAAGAAAGACAAGGGGGAATGGGATGGAGAGGAAGAAGACAAAGGCTACAATTCAGTTTACAACAGAAAGCGCACGAGTCAAAAAGGTATGGGAATTAAAACAATAAATGGGACGGAAACAAAAAATGCCAGTAGAAAACTGAATAACAGAAAGAAAAAACGAGAAATATCAAAAAGAATTTAAAAAGCATTGAAAATGGTTTTCCACTACTTATCCTTGGATTATTTCCCTAAACCCAGAGTTGTGCCTGATCCGCGTGTCTTTCAGTACAGGAAATGGCTGATTATTAGGGGGGAAATATAGCGATACATACCAAGATTGGATTTTGGATGTACGTCTCCATAGCCGACAGTTGTCATGGTGACAATAGCCCACCAGAACGAATGTGGGATGCTTGCAAAGTCCTCTTTGTTTTCTTTGTTCTCGCAGTAGTAAATCCCGCTTGAAAACAAGATCATACCCAAGATCATGAACAGTAGCAGCATGAAGAGCTCGCTTCGGCTCGATTTGAGGGTGTGACCAAGGATGTAAAGTCCACGGGAATGTCGCGTGAGCTTGAAAATTCGTACCACGCGAATGACCCGCAACACTCGGAGGACTTCCATGGCATTACCCTCTTCACCAATGCTTTTCATGAGCAGCTGAACGTAGAAGGGTAGAATGGAGAGCACGTCGATAATGTTCAGAGTGCCCGTTAAAAATGCGATCTTTTGGGGGGAGCCTGCTAGACGGAGCACATATTCCAGCGTAAACCATCCATTGCATACGGCGCTGATAATGAACCATGTGTGTTTATGGTCATTGAGGCTTGGCAAGCTCTCGATGCAGAACACGATGATCGAGATGAGGATAACGGAAAGTGAAATTATGGCAAGTATCCTGGCAACCAAGGATGAGGAAGGCACTTCAAAAGCTTCCCAAACCATGCGCTGATACTTGTTTTCGGGTAGTTCTTCCTTCAAGTCTTCAACCCCATCTTCATCGAAGCCAAGCAGTTTCTGCGCTTCTGCTTTCAGCCCAAAGAAGGTGCACTCCTGGATAAAAATATCCGGGGCAAGATTTACCGGTCGGAGTAAAGTCCCTCCGGACTGGTAGAAATAAAGGATCGACGTGAAACAGCTGCGGTGACGGTCGAAAAAATATTCCCCTTTTTCGGCATCGTAAAAAGATTCGCGCATTTTACTATTTCCTAAAAGTGTGTTAGGATATCTCTTCAGGGTCATTTCGAAGGTCTGGAATGTCTTCCCGGAAACATTGATTTTTACGGTCGAGCGATCGACTAACGTATTATTGCAGGATATGAAGTGATCCGTGATGTTGTCGTCCATGTCGTCCATTCTCGATTGCGTGAGATTATTCAATATTGAACCTGATAAAATGTCGCGAAATTCAATTAATCATACTGTCTAAACATTGAATGATTCTGACAGAGGTGTTGTAATTGTAGAAAGTCTGGGTCATATAATTTGAAGTCAACTTCTTTGAGTAATTTTATACACGCACATACACACGCTCAGATATGTACATCTATATCTATATACCTATATCTGTACGTCTATATCTATAGCTAAATTTGTCTGTCAGTCGGTCTGTTTATCTGTGCACGTTTATTTATTTATTTATATATTTAAATAAAGTTGAGACTTTATATTTATCTATTTATTTATTTATATATACGGAGAGAGAGAGAGAGAGAGAGAGAGAGAGAGAGAGAGAGAGAGAGAGGGGGGGTGTATTGAGAGAGAGCTCTTTATCTTTGAACATTCAGAAAATGTCTGTTTTGCTAAGGGAATTGAACCTGTAATTTCCAGGTCTCCAGAGTAGTACATTTGATATACATATGTGTGCGTGTATGTGTGTATTTTACCACACACAATGCATTTCATTCACGATGCATTTCGTTTGATTTTTCCATATTTTTTATGGTTACATTATGAAAACATTAAACCATTTGGCCGCCCGCAAACACCGCGACAAGATGTCTCTTGCTATGAGTCAAGGCATAACTCATCTGTTAACAGTTTTAATACCCACTTTTAATAGTTCTAGGGCATACTTCAAAAGAAAAATGTTCGAATTTTAAATGGAACTAAGAGAAAGTTTCTATGATCTGCGTTAAGCCAAACGCAGTACGTTTTTGTGCGCCAGTATTTTTAGTCTGTTTAATAAAGCAGACTGCGGTGGTACGTCCAATTCAAACTAATAAGTTTGAAATAGTTTTAGGTATTTCAAAAAGCAAACAAAATGTGCGGTAATTTGTTGACCATTCAACGCACACATTAGTACAAATGTACAATATTGAGTGTAATCGACTTAAGTTAAAAAATGTGACTTTTTCGCCGTAATTACACGCTCCTTCAGTTTTAGGAATTTTGAATTTCATCTTGAAAGGAAGTGAAAATGTTCAGTTGTTGTATAAGACACATAGATTCAAAATTTGGACAGAAAGTCGAAGGCGTAATTAGCACGGTTTCAACACATTTCAATTTTAACTATACACACCGTATATCGTTACGCATCTCTGGGCAAGACAGTTTTTAAAACCTTCGTTATCCAATCTGATGATTTTTCTCTATACGCGATGACCCTGAAAAATTCAACGGTTCACTCTTCGAAGCGAAATTGATTTACGTTTGTTAAAAAAGCCATTGTTGTTTGGCTAGCTTTAACCGCTTGTATCAACGCTTTTAATTTTCGCCCGTGCTTAATGAAGTAGAGTTCATACAGGTAGATTAAAGAAATGATAATCTCCATTCAAACGTGGAATAAAAAGACGTTTGGTGACTTCGCTAATTTATTAGCGCACAGCAGCTTTTTTGTTCTAACTTGCTATCACTACTTTTAGCTAGTAATTCGCTTGCCAAGAAAGTGAAATTTATAGTAGATGTTTTTCCATAAAGTAGCGATAATAACTTTGTAAGGCAAATAAAATATTCTTTCAACTTAACCGATTATCAAACAAGCTTAAATAGGAAATAAAACTTTCTATTGCAGCCGAAAATGGTTGGGAGCCCACCAGCAAAATTTTCAAGGAAGTTCACGTAGATATAAGGAGAGTTTTTCATACCTTTGTCCTGACTGGTTCCCCTCTGCTGTATAGTGCTTGATTTTCGATTCCCAACTGGACAATTTTCGTTTATATTTAATGCCAGTCCACTACCAAAAAGTGTCTTGTTATTAATCTTTAATGAATGTCATTCTTTTCTCTAATTCGTGAGTCATTTGACTTGCATAGCTGTCTTTCGTGACAGGGAGCCAAAACGAAATTTATAAAACCATCTTACGCACAATGATAGTTTGTAGTCGCTTATCCGTCCCTTAGTTTTGTAGCGTAAAAATTAAATTGCCGTAATTGGCACATCTAGGATGTCTTTACTAAGCTGTATTTGCTCATAAATGAATATCTGACTTCAAGAACTCAAAACGTTTCGCGTCAAACACCTGCGCGACCATAATAGGATGTTCTGGGTTGCTAAAGCCTGGTTTTTCCTCCATCAGGAGCGACGTTATGAGGTCTTTGTCCATTTAAACAAAAAGCCCAGTAAATACGTCGAACGGAAAGGGAGAGACTCATTGCGAATGCCTTCCATAAAATTGTTACCTTTGACACGCAGCAAGGTTGTTTATAAATCAAGTAAAATTGTTGATAAGAACGAAGAGGAACATATTATAGAAGGTCGAAAATACCTTAATCCGGAAAAAATGCCTGTTCGGCAACTTGCGCTGCAATCTATACGTCTCATCTCATCCATGGAGACAGCTACTTACGCAGGTAAACCCTTGACAGTGAGACCACTTAAGCTTTGTTTTCTTTTTTTTTAATTTTAACAATGTTCAAAACATGCATATCTCATACCAGACTGAGAAAATCCACCTGTGCACGTGCGCGTGACTCAGCTTCAGGGCCAACCACTTGACTTCTTGGGAGAGGACGTTATTTCGAAAACTTCATTGACGTGGAATTGTTTTTTTTGGCTTTCAAGGACATACAGGTGCATGATATTTACTCAATTGATCCTACTTTTCCTTTACCCTTTGGACGTGCCCGATATTTTTTACAGCTAGTATTCCTTAGCAGCTTCCGAGCTCTTTAAAAGTCACGTGCCCCCCCCCCCCCCCCCCAAGCCGCACCAGCTGACCTCTGTCCGTCAGTGCTGCGTTATCTTGGTCAAAATGTGGTCCCCTTGTTAAGTTACCGCTTGGTCTGAAATGGCCGAGAAATTTCTTCGCGTTTTAACGGCTGTTCCTACTTCATGCTATCGTACGTAAAAAGAAACCAACTTCGTTCAGAAGTACTAAATAAGGTATATAGATCAGTCGTCGAATTTCAGAAACTTTCACATCAAAGTATGGCCTTCAGGAACAAAAAAACAAAATCAAATAATAATCAGTGGTCGTCGCGGTTGTTCATGAGTAGACTCGTACGACTGCCGGTGGGACAGATCCTACCCGCAAGGAAAGCTGTGTCAACCAAAATGCATAACTTACCTAAGGGGTTGATTACATGAGACCGGCACGAATTCAGACCACTACCAAATTAAAACTTTTCTGAAGTGTTTACATGAGATCGGAATGAAACTTAAGCCACGTTCTTGCAAACATTTCAGCCCACATTCCGAGTTTTTGTTCCTAGCAACAATGTTTTTCTTGTTCTTTGCCTCATCAATGGTTGATCTGGAAAGATTTCGCGTTTTCATGAAGAAAATCTCGTACCGGTCCGAGTTCGAACCGGTCTGAACCCATTCGAGTCGGTCCAGCACCCGAAATGAGATAGCTCGGTCCGAGCTAATTTTTCGAACCAGTCTGATGCAAAAAAGAACAAGGATTTGTATGGGGTGCGATCTTAAGTCGTGTCTGTCTGACTTCGTACCGGTCCAATGTATTCAGCCCCTAAGTTTCTTTACAATCGTAATTGTAGTTTTGCATTGACAGGATTTTTATTTTGCCAGACAATGGTGATATGCTAGTTTATATTAAATACGATGCGCATAAATCCGACTTTTTTTCGCTCTACTTTTCTCCTCATTTTGTTCCTGTTGTCCGTTGATGTGGTGCTTCGAAATCCCAAACTCACGCGATTTATGAGAAGGCACTTCATTAGCCGTGTTATCCAACTTTCTATGCGGTATACCGATGTTGGTAGTTTCAAGGGTGGCGCCAGATGGGGCTACAGCCCCCCCGTCGGGGAACCTTAGCCCCTCTGTCGGGTAAAACTTAACAATCCGTCGGAGAATTTCAGTCATAATAAATATGTAGTACAAACTGAGTACTTGTTATTGATTTAGCGAAGAAAGATAATAGACTCTTCTCTTCATGTCAAATCTAAAAATAAACTGTTTCTAGTCAGCTGCTGTGATTATTCCTGCCAAATAATAACATGTTTTCTACCTTCAAAAAAGGAAATTATAAAGGGGGAGTGGCCCTCGCCCCTGTGGCTTAGCTTCGCTGTCAGAGACGTTAGCCCTTGTGTCAGGGAACTCCTGGAGCTACCCCTGGCTAGTTTTGTCATACACAAATCATTTACAAGAACGTGATCTTTTTGACATTTGCCTCGCAAATCTCTGGACTCGGTCACGTCGGATGAGCAACTGTCTACGAGCAAAATGTTGCTCATGAAAACCTTGCTTTGTTTTAGTCTCATAATTATTTGAAAAGACGAGAAAATAAGGCTTGGCGTAATCAGTTTGTTTAAAGCAGGTTTCGCTAATACTGATGTACGTGAATAGCTGACGGGTCTTCGGCGTATTGCTATGAATAATTTCTACATGCGCTGGCAAACTGGCCAAAACACTTGACCCTTTTAACTCGTCTAACGTGCAACGATTAATATGCAACGATTTGGATATGAACTCGAATCATTCGGTAAACACTCCACTAATATATATGAGAACATTTCTCTGGCACTTTACTTAAAGATTTAAACAAACCGCCACGTTTTAAATTCAGGAATTATTATTTTTATTTTTTTTTAATTGTATAGACCCCCATGCGAGTTATTTTTATACAAGCTTCTTCACAGATCAGTACGTGGCATACCACTCTCTATATACTTGTACAAACATTGTGCCTGACACGGTTATCTAACTGAGATCCTTTGGAAATCTCGACCGGTCTACCTTGACAATTATTTCAAAATAATTCTCCGAGAAACTAGAGTTTTCATTTTTGCGTACTTCATGATTCATTGTTCATCGGCCAGCCAGTCTTTTGGATTCTTCAAAACTTCCATTAATTTAGCCTCTCTGGTCCCTACTCTTGGCTGGTGCATGTATTCCCAACGTGCGGTCAGAGGCAGGGACATCAGAATGCTCTCAATTCTTGACCCAGGTGTGTATAGACCAAACTTTGTTCCTCGATCGTAGACAAGGTTAAATTCTACATACCTGGAATAGAAGTTTAAAAAAATCACCTCTGGCCATAACAAACGAAGATAATCCTTGAATATCACTTGTAGTTTAAAAAGTTAACGTTTCGTTCAGACTCTTTTTCCGATTCGTTCCGTTCCCTTCCGTTCTATTCTGTTCCCTTTTAATGGTATAGGAAGCCGGTGTGCTCCGGGGCCTGGCGCCTCCCATAAAATTCAAAACATGCGTCGATTTGATGAACTACAATAGTTCTATTTATTTTGCTAAAATAGATGGTTAAGCTAGAAGATGGAAGGGTTAACCACCACACACACACACACATAACATGTTCCTACATCACTGTGTTCTTGTCATTCCTCTCCTTTGTCTGCTCAATCCTCTCCGATTCTCCTGCTCTGCTCTTCTCTTCCATTCAATGCCACCCAGTGTCGTTCTTTTCATCTCCATCATGCGGTTACTTCTGTAGCGGTATATTTCACTTATTTTGGTTTCTTTTATCCTCCTCTTTTTTTCTTTTTTATTTCCCATTCCCATATCTTATTCAACGGATATTTTCCCGCTTTCCTTCCCGTCATACGCCTTCCTAAAGTTCATTTTATTCTGCTCTAAGGACCTGTTTAAACGGAGATAGAGTTACCCTTCTAGAAGGGTCACCCTAGTTAATTGTCTTCCTGCGTTTCGTTTACATGAGTGTTAGGGTGACGCTGCTGGCAGGGCTACCTTTTTGTTTACTTAAGCCCTGTAAACGGGCAGGGTAACCTTCCCAGACGGATCAGGTTTTGCTGTAAGAGCGCAAAGATATCGGGCAAGCATTGATGTAATGAAGAAAGAACTACCTCGGCGTCAAACCATCTTCACAATCAACGAATTTAGAAACAAACAAAGAAAATGACATCTGTGACAAGGGCCGAAACCTTAGTGATGACGCAGAGGTAGGGTGACCCTACCAATAAAGTTACCCCGGCTCTCTTTTGATTCGCCTGGAAGGTCACCCCCTCAGGAGGTCACCCTCCATTCACGTAAACAGTGCCTAAGTTTATCCTTTACACTCCAAAGGGTCCACTTACACGTTGTTTTGTTCTCTGGTTTTACCTACATTCAGTACTCGGAATCACAACCAACCTTCCTCTCCTAAGCAGTTGCCAATTTTTCTCTTCTTCGTTAAAATTATCATTCATGTGTTTCTTTACAATAGGAATGTATGACGGTATCACAGCATGGCCACAGCTTTTCAAAAACTGAAAGGCCTCCTCTTGAGATGGACCGTCCATATCATCAAAGAAAATACCACCAACGCCTCGTCTTTCCCCTGAAAGGTAAAATAAATCCTTCCTCTCGGTAAGAGAAAAGTTATGTTCCTACTTTTCTGATCCACGTACAAATATCATTTGACAACTGACGCTAAAACTTTTCACACTAAGATCTTTAAGTTTAGACTTATTTCTTGGCTCCCTGGAGATAGTTATTAAACGAATGGTGAATGCTAATACAACATCAGTTGGAAGCCTGTTGTTTTAGTTCAGAATACTGTACGTTGTTTTATATTTGTTGGGGTCGAATTTTTCAGCATAAAACCTTTTTAAATCTCAAGTCCATTTCCAGGAATCTAAGACAAACTTAGAATGCAATGTCTTGGAAGAAAGCCCAGCTTTACCACATTGAACGTTTAGTTCAACTCACCTCGGAATTTCACAACGAAATAATCATCACACCACTTTTTGAATTTCTTGTAGTAGGATTTATTATGTTGGTCACAAGCTGACTTTAAGGTTTGGTGAAAGTGTTTGACATCCTTTAGAAAAGAAAAGGCTATTTTATTTGAAATGGTAAGTATTGTTGAGAACAAATAAGCTTAAAAAAACAGTGTAGAACAAGTTTAACAGTGTCAAGTTTTAAAAGCTTTAATTCAACACTTCATTGATATCACCAAACCCTATTCCTTGTTCTTGAACCATTTGGTTCCACCACATCTGTTCCTTTCTCTTCAGGGCTATGGAGGGGAAGGGAAGGGGAGGGGCTAACATGGGCAGTGCCTAAGCCACTGAAAGCCTCTTGTGTAAGAGGCAAAATGGGCATGTGAGAGTTTGCAATCATTTATAAATTGAGTTACTGTGCTGCAGGGTTGCAAAAATCCTCCAACCTATACATAAATTAGATTGGTGCACAAATTCTGTGTCTTAACCACCTTGTTGTTTGTATGATATTCCTACACCTGCAGTTATGGCAAAATTTTAAAACAAAAAAATAATCAGTCCATTTCTGTGGCAAATCACATACTTAAAATGTTCCCATGCTGAAAGCTGTTTCATGTCACAATGCCTTGATCAGTTTTATGAGAACCAAATTATTAGTGAATTCCTCTGTTCTAAAATGTTACTACTTTGAGATTTCATTGCAGATAGTTTTCAGACTTGTGAAAAAGGGGAAGGACATTGGTGTCTTTTTGGTTGCATTGTTCACTAAAATAATCCACATGGTCTTTCCAACATATTAATAATATATCATTCAGGACCCAGCAGCTCAAATATATTTGGTTTACCTAGGAGTAATGAAAATTTTCTGGACGAAATTTTGAGTGCAAATGAAAAGGAAAGTTGGATTTTCTATCAAAGCACTCTGTATTGATTAAAATGGGTTTTATCTTTGAAGTTTGAACTCAGCTGATGAACCAAGACATGAAGAAATGAACAAAAGATCAACTTGGAATCTTGGATTTGAGTTGATCAGCTTTTGAACTGACTCCCAAACGAAGATATCCACTCCTAACCTCTTCATCAAGGTAATATGGTGTAAGGTCTGTTCCACCTCCAAACCACCACACTTTCTTTCCTTCTTTGTCTTGAACTTCAAAATATCGATAGTTGAAATGAATAGTTGGTACCATGGGGTTACGTGGGTGAATTACTGAACTAATCCCAGTTGCAAAGAAAGGAAGCCTGTCATCTTCTTTCAAGCCTTTCAGCTGATTTCTTTGTTTCATTTGCTGCACAGCTGGTTTTGGTAAATCTCCATAGACAACAGAGATGTTCACTCCAGCTTTTTCAAACACCTTTCCTAAATAAGTAATGTTTCTTTATTTAAGTATTCATCCATACACACATTCATTCATTCATCCACCCACTCCTCCATTCATTTATTCATACATTCATTTATTACTTTTTGATTATTCATTTATCCAAGGGACTTTATGTGAGGCAGGCACTTCCATAACTCATCAGTTTGTAATTATATATATTCAGGGAATAAATTACATAGTAAATAGGTAAATGAGTAAATAAACAAACTAACAAACAAACAAATACAATGAACCTATAATTATAGCAAAATATACACAGAAAAGTAACTCAGAAACTAGTTTGTAATGGTCAGTTATTTTGAAAAGTAAAAATCAGTTACTTTTCAGAAAATGTAATTTGTAATTGAAGTTAGCTACTTTTGGAAACATATTATAACCTGTAACTGTGATCAATTTGGATAACCAAATTTAAATTTCATGCAATGAATCCCAAGTTGTCCATGTCATACTGCTACTCACTGTATAAAATTTAAGTTCATTTGTTCAAAGCATGAATAGTTTTGTTCTCTTGCAAGGATTTATTTGATGGGTTAAGCAATGCAAGCTTTGTGCAATGATCCCCTGAAAGGGTGGCAATTGTGTTACAAAACCATATGCATAATTAATAGCACATTTAACTTTTTCGTGGTGGGATAAGACTTTTGTTATACTCTGGCTAATGCGACATTATTTTACTCTGGTTAACACCAGACAATTTTACTTGTCAAGGGGAGTGATTCTGCAGTCAGAGGTATAATATAACCACAATTAAGTCTTTTTCAACACGATAAGACTTCTATTATTTTACTTGTCAAAGGGAGAGCTTCTGCAGTGAAAGAGTTATCCCCAACTCAATTAACATTTTCCCAGCAAGTTAAGACTTCTATCATTTTACTATGGCTAACGCCACACAATTTGACTCGTCAGAGGAAGAGCTCCCGCATTCAAAGGGTTATATAACCATCTGAATTAACGAGCTCATATGTTGAAGTAAATAACGGTTACTTACCATCCTGGATGACACAAGTTATCCCTCCTCCTCCACCCTCCCTCTCCCATTTGTCAACGATAAAAGACCCGTTCTCCAAACGCGACAGTTCATCGCAAAAGTCCCTTTGCATTTGCATAACGAATAGCTCCATTTTCGTCTTCATGTCATTCGATGAGGATTCAAGTTTATCGCGCGGAGTTATCGGATCGGTCATGAACGAATTACCCGACTCTATCTTCTTTTCTCTGGCGAAAATAGTGGAAAGACTGTAGCTAGCGAATCCACAAGTCGCCGAAACGGCACCTATAAATTTTCCAAACCTAGATACATGAGTTCTTATGAAGGTCGCCATGATCGTTCAGACTTCAAATATTTCAACATCGAAGGCTAACATTGAGAAGCTCTTACAGTCGGTCCAGACCACTAATGGTCTAGACATGGAACCATGAGTGCAGTTCCGTCCACGTGAGTTCCGTCCCAGTGGTCCCGTCCACTGATCTATCAACATAATTCCGAAGACATCCGAAATTAGTACGACAATTTTGAGACAGCTGACCAACTTTAATGTATATTTGCGCAACGTTTGTTCTTTCTCTATTACCTCTGTGCGAAGTAGAAAGGTAAAGAAATCTAGTTGTTCGTATCCAAATCCATCCTTTTCGAAGACGCAGAATTGTTGAGGCATTTCACAAATAAATGATGAGTAACATGTATTCTTTACGGAGACAAGACGTAGTCAGTCAGATAAAACTAGGTTATTGGCAAAGCAATTATTATTTTTTTGTTCTAGCTTTTGAAAATTTTGGAGAGCACATATGAAAAACACCTATATCACATTTACCTATAACGCGTACCTCATACTGTCACTACGTGCCATTTATTTGTGAATTTACTACTTCTCCAGTCACCAGTTTAGTTGTTTCCATCTCGAACAATTACCCTGTTATTTTTGGAAGTTAAGCGTTGGTGGAATCATTTGACATGGTTCGGGGCTGATACTCACAGTTGGACATGTACGCAAGTAACAACTTTATTTAAAGAGGGTAAACGCATAGCAGTAATAAATGCTGAGAGACGCATGGCCTTACAATGAATACCAGTGATAAAATTAGTAAAAATTACGTATTGGTTGCATTCAATAATGTCAGTAAAATTATTTAGCAGTCTCTACCTATGCCAGAAATAAGGGGAAGTCAACTTTGGTGACTGGTGAAAATTGTAGTGTCATATCTTGAAATGGAACACCACTCAAATTTTAAATGGTTAAAGTCTTATGGTACATGTAAATATATACAAATACTATAGTCAATTTCACATGATACATACAGGCAAGCCTGGTCTTCCATCTGCTGTTAGCTTACTTAGCACTTTTGTTAAATTTTGGCAATTTACTTGATTTCAAAATTCCACCAAAAATGTCAGTTATAAAAGTTCAATATTTGTATCGACTATTACTCTTTATGTAATAAAAAAATTTTTGTATATCTTATCTTAGATGGCAAAGGTTCATGCATCTCGTAATAAACCATTGACGAAAGGAATAGGCAGGCTGAGCCGCTCAGCAATCTATAAAAAGCGAGCTCTTTATAAACGAAAGAAGACTGGAGTACAGAAGGAGATCAAAGAGGAGGTGAAGACAATTACGAAAGAGATTGGTGGGGATAAGAATGGAGGTACAAGAGTTGTTCCTGTAAAACGGGAGGTACGTTTTTTATTACGAGTAAAACCAAACATACTCCAAAAAACAAAACACGATCAATACTCAAAATAAGAATAATTATATATTTCATTTAATAGTTCTGTTTCTTTTATGTAAGGAAGCTGCAGTCATTTCTGGGAGTCTTACTTGTATATTATTGCATTAAAGAGGCATAACCATTTGGTCCAACTTCTCTTCATGATCTAAACATTTAGTGATTGGTAGATACCTTGAGAATAGCAGGTTCCCCTTATTATAAAAGCTGAATACAACTGCTAGAAAACATTGCAGTTATTTCATTTTGATGTAAACGTTGAATTCCCAAAGCAAATGGAAAAATAATTTCTCTGGTTTGCATTACAAACAAGACTTCAAAAGGCATTATGGTAGCTATATTCAGCAGATGTGTAAGGGAAACCAGCCATCATCTTGCTGGAGTCAAGTGCAGTTTAGCCAATGCATTCGAATTATTTAAGTGATTGCAGGCTCAATTCATATTACTTGAACTGTAAACCTAACCTTTACCCAAACCCTAGTCCTAACCCTAAAAGGTAAGCAATTTGTTTGCATCTGTTAAACTGCACTTCAGCTGTTTTGTAGTTCAGTGAGTGTTTAACAGAGTTTGTTTTTTTTTTTTACTTGCATAGCCACGTTATTATCCAACTGAAGATTGTCCCAAGAAGCTACCAAACCGCAAGAAGCAGAGACCAACAAAACTTCGAAGCTCCTTAGTTCCAGGAACAATAGTTATTCTTCTTGCTGGTAATCACCAAGGCAAGGTTGGTTATCTATTTTTATGTTTTTATAACCTCAATTGGGTCTTAGGATAAAGCTTTTGATCCTAATATACACTCCAAAATTACTTGTGAAGCTTTTTATTTGCTTATGAGCGTAAACCCTAAATGTTACTGTTCTAAGCCATAATAATCCTTTGAAATCTTACTCAAGTTAGTGATTATGCTGGGTGTTCAACCTGTATCAGACACTGTTTTGAGGATGCTATTCCTTAGGCTAACTTCTACTGCTGGTATAATGCAGATTGGAGGGGATGGAGTCAGTAGTTGTCCTGCCAGCATCAAAAAGACACAATATGCACCCATTGACTATCAATAAGAGTCATCCAACACCAACAGTACCTCCTCCATTCCTGATGACTGCAGGTCACCTGTCTATCACGGGGGGAAAAAAGTGTCTATTGTTGGTGCATGCTTCTGAGTTGATCTACTGGTACATATGGTTTCAACATTTCCCACCTGAGATTGTTTGATGGCTGGAATGATAGCAAAGGTGGCTGCTTTGCCTTAGGTAACTAGTCAGTTTGGAGAGGGCTCCTGAGCATCAGCTATCACCTGTAGAATGACGCTTGGAATGTCCCCACTGCTATTGCTGGAAGAGACACTGAGAGAGCAGGGTGGGTTGAGAGTGACTGAGGATGAGGAATGACACTAGGCCCAGCAAGCCTTTGCAAGGCAGGTTATATACAAAGATCCCAGGCCCCCTAGCCCATGTAACTTTTACATCACATCCTGTATCGTTGCAACCGCTGACACTGCTTATCATTAACTTCTTTTATTATAAGATAATAAATACATTTAAAGTTAAACAACCCATTATATTCAGCAAAGTGGTATCTACTGGATCAAAAGGGTTGAACGTGCCCTCTGTCCCCAACAAAGTCTTTAGAATTTTACTGTGGCAAGTGCAGGGTTCAAATTAAATATTTCAAAATGAATAGCAATTTTCCATGTGTTGGTTTGCACGATGTAAAGTAAATAGTGAATTGAAATTTCACGATTAATTCAACATGAATACTTATTACTACTATTATTACACTATTTCCAATTCTCTAACTTTGAAATATATTCAATATTAGTGCTGTTGTATTAAATGACACGGTAAAGTTCTCATGCTGAAACCATTCGTTACCCACGACGCAACAGCAATCTGCATCTTGCACGATATTTATTTTGAACTCAGTCTTATAAAAGTAAATAAATGTGAAAATGAAATCATCCCAAACATTCACACCACCAAAATAAAACTTATATCGAAAGACACACAAATTGTTTCGGTATACATGCGGAACTATAAAATACTGTTTTTAGGAGTCACCTTCATCACTTGATGGCGACTCACTGTTACTTATTAAAATAAAATATGGATTTTCGTAAAAGTGTAAGTCAAATATCATTACAACATGAAACTTACAATTAAATTGTTGCCAGTTAACTTCTAAATCATACAAGTGTAAGTGAAAGTGCAAGAAGCATGAAGAAACGGCTAAATTTGAACTCGTCTTAAGGCGTGCAGACAGTCTAATTTGCTTGAAGACAGGAAAGTGACACCTTGAAGGGCATGACTAAATGCTTCCCATAGTAATGTCAAAATCATTGACATTCCAATCGAAATAAAAATAAGAAGACACATGTGGGCTGCTATGGCTTCCAAACAAGCTGTAACATACACAGGTTTGGAAAACCTAGTGAACATTGTCAAATAAGAAAGCTAGCAAATGCCACATTTCTGCACATGATAATATAGCACTTTGAATAGTGAAATGTCAAAAATGGATAGCTAATTGTGATTCACTATATTCCCTTAATTCGATCACTGGGCAAGTGCTTGGTGAAATAAGTTTGGCAGAAGATCAGCATCCTCTTCTGCCGAACCTAATAGGTACGGCAGATTTAATTTGATTGATCATAATTAAGTTTTGTGAGTTAAGTTCACCGTTTGAATCAATGCCACTCAACAATTGCTCCACTGTCTTGGCAAAGAGAATACAGGAAACAAGAAAAACTATGCACTTACTGCTTTGATCTAGTTTTGATCACTTTCGTGCCCTTATACTGTTGTGAATTTCTTTCTGAACAAGTTAGGAAATTGAAGCAGTTCACACTGACCAGTTTCTTTTCACTTAATAAGTAGATGAACTTGAGCAAATTCTTGTGTGATTCTTAGTTGAATAAAGTAATTGTCAATGAATTTTTTGTTTGCTTGTTCAATCAAAATAATGCACATTTTGCTTAAATTTACGCATTTTTGGGAAGTTGCACACCCAAATATGGCAGCCACTACGTCACATCACTACCTGTCTTAAGCAACCACCTGGCATTTACGACCACTTTTGCCTGGCAAAAGGGGTGGTCATAAAACTCAGGTTCTACTGTATAATCCTACATCTAACAGATGTCATAATTAGACTATTATATGGGGTATATACAGCCTGGCAAACCAAAATATGTTGGTTGTCAAACTTACAACTATTTTAAACATTTCCCAATGTTACATTTGTGATTATAAGTACTATTAACAAAATTCTATGAAAATATCAGTACATTGAAGAAATACAAACAGTTTAATTGCTTTAATAACCAAATGCATTATTTGCATTAACATGTTGAACAAGAATAAAAAGTTGACTTTTTTTTCAATTTAGAGAGTGGTGTTTTTGAAGCAGCTCTCTTCAGGTCTACTTCTCGTAACAGGTATGGTGTGAACTCTTGGGTAAATGTGTGTGTCTATCTGTAATATGTATGTACTATGCAATTATATAAATATAAAATTATTGGAACATACTAATCATTGATTCCAGCAAAACTTTAAGTATAACTATTTGGCACTGAAAAAAATAATCAAATGTTATTGCTTGTTGTTTTAAGTACTTCATTTACCTATGTTTGTCTATTTATCAGGTCCATTCAAAGTGAATGGTGTTCCTCTTCGTCGTATACCACAGTCTTATGTGATAGCTACGCAAACTAGGATAGATATTAGTGGAGTGAAGCTTCCTGCTAGGCTAACTGATGACTACTTCAAACGTGAGAAGAGGCAAAGAAAACGGACTGAGGAAATGTTTGAAGAGACAACAGAGGTGAGACATATGGATTAGGCTATCAGGTCGAGTGTAAGGCTACTATAAACATTAAGAGCTAAAATGTTTGTGATGTACGGTTGTGCTCAATTATGTTGGAAATTGCATAATATGGCAAGACCATATTGGGTTTGTAATTTGAGGTGTTGGTATGAAGGCATCTTATAAATGTCAACACAGTTTTAGTTGTGGCCAGAACCTTGGTTTTTAAAAAGTGTAATGGGTAAAGTATTTTACCAATATGATGCAAATGTACTAGTTTATAGTAATTGTGAATTAGGATATTAAGTTTTAATAGATATCAGTGAAAATATTTTATAAACCTTTAGAATGATTAGGATTAGAAAGACTTTTTTGTTGATATGAAATATCTTCTCAATTTTGTGATCAGGAGCGAACAGTTAGTGAAGAGCGAATTCAAGACCAAAAAGAGGTTGATGAACAACTTGCTCCACTGATATCAAAGGAACCACACCTGAAAAGTTACCTGAAAACTCTGTTCACTTTGAGGAAAGGACAATACCCTCACAATATGATCTTCTAAACATGCAGTGGAAATGTTGAAATAAATACTTCCCAATTGAATACTGCTGTCTCTTGATTTTGAACTAAGTTTGATGAAAACAGGGTCACAAAAAAAGGTACAATTTTGTTCTGTTTAGATCAATGGGACATCCTTTTGCTTTTGTTTTATACTGTTTCACAACCTCAAACATAACCTTTGGCTTTATTTCAATCAGTATTTTAATTTGCACAATGACAGTAAGAATGCCACACTAGTTGACATAATAGTTATTTTAAAAAATGTACATGTTTATTCCAGGAAAGCCTGGTTAAGAATTGTCCTATATTGTTTCACTATTCTTCAGCAGAGTTTAAGATGGCCAGTGACTTTATCCAAAATATCTGCTGGACCTGGAAAAAAACCAGTGTACATTACTGTTCATACTAATTAGAACATTCAATGATTCAGTTACTATTTACCAATACATAAATTTTATTGCTGGTAATAGGACAAACAATAATGGAAAAGACTTTCTGTATTTCTTAAATTTGTTGTAGGTAAACTAAACTTTGTTATGAGTAAAATATGTAGAATAAACCATGTTATAAAGTTCTAAGCTTTCAGCCTGTGGACTAGGGGCTGTCTTCAGAAAAGCTAGGAAAAACCAGAAGTAATAAAAGAAACAGTGCCTGTCCATTTGTTGTCAATAAACTGCCACTTAATTAACAAACTTACATACCTGGTCCAATGCCTAAAACAGTTCTAGAGCCAGGGGCTATTTGAGTTCGTCCAGCATCTCTAACCAAGTATGTCTCCATTCCATAGTTGTTGGCCATGTTTGCTAATTCTTTTCTATTAAGCAGGAAAAGAAATAATGAATAAGGATACTAAGAATAAAATTATGAAAAACAGCAAATCAATTGGTGATTTAATCTAGAGTTTCAAAACCTGGTCAGGAGAGATGCAAGTCCCATAGTAATCTTAGCAACTTTCACTTTTTTGGTAAAAGGTTTTAAAATTACATCCAGAGCTTAACCATCCACTAGGGTTTTGGCTATTTACTATTGTTCACTGGTCCCCTTTATGCAACATTTTCAAAGTGAGATTACATGGACTTGGTCACTAGTATGTAATACATATAAATTTTCTTTGTGATACTTTGAAAATGTTGCACCTACACAACCAAATGTCAGCAATTCTTTCTTATACATGAGAGATAACTTAATGTATATCATCTGTTTGTGACGTTGGGTGTCTATAATGTAGTAACTATTCATGTAGCCTGAGGTAAATCACCACAGTTATGATTATTTTTTCATTTTCAAACAAGTTACTGGCCAATTTAAAGCGGATATGCTATGTACTTACAGAGTATCTTCATCAGGAGCCTTAACTACAACTTTTGGACAGGATGATCTTTCCCAGTGTTTTATCACCTGTAATGTAAAATAAGATTACATCCAGAATTTGGAAAACTCTCCTTTAATTGCACGTAGTCAATTACTGCAAAATTAATATAAACTTCACAATACCATAGAATTAGCATTTGACAGCTGTCTGTACAGACCAACTGCAGCATGTGAACACTAAGATAAGCAAAAGACAAAAGCAATTAAACTTGACCAATAATCATTATCACTGACTTGAAGCTAACACTGAGCCTCATGTTGCCATTTTGCCCAAGTTCTCTTGGCTTGTTTACTACCAGATATCTCCCTTGACAAGTACAACCATTGGGCTTTAGAGCAAACAGTGAAAGTACATCCTTGGTAGGAGAAGGGTCTTGGTCCACATAAACTTTAAACATTTCACTATTAATGTAGATGTTTCTTCTAGATAAGTAAATATGACCTAACAAGTAGAAAAGTCTGCCATTTGCCAGAGTAAAATAGAACAGTACATCAGTGGCAGGGAAATTGGAACCCAACTGATGTTTTTAGTTTATCACTTCCTAAAGCAGAGATATATATTCTTGGTTCATGAATGAGTTGACATCATGAGATACTTCGATCCCTAGTTCTGGTCTAGCAATCAACTACTGATTTATTACAGACATCAATTACAGTTTTTTGAATTAAATAGTGCATGGAAAACAACCTACAAATGTAGGTCAAAAGATAGGTAACCAAACAAGCTTTGGTGATATAAGTAACAGTCATTTTCCAACTGTGGTGCTTTAAACTCTAATCGTGCATTTATTCAAATAAAGTTAGGCCAAAACTGTGTGTTACTCTGTGTTTTCCATAATTATTGTCCAAGTTTACTAATAGTTCTCTTACCTGTGCAGCAATTTTACCTTTTCCCATTCCTAAATCCTGACGTACAACAAGCACCATTTTGTAGTCACCATGTGTTCCAGCTGTGTAAACTGGTATCTGGGAAAAAGAAAGTGACAAAATGGAAAACAATATATATTCATATTGAAAAATTAAAAAGTTGCATAGAATGTAATAAAAGACAGTAAATAAGAGCACTCCTGAAGGATAATCTTTAGCAATAAGGTGCATCTCTGCCACAATTCAAATGGTCATTGCATGATACCACTAGCAAGTCCAGTTTAGTATTATATATGAGTGCATGTCTGGTTTATGTGATTCATTTATGGGGTAAATTCTCTCCTGACAGACAAGATGCAAGGGAGCTGAATCACAGCAACTTACATGTGTTAAAAACAGGCTTTCTTACAAGTTTATATTACTTTCCTCAAACATGATATATCAACAATAAATTTGTATTATGCTGTAGTGGGCATTAAGTTAATACTTGTGTTTTAAACATGTTACAGTGAACTTGTCACAACCGCTGCATTTTGCAGACCTTGACATGTCTCTGTAGGGAGGTGCAAACACACCAGCTGTAAACCCAGGCCGCAGAAGTATACCTCCGTAAGGAGTTTCGTTATCCCAATCCAGAATTCACCATACTAACTTTATCTGCCAAATGCTTCAAATTTGTCCGTCCAAATCTTCCTCGCAGCACCCATCCGAAACACAAACCACAACTAACACCAATAAATACTCCCAAGGCCGCATCAGATTCCACCATTTTCACTAACTAGAAGAACTAAACATTACTAATTCTACAACAAAACATTTATTCTCCAACATTCCAAATTAAAAAAACAATTGTTTTCTCGCAATTACAGCGGTATTATTGGAAAATTGATGCGCGACCGTACCATACTGGGGTTAACCGCTGTAAACTATTACCGAACGTGAATTCATTTTAATACCGCCATTTTTGAAAATAAGAGTTAGTAAAGATTGTTGTACTTTGGTTAGTTACAGACTTAAATTGTACAATGGCTACATTACTAGATCAAATGAAGAACCTTTATGATTCAGGATTGTTATCCAATATTCGAATAACAGTGAGTAAACAAACGTTCTGCCAAACTTAAAGTTTTGTTTGCGCACTTAACATGGACGACAAGATGTTTGCCACTCACACAAACTGAAAGTTCCTTGCAAGTTTGTTCTGAATTGAGAAGCAAGGAGGGTCTTGTTTTCAATTATGATTTTATCATGTTTTGTTTCTTGTCGTGTATCGTCTTTGGGATGACACAGCTTTTGGACTTCTATGACAACCTTTTGCATCTTCTCTATTATTTAGGTTGGGTTGTGTTCTGAATTTTCACTCTTACAATTCATGACAAAGTAACATTTTGTTATCCATTTATGAGGATTTTCATCAGTTATCAAAGTAATTTGAATTTTGATTGTATGATTTGCATGAAATTTTTCAATACATTTTATAGGCTGCACTTATGCTTTCCCTTGGTCAACTCAGACCTGGAGATCCTCAGTCTATGGTTACACAGTGTCAGTTGTTAATCTATTATGGCGATTCACTCCATGAAAATCAAGAATACAAAAGAGCTGAGGTAAAGCACCATATGTATACCTTATAGTGATACAGGTATATTGTGATATAAATTGACATTAGAGACCTGCAAAAAAGGATGGTGATGGATATGAAACTTTCACTGATGAGACAACCTATCATAATTTTTTTGAGACCAAGACCAGGTGATTTTGTTCAGTAGAAGGAGATATCTGATATTTTACCTTGAAATGTCCTGGTACACCCCTTTTGTCAATAAAATCATCAAACATTATCCAGAATAAACCCTAAGAAACAAAACATTAAAGCTTTCATGTTAACAGTGAGGTATAACAAAGAAATTTAGCTCACATTTTGAACATCACACATAATCTCCATGTAGTGTTTGTTCTGTAACTATTAACCAACATGTAATTTTATTGCATGATAGTCTTAAACCAGTATCACTATGTAACTTATTCAATATCATCATAATAACATTCCTTTCTTCATGTTAGTCAAAGTCACTTACTATGTACAATGTATTTCAGAAATATTATCAGAGTGCCCTTCAACTTAAGAAAAGTATTGTTAAAAACAAGTTGAAACCATCGACATCTAATGTAAGTGGATAAAATGGAAATTTGAGTAAAAATAGATGGTTACAATGCACATTGCATAATATTTGTGTACTAGAGTGTTATTAGAGTGGGAAGTAAGGGAAAGGTATGTATTATATAATGATATTAAAAATATTCAAGCAAATTCACTGAGTAGGCATTGATTAATATACATGTACTAGATTAACAAAGAAAAGAATGGGTTATTTGACCCATTGCTCCTTAAAATGACATTTTAAAAGAGAAACTTAACTTCTTATTAGTGGTTTGCAGTCAGCCAGATCAGATTTAGTAGAGTAAGATGTGACAGGCCAGAATTTAAATTAACATTTCAAAAGCACATTCATGATAAAATTTTACCATTTTGAGCAATGTTAACCTTTAATTTACAGTTTTATCTTAGGTTTGCAATTTAGTCCATGTTATATGACCATTTTTAGCCATTGATCTCTGAGGTTGATATCCGTTACAAAATTTATCTTTGCCAAATGGAGCAGAAACAGTTCAAAGATGCTTTGAAAACTGTAAGTACAGTCCTTAAACATGACCTTAAATTTTCCACAGTCTTTTGGTGGCTAATGGAAAATGTTCAACATATTGTATTATTTTCAGTTATTTTGTGAATAATATTTCTAATTACCAGTGGTGCCTACATCTTATTTTTCCCAGTAACAAACATGGATATTTAGTTAGAATTGCCATCCCAGTAGCTTTGCAATGGAGGCCTGATCTTATGTTGCTCCAATCTCTTGAAATAATGTTGATTTTTAGCTTGATGACATCCCTCAAAAGCAGAGGACAACAAAAATAATGATGTGTTTAGCTAAACTGTATCACAAAATAGGAGTTGAGAGGTTTGTAGAACTTTCAAACTTTCAATTACAATTATTTAGGTGTGGCTATATTATCTTTTAAATATATTCATTTTACTGACAAGTAAAACCACACCCTTTAACCTGAAATTGTTTGGGGTTTTTTGTGATAGGCCTGCTATTGCTTGTTACAAGGATGTCCTTCGGTAAGTGTAACATAGTTTCCTTAAGCTTGTAGTAGCTGTAAAATGTGGGTTTGCACAAAGGGACAAAACATGAAAGTCCTTTGCTTGATATGTTAATTTTCTGTCATTTCAGTTTTGACACTTTGTGAAATTTTTGGTTTATATTACGGTATACTTTTTGTATTTTATTTGTTTTTTAGGTCATGTCCTCTGGCTTTAGAGGCTGCAATGGGTTTGTTGGACTTGGGTCAATCAGTCAGTGATATCACATCTTTGATGACAGCTTGCCTTCCATCAGTTAACAACACAGAATGGTATCAATCTTATCTCTCTTCAGTTATTAACATGAGCAGCAGTTATACCTGTTTCATATATTCCTTTCAGGAATACATTTTGAGTAAACTGGAGTAATATATTTCGCTAATATTCCCTTATTGTGGTACCTCAAGCATCTCGGAGATCAGCTACACTAGTTTTAATTCCTAAATCACCACACTATTGATTCTACAGGTCTACGCTGTTTAAACAACTGTGATTTCATGTCAATCATAGAGTGGATTCAACTGACAGAAGGAGTATATGCATAAGTGATGCTGCAACATTTCGAAATGTTTTCTCGTCTGAGTAAATTCGTGGCTTCGCGAGACAACAAATTTTGGCAGCAGTTTATTTTCTAACGTGCAAGCTGTGCAATACAAAGGAAATGGGATGGATAAGTTCTGTACTAGTCCTTATTAGTAGAAACTTAGTCGAGTACTATTGCAAATGCTGCATTCTGATTGGCTACGCTACTCGCTATCTATTCGTCGATAGATAGCGAGTAGCGAAAATGGCTCCTGCCTCTCGTTTTTGTGAAGTTTCTGAAGACGAAATAGGTTGCCTACTTGAAAGTGCAATCCCAGAGAAGACGAAAAATGTTCTTTGCAAAGTGTTTCTACTAAAACAATTAGATTATTCGCTCTCGATTCCTATGAGGTGATAGTTGACTCGGCCTTCGCCCTCGTCAACTATCACCTCATAGAAATCTCGAGCTCTTAATCTAATTGTTAATTAGCATATACCTGGCCTGTAACCATCTCGCAGGTGGACAGTGTTTTTTTCACAATCTGATTGGTTCCCCTATCTCGGAATATCCTGCACTATTCACCTCCCGAGCAAAACAAGATGGCGTCCCGTTTCGTTTAAGTTACGGAAGAACTTTGTTTTTTTGCTAAACGTAGTCGCCGTACGATACAATACCGAAAAAAGTGGCTAAATTTGGCAATAAACTATACAAAGACACGTATTTCTTTTACATTTTACCGATAAACACACTCAGGATGTGTTCAAAATGTTTTGTTTACAAATGTTGAGTGGGTGACAAGCCGATTGAGTTTGGTAAAATTGTTTTAAAAATTTTTTAAAAACTGTATGTGAAAACAGTTATGCTAGGTATATGCTAAAGCAATTATTCACCTCAATGTCGGTGAATAGTGTAGATATTTACTACACTTCTTTGCGGCTCGGTAAATATCCACCACTATTCACCGACACTGTGGTGAATAGTGGATATTTAGTCACGGACTGAAGATGCTTAACCCACCTGGGCATTGGCCAGCAAAATGTTTGTGAACCTCCGTTTTAGGCCGTTCATTATGATTCCACCCACTTTCTTCCACGAATACTTTCGAATTGATGATATTTATGTACATCTTTTATTTAAAGAAAATCAAATTCTGTCTTTATAGGTTATTAACTTGGCTGAAGGCGTACAGCCTCAAAACGACTTCAAAGTTTGCGAGTAAGTTAAGGAATAATATTTTCGTTATTTTTGAAGAGTTAAATTACTGTTGCAAATTTGCAGTACTGTTGTTCATTTGATTGTAAGTCGCAAATGGCTCCCGCGCTGTCAAGGGGGAGAACTGAATTTATAAGTATGGGGACTTCGCAAAGAAACAAAGCTAACGATCACACATTCCATGTGTTAATAACGTCATTATCCGTAAAAGGTCTCGAAAGTTAATAAGAAAAAGACAGTAGACTCTGATATAATCACAAAAGAGAAGAAGCCAGTTGTGTTACAGAATGCGCGCAAGTTAGATTGATGATATACCTTTCAAATGTATAGCTTGGTTTTTTATAAATGATTTTCCTTGATATTGATGCCAGCGTATCTAAAACAAGTGGTGGCTTGACTCTTGCTTAGTTTAAAAGGCCGTTTAACTTGTCTACGTTAATTTCTTTTCGTAGAAGCAGCTCAACATTTTAAAGCACTTGAATCCCAAGTAAGTTAAATCTCATCGATAGCATTATCTGAATACAGTAGTGCTGGTTCATTGATATCAATGCTTAGAGTGCTGAATGGTATTCAACGATACGACGTTTTTGTTTTTGGGATTCCTTCGAAGTGGTATTTCTCGTTTTTCAATTTTTAGCACCTGAGAGATAATGTTGACGTTCTCTGTTCTCTGGCTGAATGTTATTGGCATTCTGGTGATTCAAAAAGTGCTAAATCTCTGTATGAAAGAGTATGTTGAGCTAGTAAAATATGTGTTATATTTACCGACGAACGTATTACCCAATAACAATTATTCGGACCGTGGTGAAGACACCAATAACTATACAGCCACCATAACAACTTAGACAACGTCACTAACAACAGCAACAAGAACAAGAAAAACAACAAAAACGGCCACAGACACAACAAAACACCAACGACATCAGCTTTGTGTATATTTACCGGATTCCCAAGATCCTTCGATATCTTTGGAAGTACTCGAATTAAAAAAAATTCAGCCCGGGAAAGTTCCTTGAATTTTATGCTAAAGTGCCATCACTAGTGCGACATGTAATATGTCTGCAATTCTGAATTGATGTTATAAGTGTTGTACATGGATATTATGCATGTGCGAGCTCTTGATTTATACCTTGATATCGTAGGTTCGCAAGTTGGATGGATATTGCCTTCATGGTATGGATATTTACGCACGACTGCTGGCGCAGGCTGGAGAACAGCAAGAAGTAGAAAAGTAAGAGTCCTAGCTTTGCGGATGATCTTTTAAACATAGTTGGCTACAGTGGCATTAATTACAAGGCTTACAGGCATTTTATCTTGGTTTTTTATGTAGGCGTTTTTATGCTGTTAAATTGAGACGTTAATTCAAGATTTGAACCTTTTACGGCAGGACATATCCCATTGACGAGTAAAATCGTCGGGCCTTAGCCAGAGTAAAATAATAAAATATTGATCCTACCGGGATCAAAGAATTAATTGATATAGAAACCCGTAGAGATGTCGCGATGCGATATCTCCATGTCCATTGTCCACGCCACACTCTATTTTGCTGGTTAAGCACATAAGTAGGTAGGAAGGATTGACCCTTAGCTCTCTATGTTCAGCATCAGACACTTGTATACGCGGCTTACCATCAAAAACTAAAATGGTCAACAGTTTACTTTTGCACCACCCAGTTACCAGTACAAAATTGTAACCGTAATGGACCACTAAAGGACAAAAACGTTTCGGTGGCTGGCAAGGCTAACATGAAAGCCACTCTGGCGACCTCGTGTTTCTATAAGGGCATATTTTACCCATTCTGTCATGGCCAAAGACACGCAATCTATTTGTTTACAAAGATTTCTTGCGAGGATGCTGTTCACGTTTCGACGACTTCGTGTAACTATGGCTAAACAACTATTTTTCATCTTTATGTCCGGTATGTTTTTCCTTAACCCATTAAGGGGCAAGGGCACACTTTAACCTTTTGCTCCGGCAAACGCCAGACGATTTTACTCGTCGAAGGGATGAGCCCTGGTCCTTAATAACTTAAGTTATTATATGGCTGAGCTCGCTATCCGGTCTATAGGCAAAATGACGCACGCTGATTGGCTGCCTAGCCGTGAAATAAGTTTTTCGTACAGACCGGCTAGTTTTGGTAGGAAAATTTCCGAGTTGATTCGACGAAAGACAAACCGGGTTCAGGTATGTTTTACAGAAGATTTATAAAAATAAATTACGGAAAAAGAAGTTGAACGTTCTCAACAATAATTTTAAGCAGAAAACTAAAGCAATAGATGTCAAAAATGACGATGTAACCGGCAAAAACAATCTAGTAAACCTAAGCCGCTAACTCACGAACAAGCTTCGTTAAAAGCGATGAAAAAAGGAGCCAAAAACCATATAATAAATTCCTTATTAACCTCGTTTGTTCGGTCTGTACGGGAAAGTATTTACCCTCGGTTTTTTCCGCACAGACCTCGCTCCTTCATCGCTCTGTCTGTACGAAAACCTCAGGCAAATAGTTTCCCGTACAGACCTCACACTTGGTTAATAAGTAATCAATCCATATGTCACTATGTAAATCCATATACTCCGGAATTTTCACTCAAAGTTTTCAAGGAAACAATTACAAGAAAACATGCTAATTGATTGAGTCTTCACGTTTCACTGAGAGGAGGTCCTGATGTCATTGTCTTTCGTGTTTTCAGCTTAGCTCAAGGCCTTATGGAAACCAGTCAACATCGACCAGAACCATGGATTGCCATGGCTCATTCCTCATCAATTGCGAATAAAAAAACAAGAGCCATATACTTCTCCCAAAAGGTAATTACGAAACAATGTCCATGTAATTCTCACGGAACTGATTCCAGATGATGCCAGACCGGCTCCCACATTCATAACTTTTGTGAAAAAATTCTGATCAATCGTTAACAACATATCGTGGTTGCCGCTTTTGCCGCGACAAATATCGAATTTGCACTTTAGCGCGCCATCTGAGTCTCGGTACTTCATTGGTTGGGGCGCCTCGCCAGTCATTAAAAGGTTGCGGGTTAGATTCCCGTCTGGGACTCCGAAATTGTTTTTCTGAGGCTTGAGCTTCGTGAAAGTCTAACGATCATACATGAATATCTCCAAGCGCCCACATAAAGAACTTTAGTCTCATTGAACATCATTATTAGCATGTCGTGGGAGTCGCACGGGCATCACTTATGTCGAACTTGCATCTTAGCTCTCCATTTGAAACTCGGTTGCTCAATGGTTAGAGCGTCTCATCCGTCATCGGAAGGTTACAAGTTCGATGCCCAGTCTTCTACTAGATATGTTATTCTAAGTAAACGAGCTGGACGAACGTACACTTGTCTGCAATAGGAGATCCACCTATTGTCCACATGCGAAATATTGCGTACAACACTCATGTCGATCATCAGAGCTGTAAAACTGTTCGTTGGAGTACGCAGACCACTGACAGCTCCCGTAATTTCTGGCCAACTTTGGGATACTATTGACTTGATTTTAGTACGTTTCAATGTTCATTCCTGCATTATTTACATATTCCTTCAAGGCCCACAACATTGACGGTCGAAACATCCAGGCTTTGCTCGCTAAAGGTACGTTCATCTCAGTCACATTTGTAAACTGTCGTTATATGTGTATCCCTTACCTCGAAGAAAGCTGTGTATGTTTATATGTACGTGCCCACGCATGTGTCTCTGTATATGTATACATGTGTATGGATGTTCAGATATACAAGTACATGTATGATGTGTTTCCGTATAATTGTAGAGGTTAACACAATTGTGTCAGTGGGCTAACACAAATTGACATTAACATGAATTATTGTAGTTGTTGAGGAACTGATTCTGAGAGAAAAACCCTTTTCATCCCAACATGTCATTCGTAGCGCATCCATGTCCCCAGACAAATATCTGCAGCTATATTCCTATAAAGCTGGTGTATGGGTATAACTATAAACTCTACTTCGATGAACCAATAGGTTTCATCTGTACATTGTAACAAGGCGCTTTTGCTTTTTGATGTTTAATCCAGTAACGACTGTATCAGTTATTCCAGGCATTCTCATCCTGGTATTGCCCCAGATGATTGCCACATTTTGTTAATCGTCTATCAACTCATCAAACTACCCTGTTAGACCTGACGGTGCACCCAAATTTCCAACGTTTATACGTGTCCCTTTCTCTTTAGGAGCGCTGCTTTCATCTCTGAAACGCAAACGCGAAGCCATTGATCATTATCGCGAGGTCCTGAGACTTTCTCCAGTAAATTACGAAGCAAATAAAGGTTTGTTTTACTTTTCTAACATTATATCCGTTTACTTTTTTGGCTCCAGGATTTCTATAAATTTGCCGTATTTTGCATTTTCGTTATTTAAAAGTACGTCGCAGTGTCTGCTCAGAAATTTCATCGTTAGGGTCTCTGGTCCCATGGAAGTGAGAAAGTGGGTCCTTTTTTGACAACATAGGGTCTTCTGTTAAAGAGATTAAATCTAAGTCGTATTTTTAAATTTTAGTATTCACATATTTGATATAAGTACATTGATTGCACCCGATGGGCCACTTAAGTCATAAGCAGGCAATCAAAGTGCGAGCGTGGTTAACAGCATAAGTGGCTCACACTATATTACGATACCTAATCAAGGCTTGAATTAATAGGAAAATCTTACATGCACAGCATGCACCTAATTTTTTTAACTACCTGCACCACCAATTATTTATGTGCACAGACACGTACTAAAAAATTCTCGAAACACAATTTCACTTCTTTTCAATAATGATTTGGTTTACTTGAAGTTTTCGAGTGAGACTCCTCAGAACGCAGGCTCACTTGATGATTATGGCGAAAAGACGGGCGTAAGATTGGACAGTGGATTGGAATCGTTCATGATTGAATTATCAGCTAAATAATATTGATATGCTATTTGCTACAAACTACTACAATGTCCCATGTCCAATCGTTACTCTGAAGCTAAGGTAATGATGCTGATTATGAAGTGCAGCCCATGCAGTCACTGTGTGAAAATTTCTACGTGCACGCAGTGCATGTAAGTGACAAAAGTTACGTGCACATCTCGAATTTTACGTGCATTCGTGCACGTGTGCATGCGGTATTTCGAGCCTTGCTAATCATTGCTGTGTGCGCATTACCATGTCTCCAATCATCATTATCTACGTCCTTATCTGAAGAGACAAAGTTGAATCGATCAAACATTAAACAATAGACCACTTTGCTAATCCTAGTCCTAGTCCACTCGAGGGATAAACACCCGTTTGGCGTGTTATTTGGAATTGCAATTTTATCCGTTTGGTCCCTGAGAGGTTTGGGTATACCCGTGATTTACTGTGAACCTGGCGTTAGCAGAGTGGTATATTGTCTGCCGATTTTTTATATGCTCAATGCCTCCTCTTTGGGGACAATTATGCACTTTATGCGTCAGTGGCGCAATGGTGGGTTCTTGGCAAAACATTGATTTTGGTGTTTTTACTTTCAAAGAGTTTTCCGAGTTTGTTACCTTAATTGGATCTCTGTATTTTTAATTTCGTGCCTAGGTTTAATCGAGTGTTATATAAGCAGTAACAGGAACAAGGAAGCTTTGGTCATCGCCAAGAATGCGCATAAATCTCTCGGTACCAATGCAAGAACTCTAACCGTAAGTTTGCCCCATATGTAGTCGCTGGGAACTAATTTCTAGCGCCTTCATGGCTCAGAAACTGAGTCCGCGTTTGCATAAGACCGGCACGAATTCAGACCTCTACCAAACTGAAGATTTTCTGAAGTGTTTACATGAGGTCGGAATGACACTAAAGCCATCTTCTTGCAAAATATTTCTGACTGAATTCCGAGTTTTCATTCATTCCCAGCAACAATGCGTATCTTGTTCGTCACATCAATAGTTTGTCTGAAGAGATTTCGCGTTTCCATGGAGAAAATTTCGTACCGGTCCGAGGTTGAACCGGTCTGAATTCATTCGTGTCGGTCCAGCACCCGAAGTGAGCGAGACCGGTGTAAGGTTATTTTTCGAACCGATCTCATGTAAACTATAACAAGGATTTGTATAGGGAGTGATCTGAAGTCGTGGCTGTCTAACTTCGTACCGGTCTCATGTAAACGCGGTCTGATTGTTATGGCCAATAACAAACATATTTTACCTTCAAGGTAGTGTATTGTGCTCAGGTGACTCATGAAATCCTTACTTTTAGCTTCTCGCCACCGTTTTTTCTCAAGAAAGCCAAACACAGGAAAAAGTAAGTGGAGTCGTAGGGGTTTTTTTAAATTTTATTTCATGTTATTTGACCATTTTTCTAACATAATTTTTCCGCCCAAATCTTCTTTCTTCATAAACGCTTCATGTATTTTTTTCCCAAATAATACACGTCGTCTTTCTTATTGTATGTCGGTTCAGGCAAATGCGATGTTGCCAGAAAACCCTTAAAAACATACGCGCCTCGTATAAACGTGCCTCACTTCTTTGTTCATAGGCAAAACAAATGTTGGAGAAAGCACTTACTCAGGATCCAGCTTTCGCGGATGCCGTCTACGATTTGGCCGAGATACTTACCAAAGAACAAGATCACGAAGGCGCAGTTTCACTGTAAGTCGATATGATTTGCCCGGACTACAACAAATAAAGACGTTAAGATTTGACAATGTACCGCCACTACTCGGCTGCTATAAAGTATAATCCTAGATATAATATACATATTCAAGACAAGCAGTTCATTACTTTGACTACAATGGTTCTGACAATTTCACGTCCTTGAAACACAGCTATTACTAATAATCTGTTGTAAAACTACAACAGTCGGATTTAGTCTGTATGCTCCATTCTGCTCTGCTTAGCTCAAATCTGCCCTACCCTACGCCGCCTTGCCCTTCCCTACGCCGCCTTGCCCTTCCCGGCTCTGTTCGGACTCTGCCCTTCTCCTGCTCTTCTCGTCTTTGCACTGCACTACTCTGCTCTTGACTGTACACATCCACTGCATTCAACTCTTCTCTGTTTTGCTTTGCCCGTCGCTGCCCTACATCACTCCACTCCACTCCACTCCACTCCACTCCACTCCACCCCACCCCACTCCACTCCACCCCACCCCACTCCACTCCACTCCACTCCACTCCACTCCACTCTACTCTACTCTACTCTACTCTACTCCGCTCCACGCCACTCTACTCTGCTCCACTCTACTCCACTCTTCTCCACTCCACTCTTCTCCACTCCACTCTTCTCCACTCCACCCTTCTTCACTCCACCCTTCTTCACTCCACCCTTCTTCACTCCACCCTTCTTCACTCCACCCTTCTTCACTCCACCCTTCTTCACTCCACCCTTCTTCACTCCACCCTTCTTCACTCCACTCTTCTTCACTCCGCTCTACTCCACTCAGCTCCACTCCACTCAGCTCCACTCCACTCAGCTCCACTCCACTCAGCTCCGCTCCACTCCGCTCCGCTCCTCTCCGCTCCACTCCTCTCCGCTCCACTCCTCTCCGCTCCACTCCTCTCCACTCCACTCCTCTCCGCTCTACTCCACTCCACTCCACTCCACTCCACTCCACTCCACTCTACTCTACTCTACTCTACTCCACTCCACTCCACTCCACTCCACTCCACTCTACTCTACTCTACTCTACTCCACTCTACTCCACTCTACTCCACTCCACTCTACTTCACTCCACTCTACTCCACTCCACTCTACTCCACTCCACTCTACTCCACTCCACTCTACTCTACTCCACTCCACTCTACTCTACTCTACTCTACTCCACTCTACTCTACTCTACTCTACTCTACTCTACTCTACTCTACTCCACTCCACTCTACTCCACTCCACTCTACTCCACTCTACTCCACTCCACTCTACTCCACTCTACTCCACTCCACTCTACTCCACTCTACTCCACTCCACTCTACTCCACTCTACTCCACTCTACTCCACTCTACTCCACTCTACTCCACTCCACTCTACTCCACTCCACTCTACTCCACTCCACTCTACTCTACTCCACTCCACTCCACTCTACTCTACTCCACTCTACTCTACTCCACTCCACTCTAATCCACTCCACTCCACTCTACTCCACTCCACTCTACTCCACTCCACTCCACTCCACTCCAGTCGAATCGAGTATAATGTAATGCAATGCAATGTGATGTAATGTAATCTAAAATAATATAATATATAATCTACTGGGGCAATGTGAATGCGGAATCAGTCACTTCCCCTTAAAATGAAATTTATGTTCATATTTCCGGACAGAATTAGGAAGCATTTATGCCATGTCAAGACAGCCAATCTTCACATCCTGCTGGGGGACAATCTCGCTGCTCTCAATGAATATCAAGAAGCTCTAGATCAGTATAGCATTGGGATAAGGTAAGAACTCGTCAGTTTTTACAGATTTTTTGCAAGTTGAACAACCTCTTTTGTTCCAATCTCATGTTCCCATCCCTCTTCGTTTATTAATTTCCTGTCCTCTTTTTTTACAATCTTTCTTCCCAGGATATGTTCACATCCTGCGATACGTCCCCAGGATTTGTTCACACCGTCCGATGTGTCCCTAGGATTTGTTCACACCCTTCTGACGTGTCCCTGGGATATGCTTACACCTCCCATGTGTCCCTAGGATACGTTCACATCGTCCGATATGCCTCTTCCTCTCCTTTACCTTTTTGAATGGCCCCAAAATGCCAGTTGATACATAAAATCACATTTTTTCGCTACGAAACTTATGATTGATGATTGTCATGAAGTGTTCAAAATTGTTTTTAAAAAGTTGCTCGTGGATTTTTCCATCAGAAACTCACTTCTAATCACGGCTTCTGTTTCACTTCTCAGCTTGTGTCCTGGTAATTCTCGAGCAGTCGCTGGTATTCATCATGTTGAAAGCTTAAATCGTGGTACAGATATGGACAGCACTGATGATACAGCTAACATAGATGACCGAAATATGATTGCTGGAAGTTCAGAGGTATTTACAAAATCCAAGTCAGGCGAGGTCCGTGTTTCGCAGTCGATCAACTTTTAATCCAAAATTGTGCCTAATCGCCATTCTAACAAGCAAGCCCATATAACCTGAACCAGATGGCTGACTTTCTATTTCTAAAACATGAAAGTCGAAAGTACAGTTGTGATGTTTAAAAAATTCAGTTGTCTCATTCCTACCTCTGCCCTGCTTCCTAAACTTTCCCGAGCTGACTCTCGTTAGCTTCATATCGGATATATTCTCTCATGTTTCACTCTATTTTGTTTCACTTCAATCCAATTCCATTCTATCCCATCCTATCCTATCCTTTCCTATTCTGTCCTATCCGGTCCTATTACATTCCGTTCTGTTCTGTCCTGTTATATTAATATAATCTATTCTATGCTACACTAGTTTACTGTGCATGATTTGCACTACACTGAACTGTTTATTTCTGTCTAAGGAAAACACAGACGAGGAAGACTGGGAACTAATGAATCAACCAGGATCAGTAAGTATGGACTTAGTTTCCCCTTCATTTTCAAAACAAAAACCCGAACTCCATGAGTAAACTTTGCTTACGACGTTTTGCTAGGAAATTTGAAAGGTTGTAAGATTAACAAGATTAAGATAGGACTTTGAATGCTTATTTATTTATTTATCCATTCACTCCTTTGATTGCTTGCATGCCTGCCCGGTCGCTTGCTTGTTGGCTTGTTCGCTGACTTACAGGACGACACCTTTCTTTATTTCTTTCTTTTTAGTTGATTGGTGATTTGTTTATTTAATTATTTTATTTTATTTATTTATTTATTCACTTATTTTTCAGTGGTTTTGAATGCAATCACATGACCAAGAATGAGAGTAAGTTTGACTTAAAACCACTTGAACAGTTGAATCGTTGAAAATATGTGTAATGGTGGTGACTCAAAAACACCGAAGAACACTGAGTTCTGAGAATTCTGTCCAATAAATTATACAGGTTATTTACGGCCGGTCAATGGTAACTGTTCCTATACAAATATATATATACATACATATATATATGTATGTATATATATATATATATATATATACATATACACCAAGAAGAGTATGCAACACAAATGTCACACAGAAGGCGTAAGGTTTAAGAGCGCTCAATACCATACGTAGAGCGTAATATATTATTTATTTTACAGTAAAATGCTGTCGCTACTCAGAGTTTCACGCGGTACGCGATCATCAGGCAACTGCGTACCGCGATGAAACTCTGAGTAGCGACAGCATTTTACTGTAAAATAAATAATATATATATATATATATATATATATCGGTATGATTAATCCTCCACCCTGTCACTAGAAAAACCTTAGTGCGCCAGTGATGTGGATTTAGAACGTTACACTAATGTTAGATTGAAACATTTACGACTGCTTGTTAAAGGGAATAACTCCTTGGAGTCGATCTAGAATCAGTTAAGAACTCATTCAGATCACCAGTCTTTTCATTAAACAGGCTTTTGACCCTCTCGGTTCTCCTTTCTGTCAGTTCGTCGATCGTTTTTATTGTTACTCCAGGCTTCTTTGGAGATATATTTTTAAATTTGTCGCCTCCGTGTATGGAAAACTGATATCCCAAGCTCATTAACAATTCATGAGCAAAACTCAAAGGAAATCAGTACCGAGACGTAGTTTGGATATCTCATAGCATAGAATTTCGACAACTTTAGACCCGATTTGCTCTTTAAATACAGATTCATTTGAGATGTAATATCATACACTCGAAAGCCGTATTTCATCAGATATCCAAACACCTTGAAGTTGGTTAAAAAACTCGGCTATCACCTCGTTTTTCAACTCACTTCTCGGTGTTTGGATATCTGGTGATACACTCTTCGTGTGTGATATATCACATAATACACCAGACCGACCATCGTAAGGTTTTCCCATTTGTTGATTCTCTGGTTTTCTCCTATTTTACGCTTTGTCGAACGATTTCAGATTATGACTTTCGTCAGTTAGTTATAATTGCAAATATCTTGTTTATGCTAGTAACTATGAGCCGAACGAACATGTTATTGCACCCCTCATTCTTGCATCCCTACACTGCTAGTTGGAACGAATGTTCTAAGGCTCATTGTGATCTTATTTTTTCCGTTTCTGGACATTTATATTCGTGTCTTGCAAACCTATCGAATAACGGCCACATATTGTGCTATCTAGTTATATATCCAGCCACTGTAAGTTCAACAAAATCCATGAATGGCTGGCCTATCTAAACAGAAACTCGTCAGTATGAATAAATTATGATTTGCATACGCAGCTCCATGGAGACCTGCTTGGAAAAAGGATCCATTTAGGCAGGCAAGAAAAGTAACGCGGTTTTAAAAATTGTGAAAGCGGCAGAAAAATCTTCGAAAAGGCGAAGACCAAAACCAAGAGAGAAACTTAAGCACTGATTATATAGCCAGTAGGGAAATCCGCGCATTGAACCTGGTGTAATGGCTATCGAGGAAGATTGGCTTATTTCTCTTTCTGTTGTCTATGGCCTTGGTGCGATCGCCTCTCTCTGGGCTGCTTTGCTGTCGCCAATGATCTTGGATTACTGGGATAAACCTCGCGGATTAAAGAAACGAGGCGAGCGTGATTGGGCTACAGTGTTTCTTATTTTCCTCATTCTTCAACCGTTTACCTTTGCTGGCTGTGCTGTGGGAATGTGGTGGATCGATGCGTTTGCTTATGTCCCTCCTGTGCATTTTGTCTGCACTTTCATCTCGTTTCTCGCGATTGATTTCTTCAACGACGACACATCCAATACTTACCGAGTTTTGTGAATAAAAGTTTAGTGGGGAACGGACAAGAATTACTAACCAGGTCTCGATTTGTGTTTTCGTTTTAATTTTGAGTCATGACACCTGCTTTTTTATGGAAATTTGACGACGGCGACTTTTCATTAGGAAGCTAGCTGAACTAAGTTAATTTGAAGTAGTTGGTTTGGATTTTAGCTTTCGGTGTTAGTACCAAAACATTTGATATGTCAGTTTGTCTGTACGCGTGTTATTTGTAAGCTTTTCTGCGTTTTATGACGACGATAATGCTGAACTATACATTTTACGTAATATGTCTGTATATTCGTTCTTGTATCTTGAAGAAAACGGCGAGTGTGTGAAGCGTGTTGACACATATAAGCGTTGTTTCATAGCAATCGCGTTGTTGGAGCTGAAATACTTCAAGTTTTGTCTGGTAGATCGTAGACCATTATACTTTCCAACATTTCAACACAGTTCTTTCGGTTCTGTGTATAAACACCTGCATGGTACGTTTACTTTTTAAACGTCGATTATATGTAGACTTAGTGCTTAATTTTGCAAAGTTCTTCTCTGAAAATAAACTTAGGAAAGTGCACGAGGTCGTAAATAACGGTACCTAGCGATGAAATAAAAATGGGATGCTGTGTAAGCAGTATAAAACAGCACAAAAAAGACGATTTTCTTCTTCGGTTTCAAAATGAAATAATCGACCAGGGCGCTTATCCGAATGTTTACAACATAGTTGTGTTCCCACTTGCGGTAGATAAATAAAACAACTTTGTACCCCGTGTCAAATGAACTTTTCGCTGAATGAGAATTCTAAGCGTTTGTTAGTTGGGAACGAGAGGTCGGGTGTATGAATAGTACTGGGTCGTGGCTTCCCACTGAAAATTCCTGAGGATTCTCAGCATGACAGGTTTATGTCCTCGGAGTAATGGGTTCCAGTTTATGGATCAATTCCCGTCAAAGGCCTAAAGGGCTGTTTGTACTTGCGATTTAGTGCCTTGCGATCGACATCTTGGAGTATGTGTTTAGCTGATGAAGGCATCGAGGACAAACTGCAGCGAATCATGAGCGGATATCTTGCTTTATAGACTGTCATCAGTTTATTACATACACCAGGATGACAATCGCTAATGGACCTTAAGATGTTTTTTTCTGCGAAAGGTAACGGTTGGGTCTCATGGAGGACATTCGTTGCGTTCATTACTCATGCTATTACCCCTATGTAGCTTCTCGCTCTTGTTTGCAGTAGAGCTTTTGAGGTTCACAAGCGAAGATACGGGGGTCTTGTTCCTTCCAAATGTCGTCGCAGTTGACAAGAGTACTTTGTTAACGGCGTTCCAGTATTTTTCGAGGGTGGTGGACTTAAGTATTAAATTAGCTTCTGGTAGGGGGCTCTGGGAGACATGCTCCCCCTGGAATATACTTCAAAGCCTCCACAAGGCCAATACCGGCATTATGAATTGACGATCTTTGCACATAACACACCAGTTAGGTGACGGTGAAATTATAACGTTGCATGTTCGTCTGTCAGAGGTACGCCGTTTGCTGTTAATTTTAGGTTACATTATTTTGTTTCGTGGATGCAAATAGAAATCATCTTTGTGGTTGCTAAGGAAGGGGCTTGAGCCCCCTAAGCTACCCTCTTGGGTGCGCCACTGTTTAACCCTTCGACGGCTGGTTTTGTATTCCTCTGTTCGTCATGCTTCTTCGTTTCCGCCCTATTCTCTTATTTCTTTTATTGTGCTAGGTGTTCTGTGTACATTACATGACCTGTAAAGGTTTAAATTTCGGTTAAAATGGCCATCATGACTTCAGGTCCAATTCATCGATCAATAGTTCGAGTCTGCATCAAAACGTATTTGCCTAAACATTTAGATTTTGTTACTTTAATACTAGCGTTCGATTAATTCGTGTATGGAAAGTGCAAACTTGTTTACGTACAGTAGTAGCAGTTATGACGAAGACAGTACACACATAACTATTTAAATATAACTTTTTCTACATAATGCATCGACATTTTAATTAAGTTTGTTCTTGTCGTAGACGCATTCGTGGTCAGCACACACCATTCCTGGACAGTTACAATCTTCATTGGCAACGCACCTCTTCTTGAACATCTTTGGACACTAGAGAAATCGAACGTTGCGGGAAGTTAGTATACCAACGTGGTTGGTACATGACCTGTACTTGTTGGTACATGGTTGATACATGACCTGTACTTGTTGGTACATGGTTGATACATGACTTGTACTTGTTGGTACATGGTTGATACATGACCTGTACTTGTTGGTACATGGTTGATACATGACCTGTACTTGTTGGTACGTTACTTCATTGTATGAATAAGAGTGTACCCTTTTTATTTGCGAGTTTTGATGTATTGAACCATGGAGGTGCTAGTGAGTCTTGTGATACTTCACAACGAGTGGATAAAATCGTAGCGAGTCTTGAGAAAAGCTGGACAAGGAGATTGACGTCGAACTAAAAAGTTTGCTTGGGCCCAGTGCACTACTTCGGCGCAACCGATTCACGATCTGTATTGTTCCCCCCCCCCTAAATGACTTCCAGTATATTAAAACTGATATGTGGAGCGCAAAAGCAATGAACTTACTCGTTGTCTCTCGACGATATCCCTTATGCTGATTTCATGGCATACATGATTGAAGTTACAGATCAATCTTTCTTTCGACCCACATTCGCATTCCGTGTCAGTTTTACACGACATGTCGTACACGTCTGGGCACTAAATCACGAGAAATAAGAACGTTTCAGATGTTTTGATCCACTTCATAAACCGTACCGCACCAAGCGGTACTGGCTGCGGAAGGCATACCCTTTCAGCTCGGCTTCGTAGGGATTGGGCTTAAAGCCCTAGCCACACGAATGCAACGTCGTGATTCAACGTTGTTCAACATTGTTGAAATTAATATTTTGTTTTCGTTTGGCCACCATGTTGCATCATGTAAGATGTTGAACGAAGTATGATTTCCCTCAAACATTTGATGCGACATTGTTCAACATTTCTCTTGTTCTCATGTGTCAACAACAAAGTTGCACTGGTTTGGCCGCGCGCTTCAACACTGTTGCACTCGCGCACGCGCAGCAAGTCATCTCTCATGCGAGGGCAATGGGTAGTTTCGCCTAAAATTCGGGATCATTCGTCGCAGATCTCTAAGTGATAGATACAGTATGAGCGGCCGATTTGTATGCGATTCACAAGGCGAGCCGTAGTAAATCGCATACAGATCGGACGCGAATATTGTATCTTTTTTAAAATGCGAATACATTTAAATGGCCACGTTTGCCGGTTATTTTGAAGTTTTGGTAAATTTTAACGTAGAAAATCGAAGAGAAAAGTTCCTAATTCTAATTAGTATTCTTGTATGCGATTTACAGAACACTAATTAGGAGCCAAAATCTTTTGTGTTTCCTTTATGAATTATTTCATTAATAATTCATATTTTAATAACCACAAATCGAGTCTACTCCAGAAAACATGTTGCATTCGTTTGACCGCGCAGTCCAACACCTTCCAACAAAGTTGAATTCAACCATGTTGAATGATGGTGCATTTGTTTGGCCGGGGCTTAAGGCTGCTTTCCTCTAGGCAGATTTTACCTCGTGAACTGACATTTCTTTGTGTAAAATGAGCAGGTTTCTCATTAGTTACAGTTGATAGCTTGTGAGATAAAAGAAAAGGTCGATAGATAGGACATGGCATTTACGCTCGATCGCTAACTGTCAAGTTGATAATTCTGAAGGAAAATCTCGAGTGTCCAAATCTCAGTTGACAGAGCATCGCACTAAATTCGCGAGGTTGCGGGTTCGATTCCCAGCCGGATGGCCCAAAGTTGCATTTTTCGCAACAGGTCCGGGTTGAATCTTAAGAATATCTAGACACTCGAGATTCTCCTCTTTCAGAACTACCAACTTAAAAGAAAAAGTCGCTTCACGCGTTAAAACTCGCCGGGCGGAAAACAGCCTTTATAAAGCTGTATCTGGCCGTGCCATGTTACTCCGGCGGTAATCATCCAAAAGCACAAGAAAAGACGCCAAACCTGTGTTTCTACAAGAGGGAGGGTAGCTCAAGAGTCAGCCAGGTACCGCTCAACTTACATCGCTTTATCGGCTGAATTTAGCTGGCCACCAAAGCTGTACCAATGTGCGCCGCACGCCTTAAGTCACAGACCCACTGTCGCCGTGTCGCTGTAGCTTAGCGATACATTTGTGCGGTTACCAAGGCTTGTCGCTATATCGGTGGGACTGCGTCGCTGAGTCGCTCGCGAAAAATTCGAGAATAGCGTCGTTCGAGGAGGTTCTAATAAACACAAATTGTACCCCGTGCCTTATGATATGTCACGGACGGACTATAAGAATGAGAAAATGAAGTCGAATGCTAGGCAAAAGACTGGTTTAAAGCTGTTTTCTACTTGGCAAATTTTATCGCATAAATCGACATTTCTTTGTGTAAATTGAACAGGTTTCTCATTAGTTCCAGTCGAGAGCCTATGAGACGAAAGAAAAAGTCGCCTCGCGCGATAAAATTTGCCAAGTAGAAAACATTTGTGTTGTTCAATTTATTCGATTTATCGCTAGCGACTTTTACAGTGTGTTTAGCCACTTGTCGCTTGGTCGCCGGTCGCCTTGTCACTGAGCTCTAGCGACCCAGCGACGCGATAGTGTGTCTCTGCCTTTACGAAGCCGTGGCATGCGACACGGCTTGGCATGGCTAAAGTTCAGCTTATAAACTAAGGGTGATCGTGCTGTGCGGACACGTCTGCTTCAACTTATGTAAAAACTCGTAGAGACTTGTTACGAAATGCGTTCTTGTACCTTTCGACCCACGCACGGCTTACCTTACAAACTAAGCCTTATTCACCCCTTCCATTTTTCACCCATAGCCAATCTCCCGCTAATGGAAGTAAAGTTATTGACAATTTCTGAGACTGTCTGCAGTCTCGCGTTCTTTCTGATCGCGCTCATTCACTTCACCTTCCGACAATATGCGTTGCACTTACCTCCAATTCCGCATCGTTTCTGCTCGAAGGCAAACCGGATGAAGTTACGATGCAACCAAGAAGCGCCAAGAACATAAAACTTGACCAGGACATCATTTTGACAAACGGTTTATTTGGATAAACAGTTCGGAAAACCTTAAACACAACAAGAACAAAATTCTTTAACAACTAAAACTTGTCGTACCAAGATAATGGTTTTTTTAAATTTAGTTTTAACACACTCGGGATTAGTGGACCCCAACAAGTGATCCCACTTTGACCTCCTACCTTGGTTGGAATTTTGGTGGATTGGGATACTTTCCAAATGTTCACAGGAAATTTGCCAATGTTTGTCGTGGATTTTCCGAACTTACTGCTAAAACTCCTGTTTTCAACAAAGGTTTGACAAGAAAGATAGTCTGACAAAGATGCTGTCTCTGGTCCCTACTTTTAGTTTGATGACAAGAAGTTCGGAATTGTTTACAGTAAGATAAGTAAATTCAAAGAAACGTTCGAAAATTTTCCCGGTATCAGTGCAGCTTTCCAAATTTTTGAAACTTTATGGTAATTACCCGACTTTCAACCAAGTTAGGAATTCAAGGTAGGAGCTCACGTAGAATGTAGTTTCCCCTGTCATTTTTCATTTTCTTGGGTGTAGGTGTCAATGAATAAAAAAGTCGACTGTTTAACACCATTGAGCTAACGTTGAAGTATACGGAGCAAGAGAATTACCAGACGTAACATTTATAACTTTAGAAATAGAATTCCTGAGAAGCTTAAACACTAGCCTTTAGATTGTAATAATTAGGTTCTTAAATAAATTCGCCATAACTTAACTCAAATTTTGCTTCTTACCGCAAAGAATGCAGCTAGAATTCCTGTCTCTTTTAGCCTGCGTTAAGGACGATCGTGACCGCGGAATATTTAAAAAAAAAAGCATAGTTCGAGTTTTAGTTTCACCGAAGCGCACCTTAAATCCACTCAGCTTATCATTAGTTAGTGCAAGATCGATACACTTTGGAGTAGCAGAAAATTTAAATCCACATAGTTACTAATGTGTTTTCATGACTTTTTGAAAACTTGTTCGACAACGTAACACATTTAAGCTAGGTTTACAGCAAACTACTGTATACTTGTCAACTATCGTGTGCACTTAGTAATTTCCAGCAGACCATTATCCCTTCGTTTCTAGTAAACGAGGGTATTAGATCCTAGAATCTTTTTCCCCATCGCTGAACCATTGCATTCCGGCCTTCCGCCGTCGAATGGCATTCAACAATTGGTTCGACTTCAAAACTTGTTCAAACTTATGACTTGAAATGAAGTTAAAGTCTAACAGGGTATATGTGTATATTCAAAATATTGCATTTTCGATACTCATTCTGATGGATGAGACGTTTGTTTGTAGATATTTCGTTATGGTAAATAAAGGGCTGAACTTGACATTCGTCCTCTGGTCCATTGTCGGCGTTACTTTGCGGTTTGCAGATTAATAAACTTATGAGGAAACTACTAAAGGATCGTAAGACTACAACAGCTTTTTTGTTAATCTCTGCTGTTTATGTTGGGTTTTGTCTTGCGGCAAATAAAGCTTGTTTATTTACATATCGTTTTAGAAAATTCAATGTAACAGTGCTTCAGGACGGAACTGAAACTTCGTTCATCTCTTGCAATTACATGATTTAAATATCAGTAACGCATAATCGGAACGTTTTGACTTCCTTTATAACCTGCCCGAAAGTCTTCGCTAGTCACCACGTTTCCTTTGAAAGCAAACTGGTATTTTTACGTCTCTGTCGTGACCGATATTTCTCACTTGTGAAGAAGGAAAAACCTTTAGGCTCTTTAATTAATGCTTGGACATTTTAAAAAGGCGAAACTATAAAACATGTGCAATGTTCGTCATTTCTTCAAATCATTTGGCCTTGGCAAGAAGCATCCTAATAGGGAAACGAATGAAGCTTTTCGCATGGCAGTGATGCCTCTCGCTTGATGAACTGAATGAACTTAAGATAGCTGTGCATCTGGATAAAAGCCTGCGTTTCTGTCCTTGGATCAGGATAGTGACCTATTCCTTGTTATGACGCTCAACTGGAAACAACGCATTCCTACCTACCGATATTCTGAAGGATTTCAATACTTGTATTACTTCTCACGTTTCAGAGTTCCCCTTCTCGTTGCGCAAGGTCGTCCACTTCTTCCAGAGTCACAGCTTGTCTCTTTCACACGCTGACAAGATTGAAGGGGAAATTAGCGCGACTAGCTTATATGAGCATCCGACAGTTATGCAGTAAAATTAATAGGGATTAGAAACACAATAGGACTCCGTCATGTATTATGAAAATCAATACTATCGATTTGACTGATATCCAAGCCTATTATGCCAAAACAAACGACCTGTGTGGTCAACTTATCATTTGAAATATTTAAATATGAGTATGAATTTTGGTCAATTGTATATTTTTTTGTTTACAATGAAACGTTCACCTTTCTGTTTGGTCTATTTCATAGCATTACGTATACAATTTACAGTTTGTTCTATACTCATTCAAATAGTTCTCAATTGTTGCTTTATACGCGGCGGATGAATCCAGAGGAACGTATTAAATTTCGCATAGCTTTGAAAGAGGAAACGTTTAAGATGAATCGCATTTTTACAAGGAAATGTGTTATCGAACTATTTGATCTTTTTTATCATACTTAAAGGCTTTTACAAGTTCAATTTAGTCATCTTTAACGGTGGAAATATGCTCAAAATTGACGCTATTTCCAAAGAGATTTTGTGTGCCTTAGATCATGATACTGTCATAGCTGTTTTTACTTGAGCATCGAAACAATAATGAACCTCGAATTATCCGCGCATGAATTAAGACCGTACGATCGAGATGTTCTACATTTGTGGTGGATTAAAATGAACTTCCAATAAAATGCCACATTTTGGTAACTTAATCCTTTATGGCGCTGTATTTTTTAGTTTTATATTGAATAACTTAATATGGACACATATTTACACATAATGGTAGATAACAATGTAGCTATATAGAATAGTATATATGAGTACTATTAATGCTTCCGAGACTGACAACGAGCACTCTGCTATTTTATTCTGGTTAACCCCATACTGTTACTCGTCAAGGCAGACCTCCATTTGCGAAAGTGTTCGATGTGAAACTTCTTGTAAGTTGCTATATTTGAATAATTTAATCCAATTAAGGAGTTCTATTTTTTTAGTTTTCGTGAATAATGAATTTAATGACTGAACAGAAGGAAATGAATGAATGATTGAATGAATGAATGAATGAATGATGAATTTAACACGAAAAACCAAGCTTTCCTAAAAGGGTCTTAGCTTTGCTAAAATGAATTTGAACTCAGCCTGTCCTTCTAATTATACGGCTGCTTTGCATGAAAGTTTTATAAACTACAACAAAAGTGTTCATATAAAAATATATATATTGATTACTTATAGCACCATTGGCTCAGTTTCTTCTGTTCTAAGGAAGTTGATAAATAACTTATCAACCTCATAAACTTATTCATGAGATTGATACCTACTTATCAACCTGATAAAATTATTCACGAGGTTGACATCTGGTTATCAACTTGTAAATGTAATAGATCGCTCAAGCTGGTACTTCCTTGCAAATATTAAGTACGACTTAAAACGTAAAAATATATAATCCATCAACACGTGCAAACAAACTGGCAATATTTATTCTACTAGTAAGCACTATCGCCAGCAATATTTCTTTTGGAAACTTTCAGTATTTTCTATAACCATGTCCAAATATTTATTGATTTTATATCGTAGAAAATGGAAATATCTGGAAGGAAAGTCAACTGAGATTAGTCAAACTTTGCTAAATTAGTTTTAGAAAACCTCACCAATGATGATATAAGGCGGTTATATATCTTAGATCTAGGTGTTTTAGCGATATATCAACCTTCGGGCTTCGCTTTCAGGTTTATATAACGCTTAAGCACGTCGGTCACTGTATATAACCGTTACTTATTAACCTAGTGTGAGGTCTGTACGGGAAACTATATGCCTGAGGTTTTCGTACAGACCGATTGACGAAGGAGCGAGGTCTGTGCGGAAAAACCGAGGGCAAATACTTTCCCGTACAGCCCGAAAAAGCGAGGTTAATAAGGAATTTATTATATGGCTTTTGGCTTCTTTTTTTAATCGCTTTTAACGAAGCTTTGTGTTCGTGAGTTAGCGGCTTGGGTTTACTTGCTTGTTTTTACCAATTACTTCGTGTTTTTTTGCATCAGTTCATCAGGGTTTTCTGCTTAAAATTACTGCTGAGAAGACTTAACTAGTACTTTTTTTGGTATTTTGTTATTGTAAATCTTTTCTAAAACACCTGAATCTGGTTTGTCTTCAAATCAACTCGGAAATTTTTCCGCCACAACTAGCCGGCCTGTACGAAAAACTTATTGCATGGCTAAGCAGCCAATCATTGTGCGCCATTTTGCGTACAGACCGGATAGTGAGCTCAGCCATATAATAAGGTATATGTATAATGTATATGTAGCATACAACATCTAATAATATGAATCTGCCATTTCGTATCACAGATCCATGAGTTTGATCTGTTACTATACAATTTACTATTTTTGAATTGAAAATTTTAGTATATAGTAAATAATAAAGTAAATTATTCTCCTCGGTCCAGAATCCGAAATTACCACGCGTTATGATTGGCTAACGAGTGGTACAGGCCTCGCGGGCTAAACCCGCTTGGACTTCACTTACTGCACGGACCTCGCGGGCTAAACCCGCTTGGACTTTACTTACTGCACGGACCTCGCGGGCTAGACCCGCTTGAACGTCACTTACTGCACGGACCTCGGATCCCCCACCACGTTCTTTACAGTCAAGACTTCAGATAAAGTTGTCCCTGTACGGGGTAATGATAATATTTTACCAACTTCATACTAAAACAATTAGAGAACTCGCCTGTTCATAAAAACTCGAGCTTACACTTGCCTCTAAAAGCGAGGAAAAATATTTGCCTGTGAATCTAATGGTCTACAAATTCATTTAACCCATGTTATATTTACTTTTTTATATCGCAGATTCCTGCGGGCAAAAACAAAAAAAAAATTGCTTCTCTCAGCGTGGATGTTCATGCCCAGGGTGAACACACTGTGGACCGGCTTCGTCAGCTAATTATTGTGTACTGTTTAAAATATTACCAGTAAAGGCTCTCAAAAAATTTATGGGCATTTAATTGCCTGGCATTTCAACTCGCCCACAGCTTGCTACTGTAATTGATTGTACAGCTGAAGTTTGCGAAGGGGATTAATATTGTAGCCCCAAATTGTTGTTTTCGTGGGAAACGAGTTTGCGTTGCGCCCACTTAGGTTAAATGAAACTTGGCACTTTGGTGAATTGGGTATTTTGTTCGTATGGTTCAGGTCTTGCTTACATTCAAGTCTTGACCGCCTTAGTTTGTAAGTCGTATCTACATGGTCGGAACAATGTCATTGCTTCCTCAAACTGTTTCACTCCCACTGACCGAGAAAAAAATTAGCTTTCTTAAGAAGCATGCTAATCCTTTATTATACAAGAGTAAAGGGTTCAGGAAGGGACACTTAATTCGGAGGCTTCATTTGCAGGATATCCGACGATTTGCCAATGCTTGTGAAATTCAAATCATCAGAAAGTGTTTTTGAACACAGACAGGACTCGTACTAATCGGTAACACTAAAGATAAACGAACCGTCGAACGAAGCAAAGGAACCACATATTTTTTTCTCTTCAATATGAAACAGTTTTAGTAGTCAGAAAGGCGCTTCACGCCTAAGTGAATTGACAAACTTTGTTAGCATCTTTCATTATACGTGTTTTTTTTTGTTTGAGAGCGTCTCCCACTGTAATTGTCACTTCGTTAGCTAAGGTATAATAAGTTAGATATTCGCTTCAGTACCTTACCGATACCGTAAATTTGTTTTATAATTAAACGTCCTCACAATCCATGTATACAAGCAGCAGTCTTTGATGCAGGTTTTTTTGTTTTTGGTTTTCTTTGCACTTTTTCATTCTTCGTTGCCTCTGGCCTTCAAGATAAGATCTACTTTAAAAACTGAGCGACAGGGGCCGGCCTTCGTCTTTGGTTTCTGAATTAATTTTTGAAAACGTTTTGTAGCAAGGGACATACTGTAGTTGTAGAGATAAGACGTGATACCTTTATCATGTCTATGTTAGCTGTGGACATACAGTGGTAATATGTGCTTTATAGTGAGAATTATTGATAAGGTCGTGATATCTGTCATCTTTGTATTTGTCAGAAATCGTCATATGTAGTAGTAGCCAGAATGCATCTCACATTTACCCCGAGTGGATATTAACATCACACAATCGGGATCCTTAATTAAACCAGAATGTACTGTTGGAATTGGAAAACAGAGTTTCGCAGAACGTCCCAGTCATTAAACGTTTTGCCAAATGTACATGCCTGCCACTCCGTTTCGTCTCAAAGGATGACAAGAAAAGTGATTGTATGAACAACATGACACTGTGCTTTTCATCTTTTCTCAAACATTTTGCATTTTTTTTTTATGAGTGCTACTGAGCCCGCATGTGACTATTGTGTGCAGATGCCGTCACTTTTCGAAAATTTAATCCTTGCCTTCAAACTCCAAGTCCAAACAATCTCTTATGATTTTTAATTTTTCCATTTTGATCATTATAACAGTAATATAACAGCTGCTGAAAATCAAGTTTTCGTGTAAAACTCTCTTGAATATGTAATGAATTTCTTCAAAGACGAAAATGCCAATTTCTTGTATTTTTGAGCCTTTCGTTGCATTTCCAGAATGATTTCTAAAGCGACATTTGACGACTCATTTCGTTTTGTTCCATTGTCGAATTTTATTTTACTATTGATCATTAACGTACTTTAGACTTGCACAGCGTGAATATGGTCAATTATTTGCTGCTTTGTTATATTTTAAAAATTTAAGGTGACATAGGCCCCATATTCAACTTCGGACAAATATTGATCGAAGAGTCGTTGTATCAGATTGATCTTCCTCATTCTGCCATTTCCGATCACCGATATGTCACTCTACTATCTTTACTCCTGTGTTTTACCCTTGACACCGAGACACAAATTTCTATTCGTTATCTTCGATTTTTTGTTCTCTTACAAGGTGCAGATGTTGAGTTCTTGTTTTCATTCTGCATTCGATTTTTTCTTCACTTTTTTAAACATTGCCGATGATTGTGTATATATATATATTTTCTAAAATTCATCAAGAATTCAAAAGAAAAATTAAAAAAATCATAACCGTATCGTGCCTTTATATGTGATACACATGTGCCTTTGTGTGAAGTAATAGTTCATTTTTTGGCTTAGAAAACAAATTCTCAAACTCTCTTCGCGAATTAGCGTATTAGGAGGTTAATTTTATAAGCCATCGAAAAAACTCGCTTTACTTGCTTAATCGGATTTAAAACACGAGGCTACCGCCTCGTTTTTCAAATCCCGATTGAGCACTCCTCGATTTTTTGGAATGGTTATCCCAACAGTATCAAAAATTATTTAATTAACACACTCAAACGCAAATACAACGACAAATCTCTTTCAATGACTGGTGAGATGCTCTAACCATTGAGCTACCGAGACTCAGATGGTGCGCTAAGGTGCAAGTTCGAAATATATATGGGCTATGGGGCTCAGAATCGTTTTCTGAGTACAGGGCTTGACGGTCATTCATCCCTCTTAAGATATATCCAAGCTCTCACGTTTCTCAAACAAAAAACTGCATCAATCATTACTAATATATAGTGGCTTCCGCTTAGGTCGCACATATATATCGAACTTACACCTTAGCTCACCATCTGAGTCTCGGATGCTCAATGGTTAGAGCGTCTCACCGGTCATCAGAAGGTTGCGGGTTCGATCCCCGTCTGGGGCTCAGAATCGTTTTCTGAGTACAGGGCTTGACGATCATTCATCCCTCTTAACTTACTAGAGTGTGAACACGCACAATTCATTGCCAACTTCTGTCACCAATACGATAGACTCAATAATCTTTCTTGTTCTTCAGACTTAACTCCATGCATGAAAAATCTTATTTTTAATAATTATAAAATTCTCTATTCTAATAAGTCTAGTAACACCAATCAACTTTTAATTATAGAAGCACTGCACATTGAGTTTATTAAACCAGAACTCAACTCGGGTCTTAAGGCTGGCAAAGAGTTGTCTCTTTTCACCTAGATATACTTCTATCAGCTTTTCTTTTCATCCATAACATCCTTGATCTCTGCCACATCCTGTTATCACCACCTACCACAATTAGATATTACTTATTAACATATGACATGTAAATATAGCCAGGTAGGCGTTCTTCTTCGTCACCGATGATGTCATCACGATTTTTGTATATATAAAGGCCTAGGTATGTTTATGTAAAGTCACTTGGTCTGAAGATGATTTTGTAATAAAATCGAAATATTACCATTTCACTTTCCGTCTCTTATATAACTCGAATCTTGAGTTTACAAGATGACACTGTTTTTCGGAATATGTTTTGTCTTTTAGTGTTTCTATGTATGCATGTATGTATGTGTACATGTGCATGTGCGTGTGTGTATGTGTGCATGTATATGTGGATATGACAAAGGCCGATCGACTATAGAGACATGGTAACACAATAAAACCATAACGATTCAATGACAAGAAACTGTTCACGTGAGACCTCTGAACGGCGATAAATCGATGAGCCCATTGTCTCCTTTAACCCTGAGGAAAACGCAGATTTCACTTCGAAGTGCTGCCTCTGCTACTATAGCTTAAGAGAATATTTAACAATTATTCGCCGAGCGCGAAGTAAATGTTGTCAAATAATCTCCAAGACAAAGTTGAGGGAATTATTGAACAATATTAACTAAGCCTTTGGCGAATTAACAAAATAGTGGACGAGTTGTTATAAAAATTCCTTGGTAACATTTACAAAGGTAGCCATCATTTTGCGCAAATGCTGTCAGTCTGGTTACGTTCATGAAAGTACGAGTACGGATTGTACGTAGAATGCAATTTCTCGACTTTAAAAATGAATAGCTCTTGGTTATTCTGAGGGAAATGGCGTGATGATTTTTGCGAGATGAAACGTATAAACTCCGTTTAGGAAAGACTGTAAAGTAAAGCACCGGCTGGTGTAAAGATTTATTTTGTCTGCATGCAGATAAAAACTCGCTTTAGTGAAATAGTCGTTCTATTTTTCTCTAAAGACTTCAGTTGTCGTGTTGATGTGTGACTGTCTGTGCATACATTTTATAGGTGAATGATATTTACAGCAAAATGAAATCCTTCAAGTTGCTCGTGTTTATCTCAGTGGTACTGGACATGGAGTGACGTAAGGGACAACGAAGGACTTGGTAGGTCTTGCATAGCATGTCCGTCTGGCCTGTATATCTTTATTCAGTCGTGTCCGACAGGTCTTTTCTGAGATTTATCCATCCAACCATCCATCCATCCATTCTTTTTTTCATTCTTTCTTTCATTAATTAGTGTAGGCTATTTTTCGAGCAACTTGTGTCTCTACAAAATTGCTAGTGTAGTTGCACAAAAAATACGTTTGTTCTTATCAGAAGCTGGGTTATACATATCAGATTCTGCACAAAAAAATCTCTTGTGGGGAAGTACTACGTAATATAACGCACGCCGTGAACTGCTCAATTTATACAACGTACTACAGTGAGCCGATTAATCCCAATTTCATGCACCATTACGCACATTTTGTCGAAATCCTTTCGTCGCCTCAATTCAGTGCCCGGTCATATGTCCCGACGTCCTCCCCCGTTTATGACGCCACAGGCCTTGATATTTTCATGGAATTACCACCACCAAACCTTTGATCTCTTTTCAGACGATAAGTTCCCCGTTGACAATTAAAATCGTCTGGCATTAGCCAGAGTAAAATACCAGGTATGTCTATAAGGTGGAGGTAAGTTTTCGAGTGTCAGAATGTATGATTCTTGCACTCGAAAATTTACCTTCGCCTGACATAGTCCACGTTTACGTGATCGAACGTTGATGGCCGATATTCCTTAAAACACTATACCAAAAGGGGTCGCCACCGTCTGGAAAGTGTTAAATCAATACAATGAAAGTAGACAAAATACATTATGGGCTGGGGTGTTGGTGGTACAGTGGTAGGCACATGTCTGGCTAAAGTCACTTTTGTCACATGTGAGAAGATTGTTGTCCAATTTGACTCTACCAAGCACAGCAGGTTTTCTCCAGGTACTCCGGTTTCCTCCTGTAATAACACTGGACCCATGAGGGGTGACCTTACTGGACCAGTAAGGAGAACAACTCGGTTATAGCCGATACGGTCATCCAGTGTAAATAAACATAATAATAATGATACATATTAGTGTAATTACTCGGGAGATTATCGAAAATCCTGCGTGGTGATTGGCCAAAAATTACGTCATATTTCTCGAAAACCATCTTCAACTAAATATGACGGTGACGGCATTTAGGCCGCAAACTGACGGCTACCTTTGGAAATGTTGCCGTGAAATTTTTAAAACAACTCGATCCCTGCTTTCTTTCAAATAATCACCTGTGCAATTATACAAAAACAATTATTTGCCTCAGGCTCCATGGATATCGTTGAATTCAACAATAGTCACTTCGCTTTTGGTGAATAATTCTTAAATAAGACGTAAACAATATGATTATGAGAAAAACGTAAAACGCGTATTTAGGAATAAGATTACGCATTTTCAACTCGGGCTATTATTTTAATCAGAAATAAATATATCGACCACACATTTCTTTGTCTGCAAGGCGATATTAGGGCCCATGGACATGATCAACCTAGTACCCAGTTTCTTATCTCCGCTCCCAACGGGAGCGGAGATAAGACACTGGGTACTAGGTTGGGACGTGATACGATTGTTACATGAGATTGTTGTCTCAAGGACGCAGTTTCTGATTACGATTGATAGATAGATAGATAGATAGATAGATAGATAGATAGATAGATAGATAGATAGATAGATAGATAGATAGATAGATAGATAGATAGATAGATAGATAGATAGATAGATAGATAGATAGATAGATAGATAACTTTATTTAAACACGCTGACCTCGTCAACTGAAGCTGATTTCCACCAGGGGCGTGTGAGGTAGGAGTATACAGCAAATATGAAAAGTTTTTTAAAAGCTATTTACAAAATGTAAGATATAGTATAAAAATATTGTATGAAGTATTAAGATATAAGATGTAATATATGAGGTAATAATGTATTTACAGATGCATATATTTGCTTTAATTATCAATGTGAGCAGCGATTTTCGTTCGAAAGGAAGAAAGGGATTTGCTCTCTTTTATTTCCTTAGGAATAGAATTCCAAAAGAATGATCCATCGTACATAAAACTTTTCTTTAAATTATTCATACGCGGTTACCACAGCGCTGAAAGTGGCGAGTAATTCACTGACCGTGGCGGGTGGAAAAAACATTTGGCGTGTAACAAACATTTGCGTGTGAAAAACTTCAGACCGAGAGATGACCTTGTCCTTTGTGTTTTATTTTATTTTGTGCTCAGTTTTGTCTTCTTTCGCATTATTTTAACTTACTTAAATGTAAGAATATGATATCATGAAATGAAAAATGTAGTCACTTTGCCTGCTCGTCTTGTGCTTTTTCCCCGTAATAATCGATGCAAGTAAACTACAGGAAACAGTTCCTTGTCATCATGTGGCTGGCATTTTAATTATGTTGTTCTGGCTGGTAGCTTTTAACCTCTTGCTGGTAGCCAAAAGCTAATAAGCAACAATACTGACTTCCAGGGCTGTAGTAATACGTCCTGTAGACGCTAATGACTTAATAGTACACATCACAAGGAACAATCTTACGGGACAGGCGATCGTACTCATGAGACCTTACGCGGCACAATTTTTAACGCAACGTGTCGCTGCGACAAAATTTCAGTACATATTATTCACAAATGACATTCTACACGCATTAAGATCCGCCCTCGCATCTAACATTACCTTTTATGACTTTCTGAAGAAATGCCTTCATTTTCCTCCTCTTCCTATGTAATAATCCGATGAACCCCAAACAGGATTGTCCTTGCACGGTTTTGGTTCAGCAAACCAACGTTTTACGAAAACTTTATAATTCAAAACAGGTTTTAGATGACAAGGATACGCGACGGGAGGGACCTTATATTGATCCTTCGGTTCTTTTAGATAAACATACCAATAGATTTTCATCTCTTCGGGGTAACTTTTATGGATTCCCAAAGCTGTCTGGCATATCTCAGTCCTTTTCACTGCCTTATGTTTTGGCTCAAAATTCAAGTGGAAAAGCCTTCCATTGTCTCCAAATATTGTTAGGTTTTGAAAGCCATTGAGCCACATACCAAAAGCCTGATCAGCGTGAGGATGACAAGGAAGATCTTTATTTACTCTGCTTAGGAAATAGTCTATTATATCCTTGGTGACGAGGAAAAACCCTTCGTCTAAATAAACAGTACCTGAAAGAAGGAGAAGGTTAATTCGTAAGGATTACGTGGACTTCCTTTACTGCTAGTTCTTCTAATCAATGCTGAACAGAGCTGCTTATTTACAGTAAAAACCACGACCAGACGACAACTTCAGGAAGTATAAAAGACAAGCTCCGGAGAAGAGAATCATCTTGAAAACTCAAGATTCGAGTATTAAATAGAGACAATTTTAAACAGTGATATTTTGATTTCTCTTCAAAGTCATTAGACTGAATATGACGGCTTTGAAATAAAGTCTAAAGAGCGCTGTTTTTGATTGTGTCTAATGATTTAACTCGAATTTTGAGTTTTCAAGATGAACCTCTTTTCCGCAGTTTGTATTATATTTATTTTCTGTATAGACGAAGCAAAAAGAGCTGATAAGTTCTTATTCAGTTTTAGATTTAGTACATTCGTTTTTGAGATATTTCACTTTAAATACGCCTACTTGCATGAAAAAGTCGTGCATTAAAGAGGCTTGGGACTCAGGAATGTATAGATTTCACACAAAGAAAACAGCTGCGGTTTGACCAAAAAATTATCAAAAACGCTTATATTTCGCTGAGTAGTCGCCACGTATGAAAGTGTATGAAAGCGTATCTCCTGATTCTGGTTCTTTTAATTTGCCTGGTTCCCATGCCCTATAGCATTGAGAACATTCGCGAAAATTTCGGGCGGGGAGTTCAAAATTCGACTTTCTGGCAATATTTATAGAGAGAGATCTTGGGAACAAGTTGACTAAATCCAAGACTGTAAAAAGACTTATTAGCTAGTTTTTCGTCGATACAAAGAACTAAAAACCATGAAGGGTTTATATGTACTTTAAATTAGCGCCAGTTCGAGGAAGACTGAACAGGATGACATAGAAAATGTTTGAAGGTAGCACTGCAAGAAAAAAAAGAAGAGAGTACAACGGAATAAGATGATGGTCTTTGATCGGTATCCTCAGGAACACAACCTGAATTTTAAGAATTTTTCGAAACAACATGCGCAATTTATTCTTCCTGGTAATACAGGAAGATATTTGGTTTGTTTCCAGCCTAAAGTCCATTTTATCCCCACGGTTTCCGCAGGGTTGAGGAGACACACGACGGAGGTCCTGAAGATGTACTGGGCGCAAACAGGTTTCCGATTGTGGCATCTGTCGCTAACGTAACGTCCTAATAGATTCCAGACGTTCCTCATCCGGGCGACCGCAACAATTGTATGTGGCAACTTCGATCTTTGGATTAAGCCTGGTTTCCATTTATCGCATTTTATCGAGCGATGTTCGGAGATTACTCTCGCTAATCGATGACCGTCGTAAATTCAGGCTTTTTGGAGGGAAGAGAATCACACTTGGTTGTGGTTTTTAACCATTGACTAATTCTCCAACCGAAGCATCAAGTTAAGAAATCCGACAAAAGAAAACGTTCGAACGAGGACGAAATCAAGGTGGTTTCACACTATGAATATTTTGATGCTCCATTATGTATCCGAGAAAAATTCGTGTTAACATCCATAAAGCAAACGTCACCTTTTGTTCTAATGCAGTTTTGGGCGTAATTTTGGAGTGCTTGTTTTTATAGACTTTGTCCTGTTTTGTCGGTGATTAAAACGGACAGGCGGTCGTAATACGTCTTGCTTGTTTTAATCTATGTTTGATATTTGGGAGAAACGAAATATTTTGATCCCAGCAATAGCCAGTTCCTCTTATTACGTCAGCTGAATACAACTACCAGAATACTTTGCGGTTCTTTCATTTTCTTGCAAACATTGAATTCCCAAAGCGAATGGAAAGACCATTGCTCCGATCAACATTACAAACAAGATTTCGAAAGGCATTCTGGGAGTTGTGTTTAGCAGATGTATCAAGGCAAGCGGCCATTTATCTGCAATGGACGCCGGTTATCTCCGATTAGTCAGTTTTCATAAGTTTTAATTCGTTGCAAATTAAAATGTAAGAAAAGTAAAGTGTCTTTATTTATACTGGATAACCGTACCACCCTGCTTAGCTGTTCTCTCCAGATATCTAGTAAGGGCCACCCCGCCTGGGTCCGATGTTACTCCAGGAGGAAACCGGAATACTTGGAGAAAACCTGGTAGAGTGAAACTCGACAACACTCTTACCACTTGAGACCAAGGTAAATTTAATAGAATAACTGCAAGGAGCCGGAATCGATCCCGAGTAACAGTGTTGAGAAGCACTTGTACTACCAGTGAGCCACCGGCGACCCCAACCGTCGCAGACCATCGGAAAGCTTCATCGACGATCATCGCTGATAAATTGCGACAAATGAAAACCAGGCTATAGAATCGGATTCTAATCCGTGTATCGGCAATTGATTCACCAGGCGGAAATTCCAGTTGTAAAAGGAATACTAATGCCCAGCATAATATTCTGAGAACAGCCATAACCACAAGCATAAAGTTAACGAAACGTCAGACTGTATTAAATCTTCTTAACTTTATAATTGTGGTTATGGCTGTTCTAAGAATATTATGTGGGGCATTAGTATTCCTTTTACGATCAGATTCTAATCCAGCGATCATAAGAACTGTGGCGATTGTAACGATCAAGTGGGCACAAAATTTTAGGGTGCACGCACAAAAACGCCCACGCTGTATTGGCAATTTTAATAAGCCAAAGCTATTGACTTCTTCAGCTCAAAAGCGGTAATGTTGCCATTTGGTTATTTGCAATTTTTTATGGGTCCCAATTTATATTTCTTTCTCAGATATCAGGATGGCGAAAACCATTTTATAGGTATTTTTATGCCTTCTCAAGCGAACATTTGATATCTTCTTTGTAGTAGTGTATGGGCTTCAAACGAATCCTACGATCTCTGTATAGAACTATTACGTGTTGTGCATGCTCAGACTGACGACTGTTTATCTGATACCTTTAATATTGAATTTATCGACTTTGGACAGATTCTTGTCGGTGTGCACCGCTGCCGTGTAGCTGTCCCAAAATGATTGCCACTCTGTAGGTTTACCAGAGAATCTTTTGAGGGATAACTTCGGAAGTGTCGCTCTAATCTTCTCTTGTGAGGGTAGCTGAGTTGCAATTCTAGTGCTATTTGGATTAACTCCTTCTTTAATGTCATGCAACACGTTCGTCAAACTCTATCCTCCGGAAACGATTTCTGAGCCCCAGATGGGGATCGACCCGCAACCTTCTGATGACCGGTGAAACGCTCTAACCAATAAGCTACCAAGACTCAGATGGTGAGTTTTAGTAGCAAACTAAAGCAAGATAAATGTTTTCATTCGTCTGTTATCAAGAACTCATCCAAAATTCATTTTGTTATCGTAAAAGTCTTCTGGAAGGTCCCGGAACAACAGCCATCGCAGGATTTGCCTTGACAAACGAAAATTACGAAGCAGCCGTTCAAGTTTTAGAAGATAGATTTGCAAACTCTCAGGTGATTATTTCAAGTCATATGGACTTGAATGGCTTGATGTAGTTTCAGATATTCTTGATGTGGGAAAAATTTGCCGACAGTCACATTCGAAGCCTCCAGAATTTAAAAGTTTCTTCTGAAACATATGGGACACTTTTGGTACCCGTAGTCCTGGCAAAAATTCCTGAAGAAATGCGGTTACTAATTAGTCGTAAAGTTGGTAAAGATAACTGGGAAATGGACAAACTACTGAAAGAGTTCAAGGCTGAATTGGAAGCACGAGAGCGATGTACCTTAATGAGTACTTCTTCCTCTCCCAATTGCAAAAAGGACGGTGCTAAGAAAAGAGGAGATCTTCCCATTACACTGTCATCTCTAACCTCAGGAAATGAGAACATACCTGTGCAAGCGTGCTCATTCTGTGGCCGACACTATTTGTCAGCCAAGTGCAACATTGTTACTGATTTAGCAGCTCGCCGATTGGTACTACGGAAAAAGGGAAAGTGTTTCGGATGCTTAAGGTCAGGACACATAGCCAGTAATTGCCCGACCAAGTCAAAATGCCCAAAATATGGATATCACCACCATATCACCCTTTGTGAAGGAGTCAAAAAGAAAGATGACCAAAAACCAGTTGGTGACGAAAATAAAATCCCTGAGTCCTTAAGAAATGGAGGATCATCTACGTTGTGTATCAATAGCAGCACCTCAGTGATACTGCAGACAGCAAGAGCAATTGGTGGTAAACCTGGTAATCTTGGAAAGAAGGTGCAAACACGTATCGTTTTTGACTCGTGCAGCCAAAGATCTTATCATTCCAAACGACTCGAAGATGCCTCGAAACTGCCAGCAGTTACCTCAGACAATCTCTTGGTGAAAATATTCGCAAATGAATCTCCCTGATTAATGTGTGATATGGTGCAGATCTCAATTACAGCTATGGATGGTCTGAAACTCCATATTAACGCCTATAGGGTTCCTTTGATTTGCAGTCCTATTAGCAATCAAGCGATTGATATCGCAATTGAGAAATATCCGTATTTAGAAGGTTTAACATTGGCTGAAGAAGTTGTTTCATCCCAAGATGCTGAAATAGATGTCCTTATAGGCGCATATTATTATTGAAACTTTGTCACAAATGTCTCCAGACGGGGAGTACAGCCTGGTCCAGTGACTCTCCTGACAAAGCTAGAATGGATGTTATCCTGGCCTGTGAACAACGACTGCCATGATGAGCCGAACAGCACAGCTAACCTAAATGCCACTCACGTTCTACGAATTGATGCTACCCCTATTCAAAGAGAACCTGATCCAGATGTGAGAGGGCAACTTAGGACATTTTGGGACCTAGAGACATTAGGTACTCGTGGTGAAGAGAAGTCCGTTTACGATGACTTTGTTGAAGAGATCCAATTCAACGGCGAAAGATTTAAAGCGCACCTGCCATTCAAGAAACACCACCCAGTGATCCCAGACAACCACGCCGGAAGTGTGAAGAGATCCTTGTTACGTCGCGTCCAGAACCAGCCAACCCTGATCAGAGAATATGACAGGATCATTCGTGATCAACACGACAACAGAATCATCGAGGGAACCCTTCCTGAAAGAGAAGTGGAAGTGGGAAATGTGCATTATTTGCCTCACAGAGAAGTTGTACGAATAGACAAAGACACTACTAAAGTAAGAGTGGTATACGATGCATCAGCTCGAAGTGAAGTACCGGGCTTGAACGATTGTTTATATGCTGGTCCACCTTTTACTCCCCTGATTTTTTGACATTTTGGTTCGTTTCCGTGCACAGCAAGTGGCAATCACAGCCTACATAGAAAAGGCATTCCTGAACATCTCAGTCGTCCCAGAGCATCGCGATTTTCTTCGATTTCTATAGGTTGATGACCCATTCAGCGAGACACCAGAAACGTTGCAGCTGAAATTCACGCGAGTCGTCTTTGATGTCACCTCAAGCCCGTTTACCTTAATGCTACTGTTATGAAACACACATTTCATCAACTTGGTGGTCTGCAATTTATGTCATTATGAACTAAATGGAATTTATCAAACGTCAACGTAGTCTGTTGTGAAAATAGCTGCTAAATTATGGTTAGACGATCGTATCACGAAAGTTGTAATGTTTGAGTTTTGTCTGGTTTTAGACATGTAAAGTTGTTAGCTTATTTTTTGTGACTAGCACCATAATTGTTCCTCTCGAAAATGTCATGAATGATGGTTTGCGATCTAGCTTAAAAGGTTTTTGTTTATGCTATCAAATGTAAAGTCAAGGTACGAGTTGATATTGTTAAATCCTTGCTGTGCTTTGTATTAGTCCAGCCTATATTGATTGAAAGGGGTGTGGAAGAGATATTTTTGTTGAGCGGAGGTTTGAGCTTAGAAATAAGTAGGCTTTCCCGAAGAAGAAGTTCAAAATTCGAATTGGAACGGCAAGAAGAGACTATAGTAAAGTAGTCGGGGGAGATGCTATGTCCGGTTCGATGAGTATGAGTAAGAACGCTCGACAGTGAATGAATAGCCCGTTTCTTTCCCGTCAAAGGCGAAACTCCCGTGTGCTCCGAGATACGTGTACGTAAATGGCGGCGTGTTTGCCCCAAATACGATGCACCGCAGCATCGACACGTAATTATAAACAACACGCGATCTCATTAACATGGGAATCCGATCTTTGAAGGGAAAGAAACTAGACAAGCGCCGGCCAGATTGGAAAATAAAGCGTAAAGACAAATCTGGCAAGGCAGAAGAACACAATTCTATGATTTGTGTTCGGATCTGTAGAGAGTGAGACCCTGTGAAGGGAAGAGAGAAATTGGTAACAGTTTTATGAGAGACATTTGTATCGTGAGGGGGTGGACAACACAGCCAGTCAAGGAAGATACGAATACAGCGATCAAGAAAAACCTCGGGAGTAACCATTATTGAGAAGTATTTTTTTCAGTTTAAGTATTTCAGAATGGAAAAGGTGGTATGACGAACAAATTTTAAAATAACGATCGAGTAGAGTGTAGACAAGACCACGTTTAAACGATAAGGGGATAAAACCATCAAAGTTCGTAAATAAGCCGCTGTTTGGACTCGATAGCTCAACAGGTAGAGCGGCGCACCAGTATCCCGAAGGTGCGAGTTCAAATCCCGCTCGAGTCAACATTTTTCAGTTGACTTCAGCAGTATATGTGAATCGTGAAGTTTCGTTTCATAATACCCTGAGGATGATTCTGAAACAGTTCCTTATGACAATGCTATGATAAATTGATGTCGCTCAGAAGACTTACAGAAATGAGTCTTCTGCCATTCTTGCATTACAAATCATCTGATGTCGCCTCCGTATCTAGTTTAAAATTTCAGAATAATTCCCGAGGACGAGAATGGTAAGGATAGTTTCTGAAACACTTACCAGGAAAGCAGTGTAACCAACCCCATGTGAAATTATGTCTTGGACGATGAAGTTCCAATTCGTTGACTAATTTTTTGAAGCAAATGAAATAGTCGTCATCGAGGCGGAGAAGATATTTAAAATCGTAATGATCACTGGTCCAGTTGATCATCCAAAGGTATCTTCGTGCAAAATTAAGCCCGGGAGGTGATTCAGCATAGATGAGATCGCCATGAAGGCGGCTTTCGTTTTCAAGTCTATTTTGAATTCCAGCTGCAAGTGGATTCCCTTTCAAATCATGTCTATTTGTGAAAAACCTACACACAACATCCTCGTTATCTTTACACTCTGTCATCCAGGTTTCGCGAATGGCATTTCTTCGGTCAAAGTATTTAGCGGCACTGTACATTCCGATGAACAATAAAATCGGTTGAACTGTTCTTTTAATGCTCACAGATACTGTCAAATTTGACACCTGTGTCGACCATTTAGAATTATTTACCAGTGCAACACCCTGCTTCCGAAAACTGAACCACAACACTGACACAGTGCTGAGAAGCACGAGTAAATACAGAAACAACCGCTTCGGCATCTTGACAAGTCGAATAGCCATAGTGCCAACAAGACTGACGACAGCAATGTTCACGATGGGATATACACTTGCGAATTTCCATAAATTGTCGATTCCGAAGTTCATAGAAAGATTTGGTGCTGAGTTGGCATCGATTAGCATTGTGGGGCTTTTTTGGGGGACAATCAAAACTTACTTTGGGTCATGGTCAAGTAAATTAAGCATGAATTCAAAGGATTTAAAGCTACGAGAAGACGATATACCGGGTGCAAAACTTCAAAAACCGGTGGAACAGTGTACCGTTGCTGTGCTTAAACGTTGGTTGATCTGTCGCGGTGCAAAAGTCGCCGGAAAGCGGCAAGATTTAGTGAAAAGGTATGCGTTGTTTTTCTCGTGCTGTAAAGCTCCTTCGCTGTGTTTTAAAATTTTGGTGTTTGTAGAGCACAAATTTTCGCATAGTTTAATAAATTATTTGGTGTTTTTTCGAAAAATAGAGTCAACGACTACATTAATAATGGACTTGATAAAAATATAGTGGATTCAGATAGTGCTGTGAACTTGGCAAGGAAACGACTAGAGCTTGGTCTCGCTGAAGAAGTATATCCTGAAGTGAAAGCAAATTTTCCAAACACAGGATTTGGGACTACTGATCTTCCAAGAATATCTTATCATCAGATATGGAAATACTTGATAGATGATGTGGAGCTTAAAAAACAATTGGCAATAGAAAAACCCATTGTTAAAGAGTATAATTTTTATAAATCAGGACATGTCCTTCAGATCTTCTCAAAAAAAGAACACAATAAACATTATGTTTTAAGCAAAGTACTTCCATCGATGAAAAAGGATAAAATCTACATAGTAAAGATTATCACAGTTAATGGTGACATTTCCAATGCTTTTTGTTGTTGCCATGCAGGAGTGGATGGTCATTGCAATCATCTTGCAGCTACACTGTTTTCACTAGAAAACAGAACCAATAATAATATGGCTGCTCTGGCAAGAGAGAATAATCAAACACCACCAAATGTACTGTGCACATCACAGCCTTGCAAATGGAGCATTCCTAGAAAGCGCAAACTTGAACCAAAACCTGTTCAGTCGGTAAAATTTCAAAAACATACATATGGCAAGGTAACTAAACACACAACAAAGGAGTATGGTGATGTTCGAGCTCCTCACCAAAGAAGTACATCTATTAATCATTTAAAACATTTCTATGAGAAAGTGAAAAAGGTTGAGGAAACCACTGGCAAGAAAATGGGTCTTAGTTTAATATTGCCTCATGATCTTCCCAGAAATAATCATATTTGTACTGAAACAGAAAAAATGCAGCATGTGCCAGAAAGCTCACAACCTGATGAACATTTGTGGAAGCTGGTATCACCAGACAAGTCATGTCCATTGTCATTGAATGAGATAGCTGCCAAGGCTGAGCAAGTAAGGAAACGAATATTTGAATCAGCTAACTATCGTGATACAATCGAGAGGAAAACTAGAGACCAGTATAACTGCATGTTGTGGTACGACGTACATAAACCCAGAACAACGGCATCACAGACAAAAAGGTGTCTATTAAAAGAAAACAGGAGCTCAACAAAAGCAGTGTCTGAAGTTCTTATGTACAAACCAAGGATTGAAACATGCTTCATGAAAAAGGGAATAGCAATGGAACCAAAGATTATTGAGAGGTTTAGCAAGGAAACAGGAATTACTGTGAGGAAATGTGGATTTTTTTATATCCAAAACACATCCATATTTAGGTGCCTCTCCTGATGGCATTACTGAGAAAGAGAATTTGGTTGAAGTAAAATATGTAAATTCAAAAGATGAAGAATCAATGGAGGAAACCCTTTGTAGATTTGGAATATATTGACAAAATGCAGAGAGCATCAGAATAAACATGAATCATAAATACTACTTCCAAATTCAGCAACAACTTTTTTGTAGTGAATATATGGCATGTCATTTTATTGTGTCAAATGGCATTTGGCTACATACTGAAGTAGTTATGTTTAATAGTAATTTTTGGAATAATGTAATAATGCAACTTGAAAGGTTTTACTTCAACAACATTTTTCCTGAGTTAGTGTATCCCAAAGTACTTTATAGTGAATCACGTTGGAATAAGGATCAACAATTTCCATTGTAATGGTACAATAAATACAAATAGTTTGTTGTTTAATACTCATATATTACATGGTTATATCACACTGGTGCTGTTCATGAAATAATTGGAGGCCAAAAATTTCACAAGCATGCAATAACAATCCATGCATCAGATGCAATACTACAAGTACTGATTGGTATAACTCGATCAAAATAATGCCAATTTTTTAAACACTCCATGTAGTGCTCAACATGTATTCATAAGCTGGCAACTTTCTTGTTGTGCTCACTTTCTAATTTTGTAAATTGGCATTTGTCACTTAAAAAATCAGGCTTGACTAAGTTAGCTCCAATTGTAGCCAACTGGTCTTGAATTATGAAACCTTTGTCTGCCATGATAAAATCTCCTTTTTGTATGTGATTTAGAAATCCAGACTTCTCAACAATATCTGGGTCACTTATAGATCCACAATACAGTTCACTAGCAAATGAGACCACACCATTTGGAGTAATTCCAATAAGCCCCTTCATTGTGGTATGTGCCTTATAACTTGAATAACAAACGGACTGTTTGTCAATACTTGATGGAGCTTCCATTCTGATTTCTGTGCAATCTATGATCAAAACTAATTCGGGATATAGTTCCTTAAATATAGAAGGCATGTAAAATTTCAGTTGCTCTTTGGTTGGCCATACAATACACAATGGTTGTAATTCGTGCTTCATGAATTTTATCCAGGTTCGAAAAATTTCTGACACTGTAGAGACACTTACTCCAAACCGCTCTGCTAGGTCCCTTTCAAACAGACCAAGCCTTAGTCTTAGCAGAACAAGGGTAAATTCTTGCCATAAAGATAACTTTCTTTTAGTACCAGACTTTCTTTCAACAAAGTTCAGTCATTTGCGGCCACCATAACTAAGATTGCCAGCTTTTTCCTTTAGCAGGTCAAAACACATAGCCATCGAAGAATAATTTGGAAACCCCGTAAAGAATGTTATGTCCTCATCACAGTCTTTATGAACATCAATGTCAAACTTAGATTCATTTTCAACTTTATACTTAAGTTTATCATACTGATTTTGCAAGACGTTTACATTTTCCTGCAGCATTTCAGCTTTTTCTTTACATTCATTATGAAGGTCTACCTTCTCCGACAGTTCACTCTCACTTTGCTCCTGCCCATCGTTTTTAGTGTCTGGTATTGATTCAGCGTTATTGATAACATCAGCAAACTCGATACCGTCTTCGGCCTCAGTTGTAGCTTCACACAGATGTGTAGCTTGCATTGTAGATGAAGAACTTTCTTTCAATATTTTGATTTTCTCGGGTAGAGCATGTTTAATAATTTCACGTCGTCGTTTGGCAGGCTTAGACCACGGAAAAATACTAGGCAACTGAGTTCTGCAAACCCTCTCACCTCCCTCGAAGTGTTTACCACATATCTTCGTATTTGCTGAAAATTCTTTTAGATTTACATTTCTGATTAGCCTTTTATACTCTGTGAGTACTTTGATATCTTTTGGAAGAGAGTGGAACGTTAAACCAGGCGAATTTCTCCAGCTGCTTGCACAACCTGGCACACAACAATTATGTTTTCCCATTTTTCAACATGTGATTAATCGTCGTGTCGTGGTCGTCCCCAAAATCAGCCCCACAATGCAACTACAGGTTACCTTCGTCTCCAGTCCTCGAATGAACTTCGGAACGGGCAATTATTTAGTCTATTGAACATCGGAACTTTGACCTTTACCTCCAAGAAGGGTCATTTTGATGCCACTTGTGAAGGGACTTGCAAAGGAACGTAACGTCTGGAACCTGATTCACACCACGCAACATAACGACTTAGCGACTGGGCCATGGGTAAGCAAAGGACTGTCAGATGGGTTGTACGATGTCATCTGCAAAGAGCTTTGAGGAGCCTTTGCATTCGATGTCTTGCATAGCATAGACCCATCTGGAGGACAGCTTGAAATTTCTAACGTTCAGCATGTCGAAACTTTCGTGGAAATTCCTTTGTTTACCCACACCTTTCCTCCTACAAGTTACACGAGAAAAGAGTTTACAAGGGTATAGTATCTACGAGTGATTGTCCAGGCGGAAATCGTAACTTTAATATAAATAGCAATGCCCAACAAATTGTGCGAAGTATTGCCATATGTGAACATTAACAAATGGTTAAACAAAGAAGGCTAGAAGAGTGTAAAACATATTTATTGACTAACGTTTCGTCGCTACAAGCAACATCATCAGAGTGGAGTTCAAGGGTTACAACGAGATATACAGTACACTGAGAACCCCGCTAACTCGAACTGCCAACGGTAATGAAAAATAGTTCGAGTTAGCGGGGGTTCGAGTTAGTGGGGTGCGCGTTGGATTTCAAGTATCCTGTTAACAATTAATACGATATCGTGGTTTTATGATTCATCCACGATTGCCAGTCATTTTGGTCCAATCAGTTAATATTTTGATTTTTCATCATGGATAGAGTTGAATCTGTTGTCCTGAATTAGAAGACTTTCTTTAAGAAGTAGTTAAAGAAAGAAAGCTTGGACCATGCCACCATTTCTCATCCGTCAATATTTGCGTGGCCGTTGTTCCTCGAGATGCCATGTCCGTCGCATTCTCGTGTGTCGGGCAATGGTTCCAGTACTCTGGGGCTGCTAACTTGCGAATTTCCTGAACTCAATTCTCTACGAATGGTTTGTATTCTTTAAGGAGTAGTTAGTTGAACTACTCCTTAAAGAAAGTCTTCTAATTAATAAATTAAAACCCATTCTTAACGGGAATATTGGTTCTATGCCTCTTTCTCTTTTCTGGTATTACCTTACTGCTGTCGCCTGTCAATTTCCGTTACTGTTGCAAATATATCATCTTAATTGTCATTCAATACTGTTAGTTTAATATAAATATATCTCGTAATAAGAAAATAAGAGCCCAGATGTTGCATGCGGCAACGAAACGTCAGTAAAATTTTATTCAACTTACCATTTGTCTTACTTATTAATGGGTTTCCACTTTCAGATATTGAGCTGGGCTCTTATTTTCTTATATTCTACCATGTTTTCCGCCCGGAAAATCTATAGCTACGGTTATAAATATATCTCGTTGTAATCCCTGAACTCCACTCTGATGACGTTGCTTGTAGCGACCAAACGTTAGTCAATAAATATGTTTTAAACTCTTCTAGCCTTCTTTGTTTAACCATTTGTTAATGTTCACATATGGCGATACTTCGCATAATTTGTTTAGCATTTCTAATTATAGTAAGGGGAGACAAATATCATATCTCACTCACCATGCAGATTGGCTTACTGGGATAAAATACGTTACGAAAATCTTTCGATTTAAATTGAATTTAACTTCGGGCTTTTCACCATTTGGTGTGTGATCTCCCCACTTTAAGTTTACGTTTCAAGGGTGTGTGTTTTGAGAGGGGAAATGGGCTAAACGATTAGGCTAAGTTCTTCACTGACGTGAACCCAAAAAAAAAACAAAAAAACATGAATTGGTGCAAAAAAGCAAGCAAACCTAAGCCAGTAACTCACGAGCACAAAACTTCGTTAGAAGCGATGAAGAAATGAACGAAAAGCCATATAATAAATCCTTCGTTAACCTTGTTTGTTCCGTCTGTGCGGGAAAGTATTTGCCTTCGGCTTCTTCCACACAAACCTCGCTCCTTCGTCAATTGGTCTGTACGAAAACCTCAGTTAAGTACTTCCCCGTACAGACCTCACACTCAATTAAGTAATCGATAATGACTTTTACACATTGAAGACGACGAACGTCTCTGAGTATGTAGTTTTTGAACACAGATCATACGTAAGTAGTATGTCGTCAGAACAACATTTATGACTGCGCGGTCAAGGGAGTGTGAAGGGTTTTTGTAGAATAAAGCAAAGACATAACAGATTTATTTATTTATTTAAACACGAAGGCCTTTCAGCCGAAACTAATTTTCCATCACAAAGGACCGTGTGCAAAATTATATACAATAGTCATGTGTAAAAATACTTCGAAGCGAAATCTACTTTCCATGGTTTCGTTCCGTAGGTTGTGGTATGGAGGGTTTGTGTTAGAAACTAGTGGGAGTTATTAACACTCGGGAAACCATCCATTGTTCGGTTCGTTACTTGTTGTCATGTTGGACAAAACTTATGACCCGAGCACTTATCAGACATATCTCTCACGTCACAATAGTGCGCACCTAGTTACCAAGGTTACAGCGCTCTAATGTGTTACGAGTTTTCTTGATAAATTATGAATGACTTTCAGAAAGTCGTTGGAAAGTCCTTCAATTCATTTTCATTCACGGATGGGAATCCTGTCAAACTCTTTTTTCTTTTTTCCTTTTTTTTCTTATTTCACACTTGTTGGCGCACATTTTGTCATCGTAGTATTTTTCGTAGTCGCGATTTGGCGCCCCAGGTTATGACGCATGTTGCCACACCCCTCCAGCGACGACGTTGGCCTTGATGGTATCACCGAACCATCACCGAACCGTTAAATCAGTATGAGGTCCACGCAAAGTGGACATCCAAATTATCCACCACTGTCAAACAACTTCTTCAAAATATCGTTATAATAAACGTTTTCATACAGTTTCAAACATAATTACATAAACAATACTATAAAAAGGAATGCCTTTCTCATGAAATGCCATCATTTTCCTCCTCTTCCTATGTAATAATCCGATACACCCCAAACAGGATTGTCCTTGCACGGCTTTGGTTCAGCAAACCAAGGTTGTACAAAAACTTTATAATTCAAATAAGGTTTTAGATGACAGGGATACACGACGGGAGGGACCTTGTATTGATCTTTCGGTTCTTTTAGATAAACATACCAATAGATTTTCATCTCTTCGGGGTAACTTTTATGGATTCCCAACGCTGTCTGGCATATCTCACTTCTTTCCACGGCCTTATGTTTAGGCTCAAAATTCAAGTGGAAAAGCCTTCCATTGTCTCCAAATGTTACTCGGTTCGTGTAATTATTGAGCCATATACCAAAAGCCTGATCAGCGAAAGGATGACAAAGGAGAGTTTTATTTACTCTGCTAAGGAAATAATCTATTATATCCTTGGTGACGAGGAAAAACCCTTCGTCTAAATAAACAGTACCTGGAAAAACGAGAGAGGAAGAAAGTCAATTCGTAAAAATTACGTGGATTTTCTCTACTGTTAATTCTTTCAATCAATGCAAACAATAAGAACTGTCTTGATCAACAGACTGCTTATTTATGACCCGTGACAAATCATTCAGCTCTAGTCTTTGAGTACTGAATGCACTTCGGGATCACTTCACAGCAAAGCAATTCAGAATTTAACTTTGAGTGTAATTACGTCATCTTAACGCGATATACCGGACTGCTTAAGCCTTGTTCTCATACGATCATGAGAACATAGCAAACGTAGTTATCGTGAAGATCATGGCAGTCGTGGAACGTGAATCATGGAAGTGGGTTTTGAGTGTACTCTCAAGCCTCGTTCTCGTATAATCGTAACGATCGTGCGACTTTTGTAAGAACCAGGCTTTAAAGCGAAAGCCAATAAATTAAATAAACTGCTGTGACTACCAAGAAAGTGAGAAATTGGGAGGAAAATGCTAAATGGAAAACCACGGTCTTTGAATACGAACTTTCGGTACCGAAATCTTGATGTGTAATCCACCAGAATTAAAATAGTTTACTGCAGATAAATCGAGAGGATGTTCACATAATATTGATGTACTATGAGGCCATAGACAACGTTCCAGCTACCATATGGGAAGAAAGGGATGGAAAGCCTGATCGTTGAAGACAACGAACTGAAGTTGCAATTTTTTTTGTAAAGGTTTTTCTTGCATATGATAAACTTGTTCATTTTGGTCATAACTTTGATCGCTTGAAATAAGTTAAAAAGCCTGGAAGAGAGGTTTTCATTCAAATGTCGCGCGTGGTCTTTATATTTGGATGAAAACCTGCCCAAAGCTTTCAGCGGTTTCATGCACACCGCTGTCGTACAACAACAAATTAACTAATAAAAAAAACAAGGCAAAAAAAACAAGAGAACAATGAACAAAAGGATAAAATATCATGCATGAAAGAGTTAACTTATTAAAAATGCTCATCAGGTCATTTTCTCTTGTTTACCGACGGCCCTTGAGAACACATTTGAAAACCAGACTTATGATTATATGAATGCTTTTAGGGTTAAGAATTTGAGGGATTGTTCTAATTTTCCAATAGGGAATTTATTTTTTGATAGTTTAAGTGCTCCCAGTGCACTTACAGCCAGATGATAATGATGTTTTACATTTATACATCGCAATGTTCTTCGTTATTTCTGCTAGCCTCGTCATCGGCGGAATGCGAACATGAAAAGGGTCGAAGTTGTACTCTGAAATAAAGATTCTTTAGTCCAACCAACGGAGAACAGCCGATGGCAAAGAACAAACAAGCTGAAGGCGATGAATTGGCATATCGTGTTAAGACTGGCTTCCATGATTTTGCACGAATAGGGACCGTTGGTCGAAGGTGAATTACAGGCTCAAGCTTTCTTCACGAACCCATGGCAAATAAAGCCAAAGAAATATGACAGAAGTACTGACGTAATGGCAAGTACGACAAGGTTTTCAGGTGGTAAGGTACCAAATACTTTTATAAATCTCGGATACATTTCAACTGAATGCCATTAGTCATGCTGCTCAGCGGTAGTTATTTCAGAACGTCCCGGAATTCGGGAAAAAATGCTTTAACAGGGGAACTAGGTTTAAGATAACGTTCAAGATTGGGCGGATTTGTATAGATAATACGAAGGTTTTGAGTGCAATTCTCGTCTGAAAGACGAGTGAATTTTCGAGTCAATTTACGAGTCAATTCTCGTCTGAAGCAAAACTCGTCTGAAGCAAAACTCGTCTGAAGGACGAGTGCGATTCGAGGTCTGAAAAACTCACAGGTGTGCGTTTTCCAAATCGCACGAGAAATCATGCTATCACCAATTCATAATATACATTAAAAAAGTGACACAGTGGCAAAAATAAAAAAAGAACGTAATTCAGTGTAAGTTACTGTATTGCCTTTTTTTGGCACTGTGTTAACTTGAAATTACTCTGCTCTAGGCCAATCAGGATGGAGAAACTTTCATGCATGTATGAAATAATAACCTACTACAAGGTCATTTTTTCAAGTAGAGACCAGTCTTGATTTAAGATAATAACACCTGTACCCCATGAAATAATTGAAGTCACTGCTTGCATTGAACATGAAGATAATAAATGATAATTAAATATCGACTAACAAAGATTATGTTCAAGTTGGGGTGAGGGACAGAGTAAAATACCAGAGTACATGTCATCAGTGATGAAAGGGTAAATTCAGGGTTATCTGCTTAACTGTCTTGACCCACATGTTTAACACAAAATATCAAGTAACCAGGACAAGTGTAGTTTACAAATATAGCAAATTATGGTGGTTATTGGTGATTATTTAAAATCCGGTAATTGCCAAAATTATGCCTTCACTGGTATATTCATCTACAGGTGAATATACCAGTGAAGGCATTTATAACAATTTGTTCTCTACTTACATTGAAATAATCACCTTTGTAATAAATTATAGTGAAACAACCATTTGCCTCAGGCTTAGTAAATATTGTAATATTTAATGATCCTTTCAACTTTGTCTTGCAGATTATTGAACAATATTCACTTCACCTTAGCTGTAGGGTCAGGCGGTTCAGGGTAAAAACCGAAAACCGTCCGAAAAAAATCGAAAAAACCGAAAAAACCGATTTTTTTTAAACATTTGTTTATTCCTTACTTCTATTGACATTTGACACTACAGTTCGAGCTACAGACTACAGTTCACAAATTCTCTGCCAGGAAGACAAGTTGTTCCACTTTGTCAGGCTTCTTCAAGCTTGTTAATGCCCCAAGGCTTACCGTAAATGATCGATTAAGCGCTGCAGCGCTTATTTGCATTGTTCCAGTTAAAGATGCGGCGTTTATTTGAGAGCGGCGCTTATTTGAAAGCGGCGCTTATTTCAAAGACGGGTAAAACATTCAGTGTAATATATAGAGAATAAAAAAGGCATGTATTATTGTCGGGCACGTCCCTATAGAACTTTCAAGTCTAACTGATTATTTTCTGAAGGCGGACGAATCAAATAGCGTCTTAGCTGAAGTTACGGGGAAGAGAAAGCGCGAGGTTGGGCTGGTAGTTCCCGCAAAGTTTACAGGATACACCGCAAATCGACGACATGCACAGGTGTAAGACTCAGAGTTGAGCAAGAAGGAGGAGAAATATATACACCTAGAATAATTATTCGAACCCAATTGTAAGAGATATCCTACATTAAAACTTTAGAACTCTCGAATTGGTCGTGATCTCCTTTCTCAATCATGTTAGGATATCTCGGTGCAGCGTTTATTTATAAATCCTCAAATTGGCGCAGCGGCGCTAATTCGAGAGCGGCGCTTATTAAATTTTTTTCGGTAAAGGTGCGGCGCTTATTCGAGAGCAGCACTTATTCGAGAGCGGCGCTTAATCGGTCATTTACGTTACGCCTTGAGTCATACGCGTGACAACGTTGATGCTACGGGCCCTTAGCGGCAATGCTTTACAATTCTGCAATTTTTTGACATAATTTTACTTCCATTTTGCTTCAATATTACCAAGTTTCAATCATTATTCTGATTTTTTTTTCGGTTTTTCCGGTTTTTCGGTTTTTCGGTTTTTCGGTTTTTTGTCTCAACAAAAATCGGTTGAATCGGTTTTCAAAAAAAACCGGTTTTTTTCGGTTTATCGATAAACCGCCCGACCCTACTTAGCTGAATATGGATAATTGTTAAATATAATTGCTTTATGATTTGTTTTATTATGTGGCCCATTCAACTTAGGTAAAAAAACTTGCCTTACCTTAAAAGCAAATGGTTTGTATGGTTTGAGCACAAATGTTATAAACATTAGTCTTCATGGAAAAGAAATATCTAAGTATTAAAAAAATGGCTTGGTGTATATATAGAGTGTGTGTAGACTTGCTGGGGATATCCATTCCTACACAATTAGGTCACAATCCAGCAACAATTTGAAGTTCATTAACATCCTGCTAAACTCAAAGAAGAGTAGTGCATCTAGATCTTTGGGAATTATAGTATGAAAATGCAGAACTCTTTAAGATGTAGCACTGAGAAAGCATATTTCATGAGAACATTTAATATTTTTAATTCTGTTTTGTTAGTTCTTCACTTTGGAAGATTCTTTGATACATGATTTTTTTTTAATTTAGCATTTTCCTTCCCTGTTATAAATCCTGCCACAAATGATCACAAAGAGAAAGGCTAAAAATATGCTTTGTATATGGTGCCTGAAAAGGTTATTCAAAAGTGGCTGGTATTTTTTTCTTACAAAAATCTTTTATGACATTTTCCAGAATACAACACTTGCAAAAGTGAATGGGATGTTAGACCAATGGAAAAGAAAATATAGTGCTAAATATTCTTGTTGCCAGACTGTAGAAAATTCCTGTATAAATGAACACTAAAGGGCTGCTTACACATGTGATTTTGTGCCTTGCAATTGACATCTTAGAGTATCTGTTTAACTGATCAGAGCATTGAGGACAAACTGCAGCAAATCATAAGTGGATATCTTGCCACATAGACTGTCATGAGTATACATCAATTACATGCACCAAGATGATAATCATAACATACAAAATTGTACATGTTAATACCCCTTAAAACAATCTCATTGAAATTGATGGAAATGAAGTTTCATTTGTATTTCCTTAACTTGGCTTATCTAATTATAAACTTGAAGTATTGAGCAAGGTAGGAGCTAATACCACAATAATTTTGATAAGTGTTTAACAGAAGTATTCAGTTCAAACTAAAATCAGTTTTGAGTAAAAAATGTGGAAGTCAAATAGAATATAGGCATTATACTATTAATTTAGCTCATAAAATTTTGAAACAATTACATGTGCCTATCACGAATTCTTGAAAAAAATCTTAGTTATTTTATAAAACAAATACAAAATAGCTTTCATGCCTATTTACTGTGATAGAAACATGAAAACACTTGGCCTCGTGTTTCCGCTAAGCATTTTTCCAGTTGAAATAACATCATTCATGTTTCTATATTTGTAAAAAATTAATTATAATAAATAAAATATGAGCTGCTTGCTTTTGAAACCCATAGTAAGCCAAGAATGAAACAAATGTGGTGACCTGAGATCCAAGCTAGTCAAAGACACAGACATGGCTAGGTTTGGAAACAATTTAAGTGATACTCCAAATCCCTTTCCTTATGGTGGGATGACTTTGCCAATTCAAGGAAGGCTGTTACTCCCTCTCCCACCTAAACTTGTTCTCATAGGGGCCGTTTACATGAGAGTGGTACAGTCTGACTGACAAAACTTGAGATTGCTTCCTATACAAATCCTTGTCTTAGTTTACACAAGACCCATTCCAAAAATAAGCTCAAACCAATCTCTCTCGTTTTGAGTACTAGACCAACACAAACGAGTTCAGACTGGTTCACACTTAAATTGGTATGAAATTTTCCTCATGAAAATGTGAGATTTCTCCATATCAACCATTGCTATGGCAACCAATAAGATAAAACATTGGTGGAAATGAAAACTTGAAATGTGATTTGAAATATTTGCAACAACATGGCTTTAGCTTTATTCAGATGTCATGTAAACACTACAGTTAATTTTCACTTTGGTAACAGTCTGAATTAGTACTGGTCTCATGTGATCACTCCCTTAATATTTCATCAAATCTAGTTGGTCATACTTACTGGAGGTGGGAGTTCTAAGCCTCCCATAACCCCATCATCTTGCCATTGTTTAACCCTTTCCTGTGCAAGAGGTCTGCCCTTGACAAGTAAAATTTTCTGGCATTAGCCAGACTAAAATACCAAAGTGGGACATGGACCTGAAAGAGTTAAGACAAGGCAGGGGGTTTTTTTTTGTTTTTTGTTTGTATTTTTTACTTGTAACAGTAATGGGGATAAATAATGACAAAAGACTAAAGGTAGAATGAAATAGCAGTATCAAGTCTTTAAACATTTGAGAAAAAGGCGTTCTTTCAAAAAGGAAGTCGCCTAAACGTTTGAAAACTCGCCTATAGTCAAACTATACAGCGTGGTTTCACCAAGGTAACCTCTTTTGAAATCACCTATATAATGTCTTTATATATATCACCTATATAATGTCTAGCCATTCTTAAGGATCAGTGGTATCTAGTTTAAAATTTCATCGTAATTTCAGAGCACTAAAAAGCTTACTAAGACACTTACCAGGAAAGCAGTGTAACCAACCCCACGTGAAATGCTGTCTTGGACGATGAAATTCTAATTCGTTGACTAATTTTCTGAAGCAAAGGAAATAGTCGTCGTCGAGACGAAGAAGATACTTAAAATCGTAATGATCACGGGCCCATTTGATCATCCAAAGGTATCTTCTTGCAAAGTTTTGCCCGGGAGGTGATTTAGCATATATTAGATCGCCATGAATGCGGCTTTCGTTTCTAAGTCTCCTTTGGACTTCAACGGGAAGCGGATTCCCTTTCAAATCTTGTCTGTTTGTGAAGAACCGGCATAAAACCTTCTCGTTACTCTTACACTCTGTCAGCCAGGTTTCGCGAATGGCGTTTCTTCTGTCCAGGTATTTAGCAGCGCTATATATTCCAACAAACAATAAAAGCGGCTCGACGCCATTCTTCACAGTCACAGATCTCGTCAAGTTTTTCGACGGTTTGGTGGATGATTGAGAATTATTAGTAAAAATACCTGAAAGCATCTTCCCAGTGTGATTCTCATAACTGAACCAAAACACTAACAGAGTGCTAGAAATCAAGACACAAAGCAGCAGCGATCGCTTGAACAGAGTGATACGTACGAAGGCCATTGTCCTAGTCCAGCTGGCATATTAAGCGTTGACAGGGGGGGAATTCGACCAAAATGTGAATATGGCGGCAACGTGTGACACAGGTCTAATTTCAGTCACCATATATTTACTCCTATAATAACGAATAACCTCAATTTAATCACTTCGATGATTTTAGGAGTTGCTAGAAAAGGTTAACGACATTGTTTCGTGAAACATTTCCATGTCGTTTTGTCTTCATCGCCTTTTATTTCAGAGCTTAAACTACAGCTTGTGTCGTATCCTTTTCTTCCGTTCCTTAACGTCGCATGTGCCCGGCTGCGATGACTCTTTTCAGGAATACTTTTCATTACTCGCACGATATGATTTAAATAACTTTTGGGTCTTTTCTGGCGCCAAACTACTGTCGTGTTTTGCATCTGTGTTTCCCGTGAAAAACTAATATTTGAAGCCACTGAACTGAATTAGTTCACTGTTTGAAACCTGTTGTCTCGCTGAAACAGTCAACAACTTGTTCGACTGAAGTGTGGAAAGCGAACAGGGCGCAGGAAAAGGAAGGAGATACTAAAAATTTGACTGAAGCACCTTCCCTCTGAACGACAGCTTCTCCTTAGGCTTCCTAAGGCATAAAATTCGCAGTGAAGGCATGACAAAATTTTGATCTTACGTTTCCTTTAGAGCACTGCAATATTTTCAGTGACAATGGTGTTTACGTAATACCTATGCCTATTATAATATATACATATATCTATCCATCCTATGTATCTATACATCCTATGTATCTATCCATCCTATGTATCTATCTATCTATCTATCCATCCTATGTATCTATCTATCTATCTATCTATCTATCTATCTATCTATCTATCTATCTATCTATCTATCTATCTATCTATCTATCTATCTATCTATCTATATATATATATATATATATATATATATATATATATATAAACATCATAAAAACTTTATTAAAAAAGAAGAAAAATCTACAACTTACGTTTCGGGGACCGGCCCCTTCTTCAGCAGCTCACAGTTAAAGAATAGAGTCCTTATATACCTTATCGTTCTTCCTTAAATTTACATAAATTTCAAACTTCCATTACATTCAATCCCAGAGGAGTATAACATTGTAATTTTTCAATCCAAAAACCTTCCCTTGCTGTTGGATCCCTAACATCGGTAACATCAATTATTTTAACCGATAAATCTTTCATACCTATATGCTCATTATCAAAAAAATGTGCATACAGGTGTTCCCCACAAATTCCCCTTTGTCCCCTTTCATATCGTCTCAATGAGCTCTTATGGTTATTGAACCTTAGCCTAAATGGTGTTATTGTGCTCCCCACATATTGTTTGCTACATCTCTTGCATGTTATTAAATATACCACTCCTTGAGAGTCACAATCAAAGGAATGATTGATATGAAAAGACCGCTTCTCAACATTACCCATAAAGGTCGATCCAGTTTCAACAAATTTACAAACTTTACATCTGGCCTTTCCACAGCAAAACATTCCCTTGGACCCCTCCTCCATAGGCTGCATTTTAGCCCTCACCAAAATATCCTTCAAATTCTTCGCTCTCCTAAAGCTTAACCTCGGAGCAATTGGCAAAAGCTTTTTAAGTACAGGTACCGATTCAACAAAAACTCTTCCATCAAATTCAAATTCAAATTCAATTTTTAGGCAAAAATTGGGAACGGCAATAGGTACAAAGTTTGCCCCGGCTTTTGCAAATATTTTCATGGGGAATTTTGAAAATTCGTTCTTGGAGACTTGTAGTTATAGACCGTGGGTATGGTGGCGATTTTTGGATGATATATTTATGATATGGCTTCATGGCAAGGAGAGATTGGATGAATTTTTGTTGGCTTTGAATTCATGTCATGAATCTATCAAATTTACGTGGGAGATTGGTAATGGGAAAATATCTTTTTTAGATGTTATGATTGATTTTAATGGTGGAATTTTCAGTACTGATGTGTATCATAAACCGACGGATACACATCAGTACTTGAATTTTAAATCGTGCCATCCTCAGCATGTTAAAAAAGCTATTCCATATGGTCAGGCGCTGAGATTGAAAAGAATTTGCGATTCAGAAGATGTTTTCAAAAGTAGGGAGAAAGAATTAAAAGGTTTTTTGTGGAAAAGGGGTTATGAGAGGGGTTTTGTTGATAAGCAGATCGGTAGAGTGAACGGTCTTGATCGAGAAGTCTTGCTTAAAGGGACGGGAAAGAGAAATTCAGATAGGTCTGATAGATTGGTTTTGACTTTTGACTTTCACCCTGCACTTCAGGTAGTGCATAATATTCTTCGAGAATTGCAAATTTTGGTTGAATCGGTACCTGTACTTAAAAAGCTTTTGCCAATTGCTCCGAGGTTAAGCTTTAGGAGAGCGAAGAATTTGAAGGATATTTTGGTGAGGGCTAAAATGCAGCCTATGGAGGAGGGGTCCAAGGGAATGTTTTGCTGTGGAAAGGCCAGATGTAAAGTTTGTAAATTTGTTGAAACTGGATCGACCTTTATGGGTAATGTTGAGAAGCGGTCTTTTCATATCAATCATTCCTTTGATTGTGACTCTCAAGGAGTGGTATATTTAATAACATGCAAGAGATGTAGCAAACAATATGTGGGGAGCACAATAACACCATTTAGGCTAAGGTTCAATAACCATAAGAGCTCATTGAGACGATATGAAAGGGGACAAAGGGGAATTTGTGGGGAACACCTGTATGCACATTTTTTTGATAATGAGCATATAGGTATGAAAGATTTATCGGTTAAAATAATTGATGTTACCGATGTTAGGGATCCAACAGCAAGGGAAGGTTTTTGGATTGAAAAATTACAATGTTATACTCCTCTGGGATTGAATGTAATGGAAGTTTGAAATTTATGTAAATTTAAGGAAGAACGATAAGGTATATAAGGACTCTATTCTTTAACTGTGAGCTGCTGAAGAAGGGGCCGGTCCCCGAAACGTAAGTTGTAGATTTTTCTTCTTTTTTAATAAAGTTTTTATGATGTTTATATGACGTTTAAACTTTATGTTGAGCGGGCTCGTGAAGATATTATATATATATATATATATATATATATATATATATATATATATATATATATATATAGGTAAAAGTTGTGTTGACAACAAAAAGATATCAGTATGAATGAAAATCATAAAACCACTCAGTTTTGTCTTAATGACTTTTTATTTCACACAAACGTTTTCGCTATTGAATAATCATAAAAGTTCGATGAATAGATATGGTAAGGGTCAGAGGTATTTGTGGAGAACATTTATATGCACAATTTTTTGAAGAAGGACATTTGGGATTAGAGGATTTGGAAGGTCAAATAATAGATATTACAGACAAGAGAGACTCTACGAAAAAGGAAAGTTTTTGGGCGGAAAAAATTAATAGTTTTGTCCCTTTGGGGTTCAATGTAAGAGACTTGTGACTTATGCAAATGAATTCTGTAAAGCTATATAAAGACTCCTGTTATCTTTTGTAAGCTGAGAAAAATCACCTTCTTCACATATAAAGTCACATGTGTTTTTATCACATATAAACACGACACGGTTATGATTTTCTTTTGTATTTTTCCTCATGAATTATTGAAGAATTTTAGAAATATATATATGGAATCGAAACCATGGGAAGCCAACAAGCATTTATGACAGTGAAAGGCCACAAAGACAACTTTCCGAACACCATACCATATAGACCGATTAAACTGGCAGAAAGTAACCTTAGCCTTGTTAGCGAGCCAATTTTGGAGAGAATCAACAACAAAATAAGGTACTGTACCAAACTGAATCAGTGGAGAAACACTCAAACAGTTAACGATTGGTTTTGCCACTTACAAGACAAGCAATCTCTTCCTTTCCTAGTTTTTGATATAATTGACTTTTACCCGTCCATATCTGAACCATTGCTGTTAAAAGCCTTAGATTTCTCAAAGCAATTTGATACCATTTCCAGCCAAGAAAAAGAGATCATTATGCACTCTCGAAAGTCGTTGTTTGACAAAAATGAGCCTTGGGCCAAGAAAGATAATGCTAACTTATTCGACGTGTCAATGGGCAGTTTCGACGGTGCAGAAGTTTGTGAACTAGTCGGCCTACTTGCTCTAAGTAAACTTAACGAAAAATGCGATAACAATAAGGTCATTGGTCTTTACCGGGACAATGGGCTAGCCGCTCTGCGACATGTAGGTCCGAGATCAGGGAACAGGATTCGCAAGATGTTTTGTGAAGTTTTCGCCAAACTTGGACTTAAGACAACAGCCCAAGCGAATTTGCACGTTGTTAACTTTTTAAATATCACCTTAAACTTAAAAAATGGCAAACATATGCCCTATAGAAAGCCAGACGACCCCCAATGCTATGTCAAATCACAATCAAACCATCCTCCAGCAATTCTTAAACAATTACCAGCAGTGATTGGCAAGAGGGTTTCATCTTTATCATGCGACCTTGAAGAATTCAATAAGGCAGCCCCTATTTACGACAGTGCTCTGCGATCTAACGGTATTGCTAGTAGACTAGAATATTCTCATCCAGCTACATCATCAAAACATGCGAGACGTAACCGGAGTGGGAACATTTTACGGTTCAATCCGCCATATAGTATGAACGTCCGATCAAATGTAGGTAAACATTTCCTAGGCCTGCTTGATAAACACTTCCCTGAGAGCCACGTTTTAGAATCAGTCGTCAATAGGAATAACTGCAAAGTCAGCTACAGTTGTATGGATAATATGCAGACTGTAGTCAAACAACACAACGTCAGAGTACTCAGGTCAGCCGACGTAAAAATAATAACACTCGGTGTGATTGCCGCAAGAAAGCACACTGTCCTCTAAACGGTGCTTGTCTAACATCGACCATCGTCTAGCAGGCCGCTGTCACTCCCAGGAATTGAATGCCGAGGATATACAGTGGTTCCTCGATTATCCGTACCTCGGTTATCCGAACCTCGATTATCCGAACGCCATATGAGTTCAGAAAAAAAAATTAACCGAACATGTTTCATTCATCCGAACGAAACCGCCATACTTGAACATGCAAATAATCAATTTAACATTACGTTTTGAAGTCGTTACGTTTTTTCGAAGAATTAAATTCAGTTGAAGTGATATACAGACACATTGATGATATACAGACACTGCGCAAAATGTTGTGTTTCGGTCGTGTGTTGCTGGTTCACGACCGTTTTCACGTCGGTATACACCTGTTACACAGACTTAACAGACCAATAACAGTCTGTATACCAAACATTTTGCACAGCGACAATAAACTTAAGGTTTTGAGTAAAATTCGATTATCCGGTATTTTGGCTTATCCGAACGGTTTTTCAAATCGCCGTGTACAAGGTGTTCGGATAAACGAGGAACTACTGTACATAGGAATGACGAAACACGATTCCAAAACACGATACCGAAACCATAATCTTTAGTTTAATAACAGGAGAGTATTCCGTAGCTCGATGTTGTCGAAGTTCGTCTGGGAATTGAAAGAGTCCAACACAGAATTTAAAAAAAAAAAAGGTAAAGGTAAAGTGCTTTTATTTATACTGGATAACCCTATCAGCTGTCTGAGCTGGTCTCCCTAGAGGTCCAGTAAGGGCCTACCCTCATGGGTCCAGTGTTATGACAGGAGGAAACCGGAGAACCCGGAGAAAACCTGCGATGCTTGGTAGAGTCAAACTGGGCAACACTCTTCTCACATGTGACCGAGGCAACTTTTAATCAGATTACTGCACGCGGCCGGAATCGAACCCTTGTCACAGTGGTGAGAGACACGTGCACTACCACCGTGCCACCAGCACCCCCAATCGAGCAGGCAATTATTAAATATGCAAATGCATATAAAAGTAGTAGAAAGACCTGTAACTTGTTCTTAGCTGAGAAAATCTGCGTTTTAAATGCAGGCAAGAACTCACTATTGAACAAAAGGTCTGAATTGCTAACTAAGTGTCGCAACGAGAACAAATTTTATGCTTTTAATGTCAATCCTCCGTGACAACTTTTAGTCTGATGATCGCCTTTGAGCGTAAAACTCGAGTTATTTTTATTGTAAATAGGTTTAAGTTTTATCAAGTTTTTATCACCGTGTTATAGTCTTTAAAAAAGTGCTTTGAAAGAGGAAAATCTCGAGTGTCTAGACATTCGATATTTTCCTCCTTCAAAAACTATCAACTTAACAGCTAGTGTTCGAGTATAAATGCCATAATGTTCTATCAAGTGTACCCTTCATTTAATCGGCATTACCACCATTATATATACTGAGCTCGTGCCCATGCTCTCGGCATCCCAGCTGGATGGCTCAACGTTGCATTTTTCGTAACAGGTCCCGTTTGGGTCTTAAAAAATATCTAGACACTCGAGATTTTTCTCCTTCAAAAATTATCGACTGAACAGTTAGCGGTCGAGTGTAAATGCCATAATGTTCTATGTTATATATATATAACGGTTGTTTAGGCTTAAGTATTATGTAAATGTCGTTAGCTCTGAAGATGTACTGACGAATGGATTGTCTAGGAATGTAAGAGAAAGTACTCCTTGAAGTAACAAGTCAAACACAAGAGAGTTTGACCGTTTGATAAACGCGGAGTGCCCAAATGTTTTTAAACTCTTTTGGAGGAGGGTGATCCAAGGTTCACACACTCACAAGTGCTTCGTGTGTCAATGAAAAACGTTTCATTGTTGATGAAAATCATTAAGTCGCATGGGCAGTAAACCAAATCTTGCTTTGAGATGCTTCAGGAGTTTATTTTGCAATCAACTGACTGGAAAATTATTAAGTTAATCCGATAAATATCACTCTTTGACGGTCACCTTTGGCAGATAAATTTTGATCACAGGTTCAGAATTTGTAAACGCTTTTGACCAACTTTTTCTGCGAAAAAATGTTGGGTTTATACGGCAGCGTATCTAAGATATTTCGGTTGGGGGCCCTCTGTCAGACTTTCGTAAATATCGGGGGGGAAATATTTGGTCAAGATGTGAGGGATGCGTCTCGCCATCCAGGCAGCCTATCACGAACGGTACAATAACGATTTTTTATTATTATCATTATTATTATTACAACTCGCATACCACCCAACTAAGGACAGTGGAAGGGGTCTCAGCCTGCTACGGGCTCCCTGCATCCCGCCAGGTAAGGCCGCAACAGACATTGCACATTTCAGGGAACTTGTATTATTATTATTATTATTATTATTATTATCCACATTTACTCGGTCTAACACCGGTTGCGCCTGACATCATGCTACGTCCCGCAGCATATTGATGGCAGGTTACGAGTCCAGGGCCTCCCTTAGGATCCTTGACGTTCTTAGTAATCCCCTCCCCCTTCTGGAGATCCCAGATCCTACTATCTCTTTTCAGCTTGTCCAGGTTATCTTGCACATGCTTGGTCATCGTTCCCAAGGCACCAATAATGACACGCAGAATAAATACCTTGGTTATTTCCCCTTTCCACACTTTTAATAACTCGTACTTAAGGTCTGTATATCTCTCTATCTTTGTTCTTTCCCTCTCTTTAATCCTTGTGTCAAACGGGCAACCTACGTCCCCTATATGTGCGGTCTTCTCTTTCTTAGTCAGTATGACTAGATCTGGTTTGTTGTGTTTTAACTTATTATTAATTATTATTATTATTACTATTATTATTAAACTATATTTAATTAGGGTATATTTAGTTACCTTATATATTAAGGTGAAATAGCTGTCCACGACGTGTTCCACCTTAATGCCCTCAAAATAGCTCTATCTATGCGTGCGTTGGGCGTTAAGCAGTAATATAGGTTTAGTTGATTTAGTTGCATTTAGGTTACTTCTTAAACTGTCCGGAGAAAACCAAATTACTCTCTTAGTCTTTGCCTTTTTGATTATCATAAAATCTCTGACTTTTTTTTTCAGAGTATTGATATTTCAAGACTTCCAAATCCTAAATCGAGAGTGCCAACTGCATCATTATTTCAATCGTTTGGGCAGGATGCCACAGATTTTAAATTTGCTATGTTCTTTTTTGTCAATGTTGGTGATGACATTAAGCCATGCGCGAAGCCGGGAATTTTTCTTAGGGAGAATTCAATGTCAAGTTTTTGCCCCTGCAAATTTTCAACACTCGAAAACATATACTAACCTTCTATGTTCTAATTTATCATGTAAAAACAGATCCACGACTGAATGAGGAGGCGTTATCTGAACGAAATGGCGAACGAGAGTTAGGATCACGAACGTGTCTTTCAAAATCATTCGTTCGCATATTTCACTTTTATTTACAGAACTTTTACTGTACAAGAAGATGCAGATGGATATGTTATGATGACTTCACATTTCCCGCTTCACTTCAGTTATTTTATGGAGCTGATGTCCAGTTGGGGGGGGGGGGGGTGTGCAGTGTCTAGCATATTTTACTGAACTTCAAAAAGCAACGTCTAATGTTGTGGACCTTTTTGAAGGGTTTTTTCCGTAGATCGTATTTGGTATTTTAATCAACAAGAAGTACAGGTGGTAGTGGTACTTTAAAAGCAAGTGGTGATTTAAAAATGCCAAATTTAGGCCTAGTGAAGCAAAATTTGCATATGTTTAGGGCATTTACGGGTAATGGACGATAACAGAATAATTGTAAATAAACTGTAAACGCCAGAAAAAGCAATGGAAATTTCGGTAACATTCCCCTCCAATATTCCAGTAATAATGCTGGGTAAATTGTAAATAACATAGAGCGTAAGAACATCATAGTGGACTAGTTTTGGTGCTGGTCATACTCAATGACCTGCTATGAGCGCCATTTGTCCGACAATCAGAAATTTGGAGACTTTAAAGCCATGGAAGTAATCAAGGGAACGAAATTCTACTTAAGAGATCAAGATTGTGCTTGCTTTCTTATTTCATGAACGCCCGCAGGAAGTTGCCGTGAAGTGTAAATATGAATTTAGGTGCTTTAAAATTCCAAATTTTTTGTGCGCAGTTATCCCTAGAGGTCGAGTTTCATTAAGCAATTACTGTCGTACTGTATGGGAGAAAAAAATTTAACGTATTCTACGACCCACGACAATTATACAGACTCAGGTTATACGTGTTGACAATGGATCGGCTTTATAAGTCGCAGTTGTGACGAGACTGTAAAGAGTTGCGATGCCGGGAGCTTTTTCAAACTTGTAAATCAAAGCAGACCATATTGAAATTTCGTCTCACCAGGGACTCTGGAAACACCTGGGATCCACCTGTCCAGATACGCTCACTTTCTGGACTGTGGGTGTCCAATATAAACAAGATACTCCCAATATTTTAGCCGAACAAATAATTGGCGTTGACGCGAAAAACATCCGGCTTTTATTACAGAGAAGTCTTTTACATGTTGTGATAGTGTGATGCCTTGACAGGCGAAACATAATTTACTGTATACATATATACATATACATATATATATACACTCGTCTATCCATACCTTTACATATATTTATAAAGCTATAGAAATAGATTGACTGATATGTAGATAGACAGATAGAAAGAACTAGAAATATAGACAAACGGTTAGTTATATATAGTAAACCTGTAAAGAAAAATTCTTTTAAAACTAAAAATTTTTTATCCCAACTTTTCAGGGTGATGCCTTTTTCTCGCTTCACCATTGGTTAACCCATGGTTTATGATGATTTTTTGACCAATTTCGAAATAAGCCGTAAATATCAAAGTTTGCGCCAGGGGATTCAGTTTTGGCTTAATTGGAGTGACCTTAGGCCAGATATTCCTTCACTCTTCGATAAATTTGATCAAAAAGTAAAGGGGTTAGCCCATGGTTTTTGGCAAATTTTCGACCAATTTCAAACTTTCGAAATAAGCCGTAAATGTGTATAGGTTATTTTGAGCAAGCGAGGGGATAGGTAATAAATTCACCGAGGGCGTAGCCCGATGTCAATGAATCACATATCCCCGAGGAGCCTCAAAAATAACTTATATTCCACATGGACGAGGTCGATTTGAGAGACAATTGCAAAGAGATGCTTTTGTTCTGAGGATTTTTCGGAATGCGTATCTAAAGCGCTGAAATAATACAAGAGAAGTTCGAACATCTGTAGTGGGATTTTGAAAAGGTATATTTAAATTGCAAAGTGATTAGTTTGGTTGGTTTAATATGCTTGAACTTGGTAAACATGAGGGGTGAGTCCGACGAGATTTTTCGAACACAAAATTAGCGTCGAATCGAATCTGACTGAACAGATCGTAAGTATATAAGTTCTCTTCATACCTACCAAAGGGTTAGTTGAAAACATAGTCTGTTTCAGACGTTTTACAAAGAAGCAAGGACTGCTTCATGAATGGCCACCGAGCTAAGTCATGTGTTCTCAATGTAAGCTACTACTCAGTTGTACTTAAAATCTGTGATGTTTTACGTGTTTAAGACTTCTTATATCATCGTTGGCTCAGTTTCTGTTGTTCTCGAGAGGTTTATAACTAACTTATAAACCTCATAAAGATATTCATGAACTTTGTACAAAAATTTCGCCATTTCTGTCCGTTGGTCGGGCAAGTTAATTACTTCTTTCGAAACTTCACGTACGATGATATAAGTCTGTTATATACCTTACATTCGGTGTCTCAGCGATATGTCAACCTTCGGGCTTTGCCCTCGGGTTTATATATCGCTCAAACACCTCGGTCACGGTATATAACCTTCACTTAAATGTGTATTGTTGAAGTGTACTTGGTCTTCCTTATCTTTTTAGAATTAGAACGAAGATAAGGAGTGGTGCGTGTAATATTACAGTGGAATATTTGGTGGAAATATCAGAGGGAAATATTTGAGTGGAATGTTAGCGAGGAATAGCAGAGGGGAATATAAATTCATTGTTAAACCACTATTCTCCTTCATTGTTCATGCCTTCGCATTACCCATTTACTGAAAATCCCACCAGCCTTTTAGACAGTTAGCCGATCGCCGATATTGAATATATTCTCCAACAACCACAAAGGAAACCAACCCATGTCCAATCTGAGAAACGTTCGTCCAGGCTATTCAGTTTTAGCTTGACTAGAGTGATTTAAACCAAAAAAATTCGTCCACTCTTTCACGTTGATAAATTTCATCAAAAAGCAAACGGCTTAATCCACGGTTTTTGACGATTTTTCGAATAATTTCAACCTTTAGAAATAAAGCGTAAATATGAAAGTTTGGGCCAGGGGCTTTAGTTTCGGGTTGATCGGAGAGATCTTAGGCGAAATATTCGGTCACTTTTCGAGGTCGAAAAATTCGACGAAAAAATAAAAGAGTTAACCCATGGTTTTTGATGATTTTTCGACGAAATTCAAACTTTCGAAATAAAGCGAAAATATAAAAGTTTGGGCTAGGGGCTTTAGTTTTGGCTTGATTGCAGTGATCTTAAGCCAAATATTTGTTCACTCTTCGAGGTCGAAAAATTCAACGAAAAAGTCTAGGGGTTAATCCATGGATTTTAACGATTTTTTGATCAAATTCCAACTTTCCAAATAATGCGTAAATTTAAAAGTTTAGGCCAAGGGCCTTAGTTTTCGCTTGATAAGAGTGATCTTAGGCCAAATATTAGTTCATTTTCCGAGGTCGAAAAATTCACTCAAAACGTAACGGGGTTAAACCATGGTTTTTTAACGATTTTTAGACAAATTTCCAACTTTCGAAATAAGGTGTAAATATGAAAGTTTATTGCATAGAAGCTAGTTTTACTGTGATTTGAGGGGTTTTTCTGTGAAATTACGTTTAATATTTTAGGTCGAAAAATTCCACCAAAAAGTAAAGGGGTTAACCTTTGGTTTTCGACGATTTTTAGACCAATCTCGGACTTTCGAAATAACGTGAAAATATGAAAGTCTATTGCATAGAACCTAGTTTAACACTTACTTGAGTGGTTATTCGGTGAAACTACGTTTAATATTTTAGGTGGAAAAATTTGACCAAAATGTAAAGGGGTTAAACTTTGGTTTTTGACTATTTTTCGACCAATTTCCAACTTTCGAAATAAGCAGCAAATATGAAAGTTTATTCCATAGGACGTAGTTTTGCAGTGATTCCAGTGGGTTTAGAGCGAAATTACGTTGAAAATTTTAGGTGTAAAAATTTGACCAAAATGTAAAGGGGTTAACCTTTGGTTTTTGACTATTTTTCGACCAATGTCCAACTTTCGAAATAAGCACCAAATATGAAAGTTTATTCCACAGGACGTAGTTTTGCCGCGATTTCATGTTGAAAATTTTAGGTGTAAAAATTTGACCAAAATGAAAAGGGGTTAACCTTTGGTTTTTGACTATTTTTCCACCAATTTCCAACTTTCGAAATAAGAGCAGAATATGAAAGTTTATTGCATAGAAAGTAGTTTTGCAGTGATTTCAGTGGTCTTTGAGCGAAATTACGTTGAAAATTTTAGGTGGAAAAATTTGACCAAAAAGCAAAGGGGTTAACCTTTGGTGTTTGACTATTTTTCGACCAATTTTCAACTTTCGAAATAAGAGCAGAATATGAAAATTTATTGTATAGATTGTACTTTTGCAGTGATTTCAGTGGGTTTTGAGCGAAATTACGTTGAAAATTTTAGGTGGAAAAATTTGACCAAAAAGCAAAGGGGTTAACCTTTGGTTTTTGACTATTTTTCTACCAATTTTCAACTTTCGAAATAAGAGCAGAATATGAAAGTTTATTGCATAGAAAGTAGTTTTGCAGTGATTTCAGTGGTCTTTGAGCGAAATTACGTTGAAAATTTTAGGTGGAAAAATTTGACCAAAAAGCAAAGGGGTTAACCATTGGTGTTTGACTATTTTTCGACCAATTTTCAACTTTCGAAATAAGCACCAAATATGAAAGTTTATTTCATAGAAAGTAGTTTTGCAGTGATTTAAGTGGGTTTTGAGCGAAATTACGTTGAAAATTTTAGGTGTAAAAATTTGACCAAAATGTAAAGGGGTTAACCTGTGGTTTTTGACTATTTTTCGACAAAATTTTCAACTTTCGAAATAAGAGCAGAATCTGAAAGTTTATTACATAGAAAGTAGTTTGCAGTGATTTCAGTGGTTTTTCAGCGAAATTGCGTTGAAAATTTTAGGTGTAAAAATTTGACCAAAATGTAAAGGGGTTAACATTTGGTTTTTGACTATTTTTCTACCAATTTTAAACTTTTGAAATAAGAGCAGAATATGAATGTTTATTGCATAGAAAGTAGTTTTGCAGTGATTTCAGTGGGTTTTGAGCGAAATTACGTTGAAAATTTTAGGTGGAAAAATTTGACCAAAATGTAAAGGGGTTAACCTTTGGTTTTTGACTATTTTTCGACCAATTTCTAACTTTCGAAATAAGTGCAGAATATGAAAGTTTATTGCATAGAACGTAGTTTTGCAGTGATTTCAGTGGGTTTTGAGCGAAATTACGTTGAAAATTTTAGGTGGAAAAATTTGACTAAAATGTAAAGGGGTTAACCTTTGGTTTTTGACTATTTTTCGACCAATTTTCAACTTTCGAAATAAGAGCAGAATATGAAAGTTTATTGCATAGAAAGTAGTTTTGCAGTGATTTCAGTGGGTTTTGAGCGAAATTACGTTGAAAATTTAAGTGTAAAAATTTGACCAAAATGTAAAGGGGTTAACCTTTGGTTTTTGACTATTTTTCGACCAATTTCCAACTTTCGAAATAAGCACCAAATATGAAAGTTTATTGCATAGAAAGTAGTTTTGCAGAGATTTCAGTGGGTTTTGAGCGAAATTACGTTGAAAATTTTAGGTGTAAAAATTTGACCAAAATGTAAAGGGGTTAACCTTTGGTTTTTGACTATTTTTCTACCAATTTTAAACTTTCGAAATAAGAGCAGAATATGAAAGTTTATTGCATAGAAAGTAGTTTTGCAGTGATTTCAGTGGGTTTTGAGTGAAATTACGTTGAAAATTTAAGTGTAAAATTTTGACCAAAATGTAAAGGGGTTAACCTTTGGTTTTTGACTATTTTTCGACCAATTTTCCACTTTCGAAATAAGAGCAGAATATGAAAGTTTATTGCATAGAAAGTAGTTTTGCAGTGATTTCAGTGGTCTTTGAGCGAAATTACGTTGAAAATTTTAGGTGGAAAAATTTGACCAAAAAGCAAAGGGGTTAACCTTTGGTGTTTGACTATTTTTCTACCAATTTTCAACTTTCGAAATAAGAGCAGAATATGAAAATTTATTGTATAGATTGTACTTTTGCAGTGATTTCAGTGGGTTTTGAGCGAAATTACGTTGAAAATTTTAGGTGGAAAAATTTGACCAAAATGTAAAGGGGTTAACCTTTGGTTTTTGACTATTTTTCGACCAATTTTCAACTTTCGAAATAAGAGCAGAATATGAAAGTTTATTGCATAGAACGTAGTTTTGCAGTGATTTCAGTGGGTTTTGAGCGAAATTACGTTGAAAATTTAAGTGGAAAAATTTGACCAAAATGTAAAGGGGTTAACCTTTGGTTTTTGACTATTTTTCGACCAATTTCCAACTTTCGAAATAAGCACCAAATATGAAAGTTTATTGCATAGAAAGTAGTTTTGCAGTGATTTCAGTGGGTTTTGAGCGAAATTACGTTGAAAATTTTAGGTGTAAAAATTTGACCAAAATGTAAAGGGGTTAACCTTTGGTTTTTGACTATTTTTCTACCAATTTTCAACTTTCGAAATAAGAGCAGAATATGAAAGTTTATTGCATAGAAAGTAGTTTTGCAGTGATTTCAGTGGGTTTTGAGCGAAATTACGTTGAAAATTTAAGTGTAAAATTTTGACCAAAATGTAAAGGGGTTAACCTTTGATTTTTGACTATTTTTCTACCAATTTTCCACTTTCGAAATAAGAGCAGAATATGAAAGTTTATTGCATAGAAAGTAGTTTTGCAGTGATTTCAGTGGGTTTTGAGCGAAATTACATTGAAAATTTTAGGTGGAAAAATTTGACCAAAAAGCAAAGGGGTTAACCTTTGGTGTTTGACTATTTTTCGACCAATTTTCAACTTTCGAAATAAGAGCAGAATATGAAAATTTATTGTATAGATTGTACTTTTGCAGTGATTTCAGTGGGTTTTGAGCGAAATTACGTTGAAAATTTTAGGTGGAAAAAATTGACCAAAATGTAAAGGGGTTAACCTTTGGTTTTTGACTATTTTTCGACCAATTTTCAACTTTCGAAATAAGAGCAGAATATGAAAGTTTATTGCATAGAAAGTAGTTTTGCAGTGATTTCAGTGGGTTTTGAGCGAAATTACGTTGAAAATTTGAGGTGGAAAAATTTGACCAAAATGTAAAGGGGTTAACCTTTGGTTTTTGACTATTTTTCTACCAATTTTCAACTTTCGAAATAAGAGCAGAATATGAAAGTTTATTGCATAGAAAGTAGTTTTGCAGTGATTTCAGTGGGTTTTGAGCGAAATTACGTTGAAAATTTTAGGTGGAAAAATTTGACCAAAATGTAAAGGGGTTAACCTTTGGTTTTTGACTATTTTTCGACCAATTTCTAACTTTCGAAATAAGTGCAGAATATGAAAGTTTATTGCATAGAACGTAGTTTTGCAGTGATTTCAGTGGTTTTTGAGTGAAATTACGTTGAAAATTTTAGGTGTAAAAATTTGACCAAAATGTAAAGGGGTTAACCTTTGGTTTTTGACTATTTTTCCACCAATTTTTAACTTTCGAAATAAGAGCAGAATATGAAAGTTTATTGCATAGAAAGTAGTTTTGCAGTGATTTCAGTGGTCTTTGAGCGAAATTACGTTGAAAATTTTAGGTGGAAAAATTTGACCAAAAAGCAAAGGGGTTAACCTTTGGTGTTTGACTATTTTTCGACCAATTTTCAACTTTCGAAATAAGAGCAGAATATGAAAGTTTATTCCATAGGACGTTGTTTTGCAGTGATTTCAGTGGATTTTGAGCGAAATTACGTTGAAAATTTTAGGTGTAAAAATTTGACCAAAATGTAAAGGGGTTAACCTTTGGTTTTTGACTATTTTTCGACCAATTTTCAACTTTCGAAATAAGAGCAGAATATGAAAGTTTATTGCATAGAAAGTAGTTTTGCAGTGATTTCAGTGGTTTTTGAGCGAAATTACGTCGAAAATTTGAGGTGGAAAAATTTGACCAAAATGTAAAAGGGTTAACCTTTGGTTTTTGACTATTTTTCGACCAATTTCCAACTTTCGAAATAAGCACCAAATATGAAAGTTTATTGCATAGAAAGTAGTTTTGCAGTGATTTCAGTGGGTTTTGAGCGAAATTACGTCGAAAATTTTAGGTGGAAAAATTTGACCAAAATGTAAAGGGGTTAACCTTTGGTTTTTGACTATTTTTCGACCAATTTTCAACTTTCGAAATAAGAGCAGAATATGAAAGTTTATTCCATAGGACGTTGTTTTTCAGTGATTTCAGTTGATTTTGAGCGAAATTACGTTGAAAATCTAAGTGTAAAAATTTGACCAAAATGTAAAGGGGTTAATCTTTGGTTTTTACTATTTTTCGACCAATTTCCAACTTTCGAAATAAGCACCAAATATGAAAGTTTATTGCATAGAAAGTAGTTTTGCAGTGATTTCAGTGGGTTTTGAGCGAAATTACGTTGAAAATCTAAGTGTAAAAATTTGACCAAAATGTAAAGGGGTTAACCTTTGGTTTTTGACGATTTTTCGACCAATTTTCAACTTTCGAAATAAGAGCAGAATATGAAAGTTTATTGCATAGAAAGTAGTTTTGCAGTGATTTCAGTGGGTTTTTTAGTGAAATTACGTTGAAAATTTTAGGTGGAAAAATTTGACCAAAATGTAAAGGGGTTAACCTTTGGTTTTTGACGATTTTTCGACCAATTTCCAACTTTCGAAATAAGCAGCAAATATGAAAGTTTATTCCATAGGAGGTAGTTTTGCAGTGATTTCAGTGGGTTTTGAGCGAAATTGCGTTGAAAATTTTAGGTGTAAAAATTTGTCCAAAATGTAAAGGGGTTAACCTTTGGTTTTTGACGATTTTTCGACCAATTTCCAACTTTCGAAATAAGCAGCAAATATGAAAGTTTATTCCATAGGACGTAGTTTTGCAGTGATTTCAGTGGGTTTTGAGCGAAATTACGTTGAAAATTTTAGGTGTAAAAATTTGTCCAAAATGTAAAGGGGTTAACCTTTGGTTTTTGACTATTTTTCGACCAATTTTCAACTTTCGAAATAAGAGCAGAATACGAAAATTTATTGTATAGATTGTACTTTTGCAGTGATTTAAGTGGGTTTTGAGCGAAATTACGTTGAAAATTTTAGGTGTAAAAATTTGACCAAAAAGCAAAGGGGTTAACCTTTGGTTTTTGACTATTTTTCGACCAATTTTCAAATTTCGAAATAAGAGCAGAATATGAAAGTTTATTGCATAGAAAGTAGTTTTGCAGTGATTTCAGTGGGTTTTGAGCGAAATTACGTTGAAAATTTAAGTGTAAAAATTTGACAAAAATGTAAAGGGGTTAACCTTTGGTTTTTGACTATTTTTCGACAAATTTTCAACTTTCGAAATAAGAGCAGAATATGAAAGTTTATTGCATAGAAAGTAGTTTTGCAGTGATTTCAGTGGGTTTTGAGCGAAATTACGTTGAAAATTTTAGGTGGAAAAATTGGACCAAAATGTAAAGGGGTTAACCTTTGGTTTTTGACAATTTTTCGACCAATTTCTAACTTTCGAAATAAGTGCAGAATATGAACGTTTATTGCATAGAAAGTAGTTTTGCAGTGATTTCAGTGGTTTTTGAGCGAAATTACGTTGAAAATTTTAGGTGGAAAAATTGGACCAAAATGTAAAGGGGTTAACCTTTGGTTTTTGACTATTTTTCTACCAATTTTCAACTTTCGAAATAAGAGCAGAATATGAAAGTTTATTGCATAGAAAGTAGTTTTGCAGTGATTTCAGTGGGTTTTGAGCGAAATTACGTTGAAAATTTAAGTGTAAAAATTTGACCAAAATGTAAAGGGGTTAACCTTTGGTTTTTGACTATTTTTCTACCAATTTTCAACTTTCGAAATAAGAGCAGAATATGAAAGTTTATTGCATAGAAAGTAGTTTTGCAGTGATTTCAGTGGTCTTTGAGCGAAATTACGTTGAAAATTTTAGGTGGAAAAATTTGACCAAAAAGCAAAGGGGTTAACCTTTGGTGTTTGACTATTTTTCGACCAATTTTCAACTTTCGAAATAAGAGCAGAATATGAAAGTTTATTCCATAGGACGTTGTTTTGCAGTGATTTCAGTGGGTTTTGAGCGAAATTACGTTGAAAATTTTAGGTGGAAAAATTTGACCAAAATGTAAAGGGGTTAACCTTTGATTTTTGACTATTTTTCGACCAATTTTCAACTTTCGAAATAAGAGCAGAATATGAAAGTTTATTGCATAGAAAGTAGTTTTGCAGTGATTTCAGTGGTTTTTGAGCGAAATTACGTTGAAAATTTTAGGTGTAAAAATTTGACCAAAATGTAAAGGGGTTAACCTTTGGTTTTTGACTATTTTTCTACCAATTTTCAACTTTCGAAATAAGAGCAGAATATGAAAGTTTATTGCATAGAAAGTAGTTTTGCAGTGATTTCAGTGGGTTTTGAGCGAAATTACGTTGAAAATTTAAGTGTAAAAATTTGACAAAAATGTAAAGGGGTTAACCTTTGGTTTTTGACTATTTTTCGACAAATTTTCAACTTTCGAAATAAGAGCAGAATATGAAAGTTTATTGCATAGAAAGTAGTTTTGCAGTGATTTCAGTGGGTTTTGAGCGAAATTACGTTGAAAATTTTAGGTGGAAAAATTGGACCAAAATGTAAAGGGGTTAACCTTTGGTTTTTGACAATTTTTCGACCAATTTCTAACTTTCGAAATAAGTGCAGAATATGAACGTTTATTGCATAGAAAGTAGTTTTGCAGTGATTTCAGTGGTTTTTGAGCGAAATTACGTTGAAAATTTTAGGTGTAAAAATTTGACCAAAATGTAAAGGGGTTAACCTTTGGTTTTTGACTATTTTTCTACCAATTTTCAACTTTCGAAATAAGAGCAGAATATGAAAGTTTATTGCATAGAAAGTAGTTTTGCAGTGATTTCAGTGGGTTTTGAGCGAAATTACGTTGAAAATTTAAGTGTAAAAATTTGACCAAAATGTAAAGGGGTTAACCTTTGGTTTTTGACTATTTTTCTACCAATTTTCAACTTTCGAAATAAGAGCAGAATATGAAAGTTTATTGCATAGAAAGTAGTTTTGCAGTGATTTCAGTGGTCTTTGAGCGAAATTACGTTGAAAATTTTAGGTGGAAAAATTTGACCAAAAAGCAAAGGGGTTAACCTTTGGTGTTTGACTATTTTTCGACCAATTTTCAACTTTCGAAATAAGAGCAGAATATGAAAGTTTATTCCATAGGACGTTGTTTTGCAGTGATTTCAGTGGGTTTTGAGCGAAATTACGTTGAAAATTTTAGGTGGAAAAATTTGACCAAAATGTAAAGGGGTTAACCTTTGATTTTTGACTATTTTTCGACCAATTTTCAACTTTCGAAATAAGAGCAGAATATGAAAGTTTATTGCATAGAAAGTAGTTTTGCAGTGATTTCAGTGGTTTTTGAGCGAAATTACGTCGAAAATTTGAGGTGGAAAAATTTGACCAAAATGTAAAGGGGTTAACCTTTGGTTTTTGACGATTTTTCGACCAATTTCCAACTTTCGAAATAAGCACCAAATATGAAAGTTTATTGCATAGAAAGTAGTTTTGCAGTGATTTAAGTGCGTTTTGAGCGAAATTACGTTGAAAATCTAAGTGTAAAAATTTGACCAAAATGTAAAGGGGTTAACCTTTGGTTTTTGACGATTTTTCGACCAATTTCCAACTTTCGAAATAAGCACCAAATATGAAAGTTTATTGCATAGAAAGTAGTTTTGCAGTGATTTCAGTGGGTTTTGAGCGAAATTACGTTGAAAATCTAAGTGTAAAAATTTGACCAAAATGTAAAGGGGTTAACCTTTGGTTTTTACTATTTTTCGACCAATTTCCAACTTTCGAAATAAGCACCAAATATGAAAGTTTATTACATAGAAAGTAGTTTTGCAGTGATTTCAGTGGGTTTTGAGCGAAATTACGTTGAAAATCTAAGTGTAAAAATTTGACCAAAATGTAAAGGGGTTAACCTTTGGTTTTTGACTATTTTTCGACAAATTTTCAACTTTTGAAATAAGAGCAGAATATGAAAGTTTATTGCATAGAAAGTAGTTTTGCAGTGATTTCAGTGGGTTTTGAGTGAAATTACGTTGAAAATTTTAGGTGGAAAAATTTGACCAAAATGTAAAGGGGTTAACCTTTGGTTTTTGACGATTTTTCGACCAATTTCCAACTTTCGAAATAAGCAGCAAATATGAAAGTTTATTCCATAGGACGTAGTTTTGCAGTGATTTCAGTGGGTTTTGAGCGAAATTGCGTTGAAAATTTTAGGTGTAAAAATTTGTCCTAAATGTAAAGGGGTTAATCTTTCGTTTTTGACTATTTTTCGACCAATTTCCAACTTTCGAAATTATTTGAAAATATGAAAGTTTATTGCATAGAAGCTAGTTCTGCAGTGATTTGAATTGCTTTTCGGTGGATATACGTTGAATAAGTTAGGTGGAAAAATTTGACCAAAATGTAAAGGTGTTAACCTTTGGTTTTTGACTATTTTTTGACCAATTTCTAACTTTCGAAATTATGTGAAAATATGAAAGTTTATTGCATAGAAGCTAGTTCTGCAGTGATTTGAATTGCTTTTCAGTGGATAAACGTTGAATATTTTAGGTGGAAAAATTTGACCGAAATGTAAAGAGGTTAACCTTTGGTTTTTGACGATTTTTCGACCAATTTCCAACTTTCGAAATAAGCAGCAAATATGAAAGTTTATTCCATAGGACGTAGTTTTGCAGTGATTTCAGTGGGTTTTGAGCGAAATTACGTTGAAAATTTTAGGTGGAAAAATTTGACCAAAATGTAAAGGGGTTAACCTTTGGTTTTTGACTATTTTTCGACCAATTTCTAACTTTCGAAATAAGTGCAGAATATGAAAATTTATTGCATAGAACGTAGTTTTGCAGTGATTTCAGTGGTTTTTGAGTGAAATTACGTTGAAAATTTTAGGTGGAAAAATTTGACCAAAATGTAAAGGGGTTAACCTTTGGTTTTTGACTATTTTTCGACCAATTTCCAACTTTCGAAATAAGAGCAGAATCTGAAAGTTTATTGCATAGAAAGTAGTTTTGCAGTGATTTCAGTGGGTTTTGAGCGAAATTACGTTGAAAATTTTAGGTGGAAAAATTTGACCAAAATGTAAAGGGGTTAACCTTTGATTTTTGACTATTTTTCGACCAATTTTCAACTTTCGAAATAAGAGCAGAATATGAAAGTTTATTGCATAGAAAGTAGTTTTGCAGTGATTTCAGTGGTTTTAGAGCGAAATTACGTCGAAAATTTGAGGTGGAAAAATTTGACCAAAATGTAAAGGGGTTAACCTTTGGTTTTTGACGATTTTTCGACCAATTTCCAACTTTCGAAATAAGCACCAAATATGAAAGTTTATTGCATAGAAAGTAGTTTTGCAGTGATTTCAGTGGGTTTTGAGCGAAATTACGTTGAAAATCTAAGTGTAAAAATTTGACCAAAATGTAAAGGGGTTAACCTTTGGTTTTTACTATTTTTCGACCAATTTCCAACTTTCGAAATAAGCACCAAATATGGAAGTTTATTACATAGAAAGTAGTTTTGCAGTGATTTCAGTGGGTTTTGAGCGAAATTACGTTGAAAATCTAAGTGTAAAAATTTGACCAAAATGTAAAGGGGTTAACCTTTGGTTTTTGACTATTTTTCGACAAATTTTCAACTTTTGAAATAAGAGCAGAATATGAAAGTTTATTGCATAGAAAGTAGTTTTGCAGTGATTTCAGTGGGTTTTGAGTGAAATTACGTTGAAAATTTTAGGTGGAAAAATTTGACCAAAATGTAAAGGGGTTAACCTTTGGTTTTTGACGATTTTTCGACCAATTTCCAACTTTCGAAATAAGCAGCAAATATGAAAGTTTATTCCATAGGACGTAGTGTTGCAGTGATTTCAGTGGGTTTTGAGCGAAATTGCGTTGAAAATTTTAGGTGTAAAAATTTGTCCTAAAACTAAAGGGGTTAATCTTTCGTTTTTGACTATTTTTCGACCAATTTCCAACTTTCGAAATTATTTGAAAATATGAAAGTTTATTGCATAGAAGCTAGTTCTGCAGTGATTTGAATTGCTTTTCGGTGGATATACGTTGAATAAGTTAGGTGTAAAAATTTGACCAAAATGTAAAGGGGTTAACCTTTGGTTTTTGACTATTTTTTGACCAATATCTAACTTTCGAAATTATGTGAAAATATGAAAGTTTATTGCATAGAAGCTAGTTCTGCAGTGATTTGAATTGCTTTTCAGTGGATATACGTTGAATATTTTAGGTGGAAAAATTTGACCGAAATGTAAAAGGTTAACCTTTGGTTTTTGACGATTTTTCGACCAATTTCCAACTTTCGAAATAAGCACCAAATATGAAAGTTTATTCCATAGGACGTAGTTTTGCAGTGATTTCAGTGGGTTTTGAGCGAAATTACGTTGAAAATTTTAGGCGGAAAAATTTGACCAAAATGTAAAGGGGTTAACCTTTGGTTTTTGACTATTTTTCGACCAATTTCTAACTTTCGAAATAAGTGCAGAATATGAAAATTTATTGCATAGAACGTAGTTTTGCAGTGATTTCAGTGGTTTTTGAGTGAAATTACGTTGAAAATTTTAGGTGGAAAAATTTGACCAAAATGTAAATGGGTTAACCTTTGGTTTTTGACTATTTTTCGACCAATTTCCAACTTTCGAAATAAGAGCAGAATATGAAAGTTTATTGCATAGAAAGTAGTTTTGCAGTGATTTCAGTGGGTTTTGAGCGAAATTACGTTGAAAATTTTAGGTGGAAAAATTTGACCAAAATGTAAAGGGGTTAACCTTTGGTTTTTGACTATTTTTCGACCAATTTCTAACTTTCGAAATAAGTGCAGAATATGAAAGTTTATTGCATAGAACGTAGTTTTGCAGTGATTTCAGTGGTTTTTGAGTGAAATTACGTTGAAAATTTTAGGTGGAAAAATTTGACCAAAAAGCAAAGGGGTTAACCTTTGGTTTTTGACTATTTTTCTACCAATTTTCAACTTTCGAAATAAGAGCAGAATATGAAAGTTTATTGCATAGAAAGTAGTTTTGCAGTGATTTCAGTAGTCTTTGAGCGAAATTACGTTGAAAATTTTAGGTGGAAAAATTTGACCAAAAAGCAAAGGGGTTAACCTTTGGTGTTTGACTATTTTTCGACCAATTTTCAACTTTCGAAATAAGCACCAAATATGAAAGTTTATTGCATAGAAAGTAGTTTTGCAGTGATTTCAGTGGGTTTTGAGCGAAATTACGTTGAAAATCTAAGTGTAAAAATTTGACCAAAATGTAAAGGGGTTAACCTTTGGTTTTTGACTATTTTTCGACAAATTTTCAACTTTTGAAATAAGAGCAGAATATGAAAGTTTATTGCATAGAAAGTAGTTTTGCAGTGATTTCAGTGGGTTTTGAGTGAAATTACGTTGAAAATTTTAGGTGGAAAAATTTGACCAAAATGTAAAGGGGTTAACCTTTGGTTTTTGACGATTTTTCGACCAATTTCCAACTTTCGAAATAAGCAGCAAATATGAAAGTTTATTCCATAGGACGTAGTTTTGCAGTGATTTCAGTGGGTTTTGAGCGAAATTGCGTTGAAAATTTTAGGTGTAAAAATTTGTCCTAAAACTAAAGGGGTTAATCTTTCGTTTTTGACTATTTTTCGACCAATTTCCAACTTTCGAAATTATTTGAAAATATGAAAGTTTATTGCATAGAAGCTAGTTCTGCAGTGATTTGAATTGCTTTTCGGTGGATATACGTTGAATAAGTTAGGTGTAAAAATTTGACCAAAATGTAAAGGGGTTAACCTTTGGTTTTTGACTATTTTTTGACCAATATCTAACTTTCGAAATTATGTGAAAATATGAAAGTTTATTGCATAGAAGCTAGTTCTGCAGTGATTTGAATTGCTTTTCAGTGGATATACGTTGAATATTTTAGGTGGAAAAATTTGACCGAAATGTAAAAGGTTAACCTTTGGTTTTTGACGATTTTTCGACCAATTTCCAACTTTCGAAATAAGCACCAAATATGAAAGTTTATTCCATAGGACGTAGTTTTGCAGTGATTTCAGTGGGTTTTGAGCGAAATTACGTTGAAAATTTTAGGTGGAAAAATTTGACCAAAATGTAAAGGGGTTAACCTTTGGTTTTTGACTATTTTTCGACCAATTTTCAACTTTCGAAATAAGAGCAGAATATGAAAGTTTATTGCATAGAAAGTAGTTTTGCAGTGATTTCAGTGGGTTTTGAGCGAAATTACGTTGAAAATTTAAGTGTAAAAATTTGACCAAAATGTAAAGGGGTTAACCTTTGGTTTTTGACTATTTTTCGACCAATTTCCAACTTTCGAAATAAGCACCAAATATGAAAGTTTATTGCATAGAAAGTAGTTTTGCAGTGATTTCAGTGGGTTTTGAGCGAAATTACGTTGAAAATCTAAGTGTAAAAATTTGACCAAAATGTAAAGGGGTTAACCTTTGGTTTTTGACGATTTTTCGACCAATTTCCAACTTTCGAAATAAGCACCAAATATGAAAGTTTATTGCATAGAAAGTAGTTTTGCAGTGATTTCAGTGGGTTTTGAGCGAAATTACGTTGAAAATCTAAGTGTAAAAATTTGACCAAAATGTAAAGGGGTTAACCTTTGGTTTTTACTATTTTTCGACCAATTTCCAACTTTCGAAATAAGCACCAAATATGAAAGTTTATTACATAGAAAGTAGTTTTGCAGTGATTTCAGTGGGTTTTGAGCGAAATTACGTTGAAAATCTAAGTGTAAAAATTTGACCAAAATGTAAAGGGGTTAACCTTTGGTTTTTGACTATTTTTCGACAAATTTTCAACTTTTGAAATAAGAGCAGAATATGAAAGTTTATTGCATAGAAAGTAGTTTTGCAGTGATTTCAGTGGGTTTTGAGTGAAATTACGTTGAAAATTTTAGGTGGAAAAATTTGACCAAAATGTAAAGGGGTTAACCTTTGGTTTTTGACGATTTTTCGACCAATTTCCAACTTTCGAAATAAGCAGCAAATATGAAAGTTTATTCCATAGGACGTAGTTTTGCAGTGATTTCAGTGGGTTTTGAGCGAAATTGCGTTGAAAATTTTAGGTGTAAAAATTTGTCCTAAATGTAAAGGGGTTAATCTTTCGTTTTTGACTATTTTTCGACCAATTTCCAACTTTCGAAATTATTTGAAAATATGAAAGTTTATTGCATAGAAGCTAGTTCTGCAGTGATTTGAATTGCTTTTCGGTGGATATACGTTGAATAAGTTAGGTGGAAAAATTTGACCAAAATGTAAAGGGGTTAACCTTTGGTTTTTGACTATTTTTTGACCAATTTCTAACTTTCGAAATTATGTGAAAATATGAAAGTTTATTGCATAGAAGCTAGTTCTGCAGTGATTTGAATTGCTTTTCAGTGGATAAACGTTGAATATTTTAGGTGGAAAAATTTGACCGAAATGTAAAGAGGTTAACCTTTGGTTTTTGACGATTTTTCGACCAATTTCCAACTTTCGAAATAAGCAGCAAATATGAAAGTTTATTCCATAGGACGTAGTTTTGCAGTGATTTCAGTGGGTTTTGAGCGAAATTACGTTGAAAATTTTAGGTGGAAAAATTTGACCAAAATGTAAAGGGGTTAACCTTTGGTTTTTGACTATTTTTCGACCAATTTCTAACTTTCGAAATAAGTGCAGAATATGAAAATTTATTGCATAGAACGTAGTTTTGCAGTGATTTCAGTGGTTTTTGAGTGAAATTACGTTGAAAATTTTAGGTGGAAAAATTTGACCAAAATGTAAAGGGGTTAACCTTTGGTTTTTGACTATTTTTCGACCAATTTCCAACTTTCGAAATAAGAGCAGAATCTGAAAGTTTATTGCATAGAAAGTAGTTTTGCAGTGATTTCAGTGGGTTTTGAGCGAAATTACGTTGAAAATTTTAGGTGGAAAAATTTGACCAAAATGTAAAGGGGTTAACCTTTGATTTTTGACTATTTTTCGACCAATTTTCAACTTTCGAAATAAGAGCAGAATATGAAAGTTTATTGCATAGAAAGTAGTTTTGCAGTGATTTCAGTGGTTTTAGAGCGAAATTACGTCGAAAATTTGAGGTGGAAAAATTTGACCAAAATGTAAAGGGGTTAACCTTTGGTTTTTGACGATTTTTCGACCAATTTCCAACTTTCGAAATAAGCACCAAATATGAAAGTTTATTGCATAGAAAGTAGTTTTGCAGTGATTTCAGTGGGTTTTGAGCGAAATTACGTTGAAAATCTAAGTGTAAAAATTTGACCAAAATGTAAAGGGGTTAACCTTTGGTTTTTACTATTTTTCGACCAATTTCCAACTTTCGAAATAAGCACCAAATATGGAAGTTTATTACATAGAAAGTAGTTTTGCAGTGATTTCAGTGGGTTTTGAGCGAAATTACGTTGAAAATCTAAGTGTAAAAATTTGACCAAAATGTAAAGGGGTTAACCTTTGGTTTTTGACTATTTTTCGACAAATTTTCAACTTTTGAAATAAGAGCAGAATATGAAAGTTTATTGCATAGAAAGTAGTTTTGCAGTGATTTCAGTGGGTTTTGAGTGAAATTACGTTGAAAATTTTAGGTGGAAAAATTTGACCAAAATGTAAAGGGGTTAACCTTTGGTTTTTGACGATTTTTCGACCAATTTCCAACTTTCGAAATAAGCAGCAAATATGAAAGTTTATTCCATAGGACGTAGTTTTGCAGTGATTTCAGTGGGTTTTGAGCGAAATTGCGTTGAAAATTTTAGGTGTAAAAATTTGTCCTAAAACTAAAGGGGTTAATCTTTCGTTTTTGACTATTTTTCGACCAATTTCCAACTTTCGAAATTATTTGAAAATATGAAAGTTTATTGCATAGAAGCTAGTTCTGCAGTGATTTGAATTGCTTTTCGGTGGATATACGTTGAATAAGTTAGGTGTAAAAATTTGACCAAAATGTAAAGGGGTTAACCTTTGGTTTTTGACTATTTTTTGACCAATATCTAACTTTCGAAATTATGTGAAAATATGAAAGTTTATTGCATAGAAGCTAGTTCTGCAGTGATTTGAATTGCTTTTCAGTGGATATACGTTGAATATTTTAGGTGGAAAAATTTGACCGAAATGTAAAAGGTTAACCTTTGGTTTTTGACGATTTTTCGACCAATTTCCAACTTTCGAAATAAGCAGCAAATATGAAAGTTTATTCCATAGGACGTAGTTTTGCAGTGATTTCAGTGGGTTTTGAGCGAAATTACGTTGAAAATTTTAGGTGGAAAAATTTGACCAAAATGTAAAGGGGTTAACCTTTGGTTTTTGACTATTTTTCGACCAATTTCTAACTTTCGAAATAAGTGCAGAATATGAAAATTTATTGCATAGAACGTAGTTTTGCAGTGATTTCAGTGGTTTTTGAGTGAAATTACGTTGAAAATTTTAGGTGGAAAAATTTGACCAAAATGTAAATGGGTTAACCTTTGGTTTTTGACTATTTTTCGACCAATTTCCAACTTTCGAAATAAGAGCAGAATATGAAAGTTTATTGCATAGAAAGTAGTTTTGCAGTGATTTCAGTGGGTTTTGAGCGAAATTACGTTGAAAATTTTAGGTGGAAAAATTTGACCAAAATGTAAAGGGGTTAACCTTTGGTTTTTGACTATTTTTCGACCAATTTCTAACTTTCGAAATAAGTGCAGAATATGAAAGTTTATTGCATAGAACGTAGTTTTGCAGTGATTTCAGTGGTTTTTGAGTGAAATTACGTTGAAAATTTTAGGTGGAAAAATTTGACCAAAAAGCAAAGGGGTTAACCTTTGGTTTTTGACTATTTTTCTACCAATTTTCAACTTTCGAAATAAGAGCAGAATATGAAAGTTTATTGCATAGAAAGTAGTTTTGCAGTGATTTCAGTAGTCTTTGAGCGAAATTACGTTGAAAATTTTAGGTGGAAAAATTTGACCAAAAAGCAAAGGGGTTAACCTTTGGTGTTTGACTATTTTTCGACCAATTTTCAACTTTCGAAATAAGCACCAAATATGAAAGTTTATTGCATAGAAAGTAGTTTTGCAGTGATTTCAGTGGGTTTTGAGCGAAATTACGTTGAAAATCTAAGTGTAAAAATTTGACCAAAATGTAAAGGGGTTAACCTTTGGTTTTTGACTATTTTTCGACAAATTTTCAACTTTTGAAATAAGAGCAGAATATGAAAGTTTATTGCATAGAAAGTAGTTTTGCAGTGATTTCAGTGGGTTTTGAGTGAAATTACGTTGAAAATTTTAGGTGGAAAAATTTGACCAAAATGTAAAGGGGTTAACCTTTGGTTTTTGACGATTTTTCGACCAATTTCCAACTTTCGAAATAAGCAGCAAATATGAAAGTTTATTCCATAGGACGTAGTTTTGCAGTGATTTCAGTGGGTTTTGAGCGAAATTGCGTTGAAAATTTTAGGTGTAAAAATTTGACCAAAATGTAAAGGGGTTAACCTTTCGTTTTTGACTATTTTTCGACCAATTTCCAACTTTCGAAATAAGCACCAAATATGAAAGTTTATTGCATAGAAGCTAGTTCTGCAGTGATTTGAATTGCTTTTCGGTGGATATACGTTGAATAAGTTAGGTGTAAAAATTTGACCAAAATGTAAAGGGGTTAACCTTTGGTTTTTGACTATTTTTTGACCAATTTCTAACTTTCGAAATTATGTGAAAATATGAAAGTTTATTGCATAGAAGCTAGTTCTGCAGTGATTTGAATTGCTTTTCAGTGGATATACGTTGAATATTTTAGGTGGAAAAATTTGACCGAAATGTAAAGGGGTTAACCTTTGGTTTTTGACGATTTTTCGACCAATTTCCAACTTTCGAAATAAGCACCAAATATGAAAGTTTATTGCATAGAAAGTAGTTTTGCAGTGATTTCAGTGGGTTTTGAGCGAAATTACGTTGAAAATTTTAGGTGGAAAAATTTGACCAAAATGTAAAGGGGTTAACCTTTGGTTTTTGACTATTTTTCGACCAATTTTCAACTTTCGAAATAAGAGCAGAATATGAAAGTTTATTGCATAGAACGTAGTTTTGCAGTGATTTCAGTGGGTTTTGAGCGAAATTACGTTGAAAATTTTAGGTGGAAAAATTTGACCAAAATGTAAAGGGGTTAACCTTTGGTTTTTGACTATTTTTCGACCAATTTCCAACTTTCGAAATAAGAGCAGAATATGAAAGTTTATTGCATAGAAAGTAGTTTTGCAGTGATTTCAGTGGGTTTTGAGCGAAATTACGTTGAAAATTTTAGGTGGAAAAATTTGACCAAAATGTAAAGGGGTTAACCTTTGGTTTTTGACTATTTTTCGACCAATTTCCAACTTTCGAAATAAGCAGCAAATATGAAAGTTTATTGCATAGAACGTAGTTTTGCAGTGATTTCAGTGGTTTTTGAGCGAAATTACGTTGAAAATTTTAGGTGTAAAAATTTGACCAAAATGTAAAGGGGTTAACCTTTGGTTTTTGACGATTTTTCGACCAATTTTCAACTTTCGAAATAAGAGCAGAATATGAAAGTTTATTGCATAGAAAGTAGTTTTGCAGTGATTTCAGTGGGTTTTGAGCGAAATTACGTTGAAAATTTTAGGTGGAAAAATTTGACCAAAATGTAAAGGGGTTAACCTTTGGTTTTTGACTATTTTTCGACCAATTTTCAACTTTCGAAATAAGAGCAGAATATGAAAGTTTATTGCATAGAAAGTAGTTTTGCAGTGATTTCAGTGGGTTTTGAGCGAAATTACGTTGAAAATTTTAGGTGGAAAAATTTGACCAAAATGTAAAGGGGTTAACCTTTGGTTTTTGACTATTTTTCGACCAATTTCCAACTTTCGAAATAAGAGCAGAATATGAAAGTTTATTGCATAGAAGCTAGTTTTGCAGTGATTTCAGTGGGTTTTGAGCGAAATTACGTTGAAAATTTTAGGTGTAAAAATTTGTCCAAAATGTAAAGGGGTTAACCTTTGGTTTTTGACTATTTTTCGACAAATTTCCAACTTTCGAAATTATGTGAAAATATGAAAGTTTATTGCATAGAAGCTAGTTCTGCAGTGATTTGAATTGCTTTTCGGTGGATATACGTTGAATATTTTAGGTGGAAAAATTTGACCAAAATGTAAAGGGGTTAACCTTTGGTTTTTGACGATTTTTCGACCAATTTCCAACTTTCGAAATTATGTGAAAATATGAAAGTTTATTGCATAGAAGCTAGTTCTGCAGTGATTTGAATTGCTTTTCGGTGGATATACGTTGAAAATTTGAGGTGGAAAAATTTGACCAAAATGTAAAGGGGTTAACCTTTGGTTTTTGACGATTTTTCGACCAATTTTCAACTTTCGAAATAAGAGCAGAATATGAAAGTTTATTGCATAGAAAGTAGTTTTGCAGTGATTTCAGTGGTTTTTTGACGGAAATTACGTTGAAAATTTAAGTGTAAAAATTTGACCAAAATGTAAAGGGGTTAACCTTTGGTTTTTGACTATTTTTCGACCAATTTTCAACTTTCGAAATAAGAGCAGAATATGAAAGTTTATTGCATAGAAAGTAGTTTTGCAGTGATTTCAGTGGGTTTTGAGCGAAATTACGTTGAAAATTTTAGGTGGAAAAATTTGACCAAAATGTAAAGGGGTTAACCTTTGGTTTTTGACGATTTTTGGACCAATTTTCAACTTTCGAAATAAGAGCAGAATATGAAAGTTTATTGCATAGAAAGTAGTTTTGCAGTGATTTGAGTGGTTTTTGAGGGAGATTACGTTGAAAATTTGAGGTGGAAAAATTTGACCAAAATGTAAAGGGGTTAACCTTTGGTTTTTGACGATTTTTGGACCAATTTTCAACTTTCGAAATAAGAGCAGAATATGAAAGTTTATTGCATAGAAAGTAGTTTTGCAGTGATTTGAGTGGTTTTTGAGCGAAATTACGTTGAAAATTTGAGGTGGAAAAATTTGACCAAAATGTAAAGGGGTTAACCTTTGGTTTTTGACGATTTTTGGACCAATTTTCAACTTTCGAAATAAGAGCAGAATCTGAAAGTTTATTGCATAGAAAGTAGTTTTGCAGTGATTTGAGTGGTTTTTGAGCGAAATTACGTTGAAAATTTGAGGTGGAAAAATTTGACCAAAATGTAAAGGGGTTAACCTTTGGTTTTTGACGATTTTTGGACCAATTTTCAACTTTCGAAATAAGAGCAGAATATGAAAGTTTATTGCATAGAAAGTAGTTTTGCAGTGATTTGAGTGGTTTTTTGACGGAAATTACGTTGAAAATTTGAGGTGGAAAAATTTGACCAAAATGTAAAGGGGTTAACCTTTGGTTTTTGACGATTTTTGGACCAATTTTCAACTTTCGAAATAAGAGCAGAATCTGAAAGTTTATTGCATAGAAAGTAGTTTTGCAGTGATTTGAGTGGTTTTTGAGCGAAATTACGTTGAAAATTTGAGGTGGAAAAATTTGACCAAAATGTAAAGGGGTTAACCTTTGGTTTTTGACGATTTTTGGACCAATTTTCAACTTTCGAAATAAGAGCAGAATCTGAAAGTTTATTGCATAGAAAGTAGTTTTGCAGTGATTTGAGTGGTTTTTGAGGGAGATTACGTTGAAAATTTGAGGTGGAAAAATTTGACCAAAATGTAAAGGGGTTAACCTTTGGTTTTTGACGATTTTTGGACCAATTTTCAACTTTCGAAATAAGCAGCAAATATGAAAGTTTATTGCATAGAAAGTAGTTTTGCAGTGATTTGAGTGGTTTTTGAGGGAGATTACGTTGAAAATTTGAGGTGGAAAAATTTGACCAAAATGTAAAGGGGTTAACCTTTGGTTTTTGACGATTTTTGGACCAATTTTCAACTTTCGAAATAAGAGCAGAATCTGAAAGTTTATTGCATAGAAAGTAGTTTTGCAGTGATTTGAGTGGTTTTTGAGGGAGATTACGTTGAAAATTTGAGGTGGAAAAATTTGACCAAAATGTAAAGGGGTTAACCTTTGGTTTTTGACGATTTTTGGACCAATTTTCAACTTTCTAAGTAAGAGCAGAATCTGAAAGTTTATTGCATAGAAAGTAGTTTTGCAGTGATTTGAGTGGTTTTTTGACGGAAATTACGTTGAAAATTTGAGGTGGAAAAATTTGACCAAAATGTAAAGGGGTTAACCTTTGGTTTTTGACGATTTTTGGACCAATTTTCAACTTTCGAAATAAGAGCAGAATCTGAAAGTTTATTGCATAGAAAGTAGTTTTGCAGTGATTTGAGTGGTTTTTGAGGGAGATTACGTTGAAAATTTGAGGTGGAAAAATTTGACCAAAATGTAAAGGGGTTAACCTTTGGTTTTTGACGATTTTTGGACCAATTTTCAACTTTCGAAATAAGAGCAGAATCTGAAAGTTTATTGCATAGAAAGTAGTTTTGCAGTGATTTGAGTGGTTTTTGAGGGAGATTACGTTGAAAATTTGAGGTGGAAAAATTTGACCAAAATGTAAAGGGGTTAACCTTTGGTTTTTGACGATTTTTGGACCAATTTTCAACTTTCGAAATAAGAGCAGAATCTGAAAGTTTATTGCATAGAAAGTAGTTTTGCAGTGATTTGAGTGGTTTTTGAGGGAGATTACGTTGAAAATTTGAGGTGGAAAAATTTGACCAAAATGTAAAGGGGTTAACCTTTGGTTTTTGACGATTTTTGGACCAATTTTCAACTTTCGAAATAAGAGCAGAATCTGAAAGTTTATTGCATAGAAAGTAGTTTTGCAGTGATTTGAGTGGTTTTTGAGGGAAATTACGTTGAAAATTTGAGGTGGAAAAATTTGACCAAAATGTAAAGGGGTTAACCTTTGGTTTTTGACGATTTTTGGACCAATTTTCAACTTTCGAAATAAGAGCAGAATCGGAAAGTTTATTGCATAGAAAGTAGTTTTGCAGTGATTTGAGTGGTTTTTGAGGGAGATTACGTTGAAAATTTGAGGTGGAAAAATTTGACCAAAATGTAAAGGGGTTAACCTTTGGTTTTTGACGATTTTTGGACCAATTTTCAACTTTCGAAATAAGAGCAGAATCTGAAAGTTTATTGCATAGAAAGTAGTTTTGCAGTGATTTGAGTGGTTTTTGAGGGAGATTACGTTGAAAATTTGAGGTGGAAAAATTTGACCAAAATGTAAAGGGGTTAACCTTTGGTTTTTGACGATTTTTGGACCAATTTTCAACTTTCGAAATAAGAGCAGAATCTGAAAGTTTATTGCATAGAAAGTAGTTTTGCAGTGATTTGAGTGGTTTTTGAGGGAGATTACGTTGAAAATTTGAGGTGGAAAAATTTGACCAAAATGTAAAGGGGTTAACCTTTGGTTTTTGACGATTTTTGGACCAATTTTCAACTTTCGAAATAAGAGCAGAATCTGAAAGTTTATTGCATAGAAAGTAGTTTTGCAGTGATTTGAGTGGTTTTTGAGGGAGATTACGTTGAAAATTTGAGGTGGAAAAATTTGACCAAAATGTAAAGGGGTTAACCTTTGGTTTTTGACGATTTTTGGACCAATTTTCAACTTTCGAAATAAGAGCAGAATCTGAAAGTTTATTGCATAGAAAGTAGTTTTGCAGTGATTTGAGTGGTTTTTGAGGGAGATTACGTTGAAAATTTGAGGTGGAAAAATTTGACCAAAATGTAAAGGGGTTAACCTTTGGTTTTTGACGATTTTTGGACCAATTTTCAACTTTCTAAGTAAGAGCAGAATCTGAAAGTTTGTTGCATAGAAAGTAGTTTTGCAGTGATTTGAGTGGTTTTTTGACGGAAATTACGTTGAAAATTTGAGGTGGAAAAATTTGACCAAAATGTAAAGGGGTTAACCTTTGGTTTTTGACGATTTTTGGACCAATTTTCAACTTTCGAAATAAGAGCAGAATCTGAAAGTTTATTGCATAGAAAGTAGTTTTGCAGTGATTTGAGTGGTTTTTGAGGGAAATTACGTTGAAAATTTGAGGTGGAAAAATTTGACCAAAATGTAAATGGGTTAACCTTTGGTTTTTGACGATTTTTGGACCAATTTTCAACTTTCGAAATAAGAGCAGAATCTGAAAGTTTATTGCATAGAAAGTAGTTTTGCAGTGATTTGAGTGGTTTTTGAGGGAGATTACGTTGAAAATTTGAGGTGGAAAAATTTGACCAAAATGTAAAGGGGTTAACCTTTGGTTTTTGACGATTTTTGGACCAATTTTCAACTTTGGAAATAAGAGCAGAATCTGAACGTTTATTGCATAGAAAGTAGTTTTGCAGTGATTTGAGTGGTTTTTGAGGGAGATTACGTTGAAAATTTGAGGTGGAAAAATTTGACCAAAATGTAAAGGGGTTAACCTTTGGTTTTTGACGATTTTTGGACCAATTTTCAACTTTGGAAATAAGAGCAGAATCTGAAAGTTTATTGCATAGAAAGTAGTTTTGCAGTGATTTGAGTGGTTTTTGAGGGAGATTACGTTGAAAATTTGAGGTGGAAAAATTTGACCAAAATGTAAAGGGGTTAACCTTTGGTTTTTGACGATTTTTGGACCAATTTTCAACTTTGGAAATAAGAGCAGAATCTGAAAGTTTATTGCATAGAAAGTAGTTTTGCAGTGATTTGAGTGGTTTTTGAGGGAGATTACGTTGAAAATTTGAGGTGGAAAAATTTGACCAAAATGTAAAGGGGTTAACCTTTGGTTTTTGACGATTTTTGGACCAATTTTCAACTTTCGAAATAAGAGCAGAATCTGAAAGTTTATTGCATAGAAAGTAGTTTTGCAGTGATTTGAGTGGTTTTTGAGGGAAATTACGTTGAAAATTTGAGGTGGAAAAATTTGACCAAAATGTAAAGGGGTTAACCTTTGGTTTTTGACGATTTTTGGACCAATTTTCAACTTTCGAAATAAGAGCAGAATCTGAAAGTTTATTGCATAGAAAGTAGTTTTGCAGTGATTTGAGTGGTTTTTGAGGGAGATTACGTTGAAAATTTGAGGTGGAAAAATTTGACCAAAATGTAAAGGGGTTAACCTTTGGTTTTTGACGATTTTTGGACCAATTTTCAACTTTCGAAATAAGAGCAGAATCTGAAAGTTTATTGCATAGAAAGTAGTTTTGCAGTGATTTGAGTGGTTTTTGAGGGAAATTACGTTGAAAATTTGAGGTGGAAAAATTTGACCAAAATGTAAAGGGGTTAACCTTTGGTTTTTGACGATTTTTGGACCAATTTTCAACTTTCTAAGTAAGAGTAGAATCTGAAAGTTTATTGCATAGAAAGTAGTTTTGCAGTGATTTGAGTGGTTTTTGAGGGAAATTACGTTGAAAATTTGAGGTGGAAAAATTTGACCAAAATGTAAAGGGGTTAACCTTTGGTTTTTGACGATTTTTGGACCAATTTTCAACTTTCGAAATAAGAGCAGAATCTGAAAGTTTATTGCATAGAAAGTAGTTTTGCAGTGATTTGAGTGGTTTTTGAGGGAGATTACGTTGAAAATTTGAGGTGGAAAAATTTGACCAAAATGTAAAGGGGTTAACCTTTGGTTTTTGACGATTTTTGGACCAATTTTCAACTTTCGAAATAAGAGCAGAATCTGAAAGTTTATTGCATAGAAAGTAGTTTTGCAGTGATTTGAGTGGTTTTTGAGGGAGATTACGTTGAAAATTTGAGGTGGAAAAATTTGACCAAAATGTAAAGGGGTTAACCTTTGGTTTTTGACGATTTTTGGACCAATTTTCAACTTTCGAAATAAGAGCAGAATCTGAAAGTTTATTGCATAGAAAGTAGTTTTGCAGTGATTTGAGTGGTTTTTGAGGGAGATTACGTTGAAAATTTGAGGTGGAAAAATTTGACCAAAATGTAAAGGGGTTAACCTTTGGTTTTTGACGATTTTTGGACCAATTTTCAACTTTCGAAATAAGAGCAGAATCTGAAAGTTTATTGCATAGAAAGTAGTTTTGCAGTGATTTGAGTGGTTTTTGAGGGAGATTACGTTGAAAATTTGAGGTGGAAAAATTTGACCAAAATGTAAAGGGGTTAACCTTTGGTTTTTGACGATTTTTGGACCAATTTTCAACTTTCTAAGTAAGAGCAGAATCTGAAAGTTTGTTGCATAGAAAGTAGTTTTGCAGTGATTTGAGTGGTTTTTTGACGGAAATTACGTTGAAAATTTGAGGTGGAAAAATTTGACCAAAATGTAAAGGGGTTAACCTTTGGTTTTTGACGATTTTTGGACCAATTTTCAACTTTCGAAATAAGAGCAGAATCTGAAAGTTTATTGCATAGAAAGTAGTTTTGCAGTGATTTGAGTGGTTTTTGAGGGAGATTACGTTGAAAATTTGAGGTGGAAAAATTTGACCAAAATGTAAAGGGGTTAACCTTTGGTTTTTGACGATTTTTGGACCAATTTTCAACTTTCGAAATAAGAGCAGAATCTGAAAGTTTATTGCATAGAAAGTAGTTTTGCAGTGATTTGAGTGGTTTTTGAGGGAGATTACGTTGAAAATTTGAGGTGGAAAAATTTGACCAAAATGTAAAGGGGTTAACCTTTGGTTTTTGACGATTTTTGGACCAATTTTCAACTTTCGAAATAAGAGCAGAATCTGAAAGTTTATTGCATAGAAAGTAGTTTTGCAGTGATTTGAGTGGTTTTTGAGGGAGATTACGTTGAAAATTTGAGGTGGAAAAATTTGACCAAAATGTAAAGGGGTTAACCTTTGGTTTTTGACGATTTTTGGACCAATTTTCAACTTTCGAAATAAGAGCAGAATCTGAAAGTTTATTGCATAGAAAGTAGTTTTGCAGTGATTTGAGTGGTTTTTGAGGGAGATTACGTTGAAAATTTGAGGTGGAAAAATTTGACCAAAATGTAAAGGGGTTAACCTTTGGTTTTTGACGATTTTTGGACCAATTTTCAACTTTCGAAATAAGAGCAGAATCTGAAAGTTTATTGCATAGAAAGTAGTTTTGCAGTGATTTGAGTGGTTTTTGAGGGAGATTACGTTGAAAATTTGAGGTGGAAAAATTTGACCAAAATGTAAAGGGGTTAACCTTTGGTTTTTGACGATTTTTGGACCAATTTTCAACTTTCGAAATAAGAGCAGAATCTGAAAGTTTATTGCATAGAAAGTAGTTTTGCAGTGATTTGAGTGGTTTTTGAGGGAAATTACGTTGAAAATTTGAGGTGGAAAAATTTGACCAAAATGTAAAGGGGTTAACCTTTGGTTTTTGACGATTTTTGGACCAATTTTCAACTTTCGAAATAAGAGCAGAATCTGAAAGTTTATTGCATAGAAAGTAGTTTTGCAGTGATTTGAGTGGTTTTTGAGGGAGATTACGTTGAAAATTTGAGGTGGAAAAATTTGACCAAAATGTAAAGGGGTTAACCTTTGGTTTTTGACGATTTTTGGACCAATTTTCAACTTTCGAAATAAGAGCAGAATCTGAAAGTTTATTGCATAGAAAGTAGTTTTGCAGTGATTTGAGTGGTTTTTGAGGGAAATTACGTTGAAAATTTGAGGTGGAAAAATTTGACCAAAATGTAAAGGGGTTAACCTTTGGTTTTTGACGATTTTTGGACCAATTTTCAACTTTCGAAATAAGAGCAGAATCTGAAAGTTTATTGCATAGAAAGTAGTTTTGCAGTGATTTGAGTGGTTTTTGAGGGAGATTACGTTGAAAATTTGAGGTGGAAAAATTTGACCAAAATGTAAAGGGGTTAACCTTTGGTTTTTGACGATTTTTGGACCAATTTTCAACTTTCGAAATAAGAGCAGAATCTGAAAGTTTATTGCATAGAAAGTAGTTTTGCAGTGATTTGAGTGGTTTTTGAGGGAGATTACGTTGAAAATTTGAGGTGGAAAAATTTGACCAAAATGTAAAGGGGTTAACCTTTGGTTTTTGACGATTTTTGGACCAATTTTCAACTTTCGAAATAAGAGCAGAATCTGAAAGTTTATTGCATAGAAAGTAGTTTTGCAGTGATTTGAGTGGTTTTTGAGGGAGATTACGTTGAAAATTTGAGGTGGAAAAATTTGACCAAAATGTAAAGGGGTTAACCTTTGGTTTTTGACGATTTTTGGACCAATTTTCAACTTTCGAAATAAGAGCAGAATCTGAAAGTTTATTGCATAGAAAGTAGTTTTGCAGTGATTTGAGTGGTTTTTGAGGGAGATTACGTTGAAAATTTGAGGTGGAAAAATTTGACCAAAATGTAAAGGGGTTAACCTTTGGTTTTTGACGATTTTTGGACCAATTTTCAACTTTCGAAATAAGAGCAGAATCTGAAAGTTTATTGCATAGAAAGTAGTTTTGCAGTGATTTGAGTGGTTTTTGAGGGAGATTACGTTGAAAATTTGAGGTGGAAAAATTTGACCAAAATGTAAAGGGGTTAACCTTTGGTTTTTGACGATTTTTGGACCAATTTTCAACTTTCGAAATAAGAGCAGAATCTGAAAGTTTATTGCATAGAAAGTAGTTTTGCAGTGATTTGAGTGGTTTTTGAGGGAAATTACGTTGAAAATTTGAGGTGGAAAAATTTGACCAAAATGTAAAGGGGTTAACCTTTGGTTTTTGACGATTTTTGGACCAATTTTCAACTTTCTAAGTAAGAGTAGAATCTGAAAGTTTATTGCATAGAAAGTAGTTTTGCAGTGATTTGAGTGGTTTTTTGAGGGAAATTACGTTGAAAATTTGAGGTGGAAAAATTTGACCAAAATGTAAAGGGGTTAACCTTTGGTTTTTGACGATTTTTGGACCAATTTTCAACTTTCGAAATAAGAGCAGAATCTGAAAGTTTATTGCATAGAAAGTAGTTTTGCAGTGATTTGAGTGGTTTTTGAGGGAGATTACGTTGAAAATTTGAGGTGGAAAAATTTGACCAAAATGTAAAGGGGTTAACCTTTGGTTTTTGACGATTTTTGGACCAATTTTCAACTTTCGAAATAAGAGCAGAATCTGAAAGTTTATTGCATAGAAAGTAGTTTTGCAGTGATTTGAGTGGTTTTTGAGGGAGATTACGTTGAAAATTTGAGGTGGAAAAATTTGACCAAAATGTAAAGGGGTTAACCTTTGGTTTTTGACGATTTTTGGACCAATTTTCAACTTTCGAAATAAGAGCAGAATCTGAAAGTTTATTGCATAGAAAGTAGTTTTGCAGTGATTTGAGTGGTTTTTGAGGGAGATTACGTTGAAAATTTGAGGTGGAAAAATTTGACCAAAATGTAAAGGGGTTAACCTTTGGTTTTTGACGATTTTTGGACCAATTTTCAACTTTCGAAATAAGAGCAGAATCTGAAAGTTTATTGCATAGAAAGTAGTTTTGCAGTGATTTGAGTGGTTTTTGAGGGAGATTACGTTGAAAATTTGAGGTGGAAAAATTTGACCAAAATGTAAAGGGGTTAACCTTTGGTTTTTGACGATTTTTGGACCAATTTTCAACTTTCTAAGTAAGAGCAGAATCTGAAAGTTTGTTGCATAGAAAGTAGTTTTGCAGTGATTTGAGTGGTTTTTTGACGGAAATTACGTTGAAAATTTGAGGTGGAAAAATTTGACCAAAATGTAAAGGGGTTAACCTTTGGTTTTTGACGATTTTTGGACCAATTTTCAACTTTCGAAATAAGAGCAGAATCTGAAAGTTTATTGCATAGAAAGTAGTTTTGCAGTGATTTGAGTGGTTTTTGAGGGAAATTACGTTGAAAATTTGAGGTGGAAAAATTTGACCAAAATGTAAATGGGTTAACCTTTGGTTTTTGACGATTTTTGGACCAATTTTCAACTTTCGAAATAAGAGCAGAATCTGAAAGTTTATTGCATAGAAAGTAGTTTTGCAGTGATTTGAGTGGTTTTTGAGGGAGATTACGTTGAAAATTTGAGGTGGAAAAATTTGACCAAAATGTAAAGGGGTTAACCTTTGGTTTTTGACGATTTTTGGACCAATTTTCAACTTTCGAAATAAGAGCAGAATCTGAACGTTTATTGCATAGAAAGTAGTTTTGCAGTGATTTGAGTGGTTTTTGAGGGAGATTACGTTGAAAATTTGAGGTGGAAAAATTTGACCAAAATGTAAAGGGGTTAACCTTTGGTTTTTGACGATTTTTGGACCAATTTTCAACTTTGGAAATAAGAGCAGAATCTGAAAGTTTATTGCATAGAAAGTAGTTTTGCAGTGATTTGAGTGGTTTTTGAGGGAGATTACGTTGAAAATTTGAGGTGGAAAAATTTGACCAAAATGTAAAGGGGTTAACCTTTGGTTTTTGACGATTTTTGGACCAATTTTCAACTTTCGAAATAAGAGCAGAATCTGAAAGTTTATTGCATAGAAAGTAGTTTTGCAGTGATTTGAGTGGTTTTTGAGGGAGATTACGTTGAAAATTTGAGGTGGAAAAATTTGACCAAAATGTAAAGGGGTTAACCTTTGGTTTTTGACGATTTTTGGACCAATTTTCAACTTTCGAAATAAGAGCAGAATCTGAAAGTTTATTGCATAGAAAGTAGTTTTGCAGTGATTTGAGTGGTTTTTGAGGGAGATTACGTTGAAAATTTGAGGTGGAAAAATTTGACCAAAATGTAAAGGGGTTAACCTTTGGTTTTTGACGATTTTTGGACCAATTTTCAACTTTCGAAATAAGAGCAGAATCTGAAAGTTTATTGCATAGAAAGTAGTTTTGCAGTGATTTGAGTGGTTTTTGAGGGAAATTACGTTGAAAATTTGAGGTGGAAAAATTTGACCAAAATGTAAAGGGGTTAACCTTTGGTTTTTGACGATTTTTGGACCAATTTTCAACTTTCGAAATAAGAGCAGAATCTGAAAGTTTATTGCATAGAAAGTAGTTTTGCAGTGATTTGAGTGGTTTTTGAGGGAAATTACGTTGAAAATTTGAGGTGGAAAAATTTGACCAAAATGTAAAGGGGTTAACCTTTGGTTTTTGACGATTTTTGGACCAATTTTCAACTTTCGAAATAAGAGCAGAATCTGAAAGTTTATTGCATAGAAAGTAGTTTTGCAGTGATTTGAGTGGTTTTTGAGGGAGATTACGTTGAAAATTTGAGGTGGAAAAATTTGACCAAAATGTAAAGGGGTTAACCTTTGGTTTTTGACGATTTTTGGACCAATTTTCAACTTTCGAAATAAGAGCAGAATCTGAAAGTTTATTGCATAGAAAGTAGTTTTGCAGTGATTTGAGTGGTTTTTGAGGGAGATTACGTTGAAAATTTGAGGTGGAAAAATTTGACCAAAATGTAAAGGGGTTAACCTTTGGTTTTTGACGATTTTTGGACCAATTTTCAACTTTCGAAATAAGAGCAGAATCTGAAAGTTTATTGCATAGAAAGTAGTTTTGCAGTGATTTGAGTGGTTTTTGAGGGAGATTACGTTGAAAATTTGAGGTGGAAAAATTTGACCAAAATGTAAAGGGGTTAACCTTTGGTTTTTGACGATTTTTGGACCAATTTTCAACTTTCGAAATAAGAGCAGAATCTGAAAGTTTATTGCATAGAAAGTAGTTTTGCAGTGATTTGAGTGGTTTTTGAGGGAGATTACGTTGAAAATTTGAGGTGGAAAAATTTGACCAAAATGTAAAGGGGTTAACCTTTGGTTTTTGACGATTTTTGGACCAATTTTCAACTTTCGAAATAAGAGCAGAATCTGAAAGTTTATTGCATAGAAAGTAGTTTTGCAGTGATTTGAGTGGTTTTTGAGGGAAATTACGTTGAAAATTTGAGGTGGAAAAATTTGACCAAAATGTAAAGGGGTTAACCTTTGGTTTTTGACGATTTTTGGACCAATTTTCAACTTTCGAAATAAGAGCAGAATCTGAAAGTTTATTGCATAGAAAGTAGTTTTGCAGTGATTTGAGTGGTTTTTGAGGGAAATTACGTTGAAAATTTGAGGTGGAAAAATTTGACCAAAATGTAAAGGGGTTAACCTTTGGTTTTTGACGATTTTTGGACCAATTTTCAACTTTCGAAATAAGAGCAGAATCTGAAAGTTTATTGCATAGAAAGTAGTTTTGCAGTGATTTGAGTGGTTTTTGAGGGAGATTACGTTGAAAATTTGAGGTGGAAAAATTTGACCAAAATGTAAAGGGGTTAACCTTTGGTTTTTGACGATTTTTGGACCAATTTTCAACTTTCGAAATAAGAGCAGAATCGGAAAGTTTATTGCATAGAAAGTAGTTTTGCAGTGATTTGAGTGGTTTTTGAGGGAGATTACGTTGAAAATTTGAGGTGGAAAAATTTGACCAAAATGTAAAGGGGTTAACCTTTGGTTTTTGACGATTTTTGGACCAATTTTCAACTTTGGAAATAAGAGCAGAATCTGAAAGTTTATTGCATAGAAAGTAGTTTTGCAGTGATTTGAGTGGTTTTTGAGGGAGATTACGTTGAAAATTTGAGGTGGAAAAATTTGACCAAAATGTAAAGGGGTTAACCTTTGGTTTTTGACGATTTTTGGACCAATTTTCAACTTTCGAAATAAGAGCAGAATCTGAAAGTTTATTGCATAGAAAGTAGTTTTGCAGTGATTTGAGTGGTTTTTGAGGGAGATTACGTTGAAAATTTGAGGTGGAAAAATTTGACCAAAATGTAAAGGGGTTAACCTTTGGTTTTTGACGATTTTTGGACCAATTTTCAACTTTCGAAATAAGAGCAGAATCTGAAAGTTTATTGCATAGAAAGTAGTTTTGCAGTGATTTGAGTGGTTTTTGAGGGAAATTACGTTGAAAATTTGAGGTGGAAAAATTTGACCAAAATGTAAAGGGGTTAACCTTTGGTTTTTGACGATTTTTGGACCAATTTTCAACTTTCGAAATAAGAGCAGAATCTGAAAGTTTATTGCATAGAAAGTAGTTTTGCAGTGATTTGAGTGGTTTTTGAGGGAGATTACGTTGAAAATTTGAGGTGGAAAAATTTGACCAAAATGTAAAGGGGTTAACCTTTGGTTTTTGACGATTTTTGGACCAATTTTCAACTTTCGAAATAAGAGCAGAATCTGAAAGTTTATTGCATAGAAAGTAGTTTTGCAGTGATTTGAGTGGTTTTTGAGGGAGATTACGTTGAAAATTTGAGGTGGAAAAATTTGACCAAAATGTAAAGGGGTTAACCTTTGGTTTTTGACGATTTTTGGACCAATTTTCAACTTTCGAAATAAGAGCAGAATCTGAAAGTTTATTGCATAGAAAGTAGTTTTGCAGTGATTTGAGTGGTTTTTGAGGGAGATTACGTTGAAAATTTGAGGTGGAAAAATTTGACCAAAATGTAAAGGGGTTAACCTTTGGTTTTTGACGATTTTTGGACCAATTTTCAACTTTCGAAATAAGAGCAGAATCTGAAAGTTTATTGCATAGAAAGTAGTTTTGCAGTGATTTGAGTGGTTTTTGAGGGAGATTACGTTGAAAATTTGAGGTGGAAAAATTTGACCAAAATGTAAAGGGGTTAACCTTTGGTTTTTGACGATTTTTGGACCAATTTTCAACTTTCGAAATAAGAGCAGAATCTGAAAGTTTATTGCATAGAAAGTAGTTTTGCAGTGATTTGAGTGGTTTTTGAGGGAAATTACGTTGAAAATTTGAGGTGGAAAAATTTGACCAAAATGTAAAGGGGTTAACCTTTGGTTTTTGACGATTTTTGGACCAATTTTCAACTTTCGAAATAAGAGCAGAATCTGAAAGTTTATTGCATAGAAAGTAGTTTTGCAGTGATTTGAGTGGTTTTTGAGGGAGATTACGTTGAAAATTTGAGGTGGAAAAATTTGACCAAAATGTAAAGGGGTTAACCTTTGGTTTTTGACGATTTTTGGACCAATTTTCAACTTTCGAAATAAGAGCAGAATCTGAAAGTTTATTGCATAGAAAGTAGTTTTGCAGTGATTTGAGTGGTTTTTGAGGGAGATTACGTTGAAAATTTGAGGTGGAAAAATTTGACCAAAATGTAAAGGGGTTAACCTTTGGTTTTTGACGATTTTTGGACCAATTTTCAACTTTCGAAATAAGAGCAGAATCTGAAAGTTTATTGCATAGAAAGTAGTTTTGCAGTGATTTGAGTGGTTTTTGAGGGAAATTACGTTGAAAATTTGAGGTGGAAAAATTTGACCAAAATGTAAAGGGGTTAACCTTTGGTTTTTGACGATTTTTGGACCAATTTTCAACTTTCGAAATAAGAGCAGAATCTGAAAGTTTATTGCATAGAAAGTAGTTTTGCAGTGATTTGAGTGGTTTTTGAGGGAGATTACGTTGAAAATTTGAGGTGGAAAAATTTGACCAAAATGTAAAGGGGTTAACCTTTGGTTTTTGACGATTTTTGGACCAATTTTCAACTTTGGAAATAAGAGCAGAATCTGAAAGTTTATTGCATAGAAAGTAGTTTTGCAGTGATTTGAGTGGTTTTTGAGGGAAATTACGTTGAAAATTTGAGGTGGAAAAATTTGACCAAAATGTAAAGGGGTTAACCTTTGGTTTTTGACGATTTTTGGACCAATTTTCAACTTTCGAAATAAGAGCAGAATCTGAAAGTTTATTGCATAGAAAGTAGTTTTGCAGTGATTTGAGTGGTTTTTGAGGGAGATTACGTTGAAAATTTGAGGTGGAAAAATTTGACCAAAATGTAAAGGGGTTAACCTTTGGTTTTTGACGATTTTTGGACCAATTTTCAACTTTCGAAATAAGAGCAGAATCGGAAAGTTTATTGCATAGAAAGTAGTTTTGCAGTGATTTGAGTGGTTTTTGAGGGAGATTACGTTGAAAATTTGAGGTGGAAAAATTTGACCAAAATGTAAAGGGGTTAACCTTTGGTTTTTGACGATTTTTGGACCAATTTTCAACTTTCGAAATAAGAGCAGAATCTGAAAGTTTATTGCATAGAAAGTAGTTTTGCAGTGATTTGAGTGGTTTTTGAGGGAGATTACGTTGAAAATTTGAGGTGGAAAAATTTGACCAAAATGTAAAGGGGTTAACCTTTGGTTTTTGACGATTTTTCGCCATATTTAAAAGTTTCGTAATAACCTGAGAATATGAAAGATTAGGCGAAAAAAACTAGTTTGGCATTGATTTCTGTGTTTTTAAGGTAAAAATAAGGCGAATATTTGAGGTCGAGAAATTTGAAAAGCAAATTTCATGGTGATAATATTGAAGAATTAGAAAAGAGCACTGAAAATATCCCAAATCGTTCTGGAAAGCTCCTCAAACTACTGATGATTTGGAAATTAATACAGCCACAAAAAACATGACATTAGAACATGATTAGCTTACAAATTTTGGAAGACTACACTCCAAACACAACTGAGGTAGTGAACAAGACCAAATTATCGAAAGTTTAAAAAATTATTCAAACAACAAAGATCAATTTAATGAACTTGATGGAACAATAACAGATAATGAACTATTAAATGCAGCAAAAAAGATTAAAATAAGAAAAGCTGCCTCTACTCCAGTAAAATTAGAAATGAAATGATCAAATCAAGCGCGCACATTTTCCTAAAAGTATTCCTAAAAGTCTTTAACATTATTTTAAAATCTGGAAACTTTCCAAGTTGATGGTGTGAAGGCCTTATAACCCCAATTTTCAAATCAGGTAATAGCTCGGATGCTAGCAATTATAGGGGAATCTGTGTATCAAGTTGGCTAGGGAATTCTTCTGCTCAGTTCTCGATGAGAGGTTAATCTCTCACAAAAACTCAACAAATCAATGTGCCCATCACAGATACAATTCAAATCTGGAAACATAATAGCAGATCACACTCTTACACTGAAAACACTACATGACAAATATGTTAATCGGTGTAGTAATGGGAAGATATATGCTTGTTTTGTAGATTTCAGAAAAGCTTTCGACTCAGTTTGGCTTGAAGGTCTCTTGTTTAGACTTGAAAATAAAATAGGAGGATTCTTCTAAGACCTGATCAAAGGGTTGTGCTCAAACACAAGATGTGCAGTTAAACAATCAGATTTCAAAACACCTTTCTTTTCATGCAAGAGAGGGGTTCGCCAAGGCTGTATTTTGAGTCCACTCTTATTCAACATTTATATAAATGAATTACCGAAACTTTCTGAAGAAACAGCTTCAGATCCCTTTGTACCCTCAAATGGGACAACGCTAATAGAAATATAAAAAAATGAATAATAAAATAACGCCAATTTATAATATAAACGCCAATAGGCCTCGAAGGGTTAAATGATCGGAGTATAGGCCAATGTTGATCATCGAAAATTGAATCGTTATTGCAATTGCATCCTTTCACCGCCTCCTGCCTATGGTTATTAACTACGTAGTCCTGATATCACTTATGTAATTAGCCTTATTATTTGAGACATTACTTGTAGTTTAGTGTACCAAAACACCTGTTATTACAAAATTTCGCATATACTTGTAGCTTGCAAAAAGGAGCTAATACGTTTTTCCTCCACCCATTTTCTATCAAAGAATACTTACGAGAAGGGAGCTCAAGTGATCCAAAAGGGTAAACGTTAAACCAAAGTTAAGAAATTCCATTTCTTCCAAAGTTTATACCTTACGAAGTTGCCTTATTTTGTCTGCCGATATGAAAGTAAGTCATTTTACGTTAAGATTCAACAATTTGATTCAATGAACTTATTTCCATTAATAGATTAAATTTCTGGTAAAATTAAGACTGTCTCTATTTCCTTTCAATTTAAGATCTTTAAAATTATATAATTATAGTAAGTCTACCTAGCATTAATTTTGACGCCTGGAACTTTTACTGAGAGTGTGAAACATGAAATATTGATATAAAAAGTGAAAAAGTCTCCTTAGTTCTTAAAAGAACTGTCAAGCATTGTCATTAACTAAGGTGAATATGCACACTTCTTTTATCAATATTTAAGTTTCTTACCGATGCAAATTGGTTATTCTTGTTCTTCAACTGTTAAATATCCTTCAAAATATAAACAACATGGATTATCGTTTCGTTAGTTCATCGTCTGATGAAGCTATTAGTCCCTACTAAATGAGTAACGCTTTCACAAAGGCAGGAACCATTAAGAGGCGGTAATCTTCACCAAATGACGATCAAGGATCAAAGCTCTAATCTCATTTTCTTTTTACTCTCATTCCTTAGACATGCGTATCTGCAATGGATACGCGGCGCAATTCTAATACATCAGTCCTTGGTGACTCAGCCTTTAATTCCACATTATCTTCTGTTTTGTCTTTATCCCAAGTTTCACCGGTCTTCAAAGCATAGATCAGACTACTGAAATCTTGTGATTCCTCCTCTTCCTCATCACCTTCGTTCAGCCCAGTTCGTTTGTTACCATGGTAATCATCATAAAGTGGATTAATTTGGCACAGCGGTGCGTCACCGTATATTCGCCGACTTCCTTTTGGAGTGGCGCCATCGTAATCAAATTCATCCCATTGATTCTGCGGTAAAACGTTTTCATTTTGGATTAGTGTTTATTGAGATCGTTGTATGATATGTAAGAAACATAAAATAGTGATTCCTTGAAGCTTGCTCGTTGTGTAGCATAACATTATTTATAGCGTGCAGTGTAACACTGTTTTCAGGAATCACAATAACATTCACAGTAACATTCACACTGTACCACAATAACATTCACAGTGTACAATACATTGTTCACCCTGTACAGTACAACATTGTTCATAGTGTACAGCATAAGATTGTTCACAGTGTGCAGTACAACATTTTTCACGGTGTGCAGTACAACATTGTTCACATTGTGCAGTATAAAACTGTTCACGGCATGCAGCACAATACCGTTCATAGTGTACACTACAACATTGTTGACAGTGTACAGTACAACATTGTTCAGTGTGCACCACAATATTGTTTACTACGGAGGCCTATAGGTATCACACCCTGCAAATTCAATTTAGCGATCTTTTTGATTTAGTGACTTTTTTCTTTTTAATTTAGCGACTTGCTCTTTTTCAATTTAGCGACTTCCTATTTCAATTTAGCGACTTTTTTTTCAATTCGGTGAATTAATATTCAACAAAAGCTAAACGTTTACTTTACTATGGCTACGCTCACGGGGCTTTCAGACATTTCAATATGACAATTAAACTTGGAGTCGAGGATAAGGATACGATTGTTCGTGAATACTTCTATTTGGGATTCCAAAATAACGAGATACGGAGCCTGCTAAGTTGCAAACGTGGGATTGACATCTGTTTATCTGATTTAAAGAGAGTTAAAACGGCTTCATTTCAAAAGAAGTAACAGAACGCCCCAAAGATATCTTAGATGCAGTTCAAACTGAACTAAACCCATCGTCCAAGTCTACTTGGCAGATAAATGGATATAATTTAGATCCATACTACCAGTTGTTACTTCCTAATATTCTACAAATACGCAAATTTGAAACCAAGTTTAATTGTCATATTGAAATGGCGCCGTGGCTCTCAAATAGGGGCTGGAAATGATACGCTAAGAGCTCACTTTTTACAGGGGGGTGTAAGGCTGGGGAGAGGAGACTGGGGCCAACGAAAACAATCAACAAAGTGAATTGCAGATGCCAAAACCTTAAATTCATTAAGATAAAAACTTAGAAGAAACAACTGACGTCATGAACTGCATTTATAACAAAATGTATATGATTAAAGTCATCCCCTAGAGGGCCTACAGGAGTTTTAAATACCATAATTCTGCACAAAACCTCACGTTTATGATGCTTTCGCACGCAACAAACGTTTTACACGAGGATCTTCTCACTTCAAATCTTTGGAGTCCAGACCCTACAAACTCTTGGGCCCACCAGGAAATGTCCCGGTGAGCCACGCCGTCACTGTCATATTGAAATATGTGGCAGGCCCGTGAGCATAGCCATAGTACAGTAAACGTTGAGTTAAGTTGGATATTAATTCACCGAACTGAAAAAAGTCGCTTAACTGAAAAAAAAAAAGTCGCTAAATTGAAATAAAAAAGTCGCTAAATTAAAAAAAAGTCACTAAATTAAAAAAAAAAAAGAATGCGCTAAGTCAAATTTGCAGGGTGTGATACCTAGAAGCCTCCGTAGTTTACGGTGTACAGCAGAACATTGTTAACAGTGTGCAACACAACATTGTTCACGGTGTGTCTAATACTAGATACTTTATTTAAACAGGTATCACCTGTCAGCTAAAAGCTCGTAAAAACGTGAACGTTTTATAATAATTATAATTACAAATAAATATTTCAATCTGTTATTACCATAATTATTATTTAGAAATTTTAAAATAAGTAGAGCACAACATTGTTCACAGTCTACAGCAAAACACTGTTCACTGTGCAGCACGACATTACCAACGTTGTCATGTAGGTTAATTCTTTACATACAGAACAACTCAGACCATGATTTAAAAAGGTAGTGTTTCGAAACCCAACAACTCATGTAATTATTAGAAACCTACCTCATCTGGCGGTGCCAGGCGTACATCAGATTTCGATAAACTCTGCAAACTCAGTGCATCGTGCATGACTGGTCGTTCGGCGTAATAATCATCTGGAGAGCCATTTACCATGGATGGTGAGCTAGCGTTAAGGTAGGCCTCAGAGCGATATTTCCGACGGCATTGGTTACGGAGTACAAAATAAACCATGAATACATACAAACCCTGTAAATCAGACGATAACAATAGATGACATCCTATATCAGATGATAACACAAGTGGTTTTTAGTGGACTGCCAACGATTCAATTGACAAAGGCTAAGGCAGCCAGGTTTAATGCAGCTGAAATAACAGTCTGAATCCAAAAAAGTCAATTGTTAAGGTAAACCAACAAGGCTGAAGTGCAAACATAAAGATGTATATTAAAATGTATGAAGTACAGAAAAAGATGTCAATAACGTTTTCGTAAATCATCGCACAATACGATAACATAAAATACTGATAAAACACGATGACAGAATATGAAGATATAACATTTAGATATTACCAGAATTCTCCCAAAGATACGGTATCAGAACCAGGTGCTAGTGGCTCATTCCCCACAACGTTATTTTAGGTCCCTTTTTTATAATCAGAATTGCCATCAAAATCAGAATTGCCATTGCTGTCAGAGTTTCCGGTTAGAATTACAATTTCCATTGCAGTTACAATTTCCATTAGAACTAGAATTCCCACTAGAATTAGAGCTTCCATTAAAATGAGAGCTTCCATCAAAATGAGAGCTTCCATCAAAATGAGAGCTTCCATCAAAATGAGAGCTTCCATCAAAATGAGAGCTTCCATCAAAATGAGAGCTTCCATCAAAATGAGAGCTTCCATCAAAATGAGAGCTTCCATCAAAATGAGAGCTTCCATCAAAATGAGAGCTTCCATCAAAATGAGAGCTTCCATCAAAATGAGAGCTTCCATCAAAATGAGAGCTTCCATCAAAATGAGAGCTTCCATCAAAATGAGAGCTTCCATCAAAATGAGAGCTTCCATCAAAATGAGAGCTTCCATCAAAATGAGAGCTTCCATCAAAATGAGAGCTTCCATCAAAATGAGAGCTTCCATCAAAATGAGAGCTTCCATCAAAATGAGAGCTTCCATCAAAATGAGAGCTTCCATCAAAATGAGAGCTTCCATCAAAATGAGAGCTTCCATCAAAATGAGAGCTTCCATCACAATGAGAGCTTCCATCACAATGAGAGCTTCCATCACAATGAGAGCTTCCATCACAATGAGAATTTCCATCACAATGAGAATTTGCATTACAATGAGAATTTGCATTACAATGAGAATTTGCATTACAATGAGAATTTGCATTAGCATTAGAATTTGCATTAGCATTAGAATTTGCATTAGCATTAGAATTTGCATTAGCATTAGAATTTGCATTAGAATTAAAATTGCCATTAGTTTACTACTTGTAACAACGCTATATTTTATTCGAACTGATGCCTAGATAATTACTAGATGGACAGCAAGTAGGCAGATGGCTTAAGGGCAAATTATTGTTTTGCGATTCTTGTGCATTTTTACGGTATTTTAACGACTTTGTAAATTTCGAACATGCCAAAAATAGACCATAAACAACAGGGGAATTACAGGCGCCACGTGGTTCCGATTTTTTGGACTTAACTCTAAGATCTTTAGCTTGAGGACACCCTCAACATTGTGGATGTACTTACGGTTAATAGCTCAAAGAGTGAAAAGAGGATGGCCAGCCATAATTTACCATACGCTAAATGCAAGCCACCAAACAACCACGTGAAAGTAATCCCAGCAAAAACGATCCACAAGTGTACAACCTCTGAAAGCCAGAAAAATTACGAAAACTATCAAGAATGGAAACGAATTATTGAAAAAAAAAATGACGAATAAAAGAGCAGTAAGAAGACTATATACAAATAAAAAACGAACAAAATAAACAACAAATGAAAGTCCCAAACAAATGAACAAATAACCAACGAATGAACAGCGAAGTAATGGACTAACCAACAAAAACAAACAAACGAACAAAGAAAAAAGTGAATGAACAGAATATAAAACAAACTGATGACAAAGTAACAAATCTGTCAAGTAACAAAATCATTGCTCATGACACTCCAGGAAAGCGACAACATGGTTTACATTTAAATACCTCACACTAGGGAGCTTTAACCGTTAAATTTAACGCTACCTTTAATGTTGTGGTGTCCTCTAAAAATGTCATCATATAATTTCCATTGCAATGTAACTTGGTAGGCCTGGCTAGCAACTACACCTACACCGAGCAGGAACAGCAGAACTGGACCCAGTACACTTGCTAAGGCACCATAAGCATTTGCAATGAAACACCTAAATGAACATAAATGCAAGCATAACGAGTATTAAGAGTCAAATAAGAAAACAGTATGAGGGTAACAACAATAAAGGGTAGTTATAACAGTGGTTAAAAGCGTTCGGCCATGATTCCATCGAACGAAGATATTTCATGTCCACTAATCTGACTATAAATTTATATTCATTTTCTCCTTTCCAGCATTGTTTTTACTTCTGGAAATTTTCAAATTCGTAATAAATATTTCACAGGAAGAGGGTGAAAAATGCGTCGCAGAAGATATCGTAAAATGCTTGTATTGATCAATAACAGCCAGGAATGATTATATTCGTGAATTACTATAACATCTAGGATGTCCCATTTGAGAACTTGTTGGTAACGCAACGTTAATTGATGATTATCTGATTAGGAAATAGCGAGAAAAACAAATATATGTGAATATTTGTTGTAGATATGGGAGCTTGGTGATATCTTAGATGATCGATGAACGTTTGTCAAGCCCTAACCTCAGAAAAACGATTCCTGAGCCCCAGACGGGAATCAAACCTGCAACCTTCTGATGACCGGTGAGACGCTGTAACCATTGAGTGACCAAGACTCAGATGGTGAGCTGTTACAAGTTTGACATATGTGCTGTCTGAGCGGCAGCCACGATATGCTGATAATAACATTAAGTCGTTTCAGCCACGATATGTAGATAATATTAGGTTGCATTTTGTCAAGTCGACTTAATGTCATTATTAACATATCATGGTTGCCTCTTAGGCAGCACATACCTTGTACGTCGAACTTGCACCTTAGTTCGCCGTCCGAGTCTTGGTAGCTCAATGGTGACAGCGTCTCACCGGTCATCGGAAAGTTGCGGGTTCGATCCCTGCCTGGGGCTCAAATTCTGAGATTAGGGCTCGACGAACGTTCAGCTATCATCTTAAAAACAAATATGCTCAAAGGCATTGAAAGGAAAAGAATGCTTCGATGTTGACAGGTGAAAGGGAATAGGAGAGCTTTCATGAAAAAGTTTTGTATACAAAAACAGTTTTGGAGTCCAAAAAGAATACGGGCAATATACTCACATATCACCATTATTATGTACATCGGCATAGATTTCAGTAATATCCCAATCATACAAAGCATGGGTGATGATGATGTATAAGGCGACTACTCCAACAGGAATACCTACACGAGGAAAACAAATTAAGAGATTGAACAAACATATCGAAGGGGAGATTAAACGATTTTTTTCTTTTTTCATAATTGGACTGAAATGTATGAAATTCAACCAGAATTTGCCCAAATTCGTGTATTAGAGTCAAAAATGAGTTAGAGTTCTGAAAACAAATATAGATTTATAAGGCAAGGTTCTAAACATTAGTTTTACAAACAAGTGGTGTAATTCAGTTAACGGAAATAGTTCTAGCTGTCATTTCCACTCCCTGGTCTAACTCACCAGAATCTGGACTGTTTTCAGTATTAGTCTTACCACCATCCTGAAAAACAGCGGCGTGTGTTTATAACTTTACGTCACAATACCAAAATGTGATCAAGCTCGAAAAATAAATCATCAATAATTCCGATGTCGTTAAAAAACTGTTTGTCTTTTTCCCCCGAAGTTCATCAGTTTACATCTTGAATCACAAGCCGTAAAATTATCAAACAACGAACGCATTTTATTTCCCCAGTGGTAAGTTCGTTTTCTTGATGAATGATTACATTCATTTTTATGATGGAACAATAGGGGATATTGCGGACAACGAAGTACATTTACACAGTTGACCAGTACATTATCATGATCAGTATCATTACTATCATTATTATTATACAACGACACGCACTTACATATACTTACCCCAACCAATCATAAAGTATAAAATAAATTTCCGATCTGTATGTTCGTCGTTTAATACTAAAATTCTCCATAGGTTACAGCACTGGTGAAAAAAAAAACCAAAAAAACCCAGTGAGATGATCATCTCAACAGTTCATCAATAAAACAAGGCAATGACGTCAAACCTTCGAGGTGACGCCCTCTGAAAGTGGGAGAGACTTAAACTTAGCAACCATTCATGGTCGATAACTGCTTCGAAAAAAATATCAGACAAATTTACACATACCTGCACAAATATCCAACAGAAATGAGCAACTAGGAAATAATGAATCAGAATGCCAAGAGCAGCACATTGCTGGGGTTTGTCAATAAGGTCACGACTTACATAAGCAGCAACAACCACCAATAACTAAGACCAAATAAATCGAAACGTTAGATCTTGATAAATCTTTTTATAATTGTACATTTTCTAAATGCTTTTTCAAAATAACAAGGAAGGACCATGGCAAGAGACAGGACTTTTGTCTAGCCAATACAGGTCAACACCACAACGTTTTGCCCATCGTAATTACATTTCATGGATTAAAATTTCTTCAGACTTTTGATTAGACGCGCTCAGTAGCATGAACAGTCGCGTCTTGTATTAAAAACACAAACAAACAAACAAATAAAAAACAACTTTCAGTTTGTTTGAAATGCGTATTAGAAAACACGTTGGTTGATGTGTCATGCGATTTTTTAAATTGACTAAAAAACGATTGTATTGGTATCCGATTAGGACTTGCTAACTGATAAAGAATTGTCTAATACCGATGAAGAACTTCACGGTTAGACGGAAGATGAAAATAGCTTTAAGTAAATTTTAATGGTGAACGCTTGGTTTCATTCATCAGAGACGAATCCTGTTATCGACCCAATGTTTTGGATCCTGAATTAAGAAGTAATTTAGATTGCTAATTTTTCATTTATAGTTTTTTAATCTTTATATTTTATTTTATTTTTAAAATCAATTAAAATAAAAAAAATAAATTTCACTGATTTTTCTTTCATTTTGTTTTTAAAATAAAATGTTATCACGGTTGTGCTAAATTGTAGGTCAACGGATATAGCAAGTTTGAATCTCGTCGACTGGGTAAAGAAAATCTAAATTAAAAGTTTAAAGTTGAGTTTTTCTAGGCGAAATTGTATCTTTCTAAGGTGCAACTTACTTGTAAAGCAAACCCAGCGAAAAACATGTGCATCAATAACTTGGAGGAGAACGTGTTTTCTACAGAGCATATGTGATGGGAGAGGATAACCAGAAGGAATGAAATCTACAGAACAGAAAGCAAGAATGATGTTGACTTCTGTAGTTGTGTGGAAGAAACGTGTGCTTGTGTGAGTGCGCGTGAAGGAGTGAGTAAGTGATTAAGGGAAGAAGGATGCGAGGGAGTGAAGGTTACGGTATGAGGAAATGAGTGAGTGAGTGAATGAGAGATGAAGGGAGGGGAGAGGAAGGAAGGAGGATTGGAGAGAACGAGGAAGAAAGGAAGGTAGGGTAGGATGAAGAGAGGAGGGCAGGATGGACGAAGGGATGAGGGAGAACGGAGAGTTGAGGACAAAGTATGTGAATAAGTGAGTATGTGTATGTGTGTGTGTGTGAACGTGTGGATAAACAGGCAGATGGAAACTAGACAGACAGGCAGGCAGGCAGGCAGGCAGGCAGGCAGGCAGGCAGATAACACGATTATTTGTCCCATACTGTAACTTGCAATTTCTTAATGACATATAACTTACCATGCAGATAAACGCCGATATATAAAAATAGAATTGATAACCAACACGATCATCGCTTTGACCACGGACAGCAAAATTCGAGAAATGACGACATTCACATTCCACAAAATCATCTGACTCTTCCTAAAAACGCGCACATTGAAATATTCTCAGATACCAATTCCATATTTTGGAATTCGTTCTCCACACAAATCAGGAGAAACAGACATCACTTGCCTTCAGGGAACAAATTGAATTATCCCAAGAATCCTCGCGCCATTTCAAGCACCTTGTAAACGATTAACATGAATTAGAGCGAGAAGAGGAATAAAAAGAATGTAAACTTTCATTATAAAACTGATGAAGAGTTTAAGGAACATGTGCCAGCGTGACATGAAGGCGGCAAAAAAAAGCCAACAAAAACCAAAGAGATAAGGAATCTAGAACGAGCGGAAAGAAAAAGAAGGAAAGAAGAGAAGAGAGGGAAGGAAATATGAGGAAAGAAAAGAAAAAGAAAGAAAAAGAAAAGAGAAGATAAGGAAAGTAATTACAAGAAAAGAGAAGAAAAGGAATGGAAAGAAAAGAAAGAACAGAAATAAAAGAAAATGAAAGAAAGAAAAGAAAAGAAAAGAGAAGAAAAGAGAAGAAAGGACAAGAGAATGGAAGGAAAGTAATTAAAAGAAAAGAGAAAAAAAAGAATGGAAAGAAAAGAAATAATAAAAAGAAAAGTAAAGAAGGAAAAAGAAATTGAAGGAAAGAGAAGGGAATGAAAGGGATGGGATTTGAAGGGAGGGAAGACGCGAAAAATGAAGATGGGGAAAAAAGGAAAATAACAAACAAATGACACGTACTCAGCCCCCTTTGGAGTCACTCGTCGTTCACCAGAATAAATCCTGAATAACGACGTGCCCTTGTTTGGATTGGTTTCAGAAATATTCTTGACAGAGGTGGACAATACTCGATCGTTCAGAATATCCTTCTTATTATCTTTATTAAACCAGTGAGCCGTGAGATATTCTATAAAATGAATATCTCCACAGTCCAATGTCGTACCAGGTGAGACGGTAGTCTGATAGATATTTGACGGATAAGTGAAGAAATTCTTCCCGGAACTGAAATTTGATTATATGCAGTGAGTAAAGTAAAGTGAGTGAAGTATGTATAAAAATTGGATGCGAAACCGATTATGACGTCGGTTATTTTTACTCCACTAATAGGCTGAGTCGCATTTCAGTACATTTAAACACCTGAAATTTTGATGTCAATCACAGTATGAACAAGTTTATTTTACAGCGCTTGGTCGTTCAAAAAGCGACCAGCCTGGTCCCGTACGATATAGAGTTCACGTATAAAATTCTGATCATATCGCGGAATTCACTCTGCTATCGTGGAGTCACGCTCTTCACTGATCCAGTTAGTTCAAGAACAAACTGGGGAGTGTATCTTTGACAATCTATACGTTTATCTATTTAAGAAATAGAAACTGTTTTGCCGTGTTTATATTGCCTGATGGAACACGAGTTCGTAAACCAATCAGAGCTTCCCATTCGCGCCAAGAACAATTTCTGGCGTCGAAGCAACGCTGTGATGTCATAACCGTGTTTGCATAGCCTGATATAAACACGGTAACTGACCAATCACTGCGTACTATATTGGAAACTTCTTTTATGATCTTCAATACAACACACTCGACTCAGTGACTATCCTCGGTAACGGACTAACCCTGACTATACACAATTACACACGACGCTAAGGAACTGGCGCGTTACGGAAACTGCAACTTTGATTCACAAACACGTCACTGTCTCTAAAATTACATCGTTGCTAATAAAATCACTCAAACTGAATAAATCAATCAATTTGCTACAGGTCACGCTCCAATGGAAGAATTAGAGTGTTATCAACCCTCTAGATCCCAGATTTTTCTATAGAAATTCTAGATAATTCAACAAATTCAAAATTCTTTCAAAAATCTATCGAAATCTATTTATGAATCGAATCTCCATGTATCAAATCACACTGGTGTGCGATCAGGAGCTGAAGGGTTGAACAGCTTTTGTACAAGTCCAGAAATTTTAATGATAATGACAATGATGATAATCATAATCATAATGGTAACAAGAACGTCAACAATGACAACAACTACGACAACGACGATGATAACATGATAATGATGATATTGATGTTGACGATTATGGAAATAAAAATGATTATGTTAATGACGATGATGATGTTAATGATTATGACAATGACAACTAGAATGATGACGACGACAATGATTATCATAATGATAAGGAAGATGATAACAGCAATAATTACAATTAACTAACCTGAAGGGGTTCGGTTTAAGTCAAGGAGCGTTCGTTTGTTCTCGAAGGGCGGAGATAACTTAAAGAGCCTTCGATTTGACTCAAAGGCGTTCGACTTAAATCGGAGTCATTCCCATTTAACTCGAACGGGTTTTGAATTGACTCAAACGGTTACGAACTCGAATACTTGTTGGTCAAACTATGCATTCGGTTCTCTCATGCATCTAGCTTTCTGTAAGTTGAGCCAGTTTACCTTGACTTCAATATCAAAGCATTTATATCTCTTTTCAGTCGTCTTCTTCCTTCCACTGCGGCAAACGTCCCGGTCTTTTGAGCAACTGAACTTCCAGGACACGGCTGACCGTAGACCAACGCAAAAGCATACTTCACAAATGGTACGGTTAGCTGAGTTTTCCCTCTAAGACAAGAAGGAACAAAATAAAGTCATTTGCGACGACTGGGCTTGCTCATGTCCTTTGTCGAGGACTCGAACAACGAAGACGTGCTCTGAAACTCTAAATCCACTGCATTGAAACTCTCCTCTTTTGCGTGATTCAGACCGTTTTCTTAAAATCGTATTTGTTAATAATTTTCCGGAACAAGTTGCTGTCCGACTCGTTTGTGTGTCAATCAGCACAGGCAAATTCCTCCCAATACGTGTCGGTTGTATGGAAAAGACAGAAAGCTAAGGCATGTGCTATTGCATTCACAAGAAAAGTTACTATTACCAGCCGGCAACATTAGGAAGTAGACCAAGAAACATACTCCAATGAATACCATCTTGGAAACTCAACATTTGAGCTATCAGACAAGGCGAAACAAATCACGGGAATATTTCGACTTTATTTCAAAGTCATTGTCAAACCTATGACTTTAAAATAAAGTTAAAATATTACCGTGATATGTTTAGTCTGGTCTGATAGCTCAAATATTGAGTTTATTAGATGTTATTCATCGTAGTATGTTTCTTGATCTACTTCAGAAAAGTAACTATTGACCCAGCTACATTTTTAAAGATTTCCTTCCCAATTCTTTCACTCACCTAAGAACCTCGTTCTTCGGATCGAGTAAAGCGTCGAATATCTTCATAAACAGGTCGCTAATATCAGCCCTTAGCTGTCTCAGTTTCTCCTCAGCTCTTCGCGCATTGTCGTCCAATACAGCATTTAGAACGTTAGCAACAATAGCAATATCACTGTTGGATAACGATTCCTGGTTAACCGTATTCAAGAGAGACTGCAAGATACTAACAAAATACACCAAAGAACTTTATAACATTGTTAATCTTAAACGCAAATCAAATAAAATGTGTTGCTTTAATTCCAGAGGTAAGGCGGCTGTTAATGTTATAAATTTACCTGCTCATTTGTGAGTTTGACAAGGGAGTTTTCAAAGACTCTGATCTTAGTTTCAGGAATTGCGTTGTTGGTCTTGAGTTGGAGATTACAACCATCGATGTAGAGAACTCCTTGTTCAGCCTTGTTGGATTGAAAGAAAAAAAAAAGGGATTGAACAACAGTCATCATCAGCAACAACAATAACTACTACAACAACAAAGCAAAACAACAACAACAAACACAAAATAACAATTTTAACAACATCATCATCTGAGTACCTTGCACCGCCTGTTAAATTAAACAAGGTCACGTTAAATGCCTTCGGATAAGGAGACGACGAAGCAGTGGTTGGAGTTAGCTGAGCTACGATTCGATCACTGGATTCCTCCTAAACGAAAAAACATAATTTAGTAGCAGACACACATTGTTGAAAGAACAGGTCTGTCGCTTAGTAGTAGACACACATTGTTGAAACAGCAAGTCTCTCGCATTGATTTCTCAAAGTTTTTTTATGCTTTTGCCCATCACATCGACATTCATTCACCTACCCACCCATCCATGCATTCATGCATCCATTCATTCGTTCGTTCGTTCATTTTAACGTTCGTTTGTTCGTTTGGTCCGCCCATCCGTCCATTCTTTCGGCCGTGCGTCTATTCATTAATCGACAGAATTAACCGTGCGGAGCTTGGATGTATTTTCTAAGAATTTGACCTTGACGAACGTTCGTATACCGTGTGTTTCTCAACGAGCTCCCTCATGATAATGCACAACATTTAAAAAGTCAATACCTTTCCTGCGTCAAACACCAACGTTCCCTTCGTCGCGCTGTAGTCCTTCGACTCAATTGCTCGGCTTATCACCACGTCACCGTCAGTGTACTGCTCCGGAAGCATCGTGGTCACGTATGACACTGTCACTCGTCCACTAGTGCCTTGTTTTCTGGCCACTGTGAGCTCAACACTCTCCACTGATTCATCAACTACAACATTTCTTGATCAACGAAGAAGGTTTAGAATTAGAAGATGGTACCTTAAAATCCACGTTGTAAGTGACACCATGATCACCTCAGATTCCTTTGTCTTCCGCGGAAGTGCGAGAAACACTTTTCTTTTTTTTCTACTAAATTTCCGCGTACACAACACAACGGTTTTCTTTATTTTAACACTTTATTAAGCTTTTCGGAAAACGACAACTTTGCGTCTCCGATGACATAGCATTGCCGCGCGGTTATCTTACGTTTCACAGTCTCTTTTTCCCGCGTGGTCTTCATGCATTCTTCGGGAAGTTCGCTGATAGTAAACAAAGGCAAGCGCTCGACATGACATGACGGAAATTTAGGAGACAAAGAAATCCTCGGTCTTTCATGAATTACGTGAGGAAAAATTAGAAAGCAAAAGATCTTTTTCCTTTGAGGAACAGGTTGCGTTGAACAGTCGAAGGAATCAGGCCTAACCTTCCCTTGGTAGGTCAGGCTTCTCGAAATATCCCTTGGTACTTACGTCATTACAAAGTGATACTACGAATTGAGGGAAATCAGCGATTAAATTTTGCTTTTGCCCGTAGTTTGAAAAAGTATAAAATAAAACATAATCCGAATAAAAGCATTTTGAAAAACTGGATTTTCTATTTACAATAATAAAGTGACAAAATAAATTTATATCACATACTACCAAGTGTAAAACAAAAGGAAAATCTTCTGTTACACCGCGAAATAGTACGAAAAGCACAACTTCAGATGGTTGCACCACATCGTCGATTCCAGACCCTATTCCAAGCGGCAGAGCAGGCAGGCTGGCTTCAGCCTCCAACTTTGCAAGATGGGATACTTAGCCAACGCACACATTTAATTATGATGCATATCAAATGAAAGCTGCGACCAGAATGTCTAGTTTTGTGTATACAACCCCGTCCAATCTTTCCAGGAAAGAACAACTGGGGTGGATTGTACGAAGGCCGGTGGCTCATCCGGGGGGAGTCCTAGTGAGACAGCAGTACTATTCACTACCAGGTGAATCGCGAGTTATCCACCTTCCAATACTATAATCAGCCTGTAACGCTAAAACAAGGCTCACGAACTATGACGTCACTAAATCTTGGATTTCATATTGAAGGTGACCCTGATATGAAGTGATAACTCCTCAAGGGTGCTGTTCTATGAATACAAGTATATAGAACAGTCTTAGTCACAAAAGGAAACACCAGCAAGTTTTGTCGCGTTAAACCTTTCACAGGAAATGCTCTGATGTAGCATATATCCCGGGGGCCTTGTGTCCAGACCCCCGTGCGGAAGACAATGGCAAACCAACTGATTACTCAACCCCTGTTGCGCATGAGCGCACGGCGTAAAAAAAAATGTGGAAAGACTTGGCCACATCGTACAACAAAAGTTACCTTGAATCCTCCTCAAAGCCAATCAAGCCAGCAGGGTCATCACTAGGCAGTACTCTGACTCTGACTTTATTCTTTGCAGGATCGATTGACGCTTCGTGAGTGTCAACTAATGAAACGAGTTGGATTGTGAAATTGCTCTCCAGCTCTGGAACCTAAACATTAAAGGACAAAATTAAACTGGGGTGAAGGATAAAGGAGGCAAAGATCTGGGAAAAATTAAGTGCACATCTACACGGTACGACTGTCGTATAAGATTGTTCATTTTGATGTATCCCATTCAGTCGTAAGAGTCTTCAGGATCAATTGCAACATTCGCGAGCGAATAGCAAGCTGGAATTGTGCTTTTATGACATAATCACATACGCCAAAGTGAAGAATCGTATACGAAAATGGTATCGTGAGGATAGGTCCTAAAAGATAGTTAAAATACAACATTCAAGATCAAGGGCAAACAATAGACCGATCGACCGACCAGACGAACAACTAGGAAAGGGGAAACGGACAATTGAAAGAAACCACGTCAATAATGGAAACAATAAAAAAGAAAAAATATTCTTACGTTATTCTGCTGTAATTGTATGACCAACGTCGCGGCTGCTTCATTCGGCTTAAACTCAATAATCCCGGTGGTTTTTAACAAATTGACATTAGAATCCGTAACTCTCCATCGAACCTACAATTATTAAAGTCATTAACTGAAATTTAACTGCAGTAGACAACACAATTCATACGGTCACACCCAATAGCGTCTTTTGACCATTTCAGTCCAAGTAATAAGGCCTTGTTCAACATATAATACCAATAGGCCGGGACTTAAATACACTACATTATAATTTGCTAAAACACTCGGCAATTGGATTTTATGACAAGGAGCTGCGCTTGAAGGCAAATGACGCAGCACTTCATCATCTAATATCGTATTACAACTTTTTATACCTTTCCCGTTCAATCCTAACCCATAGACCTCCAGCCAATTAAGATATATCTTCAAATGAATTTTAATTAGCTTTCTAGTCTTGTCAGGATGGAAATACTGTTTCAACCGCAGACAGACTATCGAGGCTGCAAAAGCTAAGTCAGACTGTCAGATGCACATGAAGGAATGTTTAAATTGGCTGCCGTCGTGACAGAAGTCAATCTCATCCTTCACCGCAACCAACTCTCCTTCTTACAACAAAATACTTAGTTCCATCACCATCGACAGTTAATTACGTTCTTCTTACCTTTGCTGTTCCCAAACTAGGAGTACGACTAACTTGAATTTCTCCTGCAATGAAAACAATGCCATACAGTAAGATGTCGGGAAGAAATATCAACGATATCACTTGAGATTCTTCCAAGACTTACCTCGTGGATTCACATCCTCGTTGATCACTAGTGAACTTATGTCAAACCCAATCTTTCCATTCATAAGGTCATTGCCTTGAATGGTAACAACGGTCCACGCCTTTAAAAAATGAGAAAAGGCTGGAAAATAGCTCTAAATAGCTAGAAATTACTGGATAGTTTCTATCTCCTTCATCTTCAGCCTGACTCTGATCTTCATATTCATCCTTATCCTTATTTTCATCGTTACTCCCACCTCCACCCAATCCTAATTCTTATCCTCTTCATCTTTATCCTCCTCTTCATATTCACCATCACCTTGTTATCCTGCTGCTCCTCCTCCTCAACACCATCTTCATCCATGTCCTCATCCTCATTCTAGCGCTCATCATCTGATCTACTCCTCCTCCTCACTTTCATCTTCCCCCTCACCCTTACCCTTACCTCCACACTCACCTTGTTATCTTCCTCCTGATTTACCACATCCTCACTCTAATTCTAACCCTCGCTATTCTCCGTCTCCTCCTCCTCCTCCTCCTTCACCTTCACCCTCATCCTCAACTTTATCCTCCTCGTCTTCCTCCTTCTCATCTTCATCTTCACCTTCACCCTCACCTTCACCCTCACCCTCAACTTTATCCTCCTCCTCCTTCTCATCTTCACCTTCACTCTCACCCTCAACTTTATCCTCCTCCTCCTCCTCCTTCTCATCTTCACCTTCACTCTCACCCTCAACTTTATCCTCCTCCTCCTCCTTCACCCTCACCTTTATCCTCCTCCTCCTCCTCCTTCTCATCTTCACCTTCACTCTCACCCTCAACTTTATCCTCCTCCTCCTCATCTTCACCTTCACCCTCACCCTCACCTTCACTCTCACCCTCAACTTTATCCTCCTCCTCCTCCTTCTCATCTTCACCTTCACCCTCACCCTCACCTTTATCCTCCTCCTCCTCCTCATCTTCACCTTCACTCTCACCCTCAACTTTATCCTCCTCCTCCTCCTCCTCCTCATCTTCACCTTCACTCTCACCCTCAACTTTATCCTCCTCCTCCTCCTCTTCATCTTCACCTTCACTCTCACCCTCAACTTTATCCTCCTCCTCCTCCTTCTCATCTTCACCCTCACCTTCACTCTCACCCTCAACTTTATCCTCCTCGTCTTCCTCCTGCACACTCTCTTCCCCGCCCTCAACTACGGCCTCCCCCATATCCCCATCCTGATACTCACATTCATCTTCTCTCCCACCCTTACCTTAACCGTTCCTCCATTTCCCCTTTTCCTCCTCCTCCTCGTCATCGCCACCTACCACCATCAGTTTTATCACGTATTTGGTCGTTTCAGATTTTGCTGAAGCGACTTTGAGCAAGCTGAAATTCTTACATTAATACCTGACATTAATCTACAAGTAGCATTTTTTGCTTAATTTTACGACATTTAACAGGTTCCTTACTTGTCCTCCAGTTGATGGCGATGCAAGGATGGCTTCACCGCCGGGGTTCGATAAATAAAGATAGATTTCTTCATCGACTTCTGGGACTTGGTCATTGTTAATGTGAAGTTGGACTGTCCGATTTTGACCATTTGGTGGAGAGGGTACTTCATTCTTAAAGTAAACAAAAGTATGACTAAAGTATTCTTCTGTTAAGTACACAAGAGAAACAGAAAACAAAAGGAAAGAAACACGTTAGTGATACAAAAAATTTAGAATCAAGATAAAGATAATGATAAAGACAAAGACAAGGTGAAGATAAAAACAGACAAGGACAAAAAGACAAAGACAAAGGCGAAGACAAAGACGAAGACTTAGAAGAAGACGAAAAGAACAATGACGACAAAGGCGAAGGCGAAGACGAAGTCAAAGACAAAAAGACAATGACAAAAAGACAATGACAAAAAGACAATGACAAAAAGACAATGACAAAAAGACAATGACGAAAAGACAATGACAAAGACGAACACAAAGATAAAGACAAAGACTGAGGCGAAGACGATGACGAGACGAAGACAAAGATAAACACAAAGAAATACAAAGATAAAGACAGACTGAGAGGCCAAGACAAAGATAGACATTAAGAAGCCAGATTTCACCAACTCACCATGAAGGTTACCACAGCGTCTACTACACTATAGTCACTGGTGATACGAGCAATCCTTGACTGATCTCGTCGAGCCAAAATATTAACAATTTCACCTTCAACAGCACCATCCCAAGTCTCTCCTCCACCTACAGTCCTTACTCGCACCCCAACATTCCCAAATGTACCTCCAGAACGGGAAACAACAACATGAACAGTTGTGACATTCTCGAGAACGGTGACCGAAGTCGTGCTGAAGGACAGGATTCCATGAGGACTGTCATCGTCTTGAATGGTGATTGTGGAGGTCGCGTTTGCGCCTAGACGAGCATTGGCTTGAAGAAAAATAAAAAGTGATTTTTTTAAAGTGTTTTGACACAGGGGATGAAGATATTACGATTTCTGTCCTTAAAGATGCAATGTTTTAATGATAAAATCTCATTTTAGAGGTTTTTTACATAAAACGAGCGTATAAATGTCATCAATACATAAAAATTAACGGTAGTCAGAACGACCGACCGACAGACAGATAAAAAAGTCAGATGGACAAAATAAATGAACAGATGGATGGATGGATGGGATGGAATGGAATGGAATGGGATGGATGGACGGACTGAATGGAATGGGATGGATGGACGGACTGGATGGAATGGATGAATGGAATGGACGGATAGAAAGAAGGAGACCTGGGATGGATGGACGGATGGGATGGAATTGCATGGATAGAATGGGGTGGAATGGAATGCGATGGGATGGAATGGAATAGGGTGGAATGGGATGGGATGGAATGGAATGGGATGGATGGACGGACGGACGGACGGACGGACGGACGGACGGACAGACGAAATGGCGGATATGTAGAACATTTGAAAATCGGTATTCTCACACAAGGATCAAAAGTTGACTCTTACTTCCAGTAACCTCTGTTAGCTCCACTGTGAACGCTTCATCCAGTTCAGGTGTATTATCATCTAATATTTGAATATTTATGTTCTTCTCATATTCACCCTCCATCATGGAGAACTGAGATGAACTCACTTCGGTAAAGTCACTGCTGGGGGTTGCCGTGGAAGAATTCCGTGTGGAGTAGTTCACGTAAATAGTTCCCAGGCTGCTGAAGAGTCGGTAGACTAATAGGGAAACCTAGAAATAATAGAATTCATTTTTTAAAAAAGTACGAGATTTGTTTAGCTGCTTAACTAATTGATTCGGAAACTTGGAGTAAAAAAACTGATTTCGCCTTGGAGAAAGTGTTGGCAACCGTCTCCCATGACACATCGTGGGGGTTAGTTAAGGAAGCGAACTTGGACTCAATCAACAGAACCTGAGACTAATAAACCGAAGGTCTCGATTTCAAATCCCTGCTTAAAGGCGCTGCTACAATTGCAATTTTGCGCCTTGCGATTGTCATCCTGATGTACGTATTAGATTATGGAAAGCCGAAAGGACGAACTGGAGCGAGTCACGAGCAGATATCTCGCGGCATAGACTGTCCCAGGGATATTACATGCACCACGATGACAATCGCGCGAGGTGATCTCGACATCAATCGCAACCATTCGTACCTCATTTTCGTCTTCCTTGACAACGATGTTTTGAGACGCCATAGCAACCACAATCATTCCGCCAGGTTCAATGATGGCCGTCCTCCTAGCTTCGTCTATACTTGATCCTCCTCGAACATTGGATGGTGTTGTAACACGAGATAAATAAACGGCATAAATAAGTTTCTTATCGGGTACAAGAACAGGAGTGACCTGAAAAATAAAATGGAAAAAGATAAAAAATAAATATGTATTGATGTCCGAGGAAAAAGTTTAAAGGCAGTACTCTGCCAATTGTTGTGACCCGATAGTGAGAAGGTTGTTGTGAAAGTAAAAAATCAATAATGAACGGCAAGTCCTGTCAATAATGCTTTCTCAATGAAAGCTGAGCGGTCCACCATTTATAATATTGAGCTCATCATACCTAACCAAACCGTTTGAAATATTTGAAAGCGTACTCAAATGAAAGGTGACACTGAACAGCAAAATCTTCTCCAAAAATTAAACTCTAATAGTTAGAAACAATGTCGACAGACCTTGCTTCATTATTCACGAAGATCGGCTCCCCAATCAAAAAAAATTCGAAGTTATCAAAAAAGACCCCCAAAAAACAAAAGAGAAACTTACAAAATCTTGGAATACAAATTTAGAACAAAATATTGAATAACGGTTGTATTTGACGAGAAGTTATTCTGGAAACTTTAAGTGAATTTAAAAATTTCGGAGCCAAATGTTCAAGATAGCACTTTCGTCAGTATTTTTGGATGTCCTGTCAGGTAACTAGCTACAAATCCAGTGTGCTTCTCCTCCGCAAATCGATAAACAAATCACCTGAACACTAAACTCCTTCACCGCTTCATTGTTATTAAACGTAATATTCGATACACTTGGTTTCACGAATCCTTTAGAAAATCCAGAATATTGACCATCAGGAAAGCCATCACTGATAAATACAGTAACGCTACCGTAGAAGCCATCACGTGACACAATTACTCGGGGTACTTGGTAATCTAATAAAGAAGATAAATGAAGGCAATACATCAGTTTTAGATTTAACATTACACATACAAAACACAAAACAAAACACAACACAACACAATGCACGAACACTCGTCAGACTCAAACCCTCGCAAAACTTTTATAAGCCCCATACAAGGTTCCATTCTCATTTTGCGCTCAGAAACATTTTCTTACGATTTGAGGTTGACGAATTCGAAGGTTGGTACCGTCGATCATAGCTACAAGCTCGCACATGGCTAGTATTAATGCAACTCAACACAGCATTGTACAGGACAGCAAAGCACAGTATAGTAAATTACAGCAAAGCTGCAACACTAAAGACAGCACCATCCAGCAAATGCCAGAGAGTACATTAGAGCACGGTAGAGTTCTGTAGAGTACAATAAAGTACAGTAAAGTAGAGTAAAGTACAGTAAAGTAGAGTAAAGTAGAGTAAAGTAGAGTAAAGTACAGTAAAGTACAGTAGGGGGTAGGGGAGAAGCAGTGACGGGGGCTCTTTTTGTCAGTGAGCAAGTGTCGGGTCGCATACGAATCTATTTGGTGGCAAAGTTAAATTTAAAACAATGCAATACAAACTAAGTAGACGTATGAGATGAAAGATTCCACGGTATGGTATACGAATTACCTTGATTTACAAGCAAAGCAGAAACGTCTGGGGCTAATTTAACCATGGAATTAGCAGCTCTTTCTGGCACTGGTATATTCTCAGATGAACCACTCGAGACTAAGGTTGGAGGAATTGCAGATTCTAAAATGAAAACAATACGATTTAAGTTTTGTCGTCGTCGTCGTTCCGCGCACAAAAACTCTTGTGTAACTTTAGGTAAATTAGATATCTTGCTGGACAGACTGCGAAGGGTTTATTGTACACACCAACATGACAACCTCAAGGGCCAGAATCACAAGTGTAGATGCATCTTAAGCTTGATGTAGACGATACCACTGTCATATGTGATTGTTCTTCCTGATGGGCTCCTTTCCACTTTCTTTATTTTAAGACTTTTCTTTTCCTGACATTTCCGCTACATCTCAGTTTACTGTTACCTTTTGTCTTTTTCACTTCTGTTCCTACGCCAATATCTCGTAAATAATGTATCATGTAACACAACTAGTATAATATTCATCACCTTTGTAATATAAGTTATTCATTCTCTGAGGAAGTAGCGTGCAGCAACGAAACGTTAGATGTATGCAATAAACCTTTAAATATGCCTATTTTGCGTGTTTTTTGCTGGGCTTTGTTATTTATTCTTCACTTACGATCCTTACCTGGTACCTCTGTCCCTCGTATTCATCCTGATGTATACGATTTAGTTACACGAGTCTTATGAACGAATTGTAACATTCGCGAGCCAATGGTTAGCCGGAATGGTGCTATGAAGAGTTAATATCATACGCTAGGGCGACAATCGTATCGTGTAGATAAAGCCTTGCGTAACATACCTCCCGATCCTTGATATGAAACTCCTGTGAGCGTTAAAGTAAAGTGAGAGCCAGGAAACAAAAAAACATTACCATCCAAAACCACGGATTGTGTTATCTTGGTAAAGGAAATACATTGATCAGTTAAGACACTCTGATTGCTGTTCAGATTATCAGGGCCTGACGGACCGTTCATGCGAAACGCTTAACATTACCTCGTTACGGGCAAGATGTAGCCCTACTGTACTTCTGTGGTGTCACACTATACGCGTAACGCGTCGCGCTGAAATCAACACGCTCAGTGGTTGAAATATAACGAAGAAATAACAAGGGTCTACTTTTATTTTCGACTTATGGCATGGAGTTAAGCGCAGATTGTGAACGGACCTTCGTTCGTAATACATATGATTAAATAAATGAAATAATAAGTAGAAATCAAAGAAACCGCACGAAATTACTTATTTTGGACACAATAATAAAGAGCGCTAAATAAAGCATTTACCGTAAGAGTAATTATTTTAACTCTTTCTCTGGACGAGCTCTTCCTTTGACAAGCAAAATCGTCTGGCGTTAGCAAGAGTAAAATAATAGAAGCCTTGTCCCATCAAGAAAAACCTAAAGTCAACTCATTTGTCGTCATGCTCACCTCGCTTTCTCCATCACGTATCGTGACATATCCGTTCAAAGAACTTGGATAATTCCTGGAGTATATTAAAGTATAATCTACTCGAACCTCTCCAAATTTACCACCAGTTCTTTCGACGGTGAAGTTAAGAGTTCGGCTGAGGTTATCGTCAACCGTGATACGCTGGGTGTTGGAGCGAAGACGCAATTGACCATGGGGGTTGTCGTTTGCACTGTTAAAAACAAAATAGAGAAAATTAAAAACGATAAAACTAAGAGATGGTTACAGAAAATTTTTCATTCTTTTCAACCCATTCCGGAGCCTGATTTGCTGAGTGTATTTCACCCAAATCCAAATCATTTACACCAAATAGATTTCTGATAGTTCGTCAATTGATGGTCACTTGAGCGGACCTCTTGCGATCCACTCGCAAGGTTTGATTTAACGAACCTAGAGTTCGTAAATATTGCCATTTTTACCTTATTATAATCGTAGCGTTACTGAACTGAGGATCAATATCTCCTCCGCCACTGGCGGTCACCAACATGACTGTGAATTTTTCATTTAACTCAGGGACATCGTCGTTGACGACGGTAAGATTAATCTGCTTGTGTTCCTCAAGAGGAAGAAATACTAGCGTTCCTGCATTGTCCACAAAATCATCAACTGTGGCTTCGGAACCGGAGATTACCCAGCTTACCTACGACCACACAAAGACAAAAAGGAAATATTAAAAAGAAATAAACTGCAGAATGATGATGATGATGATGATGATGATGATGATGATAATGATGATAATGACGATGTTGATGATGATGATGATGATGATGATGATGACGATGACGATGAAAGTAGTAACTACAACCCCTATAGCTATAACCGACATACAATATGAAATATTACTACAACAATAACGATCACAACAACTACAACTATGACTAACTACAATTGCAACTATAACTAACTATATATATATATATATATATATATATATATATATAGTTATTTTACAGGTATTTTATTATAAAATTTGAAGTATAAAAGTATAAAATTTGAAATTAGAATAAAATGAAGATGCAATGGTCTTCATATGTTTAGTGCTATAATTTTTGCAATTTGCTGTATATGTAATAATAACTATAACTCTAACTGTAACTACAACTACAACTACAACTACAACTACAACAACAACTACTTTCACCTTCGCCCCACATTTTGTTCTCTCCCAACATCCCTCCCTTTGGGCTTCCCTTTCCTTCCCTTCTCCACACCTTTACTTTCTCTCTCTTCCAATCTCCCCCCCTTCCCTTCCTTTCGTATCTTATCCATCACTTCCCTATCTTATCTATTCCTTTCCTTTCCTCTGCATTCCCTTCCCTTCACCTTCGCATCCAAAACAGTTTCTTTTGACTTATCCAAAAATCCTCCAGCTCACAATTTTAAACAAACAAAAAATAAATAAATAATCCCGTACTATAAGTCCTTTACACAGATCACCTTCACCTTATAACATCACCTTACTGGCGACTCTATAGTTTACCTCAACAGTCCCTTTGCGTCCTTTCCTTCTCTCCACGATTAAAACCACGGGAATACCGCTGTTCTCACTGACTACCTGACTAGCGCCGCTTGCAAATCCAAATAAGCCATTTGGCATTCCGTGTTTTAAAATAACCAAAGTGACATTAGAAGTGAGGCTGTCGATGGACGCGTTGCCAGAGACCTCAACAATGGATACCACAAAATGTTCTTCAACTTCCAACTCTACATTGAAAGAAATATCACACGAAGACAAAAGTTTTAAATATGTGCATGTAATAATATTCTTACAATCTAACAATACTTGAGTGTAATTGTATTTTAAGTTGACACACGGCCCTTCGAAAAGAAGTTTTCTTTTCTTGTTGTTACTTTATTATTACAGCTAATAAGGTTACTGTGTATAAATATGATTAAACTAAATTAAATTAATTTAAATAACAAAATTAATCAAGCGCGCCATCGCAAAGAATTCACAAACAGCTGGGTAGAAAAAGGAGTTTCACTGATCCATTGATAAGCCAGTACCTAGGAAAGGATATATCGTCATTTCCAATATTTTTGGTCCAAATTCATTCAGCTGAAATACGAGGTCTTTGGTTTCGGGAAAAACGTCAGCCGTGACTCCTCCATCTGTGACTTCAGCAGATGTCGGAAATGTCTTAAAGACGCGAATCTTGACCTGCATAAAACGGAATGAAAAACAACTCTTTAGTTCAGGGAATTCTGTAGTATTTCTGAAAATCATCCACTTCAGACGAAATAGTATTTCTCTTAGGATTTGTACTTTATCATTCTAATCATAACACTTTAATGCGTGTTTAATTACAATTAAATTTCAAAGGAACCAAAGTATTCTTCAAAGTAACATCACAGGTTCTTACAAAAAGGCAAAGAAGACTGTTGAGCGAGCCTGCGAGCATGACATTAAGTGGATCAGCTTGGACGTATTAACTTTCTCCCGGCGGCGTATGACTTCAATTATTTTACTCTGGCCAATGTCAGACGATTTTACTCGCCAAAGGGGGAGCTCCATCCTGGAATGAGTAAATGTACTTAAGCTTTCAATCACGAAACATGTCTCACTCGTCAACCTTTAATATGTTTCCCGGGGTTTGCAAGGTGTGAATTAGTTGCGCAAGTACAAAGGTTGGCACGAATGCTCGCAAAGCATGATGGGATAGAGATCCGGACGGACATTCGTACACGTGGGTATAAATCTCGACATCTTTGACCCTTTGACTACAGGAGCTCTCCCTTCGACGTGTAAAATCGTCTGGTGTGAGTCAGGCAGTCTTATACCGCCCAAGAGGAGTTAGTAAGTCTTCCTTTTCACAATAAGAGGCCACTTTATCGTCTTTTCTGTCGTAAGTCTCGGCTGTTGCTTTTCCTACTCCGTCACGATGTACCTGACGTTATTTGGCTTCGGGAGACTTTAAAAATTCTGTTTTTTGCCGACGTTACAATAGATAACGAAATCCAACCCACATGTGCCAAAGATTTGGAATAACTTATCGGGAGGAATTAGATCAACTGTCGTTTTCAATAATTTTAAAGCTTTACTCAAAAATTTGTCTTTGGATAATAATTTTTGTAACTTCTGCTGACTTTATGCTCTGTGTTTCATAATACTTAATGCTTAGATTATTTATTTATTTTTTATTGTTTTATTCTATTTTTTACTGTGTTATACTTGGAGATATTAGCATTCTTTTTGCTACTCTCTAAATCCGAATTCAAATAAAGTTAATACATGAATGAACGAACGAACGAACGAACGAACGAACGAACGAACGAACGAACGAACGAACGAACGAACGAACGAACTAACTAACTAACTAACTAACTAACTAACTAACTTTGTGGCTCCTCCACGAAACGTCTATGCTCTATCCATCACGGATCTTTTACTCTAAATATCTCGTTATTGTTCGTATTTTAAACCCCGAACACTTCACGTATCTTTTTAACTAAGTAATTTTTAAGTCTTGTAAGGAGTCATACTACAAACATGTCAACCAACCTGCACTATACTCCTTGCCCCTCCGATCCGAGAAACCCCCAGCATCAGAAATTGAGTGGCGCTGGGATTGTTTAAAACAAATCGAGTTTGATTAGTAAAGCCAAACAAACCATCTGGATTATCACTTGTTTCGATGACTATTTCAACGTTGTTTCTTTCTCCAAGTCTAGCTCCGCCATCGACCGACGTCAATTGAACATGAAACGATTCCCAGTCTTCTGGGTCGTTGTCGTCGAGAAGTGGAATGGTTAAATTAAACATGCGTTGTCCAGCGTCTAACGTGATTCTACCATCGGAGAAAAGGTAGTCTTCTCCATATTGAGCCGTAAGGTTTGTTACCACGTAACTAACTCCGATTATTCCAAACTCGCCACCTAATAATGAAGAAAATTTAACAAGTTTGCGAAGAAACCGAACGACAGACAGAACGAAGAACCAGCGAACGAAGAAACAAACCTTTCAAACAATCCAATTTATGAACTGAACAAATAAAGCAATCTTTGCATGGCAATGTTATCTTGTCTGCTAGATAGAAGTGTATAACCCAGTGAAATACAATGCAGTTGTGTACAGAAAGATGTCATGCCACACACTAATACGGCCCACCGTACCCCGAAGTCTTCTGCTGTACCATTTTATCCTATCCCATCCATCATGTCATACCCTAACAAAAACCAGCAGTGGACAACCTTGTGATGCTAAATCGGGAAGTTGTTCGACTACTCTCAGTGGAATTTCAACACAAACAAAAAGAAAATTTTGCACAGAATCCATGCCATTTCCCCCCCGACTCATCCAGTTCTATGCCCCTTGCCCCGTTCAACCCATTTCCGTACGAACCATCCAACTCCATATCCCCACTTCCCATCGGATCCAGTCTCATAACACACCAAGCACAAAACGTCATACGAAACGGATCCCTGCCGCTTTACAGTCCACTGTATTTTAGTACTGAATTATAGCTACTAACCCGCATCAAAACCTGTTATTTTCGCTCGGCATTATAGCAGCGAATGCAGCGAGCAAAATTATGCAAGTCGAGTTTGTAAAATTTTGCTCGCTGGATTCGCTGATACAATGCACAGAAAACATAATGGATCTCGATGAGGGTCAGTAATTATACGGCCAAAGCTGCCTGTATGATATCCAATAATGCTGTGCGCCGAAGTAATTTTCTATTAAATATTTTCTTAAGTAAGAAACTAATTCTTGTTTTCTAGTCTCGCGACTATTGTGTACTGTCCTCCATTTCAAATAAAGCTCCCTCAGCTCACTAAAAGAAATACATCGAAAAAGAACGTGACCTAATGTCACTCACTGGTAATCGCCTTACCAGAACGTATGATGGATACCACTACACTCCGGTCATGTTCATGAACTAACTTTCGCGTTTCCATGAACTCTACCACTCCATACGGATCATCATTTTCAACTATTGTGATAACAACATCGCGATGGTTTCCCACTTCAGGTGGCATATCAACTTGGTGACCATTCTTGTAACCATAGTTCATCTGCTTGGAAGTAATAAGTTCAACGTTGCCTAGCCTCACCGTAAATGACTCTGATAGTTCTGGAACAGCCTCGGGAAGGATTGTCACGTTCAGAGAACCGTAATCTTGTTTATCGTCAATGGTTAAAACTTGAATCAAACCAAGAAACACAGCTTTAGGGAGAGCTTAAAATTGAGCTTAAACACAAAAAAATCCTTTTCCATTACAAGAAAACTCATTTCAATCCATTTACTCAAAACGTGACATCCGTATACAACCCATAACCTTCAGACAGTGCGTGTAGGGTGCAGACTCCAATTTATATTAGTGCTAGTTCACATCATACCAGTCCATACAACCTCGAATTATCCTATCCGATTTTGTACTAATCTTTTTAACCAATCTCATCTTTTCCTTTATAGAACTTCACCATATCCTGCTTTATCCTTTCCCATCCTATCTCTATCCACATCTCTCCATCTCGGCCATCTATATTTTCCGTAACAAGCAAATACAAATATCTCTTGTTGAAATGAAACTCGCTGTGACAAAATTCTTAACCGAATACCTTTTGGTGCGACTTGAAAATCCCTTCCCTCTGTCGCACTAGTTGTTACTACGTTTACTGTGATCAGCAGTCTCCCGGTGTGTCCTTTATGACGTATTACATTCAACGTGACCTGACCAACGTCTTCAGAGACATTACGATACGCTGAACCATCAAATTCAATGATACCATAGGGATGGTCGCTGGACACTACAATTACGGCCGCCTGTGAAGCGGATTGATCAATACGGGCGTCACGTGCTCCAGTAAGACTGAACGTGTAGTTTCCAGTCTCTTCCGGGTAAGAGTCTTGTTTTACCTTTAAAAGAGATAAAATACGGATACAATAAAAGGAATATGTACGAGGAAATGGCCAATAAGATACGATTAAGCATTATTCACAAGTTTTGACTTTAGCTACAAAAAATATCTCTATGTATTTGTTCTGGGGATTTTTTTTTCGTTCTATTTTTGCTTAAGGCGCAGCACTTGACGGGGTCAACTTACCTGTAAAGAAATGTTTCGGATTTTCACTCCATCACCAAAGACCACGGTTCCTCGTGTCTCATTAAAGGTTTCCGCAGCCTTTCCGACCACCAAATCATCTGATGTCAGTTCCCAGTCCACAAGGACTTCCCCATATGCACCAACTTTACGAAGAACACTGAATAAAATCATAGTTTAGTTCATTAACAAATCTTTAAGCCACTAGAGGGATTTAGAAGGATGAAACTTTGAAACTGGTTGTTTACCTGATGCTGACAATTCCATCGTAAGAAGGTAAGTCTGGTTCACCGACGTAGACCAAAGACGTAGTAGGATCTACAGCCATCACCCCGTAGCCATCATCGTTGGCGTCAATACGTAATGTAACCCTGTCATCGCTTCCAACAACTCCACCGTTGTCCGCTGACAATAAATAAACGTCGTAGACCTTATCACCTTCTGGGATGCTATCGTCTCGGGTTCTTAGGTGAATAATTTGCCTTGTTACGCCCTACAAATGAAGTTTTCACACGAATAAGGTAATACAAAGCAGACAACTGTAAATATTTTGGGAACGTTCAGCAGTTGTCATACTTGATATTAAAGTTACTTGTTGATGTTCATGCTTTCCTTTAACTTAATGGTGGAGGGTGGGAGTGAGGATCTTGAATGTTTTATACACAGGTTCATCTATACATGTACACTTTCACATACATTTATCAAAAGGAACTTTAATCAATCAAAATGACTCTTTCCGCTTACTGCCCCATCTTCAGCCATTGATATCGTTTGCATATATACATATAAACATAAAACACGTTCGCACACATACACATGCGGTTGCATATACATATAAACATGCATTTGGAGTTACATATATATATATATATATAAGTATTGCGATACATGTCAATATAGTACTCAACAAACACTGAAAAATAGTAGAGTCAAAATATCACCGTAGTTTTTCTTTTTTTATTTTAAGTTAACAAGATGTTGATTTCTGGGAAATTGTTTTCTACTTTATTCCTCGAAATTGCCGACTGGCAACGGTTTATATATGTATACATTAGATGTACTTTCATACACTATACTATGGCATAGCATACATAATACTATGCCATACGATACCACGAAATACTATACCGTACCGTACCATACCGTACCGTACCATACCATACCATACCACACAACAAAATACCATATTATACCGTACATTACCATACCATACCCTCCCCTACCCAACCGTTCTGTACCACACTGCACCATTCAATGCCATACCATACCATACCCCACTCTAACATACCATACAGTACCGTACCATAACATACCATACTATATCATACCAAACCATAGCATATTATACCGTACCTTACCTTACCCTATCATACCATACCGTACCGTACCGTACCTTAAGATGCCATACCATACCATACCATGTCATGCACAGCATACCATACCATACATACCATGCCATACCATACCATACCATACATACTTTACCATACCATACATACTTTACCATACCATACCATACATACTTTACCATACCATACCATACATACTTTACCATACCATACCATACATACTTTACCATACCATACCACACCATACTATACCACACCACACCATACCATGTCATGCACAGCATACCTAATCCTACCATACATTATAATTACAATTGAGAACTTGTGGATTCGAAACTTACATTGTCAAACGTAATGGTCCCATTGGCTGGGCTTACGTCCGGAAAAGCACCAACACTAAGGTTCCATTTAACATGAACCTCTCGGAAGCTTCCTTGTAACCTAACAACTGTTAGATGGACATCTCGACCCTCTTCTAACGTCAAGATACTCGGACCCAAAAATCTAAAAGCAAACATGGGTTAACGAAGTACTTGGAAAACTTCAAAACTAGCTTCCTTCATGGACATTTCCTTTAGACTAGATTGATGTATTTATGACTTACTCAAAGACACCGTAAGGCTGATCATTGGCTCGAATTTCGACCGACACCTCTCGATTGTTTCCCAGTTTTGCTCCACCAATCGGCTGTGTCATCTCAACTCGGAAACGCTCGGCGACTTCCGCCTCGTTGTCATCCGTGATGTTGATCTTAAGATCATTCGTGGTTTCATTGGACAGAAAAATTATTTCACCGATTGTCGGGGAATAGTCGTTATCATTGACTGTCTCTGGTACCACGCGGAACTCAAAACCAACCTTGCCAATCATACCACCACTTCGTACAACGTGTAATGATAATATCCCCATGTTCTCGCTAATCTTGAGTATTCCCGTCCTAGGATCCAACAGACGAGAAACGTTGAAGTTGAGTTCTCCTCTTTTGTTGTCGTTTTCAGATATAATGACTTTGGCTGTTTGACTGGAAGAACTTATTCGTGGAGAGCTTCTCGAGGGTAAAGTGTATGATTGTAGAAGTCGAACGTAAGTTAGGTTCACAAAAAATACCTCGTTCACCTCAGGATTGTTATCCTATAGCGAGAAAAGAGTTTGTGAAAACTGAGAATTATTCGGCTTTGTCTCTATAGTCTGAGAAAAGTGTAGGAAGATAGGAAGGAAGGAACGAAGGAAGGGAGGGAGGGAGGGAGGGAGGGAGGGAGGGAGGGAGGGAGGGAGGGAGGGAGGGAGGGAGGGAGGAAGGAAGGAAGGAAGGAAGGAAGGAAGGAAAGAAGGAAGGAAAGAAGGAAGGAAAGAAAGAAAGAAAGAAAGAAAGAAAGAAAGAAAAAAAAGAAAGAAAGAAAGGAAGAAAGGAAGGAATGAAGGAAGGAGAGAAGGAAGGAGAGAAGGAAGGAGAGAAGGAAGGAGAGAAGGAAGGAGAGAAGGAAGGAAAGAAGGGAGGGAGGGAGGGAGGGAGGGAGGGAGGGAGGGAGGGAGGGAGGGAGGGAGGAAGGAAGGAACGAAGGGAGGGAGGGAGGAAGGAAGGAACGAAGGAACGAAGGAACGAAGGAACGAACGAACGAACGAACGAACGAACGAACGAACTAACGAACGAACGAACTAACGAAGGAACGAACGAAGGAACGAACGAAGGAACGAACGAACGAACGAACAAACGAACGAACGAACAAACGAACGAACGAACAAACGAACGAACGAACAAACGAAGGAACAAACGAACGAAGGAACAAACGAACGAACAAAGGAACGAACGAACGAACGAACGAACGAACGAACGAACTAAGAAAGGAAGGAAGGAAGGAAGGAAGACACCAAGACGAAACTATTCTAACGGCTTTCATTATCATTAACCATAAGCCTTACGTGGATGACATTGACATAAATGGTTGTGAAATTAACTCCATCAGCCATTACAATTTGATTAGCGACTGGGATAAAATCTTGGTAAGGTACAGCTGGTTTCTCATTGGTTGAACTGTTTGACGCAGCTTGTATGGTCTCGTAAGTGATCGCAATATCCCCTAAGCTCCCCTGTCGTCTCTCAACCACCAACTGCACTGTGCTGTTGATCGCCTCAGATTCTTGCGCCAAGACCACAGTCCTTCGCCATCCCACAATGCCATGCGGTTCATCATTTCCCATGATCAGAACTATTGCTGTGTCTCTGGCACTGTTGATGACGGCTCCTTTGTTTGGAATGGCGGAACCATTCTTCTCCAGGTAAGTTAATCTAAATTTAACCATTAACAAGCATGTAATTTGAGCAACAGGTCATCCTACCAAAGTGAAGTTGAAGGGAAGCATTAATGGATAAGTCTGTACTCAGGACGAAAATAGGAATCGCGATTCTGAATTATGATTCAGAATCAAAAATTATCCATTGCCTTGGCTGAACCTGTTACAAATTAACAAAAGTTATGGAAACATATGACGAAAGGGTGCTTTATCGAGTGCATGTCCCGCAATAATACAGTTCTGGTTTTTTTAAAATCTTTCGGAAAATAAGCAATTCAGAAAATATACACACAAGGAACTGTTATTAAGCGAAAGGCAGGAGTAAAATACAACAGGTTGCCAAGCCCTGTATGACTTTTAAGCAAGTTAACCAGCAGCGACAGTTTTAACGTGGTGTACAGATGGAAATGCAAAGGCCAAAAACTAACATTTCGAGCGAAAGCCATTCTTAAGAATGAAACGTAATATGAAACGCAGAGTGGGAAAGATTTTTATGTGTAAAGCTGTCTTGTGACGCAAAAAGTATCCATCTAAACTGTCTGGTTGCTTTTAAGTCACGCAGTTCACAAACAGAAGTCACACCTAACTTTGATTCCACTTTATGTTTCCTTCTAACGAGGAGTTTTCACTCGAGACGTTAGTTTTTTGTCTTCGCATTATCAGCAGTGCACAACCTTCCATTAAAAAACACTTTCGCTAAAAAAAAATCTACCCAGCACTCATCTTTACATTGTTGTTGAACTAGTTGTAACCTAGTACTCCAAGCATCACTCAAATTTTACGCTAACCTCACAAGCAAAACTTCGTTAACTTCCGGGATGTCATCAGGTAAAATAGTCAGGTTGATGGTTTTCCTTGTCTCGCCTTCCAGAAAAACAACCTTGCCGGAAGTTGGGAGTACGTCATTGTCACCATGACTACCAGTAGCGTTACCAGTACTGTTCCACAGTACCACCACCTCACCGTACATTCCCTGCTCTCGTAATACTTCCAAGTAAACTGTCGACTTGCGAACCCTTTCATTAACGGTTACAGACAGGGAATTAAATGCAAAGCCGACCCGGCCATATGGATTGCCGTTAGACAGAATATTTACTACAAGATCTTTGTCCGGTCCAACGATGGATCCCCCGGTCGCGTTACTCAAGGAAACCAGGAAACTTTCGTCTGGTTCAGCAATAGAGTCCTTTAAGATGGTTACGAAGATACTTAACTCCGTGTCACCATTCTCGAATATAAGTTCACCATTCCTAAAAAGAGGACGTCGAATTTGCTGTAAGGTTTGGAAGTGGTACATTTCCGGGGTTCGCCTTTAGGTATCGTGCTCTATTTTTACTCGAAAGTATTTTCTAAAGCAACGAAATGACGAGATACTATTTTAATGTCCAAAATTAAAAAGGCCTCCACTTGTTCAACGCTTATCCCACTGAGCTGCAAGGCTATCCTGTCCACTTGGTATCCTTGTTCAGCTTTCCAAGTACTGAACTACAAGGTCATCCAACACCGCAGAACTCAAAATTTTGCATACTCTACTTGCTCTCTTGTCTAACGCTCTTCCAACCACAACATTTCGTATTGTACTCCAGCAATCCAGCAACTTATTACGCCATACAGCACATTAACGTTGGTACACCAGTTTAACGTTAAAACAGTTGAACAACAAGCTCATCTAACTCACAACCGTTGGCATTCTACTTCGACACTCAAACAACTGAGTACACAGACTTTCTGCTCGCAACCTTTGATACCGTTGTCCAGCACTCTACCCACTGGATTACAAGACCATCTAACACTCGATCTTTGGTACCCTAGTCCACTAAATGAGCAATTTCCGAGAACATCCAACAATCTACCAACTGAATAACAAGACTACTGAGCCTACAACCTTTGAGCCTCAAGCTCAACACTCTTTCATGTAAGCTACAAGGCTATCTAACTCACAACGTTTGATGCCCTACTGCACCACTCTCTCTGCAATCTTTAAACACTAAATAAATCAACTTAAACCTTGGAATGAAATCAGCGCGAGCTGACACCATGGTGGGCTGAAGAAGAAGTGATGCTGACGATCCTGCCATGGCAACTGCCAATAAGGAGATGTTGTGGACAATTGGGTCTCGTAATTTGATTGGATGAACGTCAACAGCGCCAGAATCAGTAATATTCTAGAAAGAATACAAGGTGGGCAGGTATTTTAGATTTTTTTTTCGTGAAAAGTTTAAATGATTAAAAAAATCATTACAAATCATCGGACTTACTGTGTAAAACTGAAAGTCTGTCGTACGCTCCTGCCATTTCAGCAGCCTTGAACTGCCCCCAAGTAACGTAACGGCAAGATAAGCTGCAAGTAGAAAAATGTTAAGGAATAATAAAGGTTAAACCGTCAATTTGGATGAGAATTAGGGTATGAGATGTTAGTCTTTATTAAGAGTACATTTTGACATTTTCCCGGAATATTTTCCACCAAAAGGCAAGAAAATCCGTGATGTGATGTTGAAAGGAAAACCACAGTTCACCATGTAAAAAAAAGCAGTCAATAATCTTTCTAAGATTTTTAAAGTCGTAACAGCATTCAGCCTAAATCTAGTGAGTGCACTAATTTACTCCGTACCAACCTTCTCCATTCAAGGTAAATTCTTTCACGGCCCTGGCATTAGAAACAGGAAGGTTTTGATGGGAGATGAATCTTGTGCCGTCCCATTTATAAAGTGCAGGAGAAGACTTTGAGTTCACAAACACAAGGAAGTGATCATTGCTTATCTTGAAATGTTCAATTCCTCTTGCACCGTGAGTAGTAATTTCCTGAATAGCTTGAAAACTCTGACTTCTCCATTCAAAAACGATGGACTTGCTTTGGTAATTGTTGTTGACACTGTCGTAGTAACTAGAGATTGCCAACATATCTCGGCTGTTGATGGTTAAGAGTGTAATGGCGGAAGCACCTCGACATGAGAGACCAGGCCCATACTGAACAAAACGCTCATTAGACCACACATAAACCTGCAATTAAATTAGTCAAATTTCGTAATTGATGTTGCCCCTGGTTTTTCTTCTTGCTGTTGTTGAAAGTTGTCGGAGCAGCGGTTGTTATAGAGTAGAAAACTTACTCCAAATAGAATAATAAATAATATAAAATATTAAAGCTGAAATATTACCAATTTAGTTCCGTCTTGCATTTATTCATATCTTGAGTTCTCGAGATGATTCTATTCGGAGTACGTTTTCTACTCTATAACTTCAAATTGTCAGCCGGCATTGGTTTTTAGACAAATCAGCCTTCGTATTTTTCGTCTTTGTTGTTCAGTTGTTGTCGCTGTTGTCGTTGTTGTTTTTGTTGTTATTATTGTCGTTATTGCCAATCATTATTATTATTATTATTATTATTGTCGTTATTTCTATTCTTCCTCCTGTCTGTTATTCTTTTCCTGATCGCTATACCTCAATGTGATGTGTGTGAGTGGTTTTAGTTCAATAGCTGTTGTCATCACCATTTCATTCATCTTACCTGGGAAAGAATGTCAGTACTTCCAAGGTTATTTTTACTGTTCGAGAAGATGAGATATGAACCGCTGATCGCAGACGGCTTAAAGAATTTGACGTCCGTGGCAGCCAGAGTAAGGATATTTTGATAAAACTCCAAGGTGCCGTTTGGATGAAGCTTATAGACTGTAGAGTTCACTTCATAATTGTCTTCTGATCCATGATTGGCCACGGCAATGTAATGTTTATTGGTTATACTAAAGGATTCCCATTGAACAGCGTTGTTCGTTTCGACTTCCTAAAATGGAAACAAATAATCATACAGATAAATTTATTTGTCCGGCTACTATAACTACCACAACTAAGATTACCACAACTAAGATTACCACAACTAAGATTACCACAACTAAGATTACCACAACTAAGATTACCACCACTACCACCACTGTCCCTAATAGTACCACTACTACCGCCACTAGAACTGCCACTAAAACTACCACTACCACTACCTCTACCACTACCACCACCTTTACCAATAATACTGCCACTACCACTACCTCTACCATTACCACTACACTGTCACTACAAGCTTTCAACCTAATTTGATATCTATCTCGGCTATGTTACTGCGTCTACTCAGACAAGCAAATATTTCAAAAGCAAATATCGATAACATTCATCTAAGTTTTAAATGTTTTCTTATTTGTATACTTACAGAAATATGAGTGTATATCCCTTGCCAATGAAACAAGGACGAACCAAGATACCTGGTGATATTACCATGATTATTCTTAGCGGAAGTATTAGTTCCGAGCAACAAATATTGTTCGCCATAAGCAGAGAACGAGTGCCATGTTTGAGCCTCTTCTGCCCTAATGCTTTGGAAAATTCCAAATCTCATAAGAGGCCCACTCGATCCGTCTGCTGTCCTAGGAGTGGTGTGATAGGTTAGCGTAGCCCGACCGTATGATCCTTTATATCGCACGACTTTTATTTCAGCATAACCAACTGTCTCTTCAATATTCAGAACATTAGGTGACATGGCGAAACCAAACTCCCCATATGGCGCATCGTTTTCACTCACTGTAAGCCGTGCTTGGCTGGGAGACATTAACTGTCCACCACCTTGAAAGATAAAATAATATCCCTTTGATTTCAATTTGACGTCAGTTGATGCGTACGCATTTCGATGTAAGACCCACACAGAAAGGTACAGGACCTTCAGCTTATCTTTGGTGTTGAATGCCAAAGTGTAGTATAGTAAATGCAGGTTGTTAATTATTAAATTGTAATTTCTTGTATGCAATTAAATATGACAAAACGCCCTCCTGGGGTTGTGAGGCCATATATGATATCACGTTTTACTATATGGCTGTGGCAGCGGAAGGTCCGAATACGGAAATCTTGCAATATGATTGGTTCATAAGTGGTCGGATGTTTTCCGTGTTACCTGCTCAGGGGGAAAATCTAAAAAAGCCTTTGTGTGGAATTAAAATATCTTACAATATATGAAGTGAAATGTATTAAGAACAATCAGAAAAAGGAAATGTAACCATGTAGAGTGAAGTTAGCGAAGAAATTCTGTATGAAATGACGACAGAATCGCAAGGTTATTTTTGACGCTCTGTACCTTTCCACTTCGCAATTATATTTCAGAAGTCATATAAGCCACTGATTGACCTTACTCGTTCGGTCTGCACCGGTGAAATATCAGACCTTTGTTAAAAACATTGGTCCGATATTTCACTAATGCAGACCTCACGCTCGGTCAACAAGTGGTAAATGTTGCATTGCATGTTAACGTGCCCTTCGTCAAAGTATCGTATAATCCGGCTATGAAGTATGCAATGTGCGCCGTTGGGTTGTGTTGTGTTGTGTTGAGTTGCGTTACGTTGCGTTGTGCTGGGCTGTGCCGTGTTGTATTCTCCTCTGTCTAGTTTAGTTTCTCGTGAGCACTTTTCAGTCGCTGTTCAGTCCTATTTTGTCTTGTCCTGTCAATATTCAATCACAATATTTAAGTGCTTACACTTTGCTCACCTGACAAAATTGACAGCGTAATCAAGAACGTTTCTTCTTTTTCGGGAACTGAATCGACCACAGTTTCAACCGTAAAGGATTTCACTCTTTCCCCGTTTTTAAACGTTACCGTTCCATTAACAGCAATAAAATCCGTACTCGTCGTATCATTACCAAAAGACCAACCTATAACCACCGTACCAATTGTACCATTTTCACGAAGAACTGTGAAGCGGGCTTTTGTAGTACCTACATGGGGACTGCCAGGTTCGTCGATAAAGTAATGCAATGATGAACCGTCAAATTTGAAGATACCATTGCCAGCATCATTGACGAGTACCGTGACGCTAGCTATTGACTCATCCCCCAGTTGAACTCCAGGACTGGGTTGTATCAAGTGAACTTCAAACGTTTCATCTCCCTCTGGTTCGTTATCATCATACACAAATACGGTTATATTTTGTGTTCTCTGTCCGTCAACAAACATCAGTCTTCTTTGACCTCCAATGACCAAGTCTGCATAAACGTAGAAATCGCTTTCTTGGATATTGATCTTACGTATGAAGTAACTTACTTCAATGTCGCTGAAGGTTCCCTGGGTTCTCAAAACTGTCAGGTTAAACACTGTGATGTTCTCAGAAACACGAACTCTGTGTATGGAAATAGTAATGACGACGTCACATCCGCGCTCGTTAACAAAAAATATAACGAGAATGTCGAAAGACACACAATAACAACAAAAAAACCCAACAGCAACAACAACGACAATAGCAACAACAAAAACAGTAACAGCAACAACAATGCAACAACGACAACAACAACAATAGGAAACAGCGAAGCCATAATCATCACCAGATAGCAGCCACAGTTACATTTATGTTGCACTATCATCGACAAACTACAACTTGAGTTACATCATTGCCATCAACAGTCACAATCAGCATTAAACTTAGTGTGTTTGTATCTTCATGACAGTCAACCAATATAAAAATTTAGATGTTTCTGTACCATTGGTCACTTACTTTGAAGGTGAAAATACCAGAATTCCTCGTGTCCCATCATTTGCTTCAATCATCACTTCCGACGTCAAATATCGTCCGAGACGTGGGGGAAGGAAAGTTTGGCTGTTCACGGGTGACGACTGAGAGCCAATTAACTCAACACCTGTTATGTTCACGAGGAAAAATTCATCCAGCTCCGCTAACCTATCATCGATGATATTGATCGGGATTAATCCAATACCAACTCCATTTCCAATGATTATGGACGAGTTATCGGCAGAAACATCTTCACCTGGTGAAGCAAGTCTTTGATCCAAACCCAAGTGTTGTATGCTGCCGTTGATTATCGTAAAATGCACTCGAATTCTTCCTACAAGAAGTAAAAAATGCCGTTACAAAATTTGAGAAAAACCCTAAGATGATATGGCCACTTAACTGTTAAGCGAGCATGGCAGAGGTAAACAAGAAAAGAAGGGTGGATAAAATATAGACGAGGAAAAACTTGAAGAAAGAGGAAATTTAGGAAAAGAGAAGCAAAAATTAAACGAAAGAAAAAGCAAAAAACAGGAGAAAAACAGAAAAGACAGAGAAGAAAGTGCTCTTCAGCACATTATTTGTCGGAGCATGAAGTCGAAATATATTGGGTGCTACTACAACGCTATTGTTAGCAGAAAACGTAAGGGAAACCTGTTTCCTGAACTAATACAATTTTAATTTCCTTAAAAATCACTCCCCTATCGTTTGACTAAATAGGACTTTCAACTTCACAAATCCAAATTTATAAGTCGAAAAGTTATTTCTTGGAGGATATATTTAAGATAAAATTCACTTCCAAAAAACAATGTTGTTGTGGCGGTGAACAAGTCAGAAATCACCACTCACGATTGATCGGTCTTCTTGTTCAACTTGAACAGATGAAAAAAAAAAAACAACTTACCTATATTACCAAATAGTCTCGCTACAGAAAGTTCCAACACGTTTTCATTCTCTTTAACAGTCACACTTCTCGAACTCTGCTGAAATTCCAGCACACCATGAGGTTCATTACTGGCAGCAATGGTAACCGTTGCCGTGGAAATACGATTGTCGATCTCGGCCGCGCCGGTCGATGAAACACCTAACGTCACGGGATTTCTAAGAATAACTTGAAACTGCTCATCTGCCTCTGAGGTGTTGTCTTTTAATACCCGAGTCTTTAAGGATGTCACGTTCTGACCCTATACAAAACGTCAGTGATACAGATCAGGAGTACTGGTCACCGAAGATTTGGATTTAGATTTTAGAATTGTTTAAATAAAATCTGGCGTTCTCATCCTTCGGCAAGCAATTACCCCAAAAGGTCGGGTCGCCAATTGTAGGGGATCGGAAGGTCCGTGGTTTATCGTCGTTCTCTGAGAAGACGCTAACATCTTACCATGCATTGATGCTGGTGCAAAGCAGCCCTTTCCCTTCAAATATTTTAATTCAAGCACTAGGGTTGTGATGCGACCAAGGATCGAACATGGTTCTCCCAAATAGGATTTAAAGGGTGGAGGTCACTACACCAGCCATACCAGCTCGTACAACCCCCAGCTGCAAGTCTGCAATAGGGGGTACTGATGGCAAAGCGGCTGGGCACATGTCTCTCACCACTGTGACTAGGGTTTTACTCTGGCTCCGTGCAGTTATCTGATTAAAGTTACCTTGGTCACATGTGAGAAGAGTGTGGTCCAGTTTGACTCTACGAAGCATCGCAGGTTTTCTCCGGGTATTCTGGTTTTCTCTTGTAGTAACACTGGACCTATGAGGGGTGGCCCTTACTGGACCTCTAGGAAGAGCAGCTTTGCTAGCTGATAGGGTTGTCCAATGTAAATAAAGACACTTTAACAGCTATACCCACAAGGGAGGGATGAAGGTTGCGGGGGTGGTGATTGAGTGGTGTGTCGAAGAAAGAGGAGTGAGAGAGAGTTTAGCAACAGGGAGGAATGGGAGAAGGAAGATAAAAGTTGTAAGAGAATAGAACAAAAGGAAAGAGAGCGAACAGAGCGTGGGGGGAAGTACAATAAAGAGGGAAGGTAATTGAAAGGAGGGGGAATAAAAGGAAAGAAAGAGAGAGACCAAAGTCAGCGACGGTAAGGCCTAGTTTATAAGCTGTGCCGTGCCAAGCCGTATCAACATCGGCACAGCTCGGCACTGCTTGGCACGGCTCGGCTTATAAACTGAGTAGTTTAGCCGTGCCGGACGCCTTTCGAAGCCGTGCTGCACGGCTCAGCACTGCTAAACTTCAGCTTATAAACCAAGCTGAGATGAGCTGTGTCGTGCCAACACAAACGCTATTCTGCCTGCTGAGGGACACAGGTTTGGCGTTCTTTCTTGTACTTTTGGGAAATTACAGACAGAGATTACCAGGCACGGCACGACTTTATAAACCTAAGCTGTACCGTACCGAGTTAATAAAATATGCCAGCATGGCTGGGTATGGCACAACTTATAAACTACGCCTAAGTGAAGGAAGGTCTTACCTCCGTAAAGTGTATCACGCCAATCGTCTGATTAAAGTCTTTAGTCATATTATCCCCTGAGATAATCCAATCGACCGTCACAGCTCCGGCAGCAGGAGATGTTCTCGTCACGTTTAAAACAATCACCTCGCCCTCTTCCGCGATCACGGCCCTCGAGAACGTACTGAAACCCACTTTACCCGCAACGACGTCGTTAGCCTGAATCACAATCGTAACATTGTTCCCAGTTCCTTCAGCTACGGACGCGCCTCCAGTCGGGTTCACTAGTTTCACAATGATTTTCTCATCCCGCTCAGGGATATCGTCACCGTTAATGCTTAGGGTAATATACTTCTGACGTTCTCCATTTCTGAAAACAAAGATGCCACCACTTCCTTTGAAATCGTCTTTTTCTAGAGCCGTGCTTGCTGAGGAAATAACCCACTGGACTCTGACGTCACCGATGTCGCCTAAATAAACACAGATAATATGTGGGACTTACTTTCAAGTCTGCAGAACTATACTTTGCGCTGAATGATCTAAAAAATTACATAAAATCCTTTTTCTTCGGTATTCTCTATCACACAGTACTGTATGTCCACCTTATTGACCAAATGAAATTGCAGCGCATTGGCCTGTATTATATTTAAGAAATATGAAATACAATAAAACACAGGCTCCGAAAAATAACATCTTGTGAAGAACTCGATATTCAAGTTGACAAAACAAGACAAGATAAAAATTAGAGGTGATATTTCGAGTCTATTACAGAATCATTGTCAAATTGTCAGGTTTGTTCTAGCTGTTAAATATAAAGACGACTACAGACCCATCAGAGCTCAATTAAATTAATGATATGACCAATTATATTAGCGACTACGTTTCTCCGCAACGGACGTAAAACGTTCCCAACAGTCATTTTTTACTGTCGTCTTACCTCCATCTCTTTGTACTTCTAAGTTTACAGCTAATCCCTCCGTTTCGTTTACAACGATTCGACTTCTGTTCAGCTCAGCTCTTGGACCAATGACGACGACTTTAAATAATCCATGAACATGATCATTGTCTTCGATGGTTACATTGGCACGAGACAGGGCACCAATTTCCGGCCTTGAAGAAGAAAGCGAGTTGATCAGCTCAACGCCTTCGAGAACTACGGAGAAATATTTGCGAAGCTCGGGTGTATCATCCCCAACAATCACAATATTAACCGAAGAGGCATTGTATCCCTCAGCTATGTTGGCGCTGGCGTTGGACACTGGAATGTAATCTCGATATGGAATGGCGGAAGACAATGATGAACTTGGTAAAGTACTATAAGAGAACAGAAATACTGTTGAGATAGATTTTCCCAAAAATAAATTCAGGAATTAATGAAATTAGGATAAATTTTGAATCGTAATGAAACATTTGGTGCATTTGGTGGGTATACTACATGTAACCAACAGGTGATCGCTCAGCGAATTTACGTCAACGAAATGTTGAACACTTTGGCATGTATACATGTATTTATGCAGACAAACTAATCAAGCTATCTATATATGAATGTATGTCAATCTGTCTATCTGTCAAACTTCCTGTCAATCTGTCTTTTAAGAGGTACGTACGTACATACATACATACATACATACGTACATACATACATACGTACATACATACATACGTACATACATACATACGTACATACGTAAGTACATACATACATACATACATACGTACGTACATACATACGTACGTACATACATACATACATACATGTAGGTAGGTGGGTAGGTTGATATGTAGGCAGGTAGGTAGGTACAAGCAGGTAGGCAGGAAGGCAGAAAGGTAGGTAGGAAGGTAGGAAGGTAGGTAGGTAGGTAGGTAGGAAGATAGGTAGGTAGGTAGGTAGGTACCTAGCTGGGAAGGAAGGAAGGAAGGTAGGTAGGTATGTAGCAGGGAAGGAAAGCAGGTAGGTAGGTAAGTAGGTATGTACGTATGAATGTCTTCGAAGTTATTCGCATGATGAAAATGTTGAAGTAACAAATATTCAAATAAGACCAGTATCCATAGCTGCCGAGAGCCCTCTTACCTATAATAAACTCGCAAGTCCCCATGTGTGCCGTACTTTCGAACAATAGATATGTGAGCACTAGTATTTCGATCTTTCTCTTGTACAGTGTAACTGTCTTGAACAAACTCGACAACTCCGTGTGCTTCATCGTTTACCAGGATTGTCACGTTAGCTTGGCGGCGGTCATTGTTCACTTTGGCCCTACCTTGAATGACATTCAAGGTAACTGATAACACCTAAGGATAAAAAATTAAAAGATAGTATCATTGCTTTTATCGATATCAATAAAAAATAAAACTATATTTCTTTTTCTTCTCTTCCGGTTATTTGGTGAAACAGTGATCAGTGATTACATTCGAAATGGTTCTTCTGTTCGAACCCTGGAAACGTTCCTCAGTCTCCTTATTTCGTTCTGTCCCTGAATCTCCTTTCCTCTGCCCATCTTCTTTTTTACTTGTTAGTCGGCATCTCCTTCCGTCCATCCACCCATCCTTCCGCCCATTCAATCATACACCCTCCCATGTGTCCGTCTACCATTCTCTCTGTGTTTAGCTGCTGTTGTTGTTTGTCGCTTCCCTGCTTCGTGAATTTCTATCTTCATCTTCAGGTTACTTATATTACTAGTTAGGTACTTACTTTGCCGATCTAGCTATCTCCTATATTTAACTAACTTTTTCCCGGCAAGATGTCTCCCCCTGACAAGTAAAACCCTCCGACGTAAATCATACCTCGTCAATTTCAGGCACATTATCGGACGAGACAGCAATATTAAAACTTGTTTTATTCTCGCCAGGTGGAATGAGGCTCTCGCCATTTGTTTGTTGTACGTCACTGGTTGCCAGTCTACCACGAAGAGTGACCTTCCACTGAAACCTCACCACACCAAGACTACCATACTCACGAATTACGTCGAGTGTTACGATTTGGTTGCCTCGGGACGGCTCAGAAACGATCCGATTCAAAGACGAAGGACTGAAACCTTTAGGAACATAAGAAACAAGATATGTCAGGACGCTGTACAACATTCACCAGCAAATTAAAGGAAAGAATTGTATTCTTATAGGAAAATTACATAGCCACGGTGAAGAAAAGTATACGACAATCGTCTCTTGTGAATAAGTTAGCCAAGTATGGCTTGGCTGTGTTGGAATAGTATAGGATATCTCATTCCATCATTCCTACCTATCAATCCATAAGGATAGTCATTTTCTAAGATCGTAACAGTGCACTGCGCGGGAGATCCAACAAGAACATTTCCATCAGGTCCATTTGACAACAGACGCACGATGAAGCTCTCGTTAAATTCTGGCTCCTGATCATTTATAATTGATATAGAGACAGAAGCGGTTGTTTGACCATCTGGTATCACCACTAAGCTGGAATTTACCCGGTAATCTTCATTTGGTTGAGCATTTATTGGAATTGCTTCAATATTTACCGTGACCTGTAGCAAAAACAAGGACACAATGATCATAAAACCAATTCTGAGGGATAAATATTGGCCCCTTCAGGGCCTCTTAAATTTCGCAGAACGTCACAAAAAACCCCAAAATTGTTTAAGAACTCCAGGGATATATAATTAAAACAGTATTTGATCAGTTGCTCTACATGTAACACACAATCATTCTCATATCACTGAAGCTTTTGTTTAATTTCCTCGGTTAAAACGACTTGTTAATACATTTATTATATCATGATACTATAACATGTATATCAATGAGTTTATATTCCCCTCCAATATTCCCCTCTGATATTCCCCCCAAATATTCCCGGCGCCTCTCCTTATCTTCCTTCGGATTTAAAAAAAAAATAACGAGCCCCAAGTACACTTCAACAATACACATTTTAAGTAAAGGTTATAATACCGTGACCGAGGTGTTTAAGCGATATATAAATCTGAGGGCGAAACCCGAAGGTTGACATATCGCTTAACACACCGAGGTTAAGATATGTAACCGACTTATATCATCGTTGGTGGAGTTTCGAAAGAAGTAATTAACTTGCCCGACAAACAGACGGAAATGGCGAAATTTCGGCAGGAAGTTCATAAATATCTTTTTGAGGTTTATAAGTTAGTTATAAACCTCTCGAGAACAAAAGAAACTGAGCTAACGTTGATATAACAAGTCTTATAAACACGTAAAACATCTCACATTTTAAGTACAACTGAGCAGTTGCTTATATTGAGAGCACATGACTTCGCTCGGGAAACGCTATCGCCTACCTTAAATTCCTTTGTTGTTGGCCATTCGTGAAGCAGGCCTTGCTTCTTTGTAAAACATCTGAAACGGACTCTATCTTTTGAACTAACCCTTTGGTACGGATGAAGAGAACTTATATACTTATGACCTGTTCAGTCGGATTCGATTCAACACTAATTTTGTGTTCAAATCTCGTCCGACTCCCCACTCATGTTTACCAAGTTCAAGCATGTTAAACCAACCATACAAATCACTTTATAATTTAAATAGACCTCTTCAAAATCCCACTACAGATGTTTGTATTTCTGTTGTATTGTTTCAGTGCTTTAGATGTGCATTTCAAAAGATCCTCAAAACAAAAGCATCTCTTTGCAATTGTCTAACAAACCAACCCCGTCCATGTGGAATATAAGTAAGTTATTTTGAGGCCCCTCGGGGATATGTGATTCATTTACCTCGAGCTACGCCCTCGGTAAATAAATCACATATCCCCTCACTGCCTCAAAATAAACTGTACAAACATATATACATATTGTATGAAATATATAAATTTTTATTAATTGATTTATTGATTGAATAATTAATTAAACAGCCATACCTCGCCAAACGTCCCAATAGTTCGCACTACGTTCAAAAAGGATCCCACTGTATCCTCGTCAACACCAACCACTGAAGACGAAAGTCGAATTATTCCGCTGGCATTGTCGTTTCTTAGAATTACCACCTGACACAATCTATCAACTCCAACTCTGGGAGACCCAACTGCCTCTGATGTAATAACAGAAGTTCGGAAGATTAGCATTAAAACTAATCAATCGTAATCGTGAAATTCATAATCATAATCGGGAACATAATCAAAATCAAAATATACATAATCAATCCTATGATATTAGATTTAAGAAACATTTTCAGTTTTTCACCTGGTTGAACAACTGGATCTGATATTAATACGGCTGACGTCAGATTTACAACAATAGTTTCATTGTCTTCTGGGATGATGTCATCCATTATCCTAAGAACAATACTTCCCAACGTTTGGTTTGGCTGAAAATCAACAAACCCATTCATCGAATGATAATCCTGGTTTTCCGTGGCCCGATCATACACAACGTCTCTGAACGACATTGAACTAGGCACACTAGTGTAGTACACGCGTGTTTTACCCACAGCTCCCTTTCGACGTACAATTGTCAGCGTTACATTCCTGTTAGTTTCATCGACTGAAAGGAGCACCGGACTGAACTCAAATACACCATGAGGATCGTCATTGGCTAGCACGGTTATGTTTGCAACAATGCCATTTGACGCAAGACGACCGCTGGATACATTGGTAAGGCGCAGGAGTAAACTTTCTGACAATTCTGGCAGCTGGAAAAATGAAAACAAATGAATAAATTTGCTTGTACCTGATGCAGGATCTGAGTCTTAATGTTTAGACCATATCACTGCGTCAGGACCTCGAGTCTCCGTCTCAATCCGGGTCTGTGAATCCTGTCTGGGATTCAGTTTTAATATCCACATTAGTGTCCGTATCTCTGTCTGTGTCAGAGTCTGTGTATGCGTACCTCAATCTCTGCACGTCCATATGCAAGTGTGCATGCTTGTATCTGTACGTCTGTTTGTATGTCTGTATGTACGTATGTACGTATGTTTGTATGTCTGTATGTCTGTATGTATGCAAATCGGTATGACTGTATATCTGTATATCTTTTTTAATGTGCAGGTCCGCACGTCTTTATATCTGTATACCTGTATGTGTATCAGGGTTCGAAATTTACGGTCGTCCAGTCGTCAAAAACGACTAAAATTTAACAGTGACGAACAAATCCCAGAAGATGGTTGCCCATTAGACAACCATATTTCAAGCTGCTAGCCTCTTGGGGACCTGATATTAAGACCCAAAAAAAATCATGGTCTCAATTCGAGATATTTGCAAGAGAAAAGATACAAATATACAACCAGTCCATTTGTTATTAAACGATTCGTACACGCTGCTCCGAATGTTCGTATTCTCCGTCATCTTGTTTTGCGCATTATCGCTGAGCAGTAACACCCAAACTTTGTGACTAGGTTTCATCTTGGACGCCTAGATTTCAAAAGATGGTTGTCCAATGGGCACTCTACTTAAAAAGTTAATTTCGGTCCCTGTGTATGTCTTAATCTTCATATTCACATCTGTGTCAAAAAGTACGCCTGTCTCTGTGTCTACGTCTGTGTCTACGTCTGTGCTTGTGCCGATACATGTCTATTCCGGTTTGTTTCACTGCAGCCTAGTCTACTCTTTACTGCTCGAAAAGTAACTGCTTCAGATATACTACAACACATACCACATCATCTCTAACTGTAAATGTTAGCGAAGTACTCCTTTGGTTGGTATCCATCGAAGCCTTCCCATTCCTCTTCACTAAATCGTCACCAAAATTGTCGACTTCCCAGAAAATTGTAACGGGTCCAAGAGCACCACCTGTTCGTTGAAGTTCCAAGTTAACAGTTTGGCCTTCAAGGGCGAGTTTTGACAGAGAAGACGAAGTGAAATTGATGACACCAAATGCGTCGTCACTTGGAAGGACAACGATCACTGCCATGCCACCTGCACCAATTTGAGCTAAAACGTCGAGAAATTGGTGTCAAAAATAGCTCTTACAATTCTAAATAGGACAACAAAAAACCAATGTATACATGTTATTTCATTGTGTACTGTTTTGTGTCACTGTAGCATTGACTATTTATATTTGAAGAATTAGGCACAGGCGGGTATGAGCCAGAAAAAACTTAACTGCTATTTAAATGAACCGGTTAAAACAAGTGCGGGTAAAAGGGATAAATGAAGGAAAAGCCAGACACTGCAAATCTCGTTTCTGCGTTCATTAAGTTGGAAGAATATGTTATCTTTTCCCGAACACATCAAGCAAACACTTTACCCTACACATACGAACACACTCGACAACACGAGCAATCATTATCGGATACAAAAGGCCAATCAGGAATAAATTTTGGTTTACCACCACTTTTTGGTCCATACAGTTCCACGCGGAATGTCTTGTTAAGCTCTGGTTTATCGTTGTCTATAATATTGATGTTAATCTCAGCACTTGTTTCTCCAGCACGAAGAGTAACCGTTCCAGCATTGTCATAGTAATCAATGCCAGGAAAAGCTGTCAATGGTACCGTCTTCCACGAACATTGTATCTCACCTTCAAAGATTAATAGATTACTAGCACAGTGCGGTAATGAATAATGGGTCGGAATTTTTTAACGAATAGTGATTCGGGTAATTAATTAATGGTGATGATTATTATGATGATGATTGTGATCACGGTACCAGTAGTTGTGATGTAAAAAAAAAGAGATTTGTAACATTTTCATGTAAATAAGGATGACAATGATCATGATAATGATGACGATGATAGTGATGATGATAACGATAATGATTATCATAATAATGATAACGATGATGATAATAATTACGATAATTATTGTAACGATAATAATGACGTTAGTAGGGATAATAATGATCATGATAATGATGACGATAATAGTGATGACGATAACGATAATGATTATCATTATAATGATAACGATGATAATGATCATTATGATAATTAAGGTAACGATAATGACGTTAGTAAGGATAATAACAACCACCATGACGATAACGACAATGATGACGATAATGATGATCTCTGTGTCTTCAATCATAGGTCTTAGTGCATGTCCCTCTGTGCGAGCATCAGACAGATTAGACAATCATCACACGCTGTTCTAATAGATCATAAATAATAAATTATGCTGATGATGATAACGATGATTATGATAATGACAATGATGCTGATCATGATAGTGTTGTTCATCACGATGACGATGAAAATGATATTGATTATGACAATGACGAAAAGAGAATGTCGACGTAGACATCAGACACGATCCTGGTAAGACGTCAACAAACAACCGCCATAACTCAAAACAGGAACATACCCAGTGTTCCTTGGGCTCTAACAATGTACAAATTCAGAACACCAGAGCTCTCTCTAGTTTCCAAACGAAAAGTATCCGCCAAGGGAACGATAGTTCCATTTCTTGGTCGAAAACTAGAGAACTGTAGTAACCCATAAGGAGAATCGTTTTCTTGAATGGTAATATTGCAAAGTGATGATACTGCACTGATGCTGGCTCCGCTTCTTGGCGTGCTCTCCTGTTTACCATCATTCGCTTGAGCTGAAACTAGACGCAACGTAAACCTTTCCAGCAATTCAGGCTGATTATCGTTGTTCACCACCACTGTCAAAGTCTGCAAATAATGGTGATAATTATAATGGAACTAGTTTAACCTTCACCTAAAATACTTGTTAATACTTCACGAAGAAAACATAAATAAAAAATGGCTCTTAGTTGGCATGCTCTAAATCCGATACAGAATGCTAATTAGAATTACGAGTTTTTCCCTTCGATTTTCTGTCTTAAAAATTATTTTCAAGAGCGCTGGAACTCTCTTTCAATTTGTGTTTCACTTTGGCGAAGCAGCAAACAACACTACAGTGTACATACTTCTTGCCAGCTGTGGAGAAAAAACTCAACAAAAAGACGTTAAAGTTATCTCAACCGCCTTACCTTTTCACGTTCTCCGTCATGAAAAACCAAGCTACCATACGGCTGAACAAAGTCTTCGCTCGCCCTTTCCCCGTTCTCGTCTGTAATTTCCCACTCAACCGTTACTTGATCACTGTATCCCAGCATCCTCTCCACCCGGAGACTGATATTCCCGACGGACTCTTCAACGGTTCTTGACAGGAATTGACCAGCGCTGAACGCGAATAAACCATTGGCGTTGTCACTTTTTAGAACTGAAGGAAAAAGTTTTGTAGAATACTCGGGTAATGAGTCGTTTCGGCTGATTCCAAAAAATAACATGTGAACTCAAAATTCCAGTTAGAGCACGACAAAAGTGAGACTGTAATATTTCGACTTTATTGCGGAGTCATCATCAGACAGAGTGTATACAAAAACAAGCTTGTACATAGACCTAGGCTTGTTTTTGTATACACTCTGTCTGATGATGACTTTGTAATAAAGCCGAAGTATTACAGTCTCACTCTTGTCGTGCTCAAACTCGAATTTTGAATTCACAACATGTTATTTTTCGGAATCTGTTTTGTTTTATATTTCTTGAAGTTGTCGGCTGGTTGTGGTTTCGGGTCGTCTTAGTACACGAAAATCTAAACAAGCTGACCAGAATGAACAGTCGTGTACTATGACCGTATCGGGTAAATGGCCCCTAAAGATCCAACGACAAACTCCAAAGGCGGGGAAGCTAGACCCTGAGCCGGCACTAGAATGGCCAGCAAACCTTAACACGAACGACACTCGTATGGCGTCGGAGCTTTGCGAAATTTCTGGTTAACTTTCTATTACAATTTACAATTCACTGACCCACATCCACCAAAGTATCCTGGACTATTCTTTAACCTACCTGTCAGCCTTGCTCTTGAGTTTTTTGGGTTATCAATGTCGGCCCCGCCGCGGCTGCTAACCAAAATCACAGAAAATGTTTTCTCGTTTTCTGTTGCCGTGTTGTCAACGGTTGTAATGGAAACGACGTGCGATGCAACCGACTGAGGGTAAATTAGGTATCCATTTATGGGCGTGACGTCAGTGATTGGTTCAGCAATAACTTTGACTTCACTGAAAGATAAGAAATTTAAAGATAAAGAAAAGATAAAATCATGATGCATCCGAAAGAAAATACTTCCCTCTAAAGGCCTTGTTTTACTAAAGGTGGTTACCTGGCTCGTGGGTTTTAAGTTTTGCGACGACGGTCATGTTGCCCTTGGTCAGCTAAGATACTTTTTCGTAGTTTCCCAAGTAACCTTATCTCTGTAGTTAGTTTTTGAACGGAAACAACAGCATGGAAATTTTTTCACGAATGTATCACTTTCAAAAAAAAAATCAACGCTTGCAACATTATCAGAAATCAATACCAAGTGTACATTGTCCCGTAAGAGCGACATGTAAAAAAGATTTGCCATCAACTTCGCCCAGGAGTTACTGCATATTTTGAAATATGGTTACGGCGCACTGAAGAGAATAAAAGTGCAGTAAAATAGCCCATTACTTTGGACTTATTATTAAACCAAACAGAATCCGCTGGGACAATTGACGCCCAACAAAGGACTGGATTCAAAAAAAAAGTTTGCAACTAAAACCATCAGAAGATCCTTTTGAGAAGAATTCGAGGGTCTGAATTCAAAAAATGAAACAGTTTTAAGCAAACAGAAACTGTGGTTTAGCTAAATAAACAACGGACGTCTACTCATCGAAGTCGGAAGTAAATATGGATGATGCTCGGGGACCAAACTGATGTCAAAACACACGTCTAAACGCATCTTCGTAAAGTCGTAACCCCGGAACAAAATGGCATCTTCTCGAGCCCAGATCCTTGTCAAAGTGAAGCACGCGGACAAATGAGCTGGCTGATGAAGAAGTAACCATATTGCAGCGAAATTTTCTATCCAGTAATGTTACCGACATAACGCCAATCCTTGGAGTGGTAAAACATACCTCTCTTGAAGCGTTTTGGTGAAGATTTTAACGTCTTGAAGCAGTCCTCGAAACTGTCCTTCGTCTCGTCCCGAAGCGCCCAGATACAAGTCTCCCTCAGCATCAAGGATTTCAAAGAACTTCACAGTACTGTAAAGAAGACAACACTAATTAAATGCTCCCTGAGTACATCTTGTAACAAAAATAAATGAATAACCCAAACTAGTAGCAGCTCACACGTAGCCTAATAGAAATGTTGCCAACTGATCGGCAACGCTACTTATTTTACGATCGACTGATATCGAGTGGCTCCGAGTAACGCAAAAGGGCAATTTTTCCCACCTATTACAACCTCGGGATTTACCCTCTCGACTGTAATCTTACAGAGATTTCGAGATCGTTATTTGTTAAATATGTAAGTAGTAAAAAAGGTTTCGTGCATCTTGATGCGGTTACAAAGTTAATGTTCACGGACGTTTCGGAGCATCATTCTGCGAACATGTCCCAACTTTTTTCCCTTGTCGATAAGCTACAAACCATCTCCTTTTGTCGCGAAGTATTTAAGAATTTCTGACATAAATATACAGAAGTATTAACCTGTTGGTTCCGATGCGATCTCCATCGCAGTAAAATCGAACACCCGTTTCACTGTCAATTGCAACCATAACATTATGCCACGAACCATCAAGTATTTTGCTGTTCACGTCGGCTGTCGCCTGGTAGATTGTATTAAAAAATTGAATAAAGGATGTTAAAGAAAAAAAGCGAAAAACAGGAAAGGGGAGGGAATGGAAAGTAAGGGAAGAGTAAGGAGGGAAGGAAGGAGGGAAGGAAGGAAGGAAGGAAGGAAGGAAGGAAGGAAGGAAGCAAGGAAGGAAGGAAGGAAGCAAGGAAGGAAGGAAGGAAGCAAGGAAGGAAGCAAGGAAGGAAGCAAGGAAGGAAAGGAAGGAACAAAGAATGTGAAATAAGAACAAGAAAAAATAGGTTACAGTACCAAAATTCAATTGAAAAGTAAGAACAAAAGGACAGTAGCAATGAAGATCGATATAGAGAAAACGGATAGAGATTAATACCAGAGGATCCTCAGACAAGGATTAATACGTTTATTGCACTTTTGGATTAACTCTCTCCCAGAAGGACCTCCTCCCTTGACGAGTAAGATCGTCCAGTGTTGACTAGAGTAAAACAATAGAAGACTGATCCCGCCGCGAAAGAGTTAATAGCGAAAAACGAAGCACTTTCGCTTCCTTACGGCAATACTTCCAGTTTTACTACTGGCATCAACACAAACACTCACAAATATTTACTAGAGATAGATTGACAACTGGCGGATTATCATACCAACAAAAAACTGACATTATAAATTTACGTACAGTCATTAGTTGCTCCCCTGTTGTTCGTATTTCTACGGCTAAAGTAAGGTTTGTTCTGGTGTCCATGAAGAGTTTGTAAGGCGTCCTGGAAGTGGTCACTTTAGCCAGGATGATTCCGATGAAGCCACGTTCGGGCTTAAGCCAGGCACTATGTAGATAAAAACAAATGATTTTAACAATTTCTGTTTTGGATTTGCTTTCTCAGCTGAAAAAGATTAACATTTAAAACAGTTCCCTGTATTTCATACCTGATAGTAAATCCTTTAACTGGGACATTTTTCACAGAATTTACAACAGCAAAGGAATCTACAGAATAAATTCACATTGTTCAGGTACTAGAATCGCTACAAGCGAGGAGGATTAATCCTTTCTCTCTCTCAACAATTTTTTACAATACATTTTTATGCAGTTTTATCCATTTCATTCACTCACATTGTCCAGTTGATCTAATGCGGTTCATATGAGTGAGTATAAATTTCTGAGAACCAGAATCATACATTGGAAGACCCAACTGGGACCAGCTAAAAAAACCTACAACTCTTGGAACTCCGGCTGGGGGATCGAACCCACGACCCTACGAATCTAGTACAGTGCTCTGTAAGCTGAAGAACGAAGACCGTTGGCGAAAGCTTGGCCGTGAGTTCTGTTATTCTACAGGGAATTATGCCGATGAAGTGAAGGATACGAGTATAGTACACTAAGCTTGTACATTGGATCACATGCATGAAATGGACATCATTTTAAGAGAATGTAAATTTTTACAGTGCCAGAACCATACATGCAGCATGATATATGCAGACCCTGTTTGTGGCCGAGTTAAATGTTTACATACACATATATACATTTATGCATACATCCATATATACACATATATGGTTTGGTTTTATTCCGTGATCACGCCACGTCCACGTGACGTTCACATCCGTACTGCACCATTGCTCAACACAACGTTACGACCAGCAGTTCAAACACATGATTTAGTAATAGTGAAAACCTTCAAATGTAAAAACATGGTACAACTTCTGACTGAATCACCCCTTTTCGCTCACCGTTCAGTCCAGTGAATTCCAAAGCTTTACTCCCTGTGTTAGGCCTTTTTTTAGAAACACTTTCATTCACACCGAGTCCCTCTGTTTTGCTGAGAAAGACAAGATCCCAAATGTCACCTAAGTTGGCGGCTCCGTTCGTCTTGTAAATACACCATGATACCTAAAAAGAATTAAGAAGCCATTAGAACCCTTCACGATATTAAACGGGTAAAAAAAATGACATGTGTGGAAAGGGTAATTTTTAAACTGGGCATCTGGATGACTTTCCGTTTACCAAAAAAGTTATTCAGTATATGTCTGTGTTCACTGATGAAATTTTTATTCATATGAGCGTTAAAACATTTACGAATGAAATGCATGTGTCTGAATGCTGAATGGAAAATAAAAATTTTCGTAAGGTTAACTAAAACCAGAGGGACACATGGAGTTCTGTATGGTTTGTACCTGAACAGTTCAAGACAACCCTACTTACTCCAACATTTCTGTCATTTCCTCTGTTTCTCACGACAGTGAGGTTAGCAATCGCTTCATATTCAAGCCCTGGCCTCGTATCCTCAGCGACACTAACGTCCAGCGAGCCCGCATTGAATGCGAACAAGCCATAGGGATGATCATTGGTGGGAATCCTTATGTGAGCAACTGTTAAATTCGAGGAAATTTCACCTCCTGGGCCTGGACTCCCTCCTAGAAAACGTAAAGACATAAGCTAAACACAGGATTTCCATGAAGCGGAACGAATGCACTGACAATTGTCCTGAAAATATTTCGAAGAAAAGATGCAATCTTTGATACAAGCCACAGAACCAAATGTGAACAGTGTAATGGTAACAATACATTTAAATGCAAGTCAGAGTGATTCTTGGGAAAGTCTCTTGTGGAGCTCATTGGACAAATGTGGGGACGTTGTTCCTGTACAGTCAGCTTGATTGCTCAAAAGGAAGTATTTAACCATGCAGTAGAATCAAAATACGTACCAGTAGTGTTAACAAGAATGACTTCAAAGTATTCTTCATATTCTGCCAGATCGTCCGGTATAACTTTAAGCTCAAGGTCCTTTGACTGAACGCGATCTCCGAAAACCAATGCTCCAGATGTTTGCTCAAAATCGCCGGACGTTAATTCCAGACGCGAAGCATTTGGGAAAACTTGGTAGATCTGCCAGAGAACACTGACTGTCCCAAATATACCTCGGTCTCTGACAACCCTTTAGGGAAAAGCAAAAAAGCCATGAAGTTATGCGCTGTTCTCGAACTAAATAATAATTGATGAATTTACGAGAAAAACATGACTACTCTTAACTAAGAAAATTTTGTATGGATTTTCTGTGCAAATACTGATTTTGTTTATGAATCTGTTTTAAACTTTAATGCACACTTACTTGAACCTCACAGTTTCTCGCTCATTTACAGTTTTATTTAGTTCCGAACCGCCATCAAAATGAAAAATTCCATTAGGATCGTCGCTAGCCGTAATAGTAACTATAGCTGCGGTGTTTCCATAAATCGCTGTGTCGCCGGTGGATGACGTAAGTGCTACGGTGAAATTCTCATCGCTTTCTGGTTGATTGTCATCAGGGATGAACACGGAGATGGTTTTTTCCACTTCACCACTGGCAAACGAGATTTGTCCACTCACAGGATTATAATCTCCGTCTGCCATTGTGGCTGATCCATCCCTGCTCGTATAGTTGACAAGTACAATTTCTTGAGTACGTCCGTGTCGCAGTATAACTAAGTTGGCACGATGTCCTTCAGATACCCTCACGTGAGCAGGTGCAGCGAATTCTATGGCGTCGTCGTTTCTCAGAATAGTGAGCGAAACTTCGCGAGGGTTACCGATCTTGGCACCCCCTTCAACATGAGTTAACATTAAGGTAAAATTTTCGTCGTCCTCAGGAATCTAGGTCAATAAATTGAATGATAACAGTTCAATTATAGCGGAATACGTTTATAGGTCTAGAACACTGTATAATGAAAACGACAATTATATAGATAATGATTAGGATAACGATAATGATAATGAAATGATGGTGGCGATGATAACGATATTGATGATAACGATAATGACAATGAAATGATGGTGGTGATAACGATATTGATGATGACGATGATGATAAAAGTGACGACGTTGACAATAACGATGACGAGAAGAAGACGACGATAGTAATGATATTGACGATGACAATGGTGATGATGATGATGACTTAGACAATCATGATAATAATAACAATGATAATGATGATATGATAACGATCATGATCACGACAATGATGATAATGGTAATAATGATGGTTATAATGATAATCACGATCATTATGATGATGATGATGACTATGACGATCATGATAACTATGACGATCATGATAACTATGACGATCATGATAATAATAACAATGATAATGACAACGATGATAATGTGATAATGATCATGATCACGACGATGATGGTAATGATGGTTATAATGATGATCATGGTCATTATGATGATGATAATGATGATGATAATGATGATGATGATAATGATGATGACGATAATGATCATGATGATAACTATGACGATCATAATACAATAATGATCATGATCACAACGATAATAATCATGATGGTTATAATGATGATCACGACGATGATGATGATGACGATGATGATGACCATGTCAGTGTGTGTCTCGCTCTGTGAATGAGTTTCTCTCAATGTCTCTGAGTAAGTATAATCAAATGAGGTCCAGACTTGGTGACCGATCAAACTAATCAGTCTCCAAATCAGTCGATCAATCACCACCAGTTATCTTAATAAGTTACAAACAAATTCTAAAACCAATCATAAAGGTTATGGACGGATCAAATCACCTGATACGAGGAATTATTACTGCAGTTGATCACAAAAACCACTCTTCATATGTATATAAACATTTTAAACTTTTCCAGTTCATTAAAAACATGAATGCCTTACATTATCTGACAGAGACAAAATCTCCAAAATCTTAAACTGCTCGCCAGCCATGAACTCCACATTTCCAGACGTGGGTGAGATATCCAGTTGTGGCGCCGCCCCGGAAGAAGAATTCCAAGATACGATCACGTCACCAAACAAGCCTCGTTTTCGTTCCAGGAAAAAATGGGCAACTTTCCGGCCACCTTTACTTTCAACTGTTTGACAAGCGGAACAGAAAAACCAACGAAAAGTTTTAAAGAGAACAGTTTTCGGCTTAATACTCAGAAGACATTCCAAGACATGATAGGGGAAATTTTAAGTGATGAGGCAGTTTCCGGGTGTTTTCTACTTCACTATTCTTAACTAAAGGTCAAAAATTCGGAAACGGAATTTCTGACAAAGGAAAATTGCAGGGCTTAAAGGCCAGTTAAATTAGTTATATTGAAAAATAATTCCAGCAAAAAAACCCAATCAGTTAGAAATCGTTGAATTGTTTCGTCATACCTATTGATATGGATTTGTTAAGAAACACGATAATCCCGTTTGGATCGTCATTGGCTAGAATGGTCACATTGAACTTGGTGAAATTACCCAGATTGCTCTCAATTAGACCAAATGAGACGAGACGGAAGGTGAATGTTTCGTTTGCCTGCAAAAGAACATACAGCTACAGTGATGAATGTCGCCACACAAAGACAAGAAATAATATAATTGCACAAACACTTTCAGAGCACAGCAAATGGAAAACTTTAAATTACTTCACGATCAAGCAATTTTCCGCGTTTGCCGTATAGGGAAAGTAAAGTTATCAAGCTATATATAGCTATATGCAAGCAGCCATTGGCGATCATCTCTGTTAAATTTTTCCGTGGAAATATTTCACAACTTACTCAAACAGGGAATATAAAAGTATATGTACTTAAACATGTAGAACACCACCCGCATTGCTACAACCAAAGTAACATACAATAATGCATACAATACCTCTGGAATGTTGTCATCTTTAACAAAAAATGTGCTACTGTGTCGTCTTTCTCCTTTGGCAAATACCAATACGTGCGCTTTGACATTAAAGTCGTCTTCTCCTAACAAAAGCAGAATATACGTTAGCCATACCCAGAGCTGCCTGAACTCATTACAACTGTACCACTTTACATTATACACGCTACAAACACAGTACATCATTTTAAACAGTAAATAATCCCTTTTTTAGGGAGAAGCAAACTCTGGGTTTACTTACAACACTGAGAAACCCGTTGCATCTGTACAGAAGCAGATCACAGATTCCTTTCAGCTAACAAGAATTACTGATGGACGAAGGTTGAAACATAAGATTCCCACATACAATCAATACTTCAAATCACTTCACAAATGATTACTATTTCTTTTTGTCTATATCTTATGACGAATCGCTTTAAGCCTCGTCCCGTCTTCATTGTTGAAGAGAAGATTGCTGTGATGTTCGTAGGATGCCCAAATGTAGGAATTTGTAATTAGTAACTCTAAATCACTCTTGTGACTGAGCAACATTGTATATGAATCTAAATTCTTTCCCAAGCTGGTAGTTGGAATTAAGAACTGATCATTTTTAGATATACGAAACCGAAACTGGGATTGATTCCTTAGAGAAGAGAAATTTCACGGAACTGGTCTTGAGTACCAGTGGCTAAAACTGAAAAGTCCAACTGTAAAAAGTGAAAGAAGAATGGTTGCAACTAAACCCAATTTCTTAAAGTAGTGACCCGTTAATATGATGGTCGTCCGAAAAAAGAAAAAAAAATAAATTGAAGCTTTTGATTTCCTTTATGGGCAATAAATTATGCAATAAAAAGAAAGTCAAAAAAAGTGCACCAGAAAAACTTAAGGACAGTAAGATGAAGTTGATATGTGACACTAATCCCTAACAGATGTTATATTCGACACCCTAAGCAAGAGAAATGTCTGCCTGGATTCTAGTTCGTAATTTTATAAATATTGTTCAATTGCATACCGTTTGTCGGCTCAACTTTGACGAGTCGTTGCTCCAAATCGCCTCCAAGTCGGATCACATCAACGCTGAACTTGCTACCTCTAGTCTCCTGCATGAGTATATTCAATAATGGTCGAATGGTAAGTCCATTCCCGGCACCAACACAATGTTATTTATGAATAATAACTACTGTAGAAAATTTCATGACGAACCTACGCTGTGAAAATGTCGTCAAAACAGTGCCAGAGCCACCACAAGCCAGATCAACAATGACAGCAGTAATAGCATGATATGTGAGACAACAAATGTGACCTGTTATATCTTTATAGTACCAAATAGCACAAGACATAATACATACGATGTAATATACGATCTACTCAAATGATCAGTACACATTACAAATAACTTGAAACAATACGATATGATAAAACTTCAGTAACTATAATCGCGAGCAGCTATTCAAACTTACGGTTAGAACTGTCGAGTCGATTTTGTCGAACTGAAAGATTCCTCCTGGATGGTCATTTTGCGGGATGGTTAAGATTAATTCAGACTAGAAACCCAATGCAATATAGATTACTCATACCTTTAGAGTTACATTGGATTATCAAGTATGAAACTTCAACATTTAACGGAATTTTCCAAATAACATCTCGACCAATTGAAATCAGGAAAAAAGGGAATCCTGTCATACTTGTTAAAACACTAAACTTGAAAGAACTTACTGAGCCAGGCTGTAATCTTTGATTAAGTTCCGAAACATTGTGAAGCTGAATGGTAAATGTTTCATCTAGCTCTGGTATCGAATCAGGAAGGACTTGAATCGTGATATTAACGGAATCGACACCTGAAGAAAGGCAGCAAGGTATCAACATCACATACTACCGCCAATGGGGAACATTTACCACATAATTCAACTGGCAGTCATTACTTCACTCCTCCCGTGTCGATTCCCGGCAGGACCATAATGTACGCAACAATTTTCGCCACAAACTGTTGTGCCTTTTGTTGGTTAGCTTAACTATCTGCACAATTTCCTACCGTTTTCAAATGTAATGTTTCCTCCAGTTGGCCTGACATCTTCCGTCGTTGCAACGCCAATGATACTCCACAGTAAGTTAGCCCTATATAGAGTTCCATCGCGAACGACTTTGATTTTTACATCCTTCGGTTGACCATCTTCGGGTTCTGATACTGACATCGATTTTTTCTCAAACCCTATTTCTCCGTCTGCAAACTGTGGATGAACCACCAGGTTTAGAGTCCTTCGAGACCCAAAACGCGGCGTTATCGGAGGAAGCAACGTTTTGGCTGAAAAAGAAAAATAGAAATTGTCTCGTTGTGCATCCAAAACTCCTTTACTAATACATGCTAAGAAAACCTTTAATAAATCGGTTTCATGCCCTACATCTTCGGAATATCCAGCTTTCTTTTTGAGATTAATTGCTCAGGGTAATCACTGTCTTGAACTCAATTGCTTTAGCTTGGCAAAAAAAATAGGAGGATTGAAAATTTACATGTCACGAGCCATACCTTTTCTCTTATGGCACCATAAGTTATTTACCGAGACACTATAGTGATTATGAAAAAGTATGAATTATTCGAATTAGCTGTTCACTATTTAGCCAGTCTGTCTTGGTAATTTAGGATTCAGATCCTGCTTTATCAGAATCACATTAAATGATAATTCATTGAACTGTCCTTGGGAAATACCCGTTAAACTGCTTTTATTCTAACCTGGTTCAGTAAGGTTTACGGAAGACAATTGAATTTCGAAGACGGAGTTCGCTCGAATAAATCCCTCTAGTGAGATGATAAAACTAACTGAGGCATTCCTTTGACCAGGTACCATGGAAACAGCACCAGACGTAGGTATACTGATTGCAGAAGAATAGTCACTACCATCAGCCAACAGGTACTTAATTTGGTAGCCAACAGCAACTGTACCATAACTCCCACCACTTCGATTTACCACAAAGTGCACCATTCGCAGACGGCTGGTCTACAGAAAACACAAAATCGTCGTACTAAACATTTGACAGTCGTCCTAAATTTAGATACAAAGTCCCATGGTTACATGAGGGCTACAACAGATGTTACAAAAGTAAAAACAGTGAAGTTTACTACTCATTCAGAAGTATAATTTCTTTCCAAGGCAGAAGTACTACTTTTTCCTGGTTTACAAAAAACGCCAAAATATCTTTCCATGTACGACTACTAATTATTGTATAAATTGGACTTACCAAGGTTAATTTTTGATACGAATCATCAGCAAATTCCAACACACCATAAACATCATCACTGTCTTGTACTTTCACCTCTTTTGCTCTTCCAGATGGATCGTCAGTCAAACGTCCACTGGTCACCGAAGTTAACTGAACAGCAAACGAAAACGCTTCTTCTGGTACCAAATCATGTCTTGCTGAAATATTTACCACCTGGTGACGTTCACCATCCTGAAAAACCACCGTGCCATTTGTAGGTGACACCTGGTTTGATAGTTCGCTTATGGCGGACGTTGCCATCCAAGTTACTTCAACTCTACCAAAGTTACCTGCAGCACGCTCAATGGTTAAGCTTACAAAGTTATTTGCACCATCTTCACTGATGGTAACACTACCATTACCAGATAACCTGAACACTCCCACATGGTCATCGCTTGGTAGAATCTGAATGGTACACACTGATGGTGCAACCAGTGTGATATCAAGACTTAAACCAGTTAAGTGAACTGTAAAGTTCTCTGCCAACTCTGGTACTCTATCTTCTAAGATCTCTATCATCACAGACTTTCTGGTTTCACTCTCATTGAACATCACAGTGCCATTAGCGTAACGAAAATCCAGGTTTCCCACAGCAACACCAGACCTCAAGTACCATGACAGTGAGCTGGTGAGGTCAACAGATGCTATCCTTCTTGTACCACTTGAATCGAGTCCCCTATAAATCCATACAGCAACATGACTCTGATTTTCTGGGACAGCAATATGACTCAGAGCAAATCTAACTGGAATGTCATTGGCTAGAATTCTGACAATCACTTGAGAGAGGTTGCTGTTGAGTCGAGCACCACCAGAGACAGACGTTAACCGAAATGTAAAATCTTCATCCTGCTCTGTTATCTAAAGAAAGAGCAATTTACCAAAAAAATGAAATTAACAGTGCATTCTTTTCAGCCAATTATGATCATCCTTATTTAGGAACACAAACTGTAGCCAACATACCATCTGCAGCAAAAAATGTACATAATGACCAGAATCTCATGGATGTATTGCAAAATGTGTTAGCCATAAGTCTGTTAAAAGTTGTCATCAATGTTTTGAAAGTAAAGCATTTTCCTTATGCATGTTTGTGTGAATTTGGAGTTTATGCCAGACAATAAGTGGACTATTTCAGAATCATCCTCAGGGTATTATGAAATGAAACTTTGTTTAATAAGTGGACTATATATGATAAAAGCTTACGGCAGCTATTTACAATCTCTACTTTTACATGCTGCAATTAGTATGGTCTTCCCTAATGGGCATTTCTATCTTTAAAATCACAAGTTCCATTGGAAGGATCACTCTAAGTTTAACAGAAGTAAATAAATGTATTAAGTAAACCTTTTACTGGACAAACCAAGCTTTTATGGCTGATGTCACTTTGGTGACCTAAGGTAGTCAGCTGAACAGGCTTGGGGTTGAAGAGTAGAAACCTATTTCAAGTAGTCCACTAACCATCTAACCAGCTCTTTGTAATTTTATTCTGGTTAGGCTGATGCCTTAGGTGACTTGACTTTATGGGAGATGTCCAGTCTGGCTAGGGGGTTACAGGGTAAAATTAAATTGTCCAAATAGCAGTTGTGATACTTACCAAGTCAGCATGAATAGAAAATTCCAAACTCTTATTTGCTTCTCCATTCTGAAAATTAACTACTCCTGATGTTGGAGTGATGTCATTGCTGCTGCTGGGAGTAACCTTGTATTTAAAAACGAAGTATTAACAGTATTGTTTACAGCTCAAATAAATCCTAATTCTTAACTGAACTTGGAATGTACTTCCTTCTGTTTCTCCTGAAGATTCATAGACAGCTATTATACACTTGAGTGCTACCATTCAGGGATAAAGAGACTTACTCTCCAGTGGACAGTAATTGATCCAAATACTCCAACTTGACGTTGAATATGCAACTGCCTTATGGTAGCACCAACTGTTTTGGGTTCATAAAATGACACTCTACTGGGCTGAAAAAAAAAAAATGGAACAAAAGCAAGAATAAGAATATAACAAATAATAAAACAAAAACCAAAAAATGTCATTCTGGAACTGAATATTCAAGTAACAGCAGGAATGGATGCAGTAATTGACAATTACTGCATGCATTCTTGTTGTTACTTGAAGATCAAGTTCCAGAATGACATTTTTCAGTTATTGTTTTATTCTTTTTTTTACTTAAATTGTCTGCTGGTTAAGAATATAACAACATATGAGTATAACAAAAACAAGTATTATGGATGACCTGGTTTACAAACACACAAAAACACACACACACTATTGATATTATATTGTTGATTATATTGATTATATACACTGCATGATTATATTGAATTCAAGCCTCAGAAAACATTACACCAATAACTTTGAACTTACCATAGCAAATCCAACCACACCATATGCATCATCATTAGCTATTATTTTGATATAAGCATGAGTGGGGCTAGTGATATTACTGTTTCCTTGTGCTAAAGATAACTGAACAACAAATGTCTCATTCCCCTCAGCCTTAGTGTCATCCATCACAAAAAAATGACATCTGGATGAATTAACACCATCCAGAAATTTCCCAGGAACACCATCTTGATGAAAATCATCTCCACTTGAGTTCAATATCTGCTCAAATAAAAATTGGTAACTTTTATTATTATTTGGTTTCTTGAATCTATCTCACAATAATGGTTAAAAAGTTTCCAAATCTGTCATAGATTACATATGATATAATGTTGTCTACAACAAGTTTCAGTCAGATATCAATTAAAGTTGCCAAAAATGTCTCAAAATAAGTCACTCATTAATTACAGTAATATCTAAACATTTTATTCCATGATGTATGTGGGACAATGACATTTGTTTATACTCTACCAGTATACAGTTTCTGTGACATAGTTTTTCTTCAAACCAATTTGTATAATGTGCAAGAGAAAGAGAGAGACCAATTTTTGTACTGACCTTGCACATGAAGTCAATAACTCCATCTGTGCCTCCAATTCTTTGAACTCTTAAGTCAACTAAATTGTAAGGAAGCTCCTCGACCTCTATTTCTGTTGTTTCAAATGAAATGGTACCAGGAGCTGTGAAACATGCAGGGAAAACCATGACAAATACCAAGACCTCTAAGAGGAACTTCATTTCTGAATAAAATGCATAAACAACAAAAAACTTAATTATTTGAAGGAAAATTTGCATGGTGAAAAGTAAATTTATTTCATGCTCATTAAACTATTGCTTGTAATTTATTTCCAGTTTGCTTGATAATTCATATCATGCTGCAGTGATCAAATAATTACAAATAAATAATCAAATGAATGTGTTACATGACATTAAGGTATCTGTTTCTGAATGAGTGTCACCACTGTTGTAACTGACTTAAATTATAGTTGTTTTAGATGAACTGGGGATATAAACATATGAAGAAAAAATTCACAATGCGCAAACTTCACCTACGAAGAATAAGAAACACAATTTCTTTTGTTAAGTCATTTATTAAAGGTACTAATGAATACCAGAAATGTACCTTTTCAGCTCATTAATGGATGTATGACTACTTCTTTCTGGCAGCAACAAACCTCATGATCTTACCAAAACTTATTCAGCATTGTACAGGCACTGTACGAACTTCCAGTGGCCACGAACCAGACCGGCACCGGGTATTGGCCATGCATAGTAACGCTAAGATCCACTAGGACGTTAATTTGGAAATAAAATAAACGTGTTTTCTTTTCCTAAACTCCGCACAATTATAAACAATATTAAATACACCGAAACTTCGCATTGTCAAATGCGATGACGTTCGTGGAGGAACTGAGGCGTCACAGTCATTTAGCACAGTAAATTATCGGATAGTGTAAACAAACAAACCTTCACAAATGAGCAATGCACTTTTTTTCATACAAACGTTTCTATATTCACGCAATTTCATACCTTAAAATACCATCAATAATTCTGTAGAGGTTAAATAAGTCGTATAATACAAACAAGAAACCCCTAACGATGTGAAATAAGAACGTTTATACCATTTCTCTCTGACCAGTGAATCGTTACTATGGACGCCATAGCCAGTACGTGTTGGTACTGTACATGGAGTTCTTTCTTTGGGAGATAAATCGTTTAACAAAGAAAACGTTTTGCGATAATCCTTGCACCTAAACACTGTGAATATTCCTAAAAACCTGTTATTCCGTACAGCACAAGCTTAAAATGACTACCTTAATTATCAAGACTGCTAATATCCATGAAGACAGACTTTAATGCATAACGTCACCTCAGCTACGGGACGTCCCACTAGCGGTTTGCTTGAATATATTACAGCATATCACACGCTCCAAATACTTCAAAGATTAAAAAACACTTCAGAAAAATACTCATCTAATTCTCAGTGTTACAAGTCACAAAATACACCATATTCGTTCGGTGAAAGGAAGACCAGATAACAACACAAGTACATAATTTGATACTTCCACATGTCAGATACCTTCGGCAAGGTTTCTTCTCTGCTAGAGCACACTGTCCTTTTTCTTCAACAACGTCCTTCTATTTGATTAATTCGGAGCTTTTAACGTGCAATACACGAGGAAGTTAACTGACGGTGAAAAAGCCCATAGCCGATAATTCTATTCCTTTGGTAATCAACTCCTCCCCTATCTTCTTTCGAAAGTTAATTATGACTTTCGCATTCCAGAATTTATCTTCATTTTTATGTCGCACACTTGTTCCCATTCTTCTCGCGGGCACCATCGCTCACTTGTACCAGCGCGTCATCCCAGTGCACTTCACAACGTCAACCGTAAGTAAAATTTTGAAACGTTTCGGTTTTAGTTTGATTTGTCCAGTTGTTTATACTGAAGCGTTCATAGCTCTCTGACCATCAAATACGCATCGACTCGAAAACGCCACCCTTTAGCTTATAAAGAGCAGGATTATTTTGACGCAAATTGGCCAATTCGTTTTGGCATTGCTCACGCAATTCTTATTTCGAAATACAGTAGAGAAGTCTACTTTGAGTCACTCGCCCAATGTATTATTTATATTTTTACTTTCTTAAATCGAAAAGTATGCAGACAAAACACCTTCTCATGAACCACAGAAACAATGATATCGAGCCAATAATGGCAAAATTAATTTATTGTGTACGTATGTATATACATTCCATCTCAATGCATTCACTAAATTTAATCATGAAAAACAATTCAAGCTATCTAATAATGATCAAGTTACTTGCTGTAAAATTTTGCTCCAAAATTTTATGCAAAGATTGGACGTTTAGTTCACCTTAATATGATTAGACGGCATTCATTCTATGAAATAACTACCTTTTTCTTTACAATACGCGACCCATTGAACATGAAAACCTTCTGTTTGTAGTGATGATGATAATGCCGCACTGGTATGAACGCGATGTTAAAAACTACTAATCCAAACTAACAAATGCACATGTTTTATTTCACTTCAGAAACGGCTCTTTTTCAAAAAAATTATCTCAATTTTGTTTTCTTTAATTTTCTTCTGATCAAAATTTTTCTTTAACAAGCCGTTTAAAATATACCACCACAGCTGTGCTCAGTGTACGATAGGAAAAAGTTCTATCAAAAATATTTTAAATTGACTAACTCATTGGAAAACATCCAACTTTACAAATTACAAAACTAAATGCGCCTTTAAAAGAAAAAGATACTCTCACAAACGTTTCATAGCATATTATTAGAAAATAAATAACCACACAAACATTGTAATATTCTGTAGTTTGTTCCTCGTCATATTTTCCAAATTTGTCTGTTATACCCATGTCAAGTTGTACGGTCTATATCGAAGAACGTGTCATCATGGGCGTCAATAAGGGGGAAGCCATGAGTTTTGTGGCTCTTAGACTGGGGTCGGACCCCCTTTGTTTAGATGTATTAACCAACAAATTTTAACTTCTTGAGCCAGAAACGTCAATCGTTACGACTATACGGAAAACCAGGCTGTATTAACCCTAACTGGATATATTTATATCCCACACCTGATTTCTTGCCCTGACAAACCGTCATTAGAGAATCGATATTCTAAAATCAATTTCTACTCTGATATCATGAGTGGCACACCCGCTTTTCATCTTACTCCTTTCCACTAAGTTTAAACCCTATGCCGCACGGAAAGTCTGATAAAACGACGCTATTTGACGCAGGCAATGTACAAAATTTCGATCGATATGTGACGATCGTTTAGATGGGAATAAATGACTGGTGTTTCTATTTTAACTTCAAACGTTTCCTCTGTGCGTTGACCCTGGTGCAAGTCTTGCAGCATTTCCTTCTCCATTGTTTATATAAACAGAGCTCGTTGAGGGAAGGTTGTGAGAGAATGTTACAGAAGTAGGTATCGTATAATGCTTGATGACATTCTCTCGGCAATATGCTCTTCATGTCACCTGAAACAAGTTAAACAATTGAAGCAACTTAGCATCCAGCACAAACGGTGAATGTGTACGTATAATCTGGGTCATTACCAGCCTATTTCGCGTTACTGAGATTTAGGTAAGTGGCCAGGAGTAGCATGGCCAGACCTACATCTTGGGGGGCCCTTGTGGAAACTAAAAGAACGACTGCAGAGAAATTTGGCCCGGCAAGCAAATTTATTGGTTAAATTTTAAATTAGAGGCCCCAGATACTGATTCAATGCAATTCAGTCCAATGAAATTTGGGTGGGCACAGCCCCCCTCCAGGCACCCCCTTGGCCACGCCACTGGTGGCCAGGGTCTTCTGTTTGAGAGTGAAATATTCAATCGTTTCATGTCGGGATGGACCTCAAGGATGCGCCCACAACTTACTACCAAACCTCGTACCCAGGGTCTTTGACTGACTAGACACTGGGTACAATGCTTCTTACAACCCTCCCCAAATTTCTGATTGGATTTGGTCATTTCAGGCGAATGGCTTGGAGATTATTTGAAAGATGACCCCGCTTTCCTCGGCCATAAGAAGTTGTCTGAGAGTTTAAGGCAACGTTACCTGGATCCGGAGGGCAAACAGTCAACGCACATGCTTGGTATGCCAAAGGTCTGGAGTTCCTTTCGCAGCCTTGTGTTACTTTGCCAGTCTTTTTATTCAAACAGCGAACACTCCTCGCTCTCAGACCTCCGCCACAAGTCACCGGGCACTGAGACATAAGGAGGGAAAATACAGAATTTCTTAGAAAAATAGGACTATGATTGCGCTGAAAAGCACCAGGCATTTGTACCCTAAAGTACATAAAGCTTAAAATTCAGAAAGAATTGGTTGAAGTGGGGGGACCATGCAGTGCACTTTTCTTCACGGAAGACTAGGAAATGTGATGCAGATGAAGCTCGTATACACCACTTCAAGTCTGTAAAAACTAGTCTAATGATATTGCAGATCATCGCCACAGCACTTGACACTGTTCAATACTACAGCTACAAAATACTACCGAAACTTAAATCCCTTAACTGTATCAGTGAAACAATCCGCTATACCGACGACATCTCATACACCCTCCAAGATCAGGTTCCGGACGTTTATTCCAGGACTTACCGCATTCCATGTCCCAACTCTCCACACCAAGCAACGACCAGGGATGCACGTTTTTTCTTGGCCTGGCTTCTTGTTCTTCTTGCACTGCCTATTACCACCCTCACACCAGACTCTGCGCGACATCTTTGCATCTGTGCACGAACCTCGACACTACAAACAATGAACATTTCATGCGTGGTTCGGCATATGGAAGCGGTTTACAAAGCAGGAAATGTAACGCAGATGCGAGCCGATAGCCAGAAAACTACCGATCTATTCATCCCAATTATATGTATCCTATAGTCTGAACAACCAATCAAACGGGTAAACGTTACTCGTTCCGGAGAGGAATTTCTCCCCTTGACGAGTAAAGTCGTCTGGTGTTAACTATTGTGAAATGAAGACAACTAGTCCTGCCGGAAGAGTGTTCAGTGAATCAACTGAAGTGGTCGGTAAACCTAGGTAATGCGTAGGTATGATAGAAGCTGAACGTTTACCAATGATTTGTTTTTACAAGTTTCATGGTAGATCGTTTGTACAGACACCATATCCCAGGATTCCCAGCTAAGCTTTAGTCAACTCGACAAATAACTTCCTCCTGTCATGGTGGGAGCTCATAGGAACAATGCGCGCTCGATCCATTTATGAAGTCTCTGGTCAACGGAATGAATTAGCTGTAAAGCTGTCGACGTGCCATTTCAACACCGTGTATGGTTTGGTCACAAATGATCGGATATAATTTGTGTCATCATGCAAAGTTTTGGAGATTTCATAACATTAACAAAATTACACCTTTTTTGTAACGTTATACGAAGTTATTCCAAGAATATCAAGTATTCCTCAGGGGCAGATTTAGGCGGGGGCCAATCGGACGCGTGCCCCCCCTTTTTTAGACTAGTTGTCATGTAACGTTTTGCTCGGTTACAAAACACAAGCACTAAACATGTCGACCACCAAGAGAATCCGAAAAAACAGCGAAGAAAAGAAAGACAGTAGAAAGAATTTCAAATTTAGAAAACACCGGAAACGACAGTAGCATAAAAATTCTTCAACTAAAACGCCACATTTTGGCATGAATTTGTAAAAAAAATTTGCGCCCCCCATGTCTCAAAATTCTGTATCCGCCTCTGCTCCTACACATTTAATTCTCCCTCGGTTTAGCCACATTGCTTACCTTTTTCCATTTGCTTGTTCTCCATACGGGACATTCCACTTGGCAAGCCATCTGCCTGGCTGGTTTTTCTTTGTTGTTGCAACCAACTCCATTGCTGCCGCTGCAAGTAACACTCCTATATTTCTTTCCTCGGCCACACTTTCTTGACATACACTTAGACCATTCGGTAACGTCCCAGTGGGAACATTCTCCTTCGTTGCACGGTTCACGGTTTGTAGGTTTTACTCCATGACACGCAGAGGCTTCACCAGCTGAACACCACACTTCACGAGCTCTTTCTCCCGATCCACAGGTCTTAGAACACTTACTCCAGTTTCCGATCAACCAGCTGGGGCATGGAACCGCGACACACGTTTTTCTCGAAATTGGTTTCTTCTCTTGTGGACATCTACCAACCTGTCTGTTCGCACAAGACACAGTTCGCGTCTGTGTTCCACCTCCACATGTCTTGGAACATTTACTCCATTGTCCAGTAACCCACTCTGGACATGAAGCATAGCCACAACGTTTGGTCATATCTGGCTTATTTTTAAATGAACACTTCCCAACATGATTGTTCTTGCACGACACAGTTCGTGACTGTATTCCACCACCACATGATCTGGAACATTTACTCCATTGGCCGACAGTCCACACTGGACACTGCGCTTCACTACATTTCTTCGTCTTAACTGGTTTGTCTTTATCAAGGCATTGACCAACGTGGCTGTTCTTGCAAGTCACAATTCGCGACTGTGTTCCACCATCACATGTCTTGGAACATTTTCCCCATGGACCAGATACCCACTCTGGACATGGTGATTTACTGCATTCTTTGATTAAATTTGGTTTGTCTTCCTCAACACATTTACCAACATCACTGTTCTTGCAAGTCACAGTTCTTGACTGAGTTCCACTACCACATGTCTTGGAACATTTGGTCCATTGACTAGATACCCACTCCGGACATGCTTCTTTACTGCATTTCTTGATCCCATTTGGTTTGTTTTTCTCAGAACATTTACCAACATGACTGTTCTTGCAAGTCACAATTCTTGATTGAGTTCCACCTCCACATGTCTTGGAACATTTACCCCATGGACCAGATACCCACTCTGGACAAGGTGATTTACCGCATTCCTTGATTAAATTTGGTTTGTCTTTCTCAACACATTTACCAACATAACTGTTTTTGCAAGTCACAGTTCTTGATTGAGTTCCAACACCACATGTCTTGGAACATTTGCTCCATTGACCAGACACCCACTCCGGACATGGTGATTTACTGCATTCCTTGATCACATTTGGCTTATCTTTTTCAGAACATTTACCAACATGACTATTCTTGCAAGTCACAGTTCTTGATTGAGTTCCTCCATCACACGTTTTGGAACATTTACCCCATGGACCAGATACCCACTCTGGACATGGTGATTTACTGCATTCTTTGATTAAATTTGGTTTGTCTTCCTCAACACATTTACCAACATGACGGTTCTTACAAGTCACAGTTCTTGATTGAGTTCCACCTCCACATGTTCTAGAACATTTGGTCCATTGACTAGATATCCACTCAGGACATGGTGCTTCGCTACATTTCTTGATTAAATGTGGTTTGTCTTTCTTAGAACATTTACCAACGTGACGGTTCTTACAAGTCACAGTTCTTGATTGAGTTCCACCACCACATGTTTTGGAACATGTGCCCCATGGACCAACAAACCAGTGAGGACACGGTGCTTCGCTACATTTCCTCATCTCTGCTGGTTTGCTTATCTCCGAACATTTACCGACATGATTATTCTGGCAATACACACTTCGTAACTGCATTCCTTCACCACATGTTTTTGAGCATTTCCTCCACTGGCCGATCTTCCACTGTGGACATGGTAAGTCTCCACATCTCCTGATCTTATCTGGTTTGTAATTCTCGGAACATTTACCGACATGACTGTTCTTGCAAGAGACAGTTCGTGATCGAAATCCACCACCGCATGACTTTGAACATTTACTCCATTGACCGACGGACCATTTGGGACATGGTGCTTTGCCACATTTCTTTGTCTTATCTGGTTTGTACAGCTGTAAACATTCGCCGACGTGTTTGTTCTCGCAGGACACAGTTCGTGACCGTATTCCCCCTCCACACGTCTTGGAACATTTGCTCCAATATCCAACAGACCAATGTGGGCATGCTACCTCACCGCATTTCCTACTCTTTTTTGGTTTATCGTGTTCTGAACATCTACCTACATCGCTGTTCTTGCATTTCACAACTCGTGTTTGTGATCCACCACCACATGTCTTGGAACATTTGCCCCATTGACCAACGGTCCACTCTGGGCATGGTGCTTCACCACATTTCTTGATCTTGTCGGGTTTGTCCTTCTCTGAACATTTACCAACATTTTTGTTCTTGCAAGTAACTTTTCTTGACTGAATCCCTGCACCGCACGTTTTAGAACATTTGCTCCATCGACCAGCATCCCACTGTGGGCATGGTAGATCATCACATTTCTTGATCTTATCCGGTTTGTCTTTCTCAGAACATTTTCCAACATGTCTGTTCTTACAGGAAACAGTTCTGGACTGTGTTCCACCACCACATGTTTTGGAACACTTACTCCACTGACCAGACATCCACTGTGGACATGGTAGATCACCACATTTCTTGATCTTATCCGGTTTGTCTTTCTCAGAACATTTTCCAACATGTCTGTTCTGACAAGAAATAGTTCGCGATTGTGTTCCACCACCACATGTCTTGGAACACTTACTCCACTGACCAGACATCCACTGTGGACATGGTAGATCACCACATTTCTTGATCTTATCTGGTTTGTCTTTCTCAGAACATTTTCCAACATGTCTGTTCTGACAAGAAATAGTTCGCGATTGTGTTCCACCACCACATGTCTTGGAACACTTACTCCACTGACCAGACATCCACTGTGGACATGGTAGATCACCACATTTCTTGATCTTATCTGGTTTGTCTTTCTCAGAACATTTTCCAACATGTCTGTTCTGACAAGAAATAGTTCGCGATTGTGTTCCACCACCACATGTCTTGGAACACTTACTCCACTGACCAGACATCCACTGTGGACATGGTAGATCACCACATTTCTTGATCTTATCTGGTTTGTCTTTCTCAGAACATTTTCCAACATGTCTGTTCTGACAAGAAATAGTTCGCGATTGTATTCCACCACCACATGTCTTGGAACACTTACTCCACTGACCAGACACCCACTGTGGACATGGTAGATCACCACATTCCTTGATCTTATCTGGTTTGTCTTTCTCAGAACATTTTCCAACATGTCTGTTCTGACAAGAAATAGTTCGCGATTGTGTTCCACCACCACATGTCTTGGAACACTTACTCCACTGACCAGACACCCACTGTGGACATGGTAGATCACCACATTCCTTGATCTTATCTGGTTTGTCTTTCTCAGAACATTTTCCAACATGTCTGTTCTGACAAGAAATAGTTCGCGATTGTGTTCCACCACCACATGTCTTGGAACACTTACTCCACTGACCAGACATCCACTGTGGACATGGTAGATCACCACATTTCTTGATCTTATTTGGTTTGTCTTTCTCAGAGCATTTTCCAACATGTCTGTTCTTACAAGAAATAGTTCGCGATTGTATTCCACCACCACATGTCTTGGAACACTTACTCCACTGACCAGACACCCACTGTGGACATGGTAGATCACCACATTTCTTGATCTTATCTGGTTTGTCTTTCTCAGAACATTTTCCAACATGTCTGTTCTGACAAGAAATAGTTCGCGATTGTGTTCCACCACCGCATGTCTTGGAACACTTACTCCACTGACCAGACATCCACTGTGGACATGGTAGATCACCACATTTCTTGATCTTATTTGGTTTGTCTTTCTCAGAACATTTTCCAACATGTCTGTTCTTACAAGAAATAGTTCGCGATTGTATTCCACCACCACATGTCTTGGAACACTTACTCCACTGACCAGACACCCACTGTGGACATGGTAGATCACCACATTTCTTGATCTTATCTGGTTTGTCTTTCTCAGAACATTTTCCAACATGTCTGTTCTGACAAGAAATAGTTCGCGATTGTGTTCCACCACCGCATGTCTTGGAACACTTACTCCACTGACCAGACATCCACTGTGGACATGGTAGATCACCACATTTCTTGATCTTATTTGGTTTGTCTTTCTCAGAACATTTTCCAACATGTCTGTTCTTACAAGAAATAGTTCGCGATTGTATTCCACCACCACATGTCTTGGAACACTTACTCCACTGACCAGACACCCACTGTGGACATGGTAGATCACCACATTCCTTGATCTTATCTGGTTTGTCTTTCTCAGAACATTTTCCAACATGTCTGTTCTGACAAGAAATAGTTCGCGATTGTGTTCCACCACCGCATGTCTTGGAACACTTACTCCACTGACCAGACATCCACTGTGGACATGGTAGATCACCACATTCCTTGATCTTATCTGGTTTGCTTTTCTCTGAACATTTACCAATATGTCTGTTTTGACATGAAAGAGTTCTTGACTGCGTTCCACCACCACATGTCTTGGAACATTTACTCCACTGACCAGCAGCCCATAGAGGACATGGTGCTTCACCACACTTCTTGATCTTGTCGGGTTTGTCTGTCTCTGAACATTTACCAACATTTTTGTTCTTGCAAGTAACTTTTCTTGATTGTATTCCACCACCACATGTCTTGGAACACTTACTCCACTGACCAGACATCCACTGTGGACATGGTAGATCACCACATTTCTTGATCTTATCTGGTTTGTCTTTCTCAGAACATTTTCCAACATGTCTGTTCTGACAAGAAACAGTTCGCGATTGTATTCCACCACCACATGTCTTGGAACATTTACTCCACTGACCTACAGCCCATTGAGGACATGGCGCTGTGCCACAATGTTGTCTTACCACCGGTTTAAGTTGATTGGAACAACGCCCCATTTCTTTGCCTTGGCACATGACCTTTCTAGTCCGGATTCCTCCACCGCAAGTAACAGAACATACAGTCCAATTCCCAGCAATCCACTCTGGACATTGTCTAGAAAAACAGTTCTTCTTCGCCGCAGGTTTGGTTGCACTAAGACATGAAGTTGTGGTGTTGGTACTACAGGTCACATTTCTTGTTTGCATTCCTCTCCCGCAAGAAGAGGAACAAGTGCTCCACTGTCCAGCAATCCAGTACGGACATGGCTCATTGTTACACAGTCTTTTCACGCTGGGCTTACTAGTTTCACTACAAGTCAAGGAATTTCCAGTCACGCAAGAGACATTACGAACTCGAAAGCCCTCACCGCAGCTTACGCTGCAAGGGCTCCAGCTTCCCGCAGTCCACTCTGGGCAAGCAGGTCTCTTGCAAACTTTTGTGGAAGGAGGTTTTGTCGACGACAGACAACGTCCACCATTACAAGAAACAATTCTTCTTTGGAACCCAAGGTCACAGGTTACGGAACAAGCACTCCACTGTCCAGTACTCCACTTGCTGCAGGGTGGCTGCAGACAAATCTTTATCACTCTTGGTCTGTGAGAACACTTTTTGTTCGGTAAACTACAGGTCACGGTGCGTTTGGTGAGACCCATGCCGCATTTCGCAGTACAAGTTTCCCAACGTGTGACTACCCACCCAGAGCAATTAGAAACGAAGCAATCTCGAGTGGATTCGGGCATTTCGGCAGGGTTACATTCAGACTCGTCGTCATCACTGCAATGAACTTGTCTCGTTTGGACACCATCGCCACAATCCACAGAGCATTCTCCCCAGTTACCGGTAACCCAGACGGAACATTCTTTTCTTTGACACGTCTGAATGGAATTCGGTTTGCCTTTCGGTTCACAAGACATCCCGTCACACCAAACGTGTCTGTTTTGAACACCTTGACCACAGGTTCTCGAACACTGTGGAATAGTACAACAATTCATATTAAAATTGGTGATTAAAATTAAATTATTCATCATACAATATAACAAGTAATTAATAATAATATATTATTAATATCATATATAATACAGTATATATAATTATTCATTAATTATTTATTAATTATTCATCAGTGGTTCAGATTAAGTTGGTTGGCCATCGATAGTTACAAACAGGAACGATGGATGTCAGCACGAAATGGTGTGGGTAGTGTTTGAAAAATAAGCTACAGTTGAATCTTTAAGCCACGGCTACACGGACGATTTTATTTCTTTTGCTAAGGGAATGCAACAGTTCCACAAACTGTCACAAATCCACAGACCAGTTACTTAAGACGACATACATTGGCGAGAAATTGCAGGCAAAAACATTCACATGGCAATCTGTGCACCTTGCAAGGTTTGGCTTATCACAAAGTACATCAACCGAACTAATTGCTTTTTGAGAATGCAACAAAGAAACCGAAATTAAGTTAATAAACGGCTGGAACACTGGGGAATTGATATCGTTATGGCCTTCTTCCTCGAATTAAATCTACATCCTTGAACTATTGATTACTTATTAACCGATTGTGAGGCCCGTACGGGAAAGTATTCCCCTGAGGTTTTTAAAAGAGAAAATTTAAAACAGCCCTGAAATTTTAAGTCACTCCAATGTCATTTTTTCGGCAGTAGTTGCACAACCATATTCATACCGCGTACTGTCTGTTGTGTAATTTTCTCGTCAGTCGTTTCGTTCTTTATTACAATTCAGGTTTGAGGGGAAAAAAGCACATCATTACTCACGGGACTCCACGCCGAAGTTTTCCACTGTGCACACGGATTTTGATGACACTTCCTCTCCTTAGCTGGTCGGTTTTCCTCACACAGCGACTTCTCAGCAGCTTGGCACACAACGGCTCTCGTCTGAATTCCAACCCCACAGCTCACTGAGCACTGGCTCCAGTCTCCCAAGCGCCACATCGAACAGTCTGAAATGACGCACTGTTTGACGGACAACGGCTTAGCGGCTTCCTGGCAAAGGGCGTTCTTCTCGCTACACGTAACATTACGGCGTTGTTTCCCTATGCCACAATTAACTGAGCAGTTACTCCACTCACCAACCAACCATCTCGGGCACTGTCTAATCTTACACGCCTCTTTGTGTTTAGGTCTCCAAGATGCCGTGCACGTCTCAAAAGTACAAACCACTTTGCGTTCTCTAACGCCTTCTCCACAAGAAGTTGAACAAGGACCCCACTCTCCCACAACCCATCCAGAGCATCTCTTTTCCAAGCATGGTCGAACAGCTACAGGTTTATCTGATTCCGTGCAGAACGACTTTGGGTTGCTGTCTTTGCACGCTACATTTCTTCGCTGGACTCCTTTCCCACAAGTCACAGAGCACTCACTCCATTCTCCGACGTGCCAAGATGGACATAAAAACCCAGGACATGTTTGATTTGTCGGTGGCTTTTTCGCCAGGTTGCATTTCGAGTTCTCCTGTTCTTCGCATTCCACGCTCCTAAACTGAGTCCCGTTCCCACAGGTGACAGGGCACTTACTCCATTGCCCAACAATCCATTGCGAACAATTGTCTCCATTACAAGTACGATTTGTCGCCGGTTTCGTTGCTTCATCACATTGTGAAACATCTCCGGGACAACGGACTTGGCGGTGTTGAACTCCGAGACCACACGATGATGAACACTGAAATAACAAATGTACATTTGTTAACAAGTTAGTTTCTGTACACTTGTAAACGAAATACAAAGTCTACGTCCTGTGTCGGTGCCTGGGGGTATTTAACAGTGTTTGGATGAGTTTGAGTGTGTTAGCATATGTGTGTATCTCTATGTGTAACTATGGCTGAGAATGTTTCTGCGTTTGTGTCTACGCCTATATCCGTGTCTGTATCTGAGTCTGCGTCCGTTTCCGTATTTGTATCTGTCTGCGTCTATTCTGTGTCTGTGTTTATATCTGTGTTAGTGTCTGCATCTATGTCTGGGTCTCCGTTTCCTTCAGTATCTGGGTCTGTGTATGTATCTGCGTCTGTGTCTGCGTCTGCGAGTTAGTGTATCTGTAACTGTGTTTGTGTCTGATTCTGTTTCTATGTCCAAATATGAGTCTGCGTCTGCGTCTGGCTTTGTATTTGTGTCTGCGTCTCTCTGTTATGTCTACTGAACTGCGTCTTTATTCAAAGTTTCAAGTGTAACCTTCTCCATCGTGTTCGTGATTGCTTTCGTGTTTATCTCCATGCATGTCAAAGTATTTGTAGTTTTCTTTCTGTTTGTGTTTGCCTTCATATAAGGTATATTCAAGACTTTAGGTTCATTAATAATTGACACTTAATCACCAAGTAAATCGCATCTCAATAACCTATATACTCAAACGTACGTTCGACCAAGGATGTACAATCCAGCATAAGGGTTGTAGACAGGAGATGGACTTGTCTGGCACCGTTTCTTTGCACTTGGAGTCATTGATGACCTGACGTTTGTCCTCAACAATTTGCGTGCATAGTACTGGACGAAATTTAACTGCTGGACCACACGTTTTGGAACACTCGTGCCAAGAACCAACCCACCAGCTGAAGTGCAAGACATGAAAGTCATTATTCACATAAAACTTTAACTTTCTTCTGCATTTGAAGCTTCAACCAACTAACAAGATAAAACGCCGATTTAACATCATGCAGGATTATTAATTAGCGAAATTAAAAAGTTAAATTTAACTATACCAACTGCATAATTTCTAACCTGGGTGGACATATCCCGCGATCGCAAACTCTCTTAATGACAGGCGTTTTGGGCGTACAATGTCGATCATCAACGACATTTCCTCTTGCATCACCGCATTCTGCAACTCTCTTCTGTATGCCTGTGCGTATAAATGGAATTTCTTCACAATACTTAAACTAATACTATGTATGTACATAATAAATGCACAAACAGTGCAAATCAATAACGCAAAATCAAAATGCAAGATCAGTAATCAAATCCAACAGTCTAAACCAAGTGAAACCGAGTGAAAGACTGAACGTTGCTGTGCAGTAACTGAAGGAAAATGTTTGGCCTGTGGGGATTCTTGAAGTCCTCCGCGAGATATTGCAAGTCATCCAACAAACACCAACTGAACTCATTGCTTTTCCAATAAAACCAAATATTCTTCATCGTTTTCATACCTTGACCGCAGGTAACTGAGCATGTGCTCCAGGATCCATAATGCCATTGAAATTTGAGTGCCACCGAGCCATCATTTCGTTTGATATCGTATTGAACTTTTAGTCCTGGGTTCTGGGCTTGGTAAAGTAACTGAAGGGACAATAAGTTCGAATTTATTGGTAAAAATTTTTCGGGAATGAAACTAAAAACGTACGCAGAAGACATCGAAATTATAGTGATATGGTAGGATAATAAGAGGTGCGGAACATGGCGTAGAATAGGTAGGGGCAGGATAGGATAAGAGAGGATGTAATGGGATAGGACAGGATAAGATGGGGTGTGATTAGATAGTATAGGATTGGATAGGAAAGGATGGGATAAAAAGGATAGGATATGATAAGATAAAGGAGAGTTGGATGGGATACGCTGCAAAAGATTTCTACCATCACTTGCTTCCTCGATTAAGCAACCACGTTTCACTCCTAAATTTTGTAATAAATAAGTTAACTACTACAGATCGATGTTACGAGTGGAATAAAGAACATGTTAGGACCTCTCTTAGCCTCTACCTTAGCCTCCGTCTCTTTCTCCGTCTCCGTTTATATCTCCGCCTCTTTTTCTGTCAGTTTTCTCTACTTGTCTGTACGTTTGTCTCACTCTTTCTGTTTCTCTAAGTTTCCAATTCTATCGGTCGCTCTGTTCGTCGAAGAATACATCAACTAACAGCATGCATATCAGTTAACTTATCACATATTTGCTTAAATCAATTTAAAACTTACGACAACATGTAGATCTTCTTTAATTGGCCCCTTGGCTTTGAATGTTTCTCTATTATGGCGCCGTGAGTACAGACCTTTAGTACCAGCAACCTCATATTCGCCTCCCCATTGGATATACCAATTGCCATTCAAAAAGAAATCTCCTGTGGACGATCTGAGAGCCAGAAAGTTAGGAGAACCAGATACCTCACTAATACGAATGTTTCTGGCTCCAGCAGGAATTACCGAGGCTTCCGTATATCCTGCAACGGATGACAATAATTACTTCCAGGTCACAAGAATCTGATTTTGCTCATAATGAACATGAAGAGACTTCGTAGTACTTATCGGATGTGAACCTATGTAACTGAAAGCTATTTCAGATCATGTCAGGAAGATCATGTACTTCGATGCTCCAACATTGCATAGTTAAGTTTTATGATAGAGGAAAATTTCGAGTGTTACGACATTTTTTTTTTTGAAGACTCGACCGGTACCTGACACTCGAAATTTTCCTCTGTCATAAAACTTAACTGTTAATCGAGTGTAAATGCCACAAAATCCTTCAACATCACATAACCCGGCAAAATTGAATTGGAGTGGGAAAGAGTTTGTCACTGTCTTACCTTCTCCGTTTAGTTTATCAAAAGTTTCTTCCTTTGTTTCACAAGAGCTTCCATCTCCACGACAGACACCGCATCTGTCTTCTCTGGCACCAGAGTAGAGCTTGTTGTCACAGCCGACATGCTTTGCAAAGAAAGATAAATAAATGTGTTAGTGAGAAGAGGGAGAAGGGGCGAAAAAGGACGGGAAGAAGGAAAAGTTTGAAAGACATGAAGGAAAGAAGAACAGTAGGGAAGAAATTAGGAATTAATGAAAGAAGGAAGTAAGGAAAGAAACTATGAAGAAAGAAAAGAAGGAAAAAAGAAAAGAAGGAAGGAATGAAGGAAGGAAAGGAAGTAAGAAAGAAGGAAAGAAAGAAAGAAATAAAGAAAGGAAGAAGGAAAGAAAGAAGGAAGGAAAGGAAGGAAGAAAGGAAGGAAGGAAGGAAGGAAGGAAGGAAGGAAAGAAAGAAGGAAGGAAGGAAGGAAAGAAAGAAAGAAAGAAGGAAGGAAGGAAGGAATTAAGGAAGGAAGGGAAGGAAGGGAGAAAGGAAGGAAGGAAAGAAGGAAGGAAGGAAGGAAGGAAAGAAGGTAGAAAGGAAGGAAGGAAGGAAGGAAGGATAAAAGAAAGTTGTATGAAAGTCCCCAATTTCATCTCAGAATATCGTAAAATAGAAACAGTGCTAACAAAACAACAAACCTCACACTTTCCTTGAATACAAATATTCATGGTGCCATGGTTGCATAGGGTACCATCCTCGGCTTGTACGAACTTTCTAAACCTTGATCGAGCTTTTCTTAATACAGGTATACAGCGCAGTTCACACGGATTCCCTGACATTAAAATAATTTACAGTATAACATATATAACATAGGAAAACGTAATTGGGTCAAACGGGGTCTTGAGTTCGTATAAAATGTGTAATGTTTAAAAACTTTCCAGAAACACAAGAGGTACTTGCTAAAATTGTATGGCTCAATTTCTACAACATTATAGCTCCCGTACAAACGTTAAAGGAAATTGACTGTTTACACTTCAACTTTAGCAGTTCTTATTCTCAATTTCGCTCCATGAAAGGCTACGTTTATTATCCAGCAAAAGTCTTCGGATTCAAAAAGTATTCGGATACTTTCTCATCAAAGAATGGACGTACATCGTCACAAATTTTACTGAAAATATCCTTGGACTACCAGAATGTTTCTTCCCATTCTTTGTTAGTTATAGCCGCTTATAAAAAAGCCAAAACAAAATTGTCCCACCACTGGCTACGTCTGCTGTTGCACACAACAACGAGGAGAATTTCTCCGGGGGTCTTAGCTCTCCGGATTCGAAGTATCCGGATTCTTTTTCGGAGTCATATTTGTCCGGATTCTTGGGCAATCGGAAGACTTTCAATACCAGATTCGTTACTTCAGGGTAAACGATTACTTTGAATTCGAAAAAAAAGTTTCCGGATTGCCTATGAATCCGGAGAAATTTCGTCTAGAGTAAACGTAAGCAAAATCCTGAGTTCGCCTCTGTCAACCTGAAAATAGCGTATACACTTTTCTCTTACCTCGATATTGTTTGGCAATCCAGCGGTATCGTTTTCCATTAATTATTAGTCCTCTGAATTTCTTGCATTGGATTCCGATAGAACTGGGTGTTCCTGGAGGACAAGGCTGAAAATTAAGCGACGGCAGTTCATAATATAAACGATGCAATCACGCAAACTTGCAAACTGCAAGAAAATTTCAGGAGATCTCGAGAAACTTTCGCATTTGTCAAAAAGCGTTTTAAATCCGACTTTCTTAAAAGACGAATGCCTAAATTGATCTAACCCTACCTTCTCGTTACAAATACTGTATTTTTTCCATTCTCCCACGCAATAAAACCCACCATATTCGGGTCTATAAAACAGTTATTGCACGATGGTGAATAAGTACCCGTTAACCTGAGTAACTTTATAATTGCAAGTGATTTATATTTCGAATAAAAGAATGAAAGAACGAACAAACAAACAAGCAAACAAACGAACGAGCGAACGAACGAACGAGCGAACGTAATGAACGAACCAACAATCGTAACGGACGAGCGAACAAACAAGCGAGCAAACGAACAAACGTATAAACAAACACACGGACGAACAAACGAATGAACAAACGAACGAACGAGCAAACGAACGAACCTAACAAACGAACGAACGAACGAACTGAGCAAACGAATGATGAACGAACGGATGAACTACCGTAGACGAAACAGACCACTGCAAAACCAGCATCAAGAAGATAAGAAAAGAAATGATGGAATGTAATCGCAAATATCAGTACAATACATGAAAGGTTTCCAAACTTGTTTTTCGAACCATGGAACTCTGGACTAACTGGACGTTCAATCAATAAACTTACTTAGGAGAATTGCACTTTCTTGTTTTTCTTCTGATACCTCGGCCACAGGTCTTGGAACAAGCGCTCCATCTCGACCAATCTCCCCAATTTCCGTCAATCGGTTGCCTCAAGGCGACTCTTCTTTGGCATCTTCCTCTGATACACCACTGTCGCAAGATATAACAAGATAATCCAAACGCGATTCATGGAAGCATAAATATGGAAAGATCTTATTCAAAAGTTACCCAATGTGATTTAACAAATGTATTCAAATGTATCGACAAACTCGTTTTCAATTTTAACCTCAAATTGTCAGAGTGACAAAAAAAAGGGCAATTGCAAGTTTGGCCAATACTTGGTTTTATAAGAGCAATAAATGAAGAAACATGCTTCCAGAACGCTACGCCATGTTCAAAAATATATTTAACTAGGACAAAACATGCATCCTGTAAAAACTTTTAAAATGCTTATTTATTGTCTTTAGTATATTTATTTTCACCCGTTAGAATAACTTGCACACGCTAACCTTCGCGCAAGTGAAACTGAGATTATATTCAAGACGACAGATGTATTATGTAGCTTCGATTACCGCCTGTTCAGAGAATCAGAAGTTTTCATTAATTATCAAATTAATACATTATTAAATCATTATATAATTACAGCATTATTTTGATTAATTAAATAATTATTAATCATTAATTATTAATTTTGTTAATTATAAAATTATTTTTATTAATTATAAAATAGATTCACCTTTGTCTTACCGCATGGCGTTCCATCAAGAGCAGGAAAATCAGGTTGATATCCCCGCAATTTAATTACACAGCGGGCACTACCGTCATAACACCACAGATTCTCACACAACATCGGCTAAAGATAGGAGAAGAAACGCTTGTTATGTCGAGGCGCCCATGTTTTTTTAAGTTATTCAGTTCCTCATAATTTTCACAAGTATCCACGCACAGCAGTACCAAAGTAAGTTTCCAATTGAGTCTTGACCTGAGCTTACGTAAAACGTCTTTTGAAGTAAATGAAAGTGAACGATTCCATCGTATTATATTTTGAGAGTGTTTGCTCTCATTTACTGATAAATATACCTAGGTACCAATACACCTAGGATAAACATACCTTGGTACCAAATATACCTAGGATAAATATACCTAGGTACCAATATACCGAGGATAAATATACCATGGTCGCTAGCAACCATACTCGCAGTATTTTTCGCCATTCATACTCGTACTTACAAAGATCCTTGCACCTATCACGGTTGGCCTCCCATCCAACTTAAACAGTCGGTTTATTATTCCCTTAATGGGTATTTGGCAACTTCTTAATTTCACTTTGGTTCATGCCAAACAATTTTACCCTCGCTAACGCCAGAAGATTTTACTCATCAATCCTCGTTCAACAAAGGGTTGAACATACAGTATAGAGAACGATCTTTTACTCTTTACCTCCGTTCCAACACAAACTGTCGAGTTGAAACCAAACGCCATCTTGCATTGCTGATCAGCATCAAACTCTTCCCCAGGCAATATTCGTGGCTTTTTTGGCTGAATGTCGCGCCCAGGCTGATCATTTAGACACCAGCCCCAACCTTTGCTAAGAAGAAACAAAACATTGAATTACATAGAAAACATTTTATGAAAATCATATTTCGTTTCAACGTTACCATCAGTAGCCCAAACAATGCATACGCTAGAACGACCATTGTCATTGAGTACTCCCTAAAAGAGGGTGTTCAGGAGGTAACCGTTCCATCTACACATTTGTGCGCTTTGCCCAAACTTCGAGATTGGTCCCCCGACGCCCCTGGTTATTGTAATTATCATTAAAAACCTTTACGTTTTGATCGAAAGCCACGGCTAACGCAATACTTGGACTTGTCGACTAAAAGGACCTTAGAAAGATGAGAATTTTTCACGTTAAACTAAAACGTGAATTTATTTAGCTAACGTGAAAAGTCAGGCGTGTGGTTACATGTGGCCGAGAAAAATTCAATAATATTACCACGAACTCTAAGCATAGTTTGACTGAGCTTGCGAACGCGAGGCCCAATCTGTCATATCATATAATGTCAAACTTACTAGAAGAAAGACTTGACAGCTTTCCGACTGCACTTGGACCAAAGATGCTGTGAAGGATTGGCGACCAAGGTACTGGCCATGATATGACTTCTAAATCTTGCGCAGCTGCTGTAGTCATCATCATGGAGCATTCCTAGACTTTTGAGAAAAGCGAACATTTTCAGTGTAAATCAAACCTGGGAAAGACAAAGCCCGAAATATGTTTTTTATTAAACCTAACCTGCACTCCTCACTTCCAAGCGCCGTTGTGAAAAACTGTAAAAAGATAATAAACTTACTTATGTCCTAGTTCGTGAGCTATGGTATAAACTAATGGAAAGCCACTGTCTTCGTTGTAACTGCACTCGCTTCCTCTTGAGCACATACCATCAATATTTGACAAACCTAAGGACGAAAAAATCAGAATGCTAATGAAAGGCTGAGACAGCTTACGACCAACATCGTCTGTTGGTTGGTAGTTGGTTAGGCTTGCTGGTCGACTGGTTGGTTGGTTGGGTTGGTTGGTGGTTGGTTGGGTTGGCTGGGTGTCTGGTTGGTTGGTTGGTTGGTTGGTTGGTGGTTGGTTGGGCTGGTTGGTTGGGTAGTTGGGTTGGTTGATTGGAATGGGTTGGTTGATTGGAATGGGTTGGTTGGCTTGGTTGGTTGGCTTGGTTGGTTGTCTTGGTTGGTTGATCAGTGGATGGATAAGGTTACTTGCTTGCTTGAATGATCAGTGGTTGGTTGGTTGGGTGGTTGGTCGGTTGGTTGGTTGGGTGGCTGGTCGCTTGGTTGGGTGGCTGGGTGGGTTGGTTGGTCGGGTGGTAGGTCGATCGGTCGATTTGTTGGCTGGCTTTACAACTGTTTTATTGGTTGATTGTGCGTTTGGTTTGTAGTGTGGTTGCATGGTAGGCCGGATGATGGGTTTGATGGTTGGTTACGGTTAGGTAACTAGTCAGTTAGGTAGCTCACTAGATCGGTAACTCACTCGTAGATAAGAAAAGGTTTCTTCTAATCCTATATAACTCACCAAGTGTCCGACAAGGCTTGTAAGAATCCCGACATATATCTCTTCTAAAAAATGGAAACATTAAGATGTCGAAGAAATCAAAATAGAAAATCTACACCCTACCAGTTAACCATTAATAAAAGTAGAGAAACTAAAATTATCTTTAACTTTTATCTCACAGAGTTAAAGATTTACAATGATAAGGTAAACGACTTTTTAAGGGGATTATGATTGCCTAGTAATCATTGCATAAGAGTATATAAACACGGAATTTTCATGTCCTTCTTGAGGTCTGCTTATTCTTTTATAAAAGAAATATAAAACGGTTTTCCACATAAAATATGATGAAAACACTTTGGATGTTGTGAGATTTTTGAAAAGCTACAAGACACATTCCTTCGGTTCTTGTTTTTGTTACGCTTTTCTAAAGTCTCCCTAGTGACGTAACTAAAACATTTCTCGTGGTGGAGGGTTTGACGGGACCGCTGTAAGTTTTGTGGCAGCACCATGGCGTTACAGAGATTTCAGTGCAACTCAGACACTTAACTGTCATTAATAAAGCACATAATTACGTCTTGTACATCAGCATTAAACTTCCTATCACAGCACAGAGACTTTCAAGCAGTTTTCTACTGGTTAAATATAAAGATGGAAAACTATATTTCTTTTATTAACAAGTGTCACAGTGTTATTTACCTCGTAACAAGAATAGCTGTATCGGCGTGCAATGGATCCTGATCAGAAATTGGGTTGATCTTTTTTACCCAAGAGCAAAAATTATTCAACGTCTTCCTGGCATGATTTGTAACATTCAAGTCATCCTAACATACGGTAAAAAAAATTCATCTTTGAGATGATACAACATGGATGACTATCTTAAACCACTCATGCAAAGATAGCGGTCCGCTAATATTATAGTTCAACGCCATAATTATGGCAAGAAACCACAGAAATAAGTTACGCCGAACCATGGACGATATCGTTGAGGTTAGAAGTTTCTGTTATTACGACATTCCCAAATAAAACTATTTTGGCTACTTTTTTTACACGGGATGCAATATTTAGAAAGAAGTAGTTACCACGTCTTCTTCATCTAGAACAATCATCCTCACGAGAACAACGTTGATGGCTGAACCGATGCTCCGATGCTTGAAAACAAGTTTCACCTAAGTTAAATAAATTAGACCTTTTAGGCAAGGAAAAAAACTTGCAATGTAATGTAGTCAGAGGTAATTAAACAGGTTAACATATGTGGATATACTTCGTGAGAACGTGTATGTCTAACTTACCATATTCATAATCGTAAAAAGGTAAGTTTCTAAATCTCGATTAGCATAATATTCTGTCATTGTTTGATCAACAACCAAAAGCGCTTCTATGTGCTTCATCAAGCTAACGGAACGTCGTGGTCTTTTAAGATAAAATCCTTTTCCTGTCTCAGTCCGTGGTTCTGGAGTATCGGGTCGAAGGTGGGCATCCTCCACTTTTAAAGGAAAAAATACAGGCTTAATTTTTTGACAGTTTTTGAGCAATATTTTCTTCAGACTTTTGTCATGTATAATCTTTACTATCTTTCCTCCCTCCCTCCCTCCCTCCCATTAGTTTCTCCCCTTTATCCACCCAATCTCCCTTCCCACCGATCCCCTAACCTGAACCATACCTGTCACACCACACGCCGGCTCGGTGTCGTTTATGGCTAATCCGTTCCCTACGGACCTTCTGTAAATCACGTGAGGATATCTTCCATTAAGTTCACTTAGGTCAACCCCAACAACTGGTTCAATGAAATATTCTTTATCGTCCTTGGTCCGAATTAGGCCAGCCTAAAAATAACACAAATTTGACATAGTATCTATACCAACTTCACCATCTCCACTGGGCTTGTAAGATTTAACCAAATATGGATACCCTTGCTTCCAACCTTCCCACACATACTGCATCAATTTAAGCGGTCAGAACGACGTTCAAGAACAGTGGAAATCTTCTAACTGCTACTTACCAATCCTTTACAATTACTCATAGCCACTGAGCTCGTTGGATGATTCTTCAGCGAACCAGTAAAATGACAATTCCGCACAGGCTGCGTTGACTTTCCAGATCGCCATTCAATTTTTAAGCCAGGTGCCAAAAATTCGTCGTTGGGAGTTAAGATGAGGTGAAAGGTTTCATTCTTAAAGGGGACATGATAATGAATTTGCTCTGTTATCAGCGCTCGTTTTTGTCGGTGATGACGTAAGTTGTGTGAAAGGAACTTTCCAGCACTGTTAACTGCATATGGTGTCACGATGTGATGCTCTATCGAGTCTTTCAGGGTAGCCGCTAAAAAAACGCAGCAGAATCTTTATTTTCCTTTAATTTTATTTTGTTTTAAAATGAAAATAGCTAGTTTTATTATATGGCTGAGCTTTTTATCTATTCAGTATGCAAAATGAAGGGCGCTCATTGGCTGCCTAGCCGCGCAATAAGTTCTCCTTATACACCAGCAAAATGTCTGTGTCGATTTCAGAAAAAAACCAACAAAATGCGTGCGACGTTGTTAAATACTTTCAATGATAAATTTAAGCAAAAAAACTTGATGAATAATCCGCTAAAAATCCCTCATGGAAATCCTTTCCAACACCGACCGAAAAAACGAGATTAATAAGTAATCAACCCACATTATACACAATCTCCTTGTTCTGAACTCCATTCAGTTGTACTCTTTCATCCGAGCAATTGTCTTCTGTGAATAGAATTCAAAATAAGAATAAATTTCTCTCCAGGAATGCAATGTTTTTGTATGTGTCAAGATAGTTTTCGGGTTCTTGGTTCTTTTGTTCACGGCAAACTGAATGATCAACAAGAATTCTTTTCTTAGTCATCGTGTTATGAGATGTAGGTGCCGAGTACAATTCTCACTGCCAGCTTTTTTCCGTGGATTGAGTGGGATATGATTCTTGCAATCAGACGTGATCTACACTACACTGACATGAAATGTCTTCGAGGTGTCTCCTATGGCTCTAAACTGGTTGACGCGATCCTTAACATGTGTTTTCAAACTTATTACCCTGGATGGATAAAATTCTTCCAGGTTGATTAACGACGATCGACACTTTAGTGTTTTGGATCTTTCGACACAATTTCACTAAACACGCAAAATTAGTTTAATGATAAAATAAGTCTACGGAGGAGGCTTGGATTCAATTTTTCAGGGAAAGTAAATGAAAAAAACTGGAAACATGAACAATATAGGCTTAGTAGTTGATATAACCATGACAAATCGATATAATCAGCCGCCGAAAAGCTGCAGAAAAGTTTTTTCTTTTTGTCATGAATGATTACATCTAGCGAATTTATTTACATTGTCATCGAACCAAATGTATGAATGCCTCTCGTATCATTTCTCCTCGGTGTCACAAAAATTACAACTTAATTACTGCTCAATGTGTTGGCAAGTTAGGGTCGGGCTTGTTAAAAAGTGCTTTGGTAAGGAACAAGACGTCTTTTTCATTCAACACTTGTTGATGATAAAAACTGTGCATACGCTAGGCTGCGGGTACAAACAGAAACCTGCATTTCGTAGTTACACATGACCAACTTTTAAATTTGCATCAACTCGCCGAGAACAGAAACTCTTTATCGCAACAAAGTTGCCTAAACTTTAATTATTGCTCAAAAAGCCTGCTACCGTTTCTCGTACATTCCCACTTAAGGAATCTCATGTCCTATAATCCTGCAGTTTTATCGTCCTAAGGAGGTACACAAACAAATAATAAATAATAAACTGTGTGGACAGACCAATGAATCAAACATATTGGAAACAGGCGAGATGGTTGGAATTTTTCGACGAAATATGATCCAGAGTTTAACCATGCATGGGCCCAGGAACCCGCTTCTTCTCAAACCTCAACTGTGTCCTTCCGAGTCTTAAAACAATGATTTCTTCATTGAATGGGAGCACAACGCAGTTTGGCTGAGTTTTGTTAGCTATACTTCCATCTTTAGTTAAAAATCTAACTGGAAACTTCGGTTTTATTTGTCATCAACAGGCACAAATTTAAATGCACACCACAGGCGACCTAGGTAATGACATAACGTAACCTAATTTAACAACATTCACGCCTTCTGTAACGTACACCACATCAGGTGACTTCGACAAGTGAGGCACAGAGCCAGCTGGCGAGAGAGCACAAGGCAAATTCTTTATAAAGAACAGTTTACTATTCATAACGAGTGATTTATATCGGAATGTCAGAAATCACGCATTTTGTAACACGGTTTAAATCATGGCCTAGTTAATTTTTTTGTTCTGCTCTGAATCATTTCATGTCTATGATGCGAATTCCAGGGATAATTAAATAATTCTCCATGTTTAAGAAGCGATAATTGTCGGGCGATAAACTATAGGTCTGACTACATGATGAATTTAAGCTCAGGTCTAAAAGCTCGTCCCTTTCATCTGGACTACAGTTTCAGCCCTGGTTCACGAAGAAATTCTCCGAAAATTATCTCAAAATTACAAGACGAAAATCTTACCCCAAGTCAAGATGTCGAAATTTTAGTCATGATTGCCAGGCTGATACATTTTCATACCCATTTCTTGTACTTGTGATACTTCAGAAAAACGAGCTCATTCGTCCATGTCCTAAATCTGAAGCCTAGTTCACACGTGAGCAGAAACAAAGAAAAATTCTTGTTGTTTTATCTTTGCAAGTCCCAGAGGAGATATCATGTTTTGTTTTCGTATTGATCTTGTCCTTATCACTATGTCGTTAGTGTCAACCAGGCTTTAGTCTTCAGTTATCGTATGACACCTTTATATTATTTAATTAACAAAAAATCATTAACGGATGATGTAGGTAAAACGTACCACTTAATCCGATGAATTTATCGCTAAAGTAATAGAGGCTTGTTGCCTTCAGACTTACCTAACACTTGCTTTATACGACATTAACAATGATTGACAGTACAATTGAAAGAGCTATAACACCGGCAACCTTTCCCAGGTGACAATTTCAAGACATACAAGAAGAAATCAATCTCCGAAAATTAACATCTAAATTTAACTTTCGAAGTGGTTTTTTTGTTGAGCAAAAAAATGTCCACCAATAAGTTTTCAATTTCAGAACTTAACTCAATGTCAGTCCGAATCCTAGCAGTAGAAATAGTTGCTGCTGTAGTAGCCTAAAACTGCGTGTTAATACTGGATAACCCCAACAGTTGTAACTAAAGTTTTCCACCAAGGGGTGCGGTAAGGAACACCTCTCAAGGGTCCAATGTTACTACAGGAGGAAATGTTATCCACGGAGAAAACCTGCGATGCTTGGTAGAGTTAATCTGGACAAGAGGGACAACACTCTTCTCAAACGTGACCGAGGTAACTTTAATCAGACAAATGCACGGCTCTCGAACCATAGTCACAGAGGTAAGAGACATTTGCACCACCACTGATGCTTTGAGAACAGATGGGTTCATTCGTGCTGCCCTCGCTGACGTTTCTCGATGGATGATGGAGTTTTTTTCAATTTTGTGTGACATTTCAAAGGCGCGATCTTCACTAATTTTGGTGATTAAATTAAAGCGATACTGACATCCGACGATTAACCGAGCTAACGCCGGAAAAGCACACAAGGAGTGGCTAACCTACCTTGTCTTTCATCTGTGACTTTGACATCATACTGAGGCCGCCCCAAAGCAACGCCAAGGAAACAAAAAAACAACTGCAACCGTATCTCCAACATCGCTACAGGTAATCCCGAAACCCCGCAGAAGCAAACTAAACGGAACGACAAAGAGATAACGGTAGATTTGCATTTAAAAAGCCGGGCTCGCACGAGTTTTTAACGGGCCGTTTGCGAAAGGTTACTAGCAATTCGTCTCAAACGCGCGCGGCGTAAAAGTGCGCAAACACCTAAAACTCCGAAATGAATAAAGTTCAATGTGTTTTACTAAATGAAACATGCTGTGGCAAACTGATGGCACACTTCGTTCGAAGGTGCAGTGATGAATGAAGGATATTCTTTTAGACGGTTAGCTATATAAAAAATGTAGTCCTAGAATATCATGCGGAAGTATGATAAACGATAAGATACATGCAAGGGAATGAGAAAACACAAGTGGATTGACAACAAACCGTTGAATCTTGGAATTTCAGCTCTCAGGGGACGTCTTGAAACTGGATTCGCGTAAAGGAGTGGAACCTTGCGAGTCTGTTCTCGGCGTTACAGTTGGGTAAATGAAGGCAGGAATTGAAGGTAGACCACATTCAAAGAACCCCGAATAATCCAAGCTTCTTGTCAATCGACAAAAATCTGACAATAAAGGTGAATACCAAAGGTGAAATGTGACACAGACGAAAGCTAAATATCCGTTAAATGCCAATTAAGTGAGAAGCAAATGACATCTCACTAGCATACTAATTTAGAAGTGGTTTTCGGTAGCGTTGCCTCGATGAAGGCAAACACACAGGGCTGACTGGAATACTAAGCAGGGGTTCAGACAGGTTTCACACTGTCGCAGACCGCAGTGTAGATAGCCAAGATAGACCACAGGTAATTTTCACCAAATAAGTACAAGAAATCAAGTTCTCTACCACCAAGAGATACTGTAATGGAGGGTAAAGTTCGGAGAAAAAGAATGTGTCCTTTCTGGCAATGCATCACTTTTTTCACGTTTACTCTTAACTGCTAATAACGTGGTTTCTAGTGCAATTAGGAAAAACACGCCGTCGTGAGTTTTCCAATGACTACCCCTTTAATGTGAAAAACTGGCCTTTGTTACCTTACTCACATATCGTCGATATCCAAGTATCCATTTACACTATACCACCGTCGTATGATCGACTTTTCTACTTTTCAACTTTACAAAGTGTTTTGGGTTAATTAAGCCCATCTTTGTCACCAAAACTCGCATCTGGCGACTAAACTTTTCGGGCTACGACCTTCGCTCGATCGCTCTCCGAACGTAGAAAACTCTGGAACAAGAGTATGCTAAGTCATAACCTGTGTCTGTACGCAGGCTAGCACAAGAGTAGTTGGTGTTTGGATAGAAAAGATAATTCGTACCAAATCGATCGATGCATTGATGGATCGATTCTGACGCGCGCGTCTCGTCTGACAACAATTTGGGCGCGCTATTCTGCCTGGGCGACAAACACCCAAATGCGTAAAATTCTTCGCAGATTCTTCGCGATTTACGATTAGTTTACTGGCCGGCTGAACTGTGATTTTGTACTACCTTTACTTTGACTGATGCGTCTTGTCGGCCTTGAGTCTCACCGGTTGAAGATAACCTGTTCGTGGCAGTAGTACTCCTTCAGTTTCCGTCAACTTCTACGGCAAACAAATCGACTCCACAGCTGCTTTTAATTCCAGCTAGCAAGTTAGGATCACATTTGATAGCCTCCTTAAAAATTGACCGCCAAATGATTACTTTCGTGCGCAACAATTTAAAGCTTAGCATTCGAAGTCACGAACTTGGTAACAGAAAGTATATTCCCATAGGCGTAAACACTTGACAAATACGTCTTTGTAAGTTCGAACCTTAATTGGGTGCTAAGTCAGGCCCGACAAGGCAAATTGGCTTATGTGGCCTGGATAATCAGCCAGGAAAAGGAGTGTTACAGTTCAGCGCGGGAGACAGAAACAACGTCCATCAAATTTCCATTTACCATAACAAGGAGCAATTTCCCAAAGTCTTTCAACAATCGACAATGAGGCTGGCAAAAGAAGGAGGTAGCAACTCAAATATTTGAGTATCAAATTCTTAATGTTTAATGCACGCGCGTCAAGCGAAACGCCAAGGGGCTTCAGTCTTGACAAATATGAATCATTGTTTTAAGGGACCGGGTTGGACACAATGTTCTAATCCTCTTCTTCATTGGCTTTGATCTTTGTTCTTTCACTCTTTGGGTTGGGTAAATAATTTTTTATCTATACCTGGTTGGGTATTTTAAATTTTTCATTTTAATTTGGTGGGCTGATAAGTTTTTTTGTCGTCAAAATAGTTTCACTTCGGCCCCAACTCCAGCCATAAATAATGACCGGTCCCTGACGTGCAATTGTTTTTTTTTAATTTTTCAAATTTCTCTCAACTCCACAATTGCCCATTCTCTTTCTTAAAAATTTCGTTTACTTTTAAAGATGTCGATCTATACAATGTCTCATATTACGTTTTGTACGAAATGGTTTTTCCAGTAATCTTGTTTAAAAAGGATGGGTATTTGACTTTTCGCTCTCTTCACCATGTCTTCGAACTGACTCCGAAGAAGTCCTGGTGCTTGAAATGTCCATATACCTTCCATTCAGCTTCATCATTTTAACTTGGTCTGACAAATGACTTACATTAATAAATACAGCATTTCATTTTTCGTCTTAATTCTTCTTATCTTATAAGTTTTTATCTCGGGTTTCTCATTTGTATATTTTGTATACTTTTTCTTCATGCCTTGTTAGCTTGAGATCTCGCGGTCATGTTTTTGTCTTATTTTGCAGTAAATTCATGTCGGTATGTTTTTTCCGAAAATTTGGTTCTATCGACTGAAACCATAAAATTGTCAATGAACGTTATAAATAAGATTAACTCATATTTTCAAGCGAAAGGAAGAGGTTTTGGATTGACGCCGAATCGCGAAAAGACCTTGATGGACATCTAAGAAGATAAGGAGTACGGTTTTTAGAATTTTTCGAAGCCATGTATGGCAGATTCTTACAGCTGCTTGTCAAACTTCCAGCAGACGTGATTTAACGCAATCAAAAAGTTTAGACTAATTTATTAATGGCATGGTATCTGTTTCTAAGCCATAAGAACTGTTGAGTAATTGTAAATAAACCTATAATATCAGATAAGACAAAACTGATGTACTCATGCAGATACGAAAACACTGAACGAATTTTAAACTCTTAAACAGAACAAACTCCCATTCGACTTATATCGAGCGTAACTTAACCGGCCCGTAGGAGGAAGATGTTAAAAGGTTTTGAAAAGATTCGGTAGCCATTACTGTTACCACAAGGACTCGTAACGTCGCATGTATGCTGGATAATAACAAGAGTTTTAAGCTGTTAGTGGTCGTCACCATTTAACTCATCAAGGAAATCCTTTTTCCTGGACCAGAATACTCTACCGATACTTAAGTGTTTGACTGTTGAAAGAAGGGGCTGGTCAGTTTTTCAAAGAAAACGGGAGTCCTGGAATTAATGTTGAAGTGCGGCCACGAAATCGACCAAAAAAGGAAACATGAAAGGGGTAGTCTGATTACCAAGTCCGCTGTCTCAACGAAATTCCAACCACTTACATGTACCTTGAGCTTGCACTTTGTATAACATAGCGTGCATCTTTTGATTCTTTCGATCTAAAAATACATCTCTAAATAGCTTTACCGAATTATAAAGCTTGCTTGATCTACTGGATTTTTATCTCGTTCTGTCAGCAATCCCAAGGACTGAGTTGAAACAGTTATATCCCACTTCATGCCAAAGGTTGAGAGTGTTATTATAGAAACACTCGAAGTCTTCTTTAGCACGAAAGACGATCCAGCAGCGTGAAAAACAAAATCCAGAGCCACAGGTGGCACTGGAGGAGGGGACAGGGGGCTACAGCTTCTCGTCGGGTAACCTTAGCTCCCAAGCCGGGGGAAAAATAACAATTCATCGGGTCATTGTCACTGATGATAACACATTTATATATTGTACAAACTGAGTACTTGTCATTGATTTGGCCAACAAGGATAACAGCTCTTCTCTTCATGTCAAATCTAAAAGTAAACTTTTTCTGGTCAGTTGTCGCAATTATTCTTGCGAAAAGTAACATGTTTTCGACCTTTAAATCAGGACACGAAAGTGGCGTGGTCCTAGCCCATTTGGTTTAGCCCCCCTATCGGGGACGCTAACCCCTTCGTCGGGGGATCTCTGGCACCACCCTTGCCCAGAGCACGACGCACGTACCGTTTGCTGAAGCGTTCTGGAATAAGAAATTCTTCTAGAATGAAATGTGATGCCATGTCCTGAATGTCTTCTTTATGTCGACAACAATGTAAATGATTAGAAAATGGTTCCATTTAGTAACGACATGTGATCAACACAGTAGTGGTCGGCAGTAATCGCTCAAGATCAAATACTTATCGATGACCCATTTATATACTGCAGAAATTTATTTCGATGGATTGGATGAAAATAATTTGAGTACTCAATATCTACTACAGATGTCTGGTTCACCTTTTATATTTTTTTTGCACAATACCAGCCATACGGGCGCCTGTGTCACAATTCGATCAGCAGACTTTTTATCGAAGTGCCTAGCACAAAAACTTTATGGGACTTGGTTAATCGTTTACGCCATGCCTAGCAAGATTAACACTAAAAATGCACAGAGACAAAGCAAATAAAACTGTTAAATCATCACGAGTTTAACGTTCTGCCTGCCGGGTAGACTCGTGCTAATCCTTCATTGACGTCTCGTATTTCCTAGTCATCTCCGGGAAGCGAGAAAAAAAGCGCTGCTGTCAAGCTGTCTCCAATGTTATTTATTACAGTGTTCAGTTCACCCTTCACCTACAGACTCAGGTTTTGTCCGTAGGCTCAAGGCCCGGGAGGCCATCAAGTAGTCGACATAGAACAGGCAGCTATATAGGTGTAGATTAGGATAATAATCTGACAAAGAATTATAAGGACGAGATAATTCCTTTCTGTGCGGTATCTTAAGTATTCGCATTTATACCTTTAATTAGGATGCAAATAGTCATCAAAAAATTAGCGCGTCTGCTAAGTAGGTCTGTGTACCCCGAAGGTATCAACTTGGAATGCTGCAAGAGAGACTGATGAGATATTCTAGACCTCTGTCAGTTGGCTTGGATAGTTTTTTGTCTGTTCGTGGAGCACCTCTATGTTTTCATTTCTTCGTCCCATACCAGCGTGTTTCCCAATATGCAGGATTTATGATATTTCAGAGCCACAATGCGTGCAAAGTACATTTCAAAGATCTGGTCACACCATTCTTTTGGAGGCGTTATTTGAGCGAGTCGTGAAGCTTCTCAACAGAGACCATTACGGCAATTACTAATGACAAAAACCCAAACCTCAAAACCTACATAAGTAATAGTTCAAACACAAGTTTGAATGTTTCATCAAGTGTTCCAAACACGAGAATAAAATTGAAAACCCAGGGGCGTGGCCCCAGAGTGGTTTTAAATTTCCGAGTGTTCGAAGTCCCATGGTGGTGTACGATAAACGACAGTTTGAACTAACTTTTCAAACGAGTATTTCCCATTGATTTATTGCATGTATGTGTTTTAGATTTAATCCAGTTTGCTACAGGTTTTCCTCGGGTAGCAAAATGCACGCATGTGATGTGATATAGGTTCATGGATTGCCTACGATAGTTTAACAATAATTAAAGCGTTTGAGAAGTTTAGATAACAAATTTACGAACAAATTACGCTCCTTACCGATGAAACGGTCTTCTTTATGTACAAGAGGTATAGACCATCTCAAATCCACTGGTAAAATATATGATCCATCACGAGTAAATTACTAAACTAGCCAATTAGAAATTACCACTCACTCTTCGCTATCACTTTGAGAAATCCAACGTCCTCTTCATACAATTTCCCTTATACGGACTTGTCCTTCATCTGAAAACCCAAAACAGTTAACTCATCACAGAACACCATTTTCAACCAATATTTCGATCTTCCGGCTTTCCTCCAGTTTAATTCTTCCTATGTGCTGAAAACCTTTTTAGCCATTCCCTGTGACCAAGTCTCGTGGACGATATTTAACGCTTACTTGCCTCACTTCATCCATCAGCTAGTCCCGTATTTAACAAAGTTTCAGTTAGAATTTGCTTTTAGCAGTCACAAGGTTGTCTCCTTCATTCCGGTGATTGCCTTAAACCTGTTCTTTGAAACCACACAGACCCTTTTCTGGTCAAAAAAACAGCACTTCTAACCACCAACCTCGGCCCAGAGGTGGTCCTTTCCTTTTTTCCGGTGAAGACCTGGTCTCCCAAAGATCCATAGCACTTGTTCTTCTCTGTCACCACAAAGACACGATTTTACTCAGAGTAGGCCGCATCATCTAGGTTCTTTTGTGAGTAACAACCTTCTGTGATCAGACCACAACTTTCTAAGAACTGTCTGATGAGCGATTGGTCTTGGATGCATCTTTTGAATCGACCCACACTCACCGCTACCGTTTTCACAACAAATCTTTAACAAGCTCTTACATCTAAAGAGCCGATTGCTAATCCGAATAACAATTATTTTTAACTCGCGGATCACCATAATCAAATTACTTATGTTAGCACCTCTACTAACTGCCTCCAGGTCGAGACACGTTTTTCGCAGAATTGATCCATTAATGGTTGAAAAGTCCAAGCTATATAAATCGTATCACGTACTATACAACACATGACAAGGGGGAACACTTACAGGGGAGTTGGGGAGCGGCGACCCCAGTCCATTCTGTGGCAGGTCTGATGTGTGCCCTGTGAGCAACAGTTTTTAACCTCATTCCTGAAAGCCACTTAGATCTAATACACTCGAAATCATCAAAATCCCTTCGACGGCGCCTTGATAATTCCCTCCAATCCCTGACCTTCGAAATTCCTGCTTGTGCCCCTGAATGATCTGAGATTGAATCATTTTCTCTGACAGCGTAATCCATCTTGCTGTAACTACTGGTACGTTGAGAAAATTTCATGACTGACAAACACTGCGAAGGTCAACCGAAGTTGCGTTGACTCAAGCGGGATTTGGAATTCGCACTGAGTTCAATTCATGACTCGGAATGATGCGGTAGTACTGTAGCCTGCGCTGCAAGCAAAAATGTCTGTAGCTACAAGGTCGCGAGAGTGACTGAAGATTATAAAGGAATGCCGTAGGCAACTTATCATTATTAGAGTGCGTTGAAACGTCTGCATAAAGCTGATCCCACATGAGACAAGCGTAGAATGCGAATATACACATGGCGATCACTTTGGTGAAACTTCCGGTTTCCGGTGAAAGGATGTTTTTGTTCTTCATTTGCACAACAACGGATCATGCAGCCTTGCTGGTAGGAGTGTACATTGGTGATGTTGCCCAGCTTGCAACACACAAACGAGTGTATTTGAATATACGGGTATGCTTAAACTACCGCAACTCGGCGGGGAAGTGAATGGGAGTATGCGTGCGAGCTTGAGGGAGTTTGTGGATACGTGCGTCATCTCGCCGTTAGCAGGCGTGGGTGTGTGTGAAGTGATATTTCAAATACGAGTTGGTGTTCTTCCTCCGATTTCTAGATACAGAGAAACGAGTTGAAAAACGAGGCGAAGCCGAGTTTTTTTAACGAGTTTCGAGGTATCTAGAAATCGGAGGAAGAACACTAAACGAGTGTTTGAAATTACTTCTCAAACGAACCAGTATTTTAGGCAAAAATCCAGCCGAAAGTTGGAAAAATTCGGCTGTAATCTTCCTCTGATTTCTAAATACTGATTAATTATGTATTTCTTTTGTTTTTTTCTTTGTGAATTATTAATAAGTTTGAGAAGGTGGAAAAATGGGTAAGAAATTCAACAGGAGAACTTAAAACTCAGTCAGCTTTGCCATTTTCGACACAGACTTTGTAATGGTGAGTATAAAAATTTTTTTACCTATACTCCAATACATTAAAGTATAGGTTAGTTACCGAAATTGAGGAAACTACGCTGTTTATCACGCAGGCCTCATACAGAGTGTAGCAGTGTAGTGCTATTTGATTTGGGTGATTAAAAATGAATTTGAATTTCATCGTTCTGTTTATTGCGGGTTTTTTGTACAGCGAGACGACTAGTTAATATCCTAGGGATAATATACATTAACCCTGGGAAATTAACTTATTAACACTAACTAGAGGTTTCAACGTGATTTTAAGAACCACGGTACATCAGAGAAAACCGAGGTGATCATGAACTGGGCTATATTAGTGTGTGTGTGTGTGTGTTTTTGCCATAAATTAAGTCATCAAACATCGCTCGCCCAACAAATACCCAGAATGATAACCCTAAGTATTATCCTCATGTCATGGTTAATACGACAATAGATTTATGGAGAATGTTGGCGTCCATATTTCTCGACGGCTTTTTGAGGTGTAGAAAACACTCCCGCCGGGTGAAAGACATTATCATTTACACACAATAGCAGTCTTTAGTAAAAGTGCAAGAGAAAGTCGAAGGAAACGACATAAAACCAACGCTGTGGTGGAGGAAAAAAGGACAATTCTGTTTATTCTTTTTTCTGAATTCTGTCAATATTAGAAAAACTGTGGGGAAATTTAAAGCAAACAGCGAACTTTTCGAAATCGAGAACCTTCATAGATTAGACACCCTACTGTTCTAAGGAAAAAGAATGCAAATTTAATCACAAGACCCGACAGTAAGACTATCGAGACCAAAAACCTAGTCAGCACCAAACAGATAACCACCAAGAAAGAAATATTTAACCAAAAACTAGCTGAAGACACTCAGTTACGTGAGTTTGCAAAATTGTTAAAGCCCTGTACACAAGTACCAAGTTTTCCTTGATAAGAAGCCTTGCTCAAAAGCTGGTCACGCCAGCTTTTGGAAAAGGTGACTTGTCACGGAAAACTTGTCAATTTTTGTCGTATACATTTAAACTTGTTAAGGAAAAAGTTTTCCAGGACAACTTGCTGGTAGGTACAGGGCTTAAGAAAGGATCACAGGATGAAGTTACTTGTTTTCACCTGAGAGCTTTCCCTCCAAACTTTAATTTTTTTTTCTTGTCGTATTTTATGGGTTTAATGTAAGCTTATTTCGGCAATATGTGAGAAGAATATACATTGCTATGTAAATATGGTTCTGTTTGTGTAACTTGTTCATTCCGACTGGTCCGGAAACACGAGATACTGAGTCCCACTCTAGTTAACTAATCTGGATCATGGATCAGTATTAATTTCGGTAATTTCTCTCCGCATTACCTCAGCCTTACCCTAAGAATGGATCTAAAACAGAATGGAAACTTTGTTCACAACTCGGAATTAACGTCACATTGATGTTGCGTTTGGTCAAGCCAACGCTTAGACGTTCATTATCGCATTACGTAAAGATGTCTAATTGGGCATTTACAACCTGTATTAGCCTCAAGGAGTGGTTGGTAACTTGGCAAGGTATCGGAGCTCGGGAACTGCAACAACAGATATCAAGTACTCATACTTTCGAATCATAACGACAACAAGACAAACAAACAGTGCGGAATACACCAGCTTCAAGCAATTTTACAGGATGTTTTTTATATAAACGAATAAGTGGCATCACACGAAGAGAGAACAAATAACAGATTAACAGCAAAGTGTGAAACGTCCAGTACAATGGGACTGTTTGTCTTTCGCGCCCAAACTTACGAAACAAATACCTACGTTTTGACATTGTGGCAAAGCAAGCAAAATCTGCCCCAGTTTGGGAATGAATTAAACAGAATTCAAAAATAAACTTAATAAGAGATTACAGAAGTAATAGATCGAGTGTTTGCTGTTTTTTTGGTTGCAATTGTTTACTTAAAGATTTTAAAACCGGAGATCTGAGCGCGCAAGTGCAACATAAACTGTGATAGGTATTGAAAACATAACTGAATAAAAGAGGCAATCATTAGTTGTTGTCAAACCATATCGCCTCAACGTTAGTCATTGGCAAGCAGAGATAAAAATCGTCAAATAAACCAGTAAAAAGTGCTTTGTTAACATGATATTGAGATCTCCAGTGACTTCAAACAAAACATCTCCGACGAAATGAAAACATACAGAAATGACAAGGTCGCGATCCCACGGACCTTCCTGAATTATACTGCATAGCAATTGTCGACAGAAAAGCGACTTAATTGTATCCCCTTCCAAATGGCAATTTAACTATTAAGGTTCGCTGTGTGCTGTGATATTCGACACCGATAAATACAGACAGATTTCTCTGCTATAGAAATTGTGGAAACCTACTTGTGCATAAAAATGGATTTTCGCAGAACATTTGCATTAGTATCCGAGAAATTTTAATGTAGCAGTTTCGCTTGGTTGGTGTTAGGGCGTTGAAGTGAGACAACAAGGTAGAGGGTGGAACAAGCGATGTCGCTTGTTAAGGTGCAAGTTAGTGAGCGTCACAGCAGCTCATACATACCACAAGCTTAGCGGCCAAAATAACCCGGGTAATGGTGAAACAATTTAGCGGAGCCCGATTCGCAAATCATATGACGGGTGTGTACATTCAATATGAATAACACATGCCAGGACAGTGAGAAATATCACCTGTTTGGTAACTGAGGACATATAATGGATGGACAACGGTGCATCCTTGATAGCTAAATGGGAATATTTCGTTTCAGGTACATGGCAACGTATGCTCCTCGCACAACAGATAAACAACCAACCCATGAGGGCTTACCAGACAAATCATCGCCGGCTGTAGTTGATCACTGAGATGTCTGATGGGGTACCCACTGTGATCAGTTGCTGAACACAGAGGTGGCTTGTGTACCAATGAGCCGACAGATCATTTTCTGAAACAAGGAAATATGTGAAAATATATAAACTACTTTAATAATTATCACGAAGTGTTTTTTAAAAAAAAAAAATTCCACCCTCGGTTTGCAAAACTTTTGAATAAATTCGAAGGGATCTACGTGAAACTTAAACAAGATAATATCGACGAATGACCCGCGGGTCTGAATGTTTACATCATTATGAGACGAATGTGAAACCGTTTTGAGCCAGGGAAAGGAACATGGGGTGGTAGTATTGTACACGATCCACATTCTCTCAAGCAGAGGCCGTGAAGCAGATTATGTAGTTGCATTTCATCAGTTAAGAAGGGTTCAGTTTATGAAATTCGGTTACTATGGGGCGACGTCCTTGAAACCACAATCTTAACCAGTTATGACGTCCAGTAGTCAACGCGAGATCAATAGATGCACAATTACAGCATGCGCCAGGACGGTAAACTGGCGTTGGACAGTTTCGCACGAAAAAAGAATTCAAAGCTTTTAGGCAATTTTCTATTCATCTCACACAACAGACAATTGACATCTGAATGCAAAGTGTTATTTAATAATATTGTAAAATGGTAAATATACTCGATAATTTGGTTATTATGTTTTACAAACCTTCCCTGAACGCCGCGATATGACAAATAGTCCACCGTGATTCGATTTCGGCAATCAATCTTGTCCCTGGCAAAATACCTCGATAAAATTCCTTGGGCTGTTCACCAAATCCACGGCAGTAATTGTGGCCCACCTTAACAGAGCTAATTTCATTAAAACTGGCGGTGAAAAAAATCTTGCTTAAGCTGTCTAGACGAAACTCGACACGTTGAACCTTAGATGGAAGCCTCAGCTAGAGCGAGAGTTGACCAGAAGGATTTTCGCTGACTGCGAAAGCTAGGGAACAGAGCTCTTTTCAAAACAAGTTTATTTTAATCTGTTAATGATGAATTATATTTGACACCCATACCTAGCAAACCACTCAGCACAGTCTTTACCTTTTACCCTGAGGGTAGGCAGAAAGACTACGTCATTCATGCAGACTATCGGGGTTGTGTTGGTGAAATGGTGTATTGGGATTTCGATTGATTTGGATAATATAATGGTCAAAATTACTTTAAAATATCCAGCTATTAAATAAATTCGAAAGATTATAACTTTATAAAGCCTAAACGAACTATACGGTCCTCAAAAAGTAAGTCATCGCTGCATTCAATTGAAATTTGTGGGCGACTTAGAAGAAAGAGACGAAGCCAACCTCATAAGACCTGTCTTTGGGTTCTGTAATCCCTGAAGGTTTATGTCAAAATAATCCTCTAACTCATCGAATTGAGACATTCGCCTCTTGGCTGAGCAAACTAACCTTTGGAGCTTGTTTCTAAATCAAACTCAATTTAAGAAGCCATCATACACTGAAAATAATTGGGATGATAATACAAGGATTGATGTGGCGGAGAATTTAAAAGCCCGGGATTGGGAGGTCTGTCATCGGGACAAGGTCCCCCCGCCAGGGCTTTGGTCTACCCATTTATACTGTCACAGAAGGGCATCGGTCATTGAAAATACGTTCAAAAACGAGACACAATAATGACCATATTCTTTTTTAAAAACAACTAGCCACTGTATGTATGCCGAGCAGAACTTGTAAGATTACATTACTCTGAAGATGCTACGTAGGAATGAAATGCCAAGATGCCAGGAACAAAACTAGCAAAATTCTTTTGTATTTTGTTTGCTTCCTGTGTCCCGTTTATTCCCACAGAGTTTCCCAAAGCAAGGGTTAGCGCCAGGGGGCGCCGGAAATTCCCGAACGCAGGGGCTGACCTCCCCCACAGGCGGGGCTAAACCAGAGGGGCCAGGACCATACCCCCTTTATAATTTCCTTATTTGAACGACGGAAACATCGTACTATTTTTCACAAAAAAGTGGCAACAACTGACTTGAAACAGTTTACTTCTAGATTCGACATGAAGAGAAGAGTTTATTATCTTTCTTCACTAAATCAATAACAAGTACTCAGTTTGTACAATATATAAATGTGTTGTCCACTGTAAAAATTCCCCGACGAATTGTTAATTTTTCCCCGACAGAGTGGCTAAAGTTCCTCGACGGAGGGGATGTAGCCCCCTGCCCTCCTCTGGTGTCACCCCTGGTAAGCGCTAAAGCAATGATGCAATAAAAAAAAAAAAATTAGAATTTCACCTCAGTGCTGGTTGTTACTGAATTTTCGCCACAGTGCACTGCACAACATGTGACCTTTCAACGTCACATGTGATCATATAAGAACAGAATAACATCAAAGGGAGTACGTGTAATCTTAACGTTGAGTGAAGGTTTAAGCTTGCTTAAAAGTAAGCTTTCCGTAAAACAAAAACTAATTCGAAAAAACAGCATCTTCAAAACTGGAGACTCAAGTTGAATCAGAATGCTGGAGTGAATCAGTTATATTTCGATTTTATTTCAAAGTCACCATCAGACTTTCTCTTAAAAGGTGTTCAAAATCAGAAGACTAGGTCTTCAGAACTGAAAAATTATTGATGGAGAATAGATGGCCAGTTTGTTTGCTTTGTGCTGGTGCACCAGATGAAGAGGTATAAAAAAGAGCTTTTCCAGTGTAGCTGGTGTAATCCCAGGGATGTCGGAGCCGGGAGGGCTGCAGGGGCTGTAGCCCCCAACTTTTTCTCAAATGTAATATCGAAACAGCTACGTTTTAGAACACTTGTTTTGCAATTTCCCAGGGAAGCATCCAAAATGCTGTATTCTTATCTCAGGCCCTCCCGACTCGAAATTCCGCTCGGCCGTCCCTGAATCCGAAAGTCCCCTTGAGTTCTTGTAATCTTATATTCTTATAGCTGGCCAACCCTTCACGCGAACCTTAATTTACTGTATCATTTAGACGTTTTTAAGTCTGACATTTAGTGTTACAAAAATTGTAGTTGTAAACATGCAGAAGTACGGATGGAGCCTGCAAAACTCGACTTTGAGTCTGGGACAGAGTTCCCTTCACTGACGTCAGTATTGGCGTAATATGATTGACTTGTCTCTTAGCAACGCTGTATTGCGCTGTTTCCATGGTTTAGCGTCCTGAAAGTAACAAACTTGCACGCGAGGTTTTGACTTGGGTGTTTTTATCAACAGGATCACAGATCGTCCGCACGTCCGAACGAATCGCAGGATTTACGAGTCGGAAGAAAACCTTGATTTCCAATGGAGGAGAATCAAGAAAAAACAATCCAAATCGCCGCTCGAGAAAGAGGTTTGTTCGTTTTCGTTAGTTTCCGTTCAAGTCACTTCGCATTAATGAATGAACTTTTTGTTCGAGTTTCTCATTTCTTTATCAGGGAACACTTTTGATGAAATCTTTTATTTATAATTATTAGTACAATTCGATGGTTCTGCCTGGAGCTTAAGGGACGTTAATAATGAAATAGTTAATTTGAAGTATTGAGTCGCTTAATGTCTACATCTATCGAACATATGCCCCACACAATATTCGAGTTGCTTAATGTTTGCGTCAAACTCGATAACACCCCCTTTCTCATGAATCTTGCCCTTACAATGTTCCTTATCGTTCAGAGTCAAATTTCCAGTGATTTGTCGCGACAATTTAGTGACCAATTACTCGACAGCCCAGCATGTTAGCTGGCTGAAGGACTGTTTTAATATTTTGAAAACAATTGTACTTCCGACGATAAGAAGTAAAATCTAAAACTGATGAATGAGACATGGTGATTGGCAATTGCCGATACCTTTATGTATAAAGGTATCAGCAATTCATAAAAATTGATCAATTTCTTGGCTCAAGTCGTTTGGACAGAATTCAAAACACTGGCTCGAGGAACGTTGCCATGACATAAATCCATTAACAGGTGTCAAATTGCATGTTGCATTTTTAATGTTTTCTTTCTTCTGTTCCTTTGCTATAAGGACCCGGTCCTGGACGTTACGGTTTGCCATCAACTTGTGGATTTATAAATCACGATGGCACGAAATACAAGGCCCCTGCGTACTCAATGGGAACGCGATTGCAGAATTCCAGTGAGTAATTTTGTCGACATAATTCCTGTGTTTTGTCAACCCACGTACGTATGCAGTTCAGCTGAATGTCACAGATCAACTTTGGATAAAATTGCAATTTTCTCTCCCGTTTTTTTGACAGTGTTCCGCAAAGACTGCAGCCCTGGTCCAGGTTACTTCATCGAAGCGTCCGTAACTAGAAACGGGAAAGACGGCACGCCGATCTATTCTATTTTGGGCAGACAAAAAGATCCCAGTGAGTATTTTCTACGATCACTTGCATTAAAATTGCTTTTTTTTCCCCGAGCTTTTCCAAAAATCCCGTTAACTGAGCCATTTCTTTTTCACAATGTTCATAATACTGTAATGTTAGTGGCTGATAAAATGACTTATTCGTCAATAATTCATTACTTTGAAGTTTTCTGGGTAATGCACTCGCAACAAGTAACAATTTTTTTGGAAACTGAAAAAAAGTTCTTTTAGTTGTGTTTAGCTCTGCATATTTCAAAAACTGTGGCAGTTTAAAGTAGAACACGCCAACATCTCAAACCATGACCAGCCGACAACTTCAAAAAGTATAAAATAAAACATATTCCGAAGAATAATGTCATCTTGAAAACTCACATCTTGAGTTTTCAAGATGACATTATTCTTCGGAATGTTTTATTCCAAATTCTTAATATGACCCAAGCGAGAAACGATACTGTTTAATCCTTTCGCTCCTAAAAATGACATACATCGATATAAAGATTTTGGCAGGACAGACGATTCAGCTCAACAGAGGCCAATTCGAGGAGGCGTCAGAGGGTTGACACTGGTGTTTATTTTGAGGGTGTACCGAGTTGGACAAAAAAATGTTCGGGGAAAGGGTTTATCGCAAAGTTGACAGGGGCGTGGAACGTTTTGGCGTCAAGGATGATGGGGTTTGAAAAACGTCAGACTGAAATATAAAGTATAGAAATTATCGTTTAACCATAATAGTTCTATGTTGAGGTAATGATACATAAAAAACAGACTCACTACAAAATCCAAATACCACATAGCTACACTTCATTCATGGCTTGTCAATGAAATAGCGTTTCAAGAAAAATCTATTGTGCCATGAATAAGTTTCCGACACACATCGGTGTTTTTATCCTTTAATCAAACATGGCTAGCTTTCATAGTCAATCTTCTTGTAGCACAGTTAAAAAGCTGTCTGTCAACAAGCATAATGCAGAGTACACAATAAAAAGGGGTTGGCTTAGCCACAACATCCTAACATATCAACGCGTAGTGCTTTATTTTGAATGTGTAACATTGAATGCCCTAAAGAAATAAAGCTCTCATCAGAGTGTACAAGCTGACATCAACTTGTGATTTACCAGTCCATCATGAAGTTTTTCTCTTATTTTGTGAGTTCCTCCTCCTTTTTCATTGAGCCCGACAAAACTCATACGTGTTAATTACGAAGTCTTTCTAGCTTTTTTATACTCAACAGAACTCCATAAGTTTGACTTATTTACTCTCTCTCTCTTTCCCCGCGATTACATCTGTAACTTTCAATACGCTAAATTGGTGTGTTTGTTGCAGATACATTTAAAACACCAGGTCCGGGAACTTACTGTCCTGAGAAAGTTCATCCACAAGGAGAACGATATGCACCGATATATTCAATGGGCGCCAGAACAAGATACAGAAAACGTAAGTTGTGATGATGGTTTGAGCTTTATAAACTGATTTTGAAAAAAAAAATTTTGAAACGTAAACGCAATTTCCGTCAAACGTAAGAACAACCTCAAGTTATGAATCCAAAATAAACTTGTTCAGTCACCCCAAAATTTCCCACCTCACTTGGTTGACCTTCCTAACCCAACTTGCTGTTAACAGAAGTGCTAAGGTTAAGTACTTTATCACAGGAGGATAATATACGCATTCTACGGCAGCAATTATGAACACGTTAATTTTGAAGAGTTAATTTTCTCCTCATTTTGCTATGGATAGGTGACAGCACTCCCGCACCAAATTCCTACAGCTTACCAACGGTCCTTGGGAGCAAAGTTATCAACAAAGACTCTGCTGCAGCATACTCCATGACAGCTAGATCAAAAACAGGTGGTTTTTCTGAAGATCTTGCCAAAACGCCAGGCCCTGGACATTACAAAGTAACCCATCCGGACACCGTCAAGCGGACTGCTCCTCGATATTCTATGCTATCACGAAATCATATGCCAGGAGGTAGGTTCAATGTAACATAACTAATCATCCTGTATGCTACCAGTAATCATATCTTTGCTCTTAACTGGTGGCTATAAATGAAGTTTCCAATTCTATACAATTGGAAGGTAATGTAAGCATGGTAGGTTGATTTTTTAATGCGCATAAACGAAGAATTTGCCTATCTGGTGTCCTTGTATTGATTGTTTTGAGCCACTGAAGAATCTTTCCATTCTTCACACAACCTTTTCACCAAATTTTATCAGTTTCTGCGAGCCTTTGCCTGAGGAGACCCAACTCCATCCTTGCTTACATCGTCTTGTAAGTCCTCAGGGCTCTCTTCTTTAGTACTACAGTATAACAACTAGCAATTCCTTCATCATTTGTTTAACCTGTTTTGTCAGATTCAACACTGAAGCCTGGCCCTGGAGCTCACAGCCCTGAAAAAGTGTATGTTACAAAAAGAAAGGCACCTTCATTCTCAATGGGAATTCGACATTCAGAATTTATCTGTCCTCTCATTGTTGATGTACAAGACTAAAAACATGAAATGTAGACTAATAAACAATGGCTTGTAGGTATGAAAAACAAACATAGCTTACCTCAGTGTGTCAGAATAAAAAAATTTAATATGGACAATGCATTTACAAAAAAAAAAAGAACAAAAAAAAACAAACAAAAAAACCCACACTGCTTTAATTGTAAAGAAGGGAGTATGATACATTGTAAGTGTCTGATGAGATGTCAAATAAACTGCTTTTCTAAACAATATTTCAATCCATCTCAGCTATAAAATTCAGAATAAAGCAAATTTCATATTACTAATAAAAGCATGTCATGAATAAAAAAAACTTGTACCAAATATTGGTTTGTAGATTGACTGTACAGTGATTTCATTGAAAAAAAAAACAATTTGGTAGTCTAATACCAACTAACATGAAATCTTCCAGCCCTTATTTACATTAGTTCAATATTGCTGAATTATTCTCTGTCAAAGTAGGAGCATCAGGATCAGTTTCATGGTTTCTGATATGCTTATTGCCTTAGCAGTGATTGAGTTGCTAAACATATCAAGAGTGAGAAGTGAAATTATGAGCAAAGATTGCAATCAATATAACTGATATGTGGTGACATGTATACAGACCATGCCAACACATTTGTCACCAAAAAAGGTAATGATAAAATCATGGAGATAGCTTTTGATTAACTGTTAAAAGTAATACTGTATGGAAACTGAAGAAAGATCCCATTTAAGAGAAAAAAAAAGAATCTGTTAGCTGATGTTGACAACTACAGTAATTCCATCTTGAATTTCCACCTCACATTTCTCTTTTTCTCTTGCTGTTACTGATGTCAACTGAAACAACTGTACAAGTGCAGTACAGTAAATTAAACTGCAGTTCTCTAATATGCAAGCCTTGTGGTATGAAGGTTCATGGAGGTTCATGGAGGTTTTCATTGTTCAATGGATACCAAATTAATGCAAAACCAAATACATGTATTCTTGATCCACTGATGAATTACTTTATCATTATATACAGGTCCAACTTGGTAAATCTGTCCTCCAAAACAATGCAAGAGGAAAAAATGCATTCTTGTGAATCACAATATACTGTAGGTTTCTTCATTTCAAATGTTCTTGGTTATGATAAATGACCAAATTCCATTTGGTAAGTTCTACTATTTCTGTTTTATCCACATTGAAAAAAAAACAACTGGCTTGTGACCTTCTTAATCTTTTCCATCTTTGTTCTTGTGTTTGATAAAAAATAGTCACAGCACAAACTGCAAGCCTTTGATGAAACAAAGTTCTCATCTTCGATAGCGATAACGTTTGAAGTGAAACCAAAGCTGGAAAACGCCATTGTGAAATTGAGATCTGAAGCCGTGTTTGTGGGAATATTCCCACTCTCTGTTTACAACCTTGAAGGCAATGTCCTTTGTAAACAAGAAATATAATCATAATGAAAAAAAAACTTCACCTAAATGGAAGCTTTTCAGAAAATGGGAAAAATGACAAAGTACATGAACTGTATTTCCTATTGCAAAGATCAGTACTTGGTCCAGACAGAGAGATTTGCCTGGACCAATGGCTTTGAAACCAACATTGACTGTTTACACTTGGAACACCAAAATCCACTGGTCTTTTCAATCTACTGCAATAGTTATTAAAGGCAGTGGGGAATGGGAGGTAGACAGGAACAGATTCTAGTATTCAAAAAGGTTAGAATTGAGTACTCAATAGCATACCTGTATGTTACACTTCATATATTATAAAGACAAGGAAATTGCATATTAGTACCTCATATGGTGGACCAGAATGAAATCTCAAAATTGCAAAGTCTTTTTCACTTTCACAAGGCTCCTGTTTCATTTGAAAATAAAAAATAATTAAGTCCCACATTCAAGAATGCACAATCTTCTATTGGAATGTAGCAGAGATTGAGAAAAAGGTACAAAATAGATTAAACATCTCATTAACACAATGTACTTACCAAAAAATATTGTGGAGTCTCTCTTTTATCAATCAGATCAGGATAAAAAATCTACAAAATTTGAATAGTGATGGTGAGTGTCTGCACAGGTAGCTAAATAAATCTGGGAAATAGATCAGGTTATGATACTGTACAGTACTGGAATGTGGGAATGTTGAATATATTAGAAATAACTGGACTCCCATAGCAGATACTTTACTGGATTGTTGAGATATCAACCTTATCAACACATGCAAAAGATTTCATTGTAATTTACCCAGTACTTACGTTAAATTTATAGCCTTGGACAATTTTTGGAGGTGGGTTGTCGGCATCATAGTGAGTTTGGTTATATTTATTCCATTCATATCCCTAATTTAAAAGGTAAAAGTCATTTGAGTTAAAAAAGGGCAGAATGTTGATTGAGTTCAACAGTTTCTATTAAAAAATGGGAACTAACCAAAACATGAATGAAAAGTATTTACAGTATACCACATAAGTCAATGAAAACTAAAAACTTGGTGAAGTTTTCAAGTCAAACAACTTGAAAGATTTGGAACAACTTGTGTAAAATGTTTTTTTCCAACAACTTTTCAGTTTTTTAAGTGTGAAATTGCAGCTTTTTAAAAAGCATTCATGTGTCTTGCTGTTCAAGCTGTGTTATGCATTTGGTACTCAGAAAAGCTCTGACCTCCAGATGGGAGTCACACCCACAATCTTGTGAATGAGTAGAATACCACACGTAACCCTGCTTGGCCATCCAAATTCTAGTGGCTCAATGCTTAGAACCTCTGCCTATGATTCATAGGGTTGCAGGCTCAAGTCCTTTCTGGAAATTTGAGATTTTCTTAATATCAAAGGCATACAGTACCACAGTTTGAACAGCCAAACAGAACAATACTATAAGTCCAACTTGCTATTACAATACTGTAGCTCATTAACATGAAAACATTTTAAGGAATCACCAGCAGCATAACTTGAATAAGTGACATTCTATTATTATCTCTACAGGAAAAATGTGTTGATTCAAGCAGCCTTTCAGTTTGGCCTCATGCACAGTTGACTCATGGGACTACTGCTCTCCCAGCTATGCTCTCAAACAACTAAATAAATCTTTTTGTTGAATACTGAAGGGATAATCATGAAATTTTCATTTTAGGTTCTGTGATGACATTAGTCAAAAACGTGACACTGTTCCCAGTCAAGTCAGCAGCTCAATAGGTGGTGACACATGTGCAATAATACTAGGTGAATATCCTGCTTGAATCATTCTTTTTTTCAGCAGACATTTGCAATTTATGATAATAATGAAAATTAATTTCTCCTTTAAAAAATACAAATATGTAATGTAATTCTTACAGTGTGGACTCTGTTAAAGAATCTTGGTTTCCTTGGTCGATACTTGTCTTGCCAGAGGTATTTCTAGACATAAAATATGAGTAACAATGCCAAATACTCATTATTTAGAAAAAGCTAAAATTGGCTCATAGAAGCAAATAACACACATACAGTAATACTTTTTAAAAAATAATATCTTTTAAGCACAAAATGCATGTAAATTCATGAACAAGCCAACAAATGAAACAAAACAAACAAACAAACTAATAAATTTTAAAAAGCTTGCAATACATGTAGAAATATATTAAATCATTCTCAACAAATTTCAAGATATTAAATTTGTTTTTACTTCCCACATTTAGTCAATAGCACAACTAAAACTTAAGCATTCCAATGGGTGGTTATGGGAGGTGGCTCAGTACAAATGACATTTTGAATTGGAATGAATTAGATCTACAGTACAAATGAATTAGATCTACAGGTATTCACTATGAAATAGTATAATTTAAATCTACTATACAGTACCTTTTGGTTTAGTGACACAGGGACATTGAAAGCCTCTTCATCTTCTCCCATTCCTTTCTTTGCTTCTACTTCCCTTAAATCAATTCCTAGACTGTCATCCTGGTGAAACAATTCAATGATTGAGTTAGATCAATCTAAATTCCTTTGGAAAAACTTGCAACTTTTGTAGAACTGGATATATTATTAATTACATATATATTAAAGTCAAATGATATTCTTTAAAGATAATGGTTACAGTGCATATTATGTTGAAAATAAGTATTGTCAGTGGTTAAATCATTCTTACCCTCAAATCATCCAACAAGACACTTTCTCTTTGATTTTCCTACAAGTACAACAATTGCAATCAAGTCACTGTAGGTGTCAATTCACAACACAAAATGAGACTAATGTATACCCTTCCACTGTTTATCATTTATATCATTACCAGCAGACAATTTAAACTAAAACAACCAGGACCTCATACCAGCTTCAATAAATCTTCTTCTGGATCAACAAGTTTATCCTATTAAATAAATGATAATATAGTACAATGACCAGATGTTGACCTATTTTGCACATTACTGGACATTACCTACAGTATTTGCTCCACATATCCCAAATTTCAAAGCACAAAAGGACAAAACACTATTCCATTTGAGAGGATTCTAAGTTTTATTCAGTTAACTATTTTTACTTGACTGGCTCATGAATTTGTGATTGGATACCTAGTATGTAAATTTTTATGCTTTAAGGAACCAGCAGGCCACCTGACTCAGAACTGCCAGACTGGTAGTTGAAAGCTTGTTAGAATAAAATTAAGTATCACAGTGCCAAAGAACCTCTCATACTTCATTTTATTATGAAATGAAATATATGTGGCCAAGCAATGGTAGTGTACCTGATCAACATCAGAGAAGCGAATGAGTATTGGACTGTACTGGCCTTCTTCGTAAGCTGTGTAAGCTACAAAAACAGAAGCATTTAAGGCTCACAGGGGAAGCAAGAAAGAGGCATAATTTGTAGCTTATAAATTTGTTGTACAATAAAAGACAAAGCAAGAAGTGATAATTCAGCAAAAAGTTTTGCTGTGTAAAAATTCACTCTCTTAAATGTTTCCATTACTTACAGACTGATTTTGCTTCTGTAGTACTGTAAGTTTTTTTCTCAGTATTTGGAACTTAGTGAGAACATTAAACACAACTTCTACCTTTAAGTTAAAACTAAATTTAAATTTTTGTTAAAAAAAACACATGATTGTTGAAAGACAAAGTGAAGATTACTATTATCTGTACCTCTTTCAATCATTTCCTCTTCTGTGTAAACAACATTCTTGGAGCTGAAGATAAAACAAACTTAAGAGTGTAAAAGGATCCTTTGTTGAACATAAGATTATTTCCAAAGGACAGTACAGTCATATTATAACATTCATTTCTGTAAACAAACTTTAGTTTTTTCTCTTTAAGAGAGTGATATACTAAACAAGATTAGGATATTATGGCATAGTGTTGATAGCAGATAAAGGAAAAAATCATAAGATCTACAGTGTTAAAAAGCCTCAAGGCTAAAGTTTATTATTTTACACATACTTCTCTTGATTCACTTTGTCCTGATTTGGTTTTTCTGCTTCTATCTCATCATCATTTGAATTAGCTTCCACATCTTTTTTGCCCTCTTTTACATCTGTTTCTTTGTCAGGAACATCTATTTCTGGTTCTTCAACCTCTGGAGCAGTACTTGCAGTCTCAACTACAGCCTACATGTAGTATTGGTACAAAGACAAAAGAGGTTTACTGTTTTACTGACATTTTTCTTTCACAGCAACTAACAGAAGGCATGTTTATACATTGAGGATTGTTAATGCTTTAGAAATTCTTTTGACTTTCCCTTTAGTTACCATAATTTAACCTTTAAGGCCTGAAAATAGCATTGTTGTTTTTAATAATTTTATTCCAGTTAATGCCAAATGATTTCACTTGGCAAAGGATTGCAAGTTATTAACTAACTTGTCAAATGCAAAAATAAGATTTACTATAATTGTTAAAAGTATTTCAAAAAGTCAAAATTGGGTAACAGAGTGAGACATAAGCCCACCATTAATTTTAGACATTCCCATACTGTACAAACATGACTATTTGAATAAGACTATAACTTTGGAGATGCCCACTTGTGAGGGAATATAAAAGTTTTGTTTGGAAGATAGGTCAAAATACCAGAACAAAGTTTTTATTTATTTCTCTACCTGTTCTTTTAAATTTTCCAATTTTTGTTTCAACATCTTTTGATGCTTTTCACGAAGCCTTGACTTTGCCATAAACACATTAAGTTGTTGAAGTAAGGATTCCCAATAACCTATAATGGATAAGGACATAAGAGATAACCATGGGTGATACAATGCCATTAGCTGAAGCAACAGTGTACCACAATTCAAAATACAAAATAGTACAGTACCTTGGAAATAGACATGAGTTGCCAACTAAAGTACAATATTGTAAATAATTTCAACTCACATGGGAAACATTTAAGTAAACAGTATTTTACCAAGCTTAAAACAGTAACTTACCTATATCAACTGTACCTCCTCCAGAAATTTTGTGGTTGATTTGGTTCCTTAATGCTGCCAGCTGAGATGATGTTTTGCCCCGAAAAATATTTTCAATGTCAGAATTGACAGAGGAGTTGATTGTGTCTCTTCCCTCTCGAAATGTATCTAAAACAAAGTTTTATTCAAGATTTAAGATTTTACAGTATAATTTTGACAGTTTGCCTTTCTATCAATTATAATACTGCATCAAGTACCACTATGGTTTCGCACACTGCTCAATCAAAATGTAATCATTAACAATGAGCACAAAAAATAATCTAATTATTCACTTATCTACTGGTTATATCATACGTTCCATTACATATATAGATTTTAAATCCAACCACTAATACAAGATTTATACTGCAGAATATATAATACCTTGTTGGGGATTCATTTTCTTAAGTTTTTTAACTTCATTTTGAGTAACTGTCAGCATATCCTGTAATATATGCAAAGTTCAGAATATAATTGTCTTGAGGAAACATTTTCAGAATATAAAAGTTAAGAAATTTACCTGCCAAAACTGGTGATTCTTTCCTTCATCTATTTCAATGTAGAGCTTCATATCTTCAATTAAGTCACCAAGATCATCTTGTGACAGCCCCTAAAATGTAACAGAAATGAGAAGAGAATGGTATAAATTCACTTGACCACAGAGAAGTAAGAGAATAGTGGTGGAAATAAAATCATATAATATGCAGGGTATACTACTTTATTTTTGATTTTAATTTAAATAGTTTCTTCTGAACATCACTTTTTAATTATTTTACAGTAATATCATTAACAACTGGATTCTTACCACTAATATTGCATATGGCTCATGCATCTGTAACTCCAAATCATCTGCATCAGGGTTAATATATTGTGCTAAAAGATCAATTGGTTTTGCTCTACCATCTCGTATCCGGATTTTTGATCTCAGCCTGGCTTGTTCAATGTGAAACTGAGAATGTAAGCATAATTAATCAACTATTGTAAAAATGATTTGACTGATGGTATTGTATAGCTGAGCAGACTAGAGTAGTACAGTATCAAGTTATTGCATTGCAGAAAAGCAGAGTAAGGAATGAAGGAGTAAAGACTGAGTCTTATAGTTGATTAGAGTATGAAAGGATGGGATAGAATTGGACAGGGTAGGACAGGATACAACAAGGTACAACAGAGTACAGTAAGTCAGGGTAATGTAATGTAGAATACAGTAATAATTATATTGCTTGGAACAGCCAAGCAGGGTAGAATGGCAGAGTAAAGTATAGCCTAAATTCTATGAAGCCAACAAGGTTGTATCCAATCTGGCAAGATTTTTCTTTTGTCTCACAAGCACCCTGGTAGAGCCAAGTAGAAAACAATTCAATTTTAACAATACAATAGAATAGGCTTATAATAGAATAGAATATTACATGACAATCCTAAGAGGACCAGAGTAGAATAAAACTCTCAAAATTTGTAAACAATCCAGTAAAAGTCGGTTTACGATAAACGGAAGAAGAAAATTTATCATCGGAGCGTTTGATTTGAATGTCGAGGAAGGAAAGAGAGTTATCTTTTTCGATTTCATGTGTAAATTGGATATTCGGATGTTTATATTACCTGAATTGTAAACATCCGAATATCCAATTTACACATGAAATCAAAAAAGATAACTCTCTTTCCTTCCTCGACATTCAAATCAAACACTCCGATGATAAATTTTCTTCTTCCGTTTATCGTAAACTGACTTTTACAGGACCAGAGTATACAGCAGTAGACCAACTGGAGCACAACAAAGCAGACTAAACTATACAATACAAATCAAGGTTCATGCACAAGTAAAGTAAAAGTAAAAAAGGATTTAACTGAAATAGTAGAGTGGGATGGAGAAAATTAATTAAGAGTATACTGGTTATAAAGTAAGAGTGGACATAATACACAACAGTGTATATAATTATACCATATCTTCATGTTTTTCCCATTCTTCATAATAAGCTTTTTCTTTCTCCCTTTGCATCATTTCCTAAACATAAAGTACAACATAGCATGCCAGGTTATAATGATGCAATGGGAGTATGTACTTAAAAACCAATAAAAGTTTCAATAATAACATACTCACTCTCTCGTCCTCCCTGGCTAATTTTTCTTGTTCTCGTTCCTGAAAACAATGAAACAGAGAAATGAACCAAAAAGAAAGAAAGGATTTGGGGCTTATAAGCTTAACGTTTTTGCCATCATCAATTAAAATCACTCAATTCAGTTAAGAAGATGGTTAAAATTGACACAGTTACATACAGTAAAATGTTGTCAAAAGTTTACCTGCCTTCTTTGTTTTACTTTTGCCAGTTCCCTCTGCAACAAAAGTTTTTTTTTCTCATTATTGACTACTGTACAAAATCCTGGATATCAATTCTGTGAAGATTTGTAGGGATTTAATGGACTAAATAGACTTTTGTAACACACAGTAGATGGATTCCTTAGGCTGTATGGTCACCTACTGTAACTAGATAATTACTAAAATGACTTTTATTCTTCCTTGGCTATGATTTGATTTTGAAACTACCATTCAGTAGTGTATTTGTATATACCGTAGGATGTTACTTTTAACCTAAGAACATTAGTACATGGTTTTTCTGTCAATAATGGACCCAAAAAATCATTATACATACTCTCATTTCCTCCTGTTTCATATGGTTCCTTCTCACTTTCTCAGTTTCACTTAAGTGTGTAGTCCCTTCTTTTTCATGTTTCTGTAAAAAAGAAATTAATCAGTCCTAATAAAGCCAACCACACCATCACAAAAAAGCCTATTCTTCCAGCATGTAATTATCCCATGCATCATGTTAAGTAGAATTCATATACTGGAAATAATTATTAAAGGAACTAAATTGAAGTCCAAACATAAAAATGTTGACAAAAACTAAGTGAAAGTTTAGGCCAGCTTTTAATTCTTTTTAGGTAAGCACATGGAATAACAAATTAAGGTAAAAGGAGAAATAAAATCAAATACATGTAAACAAAGCTTACCTTATGCCAAATAAATGTTTCCAATAAATGTGTATCACCAAAAGGATTATCTGTATTTGTATAGTTCTGCAATTAAATTTACAAAATACAATCCTAAACACTGGCTTTTTCTTGGCCCTTTCCCAGCAGGGCCTCTCTCTCCTTGACAAGCAAAATCATCAAGCATTAGCCAAGGTATAATAATGAAAGACTGATCCTGCCAGGAAAGAGCTAAGGATATATTACATACCAGTTAACCAGGTAAAAACAACAAACAACAACAGTTGTTTTACTGCTGTTTTCCCTGCTTACGCAGGGGTTGGCCGGAGTTAACCAGGTACTAAAATTTTCATACAGGCATGGCTTACACCAGACAATTTCATTCAACAGGCTTGGATATGTGCCCCTTAATGGAATAACTACCAATTTCATTGACCCAAGGAGGGAAATGAGTGCACTTTAAAGTTTTGCTCTGGCTAATGCTGGATGATTTTATTTAGCAGAGTGGGGCAGCTACCTCTTAATGGGTTAAACCTAACATTAAAGTTAACAATTTGACACCTGAGGATGGCATTTGCTGTCTTTATTAACTTCATGCTGGCTAATGCCAGATGATTTTACTGTTTAAAGGGGAAACCCCTGCAGGGTTCAAAGGTTTAAGCTACTATACTAACCTAGTGTTTGTATCATAGTATCCAAAATACACAAAAACCCACTTGGTATTTCTTATATAAAATAAGACTGAACACCAGGTAGTTTTCTGTGATCATATACTCGAATGCAAACATGAGATTAACTAATCAGAGCTTGCATCTGATTCACTCTATATTATAAATTAAATTACCAATTCCTCATCATCCCATCCCATTTCTTTGCGCCTGTTTCTTTCTTTTGCTTGCTGAAAAAAAGGGAAAGGAATAATTTTCAATCTTTACTCAACTTAGAATTACTTTGATTAGTCGAACAAGAAGTAAAGATTATTCCAAATCAAAATTCCAGACCTTCTTAGCCAGTCTTCTGGCTCTTTTCTCTTCTGGAGTTTCGAGGGCTTTCAATGCCTCTTTCTCTCTTCTGAGTTAAAATATAAACAAATTAAAGCTTGTGAATTGGAAGGATTTGGTCTTCGTGTCTACTGTCCTTAAATTTCGATTGCACTCACTTCTTCTCTTCCCGACTCTTCTGTTTCTTTGGTGAATATTCTGGAGATGAACTTCGTCTTCGGACTCCTCTTTTAGGAGAACGAGACCTGCTGCGGTGTTTTTTCTTATTTTTCGAGTCTTTTCCCATCCTTTTTGCATCAAAAAATACATTAAATATAATACAAAGTAATAAAACTCTCAAGGCAATAATCCCATGTCCCATATACAGTGGGAAAGTTCTTCGATAATAGTCTCCTATGTACCGTCATATACATCATTATCCATCATTGTACATCAACATACATTATAGTACATCAATATACGTCAATATACATCAACACATATCATTATGCATGGATATACGTCAACATACATCAACATACATTAACATACATTAACATACATTAACAACATCAACGTACAGCATCGATCGTCATCCTACGTCAACGTACGTCATTGTATTGATATATATATATATATATATATATATATATATATATATAAATTACTACCCCAGATTCCAATATGCTTCTCGTGTAAACTTCTTGATCCCGGCCGGATAAAGAGACTTATGGAATTTATAGAAAAAACAAAAGGCTGTTGAATTGCTTGTCCTAAGGACGAAAATGTCGTTAAGTGTTCCAGATATGAACATCTTGTTCATTTGAGCCTCGGCATTTTATGGAGTAAGCATACAGATAGTACAGGCGGATTCCCCACGAAAATTGGTCACCACAACTTAAGTTAACCACAAACGACAACAGCTCACTTCACGGAACCTTTTCCTGCACTCAAAACTTTACAGGCTGTGTGTCCTGCTCAACTAACTAAAGCTGTTTTCATTGATCAACTTCAATTTTGAAGAAGATTTCACTGGTTTTAAGAAGAATATATATGAAAGGTCACAGGATACGGGTAATTACCCGGGTAAAACGACCTTTCCCCTTTATTGACGCGCATAATTTAACCCTAACAAAAATGGCGACTTCCGTGAGGTCTGTCAGGATAGGGATACACTATTTGCGGGGTGTTTGGGGAGAAACAAAGTGCGAGAACAGGTTAAAGAGATTACTCTTTAGACCGGTAGGTAGTTCAAATTATGGATGACTTAGGTTTTGTGAAGTGGTATTGTTGACGAACATAAATTCGGACTCAAACTGCAAAGTGTAACTTGTTATCTTTTTATAAAAATGTTGTCTCGGTTTGAAAAAAACGCTTTGGGATAAGAGAAAATGCGTCGAGAATGCGAGTGAAATAATAGTGATGTGAAGCAAATGCTTTCATTGGGCAAGAAGCGCAGGATGTTGCTTAACGGACTGGGTTTTCCCCAGATTTTTACTCTCAACAGTGCCGATTTTACAAACACAGTGCAATACATTATTTTATGCATACATTAGGATTTATTTGTTCGAAATAATAATTGTATTTTTATCACCTGCATACAAAACAGTGTGCAATTCATCATCCTATTCTCTTAAACTTTACTTTCCCTTGGAACAGATTGCCCCTTGCCCCAACCCGTTGCCCTTTGTAAAACTGCAGATTGGCTTGTAGGAAGGGAAGGGCAACTGTGCATACAAATAAGATTTCAGGCGTTTGTATATGTTTCTGCTTATCAGTGCAAAGGTTCTGTTAAGTAAAGTGCTGAATAAAGTGCTTCTGAATGTAAATAATCATCTGTCATTAGCCAGAACTAAGTTTTGAAGGGGAAAAATGAGAACAAAATTGGTTAAAAAAACTCCCACAAGAATCATTAACTGGTATTGGCACACACGGACTACTCAAGTGCCTAATACATTTTAAGAAACGTACTTTAATCTCATGATACTTTTGAAATATCACAGTGAAGATATGTTGAAAAAAAAACAAACTGTAACTGATCATTCATTAGCCTCTCTGAATCATTCGAATACTGCTATTGTATGAAGTTATCAACATTTATTTAATATTTCATTACAGACTAGCTTATTTCTTGTAAAACAGTGGAAGTCACATTTAAGTACAGAGGTATGGACTGAATGGTTTAATACTACATGTAGATTACTATTTTTGCTTGCCATAAAGGATCAAGGAAAGCATTTATTAATAACAAAAACCCATTTTAGGGTAAATACCCACTCTAGCTTTATTAGTGACTTAGTTGGTCATTTGAATACACTCTATTCATAGATCTATGTAACTTAGTGCAGCAACTACTACATCTACAAATGATGAGATTCTAAATTTGTTTTATATTTATGCACTTTGAAATAGTTAAAAGAACTAGTCAAAGCTAAGTTTTGATTGTTCTTTTTAATGGTAGTTGGGCCAGATTTTGTTTTTTATGCTACATTATGTCTGGTTTAATGAGATATTACTGATAACTGTTTGTTAAGATTCTTGGAATATTTGTTAACTGAAGTTGAACTGTTCTGTGTGGTGTTTATCATTGAATCACACAGGTAAGAAAAGTAACACTGATGCCAGGACATGGAATTGGCCCAGAAATATCTAATGCTGTGAAAGAAGTTTTTGCTGCAGCCGAGGTAACCCATCTAGATCAAGCTGCAATGCATTGTGGCACAAACTTTGATTTAATCTTTGTTGCTGGAAAGATTGTGTTGTTTGAGCTCACGTGTTTGTGTGTTATTCAACAGTTGTCATTAATAAGCACTGTGCCAGGTCTATCTTAACCTTTTCAAAATTTCAATCCTGCAACACCAGGTTCCTGTCACATGGGAAGAAGTAAATGTGGAACCTGTTGTATTACCAAGTGGCAAAACTACAGTTCCTCCCCAAGTGATCAGGTCTATCAACCAAAACAAAGTTGGTCTGAAAGGTATGGTGATCCAGGATAAATTGAAGGTGCTATGTGTAAGGTTATTGTGGTGTAAACTTATTATACAGGACATGTAGGGCAAAGTAGTGTAAATATCATAAAAAAGATAGATATCTGATTTTGGGTATGCTGAGAATGAATTGGTTAGGCTGGAATGTTTTCCATGCACCTGATTTTATTGAAAAAGCTACCTGGTGAAGAAACTGAGGTGTGTGGGGGCAGCAAGTCTCGTAATTTCTTTGCCATGTACTTGGTTGTCCTAGGCCTTCTCAAACTCATTGATAATTCATTAGAAAACAATGAGGAAATCAGTACTAAGATGTACTTTGGAAATGTGATCTTTTGTAGCATAAAATTTTGGTTTCTTATTGTGTCACAAAGTACACCAAGTATAATGATTGGAGGTGAGACTGGGCTATACCAGGAATGATGGATTGGAGATGGCTGATTTTTTCACATACTTGTAGCATTGTATTGAGCCCAAAATATTTTATCTCAGATGCTGATGCCACATGGATATATACACGATAACTCTTGTGGATTTGACTTGAGCCAGGAAATGCATTTGTTTCTATAACATTTACTTGTCAACTACTTATCATAGCTGACAATATCTTATATATATTATATTATATATATATCACAACTTATAATACTGTACATGACAATTAAGAATTAATAGTGTAACAAACTATAAATGTCTTTATATTCTACATATGTGTAGTATTTAAGAGTGAAGATGATGTAAACACTAATAATATTTCTACACTATAATAATTTATTTGATGTGGAAAATGTCATGATTTGTTCTTAGGTCCAATGGAGACCAAAATTGGAAAAGGTCACGTCTCTTTAAACCTGACTTTAAGAAAGTATGTTCTAGATTATTGTCAGTAATATAAATTAAAATAACATCTCTTTAAAATCATTCATTCATTCACTGTAGGTTTCTTCAACAGTCTTACTTTATTTAACAATTAGATTATTCACTCGAGATTTCTATGACTATCACCTCATAGAAATCTCGAGCGAATAATCTAAGTGTTTTATTCAAAACAGACTTTGCAAAGAACATTTTTCGTCTTCTCTGGGATTGCACTTTCAAGTAAGCATTCTATTTCGTCTTCAGAAATTTCACAAAAACGAGAGGCGGAAGCCATTTTAACTACTCGCTATCTATCGACGAATAGATAGCAAGTAGCGTAGCCAATCAGAATGCAGCATTTGCAATAGTACTCGACTAAGTTTCTACTAATCTTGATTATTAATTTCTTTCTGCTCATACCCAAAGGACATTCAATCTGTTTGCCAACGTCCGTCCATGTTGTTCCATCGAGGGCTATCCCACGGCCTACAGAGACGTCAATTTGGTGACCATTCGCGAAAACACTGAAGGAGAATACAGTGGGATAGAACACTTGGTACGTGTGTGTGTGTGTGTGTGTATGTGTGTATGTGCGTGTGTGTAAGCACAGTACTCGATTAATGAAGGTGCATTTACGTTAAGAGAAATAAACACTGAAATCAATATATGCTCACTATATAATCATACTCACAATATATATCTCACTATATATATTTCACTATATATATCAGTATACTCACAATATAATCACTATAAGATAGTAGGTTTTCGCCGAGAACGAAATCGTTCTACGTGGGGTGGACTTTATTTTTGATGTACCAACCATGATTTCAGGTTGTAGATGGAGTTGTCCAGAGCATCAAACTGATCACAAAAGAAGCATCGTCAAGAGTTGCAGAGTACGCTTTCAGCTATGCCAGGAGCAATAACCGACATACCGTGACAGCAGTACACAAAGCTAATATCATGTAAGTTAAAATAGGGATTCTCGAGGTATGATGCACTTCAGCGGGTGAAAATACGTTTTTGAAATCTTCGTATTGTTTTCTGCAGGAGAAAATCCGACGGACTGTTCCTCAAATGCTGTCGAGAGGTTGCAGAGAAGTACAAAGATATACGATACCAGGAGACCTATCTGGACACCACTTGCCTTAACGTAAATTTTCCGTTTTACAGTTGAACATGAATTTAATTCCCGTTTTTGCCGATTAAAATATAATCTTAGATACTGTGAAACAATTTAAAAGAAAGTTGAAAAAAAAAGTCGAAGAAACAAGGAAAAAGTGAACACAATTGCCAGACGGAAAAAGCAGACTGCTGTTTTTAGCGAAGGTTTTTCATTCAGTTCCACTTTCTCAGAATCACCTAATCGGCAAACTGTATAAATTTTTGGCTAGATTGTGAAAGATCCGTCAGCATTTGATGTTTTGGTGATGCCCAACCTGTATGGTGATATATTAAGGTACGTGTGTACTTTAAGTTTGCTTTGACTTTTTCCACTTCTACTTCATTTGCATTTATTTACGTAAACTGTTAAATGAAAAGACGATGTCCATATAAACCGGATAGCTGTGGTGGCATTTGAAAATTGTTTGGGTATATTGCATGAATGATGTCAAAAAAAACCAAGAGGAAGTTACTGCGCAAGTTACTGCATTGTTAAGAATTACGTTTCAACGTAAACCTACTCTCTCGAACCTCAACAATGCGAACACTTGTTAACATCAAGTCTTGGAGTTTTTGGATTGTGTATTTGGGATCTTTGTTTCACTTTTCTATTCACATCCTATATACTGTCTTCATGAATACTTTTGAGTGATTTAGTTCGATTAACTCTATTTAGTTATTCTATTCCACCTCATGTGGTCAAAATAATACCTAAATTTTCGTGAATATTTTCCCGTTCCGACACAAAATAAATATTTTTTTCATTTCAATTTCATTTCATTGCCGCTTTACGTTATGGTTAAAGGGGGCTGTGGATGTAAAGTTAAGCTCGTTGAGGGTGTCTGAGTGCTTGGGTACCGCTTATTTTAGAAATTTTTAAGTCCCTTGGAGGACTAAATTCAATCTCCGCGTAACAGCGCAAGCTGTTTATTGGGTGGTAAGTAAGTAAATAAGAGGCTATATTTGTTGAAGGAAATGTCACCACTCCCCACGCTTCAGAATGCAGTGACAAAAGCAGTTTAAATGAGGGAAACATGTGAGGAGAGTGTTGTCCAGTTTGACTCCACCATTTCTCTGGGTAGTCCGGTTTCCTCCTGCAGTAACACTGGATCCATGAGGGAGGGTCTTCACTGGACCTCTAGGAAGAACAGCTGAGGTAGCTGGTAGGGTTATCCAGTATCAAGTCACTTTACTTTAGATACCTATTCTGTTTCATTTTAGCGACCTTTGTGCAGGTCTGATCGGTGGCTTGGGCGTTACCCCAAGCGGTAATATTGGAGAAGATGGAGTCGCGATATTTGAGTCGGTAAGTTACGGCCTAGCGATGCAGGGCTTATTTAGATCGGGAGCTGACAGATGTTTTCATTGCCACTAATATTGATTTACACACCCACATTAGGTCCACGGCACTGCCCCTGACATAGCTGGAGAAGACAAAGCAAATCCTACGGCACTTCTGCTGAGTGCCGTCATGATGTTGAGACACATGGACCTCGGGGAACATGCCAGTCTCATTGAGAGTGCGACACTTGAAACAATCCGAGAAGGAAAGGTAATGTCATTGTGTTAAAATCTAAATATTTATTTCACAAGGTCATAGGAAGCTCCCTGGAAGTTGGTTTTGTGGCGGCTTGTCAGTATCACGACTGCGGCAGATGTTTCCTAACGAAGCACGTTAAGATTTTCCAGCTTTTTCCCAGTTGTCAAGAAACTTCACACTTGTACTGTAATGTTTCTCGGTATTGTAAGCATAGACATCTACATTTACATTTCCTCCTGTTAACGATCTTTCGAGGGTGTTTAACTACCACCTTAACCCTTTCCCTAACACTTACCGTAACACTAACCAGGCCCGCAGAGAGGGGGGCATGGGGGGCAGATTGCCCCAGGGCCTCGTACTCTGAGGGGCCTCAGATTGTAAGGGCCTTATTCTTAAGAATTACTCAAAATGCCTTAAAGGCATTAATCCCGAATGAAACTCTTTTTGGCGCATAGACCATAAACTGAAGGTTGGGGGGGGGGGGCTTCTGGATGCCCACTTTGCCCCGGGCCTCCTGTTGCCTCTCTGCGGGCCTGACACTAACTCTAACGCAAACACTAATCCTAACCCCAACCCTGACCGTATTTATACCCTAGGCTCTAACCCTAATGCTTGACCCGGATCTTGGGTTTTGCAAGTTGATCTTTTTTGAAGTATGTTTTATTCTCTATGTACGAGGTTGCCTCTTGGATACTTCAAAATCACAAAACAACTTCAAAATTAAAAAAAAAAAAAACACAAAGTTCTCCGTTCCTACGTACTAAGTAGAAGGACGTCAACTTTCGTATCCTTTGGCTTTCGTTTACTAAAGATCTAAAGAACTGCGTATATTTCGTTTAGGTTCGCACGCGGGACCTTGGAGGCAATGCCACGTGCTCTTTGTTCACGCAAGAAATCTGTAAAAACCTGAAACACTGAAAGCTAAAAGAAAACAAACAAGAAGTTCATAAAATGTGTCGGCGATTTTTGTATAAAAGTCATTTCCTTATGTTCGATATCGTGCACACAAGCCAGTGATCAGTGTCGTTTAGATACGCCAACAATTACAGCCTATAAACAGGATAAAAGTATCACGCAAAGGTGAAGGAACTCCTGGATTTTGTACTCTTTAGATTTAAGCGTGTATCACGACCGGAAATAAAATTTTGTCGATGCGAGGTTTTGTCTTACGGAACTGTATTTAAAATTATGATTTTAATTTACCGCGATGTGTTTATTTATATGACTATGTTTATTTATCCATTCATTTAACCGCATTTCGTAGAGATCGTTTGTCATCCCATGATAATTTAATAAAGAGAGGTTTCTTTTCATGAGGCTACGTGGAATTTCGGTGATGGTAAATTCAATAAGACGTAGAGTTATACGCGATAAGGTGTGGAATTATAAACATTGCAGTTTGAGCTTTCCGAAGTAGACATTGTCGACACTGAAATTTTAGTAACGTTGACTACTGATAAAATTTTAAAACACAAACAAAAATTGTCATGTTGAAATGAGATATATATTATTAAAACACATTCAATCTACATTAAATGAAATCGAACGAGGTATTGGAGTTCACGTCATGTGACAGGCAACCTACAGATTTTTACGATTTAAAATGACAATCAGCCACTACCTATTCTTAACAGGTGGACTACTGAGACAAACCACAAGGTGAGGCAGTTATCGCATAGTGTAATAGAATGCAGAGCTAGAAACATACTCCAATGAATAACATTTTGTAAACTCAATATTTGAGCTATCAGACAAGACGAAACTAACCACGGTAATATTTCGACTTTATTTCAAAGCTATTGTCAAACCTTTATTTCAAAACCATTGCCCATCCTTTCAAATATCTGTTCTATTTTTAACATTGATGTAAATTAAATTTTCGTGTGTAGAGCGGTCGCTTTGTAAATTTTATTAATTATCAGCTCCTCTTTAACGATGATGTCATGGTCTCCAGTATATATAAATAACAGCTTTGTTCGTAACACATGAGGTTTGACAATGGTTTTGAAATAAAGTCGAAATATTACCGTGATCTATTTTGTCCTGCCTGATCGCTCAAATATTGAGTTTACAAAATGTTATTCATTGGAGAATGTGTCTTGCTCTATTTCTTAAAGTTGTCTGCTAGTAATAGTAATTGAGCTCAAGTGGGACGTGGCACTGAAGAATGTTACTCCCAACACGATACCTGGTGACGAACACAGAGTCTCACGATGATTTGGTACGACCGTCGGTCCGAAACGAATATCAGCAAGAAACTCGATGCGGAAGATTATATACCTTGAAGATGTAAACACGACAGTTTAGAGTCAGGTTAAAATTACCTTTTTCGCCCCCTTGAAAACCAAGATTGTTTTTTTTTCCAAGGTTAAATGAAGTTTTATCTTCCTATCTGTTTACCAACCTACCGAGCCACCCACCTACCTACAGGACCTAGCCAGCTACCTGCCCACCAATCCACCGACACACCAACTTACCTAACTTCTTAACTCTCTACCTACCTACTTACTAACCTAACTATCCTATTTACGCACCTACCTACCCACATATTTACCTACCCCATCTGCTGAATTACGTATTTACTTACCTCCCCAATCACTTACCCATCCACCTACCTCCCTGATTCCCAGTGATCCCACCGATCTGTACTTAACGCCGCTGTACATGTATCGTCAATACGTACCGTCAGTACGTCATCTGCGTACTGCCACACATTTAACTCTTTCCTGGCGGGAGCTTTGATTGACGTCTGACGTTAGCCAGGGTAAAATAATGCAAGTCTTATCCAAAATGAACAAGCCGCATGCACTACGCATCTATGTTAATGTTCCGGAACAGAATATGATGTCGAAGAACTATGAGAATTTAGAAGTTGAGATTGTTTACCGCGTAGCTCCTGTACTTCATCTTCATGGCTCTGGTGCGTGAAAACCGCGAACCATGTGTGGCCGATCTCGAAGAAGGCTGCCTGTGTTAATCTTAAAATCTCTTGTGATTCATCCTTGAGATATTTAAGTGATGAAATATAAATGAAACGTGACTCTCGTGAAAACTTGACGTAAATGGTATGTTTGTTATCTTTCGCTGGCTTGTTCTTCAAACAATAAAGAACGAAACAGTCTCGGGAAAAGATTGTCTTGTAAAACCCAAGATTCGAGTAAAGTACACATAAATAAAACGAACAGGAGTTTCAAAACATGGCGTCGCGCGTCGCAAGCGACGTTTGTTAATCGTATTTGCAGCGCCTTTTTTTAACATTGATGTTCAGATTCCAGTCAAGTATTATCTTGGTTCTTTTCTGAACTGATAAATCAGACTGCTAGACAAATTTCCGGGAGTGCATGCCCCAGGATCCCAGATAGAGGAGGGTTGTACCCCCGTCCTAATGATTGAAAGATGACCTTTTCTGGAAATTTTCGACGGAAGATGGGTCTTGTTCTTTAGGCAAGGTTTAAGTTTTACACATTTATATTATCGATTATTATGACTAGCTGTGTGCGTTTCAAAAGCTACACCTGTTAGTTGTCAATGACTCACAGATGTTTTACTTGACAACACCTGAACGTTCTTTCAACACTAATTGTCAGCAGTATATTATTCTTTTTGGCTAACTTTACCACCTGATGCAGACCGTGCTCAGGTGAGGCAAAAACAAAAACAACCCACAGGGAGTAAACATAGAGGATTTAGCAAAAGTCAGCGAATGCCAAAGACCTATTCAGGCTGGAAAGTTAAGCCAGGACGAAGAAAATGATATCTATAGGGTATTTTGTCTGTTTCTGAAGCCAACATTAACCACTTGTCGCAATGCAGTACTGAAGGGGTGTAAACTACCGCATGTTGAATCCCTTTCCGTTCCACAAGCTGGAACTTGCTCAACGATTATAATAAATTAACGGTTCACTCAAGAACTGGGAACATGCTGCAACATTACGGAGCAACAAATGTTGAACAAAGATGCTGAGCCGTGAGTGCTTTCCTCGCTTTGAACCTCTGGCTGCCATTGTGGCATAATGGACGAAAATCCTGGTGCGGCTCTGAACCGGTGAATTTACCGTCACTTTTCAGGGGTAGACAATTCATTCTAGCCCCGAAGTATCAAGGGTGTTACTCTGGTATTCTGTCACTCTGACATGCACTATGATACTCCTAGTTGCCAGTTGTGGACTTGTGGTCTAGCTAGGATTTTACGTAGAGCAGGGGGGGCATAGTCGACCGCTACTGTAATATTCGAAAAGGACCCTGTTTAGTTAGTGGTTACCAGAAAATCAATATTTCGCTTTTCATCGTCAAACTCAGCTTTCACTCTTCAAGTTCAAGGTCATATGAATTCTTAGGTCTCTTACGCTCGATCAGCTTTAATAGATTCAATGGATGTCAGTTCAATCAACCCGATTTCGTAGGTCGGACAGTTCCAAGTTCAATTCAATATCCGGTTTCCGAAGCGGATAAAAGTCGGATTACGTCAATCAAATCTTTACTCTGGCAATGCTGTGCAATACTGAAGGCAATAAACCACTCTCATTCAGGCGCTCTGGCGGCTGTAGAATAAACATTTCGGTACTCCAGATAGCCTAGCAATCTTTACGTCTGATATGGCGGAGCATGATGTCTCCGGCGATTAACTTGGAAATAGTACAGTGTATTTGGCGTACAAACAACTCGCTCCAGTTTTGCGCTGACCTCGATTAAATTCCGTAGCGTGCTCTTACCTTAGAGCCTGTTCATATGAGCCGAGATATCCCGGTATACCGGGATAGTTTTAAGTGCCCGAATGTTTAGATCGTCTGTTCATTTAAGCAGGGATAACAACCGGGAAGAAATTTGGCGGGAACATTTCATTTGGCGCCAAACGATGCAATTGAAAGGAGACTCACGAAGCATGCGCAGTATAAATACTTTCGTCCCGGCTAGCCAAGATAAAGCATTCATATGGAAAAATTGCATCTCTACAAGGCGGGATCCCGGCCAACCGGGATATCCCGGTAGTCATATGAACACGATTTCCAATCATAAGGGAAAACGTCAACTAGCCAAGATCTCGCCTCGACTGTTTTATCCCGGTATGCCGGGATATCTCGGCTCATGAACAGGCCCTTAGTGTCCTGGGGACGCCTAGTAAGAAGCAAAGCAGGCTAAAGCGAATCTTCGCTCGGGAGGCAACCTAGTAGAAAAAAAGTCCTTTTATACCGACTGATTCTGAAATAGTCTGAGATGTTTTGTACAATACTTCAGACAAGATCGTGCACAACCCAGTAACATTTTTATTTTTAGACTTTAGAGGGTAAAAATAACGCCCACGTCTCCCCCCTCCCTCCCTTGGTCATGATTTTGGATAACGGCGTTGCCAAAGTAAAACAAACATGGGGAACGGGGCTCCATATTACTCAAGGACACATAGGCGTAGTCGTAAGTTTCTTCGGGAAATTATTTTCCCTTTCCAGACGGTGGTAGAACTCTATCATTTGAAGGACTACTGTTGGCCATACCTGGACAAGTTCTGTTCATATTTGAGCCAATTTAGTTGATCGAACTTTTGAACCCAGTCCCGAAAATTGGTCAATCCAGGTCAAGTCTGAGGTGGTCGTGATTACTGTTTACACTTTGAAATCTGATCCACTCCGTGTGCCGTTAACCTGGGGCAAAATCGAGTCAGTTGATAGTAAATACGGCTTAAGATAATGTTACAGCACGAAATCAAAAGTAGATTTTTGGTCTACAACATGTCGCAACGACTTAATAAACGTCCTGCTGAAATGAACGAGGAAGTAACAGTGCCCTCTTTTCAGAATGCGTTTCAATCCGCCACGTATATCTTATTCGCGGTTGTGATAATTGACCGCCAAGTGAACCAACGCGGTTTTCGAGTTTTCTTACATAAGCCACGACCTTCTTTGTTATGTACTCATCAAACCTAGTACTGTATCGGTTAATTCCCAATTGTGCGACTGTTGAGGTTAAAGAACAAAAAGTTGGTGTTTTTAAAACGGAAGTTGCGAAATCGACACCTTCTCGAGCAATTTGCTGTGAAGGAAATTCGTAGTTTGTGACGTCACAAAGAGAAGTTTGTACCTCTTGCAAAACATTTACAACTCATTAGCTCTGTTTCCATTGACTGTAGAGGTTGAAAAAGGTAGAACTTTGGTCGTCGATGTGTCCTAAACAGACAAAGGTAGTCTGATACCAAACAAATTAACAAAGAGGAAAAGATGAGACTCACTGACATAGCAGGCCAGTTGTTAATAATGTTGGTCTCTGTTAGATTACGCTGTTCGTCCGGTCGAAAAACCTCGAATAAATTCACAAACACTTGGGCAGTTCACTTGCCAAATGGTGACCATGAGAAGGCCACTAGAATTGCCAAACGACACGGTATGGTAAACCTGGGCCAGGTAAGCCGCAGACTAAGTTGATAACATCACAAATCGGTATAGTTTCCCAGGTTGAGTCAACATCCTTTGTACATACTACATGCTAAATGTGTTTCTACCGGTGTAACTTATTTATATGTTTCCTGTAGATCGGATCTCTGGAGGGTTTTTACCACTTTAAACATCTCTCTCACCCAAGGCGAATGAGACGGGAAATAATCGAACGAACGAGAAGGCTCTCAAGAGAATCGGAGGTCATTAATTATTATGTGGCGCATGAATTGATGTTGATGGGTGAAACAAGAGCTATTGAAGTCCTGGAGTATTATACTGTCGTTTTCGCTGTTTAGGTGAAGTGGGTCGAGCAACAAATTATCAAACGAAGAGTGAAAAGAGATTATTCAGAGACGTTTCAGGATCCGCTTTGGGGGAAACAATGGTATTTGGTAAGCTGTTCCTTAGTATTACTTGTAGAACTACTAAAAATAATCTCTACATCAGGGCAGCAGGTCGTTGAGAGAGTAGTGCTGAAACGCTGTACTTCCTTTATCATTTTTAATAAAAAAACAAAAACCCCGACTTTCATATATTAAGCCAAGCCATACTGTGCAGCTTTCTGTATTTGTTTTGCTGAATATTCATGATGAACCTGCTAAAAATACTAAATATTTAATTGCGTACCACGTAGCCGAAATTCAACGCAGTACTCTGTAGCCGAGCTTGTATCTTCGAGAAGCTGAATATGTTGAGACATAAGATTTAAAACTTTTACCTCCTGACGGTATATCCAAACATATTCATTACTATGGCAGCAAAGTGGTATTTACTGATATGTATTTACCTATTGAAATACCTGGGTCAATAAAAACGTCTGCCTTTGCATAAGATGATTAGAATGTGAAAATTTCTCTGGAGATTGTCGAAAGAGATAACTTTGTACTTATGTATTCATTTTCACTTGGTACTCTGTCGATATCTGGTTTTTGCAATTTTTGACGATAAGCTGATTTCGCCCGGTCAAAGATATCGTTGTTGAGCTCAGAAACTGATGATTGATGTGAATGTTTACTTAGCTCACATGTTTCTTGTCGTTTGAGACCGCTTTGAAAGCAATTATTAGCAGCATTAAAGACACCCTTGTGCCGTGCAAGTTTTACTGAAGCTCTCAGCTCCTGTTGTTACACACAGTCTATTAAAATTACTGCTTGTAACGCGATGCATGATGTTCCTATCGATATGGATGTTATATGAAACAATTTCATGAATTAAACAGCTGAAGGCATTGATTAATTGTTGATTCAAGTTCACGTGTGAATTTGAATTCATGTTCCGTGAATTTCCCAAATGCTAATGATTTTTGGCATCTGTTGGCAATTTTTGTATAGAATATTCTTCCTTGTTGACTGCATGTTTACTTGAATTAACCGACGTGTTTAAGCTTTACTTCTCAACTGATGAGGAAAGAAATATGTATATGCTTATATGTAAGTTACCTCAAAGAGAACTTTTTATTGGAAAAAAGTCTTTGTTGACCCAGAAATACTTAGTCAAATATTTAAATCTATTATCATAGTACAATATCAAGTGGAATACCTGTAACATATATACTGCATCCAATTGAAGCTTGTGAATCCCTAAATGTTGGATTTTATATACCTATAACATCATGGAAATTTCCAAGATTATCATAAAAATTTCCTGTTCATGCATCTCTGAGGATGATTTTGAAATATAATGTCAAGACATTGAGACACTGTCCAATCCTCAATATTCAACTGTATAAGTACTATATGTTTGTAAAGATGTTTCCCACAAATCTGTTGGCCTCTTCCATATCTAACAGTTCAGCTTTTACAGTTTTTAAACCTTTCCCTGGATGTAATAATAATTTTTCCATTGCATTGTTTCGAGCACTTTTTAAAAAATAATGTAGAAACTACTCTTAAAATTGATACTAGTAAATTTGGGATGTTAACCTTTCCACAGCAGAATGTGTTTCCTTTACTAGTGAAATTATTTGGCATTTGCCTGAGTTAAAATCATCTGGTGTTGGGCAGAGTAAAATTGGCAGACATTAGCCAAAGTAATATAATAAAAAACTGATCCTAAGAGGAAAGGTGTGAGATAGGTCCTAATCCTTTCCCTGCAGGATGTCACCCCATCATCATCATCATCCTTGTTTAACAGCCATCTTGTCTCACTGCTGGGGTCAGACATGATATGAGTCATCTCCATTGTTGCCTATCATCTACTATATCTTCCCTGATATTCAAACATCTCAGGTCCTCCTCCACTCCCTGCCTCCAGGCTTTTCTCAGCCTTCCTGCCAGTCTCTTTCCCATCACCTTCAATTCCACAGTTCTTCTCAATATATGACCTTTCTCTCTTCTTCTAACATGCCCAAACCACTTCAGCCTTGCTCTCCTCAGTCTATCTTCCAAATCCTCCACACCATGTGCATCTCTTCTGCTCCTCCTCATTTGACACTCTACCTTGCCATCTCACCTTAGCCATGTATCTCAACATTCTATGACCACACCTCACCAAAAGTCCCTCCAGCTTTCCTGTCAGTACCCAAGTCTCAGCAGCATATAACAGCACTGGCCTCACACAGGCACAGTAAACCCTAGCCTGGTTGACCAAGGGTATGTTCTGACTCCCCATGATATGTAAAATTGTCTGCCCTTAGCCATAGTAAAATACTAGGAAAAATGATCCTGGTGGGAAAAGGTAAACTATGTTAATCTGATAAAAAGGATCTTCCACTGTTAAAGGAGTTTTTCAGACCATGGGTTGATTAATTTACTTAACATGAATTGAATGTTCTGGGTAATGCTACTCTGCATTGTGTGTATATATATATAATCACATGGATTGTAGTTCTGTTCCCTCCAGACAATTCTGTCCAAATTATCTAGAAACCCTACTGGTTTACATCTTGTATAAATTAAGTGACCTGTTTATGGATTACATCAAAACACATTGATCAGACATCCATATCACTCAAGGTCATGTTATGTTAATCAGTGTATTGTTAAGGGTAGTTTCCCATGCAACTAATGCTGCTTTAGAGAGCTGATTTTAATTATGTTTTGTACAATGTAAATGATTTGGAAGAAAATTTCTTTGATATTATTTTAGTTTTATAGTGATTAGTATTAATGAATACCATCTGGTGTAAGTCATTTCATAGTCAGTTTCTTGACTAACAGTATCTCTTATAAGCAAGCCTGGACATGAACATACTTTATTCACAATTTAACATCACCATAATTACTAAGCACTTGAGCGTGTGCTAAAAAGTAGGGTGTAAGTGCAAAATATTTGGTTTCAAGCCTCAGCAAATTACCAGTTGCTTTTGTATTATTGGTTATATTCAACAACTATTGTAAAGACATTATATACTGGTCATTTTGATTGGCAGTCAAAAAATCTCATTTTAAACCCAGTTCTATGTCACAGAACACATGGAAACAAGTCCTTAAGTAATTCTTCCATGTTAGATCTAATGTATTTATGACTATTTTTAAAGGAGATGGTCTTGATGCTCATTGTTTGAGATGATCTGCTTCAACAGAAACTCCTTGTTTTGCTTTTTCTCAGTATAACCAAGACAATGTATTTTATCAGTATGACCACAATGTAATTCCAGTCTGGCAAAAATTAAATATTATTGGACGTGGAATTTCTGTCTCAATCTTAGATGATGGTAAGAAAGACTTGTTTTTGTTAAAGGTATTAAAATCTCAAGGTGTTGTTCAGTCCTGTCAGTTTTTAAAGTTGTATGCTAGTTTACCTTATCAGTGCTATTTTAAGGAACTTTTACTTCAGTTTACTAATCTAAGGCAATACCCAATGAGTCATAAATACATAAGGTATCATTAGACATGGTTAGTACTTGTAGCAGCATTTGAGTTATGTGGCCTAGAAGTAAGGTAATTGACGTATTATTAAATGATGCACATTTTAGGTATTGAAAAAGACCATCCAGATTTGAAGGAAAACTATGTACGTACTGCATTTTCTATCCTGATTTATTATTACAGTAGAACCTGAGTTTTACGACCACCCCTTTTGCCAGGGAAAAGTGGTCGTAAATGCCAGGTGGTCGCTTAAGACAGGTAAGTGATGTCACGTAGTGGCCGCCATATTTGCGTGTGTAACTTCCGGAAAATGCGTAAATTTAAGCAAAATGCGCATTGTTATGACTGAACAAGCAAACCCAAATTTCATTCACGATTACTTAATTCAACTAAGAATTGCATAAGAATTTGCTTAAGTTCATCTACTTATTAAGTGAAAAGAAATTGGTTAGCGCGAACTGCTTCGATTTCCTAACTCGTTCAGAAAGAAATTCACAACAGTATAACTGCACGGAAGTGATCAAAACTAGATCGAAGCGGTATGGGCCCGTTCACACTAGCTGGTTAGGTCGATCTTAGGTCGATCTAGCTGAAAAGCGATCTGAGTGTGAACGCTTGAATGCGAACTGAGATCGACCCAAACGAGTCCATTTCAAGTGTGAACGCCTTCACGAAGCGAACTGAGATCGATCTCAGATTGGTCTTAGATCGATTCAAGTTAGATCGATCTCAGTGTGAACGGCCCCTAAGTGCGTAGTTTTTCTTGCTTCCTGCATTCTCTTTGCCAAGGCAGTTCGAGCGGTTGTGGAGCGGCATTGATTCAAACGGCGAACTTAACTCACGAAACTTAATTATGATCGATCAAATTAAATCTGTCCTACCTATTGGATTCGGCAGAAGAGGACGCTGATCTTCTGCCGAGCTTAATTCATCAATCAGGTTCGGTGCATGAGTAAAGTGGTCAGCAATTTTAATTTGCAGTGGTCGCTCATGACAGGTAAAATTTCTTATTTTGACCGCTAAAAAGTGGTCGCTGGTCGCATTAGACAGGTGGTAGCTCACGGCAGGTATATTTTAACTACAAATTGTCCGTGCCAGAAAAACTGGTCGTATATAACAGGTGGTCGTAAAAAGGGGTATCGTAAAACTCAGGTTCAACTGTATTTTAGTTGAGGACAACTATTACATAAATTGAAAATGAGGTCCAGTTTGGAGAGCATGTAGGAAACTAATTTTGAATATATTAAGATTTGTGGAACACAATGGAAAAAATGTGAAAGTTTATTTCCAGAAGAATGAAGAAAAATAAAGATGAAAAAAAAAATGTTTTCAAAATTAAAATTTCAAACAAATTGAGTCATTTACATTGATTTTTACCTTAACTTTATGAGTTGAAATTTTGCCTTTATTCTTTTGGTATGTAAACTTTATCATTAAACTTTGTTCTCCCTTAACATTCAATAACTCTCCTGATAAAATGTATTGCTACCCAGTATATGAAAAGCAGATATTTTTTACCTAGGATCCATTAGCTAGTCATGATTTTAATGACAATGATGATGATCCATCACCAAGATTCACATATAATGATGAAAACAGGTCTGCAATAAAAATATTATTTAACTGATAGAAATATTAATGGATGTTTTTGTGGTTTATCATAAAGTATGACTAGTGTAAAGGTTAAGGTTTGCTTCTGTTTTTGGACATTGTTATGATACCCTGCAAGCTTTTCATATCACAGGTTATTTTCAATTAACATATAATTACCTGGTACTCAAACCTCTACCAGAAGAGTTGCTCAACAGCTGTTTTGGTGTTTTGGGTAATGTTTTATTGTTCCGAGATTTAGTAGCATTGATTTGGGAGACATTCAAAGAGAAGAACTTTGACATAGAAAACGTTTCAAATGTTACATTAAATGCTTACAGATGCAGACTACAAAATACATATAACTCAATCACCTTTAAAGGTTGACCAAATCTCAAAAACTGTGGCAAGCTTCAAGCTTTATCCTTACCCTGCAATGAAATAGAATATCTTCCTGTTGTGACACACCATTTTGTGTTCTTAGGCATGGTACAAGGTGTGCTGGAGAGGTTGCTGCTAAGGCTGGTAACAGTGTATGTGGTATAGGGGTGGCTTATGGAGCAAAGATTGGAGGTAATAATGAATATTAACTCTCAGAATTGTGCTGGGCAAGATCTGCCCCAAGCAGTAACTTTTGATAAATTTCCATATGAATGTAGTTACTGTTTGTTTTTGTCAGAAAGTACTATAGCCACAAATTTATTCACAGGAATACTTAGTGAAATGATTGGAAAGGTCTGAGTAGTGCTGAAATGTGAAGAGTAGTTTTCTAACGTTTTGAGCAAAGGCCCTTCATCAGAGACAAAACCTCAGTTTTCTCTCTGATGAAGAGCCTTCACTCAAAACATTAGAAAACTACTCTTCACATTTCAGCACTACTCAGACCTTTCCGATCATTTCACTAAGATTTCAACAGTGCCTATGCAGCACTCTATTATATTTCATGGTTTGGTATTCACAGGAATACTTTATCCACCTTGAGATTAGTATACAGAGTAATGTAAAAGTTTTCAAAGGTCTTCATTTGTTTAGTTACTTAGTCATATGTATTGGATTCTTATAGACTCTAGTGGATGCACAGAATCTACAGTGTAATGTACTTCTTGTTACCTACAGATAAGAACAACAAAGATAATCTAAGCTGTAACCTTGCAACTTGTTAGTTTATGCCCAAGTGTACTGTTTGTCATAGACCTTATTCACAAATGGCACTTGCTCTGAGGCAACTCAACGAGGGCTAATTTAAATGCATATAAAAGAATATCAAATCAGGCACCATTTTTGAATATAAGGTGTATTGTATACTGGTCACTGTGGTCAACTCAGAGGTGGGATAGTTTCCAAGGTTTTCAAATAGTTTAGTGGTAAGTACTGCCTTTGTTTCCTCGTCACTAAATGCTGCATGGATTTTCATGTTTTTGTGGTTGACATTAAATTGTAGGGCCCCTCGGTCCCCAGTCAATTAAGGTCCTTGCCTGATGGGTAAATCAGTTCATGAAACAGTGAGAAAGGTAAATGAATGAGTGAATGAACAGACAGACAGACAGACAGACAGACAAATAAATTAACAAAAATGAGCCACAGCATAAAAAACATTGATGGTCACGTTCACTTTAATGTTGTTCATTGACCAGTGACCGTCTTTCGTCCTGTTTTCGCTTTAAGGTATCCGTATGTTGGATGGCGACGTTACAGATGCTGTTGAAGCACATTCACTGAGTTTCAATCCACTTCACATTGATATATACAGTTCAAGTTGGGGGCCTGATGATGATGGAAAAACAGTCGATGGACCTGGACCTTTGGCAAAGAAGGCATTTGAGAATGGGATTGCCAAAGTAATACTATATGAATAATAAGTGACAATTTGCGGGCACACCATGTTAATCTTTCCATGTTAACCTTTTGATTTGTTTAACCCCAACCGCGCATATAGGCGTGATTTAACTTGCGAAAATCGGATGCACGGACGGATATCAATAGATTTTCAAAAGGATTTTGAATTGATTGAATAACTTATCAATTCTTTTGAAAAATTCAGAAGTGCAAGGGTTAATAGCAACTTCATCCGAGCAAATAGCAACACCAAAGATTGGTCCCAGCAGTGAATTAGTCGCAATCAAGAGAAATGGCGAAGAGAAAACTTGACCTGCCATAGCCATGGGTGGTACGTCAGGTAATACCTTTGTAATTTTGCTGTGATTTTCTTTTTGATAACTCTTAAGGGACGAGGTGGTTTGGGTAACATCTTTGTGTGGGCTTCTGGTAATGGTGGTCGCGATGACGACAACTGCAACTGTGATGGTTACACCAACAGCATCTTCACCTTGTCCATTAGTTCTGCAACCGAACATGGTACTTCACCGTGGTATTCAGAATACTGCGCGTCCACTCTGGCCTCAACGTTCAGCAGCGGGAACTTCAGAATGCGAAAAATAGTAAGTAATGTGTCCCGAGTGTAACCTAAATTACAGAACTGTAGGAAGTTGTAACCAGAAGAGGAAAATACATCTCGCGTCGAGCTTCAGCGAGCGGCATTATCAGTTACTCATTTGGGAGTTGATGAAAACACGATCAGGATGTCAACGACGCCTCGGCCTTCCCGTAGGATTTCTTTACCGAAACTAAAAAATAAACACACAAATAGTTTGTATAGTTTGTGGTCCTTGGAGTATTTTTCGCGTCGTCATGACTTCCACACAAGAAGTAAGGAGGGACATTTCGACGTTATCACGACGACACCGGCACTGAAAACATGAACGGCTTTCGGCTGAATTTAACGAAAAACATTCATTGACTAAACAGAATTGCTTGGAAGTGTAGGGGAGTTTAGCATATGCAGTTTGCTTCATGACTGAAGAATTTAGAGTACTTAGTTTACTGGTGAACGTGCTGCTGCTTCAGTGGACTCCATTTTGTACGAGGCAAAAGGAAATTACTTTTCTGTTTGAAGCGACAAATGTACTATCTCCTGCGATCCATGTAATCATAGCAAGACGAGTTAATTCAAGCATTTATTGATTTGTCTACATAGCATCGGGTTCCAGGTCTGATTCAGTTTTGAATAGTCTTTAAAACGCTGGCAGAGGAGAATTTCCTCGTGTTCTTTGTTGATTCGAAGCTTCTAGAAAGCGAAGGTGAAGACGTTTTCAAGGCAGACGGCAAAAAAAGGATAACTTTATCCGTTTACTGTAAACTTGGTACGTATTCTCAATCATGATATACCTACGTACACTGAGAGATTTAGAAGGCCACGATGCTGTTTATTTTTAGTCTTTAGTGTTACATTTCCTGATAGTAGAGGTGTTCCTTTTGGTGCTAGAAGGAAATGTGCTGTACTACTTTCACACTTTTGTTTAGGTAACTACTGATTTACACCACGGCTGTACGGAAGGCCACACGGGAACTTCTGCTTCTGCTCCACTTGCAGCTGGTATCTTGGCATTAGCATTAGAAGCAAAGTAAGTGACGTTAATTCAATGCTTAATTCCATGGGATTTCAGTGGATGTTATAAAGTGGTTGGTGACGTTCGAAGGACGATTAGTGTTAATCTAGGGTTACCAGTTAACCTGTGGTTTTTCAACGTATAAGGGCAATTTGATTGACCAGTGGAGTTTAAATATCAAAACATAAAACAGTTGTGAATCAATCCAGAATCTTTCAGGAAAAGTAAAACTTTCCACAGCAACATTCCCCTAACTTGTCCACAAATTGTTCACTTATCCAAGATTAAGCTGGTTAATCCTGAATTTAAGACGATTTAGATTTAATCGATACTATTTCAAAGTGACCTACAGACCAACTAAATTACACCAAATACTTTAAGTCTATATATTTCTCCTACATATATTGTGACACTGCCTTTCCCTGCATACTTTCGTTATGTCGCATGTTCCACTGTAACACCGCCCGCATTTGTTGTCGGCTTGTCAGCATGTAAATAAGGCTTCTTACTTCATGATGTCACCCACTTCTACATTTAAAGACTGCGAATATTTGATCTAATTAAATTCGTGACGACGACCTAGAAAGAAATTCAAAATTTACCAGTTCAAATTAACAAGCAACACTTCTCGTTTCTCTAATTTCAGCCCCAAGCTCACGTGGCGTGATTTGCAACATATAGTTGTGCGTACTTCCAAACCAGATAAACTTAAATCGAATGATTGGGTGTTCAATGGAGTTGGTCGTAAAGTTAGTCACAGATTTGGATATGGCTTGTTAGATGCCAAAGATTTAGTAGAGACCGCCATGAAGTGGAAGAACGTTCCAGAAAAACATTCTTGCGTTGAGTCTTTGGACTCAAAACCAAGGTGAGGATACTTAAAGTGTCGCGCTGTTTATATTAAGAAGAAAATCAGATTAAGATGGCTTCCTACAGCTTCTATTTTTACATGTTGATAGTTATCAAGGTCTTCATTTACGCTTATATTTATTTTTATTGTAATGGTAAGTTCAGCATGGGTGCATCTGAATATAGAAAGACGACGAACATAAGATATTCATCAAATTGTGCGATACCTGTTGTATACGTATGTATTATATTACGATAGAGCTGGAATTTTGGCATATTTTCAGGGTGTTAATGATTAAGAAATTATCTGAAAATTGACATGAGAATGGATAATTAATGAATAACGTAGGAAAATATCACGATAGGTTGACGAGACACCTTTTTAGGAGAAATAGCGTATGCCAATATTTAACTATAAACATTACATCTTGAATCTTCAAGGAACTGCACGGCAAATTTGAGTTGGAAATGACATCGTGTAACAAGGAAAAGGATTTTCTGACAAAAATAATTTTTTGTCAGAAGCAGAGACTGTTTACTTTTTAAATAATTCAAGAAGTACTACCAGTTGTAAAACGTAAAGCTTTGATCAGGTATTTGCTGAATTCAGTTTTCACAAAAAGTATATCAGCTGACAAAGCCAGATTGAACCAGCCCAACAAATTCATACTATTAATATCTGATACTTGCAACTTGCTAGAACAATTCCCAGCAGAGGCACGATGGCTGTGGAACGAGAGACGAACGGGTGTGAAGGAACTTCAAACTACATTCGTTATTTAGAACATGTCGAGGTCGTGATTTCTTTGAAGTTTACAAGACGAGGTGATTTGACTATTTACCTGACTTCCCCGCAAGGCACACGGTCAACTTTACTGGGCAAAAGGAGACTGGATTACAATTCGGTGGATGGATTCAAGAGCTGGGTATTCATGTCCACGCATAAGTGGGGAGAAAATCCGAAAGGGAAATGGAAAGTTGAAATTGAAAATGCAGGTAAGTGAAAGAGACACGTGTGTGAAGTAAGGATGTTGCTTCCAATTGCAGTGTGAGTGAAGAAACGCCTGACCAGGCTGCCACCACTGACCTGCGCCTGTCTTCTTCATAGGCCTTCGCAATGTATCGTGGGAAGGTTATAAAACTTTTTATAGTAAAAAAAAACATGGCGACTGATCACATCATCCGCAACCATATCAACCGTCCTTCGATGAAATGTGCTAAATTTCCTCGAACAACTTCCTAAAGTTGTTTTCGCAAATTCAGTCAAGAAAATCTCTAAATCTTACAAGTCAATTGGTCGATTTGTCGATCTAGTTAATTAAGCAAATTTGTTCTGCGGAAAATTTTTTAAGTTCTGGCTGGCCTTCACGCAACTGACTTTCACCCGACACATAACTAGAGTCTGTGGAAGAGACAGGACCAGTCTTAGCCACTGGTCTTACGTAGCCGGTTTGAGAAGTGTCAGCGGTTCTGCCTCGACCTAGGCGCCTCGCGTTACGATTTATCGTGAAGAAAGTGGTTTGAATACTGCAGAAAGTTTTTTATTGCACTGGATTCCTTGGCTGAACAGAGCTTGTCGCTCCATTAGTCACGCTCGGTTTCTCTTATGAACTTACGAAATTGTCGTTTTTAGGTTCAAGTTCTAACACTGGAACGTTGACTGGCTGGCAGTTACGTTTTCATGGCACTGAAGTCGCACCAGGAGTTGGTTTCAAAAGCTGCGCCAGCGAATGCAAGGGTGATTGCAGCGGACCAAAAGCTAGCGACTGCCTGGAGTGTGCTCATTACAAGTCCGCTGGCGTAAGTTCAACTTACTCAGCAGTGCGCCTGCAATACCGTAATTATGTCGCGTACTTGCATGCAGTAAAATTTCTCTATATTTATGCTGTCACTGACGTGGCAAAATACGGCACATTCTAGCAATGAGTTACGCATCCTGACACTCTTCTCTTACTAACTTTTTGAAAGTTTGTGCATTTACTCTACTTTCAAAATCCCTTTAACTCATCATCTATAGGACCTTTTCATCAAACGCCATCTTCGCCAATTCCTGCGCCAGTTTCTCCTCGAAACAAACTTTTCAAGAATGTGCCTGAAGTTTTACGTTTGACGGTAGACATACCAGACGGAGATCGTTGGGGGAAAAGAGTAACCAAGGGAAAAAGAGCCCAGTAACAACCATTAAACATAGACTTTGTAAAATTGGTTCTATAGATCTAACTGGATGTTGCACGAGGCAACGAAACGTCAGGTTAAACAAATCATTTTTACAATGCCCATGTTTCGAGCTTTTTTTTCTGGGCTCCCTTGTGCATACTTCGCCTCAAATTTTGCGTTGGAGTAGCCTTTTTGGGATACCGGTCTGCCGCTCTACCTGATCTAGGGATTGGAGACGAGTTTTCATCCAACTTAAGTGCACGAGATATTCTCGCGACAACTTTAACACTTATCCATGAGAGGGTATGCAGTGTTTCAATTCTATTTCAGAATCATCCTCAGAGATATACATGAACAGAAATTTTTCATGATAATCTGACACTGCCGAAGTCAACTGAAAAATGTTGACTCGAGCGGGATTTGAACTCGCACCTTCGGGATACCGGTCCGCCGCTCTACCTGTTGAGCTATCGAGTCCACAGGGATTGGAGGCGAGTTTTTATCCTACCTAGTGCACGAGATGTTCTCGCGACAACTTTAGCAGTCCTTTTTGTGCGCGTTTCAAATCACAGTTCGTCGATACGGGTGCGAACAATGACCCGAAGTTCGGCAAGACTTAAGCAGTTTCTTTTATAAAATCTTCATGTGGACCTTAGAGAGTTAAGTTTATGTTGTTCTTGATTTGTAACATCTTCTTAAGTCCTAATCAAGGTTTCTTTCTTAGGACGGGTTGGGAGGGACAGAATTCTGTCACAGTGGATCGCCAAAGCCAGACGCCTTGTCTTTTCTTTCTACTTTCATTTTTTTACCTTTTCTTCTTTATGTAATGTCATTGTAATTCTAGGTAAGTTAAATCCATGCATATATGTATACATGCTTACGTGCACACGAACAGTCGCTTACGTACCAAAACACCAACGGCCACCCACCTCCCAGGGTGAATGACCCGTAGGGTGAGTGACCCTGGGTCATGTATCCCTAGTGATTAATTACCTGTCCAAGGAGTGAATGAAAATTCAATACTATGTAGACAGTGTTAAGGTAAAAAGTTCAAAGCTTGGTAACTGTTGTAACTGATCGCAAAGAGTTGTATTTGAGATTAGTCACGGCAGTTTTACCAACCTTTGAACTTTTTCCCGTACTTAACACTGTCTACGTAGTATCCTATTTTCATTAAGGAATGAATAACCTTTGAACTTTTTACCTTATTTAACACTGTCTACGTAGTATCCTATTTTCATTAAGGAATGAATAACCTTTGAACTTTTTACCTTATTTAACACTGTCTACGTAGTATCCTATTTTCATTAAGGAATGAATAACCTTTGAACTTTTTACCTTATTTAACACTGTCTACGTAGTATCCTATTTTCATTAAGGAATGAATAACCTTTGAACTTTTTACCTTATTTAACACTGTCTACGTAGTATCCTATTTTCATTAAGGAATGAATAACCTTTGAACTTTTTACCTTATTTAACACTGTCTACGTAGTATCCTATTTTCATTAAAGAATGAATAACCTTTGAACTTTTTACCTTATTTAACACTGTCTACGTAGTATCCTATTTTCATTAAGGAATGAATAACCTTTGAACTTTTTACCTTATTTAACACTGTCTACGTAGTATCCTATTTTCATTAAGGAATGAATAACCTTTGAACTTTTTACCTTATTTAACACTGTCTACGTAGTATCCTATTTTCATTAAGGAATGAATAACCTTTGAACTTTTTACCTTATTTAACACTGTCTACGTAGTATCCTATTTTCATTAAAGAATGAATAACCTTTGAATTTCTTACCTTATTTAACACTGTCTACGTAGTATCCTATTTTCATTAAAGAATGAATAACCTTTGAACTTTTTACCTTATTTAACACTGTCTACGTAGTATCCTATTTTCATTAAGGAATGAATAACCTTTGAACTTTTTACCTTATTTAACACTGTCTACGTAGTATCCTATTTTCATTAAGGAATGAATAACCTTTGAACTTTTTACCTTATTTAACACTGTCTACGTAGTATCCTATTTTCATTAAAGAATGAATAACCTTTGAATTTCTTACCTTATTTAACACTGTCTACGTAGTATCCTATTTTCATTAAAGAATGAATAACCTTTGAACTTTTTACCTTATTTAACACTGGCTACGTAGTATCCTATTTTCATTAAAGAATGAATAACCTTTGAACTTTTTACCTTATTTAACACTGGCTACGTAGTATCCTATTTCATTAAGGAATGAATATCCTTTGAACTTTTCACCTTATTTAACACTGTCTACGTAGTATCCTATTTTCATTAAGGAATGAATAACCTTTGAATTTCTTACCTTATTTAACACTGTCTACGTAGTATCCTATTTTCACTAACGAATGAATAACTCCCCTATAACCACTGTTCACATCATGGCTTATTCGACCCTCGGTCGTCTATAGTAAAACTAGGTATTGTTGCTCGTGAGTGACTGGGAACTGGGTTTCAAGTAACCAAAAGTCACTGAATCCTGAGGTAACTTGTCCGTAACAGTTCCTTAACCCCTAACCCAGTGGCTCACCCAAAGGAAAGGCTTAGAGGGCTGAAGTCACTCCCATAGCGGCCACAAAAATGACTTCCATTTGCATCTACGAAAAAAAAAAAAATAAAGTAATATAAAATTTAAAGCTAGCGGCACAGAGGGTACGATAGCTGTGACAGACAACCGTGAAATGCGCTAATATCTGCGTCACCTGACTGGTAAGTTGTGTTATCATGATGCCGGAATTGGCCTTAAAGTGATTTTAAAATATGAAATATTTCAGAGGGAGCATGCCTCCAGATCCCCCTAACGGTTGCCCATTGGTTGCGCCGTTCCTGTCCAACTCACCCACCTACATTCACTGCACTCATAATTATACACGAACACTACCAATTACAAAAGCGAGTTTATTACTTCAACGAAGAACTTAGTCCTTGAAAGATCCATTCCGCTTGCACGTCGTGCCTTCCCACGAACTAAATCTCAAAGAGTATGACACCATAATTTTGAGTTTTAATAATGTTCAGTAACATTTAAGTAATCTCAATTGAGTATTTCTCGTTCAAAGGTTTGTGTAAAGGAATGCCCTGCTAACGAATACGCCGAATCCACTACGAAGGAATGTCTTTCCTGTAATAATCAGTGTTTAGAATGTTTTGGACCACGTGTTGATCAATGCAAGGCATGCAATCCTCCAGAACTACTCAACAACGCGACATGCGTCAAGAGTTGTCCCGAAGGAATGTTTGTGAACAAGGATCGACACTGTGAAAAATGCGATGCTCAATGTTTGTCGTGTAATGGTAGCGCAGCTTACTGCACAGCCTGTAAAGAGGATCATCAGCTTGAGTATAACAGGTGTGTCATCCACTGTCAAAAGAATGAATATGTCGAAGAAGATCGCTGTAGACCGTGTCACCCTTCGTGTGCTACATGTAACAATGGTACTGCGTGGTCGTGCACTGAATGCGGAATAAGTATTATTACACCGGTTGGAAGTGTTAAACAACCTCTGTATTTGCACAGAGGTATGTGTGTCTCAACGTGCCCGTCTGGTTTCTATGGAGACAATCATCGGTGCTTCCCTTGTCACTCGTCGTGTAAACATTGCAAAGGATCGTTGGACACGGAGTGCCTTTCTTGCAAGGATGGACTGGTTAAAATAAGTAATGGGTCTGGTGTATGTCTGGATAATTGCCCGATTGGTAAGATAACATGCAATAATTCTTAAAAAGTTAAAAAGGTTGATAACTCCCGTAACTGATCTCAAAGAATATCAACGTTTCGAGCAAAGGTCCTTCGTCAGGAAAGAAACGTGTTCTGAAAAATCAGCTACGGCAGTTACCAACTTTTTAACTTTTTACCATATTTGTCACTGTATACGCAGTATTCAATTCTTATTGCAATAAATCATTACGGATTTTGGGGGAATGGTGAGCAATAACAGTGAGAGGACAAAGAGCAAAAGAAAATAAATTCGGACTTTATAAGGTAACTATCTTCACCTGCGTGGAAGCATGAACAAGATTCAGGGTTTGCTTGCGACGATGCGAGGTGATGGATGTGGTACTGGTGAAAGCGGCAGTGAATAGGTCTTATCCTCTCAGAATTCATTTTAGTGATATAAATAAGTTTAAGAAGCATGTGGACTTCAGCTATTACAGCTCATAATCCACTTTTCTCCAGGTTACAGTCGTGGTATATCTGAAAATACATGCATCAAGTGCGGATCGGATTGCAGTGCGTGTGACCCAGATCAACCTTCAAGGTGTACGGCTTGTGACCGGGATCTGTTTTTGTGGAAACAAAAGTGTGTTCGAGCTGACACCTGCCCAGAAGGTACTTATCCAGAACCAAGGACCCACAAATGTGAATACTGCCAGCCTTCATGCAAGACCTGCGTGGATCCGCCCACTTACTGCACCAGTTGCTCAGGATTTTTATATCTCCATGGTGATAAATGCATTCCTGATTGTCCAATGGGGACGTATGGGAAAGATAACAAGTAAGTTTCAAGCGTTATTTACATCGCTGCACTCCCTAAGGAAGTATAGGGCATTACCAACCGACTGTCATCATTATTGCTAATACTTGGTTCCGTAATTTTCGGACTGGGTACATGCAGTACTTCTCCACACGACATCCTTAAACAGCAACACTTAATCATCCTTAATAACTAACTTATACGCATTAATTATTGACCTCACTAGTGTTTAAATCAGGTGGATATGGTTACTCGCGGTAGTTAAATTCGAGTGTTTAGTAGCTGGTTGATTTTTCAGATGCCGTACTTTTTGTACAAAACAAAATGTTTGATTAAAGCCAACTTAAAAGTTTGACATCTTCGTTATGCAGCTTAACAAACGGTTCAGTTCTGAACCATTATTATTATAGTATTTCTTAGGTGTTTATTTGTGTTTATATTAATTGATATTTAGGAAATAGAATGCATTTGTTATCTTTCCAGAAAGTTAGAAATACGCGAGTGCAAGTCTGAACGAGAAATGCTTTATATTTACTTTGTGAAATAATCTGTAGAAATGGCATCCGTTTTGTCCCTGTTGCCGAGGAAGCGTAAATTCTTCTTTTAGGCCAGGATAGCGTATGTAACGATGTGAGCTGTTACATGTTTCCATCTAGCCTTAAAAACACGGCTTTCAGTTTTACACAATTTCGAAACGTGTATTGAGTTAATTTGTTTGTGTATTGATTCGTTAATTGTAGATGTTTTCCGTGCTTCAGTAATTGCACCAATTGCTACGGAGGCGGTGACAATCAGTGTCTTGGGTGCTCCAAAGGTCTCTATTTGTTCAAGAACAGCTGCGTAAAAAAGTGTCCTCTGGGTATGTTTGTCGACATCACAACAAGAAGATGCGTGAACTGTTCGATGACTTGCGAAGGTTGCGATGGGGAAGCAACAAATTGCGTGAAATGCAAAGGTACAACGATGTATGAACCGTCGGCCTTTGACTTACCACGATTAGATCATAAACCTTTCCTAGCAGGATCAGTCCTCTATTATTTTACTTTGACTAATGCCATACGGTTTTAGTCGTCGAAGGGAGACATCTTGCTCGGAAAGGGTCAGTACAATGTGCAGATTCAGTTGAACTACCCGAAGACCCTCAAAAAAAAAAAAAGAAAGGAAAAAAATACGACTTCGGCGCTTCGCGCTAAAAGCCTGTTCTCTGACTAGTTGGGATACGTACTTACGCCCGCCCTCACCTCGAGAAATATTCTGAAGGAAAGCTGGATAGAGTTTTTCAAGATTTGGCAGTTATACAATGTTGGTTTGGATTTTCGTTTAAAACTTATTTGGCTTTCTCATTCTTTGGCAAGCGAATCATCCCAACAAGTAGACGCCAGATTGTAGAGATATGAGGACCCACGAGAGTCTTCTCACTTACCGGTGTTGGCGCCAAGGCAAGGTTTTCTCATTGATTACTTCAAGATCTTGGGTATTGGTTCGACCATGGATCGAACCTTTGGTCTTGCAGCTCGAAATTAAACGTGGTGACCAGCATTAATCGGGTGATATTAGTTTGACCAACATAGTGAGACAAACGTTCTGTAAAGTAGAAACAGTCAAAGGGTTGTGTACTACCAAAAAATATATATAAGCGTGAAACTGACATTTCGAGTTTTCAGTTCCCCGCTTATATATATTTTGGCAGTACACAACCTGTTGACTGTTTCTATTTGATAAAAAACTGCCTACGTGGGACTTCTCTTACATTCCTGTGAAGGACAGCTGTTCGTTGTACAAGTACAACCAGTTACGTATATGATTACTGGACCTGAAAAGAAACTTCTCATGATAATCTGACACTAGCGAAGTCAACTGAAAAATGTTGACTCGAGCGGGATTTGAACGCGCACCTTCGGGATACCGGTCCGCCGCTCTACCTGTTGAGCTATCGAGTCCAGCATATGAAGTTTAGTTTGTAACACATTGCTTATCAGCTCAGCTCCTTACAAGATGTATTATCTCTTCTGTTCTTAGATGGTCTAGAGAAAGTCGACGGAGTATGTAAGTCGGTGTGTGAAGATGGAACGTTCCTCAACGGAACAACGGAACCGTCAAACAGTTCTGGTGCTCAGGGTAAACCAGAAAATCGTTGCTCCAAGTGCCACTCATCGTGTTTGACCTGTGCAGGTGGAAGCAAATTTGACTGTCTTCGATGTAAAGGTGTAAAATTTCACGATCCGACGAACAGATTGTGTACATTTAGCTGTCCAGTGACTGGATTTTACGAAGATATCGGCAGCACATTATGTAAGCCTTGCTTAGCAGAGTGCAAAACTTGCTCCAACGAAAGTTCTTGTACGAAATGTAGACAAGGATTGGTGTTGCACAACATGAAATGTATAACAAGTTGTCCAGAAGGATTATACGCTGAGAAGGAAACTAATACGTGCATGAAATGCGACAGCAGGTGTAAGGACTGTTCTGAGTCTCCATCAACTTGCGTCAGCTGTAATGCGCCTCAGATTCTTTTCAACGACCAGTGTATTAACCAATGTCCGACTGGAATGTTCTTATCTAAAGCGTTCAATCGCTGTCTTCCATGTGATGGCTCGTGTTCGACCTGCGTAGGTCCAGGGCGGACTCACTGTACGTCTTGTAAGGGTTCCATGGTCCTGTTTCAGAATAAGTGTCGGTTGGATTGCCCTGCTCGGTACTACTACAGTCCTGTGACTGAGCAGTGTCAACCGTGTGACTATTATTGCCAAAGATGCAACGGAGGTAAGGCAATTAGTCCATGTCTTGTCGTTCTCTTTCGAAATGAGTTATTTGCGCGAAAAAGAAAATGCCGCATCGTGTTCTGGTAGTTGTGGTCAGTCGACGAAATAAGGGAAACCAACATTGGGATTTTTGTGGGCCTGTCTGAGGTGAACCTCAGAGGCGAACGAAGAGGAAGGGGTGCAGCCGAGGCGGCGATTACGCTTTAGACAGTCGACAGATAAATTTCAAAACTGCTTGGTCTAACCTTGACCTTGGGGGTGCTAGTGGCACAGTGGCAGTGCACGAGTCTCTCACCACTGTGACTAGAGTTTGATTCCGGCTCCGTGCGCTTATGTGAATAAAGTTACCTTTGTCACATGTGAGAAGAGTGTGGTCCAGTTTGACTCTACCAAGCATCGCAGGTTTTCTCCGGGTACTCCGGTTTCCTCCTGTAGAAACAATGGACCCACGAGGGGTGGTCCTTACTGGACCTCTAGGGAGAACAGCTTTGCCAGCTGATAGGGTTATCCAATATAAATTAAAAACACTTAACATTTTTTTACCTTACGAAGCCGTTCGCATTGGGAATCCTCTCCGCGTTAGTCGCGTTCTCCTCTGGAATAGCCGCTGCACCTTGACAGCACGGTGGGAATGAAAAAATGTTTCGAAAAACTGTCGGAACTTTTGGGCAGTACTTTGTTATAAATGCAGACATGTGTCCGTTCAAGTATCTGGCGTAGCAGTGTTGACCCCCCGGCAAATGCTTAACGACCTCGAAACGTTTTTCTTACGGATAATAAATTACACGAAACGTTACAGCCTTATATACCAATAAAGGAAACAACTTCACAAAATGCAACGGCTCAAACAGCGCTGCTACTTGCCCCTTGTTCTTCTCCTCATTCAATCTTTGTTATTTTGTCCAGGGAATGGATTGTCCAATTGTACAAAGTGCATGACTCCATTCGTCCTGGAGAACCACATGTGTGTCAGAACATGTTCCGCAGGTCTCGTTTTGGATCGAGAGAAAGAACAGTGTATTCCCTGTCACCCGTCGTGCGCCACGTGCTTTGGACCTACTCGCCGTGACTGTCTGTCGTGCAGGGACCGCAGAGCAAGTCTGGAGGGCTCCGTGTGTAAAGACAGTTGTGGCAACGGAAAATACCGGGATCCAGAGACATCGTACTGCGAGAGCTGTCACCCGTCGTGTAAGACGTGCACGGGCGGCGGAAGGTTGGCTTGCAGTGCTTGTATTGAAGGACTGTTTTACTCTTCTGCCCTGAAACAGTGTTTGTCAAAGTGTAAAGAGGGACAATACCGCAGCAATGAGGTCTGCTACATGTGTAGTTCTTCGTGCAAAGCTTGCAAAGGGCCGTCGGGTAGTGACTGCTTGAGCTGTGCACAAAACCGATGGCTTTATAACTCGACTTGCGTGAAAAGTTGCCCGGCGGACACGTATCAAGAGGAATCCAATGGTTTGATGGAATGCCGAAAATGCCACCCCTCGTGCGTCACGTGTACAGGCGACGCTGCAAACCAATGCACGTCATGCCGCCAGGATCTTTATCTCGAGAAGAGCTCTTGTGTGAAGCAGTGCTCCGGCAAATTCCGTTTGGATGAAGAGACGAAGATTTGCAAAACCTGTAACGATGGCTGTCCCGGTTTCGCCAATCTTACTGACCGATCCATTTATTTGCCGAAGAACATGGAACCTGACCAATCAAGACCAAAACGACATAGCCATTTTATATTGGTGGGATCAGCCACAGCGGCAACTTTGCTGGCCATCTTTGCAGTCTTAGGTATATTAAAAGCGAGGTCAAGTAGAGGTTACACCAAGGTCAAGGTGGAGAACACGTCACCGAACGTCGAGGAGCCGCTCGGCTATGGCAATAACAACATGGCGCGTGTCTTCATTCACGGAGATGACTTGGAAGGAGAGGCAATGTTGGACCATCAAGACAGCACTTTGTAAGCAAAATTAAGGAAATTTTTCTTCCGGGAGATTTTTCGTAAGTTCAAAATTCGGTTTTTAAAATGCTTGTACAGTAATTGAAACAAAAAAGAGAGACCCTATTTTTACAGATTATATTTTAATATATATTAAACAATGACGCTCAACGAAATGAGCATATTGTCAATAATCATACACAGAGAGCACCTATTTATCACTTTTCGAACGTGGACACCCCCCCCCGAATTAAATTTTTATATTCCATTTAGAATTGTCAGCTGGGTCGTATTGCTGATGAAATGTTGACTAGCTGTCTTAAGTGATGACAGTTTGTATTGAAATAATGAAAGGTTGGTTTGTTTTGGGATTAGCGTTTTTTCCATACTCTGACAGGTTGTGAAAAACTTCAGGTAAACCAAAAATTGTTTTCGGAGTTGACTTCAAATTTGTATTTAAAATCCGAGCAGGAGGGCATTATCGGATATAAAACACGAGGCTGAAGCCGAGTGTTTTGGGTCCGATAAAGCACGTACTGCGAGTTTTTTGAACGGCTTAGAAAACGAAACGTTTTATACGCTAATTCTTTACGTACGTATGACAATTTCTGTTTTCTAAGGCTAAAAATATTGAGGAAAATTTGAAGAGAAATTCAGAATAAAGTCACACGTGTCTTTATCACATATAAAGACACGACACAGTTATGATTTCCTTTTGTATTTTCCTCATGAATTCTTAATGAGTTTTTTAAGGGATTTTAACGAATTAAGACGCAATCGCCACGATAAAGCTCGCGCTTTGAGCTTTTTAATAAACTTCAAAAACGAACCCGTTAATACGCAAACTCGCGAAGAAAGTTTGAAAATTGTTTTCTAAGCCATGATAACGTCATGGGAAAAGTAACCGTGTTTAAAGACACGACACGGTTATGATTTTCGTTTGTACTTAGCTCATGAATTATTAACGCGTTTTTGAAGCGGAATGGAAAGCTCTTGCCATTCCAAAGGGATGTTTGTTATCTCAAAGCAGATTTCCGATAGGGAAACTTTATTGCCCGAAGCGACGTTTTCTTCTGTTTCAAAGGCTCTCGACTGTACCCAGTGATAGAACTACTCTATTTATACAATGAAATGTCAATTCGCGCAATGAAATTCGCCTGGTGCTAAACAGCCTTGAACTGGAGGTTGCACTGTTAAGGGTTGAAGTTACTGTCAGTTGCTGTTTTGCACTGCAAGTGTCCAGACGTTCGTGGGATTTTTTTAATGTACACTATTACAATTTTAAAGGAAAGTTCTATAATTTTTAAAATTTATGAATGTACAGTACACTGTGAGCACTGTTGATCAAATCTGTAAATGTGATTTATAAATTTGAGTGCCTGAATCAATTTTTAACATGGACCCAAATATTTTCCAATCCACAGTATTCTTTCATCATAATCATTTTCTTCACCAGAAACTTTAGATAAGCACATTATATATTATGTCTTGCAAATTTTGTATTTGTTTTTTAAATACTGACTTAAAGAATTAAAATCAAGATGGCATCAGTCTTTGCCATGTTAGTATTGTTGTGAGCATCCAGTCACTAATAATATAACATACTTTGCAGCAAGCAGATTGAGATGGGTGTTGATGTCAACTGTGAAAGGGGTGGTGGAGGCACTTTTAGCATGGGTCCAGTGAGCCGTATCAGGTAGAATAGTCGATAGTCCAGAATGGTTTATTAATCATTCCCTTATGAGGGTTTTCAGTTTGATAAGACTGATTAAATAAAACAAGATATTTTGCTTGAGAGCTTTCAAGATTATGATTGCTAAAAGTTATTAACTGATTGAGGTAGCTTCCCTCAAGCCCTCAAGCCCAATATGGAAGACTTCAAGTACAATGTATCATTACCTGGTTTTCTAATAAAATGTCTCTTCTTCCTCACTGTATTTTATTAATTCACGACTGATCCTCATTCCATCCAGGAACTGTCCCATTGTTATCACCTTGTCATTGTTAAATTTTTCAAACAAGTCTTGTGCTGCAGCCTGACTAATTGAACGCCATTTATGGATCAGGTCTTCAAGGTTTGACAAATTGTTCTGTCAACAATCACAAAAAACAAAATTAGGTTTGGTCCCATTAAAATTGATTTATATGTACAGTATTTAAATTCTGAATAAAAATGAAATTTTTATTTATCCATTCTTTTCTCCCATTCTTTAGATATCAAGATCAGACATTGCATTCACCTTTTCATCTGTCTGTCAATCCAACCATCAATTCTGCCCACTTGCCAATCCACCACACAACAACACTAGCATACCTGACTGTCCAGCCATCTACCTTTTTTCATCTTCATCAGTTCTGGTCCATCTGCTACCCATCCACCCATCCTCCATACCATGTACAGGTGTGACTGACCACCTACCCACCCACCCATCAACCTATCCATCTATCTACCAACCCACTCACACTTGATCCATTTGCTAACCCACCCATCAACATCTACTGTACCCAAATGCAACTGCTCCTCAAGCTCCTGACTGGAATCAAACTCATAACCTGATTGCCAGTGAGATGCTCTAACCATCAAGCAATGTGGACTCAGATGGTAGAGTGATGGTTACTTAATATTAACAGTATCCTGGGTCATAATCAGCATATGTACTGCTAGCTGCAGTCTAAACAAGTCAAGTATCCAACCTTCTCTCTCTTCTCTCCATTATCCAGCCAGTTGACTAGCCACAAGACCACAATCCATCCATCTTTCCACATCTCCCTCTTTCTCTCCCCTCTGTCCATATTCTTGTTCACTGAATCATTCCTCCATCGATATGCTAACTATAATTTTTTAAAGTGATTATTTGATTAGGATACCTTTGCCCTGTACATCTTCACAAGATTTAACTTTCTTAAAACATCCTCCTTGCTTTTGAGAATCTTCATCAGCTTGGTTTTTCCTTCATATTTTTCATTTGTACTTTTTTGATATGCAGTAGATTTTCTTCCCAAATCTATGGCAAACCAAGGGAAATATATAACAAGAATAAACTAAGAAGCAAACCTGAATCAGAATGCCATGGCAGATGCAATTCAGATTATAATAAAAGAATTATGAATTACCTACCAAGATCACAATTATACTTTGTTCTTTTGCCAAATCTCTTTTCATTTTCCTTAAAGATTTTTAAAATTTCTTTTTGTTATTCTAAGCTTTTCCTAGAATTTTAAAACCATTTTTCATTTCCCCAAGTGAACAGGCTAATATAACCAGGAGGTAAATCTAGGTATTTCACATTTTAACCTTTTATCTAAAAGAAAGCCAAGGTGTCACCCTTCACAAGTAAAAGTAGAAGGCAAAAGACAGAGTAAACCTGGTTTGGGGGTTAATGCATTGACAAATAAATCAATAGTATACAGGTAGTCTTTGTCTTATTAAGACCTGGTTTTGTTCACCAATGTTTTATTGACAAGAAACCTTGCATGCACACATGTGCTTATGGGAATTCTATTCATTTGGCTGTTTTCTATGATTCAATATTGTTTTACTATGTCAAATTCTGATATATATAATTACAAACCTAAGCAAAATTTAGACATAGCATATACTGTAAGTACCTCACTGCAATGTGCAAATGGGCGTTTATTAAATGGTGAAGCAAATGGAGAGGATTGTTGAGACTTCTGTATTAATTCCAAGTGGCATGAATCTTCATTAGAGTATTCTGGCTAACAAAGGAAGAAAAGGAATTTATTGACAACAATAAATCATTAAGTATACTGCACAATCTGTGACCAAATTTTTGAAGAGAAGTTTTGAGATCAAACAGTTGTATGAAAGTTGTTTTCAAGACCCAACCAAAACTGATTGCAAAAATTATTCTTAGTTGGGTCTTACCAGACTGTAAAGTTTTGTCTGCATGGGGAACAAGCACCCCTCACAGCTTTTGCTGGTTACTGAATTTTCATGGCAACTTCCAAAGTTATCAACCAAATGTTTTGTTCACTATCTTTACAATAATGCAAATTGCATTTTTTTTTTGTGGGGGGGGGGGGGCATACCCCATCCCCTGGCACAATATACCATTATTGCATACCACAGCATCACATAGAAATTCCCCCAACCTATAATTCAACTTCTCTAAGGAGAAACCGAACTTTACAGCTTGGAGGTCTTAAAACAGCTGTTTAAAATTTCTCATCAAGGCTTTTCTATCGCACCTAATTGAGGGTAAATGGCTACATGTTCATTAATCTTAAAATGTGGCTAGATTGACATTCACATGTCAGTGGATTCTAACTCCAGGATTTGTTTCATTCTAATAGTGGAGAACCACACTGGGATAACCCACTGTGAGATTAAACGCTTATCCTGCGACCTCCCAAACGTATGAATGAAGAACCTCTATGGTCTTTCAACCGTGTCTTGTAACAAGCATTTAGAGAGAGTAAAGAGTAGAGATCACCCACAACAGTGTAGTTAATCAACCATTATTTAACTGTATATAACAAATTGAGGGTAGAGGAGTGTTCATAGACCTGAAGGCTTATTTTGCGTCTTGTATTCTCACTACGCTTGATAAATGGCGAAGCTGGTCTTACACCAGGTTTTGAGAAATAAAACACCATAATTTCAGAAAGACTGAAGTGAAATTCAAAAATAGGCGTACCTTTTTCGAAATTTTCTGTTCTTCCAATTCTATAAACAAAATGGTAAAAGTTATGAGTGACGTTACGCATTGGTTTGAAAGCAAAGACTTGTGAACAAAACGAACCAACAAGGATTGAAATCTTACCATTGATATAAGAATGGAATACTGCGTAGACAGTAATAAATAAGGTAAAAAGTTAAAAGGTTGATAACTGTCGTAATTGATCTCAAGGAATATCAAAATGTTCTTTGAGATCAGTCACGGCAGTTATCAATCTTTTAAATTTTTACCAGAAGTCTTACCTCTTGGATCACTTTCGTCATTCTCGTCCGCCATTTTAAATTTACCGCCCTTTCGAAATTGCCCCCCCTTTCGAGATTGGCCCCCCCTTTCAAATCAATTCTGAAAGTAATTTTTTGTGTACTGCTTTGACTTGCTGGGCGGAAGACAATTTACTTTTTGCAGCTTTCGACATCCATCTTTATGCTGCCGATTTTATTAAATTGTTGGGAGATTCATTGCTGTGTGAAATGTTATTTTAAGTTTGGACATCATGCTTGATGGAACAGAGAAGAAGGAATGCCTGAAAATCCTTGCGCTGCTTTCGTACGACAACTTAGTCTCCCTCACTGACACAGTTACTGGAAAAGTTGTGGCAGTTGAGAATAGAGAAGGTCTGCAACTCAAAGACTACAGCTGCGTCGTGTGTAGAAAGAGATTGATGTCGTTGAATTTAAATAATTTAGTTCCATGGCTATGGTGCATACTTCATAACGAACATGAACACTGAAGGTTAAGATGTTGTCCCCCAATTTATCTTTAACCTTTCTTGATTTCAGAGGCAGTGAACGCAATTATGCTTTTCACACGGAATGGAGAAGAACTTTTAAGACGACGAAAAGTTCGACGGGAACATCTTTATCAGTATTTAGCACAAGAAGGTCATGTCGAGCATCCAGCAGCTGAAAAGATCACGTTGCTTAAGAAAGTCTTGAAATTGTGGGAGTCTAGAAAACAAAAGGTTTGTTTTCTGTGTTTGTAATCTATATGAAAATGTTTATAAGTTAACCACCATTAAGGGCCAAGGGTGCACCATAGAGTTTCATTTAGTAGTGTGGAGTGCTTGCCCCTTTAATGGGTTCACTGTCAACTTGGTTGAACCATTCAGGAGCAAGGCACACTCAAGGACTTTATTCTAGCCAACAACAGACAATTCAACATTCCAAAATATATATATAGCTCATTATAACATTATTAACATATAGTGACTTCTGCTTAGGTCACACATGTCAAACTTGCACCTTAGCTCACCATCTGAGTCTTGGTAACTCAATGGATAGAGCATCTCACTGGTCATCAGAAGGTTGTGGGTTCGATCCCCATCTGGGGCTCAGAAATTGGTTTTTCTGAGGATAAAATGAATGTACATCTATCGTTCAAGACACCTCCAAGCTCCCACACTTCCAAAATATATGTAGCTCACCAGACAATTTATACAGCAGTGTCACATTAGCCCCTTAATGGGTTAAATATGAGCCTTAGTTTACGTGGTGTCACCACAGATGTCTTTTGATATGGTGTAAACAAATAGAACATCATAAAATTCAGACAACAGAATTACAGACACCAGTCTTCTTGGATCACAGATAAGGAATATGCTGTATCATACCTACAAAAGCCAAAGGAAGCGTCAAATAATCTCCTTTATTCTATAAAATTGATAGTTTAATTTACAAGATAGAAGAATAAAGAACCTAAGAAATTCTCGAGACCAGTCACGGCAACCTTTTAACTTTTTATGTTAAGAAATTCTCTGATCAGTTTCCTCCAATTCAGATGTAGATGTAAAACAAGGTCTCTGAAGCTTAATGGTTAAAGCAGCATTTCTCAACAGTCAATCACCATCACAGCATTTTTCAGTTTACAGTAGTCACTTAGAGTAAACATCTAACACTGACTTACTAACTAGGTAAGACCAAACTGAGTATATAACTATTTCAGTTATTCAGTATATAACTTCAGTATATAACTATTTCAGTTATTCAGTTCCTAACAGAAATGTTACAGTATATTGAATAAGTGGTAAATTGAGCATTTTATAAGGAAATTGATGAAAGTTTTAACAAACTGATATCAGTAATTACGATGGTTGTGATGATGGCATCACTGTAGCCAGTGAGATTTGGTGATTTTTAGTCGGTGTCCTTCCAATTTCATAGGGTGATTTAGAAGACAGAAAAGATCTTGAAGCACCTTTGCCTAAGCCAGAAGAAAATTCCCAAGAATTCAGTTCTAATGTTACCACACAGCATAGACTTCATGATGGTGATGAAGGACAGCTATTGGCAATCCACTTTTCTGCCTGGTTTTACCAAATGCTTGAATCACTCTCTAAATGCTCCCCTGGAAAGGACAGTGCTGACTGGGGTCCTCAACACTTCTGGGAAGATGCCACACTTACAGTACAATGTAATGAACCTACTGGAACCCAAGAAACTACTGTCAATGGAGCACAACTTGTTAGTGAGAAATTTCTATCCATGACAGTTGTTGATAAACTTTGTTTTAATCCTAATTTGTCTAATGACAGTGTGCATGGAAAACAGAACCCTCATGGGCTGACTTTAGTTATGGTATGTGGAACTGTCCACAGAGAAAAACTGTGCATTGGAGTGTTTGAACAAACATTTGGACTCATCCGAGATCCAACAGCAGAAAATAACTGGAAAATTAAATTTTCAAAATTAATATTGAAAGCATCAGGATCGGGATCGAGCAATCAACTGGAAGGATCAAAAGAACAAGCCACCAAATGATCACCCATGGTGGTCTGTAAAATATTTCAAATACACATGCATAACCCTCAGTATTTTTTGAACTGTCAGCTTTCCTTTGCCTGATAAAGAATAGTCATCAAGATCTCATCATTACACTAAGTCTGTGCAGATTTCATAAATATGTTGTGTGAGGCACACTTCATTTGCAATCATGGTTAAAAAAAGGAAACTGTATATGGAATTTTTTAAGGACTATATCCTATTACCGGTACTGTTTAGTGAAGTCTTCCAACATGACTTACAGCTGGCTACACTTTAAAAAGTGTTTGCAGAACATTGCTCTCTGCTTTTTCTCAGTAAAGGTGCACATGGGCTGAAAAAGAGGTTTGCAGTACATGCTGCTCCAGTGTTTGCCTTAGTTCACTGTGAACATTAATATGGAAATGCAGTAATGCTGGGTTATATTTTGCTAATTACATCAAACAGTCCTAGCAACACATTACCCATCCACTGTGAATAGGCCTTCAACAAAGAGATCAGTTTAATATTAGAATTAGCCCTCTACTCTGCTGCAGTAATCAAAGGTAGACTCCCAGAATAATTAATGTACACATTATACTTTATCTGCCAACTTGTTCTGTACTGAAATGAACAGGGGTTTTTTGCCAATATTAAGCATGTGCTCACTTTTTGACTTTTTCCATCTATATCTCACAATAAACTTATCAAAATCGAAGCACTTTTGGGTTTTTGTAAAGTTTGATTTCAGCATTGTGGAAGAAAATGGCAAAGTATAAATGAGCTGTAAAATTCGAGTTTGGTCATTGAAGCCACAATCTAAGTTTTTAACTGACCAGAAAGTATCATCTGTAATACCGGTATATGAGCTATCAGGATTTTGAGCAGGCCAAGTTAAATTTAAAAATATCTGAACTCTGATGATTGAGCCAGAGATTGAGTGGAAACAGACCAAGAGCCATGATTGCAACTCATAAGTTAGATGTGAAACTGATGGTGTTCATTAAGAGAAGTTGAAACAGCTTTTCATTCCAGGTCCACTTCACTTTTTATATTGCATTGTACTTATATTCAAACTTGAAAATTGACATAAATAAGATTACCTGGATAATATACTGTGTATGTAGTAAAATATACTCTTTGTCGTGATGATAATTCAAAAACATTTTAACTCCAGAATGAAGGTCAAAAGGGCCAATTTAAACGCACATAAAATATATTAAACTGGCAGTTATTTTTGAATGAGGGGTTCATCCGTGTGTGCAAAATGTTTGTTTTTTAAAAATCTGTGGACCTTCAAATTATTCAATGTGTTAGATATCTACAACATAACTATATTGATTTGATAAAGTTTCTCTCTAAATGGGAAGCAGATTGCATAGGAGTTAAATCGAGTCTTTGAGTTAGCTGAAGTACGGATTTGTAGCCAGCTGACAATACCGACATGTGTTCGAAGAAAATATCCTTTTCTGCTTGCACTGTTAAATTATTTACACCAACGTCTTTGAAGATACTTGTAACCTGAAACAAATAAGAAAGGCAGTGATAAAAGGCCAAATGTATGCAGTTAATTTCAGATCCATCTTTTTTGACGACCTTGAAAAAAAAATTGTTAACTATAGAATCAAATATCCGAAAGTACGTATTTCAAAATTGGTTTGAAACACCGAAACCAGCGTTTCTACGTCTTTGAACGGAAATTCACTTTATAACCAAGGTTAACGATGGTACTACAGTTCCATATGCAAAGTACAAACGTAGATCGAGGGTGACAACTTGGGGCACTGGTTCTTGCTAACAACTGTCGTAACCTCACTTGCACACCGAGTACTCAGACCTAGGTTCGCTTGGTCGGTAAATTTCGTTACCCACTATATTGCACCCTTCATTCGACAGTTCAAATGGTTAGTCTCTTCCCACCAATCTATATGTTGGTGTAACAGCTGCAAGCAGTCTCAAAGAAGGGTCCATGGTCAGTTTGAGTTATCGCTTGGCCGGATCTTAACCAACATCCAAAATATCTCTCTTAGCTTTCATGTTCCATCCGCTAGGGAATGTGCATGTATTAATGGTCTCTGAAAGTTAATCTTAGTGTTCAAGATTTAACAGATCAGAGCAGGATGAGCAATCGCAAATGGCTTAGCTACGTTGAATGATGCGAAAGTGGGAACGACACAAACCTGCATAATAATTTTTGCTTCTATTGCTGTCGGGACAATCTGAACGTGGATACTTCCCGCTATTAAGTTGTCTGAATGTTTCCAAAAGTGGTGATTTCTAAAATTTACCACTCCGTTTATAGAAAGCACCTGAAATAAATAAAATAGTAATTCAGTTAGACACTGTTCTCTCCCTCTCGGTAAGCGAGCAAACCCACCCAACCCAACCCAACCAAATGAACAAACAAATGAACGAAGGAACAATTGGAAGAAAACGAACGGACGATGATATAAATTATCATCTTTAGCGGAACAATTTGAATAAGCTATTAAAAGTAGACGGATCGACTGGATTTGACGACAGCTAGTACCTTGTTCATGCACACTTTTTTACTATCTCTAACCTTTCTTAACGCTTCTCTAATCTCTTCTTGAAGTTCTTTCGGGGTCCTCAAAGATAAAACTAACGACGATTCTTTTAATAATGGCACTACACTAGCAAATATTAATACTGCTATAAACAATGAACAGATGGGATCTGCTCTTTGGAATCCAAACTGTTCGATTAATAGACTGGAAATTATGACTCCAACACTTCCCAAAGTATCAGCCATCACATGCAGAAATACACCTGAATGTAGAAAAACGATTAAATGTGAGTTGCGGTTCTTTAGAAAGGTATGAAGACGGACAGAAACCCAAAGTAGTTAGCTACGATGCCTTGGCTAGTGAGGAGAGATCTGGTCTAATCATAGAGAGTTTAGTATAAAATCCGGTGCCAGCAGACAATTTGATGAAATAGAGTAAAAAAGCAAATCCCGAAAAACAATGACATCTTGAAAACCCAAGATATGGGTCAATAACAAGACGACGAATGATTGCGATGATATGTCGACTTTATTGCAAAGTCGTTGTCAAATCAATTGTCAATCGATTTGACAATGACTTTGCAATAAAGTCCAAATATCATCGCATTCATTCGTCGTCTTGTTATAGAGTTCAGTATGTTTTGTAAATTTTCCGTCAACTTCGAGGTTTGATGAATGAAAGATTAGGTGAAGCAACCAAGGTTCCCGATCGCTCTTATTCCTCTTCAGGACAGCGACAAGATTGCACTTACGCAACGATTTCGTGTCAGACTGAACTTCTGGGTAATTAATGGTGATAAAATTCAGACATTGACACATTTTATCATTATCTAAACTAATGCTTTAAGCTTTTGAAAATTCTGACCGTAGCAAAAATTTCCAAATTTCCCGACACTTTTGAACGTTCGGTGAGCCTTATCCCTTGCTTTCGATGCTTTTGAGTAGGTAACAAATGACAACGCTTACCTTGCATGTTTGCACTAGTCCTGTGAGAACTACCTTCGTCGGAGCAGCTGCCGTGACTATGCGCTTGTCCATGATTGTGACCATGTCCGTGACCATGTGATGAACCAGCACCATGTGAATGACCATGCGAATGACCATGTGAGTGACCATGCGAATGAGCATGACGGAATGCTAAGATACCGACCAAGTTCACCACAAGACCACACACAGAGACTGCCTATATCAACCAGGGGTAACATTGTTATATTCTCAATCAGAACAGTCAATCACTTAGTGTAAGTTCCTTAAGGTGGTTTCGTAAAGTTTCTCTTGTAACAGGTTGCAGTTAGTACGGTCTTCATTTATCAGTCATTTCTATCTTTAAAATAGTTGTAGGTTCGATGAAGAGTGTATCTGACTGTAGATGAAGTAAATAAAAATCGGATGTTTGTCAAATTGTTTAATTTTAGGAACGTTGGCATATTTTTATAATTAACATAGTTCATCCCTTTTATCTTTGGTTTTCTTCGGTGAATTTGTCTAAAAATTGGTATGAGGTTAAATATTTCACCGTAGAACAACAGAAAAATATCAGGAGAGCTTGTCAAGACTGATCTTAAAATAAACTCAGTGGATTTTAAAAAAATTCTGTCCAATGAAAAATTTTGAAAATCAGATGTATTGCCACACTCATTCTGTTTGCTTTTTAATCAAGTTTTGAGGAAATTTCCAGGAGCAAATATTTCCACAGATTTGACATTTGCATTTTCACTAACGGTGCAGTTGCTATAGAATAACAATTCGACAAAATCACTTCCTAAGCATGTGTGCCCAGCAATATTTAGTTACAGTTTTTGTTTGAGAAATGTGAGAGCTTGGATATATCTTAAGAGAAATGAATGATCGTCAAGCCTTGTACTCAGAAAACGATTCTGAGACCCAGACGGGGATCGAACCCGCAACCTTCTGATGACCGGTGAGACGCTCTAACCATCGAGCTACCGAGACTCAGATGGAAAGCTGAGGTGCAAGTTCGATATATATGTACGACCTAAACGGAAGCCACTACATATTAATAATGATTGATGCAGTTTTTGTTTGAGAAATGTGAGAGCTTGGATATATCTTAAGAGAGGTATTAATTATTAATATATAGTGGCTTCCGCTTAGGTCGCACATATATATCGAACTTGCACCTCAGCTCACCATCTGAGTCTCGGTAGCTCAATGGTTAGAGCGTCTCACCGATCATCAGAAGGTTGCGGGTTCGATCCCCGTTTGGGGCTCAGAATCGTTTTCTGAGTACAGGGCTTGACGATCATTCATCTCTCTTAATATCTAGTTACCAATCTCCTATTATTGAAGGGCGCACCTTAACCCGCACAAAACACAGTAATAGCGCTCATATTAACTATTACTATTTTGATGTTTGAGAAACATGAGAGCTTGGATATATTAAGGTAGATGAACGATCTTCAAGCTCGATACTCAGAAAATGATTTCTGAGCCCCAGACGGGGATCGAACCCGCAACCTTCTGATAACCGGTTAGACGCTCTAACCATTGAGCTACCGAGACTCAGATGGTGAGCTAAGGTGCAAATTCGATATATATGTGCGACCTAAGCGGAAGCCACTATATATTGATAATGATGCCTGAAGTCATATGATGCCTAAAGTCATAAATTATGCCTAAAGTCATAAATTATGCCTAAAGTCATAAATTATGCCTTAAGTCATAAATTATGCCTAAAGTCATAGCTAAACCCCCGGTATAAGTTTCATCAAAAGAAACGTTCTGATTATATTAAAGAAATTTTACTTAAGAACTAAATTATCAAGTAGCAACTTAGTCTGTGGCATGCATCTAACAACGTACTCTATAATATGTCTTCGAGTCAACACGTGCCTTAAGAAGCGAAATTACTCGGCTTTCTTCATTAGTTACGTCTAACTTACCAGCAGTCTACTGGTGTTTACTTCTGGTGGGTCTACTAGTCTTTCCAAAGCTTCCAAAAACACAAAAACTGAGATCACAGTAAGAAATAGTCCGTTGACAAAGCCTGACAAATACTCGACACGACCATATCTAGAAAGAGTAAAAGATTTCAAGGAAATGAAAAGTTGGATGGATACAGAATTACCGAGTTTACTATAAACTTACTTAAGAACACTTTTTACCTTTCAAGTGTCTATTGCGTAGTTTCAACCCTTCTGGTACATATACTGTTTGGCAAGTGTTCAAATTACCTTTGTTTTGTATATTTAGTCATTCTGAAGTGCGACGGAGGCTGGCAGTTCCTTATTGGAATAAAGGGTGGCCACTGTTTACTGGAACTGCCTTGGTGTTGGATGACGCAGGGAGATGTTTTCCAGTGACCATGGCAGGCTCATTTTAAGTCTTTCTTAACCCTCCACCAATGGAATATGGTCAACGTGTTTGATATAGTGATTACATTGACTCCATAGTAAAAATGAAACTATTCTACCGTATTTGTGACAGACAGTGTGACGAGGGCTTAAACTAGAAGTTTTCAATTCGATTCATTTCGGTTCGATTCGATTCAACGCAGTCCAACTCAATCAAACCTAGACTAACCTAACAAAACCCAGTTTAACCCAACTAAACCCAGTTCAACCCAATCTAATCCCGTTCAATTCAGTTCCTTTCCATTTGATTTCATCCCATTTCATTCAGTTCAATTCAAAAGGCTTCGTGATGTCTTCTGTTATCGCCGCCAAGTTTCGTCTCTGGTGCAATATCAAACCTTAACGCTAAAACGAGGGTTGGTCGAGATAACAAAATGTAAATGTACAGTTTGCCTGGCACGGTAAAATATTCGTCTTACCCGTATGAAAACAACTTGGTTGGTTTCCACCTGCTCATTAACGAAGCACACAATCCAAGTACGAGCGCCGAGCAATCGAATAACATATGAAAACCATCAGATATTAAACCCAGGCTATTGTTCCACGCTCCATAAAACAGCTCCACAAACGTAAATGTCTAGATAATCCAAAAAGCAACACCACAATGAACCTCCAGTGTTTGGTAAAACATCAGTTGATCAAATGGCAGCATCTCTTTCAAAACTGGAAAACTACGGTGACTGTTTCACTCTGAGCTCCAACATTAAAAAAGCGTTTGAAAATCAAGCTGTAGCCTATTTTTTTAAAACGCTCTGCTACTTGGCTGGTGTTTGATCAAAAGAACAAATGCCATTGCGAGTATTTGATATACTGTACCTTCTCGAATTATCTGACACTTTAGAAAAAAGTCGAAGTAACAAGTTCGTTTAATTTATCGAAGTGCTTGATTGTGGTATTAAAACACGTCTCTATTATGATTTCATTTGAGTTGAGAAGATAACTGCCAAACTATTTTATGGCTGTGTGAAAAACTCTTAAAAGCAATGCGTAGGTCAATGACGACGTCTCCTGACCACAAAGCCATTAATCCAAACCAAAAGAATTAAGTAATTTTTAGCCCGTAAGGAATTCTGAATTGCTTCGAAGAGTTTAAGAGAAAGGAAACGAACATTATGAAATAACTGTCATGGTCAGGCCTCGTTGATAAAACGTAAACTTCACTCGGAAGGTAAGAATTCGCCATCCGAATTACTTTTGGACAACAGTTCTCTAAAACATTTCCTCATACATTTGATTATTCAAGTTTATGAACCTTGAAGTAATTTTACAATTGCTTAACCATGGTTTACAAAAACACTACAACTTCTGATGGTATCCCTTCACACTAAATTACTAATATTGCTCAATCGACATGAAAGCTTCATTCAAGGAGTTACGTACCAAATTAAGACAAAGAAAATAAAAGATCTGTCTTGATTCAGTTTCTGCAAGGACCTGCTTGAGAAAGACCTTGGCTGTTGCCATGACAGACTGCGGCGACGTGAAACTATACAACGGAGTACCACTAGTTGTGTAGCCAATCAAAATCCCTTTGTTTACACCTTGTTGCACATGAGAAGGACGGCAAAGAAAGTGAGTCGCTAAACGAAGAAATAAATACAACGAAAGATAATCATTTTATACGTCAAAATTTCAGAGGCCGTTCGAGCATTGGGAAAACGTGCGGGTTATGGGGAGAGGAGTCATTTTGGGAGTGCCACGGGCCGTGTTTCGCAATAGTGGCGATAAGAGCGTTACAAGGACGTTAAAATTATAAGTTTCATCTGTGCGCCCCTCGTTAGCAGTATGAACGATTCATGGTCAAAACTTTTGGGAGGCATGGGAGCGACACATCACAATCTCCCAGTCTCTTGGGATGACTCCTCACCCTTAAAATCCTGGTCCAAACCTTGAATCTAGGGTACACAAGTCCACAATGATTCCTCACCTATGGACAGGAAAATCACGGCCAGAACAACACTGCCAGACAAGCCATGTTCGTCGAAAGCATCCTGGTTGAAAGGAAATATCAGAGTACCAACATGATGGTCGTTCCACAACACGCCAAAACCCATCGCACATATAAACGAAACAGTTGATCCCCATTTGCAAGTCTTGTGAGAGTCGAGTTTCGCAGAGCAAATTGCTTCCACGTAATAGTCGAAGGCAATGGAAAAAGAGATAAGCAGAAAGGAAAGAAGTTTGTCTGTCCAAGCCACGTCCGTCTCCTAAATGAGCAGAACAGAGCTCTTATTAGTCCCTAGAGAACTTAATGCGGGCATACAGTTCACAGAAATCTTCTCATGACAATCTGACACTGCCGAAGTCAACTAAAACATGTTGACTCGAGCTGGATTTGAACTCGCACCTTCGGGATACCTGTCCGCCGCTCTACTTGTTGAGCTATCGAGTCCACAGGGATTGGAGGCGAGTTTTTATCCAACTTAAGTGCACGAAATATTCTCGCGACAACTTTATGCTTATCCATGAGAGGATGTGCAGTGTTTCAATTCTATTTCAGAATCATGCTCAGAGATACATGAACAGAAATCTTTTCATGATGATCTAGATTATCGATTATCATGAAAAGATTTCTGTTCATGTTTTTCTAATGATGATTCTGAAACAGAATTGAAACAATACTTACACTTCAATTTTAAGGCTTTGGAATTAGCCAGCACCACTGGTGAAATGTATGGCATTGCAATTCAAGAATTTTGTAAATTTTAAACATTCACAATCTTCGCAAGAAAACATACCTGGGGCAAATGCTTTCATAAAATTGTACGCTAAAGTTCCACCTTGAGACATCAGGTTAACTCAATGTTCTCCCTTCGGAAATACCAGTTACCACTTCACCTGAACCCAAATTCAGCAACATAACACATTACCAAAACACCTGGTTTTGGATATTTCCAAGTTTTCACTTTGTTAAAAGGGCTAATTTAAAGGTGCTTTCGCACCATCAAAAATTAAAATTTTCCCCGAGTTTCTTTGGTGCGAGAACCTACAGCATTTTCTGGAAAATATCCAACTGTCTGTTTTGTTTTGCCAGTTATTGGATGCCCCATACCAAATCAGGCATATCACGAATTCTGAGTGGCAAAATTATGTCATAAGCACGGGGTATTTAATCTATATAACCAACATAAAAGTGTACGGCGTAGGAAATCTAGTTTAAATCACGGATAACTACTCTTACCCTAAAAATAAACAACATTACGGCAACTGGAAGGAGGAACAATACTGACACTGAGTTCGTTAGAGCGTTGAACCTTTTGGACCCTGTGAAAGAAGCGAGAGAAGGAAGCATAAGCGATGGAAAAGAAATTGTATCACTTCTACTTCTTTGTTTAGTTCGTTGATCGATTAAGCAACGGTATGGGTATTATCGTTCGTCATTTTCCATGGAAAAGTCGACGTTTTTTTTTACTGAAATCATTCGTGAACTTTTTTCCCACCATAGATTTTCAGTTAATCCAGCGGGAAGGGAAATTGTGGCATTACACGGACCAGTTAAGGAATCGCAGAGTTTAAGAGACGTAAGATATCAAAGAATTGGCCGACATAAAGTTACGAATGTCATAAAGGTAATAGTTGCCACAAACCATCACAAAACGTGAAAACTCTACGCCCTATGCTCACCGCCAATTTCAACGGCGACTTTTCGCCCGTAACTTTTGTTTCCAATATTAAAAAGAAGAACTATGCTCAACAGTAGCAAACCACCCTAAAAAGAAAGAAAAGAAACAACGTTGAAACAATATTCCAGTTTACAGCGTAAAATCACAGCCAAGCATAGGATCTGGTTCAGTTGACCGCAGTGGGGGTATCAGCAACGTCTTCATGGGACAGTGAAGATTTCAATAATTCTCTTTTTACCAAGCGAAATCCTCCACCTACTTTCGTATTCAACACCTCGTCGATCGAGAAAGGATTTGCGAACAGCAGGAGAACATCAAATGAGCTGTGAAAGCAAGGCACATTCTGCAACTAACATACAGTACACGTCATCCATAATCTGGAACATGAACACCTTGGCGAGGATGGATTAATCACATTTTATTGTCTAAAAAATAATTCAAGTACATGTACAAACTAGGCCATCAGAGAGTTAGTAAATCTAAAAATTTAAATGGGAAGAGCCATATCACAAGGCAAAAGCTTTATTGTTGCATTTTTATTCCGCATATGGTTTCGGATTCTTTCGATACCCAAAATATCAATAAGTAGGCAATTGAAGCTGTGTGAGATATTACCTTGTGGTCTGAAAGTTGTGGAAATCCTGGCAAAGAAAGTGCTTTCCATTGGTAAAGATAATGAATGAGGTGACTACGGTGGGCTCCTTCGGCTGATAATTGCAAAATTACACGAGTCAAGGAGTATTAGAGATTTATAAGAAACATTGGTTACATATGCAATACAGGGATCAGTGGTACGCCAATATCAGTCCCACATCAACTTGTCGGTATTGTTGGACAATACGCCATTCTTACAGTTATTGAAAGTCAAATGTTTAAAAGGATACGGTGATGATTGCCTGGTGCAACCACGTCATTGTCAAAAAGAAGAAGAGATATCATTGCAAACAGGAAAAGTAATGCTCCACGAGTCTATAAAAAGAAAAGCAATTTCCCAGGACAAACTTGTAAAGACTTGGAATTACTGTAGACAAACTCATCAAAGAGAAACCATTGATGAGTATTTTTTGCAAAATGCACCAGTTGTACTATTTACAAAAGAATACTTATTTCTAACTTACATATGGCTTACAGTTCAGTTGTATTGTAGACTGACCCATTAAGTGACAAGGATCCTCTTTAGAATTTTATTCTGGCTAATACTTAGCAAATTTATTCAGCAGAGTGGGGCACCTGGCTTCACAATGGGTTAACTGCTGACTGAATTAACCATTAATCCATTAAGGGGGAAGGATGCAGTTTAGAATTTTACTCTGGCTAATGCTAGATGATTTTATTCAGCAGAGTGGAGCATGTGCATCTTAATTGGTAAATGCAGCAGTATAGTATACATGGTATTCTCAATCTTCCAGATGTCTCATGAGAAGAAACTGTACTTCTCTGAAATTCATGCTTATTGGTCCATGCACACTTGTGCTGACGAATATCTATAGTAGTCATTGGTTACCTTAGTTCTACAGAAGAGATAATCAAAAATTCCTCCAAGTCCCCCAAAACATCCACTGGCTAGGATCACTGTGTGCCTATATCAACTTACAGATCCCAAAGAACCACACTTACGTGTACAAACAATTGGATTATAAGCACATTATATCTGTACTTATATACCATATATGATACCATTTTTACAAATCGAATGGCCATGTATAAAAAAGCCAAAAGGGCAAGGGAAGAGCTGAAAGCAAAATATGTAGGTGTATAGCAGAGATAATGACTTATTATTAATAAATACTTGTAAATTAAGCATACAATAACTTACTTTGGTGGGTCCAGGATGGCCAGTTTTAAATAACACTGCCAATACACCAAGTAAAACCACATCACTATGCTGTGTTATCAAAATTGTTCTAAAGGAAACAAGTTTTGATATTTCAAACATCAACTTTGAACTAATATTGCTATAAAAACATCAAATTTCCTTTGACCATTTAATTGATAGGTACTTTCTGCAGCTCAACAAAACCAATTCGTGTTATCAAAAATAAAATCCAAACAATGACCTTGGAAGTGAAATGGTTAAATGTTCGTGGCAGATCCAGAGAAGTGATGCAGACTATGTGGGAAAAAAGGCCTTAAGTATTGTAACTGATGGATATATTATGGAATAACTTGACTTAAGTTTGGTTTTGGGAACTTTAGACCATCACCAATCTGTGCCCATAATTTGTAGACCTACAGGTATAATTTATTTTTGTATGTTATTAATACTGTACATGCTGTGGCTGTACAGCTCTTTTAAATCCATTGCTGAACAACAATTTGTTTTGCTACTGCAGTACCATCACCAAACCAAAAGCTATAAAGCTATCTATATAATAACACACGTCCTAGACAAGCTCTGATTGGATGAGCCTCATTTTCTATCAGAGTACAGAAACAGGACTGACATCATTTTCATTTTGTATTAGAGTATAGAGACATGGATAACATCATGAAAACTTGGAAAAACCTTGGTTACTCTACAAAACAAATAGAAAATAGCTTTCATGTCTCTGTACTGTGATAGAAACATGAACGATGCCACTTCAACCAGAAAAATACCAGAAAAGATGCTGCTGCACCTCAGGTTTTCCCAAGGCATTTGTCTGGTTGAAATGACATCATTCGTGTCCCTATCACAGCACAGAGACACTCAAGCAATTTTCTATATGTTAAAGACAGCAGACATCAACTATGTATAAAATAAAAGGTTTATAAGTGAAGTTAATATTTTACCTGACTGGACCACATAATGTTAAACCATCCAAAAGTAATAAAGATAGAATGGTTGAGAAGATGGCATGTCTTGCAACTTGATACCACTAATACAATGGGACAGATTTATGATTATTAATAGTAATATGAAAAATTAAACCGAATAAGTGCTTAGAATATTAAATTTATTTCTCAAATAATATATAATTCTCAAAATAGAACAAGTCATCTGATATTCTAGGGAAACTGTAATATTTGTATCAAATCCTTTGTTTTCATTTATAATACCCACTTTTTGTCACCTTATTAGTTTTTATTCTCCTACATTCTTATCAAACAAGATTATTGATGACCATCACCAATTTTATATTCCATATAAATGTGCTCTTATGTTCATGGAATACTGTTTTATTTTCCTTATATAAATGACCTTTATGTTTCATCTAAGGGAAAACAAAGTTTGGATCGAGCATTGGACCAACCTGATGAATGGTCAAATGTTTCCCTGATGACAATGGCTTTTGTAGAATAACAAACACTAGAGATGAGCTGTAAAACAAAATGAAAGGAATTTTTCTTTAACATTAAGTGAAAGTTATAATTATTAATCTGTCAAAGATCTTTAACCTATAAAGAAAATGTTACCAATGCATAAGAAAAAACATAAAAAAGTCAAACTTGAAATAAACTAACTTTAAATCATAAACCAGCTTTGAATCAGTATGTTGTGAACAAGTAGCTGACTGTCAACAATTTCTTCTTTTTTTTTTTTTTTTTTTTTTAAATCAGATAACATTATAACAACTTCTTTTTAATGCGACACAATAGATTCCAAAGTAGGTTTCTGTATAGTCATAACAGTTATCAAATGTTAAAAACTGCATCAAAACTACCCTTAATTTCAGTATTATCAACAATATAAAAATAACACAAAACACGAGGTATTATATATATATATATCGCTTACCTCAAAAAGTCACTACAGCCTGTTTCATCTTGGGAAAGAATCTTCAGGTGACTCTGAAGAGTCACCTGAAGAGTCACCTTCAGAGTCACCTGAAGATTCTTTCCCAAGATGAAACAGGCTGTAGTGACTTTTTGAGGTAAGCGATATAATCCCATTTGCTCTTTCTTTGCGTTATTGAGCCCTCTTTGCATTTCGTAAACCTAAACGTTCACGTATATATATATATATATATATATATATATTGTATTGTATATGTATCATTGCGGGCATCATCTTGATTAGTTATACTACAAGGATGTCCCATTCTAATGGCAATCAATACTTAATAATATGTCAGGATTAGAACCATTCGCAAATAGTAAACCGGAATTATAAGATTCTCGCCGGTTAATGACGCGTAATTACTGAGTTAGCTTACGGTTTTTCGACCAGGTTAAAAGCTATTTTCGTACAAACGTTTTAACTATTTTTTTACTTAACAATTAAAAGTTTGAACACCTTACCATGCTCTGACTAGAAATAAATACTGGACAATATGCACCGTTTTCAAAATATCGTACGCCAGAAAAAATCCGTAAACATACAGAATCTTAGACACGACCAGAAAACCCAGGTATGGTGCTGAGCTATGAATGTAATCAAAACAAAACAAAACTTAGGGCTGCTTCAGAGAGATAAAATGGGATTTTTTTTTAGCTACCTTAACCCTGGTTCGATACGTCCAAAATCCTTTTTCTGAGTTAATAATACATTTCCACTGTATCTCTGACGATCCATCCATGACATGATGGATCGAGTTAACAAAAAAGTATATTTAAAAAGCATGGAAATTCATGTAAGGTACTGTGTGAGTCCACTAAGATCTGCAGAACACGGCTGAAAACGCAGGCCGACTGGTATCCCCGCTTATCCCCACTTGACCTGCATTCCTTTCTTCAGCCTCGCTTGTTCCTCCTTAGCCGAAGCAACACGTTCTTTGCTGAACGTCTGCGATTTGTGATATCTATACCCGAATTTGCTTTTGAAATTCGTCAATCAGCTTGGCTATATCAATAGCGATGAAATATTCATATTGCACACATCCACAACGGTTTTACCTTGTGCCATTTCGGAGGCCCGAAGTGTCGGTAGGATGTTCTCCCCTTGACGAATAAAATCGCTTGGCATTAGCCAGAGTAAAATAATAGAAGAGAGTTCAAAACAAAGACACCGTTGAGACAGACCACCGAGTAAACCATTTTAAATGGTTTAACTCCTTCCTGACGGGATCAGTCCTCTATTATTTTATTCAGGGTAACGCTAGATAATTTCGATCACTTAGGGAAGAGAGGTCCTGCCGAGGTTGGGTTAAACCTGGAAATATAGTTTAATAGATGTGTGTTTAAGTTGATCGTTGATCAGGTTAATGCATTCTTGAGAAAATTTAGTGGCAGTGGTCCAAGGCGTCGGGACGACCATAGGAGGGAGGCCTGGTGAGGTCCAAATCTCTGTATGGGTGTGTCTGACAGTGTGCGCCAAGGGTAAAAACCCCAATGGCCACTCGCTGTCATTACACAAGTGCTAAAAACGATAACCTCGATGTTGTTCGAAGTCGAATTTGTGATTTTCTAAAGGTTCTAACGAAAAATAACGTTTAATTCAGTAGCGATCATGTTTGGCAGTCACAAATTTTTAGTTTTTATATTACTAGCCAGTTAAAAAGTTGTGGGGGGATCCTCACATACTCTACCCCCCCCACTAAAAGCGGGATCCAAGGCTTCCTGATCCCTCCGCTTCCGATACCCCTTGGCAGTGGCGAATCTCAAGACAACATTAACCTGGACAATCTACTTCCACAAAGACCTTGACTACATTGTCTGTCTACATTCCAATCGATAAAATGACTTGAATTATTCCTACACGTATACTAATGAAATCTTCGAGTGCGTGCCTCGACAGTTTTGTCAGGTTTTGTTTCGAAATGAGGCGAGGGCTACTATAAATAGTTCTTATGTGCGTAGCTTGGGCTGGGTAACGAACGCTCGCACACCTACCTTAGCGTGACGTCAAAAGAATGGGCGAATGGACCAATCGGGGGACCCTATTAATATGTGGATGAAAAACAGGTGAAAACATAAAAACACAATGAGCGACGAGCGGTGAATGGTTAATAATGGATTGTTGAGAAGGCTCTGCGTTACCCATGCAACTGAAAATGTGTGTATAAGTAAAACGTTGCGGGCTCTTTTGTAGAAATGAGATGGTTCGAGCTGGGCCGAGAGGACGGCCCATGTTCAGGGCATTCCTTGTCCGCCTTGTAATCTTTGTTTCACTTTGCCAGACGTCGGAAGGAAAGGATAATCCGTCCAAGCGAGAAAGATTCTACACAAACGGTTGGGCAGTGAAAGTTATCGGAGGACTTGCGAAAGCCCAGATTGTAGCGAGACAACATGGATTCGAGAAAGTCGAGAAGGTTTGGTGATATGAAGTTTGTGTTAACTATTGTTGGCAGTAATCTTGCAGGTTAAAGACCGTCTTGACGTGTTTAGTTAACTGTAAAAGACCACCAGGGTACTGTCACCCAAGAATTTCAAAAATAACTGTTAATAATTCCGCAATACCTGGGAACAAAATGTCCAATAACTATGGGCACTCAAACTTCTTCAACGACAGATAATACATTCAATTTTGGAGAAATCGAGTGAGAATAAACAGCAAAGAAACTTTTATAGATGTTTCGGCAGTCGTTAATTTGGCAGGTACCAGTCAGAGATTACTCCCTTCATTATAACCTATAATCATTCAATATTTTTTCGGTTTTTTTCTCACAATAATTTACAATTTACTGGTGATATACAAACAGTTTAATTCCGACAATTCGGGAAAGAAATGAGAACGAAATCTCACTTTTAGTAAAAGTCTTGTTAGTCTTCCGTTGTTTCTCTCGTCTTTAAGTCAGATTGATATTCACATGTTGATAATTCCTTACGCTGAACTCTCAATTTCATATGGCATGCATACCATAAATTATTGTCCTAGTGAGCTGTTGCCCAGCGAATAGCAAACTAAACAGATTTAAAGGCACGTCTTTTCAATCAAAGAAGTGGCGTCTACAACAATGCAAACTCATCGTTTTTAACCTTACAACTCCGGACACACTACCACAAAAATAGCTTTTCATCCAAACGAATTTTGGAATCCCGATAGCTAAAACAGTATAAGTTAAGGTAGAAGATAAATACTACTTAGCCGAACGAACCCAACAAAATCCACTGACAATGCACATACTTGAATAACAAAAAGATAAGCTTACTCCACTAATATAAAAATCACTTTTATGCGGTAACAGTTTTTTGTTAATTTCATTCCATCTTTTAGCTTAGAGTGCAAATGCGAGTTGCCATAAGAAACTTCGTCTGTTTCGTTGTATTGCAAATGAATTTAAACAAGGCCACAGTTCAAAATCCTAAGTTCCTGCTACTCAATTTGTGTAGTCAAGAGTTTGATGGTAGTGTTGAAAATTACTGCTTATTCTAACGGGCGGAAGTGTGACCTCTCTTGAACTAACCATTGTTACGGTGATTCAAATTGATGCATAGCCAGCATCAGCACACAGCAGGCGCTTTAAATTTCTGAAATTATATTTAAGTCTAAAATGTTGTTGGTTGTAATCTTATATTCGAGGAAGACTTAGTTGGATCCGGATCAGAAATGGCTTGCCGTCGAAGATCTGATTCGCAAGTGCAAAAGGAGTAGTCAGAAAATAATTGGACTTTGCTTACGCAAAAACTAATTTCATGAAAATAGAGTGTAATACCTTTCTCAACTAAATTTTCCTGGTGATATCTATGCAGAAAATAATTTTTGTAACTCATCCGATAGATAGGCAGCCTCGATGACTACTACCATTTTGAACATCCAACTCATCCAAGCCGTTCCCGACGAAGTGCTGACGAAATGACCGACCTACTCAAAGATCATCCAAACGTAAGTTTACGTTATAGATGTATATGTATATGAAATAAGTATGTATATGTATATGTATATGTATATGTATATGTAAACGTACATGTAAAAGTACATGTATACATGTATGTGTATATGTTTATATGTATGTGTATATTTATGTGTATATGTATATGTATGTGTTTTTGTATGTGTAAATGTATATGCATATACATATGTATATGTATATGTATATGTATATGTGTATGTGTATGTGTATGTATATGTGTATGTATATGTATATATATATATATATATATATATATATATATATATATGTATATATATATATATATACATACTGTATATGTATATGTAATATAAATAAGCATAAATATCATCAGATTTTTCAAAAAGGTTGGGTCGACGAAACCTTTTCATTGATTTTTTGCTGTTTTCTTTGCCGATTAAATTCCACATTAAGGTTCAATGGGCCGAACAACAACATGAAAAACTTCGCGTGAAACGAGGAGCTTATCATGATGAGATGGTAAAAAGACATGTACAAGTCAATTTTAAAGATCCGTTGTGGCGTCTTCAGTGGTACTTGGTAAGATCACGTCGCTCAAAATGAACCAGGAAATTTATGTATCTCTTACTGTCTCTCTACGTCTCTCTTCTTGTTGTCGCACGTCCTCCTAGCCCGTCCATTTGCCAGTTTGTTAGGACTTCAAACTAATCAATAGAAAATTTTTTTCGTATTTTCCATCAGCCATGTCAGGAAACAAAATATTTAGGACTATACCATGAGCGAAGTTTCCAACCCCTTCAAGGTTCAAATCGTCTGGCACTAGGTCGTGTAAAATAATAAAAGACTGAGCCTGCCGGGAAAGAGATAATCAAGATAGTTTTAATTCAAATTGTTTTCACCTCTTCCTAACAGGAGGCCTACCCTTGATGAGTAAAGTAATCTGGCGTTGGCCAGGGTGAGATAACGGAAGACAGATCTTGCTAAAAGAGAGTTTATAATTTTTCTACTTGTCGTTCGAGTGTTTTCTCCTTGTGTTTGTGTACTTAATTAAAGAAATTTGTTGTCGGTTTTAATGTCTAGGATGACAAACGTAAGGGCTATGACATGGATGTTCACGTCTTGTCGGTCTGGAAGCAAGGAATCACGGGAAAAGGAGTGGTGGTCACGATCCTTGATGACGGTAAGCCTCGAAAAGAGTACCCACACAATGCAACGGGGGTACGTACCCGGATCGCTAGGATACCTGATTTGGCGGGTAAAACCGACAGGGTGAATCGGAGTATTAATGCTTTGAGGTGGGCAACTCGTATCTGGGTTGACAAAGTTCGCGTTGTTTGAAGTATGGATAGACAGTGGTGTAGACAAAAACTGTACTAATCAGAAATAAGAATGAGTAATTCTAGAGTCAAAAACACAGTCCTTCCAAGAACAATCACGATGCTAAGGGCACATTCACTGGTTGCTCTGGAGTAAGAATACATGGCATGAACGGTTATTATGGTAAATTGGGACAATTCCGGAATAGGAATATACGAAATGAACGGCTATTACGTATTTCAGAAAGCTGCTCCAGTTTAGGAATACACAAAGTAGTATTCTAGCGATTCTACTCAAGAGAACAGAACTCTCGTCTACTTTACTTAGCTATGAATAATGACACTGCAGATCAGTCCATTTCTCAGGATAATCTCTCACAGTCTTCGAAAGAGGTGAGTGCTGGGGATGACGCGCCTGAGCTTGAATAAGCTGTTTGAGGGAACTTTGAGTGGGTTGTGCGTGAATTACATTTCAGAACAAATTATACGAATTACTTATGGTGCTGACAATTCATCTGTTATTGGTTTAGGGGTGGAACACAACCACACAGATTTGATGCGAAATTACGTAAGTACAAATTATGAACATGATTAATGAAAGTGCTGCTGGGTAATAAGGAGTATATCTAATGTGTGACGGTAGTGAAATCTACGTGTATTTCACTGACGTGTAATACGTAGTTCCACATCGGAGAAATGTGTTCATGTTTTTTTCCTGTTCTCTCCGCATGTCTAGGACCCCGCTGCAAGCTGGGACGTCAATGGTGGAGATCCTGATCCATTTCCAAGATATGATCCAACCAATGAGAACAAGTAAAATTGTGTGTAGTGCAATAGTGTGCGTGTGTGTTTGAGCGTGGGTTTGTGAGTGTGTGCAAAAGAACGGAGTGTCAGACAGATAGGCAGGCAAGATAGACTGGAAAACAGATAGAAAGACAGATAGGAAGACAGGCAGTTGGATAAAGAGACAGACAGACAGACGCACAGACAGGCAGGCAAGCATTGTTGTACTCTGGCTGACAGAAAAAGGAAAAACACAATATCTTTCTCTGATAAGCGCAGAATTTTCGCAACCTTCGGTCTCTGCTTCATTCAATCCTCATTTGATTCTCAAACAAAATGACGAGCTTACACTTAACTAATCTGCTGACATCAAAACCATAAAAATATCAGACGATCATCAACGTTTGACATTCTCAGGCTTCGATGTCTTGATTCTTCATCAGTAACACTCTGTGTTCCCCGGCACCAGCCAGTAAGTCTAAAGAATTGCTGTGTTGCTGTCTTGCCAGGCACGGAACACGTTGTGCTGGAGAAGTAGCCGGGCAGGCCAATAATGAAAAGTGTGGTGTCGGCGTGGCTTACAACGCTCGCGTTGGAGGTAAGAAATTCATTTACGTTGCAGAAAAACTTAAACACAACAAAAGAATATCGGACATACAACATGAATTCATCCTTCAAAGGAATCCATACCATGACGAAATGATGATTACTGTAAATGCTCTGAGCAATCAAAAATGCCAGTCAAGCGGAAATTCCCAATAACTGTTCGAATTCTAATTCAGCGTTTTATCGCTTATCACTTAATGGTGAGCACACCGACCAACAGGCCAGACGCTCGATCACAGAACATCCGAGAACACACGATTTACCCTCGTTACCCAAGAAGTCGCGAAAGTTTTACCATTAACAAATGTTGATCCCCAGGCAGCACATTCTCCTCAATTATTTTAGGATCTTGAGTGGGGGTCTGACCTGAGTTGGGATCCTACTTTTGTAATCCCACGCCACCGTAGTACTTTAGTTTGCTGCTCCATCAAACGAAAAACATACAAAGTGGTCGAACCCTCGACCTATTGTAATTTTATTGGCAAAGTCACAACGTCCAACGAAGTCCAATTTTATACCAAAAAACCACACAGTTTACGTAGGCAGATACTTTCGTACTTCTTACTAAGTGAGGTAAGAGATCATCCAACCTACCACATACATGCACACATGAAGTGGAAAAATGATTGTAAAAACTACTTCGCATTGCATGCGTGGAATATCTTCGCCTGACACATTCAATCTTTAGGTGTTCGAATGCTGGATGGCCGCGTCACAGACAAGGTGGAAGCAGAATCACTTAGTCTCAATCCTCAATACATCGACATCTACAGCGCTAGTTGGGGACCGAGTGACGACGGTACGACAGTCGAAGGGCCCGGAACTTTAGCCACGGCTGCTTTCTTGAACGGCATTAAGAAGGTAAGATAATGATGTAGACGATTACACCGCTGCAATGAAGCTGCTCGAGTTGGACTTTTTTTCAACCGCTACATCATATCTCGTTGTCTCTGGACTTCCAGAAACCAACACAATAAAAAACATAGCATACGACATTTGTCTGCTTTGTAGGGCCGCGAAGGACGAGGCTCAATCTTCATCTGGGCATCTGGTAATGGTGGTCGCCATGACGATAGCTGCAACTGCGATGGTTACACAAACAGCATTTACACGCTGTCCATCAGCTCCTCGTCAGATCACGGAGAATCTCCGTGGTATTCCGAAGCATGTTCGTCAACGCTCGCCACAACGTTCAGCAGTGGATCAAGAGGGGAGCAAAAGATTGTAAGGGGATATTCAATGCTGTACAAAAGTTACGCCTAAGTAGTTTTTTTTTAAATCACAAGTTATGGGCAAGTCTGTCTTGATATTTTTTCGTCAACAGGCAACTACAGATCTTCACAATGAATGTACGGAAAAGCACACAGGCACGTCTGCTTCAGCACCTCTTGCAGCAGGTGTTATTGCACTAGCCTTGGAGGCAAAGTAAGTCAATTCTGTTGTATCAATAGTGTAATTGTATCAATAGCACCCACATTACTGAGAACCTGAAATGGAATGAGCAAACGAAACAACCAATATCATCTTGTTATGGAGTCCTATCAATTCTGCGGAAGCTGAAAAACCTTGCTCCCATCAAACACGTGATTCATCGTTTCTCGTTTCAGTCCCAAACTCACTTGGCGCGACGTTCAGCACATTGTCGCGTGGACGTCAAAATGGCTGCCACTTTCACATGATCCTGACTGGAATGTGAATGGTGTTGGGAGGCAAGTGAATCGAAAGTTTGGATTTGGACTTTTGGATGCCCACGACATTGTAGCCAAAGCTAAAACGGGCAAAAGCGTTCCGGAAAAAACCATTTGCCATGGACAGATCAACCAGGATAGACGGTAAGTTGAGTTCACTTTACAGATTTGAATGGTGTTATCGTGTGGCATGACATTTACGCGAATTTCGCGGATTTTCCTAAGAGCTGCGAAAATAAGATGCCGTAAAAATGAACTCCAAGATCAACAGAATTTCAATTAAGGTAACCTCAAGCAACATTAAATCTTCTTTAAAACTGCAACCTGACAAATTCTCAATGCCGTGGCCTTGAGTTGTAATATAAGACTTGTGTCATTAAACGAAACAACATTAAATCCGTTTGTCCTATACAAGTGGCAAGCGAAAAAAAAATCTCGGGAATTTGCCCGAGATCCGCGAAAAGTTGTCCGCAACGGTAAAACCTGCAATCCAAATTCGCGAGAATTTGTTCCCGCGAAACTCGAAAAGTCTGCAATCAGCGAAATGGCCGGTTTTCCTTGTTACGTCAGTTGAACACAAGTACCAGAATACTTAGCGGTTTTTTCATTTTCATGCAAACACTGAATTCCCAAAGAGAATGGAAAGACAGTTGCTCTGATCAACATTACAAACAAGGTTTCGAAAAGCATTCTGGTAGTTGTATTGAGCAGACGTACAAGGATAACCAGCTATTAAACTCTCGCGGAAATTACTTATCACACGGTAATACTATATCCTGTCGTCGGGTGAGTGGAAGACCAGACGGGTACCTGCACACACCCCAGGTGTTACCATAACTTTATATCTCTTCTTTTCAATTTCATATTCACAGATTAATCCAACGCGACAAAGGACTGACAGTGAAGATCAGAGCAAACGGTTGCCAAGGCAACAAAGATGAGCTGCGCTACTTGGAGCATGTGCAGTTGGTACTCACATTAGACTACACAAGGAGAGGAGATCTCGCAATCGACCTTACGTCCCCGATGGGAACAAAGTCTCGGTTATTATCACCCCGGGGAGAAGACCTCTCGGACGAAGGCTTCTCCAAGTGGCCTTTCATGACTACACATTCGTGGGGAGAGGATCCTCGAGGGGTTTGGACACTAGAAATTAATGACGAAGGGGACTCGAGAGAAAATCACGGTGTGTTGAAAGAGTGGGGACTGGTACTACACGGCACCAAAGAAAAACCACCTTTTCAGAGAACTACACACCCTGACAAGCCACGCCCGACGAAAGGTGTACCCGCTAGGAAGACAACGCATCAGTCGGTAAAAGTCCCGGATGGTCCCACTTATACGTTTGGCCCGGCGCCAAATTTGGAGACAGTAGCGTACAAACCATTAGAAAGGGAACATGCACAGATACAAGATAATACACACGTTGAGAATATTTACCAATCACCGATGGAGAATACTCGTGCCAATATACCCCAGATACAACAAGCGTCTTGGACTAACACCAATAATTACCCACAACATCAAAACCATCCGCTGAGCGTGACCCAGCCAGTGGCATCATACGAAACAATCCAAAGTCCAGCGTACAATTATCCTACAAGAAGCTATGGCACCTCAGAGAGCACGCCATATTATGGCCAACAACTGCAACTCCAGCCTAGGGTGGCTTACGATCAGTGGAACAACAACAACTTCATGAACGTCCCTGGAAGGACATACAACAGTTTCGATTACCTGAGAGGGCGTAAAAAACGAGAATTTTCTAGAATTTATTAAATGTCGAGTGTATTAGACAGTTCTCAAGTATAGTAATACACTCGAGTTGAACCAAGGAAATAAGAATAGTGCTACCCTTCGCCAGTCCCGATATTGGGCTAATTTTTGCAAACTTTTTTTATACACCTGAATCTTTTTGTTTTAAGATAATCCCTTGATCATTTTCACCTCGTGCGCGTACGTGCCGTGAGGGTCTGCGTGAGGCTCCGCGTGAGTTTGTTTTAAGATAATGCCTTGATCATTTTCACCTCGTGCGCGTGCTTGCCGTGAGGTTCTGCGTGAGGCTCCGTGCGAGTTTGTTTTAAGATAATGCCTTGATCATTTTCACCTCGTGCGCGTGCTTGCCGTGAGGTTCTGCGTGAGGCTCCGTGCGAGTTCTGTGTCAAGTTCTGGGCACCAGGGACATGGGATACAGGCGATCCATCATAGCACCTTTTGTTCATTCAAAACAAGTCATTCAGGTTTATCAGCCGTGAAGAACACCTTGTGAAGATCACGGTGAGTTTGACAAGAACAAGAGTACATTAGAGCAAAGTAAATGAAGTGCCGGGGTTTTATTCAGTCAGCGAGCAGGATCTCCGTTGGTGAAGACTTTCCTTGAAAGTTTGAATTTAAAATCAGGCGAATGAGTGCATGTTTCGGGTATAAAGAGCGCTGTTTAAAAACACCCAAGTAATATAAACCACCACCTCCATAGGTGGAAAATTGGACCAGAAAGCGATATAATAAACTCCCCATTACTCCAGTTAGTTTACTCTGTAGATGGAACTTGCTTTAGAATTTTTATTTTGGGCAAGCTTCATTCCTTCGTCATTTTTCCGTCTATACGAAAACCCCAAATAGCCGACGCCGTAATAAACGATTGACGTTCGTATGCACACGATTTAACCCTGAATGGAGGATCAAAAGTGTAAAACCTTTATGGCTGGTTAAAGGCTAAAACCACTGAGCAACAATTTTGAAACATTCAGCTTTACGCCCAGTGACATGTCATTAAAACTGACGTAAGCTAACGTCATGAAAATGTCATGTGAATAGAAGTTGCCCAATACTACGGCACGTGGTGAAAGGTGACTGTAGGACGGACAATATTACTTTACCAAATTTAACATTGAGAAATATCACCTCAGTAGTTAGCAATTCATTACGTGTTACTATTTACTAGTTGGCTTCACCAAACACCATCCTGTATTTTGCATTTTTTTACGCCCGGAGAACCACGGTTTCGTCCCCTGCCTCCATCCCCGCCTTGCGTAGAACGCCAGCGAGGACTAAGTGCCGGTAATCGACCGGGTACTTTTCCATCTGTGACCTCTTTTTCGGAGACAGAGGAGGGAATTCTGGGACTTGGTTTTGAGCTGGTAGCACTTTGGAATAAAATTATTGGTTGCTTTGGTTCGACCACGGGCTCAAGTTCGTTGCATTTGAGAGAAGAATAGACCACAATCTGGTTATGGTTCATCCTCAATTTTGGTAACACAGGTGGCATGTGGTGGCGTTTCTTGGGACGGTAACATTTTCCGAGAATGTTGTTCATGTCAATGCGACATTCCGCCTCACCCGGGATCAAACCTCGTATCCCGCTCAATATTCCGCTCTCTTGCTCAGCGCTATCTGCTCGGCGAGATCGGCTAAGGTTGAGCCGACCTGCCACTTGAGCAAAACTCTTTGCAATGCTCCACCGATGTTTACTTGGGACAAACATCAATTTCATCGAGTTCTCCGACGCTTCTCTTTCCAGATCATATGGTAGCTTAGGTTCATCTGTCGCCGGCTCGTTCAAGTTCCACAGCTGCCGTTGACCAAACGTCCCAACATACTGCCCATTGCATCTCCACAGTCGTGAAGAGCAGTCAGTCGAAGCTGTGATAAGTAACTGGTGTTTTGGAACGTAGTCGAGGCTTACAATGGGCTGTAAATGAGCCCGCAAACATAGTTGCAATGGCGGTGCTCTGTAGCGAATCTTCCTCTTTCTGTTTTCTGAGAAAGGAAAGTGAAGTCTCGCAGTTTCACTGCTTGGGGACATAATCTTCGCGCGGTCAGCAGACTTATCTTGAACCAACCGTGCCGGCAAGTTAGCTGCGACTCTGTTGAGTTCCTGTTTAACGCAGAAGTTTTTGATGCTCCATATCTTGATATAACCCTGCGTGTCCCCCGTCATCAGACGATCGTTGCTCTCGTCACTCGTCATGCAGAGCACGGTCTCGCTTTCGCTACTGGTTGCCATGAACTCCCCGGCTAGACCTCCCCCGAACATGCACCACGCGCGGACATACCCCCCGGCGCCTGAAGTCAACAGCGTCGCCGTATCCGTGGCGTGAGTTCTGTTCTGCAGGAATAACACACAGTCGACGCCAGAGTCGTGATCACTGTCCTTCACGTTGACCTTGACACAAAGAGGATCGATAGTTTTTCTTCTGGTCACGCTTGCTTTTCGGTGATTGACGCTCGACCTTCGACGTTGCGACATACTCTTACTTCGCCAGAACAGTCTTGGCATTTGTTCATATCGAGCCCTTTCTTCCTCGGCTTTGTCAAGAGCCTCGAGTTTCTTCAGGTCGCTGAATATCACGTTATTCACGGTCACCTTTTCCTTCAGCTCCATCGGGATCAGTGATTGGCGGCGCTGCCGTTGGTAGTTGTTCGCGTTCAGTACGCAAGTCACCTGACCAGTCTCCAGGCTCCACACTTTGATATCACCATCGTAGCTCGCAGTTGCCAAGGTGCCCGTTTTGTAGAGCCCAATGGAGAGAATGTCATCTTTGTGGAAATTACTCCATACCCGTGGATCGTATTCCTCCTCGTCTTCCCTGGAGTCTTTGTAGATGGCCACCTTCTTGGACCATCCCACTGTGATGATCCTCTGCTTCGTACACACAATTCCCGTAATTTCCTCATCGTTCACCGGCCTCAGGGTCCTCAGACAATTCCCGTTGTTAAAGTTCCAAATCTTCACGGAGCCATCGCGGGCGCCGGTAATCAAGCGCCGCAAACTCGGGTCGAAGCACATCGCTGTGATCTCGGAATTAGGGTGCGCGTTCGAAAATTGGATTATCTTTTCACCAGTTTCCAGGTTCCACACTATGACGACTGAGCCATGGCACGCGCTCACGACTTGGTTGAACAGACTGTTGTACAACGCCTTGCACAGCGGTTTCGCGTGACTATTTCGGTCCTTGTCCTCGGACTTGACTTCCAGGCCTTTCTTCTCCAATGCGAAAATGAGATTTGTTCCCAGGAGCAGGGTGTGGTTCTTATCGTTGAAGTAGACACTGGAGATGACCATGGGGCCTGGGGTGAGCAACCGACTCGGAATCGTCTGGATGCAACACACATCTCTAATATCCCACACTTTCAAGACTTTGTCTTGGGAGACGCTGATGAACTGACCACTTTGGCCATTGACAACGATGTGGATAACCGCTGAGCAGTGTCCTTTCAGAGTCGACGTGGGTTTCGTAGTCAGGTAAGGATTCCATAGTCTTACGTAATGGTCAATTCCCCCCGTGACGATCACGTTCCACGTGCTGCAATAGTCAAAGCAGAGCACTCCCTTGCGAATGCGTATGTACGAGCTCATTCGCTTCCTGTCCATGTCCCCGATGTAAAGCGACTTCTCGTTCGTCGTAGCACACGAAATGAAGCACTGAAGGCTCGGATAATACTTCACTTTCTTCACCCAGTCCTCGTGCAGTGAAAACTGCAACGCCCGCACGTTCGAGTGCAACCCTTTGACCAGCTCCTTGAACGAGATACGGCAGAATGACGATATGGGGACGGCTTGGTTTTTAGCAACGTGTATGTCGAAGAGTCCTGTGGTTGCAGAGGAAAAGATCAAGAGCGAGACCTGTCCTGCCATATTGCCGAACAACAGCATACTGTGGTTATAATTCTCGGGATTGTACCAGTAGTCCATGCACAACACGGAGTGCTGGAAGCCACTAACCACGAAGTGTTTTTCGAAGTTGTTCGCCGCGCAGTCGTAAAACGCAATCTCACGTTCTGTCGTGGACACGGCAATCTTCTTCACGTTCGCTAACACAACACAATCAGTGACCCATACTGTCCTGTTTGCCTTCATCGTGTTGTAATGACTGTCGTGCAACTGAACCGTTCGCTGTAAATTCAGTTCCATGTTCCAAAACGTCATGACGCCGTCTCGGCTCACGGCCACGTACCTACCGCTGCTTCCGTCCGCGACGTCATCGGGACCGTACGAGATCTTCGGAAAATACGACAGGCGGACGAGTGTATCTCGGTGGTTACTATGGAGTTCTCGGAGTGGGTTAGGAAATGGAGCATCCACGCCAAGTTCACTACGAAAGAAAGACAATTCCGAGAAATCAAGGAGTGTCAAACGAAATATACCGTCTCTGTAAAACGTGTTGCTAGTATCGTGCTATGCTACTCCCAGCATTGTACTATACTAGTCTCAGCATTGTACTATACTAGTCTCAGCATTGTACCATACTACTCCCAGCATTGTACTATACTAGTCTCAGCATTGTACTATACTACACTCAGCATTGTACTACACTACTCTTAGCATTGTGCTATACTACTCCTCGTGCAAACGTCGTGAAATTCCGTGAAGTTCTCGTCATTTTTGACCAGCTACCTGGCTATACGCCAAAAATACAATTAGTAAAACAATATTGTCGAATACACTGTATATGAATTTGAAAAGTCAGTTCAAATACTTGATATCGGACTTTACCGATATTTCAAAACCCTCGTTCATTAAAAAGCCACACGGACTTTCAAATTTTGGAAAACTCCTCCGTCTCTTATTTGAACTGTCACTTAAATGACAGCATTTGACGAACGGACAGCTGGCTTTAACGAATTGGTCTCTACGAACTGCAAGGAAATATAACTGTCAACACAAACTGTTATTTTGGCAGCCGAATTACCTGCTCATCACGTCCTTCAATTGATTTTCCATCAACATGTACGAGCAAAATTCTTCCCAATCTACAGTGCCATCACAGTTCGCGTCTACCTTCATAAAAATAATAGCCAACTCATCCTCATCAGGCAGAACGCCGCCTTTATTTGCAATGATCCTTTTCAAAGCTTCACGGAACTCGTCCAGGTCTAATCCCCCGCCACCATCTTCATCTGCCTCTTCAAAAATCTGTTCCAGTAACTCCAGATCCTCGTGGTTCATTTGATCTTCTAAGCGATTTTTTGTCGTGTTAGAAAGGAACGGGAGGCCTCCTTGTCGAGACTTTAAATTTTCGTCTGAACCCCCGGTGGATTGCTGTACGCTTTTGGCCGCGGTTCCCATTTCCCTGAGTACTTCCTTGGTAGAGTTTTTGTCAGCTTCAGACATCTCGTTGCAGTACGAAACAGGCGCGTTAGAAAAACCAATTTCGGATTACGATTCCCGGCTGCCCACTCATGACGTCATGAATTAATTCAGTACGTAAGCGAGCATGCACACACGAGATATTAGCGTAACACAATCACGAATATGGAGAGGAAGAAGAACGAAGATGGGATATTAAGAATAGAATTAGGTTTACAGACGAGCACATTTGTAAAAGTAGAAAGATGTCTTAGGAAGGATGAGAAACAAGTTTTGGGAAACCCGAAGGTTAGCCACAGGTCAAATCTTTCCCAAAGTTTTTGCTCCATGAACTTTCAAAGTGACAACGACGATGGCTCGATGTTAACGTTGTCAAAACGAAGAGCGACAACGTTATCATCCTTTGCCTTTGGACTGACCACTGTTTTGCATAAAATGGCAAATGAACAAGCCTTGGTCAATATCATGTCAAAAAAGACAATATAATATAACAGATCGTGTCGAATTGTACATTAAATGTGATTTTCCCTGATAAACGAAGTGAAATGAAATGTTCTAGACTCCAATCAGTTTAAACCCTTTAGTATCGGAAAAAATCCTGCCAAATAAAGTGTTACTACTCAATTTTACTGAAGTAAGAAATGCTGAAACCGCCCGTAAAAGTAGCCAAGCGTTAATACAATCTAAAACGGATTGCCAGACGGAAGGGAGCGAGATAGTCGACGGCCATATATATCAGCCAAATGACATGTATAGCAGCGATGAACCCAAATGATCAAATGACCTCTCATCTTCGGGGGGGAGGTAGTGGAGAAGAGAAGAAAATGGGGCTTACTTTGCTGGCTTGATGTTCCGCATTTTACCATGCAACAACAAACATTACGAAAAGACGATTAAAAAACGTGCGTTAATACGTCCTGTTGGGGCACCCGACGGTCAGTAAACGATTTAGATTCTGTAATATTGGGGATAAATCCTTCTTAAGTTCGAATCCAATTAAACAAATATAACCTGTGGACTTCACTGAGACGTGGGTAGCAAAACCCATCTGAAGAACAGACAAAGGATAAAAATCGAGCAAACACCAAAGTCACGAATGGTTTCCATGTCTTTGAAACTATAATAGACGGCTTAATGGAGAGCGATGAATGCGTTGGATAATGAAGTTTGAATTTTATGAATGAATCGGACTTCCTGGACTTCAAGCAACATGTCGCGGCATCATATCCTTTTAACAACGAAACTGGTAAAATCTTGAAGCCCGCTTGTGTTCACACATATCCATTTGCCAAAAGCTCACAGTTGTCGCATTTCAAGCTGTTCTTTTTCAAACGACTGTGCATGTTTGAGTTAATTCAGATTTCCTTGTCATCGGCTGGCGTCCCCGGGAAACTCCCCATAGTTGTTAAAGATTTCTTTCAGAAAGGCAAACACATTTTTCTAACCAAAGAAGGTCGTCGATCAGTCAAGAAGGCAACTTCTTGAAAAATCTTAGGATTTCGAACATCTAAGAAAGAAGACGACAAAAACAAATACAGCCATTTGAGCTCATAGTCGTCTTCCATTTGACTAGAATGTCATCTTCGTGGCACAAATCATAATTATTGTTTAGACTATAAATAAAAATAAATAAAGTAAAATATATTTTTCGGTTAGATATGTAGTCGGTGGCGTCTTTATCTAAATTGTTTTTGCCAGTTCACAGTTTGCTTCTATAAGTAGCTAGAGTAAAATCTTACCTTTGGAGAGCAAGCCTGTGTGATGATAATATTTCAGACACTGCATTAGTTCCTCGTCATTATATTCCGTCACTTCAACTGGTTCATATGAGCCTACGTAGGACACCCCCTGAAAGGCAAAATGTTCAAAGTAGTTGTGGGAGACACCACTAGTACCACCATATCTTGTGAGGTATCGTTAGAGAAATACATCATGACCAAACACAATTATCAAGTATACACTACCGCGACCATGCTATATCGTTTATAAACAGAGTGGGAAGTTAAAATATCATAAAATCTTTATTAAATACACCCTATCTTTTAAGTCCCTGTCCCTATTAGGCATCTTTATTAGGGTCTTCTCTATTGAGATATTATCTCCCCTCTCTACTAAGCCACTCTCTTTGTATCTCACATTTTGCAGTTAATCCGCTCCAATTTCTTTTGTGTTTTCTATATGAATTAGTAGTGAGTTTACTAATTAACAAATCGAAAATTGCTAGAGTGTCTCTGTTCTGTGGTAGAAACACGAACGACGTCATTTCAAGCGGGAAAATGCCTTGTGAAAACACGAGGCGCAGCTGAGGGTTTTCTGGTATTTTTCCGGTTGAAATGGCGTCATTCATGTTTCTATCACAGCACAGAGACACGAAAGCTATGATCTATTTGATTTATAAAATAAGCAAGGTTTTTTTTTTGTAGTTCTCGTGACATCATCCATGTCTCTGTACTCTAATACAAAATGAAAATGACGTGTCTCTGTACTCTGAGAGAAAATGAGGCTCATTGAATCAGAACGTGCGTATGACGCCTGTCATATTATAATACAAGATAAACCTCCCCTACTCGGTTAAACTACGCCAGTGAAGTATCCTGTCAATGGCCTTAAATCAAACGACTCTCCTCGTGAGCTTGTTTGAGCTTTCACGGTAGGTTTTACCTTTTGTCTCAATAGCTGCACATGGTCATAGCTCGGACTGTAGCACCTCTCCATTCCTGTTCTTGACAATGCCATAACGTAACTACCACGTTCCTGAAGTGATGAAAAATTGCGAAGGCATAAGGAGGGGTAACATTTCGCAAATTTACATTAACTCGAGGATTGATACTTACGAGGCCAGAGTTTGGTTTAAAGAGTTTTTCAAAATAATGCACCAGACTGAGTTCCCGTGGTTTCAACCAGTCGTTAGTTTCAGGATTTTTAAGAGAAGTTGTCCAAAAGAAACCGTTAAATTCATCAGCAGCGAATAGAACGCGAAACCTATAGCACCATTTGAAATTAAAGCTCATAGAAAAGTCTCAAAAGAACTCTGAGGCAATATTCATTTCGAAAAGTTTCACAATGCTGAGATTTTAAAATTGCTTACTTGCCGTTGAGTTTTTGTAATTCTTTTATTGTAATTCCAACCGCGTCTGTAGCAAAATTAGGGCGATGAAATGCCTATTGTTATGTAAAAAATCGACTTTTGAAAAATACATGTACAAGACAGGAGCAGTAGTGTGGTGATGGGCAGCGACATCACTATTTTTGGATAACGTAATATTCTCTAGCTAACTCGTAATTAATTCACTCAACTCTGTGAATTTCGATCCTACCTGGCTTATAACTGTAGTTATTGGTTTACCGCTGTCGATGGACATTTTCTGACCGACCTTGTACTCCTTGGTTGTTTTAACCTAGATGGCGCAAGTGAGATGAACCAAATTTGTTACGATCAACAATTCCAGGGCACAAAATTTGAACAGCGTAAGAATACGTATAAATAGCCTGCTTGCATGCTTAGGAGATTGGATACTAACTTTGCGTGCTGGCCATTTCGGGTGAAGCCTAAATGCTGTCCTAAAACCCGGGGCGCGGCCAGAATTTCTGAAAGGTGAGAGCAAAGTCAAAAAACATTTTTACTCCACTGATTGGGAGGTCGCAAAGCGGGCGTTATGGGAAAAGATTTCGTTTTAAGAGTCCTCCAAAAATTCAAAAAAAGTATTTCTTGACCGAAATGTTACAAAAAGAGGACTCCACTCCTAACCTTGATGAGATGTCAGGTCTCCCTGTGGTCAGACCCAACAAAAAGGAAGTTTACAAAAGTTGTGACACGACGCCAGTAAACAAAGTACTTTAAATTCTACTACCATGAAGGAACCACGAATGCTAAACTCATGAATGTTCTCTTCCCTTCAGCTAGATGCTTCCGAGCAATTCTAGTTGGTCAATTAGCCTTTTTTTGTAAAATATAGCCCAGAGCTCTCCGTGTATTAATAGCCGGTGTCATCGTGAAAACGTGGAAGTGCTCTTCCTCACGTTAATCCTGGAGCCAGAACAGCGTGAAGAATACTCCGTGGACCACACATCATTCATTACTTTTGTTTTACAAGAGAAATTTGACTGAAAGCCTAGGACGCCTTTGACGCTCGCGTCGTGTTCGCGTAAACTCCGCAATTACTGGACAAAATGTGTGCCGTTCCCGAGAGAACAAAGGCTGTTAATCGTTCGCTTACATCGCTCCTCAAGTTTCAGGATTTGCGCTCGAAGAGTACTGCTTTGTTTTTGTTTTGTTTTTCTCCCATTGTTCTGTGATTATAGGATTACCTGAGGTGAATAATATACAGTATATACAGATAGTAAGTTATCTTAATAATTAATCTTTGTTTAGGGGAAGGCACGCTTTGAGTTGGGCGTCATAACCCGGTGGTGTCTGACCTCGTGTACATACGATCACGCAACCAAGTAAATGAACGAAAATAACAACAAAACAAAATGAAATGATACAAAATAAAAATGAACAAAAACAAAAATTGTACTCTCTGTCTGAGTTGTAATCTACCTGAGGTAAGAGTCTTTCGTTCAACGCCTGAAAAGTGTTTAACCAAGATAACGCCTCATCAGGTTGATCAAACCTTTCCGGATTATAAGACGACGGCAAAGCATTGGACTTACTATGAACAATTTTAAACACTACAAAAGAAAGAAAAACGACAATAATTGATTAACAATTTATCTTTTTCATCCGATTTGTTCACACAGACTTTGCTCCTTCATTGATTGGTCTGCACAAAAACATCAGGAGAATATGTTCCTATACAGACCTCTCACTCGGCTAATAAGAAATCAATATTGCTGCATGTCAACCTGGCCCTTCAGAATACCACAGGTGTCTAGACTACTTACCACTGGGTATTAATAGTATGCACCATTGGTTTATAAAACAGTAATGAAGGATATGGGATAATGTCATTGTTTTACCACATCCATCCTGACCATCTAATTAAATGCAGTGAAAGAAAAAATAATATCTTCACAGAATTAAATGCATTAGAACTGAAGGGTCATACAGGCTCATACCTAATTGGAGGGCAAGGGGGGTGATGTCCCCCCAAATTTTGGTGGGAAAGTAGCATGACAAGTGACAGGTAAAGACTGAGGAGATTAAGAACATACATGAGATTGATAATGGGTGAAATAGACCTATTGCCCCCCCTGCCTTTGAACCCTCAGTACAGGCCTGTCATGCAGTTAATGTTGGGACATGTCTCCTGGGAAAAAAAAAGCCCAAAAAAGTCCAGCTATAGCTAAGAGTGTTTGCAAGTGCTATGTTTTTGTGAAATTTTGAATTTTAGGTCACTCCTTCACAAAGGGTGTTGCATTTGAGCTTTTGTTCTTATGTCTTTCACAGAGAAACCACTTTTCGTATGCACATCCTTTTTTACTATAATAATCTAAGACAGGGGTGTCCAACCTTTTTGTGTGAGGGACCACATTCCCATTTTTTCCCAAAAGGAGGGCTGGACAGTATATGTGGGCAAGACAAGCCGATGAAATGGATAAGCCATGATTCTATTTAGAGTTTAGCTAAACTGCTAAAGAAAATATAATCATACAGTTATATAGTATCTACTGTACTATACTAGTCATGTTGTGTTACTGCAGTTTACACTGTACAATGGCTTGATTAGCATTTTAGTGAGATATCTCGCCATCTTTGTTTTGATAAGTATTTTGAGCTGGGACTAGGCACTAGCTGGTGGGCCGGATATATTCCCTTGGCAGGCCTGATCCTGGCCTGCGGGCTGTATGTTGGACACCCCTGATCTAAGGGGTCATTTGGGGAATTATCCCAGTATCCTATTACCATGCAACCCCAATGCTTCAACATCCATCCAACCCTGCCAGACTCCTAAGCCTATGTCCCAGCATCTCATCCTTCAATCCCACTTTCAAATCACTCTATAAACCCACAATCCTGCAGCTATATGACCATACCATACCACCACTATAAATAATAGTCAATTGTGATAATGATTTCAATAGAACACTTGAATGATATATTTTTTGTTTAGGATACAAATCACAAACTTCTTAGAAAGTGACTGGTCTGAGTTTATCCTCTCCAAGATTGACACAGCAGGTTTTCTGATCATGATATTAAAGTCACCAATGGTCTTGATCTTGAGATAAAAAATGCAAATATCAAAACTTTAAATTGTTTGAGCGACGTGAATGTTACAAAAAAAGGCAATTTCTTAACTTATAAGAACTGTTCATCAAAGCTAATAATAATTAAAAATATTTAAATTTCTAAATCGCGGCTGCTAAGATTTCTGAATTTATGACCAACAAAAAAATTGGCAAAAAAATTATTTAAATTCCAAATTTAAATGAAACAAAGTACCTCATCCAGGAATCTTGCTTTAGGAATGCCATGAGCAAATAAAGATGCAACAGTTTTCTTAGGTACTGTATAAAATTGACCAAGGTTTTTAGCAGATTGGTTTTCCTACAACCAAATGGTGTAAATAATGTTACCTTGTTAAGCAAATGGCAATATGGCTTGGTGATCTAGCTAAAGGTACTGTATGCTGAAATGAAAAAATGGTGATCCAAATGAAAAATCAGTTTAGATGAGTAAGTCTCCTACACTACACCTTTGATTTGAGACTGCAACCTTTACTTCATTTTTCCAGTTCAACTGGGGTGGACCTGGCCTCAGCTTCCAACCATGTCTGTTTCAGGGTACCTATGAACCTCTTCTGGGCACACTAAAACTCTCACAGCTGGTAACTGTGCCTAACTGGAGAGGGAGGACTTGGAAAGATAGTACTGAGTATTTGAGTAACATTGCATATATGACAGTGACTATTTAGTTTTTTAAATCAAGGAAACCAGTTTCAAGTTTCAAAGGGCAAAAAATTGCCATTGACCTATAACTGGTACCTGGCTTGGCCTTGCAGCTCGGTTATTGCCTTGCCTTCATTACCATTGAGCTATTACGCAGAAATGAGGGATCCAAAAGATTTTGACCAAATCATTTTAATATTTCTGACAAAATCAATATAAAAGAGGTTTGACTTTGGTGGGTTAGGAAGGATAAGAGTAGACAAAGGTATGTCATTCTAATTCTTCATCTTTTATCCCAAATATATCTCAATGAATTGAAGGAGAATGTACTAAATAGTTCATTTGGGGCACTAACTTGAAGGTGAATGGATCTCCTGGATCCTCCTTCCCATGTGCCCATGTTTATAATTACCAGTCCTACAATTTCATTGGCTACCCCATAATTTTTGACCTGCCAGTTGTACTTAAAATAATGTAACCATAGTTAGATGGTTATTTTTAAAATGACAATCACAAAAATCAGTAATCCATGCCAATTTTGATGTAATTGGAAACAACAGTTTTAGTCAAGCCTAATGTTTATAGAAGCAGAGCTCAGCAATATACATGATATTTAGTTATAACTTACTGGATTTTGCTCTCGGCAAATAAAATCTAAGTTGGTATCATCTGTTTTGGTGGCGTTTTTTGCAGCAGATAATGAAGATAAATTCTTCCGTAAACATCGCTGGAATTTTTTAAACTATTAAAACAAGGTAAAAAAAAATGTTAATCGTGAAATTCACTAAAATTGGTTTCCTGGGTTGAAAGGATTTTTTCCTTAAAACTAAAACTTTGAAGCGAAAAGAAGTAAGTAAAAAATACGAGCTTTGTCATGCAAAGCTCAGCCATCAGGTTACTCGAATCAGTAGATGAAATTACTGGAACTAATAGGAATAAGAACAACTTTCAGAGTTGGTACAGCTTTATTCTTACATTCCTTTCACGTTTCGTTTGAACTACAGGAATTTTCCTGGGGAGCAAGGCAATGATGGAGTGTAGTACCAAATTGTCTCAAAAAATTAATGTAAATCTAAAAAATTAGAAATACTTCTCACCTGGCGAAGAGAAAGTTTGGAACAAAGTTGCACCATTTCCAAGCACAAATATACTGTAATTTTGGCTGCAACAAAACTAGTTCCCAGGCCTTGGTTTTTCCAATGAAAGCTCCGGCGGAAAGTACGCAATTTTAATTACGTCAATTTTAAAGTACTTTGTTTAACAAGTAAAATATCCATTCTTAGATATTTATGACATCATGTATTGATCAACTATCACATCAGTGCTTGCAGATGGTGATGGATTACAAATCAACGCATTAAGGGGCAAGGGCACGCTTTAGTATTTTACTTCGGCTAACGCCAGACGATTTTAGTCGTCAAAGGGACGAGCCCTGCCCCTTAATGAGACAAGCAACTCTTCAGAAAGATAATTGCTGAATACTTTATGCGGATAAAGCACTGCACAGGGAAATCCGAGGCATCATATGACGTAAGAATGGGGAAGAGATATTACTTATTGGATGTTCACAAAATCAAAGATAACATTTGCATATTTGGGGATATAAGTACTTGGAAGTTAGTCTTTATAGGCTAATCAAATGAAAGTTGCTTAAGAACTTGTTTTAAATAATAATAGGTGTGGAGTCGGCAGACAAACATACAATTGTATTAAGAAAGTACAAGTGAAAATTCAAAGGCGAGGCTACACGGTTTTTAACGACAATTTGTAATGCAAATGAGTTACAATAAAGGTTTACATATGCCCGTTGTAAAATGTCATTCGCATTTTGTCCGCAACATCTTGCCAAGGAGCCTTGATTTCGTCGTTCAACTTGGTCCGCTACAAGGATGACAACATTCGTGCTGCGACTGCGCAAAAATTAACTGAGATCTTTCAGTCATCTCGTGTACCTTAACAAGATTCATATTAATTGTTGCAATAGCCACCTTTAAGGTTGCCTGCTAAATGAACGAATTTCAGCCCCGCTTACCCTACGTGAAAGCCATGAAGTCGCAGTACAATTTCTAAAGGATAGGCGGACTTAACATTTCAGTTAACATGGCTGAAATTCTCCATCTAGTCAGCTTCAAAGACAAAAGGCAAAACTCATAGATAAATCTCTGTCTTTTATCTCGAATTTTCTCCCCTGACGGAAGACCGCTCTAGTCATAAACACAACCTCTCCAGTCACTCTCAAGCCAGAAATTCTTACTTCGTTGCCTGTAAGATTTATGCACCCGTCATTCCTTTAGCCTCTCTAATTCCCATCCGTAATATAGTCGCTTGTTTCTCCAGTAACCGATGAAAAAGCTGTGGTATTTCGATCGTTGTCTTTGTTCAATCATTATGCGCTCAACTTAACATGATTTATGCAAAACAGATAAATAGGCAAAGTTTCGAAAAGTCTTGTTATCATCTTGTTAGAGAAGGAACAGACCAGGTGATTGTGATAGGAGGAACAATGGCCACGGTGAATTCGGAAAATGCTCCTCCCTCATATGGAGCATCTTGGCTCAATGGGGTCCAGAGTAAAAGTATTTTGAAAGGTTGGTGTTCTTTGTAAGCAGATTTTATAACGTCGAGACTTCCCCCATAGCGTTCAGTGGTGAAATTATATTATTGGATATGAATGTTTACCGACCATCTTGAAGTAACAAAAAGGCCTCCGCTCATTTCACCTCACACGTTTCAACAAGGATTTCGAGGGTTAAATTTGTTTTAGCAACTATTCAATGAAGAACAGTCTAAACCAGGATCCAACCGAATTAATTAGCAAAGTCTCCAAAAAATGCATCGATCACTCATTTGAGAGAATTTTGCGTGTCCCCCCCTAGTTAACGGTGATTTTGCCACCGTTCGCCAACACCATACTTGGATGCTTCTGTACTCTGTAGGAAATAATGTAGACGATGATCTGGATGAACTGTGTAATATTATTCAGAAAACTCGGATTCAAATTATTTGTGACCTATATTTTGTCCATACCTTTTCTATTAAGTACAAATAGTAATGTGAAAATTGAGATTATTTCGTAAAGATAAATTCTGAAAGAGACATGCTTATTAAAGGACTAACGAAAAAAATTCTGAGGACACATTACCGGTGGGGGTAGTATATGGTAAAATGGGTGGTAGATTGATAATCCCGAGAAGCTTTGCTGGTGTCGAGTCATTGCTTATGCACGTGACAAGGATCGTCATCCGTAAATCCTGGAGCATTTGTTTTTTACTTTCCGTAAGTACTTTGGGGTTTGCAGAAACCGAGAGAAGGGGCGTTGAAAATGAGTAGACTTAATCAGTATAAAGAACGATTGGACAAATTTCTTCACCAAGAGAATGCTTTCACCAATGTCTTGGCAGTAGTGGAGGAGAAAACCAAAGTGAAACGACTCAACATATTCCTTGGTAAATGTTTGTTACTTCAGAAACCACAGAAGGGAAACTACGACGTGTGGTTAATCTTGGATTTGTTCGACTTTTTAGGTGTTGTGGTTTTGTTCTCTCTGTATCTCATCTTTGGATACGGTACTGCATTGATTGTAAATGCATTAGGAGCTGTGTATCCAGCTTATTGCTCGTAAGTATTCGTGTGACGCCAAAACTAACTGCAGGAGTGAAGGTGGTGGTTTTGCCCCGACGGTTGTCTGTGGTGAACTTTGAACCTCCCCGTAAAACCTTGGAGTAACTGCGTCAGTGTGTACATTCTGTTCCTACGGAGTTTGTAAAGCAAAGATAGATGAGACAGCTTTGAAATTGCTTGACGAGAAAGTGAAAACGATATTTACCAGGGTTGGGATTTGCAACCTGTTGAGACAGTCGTTTGGGTGCGTGATTATTAAATGTCCACGCTTGATTTCCTAGGGTTAAAGCCGTGGAGAGCGTCAGCAAAGATGACGATACTCAATGGCTGATCTACTGGATAGTCTACGCCGCGTTTACCATTGTGGAATATTTCTCAGACTTCTTGTTTTCATGGTTCCCATTCTATTTCCTCGCAAAGGTACGAAGTAAACATAATTACGGCGTATTCAAAACATATTTCAGAAAGCTGCGACACCGTCACGGGTTCCGAGGTAGAAGACGTCTGCTCCTTAATGAATGATGGTAGGAACTAGTGGCTCAGGAGTAATTTCACTGTGTTTGATTGGAGGGAATCGATGAGATTTTGAAAACCGGTGTTGGCTTGTAGTCGTTGCTGTTTTTCATTTTCGGATTCAGAGACGTTTTATCCACAATAAGCTGCGTGACAATTGCCCACAGCAGCTGCAAAGATCAGCGTTGATTAAACCTCTCTAAATCCCTGAATTAAAAGTTACCACTAACTGGCAATTGGAATTGCGGAGTTTTTTGAACATCTCTGGGCAACTAGCATTCAAAAAGTCGAAAATATTAAGTTTAGGATATTGGCATTATCGCATGTGCAGGGGCTTTATGCAATAAAATTTACATACAATACTGGAAAAAGATTTTGCTTGAAATCTAGTTCAAGTCCTGGGTACCATATTTTGCAAGTGTTTTTTTTTTTGTTGCTTCTTATTTAAAACTGTGGACGTATGTTAGTATTGAAGAAACAGCAAAATTGATATTGTTATCTGGGTGTGGTTTTTGCAATTAATATTAATGTGGTAAAGTTTGTATACACTATTAAGAATAGACAAGGACACATTTGAGGTCACTTAATCAGAATTAATAAATAAATCCGTTTATTGATTAGAGTTAAAATGTCATCATATTTAATACCTGAAGGGCCTATGTAGATTAGATACCCCGGCATGGTGGCTTACATATTTATGAAACTCATCAAAAATTTATGAGGAAAATTGTAGTGGTGTTGTGGCTTTGTATGTGATAAAGACATGCTTAATTATCTTCTCAATTTCTTTTTTGCTTAGAAAACATGACTTTCCAAACTTTCTTTGCAACTTAGTATAATAAGAAGTTTGTTTTATGAGACATCTGTATTTCTTTATCTGATCTAAAACACTCAGTGACCTCCTTGTGTTTTAAATGTGATAAAGCAGTCCTGCTCAGGTTGTAAATATTACATACAGCTCAGAATTTACCCAAGGAACTCATGGAGAATCAACTGTGCATAATCCAAGTTTGACATGTCAAAAATTGAACTTTTTATTTGGCAGTCTTTCTTTAGTCATTCTCAATAGTATCTGGTATTTTTGTTTTTATAGTTGCTTTTCTTGTTATGGTGTATGGCTCCCATATCTGGCAACGGTGCTAATATCATTTACAACAGATTGATCAAGCCATTTGTGGTTAAACACCAGCAAGATATTGATGAAGCACTGGATGAAGCAACTGCACATGCCACCAAGGTTGCAGGCAAAGCCATGGAAACTGGTATGACAATTTTTTTAACACAAGATTAAGCTGTTTTCTTGTATAATGAAAGAAAACAGAATGATATAAAGACAAATATTTAAGCAGCAGAATATTTCTCATGGACATTTTACAGTTGACCATACTTATATGCAAGTCATTTATACCAGCTTAATGGTTGCATGGAAGGGGATTTTGCTAATAAGCAACTTGTATGTTTGTACTACTAACATACAAATTGCTTACATGTTTGTACCCAACACTGGCTGTTCAGGAATTTTCATATAAACTAGTTCTAGTCCTGTCTTACATGTTTTTGTGGAATGGGAAAAGCCCACATAGCTGCATTGTTTGCATACAGTACTGTATATTGTTTCCATTCTGTTCACTTAAGGGAGAACACACTTTTAGGTTGCAGGCAATTGGCTCTGTATTGCAACCTACTTCTATATTTGTCTTAGCAACAAATTATGGCTTGTACAGTGGATTACACAGTGTAATACAGTGAATAAGGAGTTATCCACTAGATAAGAAGTTATCCAAGTTGAAAAGGACTGATCAATAAGTCATCAACTTAATCACTACGTTCAACTGTTTTACATGGAAGCCATGATGTAATAAATTTCAAAGTTTTCAAAACAGGTCAAACCATAGACTTGGCAGTTTTCATAAAGCTCTGAAAGGTAGCAAAATATAGAAATAGGTGGCTGTGAATTTGCAAGGAGCCAAAAGCCCAAGCCTCTTAAAAGTCTGGTAGCATGCTTCCCTAGGCAATTCCAAAAATTAGCATTACTGGGATGCATTTCTAGTATTCTAAACAAAAAAACTCTGGACTTATTCAGTAGTTTCCAGCACAAAATGTTTACCCTGCACTTTGAAAAAAAGCTATTCCAAGTGCTTTAGCACTAAAATCTAAACTATGTGATCCCTCAGTCTTTGCACCATATGTGGTCTTTTAGTATTGCATGTATCCCCATACAAGGACAAAATGAGACCAGAGACTGGGACAAATCAAGTATTGCTCTAAATAGCAGTTTTATCTTCAAGTCTGTGATTGTTCAGAGTTCAAAATAGCTGGTGGAAAACCCCACAAGCTACCTTCTTGTGAATTCCCTGTTTACAATTCTTTTTTTTTAAAGTTCTATTCTTGAGCATTGGTATAGTAATTTAATATTTTATAAACTTGCATGTAATGTGATGGTTTTTGCACTATATACTGAAAATGAATTATTTTATTGGATGCCTTTTTATATTTATTCCAGCCAAGAATGAAGCTGTTAGCCAATACTTGCAGCAACAACAAGAAGCCAATTCAGCAGAGGAGGACAAAAAAGACATGTAAAAAGTTGTTAGTTAATGAACACAGTAGTACCAGTCAGTCGTACTCCAAGGCAGTTTGTACCGAACAGTGTGAAATTTTTGTATTGCTTGGGTGTTTTTAGGTTAGATAGTAAATTCCTTTCTGAAATAAAAATGAACAGTTGCAGAATACCACCACAGTGTAATTACTAAAATACTTCATTTTGGTTCCATTTCTGTGTCATGCAGTGTTGAGCAGTGATTTTCTATGTGCATGTTGGTGTGTTGCAAAAAACCAAATGCAGCATGAATTAGTTTCAATGGACTGGGGTATGAATCTTTGCAGGTTATTTAAGAAAACTTGTACGGTAATTGTAAAGGTGAAAGCTTTAATACATCATAGACAGTAACAGTACAGTTCTGTTACATTTTTGTCATTTTAGAGATAAAATCTAACTACAACTTGTTATTAACATTAAAAATATTTTGAACACTTTAAAATGTGTTGTCTCCTCTGCATCTCATGTCTTGTGGTGAAAGAACACAAAACCCCAAAAAAACAGATGCCCAAAATGGAACAAGGAATGCAACATCCCATTTTTTTTTTTTTTTGGTGCACTGCAGACTTACTCAGACTTCTTTCCTTGGAAGAATGTACAACATTTTGGATAGTCCTACTAGCTGAAATTGTAGTCCTTCAAAGTTGATTTTGATAAATCAGTTGACATCAGATAAAAGAATTGCAACCGTGTCCAATTATGTAAAAAAATTGGTGGGCTGAGTAGTTGCTCACAACATTGAGTGCTGAATAACGTTATTTTACCAAAACAAGGGATAAAGTTAATGAGGAATTTCTACATAAAGTCTAAAATGTTTGAAAAACCTTGCTACACCCCAGGTTTTTGACACAAAAACACAAAGGAAACCGTTTTATGTGCAAGACATAGATGTTGCTTGCTTTCAACACTTGTAGCTTAGGAAACAATCACCAAACATCCTTGTCAATAAGTATATTAAGGGATTGGTCATAAAAGCTATTTGACAAACTCAGAATGTACTTTATGTCACCTAAAATACTGGGTTGCAATGTTATATTTTATATCTGATTAAACTTACTTTATTGGGATTTAAATTATACTTATCACTTTTAAATATACTGAATGAAACATTTCTCTTCATGCTTAATACACAACTTCAAAAACTCAATAATTCATGAGGCAAACACAAAGGAAAATCATGGCTGGAACATGTCTTTAAATCTTCAAAACATGCTGTCTGTTTTTGATGAATTTATTGTTGGTTTCTGCTGCTCGGATAATATTAAATTTCAACACAGGGTTTCAAATGAATGTGTGTAAAGGTTCTTTTAACAAGCTGTTTGATTAATTTGTTCTACATGCTTTATCAGTACTAAAACTCAGCTATTGCCTTGTATTTTAAACCTGCTAAAGGATTACAGCTTGGTTATTAAACATTACTTGCAGATAAACTTGTTGACTTGCAACTTTTGACACATGAAATATAGCAGGACAGTAACATGCCAACTAATGCAGCCTCTAATTTAACTACCAGTACAAAATATCTATTGTAATTGTTTTAAAATAATGCTACACTGATGTACTCATGCTACTTATATCTACTTGAACAATGAGTAGTGACAATGTTGATTATAATCAGAGAAAATGCTGCTGCTAGGAACTTACTGTACAATAGAAAAGGATCCCAAATTTCTTTCAATGACATGTTATTGCTGGTCTAAGATTTAACAAACGATGTTGAGAAGTCTCTGTTTGGCATGCAAATTGGTGCAACAAGTGTCCACAAGTACATGGCAGCACACACCCAACCAGAGACAATTTTGACCCAAAATGCACCCCAAGTCCGTTGGATGCTTTCAGTGTTGGACTTTTCAGGTCTGCAGAACAGAGAAAACATTAAAGTATAAAGTAAAACTACTTGGGGTGAAGCTCGGCACTTTATACAAATTATACTGAGATTTAAATATTCTTGCAAACAGAATCTGACTGATGCTTAATTTGGTGCTACAAGCTAGCCCTTACAATCATCAGAGCTGAGAGTTCAAACATCTTGTGGTTAGGAAAAATGAATGGCTTTTTAAGCTACCAAACCCAGTACAAGCTAGGAATTGCTCTCAGTTGCAGTGCTATATACTCTCTGTAGAACAATGCTGTGTAATATCCTGTTGTGTCCCAATGAATTTTAGTATTGCAACACCTTGTGTTTTGGAATTTATATATTAGATGTATGAGAGCTTGGAAATATGTTGAGATGATAGATGAACAATTGTCAAGCCCTTATCCTCAGAAAAACAACCTCTGAGCTCCAGAAGGGGATTCAACCTGCAACCTTCTGATGGTCATCAGAAGGTTGCAGGTTTGATCGTTCATTGTTGATGGGTTCGTCGTTGACAATTGTTCATCTATCATCTCAACACCTTGTGTTTTCATTAAAGTGAATTAAATCCTTTTTAGCAACATTTTGCCACTTTTGCACGTATCAGCTTCTATGATTCCAGTTGCACAGCATTTTGCTATCCCCTTGATTAAAGGCAGGGCATAATCACAATTTGTTAAAAGGGAGCAAAATCAAAAAATAGTTTGTTGCACTGATTGGTAGGTTATAGGGCAAAGTACTGGAAAAAATTCTTGATTTAGGAGCCCCCAAAACATTCCAAACATATGTAGCATAGCCAAAATTTTTGTCACCTCAAGATAAAAAAAGCATCTGTTAAACATTGGGAGGTATAATCAAGTCATCTGCACTTAACAACAACCTGTGCACACGAAAAGTAAAGCAGTACATGAAACTTTCAACTTACTTCACCCAGTTTGTCATGACCATCATGATGTACAAGGAAGCCAGTATGTAGACAAAATGGAAAAATGAGTAACTGTAAATAACAGATTCTTCTTCGTCATTAACCACATTGCCTTTTTCAGCATCACCATCTATCAAGATGATTTTATTACACAAAATCCTTATATCACAGTACATTTACCTTATAATGCATACCAACAATTCATGAAGAACTTGCAGCAGAAATTGCTGGTGTAAATCAGATACAAACAATTTGATTCACATAAACTTTGCTTTTCATTTATTAAGCTAAAATAGCTTATATTTCCAGACTGAAATAATTATGGGTAAACATGGTCATGGGGAAAAAAACTGGTTTAAAACAGGATTTTTATTTCAGAATTCAGAAAAACAACATTCTGTCCAGATATCAAGGGATATTAATTTATGCTAGTCTTCCACGTTGTGTGGACTGACTTTAATAATGAAGTTGGATTATAAAGTTTGTTATTTTATAAAATCAACAGTTAGTAATAATACTCATGAGTAAGGTGGAAAGCGTTTGGCTAAGTTAATTAAAACTTTTCTAAAAAAATGTAATTATTAAAATCCTACCTGGTGTAGTTGAACTGGGGTTGTTTGTGGAAAATTTATCAACACTTCCTGAGGTTTTTAAGCTTTGGGGTAAGAAAAGTTAAATTTTAATGCTTCAGAAATTGTTAGTTTACATTCTCAAATGTCATGAACATACTGTACCTTGAATAAATTATCATAACAAATGTTACAACAATGCCAACAATCGTTGATGTATGTCTAGTGTCTCCATATGATGAAATGTCCAAGCCACATGTGGTTGTAGAGTTGTCAACTTTATCTATAAAAATACAAGATGTTGCACTTACATAAGTTATCCCAAGTTTTGCAACCTTTTTTAAAAAAAAGTATTAATTTTTTCTTTTTCTTATTTTCATTCATCAATTCATTTCATTCAGCACTGAGAGATTATACTTCAGCTATAATGGTTCTTTTCATGCTTCAAGAATTATAATTTTTCAGTGTTCATAATGTGAACACTTTAAAAAGCACAGTTCTTTCTTTTATGTCAGCATAACATTTTCAAGGTTTTTCATGGCATTAGCAATCTACTTCAACTGACCAATGGTACCCAATTCTCCACACACTAGACATCTACAGGAGGAACATACAAGTCATTGACAAGTAGTCAGTAAAATTAAATTCAGAAGCTATTCATAAATTTGACAATGCTTTTTTAAAATTCATTGACTTTCAAATACTTGATTTTGAAAATTTAAAATATGTGAATTTTCATGGTTTTTTGAGGACCCATGTGAACCCTGTACAGTAAGTAATGTGCATCTTACTACCTCGTAAAGCACTGTTATGTACAGTGTATGGCAGTTAATCAGTTCTACATAATACAGTTGACCTCCAGCACGTAAGAGCCCATCAACAAAGCTTTGCTTATCAACAAATAAATTTGGTGCAATGTGCACAGATTTCCAAATGCTATTTGAATCAACTGAAGAATAACCAAAAAGACTTCTTTTGGACAGTCACATTATGCATGTCATAAGATCCAAGTCAAGGCAATGAGCAGACTTTCAGTCTGTATTTCTGTTATATAACTGACCAACAAACCATGGGCAGAAAGAATGACCATACTATACATTCACAGACACCTACAGTAAAAACCACTAATGGTATGGATTTAAGTATGCCAGTTAAGGTCAATGCAGTATCACTTGTTCTACAGGTACCTGGCACCTGCCTGACAAACTTGGTGCTGCCCTATTTACAACATTCCCTGATCATAAAATTGGTTGACAAGTGATATCCTATTTCAAAAACTATAATCACTGAATTGCAACTTACCAATCTCAACAGGTTCATTTGCAAGAGAGGACAATGTTATGTAAGATACAAACAAAGAGATTAAGGAGGACTGAAGCAATCCAGACTTTGTTTGCACTAAAACAAAAATAATTGTCAAACTCATGATGCACACAAACTTAAAAACTCTGGGAAATTGTTGTAACACAGTTTTACCCCTCTTTAAGAATCCCCCCCTTACCAGAAGTGGAAACAGGTCAATGTTCCTGTTGTCCCTCCCTCCCCATTCGCATCCTTGATTATCAGCAGGATACATAATTGCAGTAAACTATTTAAGGTTTTGGGTATGGCTATGAGAGGAGATGATGATAGAGAAGATCCTGACTAGATCTAGGTTTCCTAAAAAACTACCAGCACTAGCAGTATGTTGAGGAGACATTTTGACCAACCTTCCTGAACTTTTGGCAGAATTGAGACCACCATCATAAGAATGCAAAGGATCATATTAAAGCTGATTATGAACTTATTCAAATTCAAGTTGCACACATCACTCTAAAAAGAACAGTGTATATAAAATAAATACAACATTAGTTTTAATAAATTTTCAGCTATCAAATGCACATGTAAAAAACACACAATTAAGCATAAAACAAAATCATATAAAATTCATAAATTTTATGCATGTATGTGTGTTCCCCACAAACACAATAAAAAACAATTAAGTACCCAATAAGTAAAAAGAAAGTCAAAGGTAAACTTTGATCAAAAATAAATAATTTACAAATTTTTTGTTTTTAAATGGAGCTCTGTCATTGGTATAATTATTTAGAATAAAAAAGGTCAGAGAGTGGAAAACAAGAGCAAAGACCAAAAATGTCATTCTGAACATGAAATTCAAGAAGATTGAACAACCAAAGTTTCAAGACATATTGACTCTTTCAGCCAGAGTTATACTAATAGTTTAAGGTGATATTACAAGTCTATTTTAGGGTCAAAATGTCTTGATATTTTCCATGTTCACTATTGTTTATTGTATTTCAGGTTCATGCAGAATGCCTTTTGGGAATCCAATTAGTTTTTATCTTATACTAGCTGGCTTAAGAATCAGTTGGTCGTAGCTTTTAAAGCAAGTCTTCATAATCTCAAGAATGAAGTAAATGTGAAGAAGCTGTCTTCTCAAGCTGGATCATTTCAAGAGTTCATTCACAGAAACAAGAAAAACTTAATTTACATTACAACTACAGCTGTGACTTCTAAGTTTGTAAAAACTTACAGATGTGAACCAAACATAGGATAAGATAAATCCAGTCAAAGCCAAGCCACTGAATATGAACATGAAAAATGCTAATGCTGTGATTACAAGGAAAGAGTATTATTGTTTGAAATGTGGCAGAGGGAAGGGTGTGCTACTACAAAAAAGTACTGAAAAAAGTGATTATTCAGTTGTTACCAGCAGCAAATTAATTTTTCTGCTCTTTTTATTCAAAGTACTGTATGAATAAAGAAATATAAAATGGCTTTCCATGCTCATATACTGTAATTTAAACATGATAAGTGGAAAAAGACTTGAGAAAAGTGTACCAAAAATGTGAGCAGGAGTTGAGTGTGTTTGCTTTATGAAAGTTGCATCATATCTGAAGTGTTTTTTTAATATCATCAAACTTTATCAATATGTAAAACCACTTTATACTTCTTTAATACTACAAACAGATTTAAAAACAACTGATGGTAAATTCCTTGTTAACGTACTCTTACATGTATTATGTAAATACAGCCACAGACTAATCAAAGCTTGTATAATATGCCACTTATTTAATTATCTCAAATAAAAAATGATGCAGTACCAAGGTCAGCTGTCTATGTATTCAGCCGATATACTTCACCCACTATACACATGTTGTAATCTGTTGTACAAGGAAGGACCATCCACTGGGTAGGATTTATTTGATGAATATATTATTCAAACTCAGTACAACAATAACACAATAACAAATGATACACATAAAAGTAGAAAAGATTATTCACCTGCCATCCACCCTTTGTTTCCTGTTTCTTCAGCATTACTGGTCCTAAATGATAAATGAAATGTAAGTAACATTATGTAAAATGAATTATTTAACACAGAATATAAATTTTATAGAACAACACTGTACATAATTTGGGTCAAGTGAAATTTAGTGGATGCACCATAATTAATAACAACAACGAACAACAAAACAACTTTATTAGCATTATTAAATATCTGGTGGTGAGAGTGAAACATTTAAATGACTAGCTACGAAGTAACTGCATAGTGCAGGCCACTTGTAATAACCATAAGGGCTAATTGAGACATATAACCATCACAGTGTACTAAATCTAATCAAATCTAATCTAACAGAAACCTAATCCAAAACCCAAACCTAACCTTAACTCTATCCCAAACCCTAACCAAAAATCTAACCATAATTATAACTTAACCCTAAACCTAATCCTAATCCTGATAGGTCAGCAGCTTGTGTACATCCTCTAAACTGCACTCTTGCCTATACTTCTTATTTAGGCAAAAAATTAAGGACACTTCAACATGCTCTAAATATGACAAAACTCATAGGAAAACAGAGTAAAGGAATTATAACAACATCTGGCAGAATGAGAACAACCATTTCACTGCAGTGATAAGGTCAGTTACATCACACCAGCATCAATTTTACCATATTTCATTCCATGTATGTGCAAAATCCACAATCAAGATTAACTGAATGAGTATGAACAAACACCCTCCAATCAATCCAAAATACATCCAAACTAAAAACGAAATACAGTTCAAACAAGTTAAGCTCTTAATGAACTTTTAATTATCATAGCTGGGATCTAACATGGTAAGTATCTTCAAGAACAAAAAAGATAGAGCTATTGGTAATGATGATTGTACTGTTATTAAAATGACTAGTTGAACAATATTCAATTACCGTATTTTCTGCACTATAAGCCGCTACTTTTTGACCAAAATTTTCGCCATGTGGCTTATAATACGGTGCGACTTATATAAGAATTTTTCAAAAAAAAACGTAAAAAATGACACAAGAATTTTTATTTCGAAACTCAAATTACCATGAAATTTAAACTCTTGAACATGAAGAAATATCAGAGTCATAAGTTTTTTCCGAGTAAGCCGAATCAAAAATATTTTGGGCAATATTTTGGATACGGAGGACGAAGATTTTCATGGGTTTGTTGAGGACGATTTAAGACTTTTAAAAATGACATTACATACATTTTAAGTGATGTTTAGTGTATGTATATTTCTGTAGAACGTTGCAATAATGACAAATATAGCTCATGGTTTTTCCTTGTCTGATGTCAGTTGTTCAGTTACTCACGCTACACGTGGAATAGCAACGTAACAAAATAGGTACTTCTTTGGACTTTTTCACATAGCAGCTTACAGTTCGGCGTGGCTTATAGTCCGGTGCGACTTATCTATGAATTTTTCAAAAAAAACTGCCAAAAATTGCCGATGCGGCTTATAATACGGTGCGACTTATAGTGCGGAAAATATGGTAAGTTGCATTTAGCACTCTTAGTGGTATACACCAAGCAAATTTGTTATCAACTAAGCTTTCATCCTGTTGTCTTGAGACTTCATCAGTAAATAGGATCTGATGAAAAAGTTGTTGCCTGCCAGCCAACTTTAGATGGTAACAGTTTGTTTGCAACTAGTCATGTGATTATAAATTAACCAAATTCAACACCAGCCTTATGCAAGTGGAAAACAAGGCTTCTATACATATAACAATAAGATAATTATTTTTTTCCCTATCTTGTGGCTAAAATGATTTAAATCCTTTGAATGAAATGATGTAACTAAACTTAACACTAATGACCACTCACCTTCCCCAAATGTACTACTCTTAACACTAATGACCACTCACCTTCCCCAAATGTACTACTCTTAACCCAGAATGACCAAGCACAGAGTGCAAAAAGGATGAGAAATTTGATGCCCCAATACCTGAATGGCAATGTTGTAAACAAATAAGTAATAGCAATGTATCAAAAATAGCAATGTACAGTATTAAACCAATTATGTTATACTTTAGAAAGAGAGAACAACTTGTTTTGTGGCCATTTTGAATTGAAATTTTAATAATTAAACAGAATACTTGAGACATTTAACACACAGAGTCAGAAAAATACCACCTATTCTTCACTATCTATTATGTGTGATTACATGATTCCAGAATTGTACCAATGTGATTTATTAGCTCTAGAATGCCATATTAAATACAGCTGGGAAAACCCCCTCAAGATATTCAGTTAAGTTTGATAATACCATGATCACCTCAGTTTCTATTGTTCTCAGCGGGCGTTTAAATTACTAAATACCCCTTCAAGTGGGCAATTTATAATTCGCCCACTCACGACCAGGCGAATTATAATTTGCCCGCTTCTGTACGCATGGCCAAACATGCAAGCAATCATTATGCACAACGACAAAACACTTTTATTTAGCCATAATTAAACTGAACAACAATAAAAATTGTTAATACAAAAAGATTATTTACTCGTATTGATGTGTATATGTACTTCTCCATGTACAGTAGCACCTTGCAGCATGCCACTTAAATCTACATTCGAATGTAGGCTTTTCTCATACTCCACAAATCAAACAACAACGTATGTGAAATCTACTCATATTTATACACGCCAGTATGCTCACTCAAAATGTTTTTGTTCTCACATCGCCCTTGGTTATCATACTATTACAAACTAATAGCATGACATGTCGGAAAATTAGTGATTAAATGCCCTCTAGGGCTCGGGAGGTTTGTGAAATTCCCTCGGGCTTTCCACAAACCTCCCTCGCCTTCAGGGCATTTAATCACTAATTTCCCTCTTGTCATGCTATTACTTATAAAAAATAACATGGTACATTAAGTTCTCTTTAATAAAAATATCTAAAACAATGATTAGGGAAACTGCAAATTCCCAAATAAAAAGCACTCAGTTTTGGCATGGGGAAACACCTACAAACATGAGCACTCAGTTTCCTTCTCAATTTAAGGGGAAATAATACCAGCAATGGCATGTGTTAAAAGCTTGCCTACACACAAACTAGCAATTACATTGAAATGCATAACACTAGAGACTGTACAACAGATTACACATTACCAACTCTTGTGCAAATGCTGCTCAAACACATACAAATTTCAAAAAAAATGACAACCTATACTTTCCCATATAGTATAAAAGTAAAAGAGTATGGATTACCCATTATGAATCCCTGCACGACAGTCCTTCTGAGATTTAACACCAAATGTTAGGAGCATAAGGATACCATGAAACATTACAAAGCCAAGGAAGATGTGATAGACAGATAAATAGCCCAAAATCTCTCCACAATCTTCTTTATTACCACATATTTCGTCATGAAATGGCAGCTAACATTTTGCAAAGATGGAAAATTGTAAAATGAATAAAGGTCAAAAAAAGGAAGGAATAATGCACATACAATGAAATGACAAAACAGGACAAGGAATGTAGGGATGTAGGGATGTAGAAGTGAATGAACATAGAAACAAAGGAAATAAGTGATAGAGGGACTGAGTGAGGCTGGGAGGGATAAAGGAAGGAGCAAAGAAAGAGGAAATTGTGCAAAGGGAGGGATGGATAAAGGTTGAGAGGAAAGAATGAGAGAAAAATGGGAAGAAGGAAATAGAGAGAAGAAATAAAGAAGCAATAAAGCAGTGAGAAGGGAAAGGAATGGAAAGGAAAGATAAAGAAAGAAGAGGAAAAGAGAAAAAAAGAAAATGAAAGGAACTGTTTGAAGGGAATGGAATGAAAGTATGGAAATCTAACAAAGAATAATGGGAATAAGAAAGGATGGAAGGCAGGTAAGAAGCAAGAAATAAAATGAAAGGTGTAAAAAGATAAAAAGGAAAGTACAAAAGACAAAATAAATTAACCAAAAGAGCAGGAAAAATAAAAAAAATACCAGATATGAAATCTGAAGGGATTGACCAGAAAGAGAGAAAAGTTCAAGGACATTATTATCAGGAGATAAGTAATATACAAACATAGTTGAGCTTACCTTCTTTTTGATCTTTTCCTCAACATCATCAGAGAGCAATATGGATGAGACAATCACTCCCAAAAGCAGGAAAAATGTGTACATAATACGTGTAGTTACCGAACTACGGCATGATGGACAGCAAGAACAACAACAGCTGACTGCTGTTGAGCCACAGCAACAAGCCAGCTGTATAAACAAGTGAAATTAAGAAGTTTAATACATAATTAGTTTAAAGGTATGGAATTCTGCTATAAGAAAATTTGAAATGAAATGTTTTTGTTAATTCTCAGGTAGACTTTCCGCTACATAATTTAAAATGAATGTTGTCTTACTAGTCAAATAAGTGACTACAGCAGCACTTCCATTTTTTTAAAAACAGCTAGTTTCCACGCACATTTGCAATTAAAAGGAAAGTCTACTAGTTACGATAGTCTGGGTGCACAATAGTTAAATAAGTTCCCAAATTAAAAGAACCAGAGTCTTTCAGCTTTGTTCTGAAATGACCACATTATCAGAGCTAGCAGTTTGTCCAGACTATTTCAACAAGGTGGTTAGAGTTTTATAACAAACTACACGGATCAAGGAGATGATTATACTCGATAGTTAATAAAATTCGTCTACTTGATTTCGCCTTATGGTCGTGTTTACTTAACAAGATGGCCTTGACGAATGAAGTCATTTTGAAAGACGCCTCCAGCAGAAATACCAAAAACCTCATTTTCTTGTTAAAAAATGTTGATATAAAATAAAATTGAAACTACAGGTTGATACGTAGAAAGAATTTTGAAATACTCGCGAAGAGTAAACTTGAAATTTATAATCAACGACAAGGAAGCTTCTTTTCAACCCAAAGGGAGTTTGGAGAGTGGATGAAATTGAAATACGCAACAAGTCAGCATTCTTAATGCTACGGTGAAACCATTACTAAATGAAAGATAGGACATAATACATAATGTACTTACAGAACCGACGACACAGCCCATGATGTAACGGTGAAAAAGAAAACAGGAATTTCGTAATTACTAGCAGTATTGGATCAAGACACAGCAAAATCTATCAGCAAGATTTCCCCCTTTGAAGCGACAATCTAGACAAACAACAACATTTTCTATACTAAAAGCTATACAAAGATATTAAGATTTAAACCCCTCACGTTTATTATCTAGAACATTGTCAATACAAAGTATGGTACAAACCTACGTGTTTTACTATCGACGTCTTTGAAATCTCCGGATGTAACAGGAAGTTCAACGAAGGGGATCGTTTAGGATAATATAGCACTCAAGCGCAGGTCTCATACTGCATACATGATCCTGTTCTATCCCTCTCCTGTTCAGTCTGTTCGGTATGTGCAGAAGTTGATTTCGATCGAATTAAAATGGTAACTGCTCGTTTTCCAGGCATTGAGTGCGAGCAGCCTTCCACTTCTTGGCAGGGAGAAGGCAACAATCCAACGGTTGAAGCTGAAAATGAAGTGCTTGGTGCTTTGAATGAAGCAAATTGGCCTCACGATCACGACATAGGTCTGTCATCTTTCCTGAGTTTATTAACGTGATTAATTTTGAACATTTGTCTATGGAGGCTGACTTGATTTATCAACGGCTCCATTTTCAGAGAACTGGCAACGCATTACTGGTTTTGGTATCGGCATTACCAGGTAACAGGAAGCTTCTGGCAGTTCTGCTTTGTAGTAACCATGAATGCACTTTACTGTATCCATTCCACAACCATCCTCTCCCGTTAATGACTACATACGAATTGAAATTGCAAATATATTGTTAATTATTTGTACCAAGGTTGCATAACATTTTTTAAAAAAAAATTGAAAAGCTTCTTACCGTAGGATATTCAGTCAAATAAGCCCAACGTAGCGATTGTTTTGTCCTCGATTTTTTCCCTCTTGCCATACTTCAAGCAAACATCTCCACCAAATGAGTGTTTTTGCTACAGGAAACTTGGCCTGTCCCAGATATGTTTGACTCATTGATTAGACTCCAGAGTGTGTGACTATTTTATCCTCCGTTGCATTCCAGCTACTAGTTGAACAAGTTTCGAGGACGCTGTCATGAAGTAATGGCAATAGCCAAAAATACGAGGACATAGACATCAATGGTACTGACAGTGGGTTAGACTTCTGGTTGATCATTTATTCAGCACTTCTTAGGCCTGATACCCATGAGATGTTTAACCTATAGTGTCACTGAACTGTTCTATTCATGTACTTGTATGGATATTTTCATCAGTATGAGTAACAATTCATTCATTTTCTTTTTTACCTAATTGGATAGAAAGATTTAATACAATTAAATTATTTAAGTATAATGATTATAGTTCAGGACATGTATTAACTACAAAATAAAAAATTCCAGTTTTAACAGTTTGTTTTTAGTTTGTTAATAGAAGATTTTCTCACTCATCCTTTCATTGTTGTCAGAAGACAATGCATGGTAAGCTATATTTGATAATGAATATTAGGTCACCTCTGTAAAAAATATATATATATATATCTCAATCTCAACACGGCCTTTGAATTAGGAAATACTGACCTATTTTGATTGAATGCCAGTGGTTGGCACACATTTCTGAATGATCATGTTCTCTAATAATTCATTTTGTCAGTATTTTTAGTGAGACATGAATCTTACTTGAAATGACTGAATTCATTGAAATGATGGGGTTTGCTGTTGTAGTACAATAGCAATCAAACTATTCACAAAGTAGAAAACCCAGTCATGATGACACAATCTGAGATGGCTTTGATGCCTGGAATAAACTGTTAATGCTGAGCCACTCAGTAGGATTGTTTCATACAGTTGTTTGTCCTCACATATGGGATTCACTCATGGTTGTATTTATGAAGTATTACATGATTTGCAAACATGGGCCTTTAGATTAACTTGTTATTAAATGAGAATGTTTAATGAACTTTTTCAAGGTCAACTCTTCAGCAAGACTTTATCATCTTCAACCATTTTCAGTGTGTCGTGTTATGATTCAAATAAGGAGGAAGCAGGTAAGTGTTGTTTGAGAAAAAGTAGAGACAGGTGGACTTATTCAGTCTAGAAATGAGTGGGGGTTGTTCATCTTTATTGTTTCCCCTAAGCAACTTAAGAGTAGCTGCCTGCTATACCTACCTTGAGAAAGCTTGTGTACCTTTATGCCTTAAATTAATGATAGTAAATTCCTAACAGGCATCTGGGCTCTATTGACTACTTCAGTGATCCTCAACAATATTTTAATTTGCATGTGAAGGGCCCCATTTGAGTGTTCCTGACTTGAAAAAAGTCCCTTTGACCAAAATAGGTAGGGCAACCTTTTTAAATCCTGAAGGAAATACTGATCTTGTTTGGGTATGATAAGGAGTTTAGGGAGTGGTTGGAAGAGCAGATGGGATAGTGGTGAGTTGTTTGAAAGTTATGTGGAATGAGTTGTAAATCATAAGCAAACAGCCAGAAGAAAATGGAAACAATAAAAGGATGGGAAACTGAAGAATTCAAAGAAAGATCGGTAATTAATGGAATGACAGGAAGTGGTAGATAAAACTGAAATAAAATTTTAAACAGACATGAGAAAAGAAGAAAATGAAGAAGGAAAGGAAAATAAAAAAAGTTTTGTAATATTCAGAAGGAAGAGAAATGTAAAGTGAAACAGTAAAAAGTAGGAAGTGAATGAAAAGAGAGGAAAAGAAAGGGAAATCAGACAGAAGAGCAGGATGGGAGAAATGGAAAAAGTTATAAGAATTACCAGAAATGCAAGAATGGGAAAAAAGGTAAAATACATAATCAGTTGAAAGAATCAAATCAGCATTTCAACATGACAAGTAATATTGTTGGAAGTGGAAACATGAAAAGTGACAAAACAGATAAAAAAATTTAATGTTTACTTTTACTAGGGTTTGAGTACATTTTGGAAAGGACAGGGGAGCAGACTAGCTGTGAGAGGAATGAACTTAATGGCAGAATTAATAATTAGTGAGGTGACCAGTGAGCAGCTACCAAGGCAAGTATGTTCAATTGAAGAACATCTAGCAACAATGGTCATCTATTTGATTGTCTGGTTTTCAAAAGTGGATATTTTTAACATTGATTTTCTTATTAGAGAGGTCAGTAAGACATCTACCCTGAAAGAACTGGGTGGCCATATTGTTGGGAAAAGGTATAGAATATTATAGTAATTGATGGTTTAAACTTGGGAGAATCGGTACATGTTGGTGATGGTAGCTTCAGGTTAGTGTAATCTTGAGAAAAACTGTTGGTGACAGACACTTTGACAGCCTTCGTGGCAGTCATCTTCACAGTCTTTCACAAGACTACACTAACCGGAATGATTTACCATGATCAACGTATGTGGAATATCAATGGCCAAAAAAATTGTGGAGATATAAACACATGACATCACCAAATCCCCCACTGAAGCAATTACTAAAACAGCCTAAGCGAGGATTACACTTTAAGGTAAAAGTAAACATTAGGTTTAAGGTTAAGGTAAACACTTGAGTCAGAGTATGTTCAGGGTTAGGCTTCCACTAAGCTGTAGCTTCAGCAGGTTTATTTTCTAATTTCACCATTTTCAAATATTCTCAAATACACTGCAGCATTTCTATGTGGTGTAACTGATGTGCTTGAGCCTTAAGTTTAGCTGATTCAAATAACCCCAAACTCTATATGGAAAGTTCTGGTAATGTTCATCAACTACATTTCATTTCCTGAACGTTTTAGATAAAGCATAGGACTCCTATAAACTCCAGTTTCATTGTTTTTCCAGATATTTGTTTGACTGCAAAAACCTCACCTTACGTCTCTTCTATTTTTCATTCTTTTAAGTTTGAGTATAGTTCTGACATTGCCGTTCTACACGGCAAACATCGCTGAGTCAGTTCAGGTTAGTAAACCTTAGATGTAATATAATGATGAGAGCCCAGCTCAGGATTTTTATGTGGAGAACCATAACGACGGAAAAAGCAAGGCATTTAAAATGTCGTTATGGTTCTCCATATAAAGATCCTGAGCTGGGCTCTCATTTTCAAATTATGTGTCCACGTTTTCCCCATTTTCACGTTGGGGGGCATGGCTGCCTGCCCCCCCCCCCCCCCTCGCGACGCCTACTCTTTACAATATTCGCGTCGGTGTTGTATTGGACATACAATCACTTGCCTTCGGCTAGAGCTTATATATCCTAACCAACACGGTCACTCACATTATAATCCTATTGAAAACTAGGTTTTCTTAAAAGAAACCTGAAACAAATCAATTCGGAGCACCAGTTTCTCTAGCATTAGCACAGAAACCATAAATGTCCTTCCGCGTGCTTTAACCGACATCGCCCCGAAACAATAGCACGGTTAAGAAGAGAGACATAATTCGCAATGACTGGCCAATTCAGTCGTTTATATCATGTGACTTTAAAACATATACTTGCAGATCAGAGACGTGGATATAGTGGGTGGGGGGCTTACGCCCTCCCAATCCTGTCGCAAAATGCACCATTTGTACTTTGTTAGAGAATCTCGACACCTGGAGGAAGTTAGGTGTAACATCAAGTGGAAAAAGTTGCACAATAAACCGTAATAATTTATAAGGAAAACCAAAATCGTAGTGCGTCAACCGTGGACGTCACAAATGTTCACACCTACAGCATTTGTTGGAAAGATATCCTGCGAAACTCTCCTGCACATTATACACCTTTTGTGGTGGGGTTACATCCTCGTGCCATTAGCCCCCCCCCCTCCACTTTTTGGGAGCCGTCTCCGTTCTTTATCATGACGCGCGATTCGTTTTTATCTTTCATGTGTGATACCTCCAGACTGAGCAAATCGATCTCTATTCTGGTCCTTTGTCCTTCGTCAAGGAAGGTCTTTTCCGATTGGTCGGCTGGCAACGAACGTCGAAAGGCTACGGGCGCCTTTTTCCGCTGTGGTCTTTAATCCTTCCCACAGTGCTACACGGCTTGCTGCGTTACCTCACAACAAGCTATCTTCAGCATCTAATTTTGATTAGGTGCAAGAAAAGGGGCGTCTTCACGGGAAGTTCTGCGAATTACCATTCGGAGAATCCTGATGATGCGCCGAGAAATGTTCGGGGTATGACGGAAGCCTATTTCCCAGAACTCATGGCGAGCCTGACAAGTACGGTTTTGACGGAGATAGCGTTATACCCTCTTGAAACGGTCCTCTACCGGCTTCACCTTCAAGGCACACGTACTATGATAGACGATACAGATAATGGATATGCCGTCGTATCGCTGTGTACAAATTACGACGGCTTCTTTGATTGTTTCTCCCGCATTCGGACTGAAGAGGGGATTTCAGGTTTCTACAAAGGTTTCGGTGCTTTAATACTTCAGTACTTGGTGCAGTTGGCTGTTTTGCGGTTTACCAAGAGTGTTTATTCCACCATTTCTCAAGACTTTAATAGAAACAACGCATCATTAGCCGCTAAATAGAAACTTTGGCGGAGATGAAAGGCCTTCAGGATCAAGTTTGTTCAAGGTATAAGGGCGAGTTTTAGCTGATGGAATGAAGACTTCATTTATATACGTGAAATACAGTCCAATGTTGAAATAACGTGCTATATAACTTTACGCAAAACGGTCCTTTTTATGCATAACCTAAAGGCAAACTTCAATCAAGTCCACGAAAATGTAGCGTGTCATGTATACTTCTCAAATTCATTAATAATTTATTAGAAGAAAGAAAATCTGTACTATGGAGGTTTGAATATATTTTCTCAGGCTCATTAATAATTCATGAGTATATAATTCAATCAGACGCCTTGAATGGCACCACGTGAGAGAACTTGAGATACCATGGAAGTACCGGCCTACAGAGCAGAGGACTTGAACTGTTTTTTCAAGTCCTTGGACTTAAAACATAATTTCACACAATCGGTTTATTGATCCATTCACTCATTACTAATACACTAATTCATTGTGCCATTACATTAGTTGATTCTGAGAAGTCATTGAAAGGCCTCCAGTTCGGACTAGACCGGGATTTAAAGTACTCGGAATTCATTCCAATCTCCGGCTTCGCCTCGCACTAGGACGAATTTCTCGTACTTGAAAACCCGGTCTAGTCCTCGTTGTCGGCCTTTAAATACTACATCTTAATTAGCGTAAAATTTTGACGACGTTTGAAGTTTTTCTTCGAAGTTTTTCTCAATACTGGAAAACCACTAAGACCATGTAACTGTGGTGGCATATGGTCTAAACATATTGCACAAGAGACGTACGCGGGTAAATACTATTGGTGGCTTGCACGTGACGTCATGGCGGCCATGTTGATGGAACTTCCACAAACGAATTTCATTAACTTCTATTGCCTGCGGCACCAACATAGCCACCGTATGATTGTCTTCTGAATCCAAGGAAATGTAATCCGGCCATCCATAGTGTTCCGAATGATGACGAGAAGTCTTTCAAGACGTCGATCAAGAATGCTAACACTCAACGTAACCGTTATTTTGTATTTTATAAAATACTTTGAGGCTTTCAAATGTTTGCGTGATATCAATTTATCGCCCACCTCAGCTGATTCGTTTTGGGAAACTTTATGTACAGTTTATCTACAGACTTCATAAATTTATCGCGATGACGTTAATTTGAAACAGGATGAGTGACATTACAAGTCGTCGTTGTCAATATGCGATACCTCTACGGACATAATTTTACGAGGCTTCCTGGGTTTCGGTAGCTTCTTAGACGGCTTGCTAGTTGTGATCGGAACAGGCCCGTCCGGATCCTGTAGGGAAATAATACAAGTTATTACATTCAATAGCTTACTTTCTGTTCAACCCAAAATCAAGGGTTTCACTAAATTTTGAAATACTCATACTTTATTTAAACACGGTACTACAGTGTATTTCACCTATTAATACATCAAAATAAAATACTAGTGTTCTTCCAACAGTCCGTCGTTTATAAAAGAAATCTTACTTTACCAAGTACATCTAAAATAAATTAATGAATGAATCCCTACCTAAAAACTATACGCAATTTTACATACAAAAGATATTTGTCAAATCTCAAGAAATGGCTGAATTTTATTCTTAAAATTTCGCAAATTTTCAGATGCCTTGATTTTATCTGGTAAACTGTTTCAAACCATAGAGCCTCTAAAGCCAAACGATTTTTTCGTAAAGTTTGTGTTTGGCTTTGGTGAGGTAAAATTATATTGAGATTGTCGAGTATTACAATTATGTATTTCGCTAACATTTGTACAAATCTTTAATAGATAATTTGGTACCAATTTTCTCTTAACTTGGGCGGCCGTGACTTTGTAACGGACCAAAACCCGTGAGCCTGCGGCTGTAGTCTCTTGAACTTCAAGTCTACGATCGATCAGAGACACGAACGAAATAGCCGACGGCTTGGGAATAAATAGGCAACAGAAAACCGCCGCCGTCTGCTTTCTAATGGAACCTTACAAAATATGCCAGGTGATTCAGAGTTCAACGAGCGGCTTGCAGTTCGTTGTAACGTATTTCGTGGGAATACTGTGGCGTGTTATTTACTCTTGTACTTCAAATGCTTATTTGGTGCTTAAGATTTTTATCTTACGTGGTCAGCTGAGGATGAGGACTCCAATTCTTTTTCATCTTTTTCAGTGGGTGTAGAAGATATGTTTTCCTTTAAAAGTGAACGTACTAACGTCAAACTTTCAAGCAGACAACATGTCAACCTAACCGTTGTATGAAGACAACGACACATCGCAAAACAAACACAACTCAACAAGGCACGATAAAACCCAACGCAACGCAAACAACACAGCACAACACAACAAAACCCAATGAAATAAATTTCACAACAGAAGATTCGACTAGACTTGATGTGGCACATCACTGTACAGGATACATGCAGAGATTCCAAATCGCAGTGAAACCAAATTAACTTCAGACTGCTGGCATCACGAAAATATGCCTATAAGTACCTTTTCATTCCATTCAATCTCTTCGCAGACCCGTGCGGCGCATTCATACATGTACTTGTACTGAAAGAGAGGAGAATTTTAAGGTTGCAACATGTATAAACGGCGATAGACTAGCAATAATAGTAATCAGCTTTACCAAAAAACACTAAGCTTGAGTTTTTCGGGATCGTAAATGTTGGCAGAGCTAGTGGAGTCAAGGCGACATTTTCCATACATTTTCTCGAAGCCAGCGAGTTTAAACCACAAAATAAACTTCTGTTCAACTTCGTCATTCACCGATATAGAAATTCTAGTGTAGTGAGTTTGGCTCCTGTTCTTGCGGAGGATAAGAGGTTGGAATTTTCCGGTGAATGGGAGCTGGGATGGGGGAAGTGGGACTTAAACGAACGACTTAAGGAATCTCGAAAATTACAAAATACTTTTTTGTTGTTGGCTCGCGAGTTCAACACTTACGTAAGGCGACATGATTCTGACTGAGCGAGGTTTCTTTCCAGATCTTGAATACTCGAAATAAAACGCCATAGCTTCTTCATCTTCGTCCCAATTTAACAGTTCGTCGTACCTGAATGTGGTCGTCTGGGACTACACGCAAGAAAACGAACCGTCAGCATTACCAAATAACACTAGCTTATTTTTCAATATTGTTTTTTATTAGTTTCTCAATTTTTTTGTTTTTGCGCTGCGTGTCTTTTCATCAGGTCTTCGACAACAAGTTCTTTAGGAACATTCAGCTGTAACAAACGCTCTTCCGAAAAGACGTCTTCCCTATGCCGAGTAAAACCGTCTGGTGATAGCCACAGAAAAATAATACCAGACTGATCCTACCGGATCCTAAAAGTGATTTCGCAAATGTAGGTCTGAGAGCATAAGAAAGCCAAAACATTTAAAATCTTTGGGGAGAATACCCTGTTTATTGGGAGGTACAGTGATACGTCTGACCGCCTCCGTGAATGAAAGCTTTAAGAGAGGAATCCTGGTTTGGAGTTAAACAATCGACCGCTGAACACACGCTGCGCTATCTTCAAGCAAAACATCATAAGCAATACCTCTAGTTCTCCCTCCACGGTGCACGCTTGAAGTTTCACGTTTTGCAGACCAAACGAAACGATGATGTGACCACTTTTGTGAGCGTCACATTCACAGTGTGGGAACCTGACCGAGCCATAATCTTCCAAGGAGCGAGCGAGTTTTAAATACTACAAATAGAACAGAAATTATTTTAACTTTAGCAAACTCAGGGACAGGCCTACGATGCGAATAAACCGTCCTCCGCTGGGACTTGAACCATCCACTGTTCGTATACATGCGAACTTTAATAGAAATTCGGAATAACGTCGTGGAACGGCTGTGAAAGGATGGCAATCTCTCTCCCAGGGCAATCTCGCAACGCTTGTGTCGAGTATTAAGATCAGACGGAAAATATGGAATTAATTCAGTCTTTGTCAACCACTCAATATACTTTTGATGATGGACTGTATCTCAGCATTCGCCGACGAGGCGCGACTAAGGCTCTGGGACCAGATTAGGGGAGGCATAGTTGTCGTGAACCAGGTGTAATTATCCGGGTGGGTCCATTTCCAATAATATGAGCTGGCGAAATCCCATCGGACTTTGCTGCGTTTAACAAGGATCCAGCTAGTTGCAGTCTTCCCACGAATACTTTTCTCAAATGAAGCGCGTCCAGAACAACCAGGCCAAGATGGCGGGTTCTACAATGCACGTTTAAATTCAGCTCCTGTCGTGCTGTTACTTACCTCCTCTTTTCTGCCTGCCATTTTGTATTCTTGAAGTTGATTCACTTTCTCTCCAGGTTTCAACTTAAACGTTCGTACGTCATCAACAGCCTTTATCAAGAGAAATCAAGGAATGAGTTTGTGAGACGCAAGGTCTTTTGACATCTTGGAAGAAAATGCCAGCAATTATAATATGTTTACCATTTCGTACTTATTAGGACAGGACAAATTTTACTCAACATGGGATAAATTTACCTGATGGTATAACAAATTCATCGCAACCTCGTTATTGTCCATTTCAATTTCCTACAAAAGCAAAACTCAGGTTATTTTTATTGTAATCTAAGTCTTCGCGGACTCGGCTAAATGTACCTCATTCTCTACCAACTACTGTACAAACAGCGACTTACATAAGAAAGTTAGTATTCCCCCTTAGGAAAAAACCATTTAACGGATCACAACGATTACTGGCACCTTACCAAGACTTATATGTTAAAACAAACAACAGACCTATCGAAAGACAGAAGTTTTTGCGATAACGTGACTAACGCCATGATGGTTTTTGGATATAATTGCTGAGATTTCGTCCTTGAAACTCATAACTCCCTTAGAGTAAGACTGAAATCTTAAAACGTTTCAAGGCTTTTGTTCCCAAGGCTTTTGTTTCCAAGACTTTTGTACGGTTTACAGGACGAAAGCTTAGCAAATATTCAAAAACATGATGACGTTACCGCGAAAATTCTGTCTCATAATTGAACTAATGGTCAAGCCAAACAACCAAACTCTTGAACAACAGGCCAGCGCTAACACGCTAGACGCTCCCACTAAGGAACATTTGAAGCAAGCCTATACACACACACCCACTATTGACATACACTCCTACTGTGATGCAAACCATCGAACCAGATAAATAGACGAATTACTACTTCCACTATTATCATTATCAGCGTTATTTTAATTATTACCCTGGATAAAGTGAAAACCCATTTACGCAGGGTCAAACAGCTCGGCAGTTCACTTGAATAGTTTTTTATGTAAATACTGTGCGGGAATTCATTATCTCCGAGTTTTCGTTCTGAAAAAATCAGAAACAGTTAAACCATAAGAAGTTCCTGCTATTAAAAAAATAAATATTCCACCATACCACAGTAAACGTTCAACCAACCGTTCACCGACTCATACACCAGTCAAATCACACGTTCACTGACTCACCCACCAACCAATTCACGCACCCACCAAGCCACCGACCATTTCACCCACCCATCAACAAAACCACCCACCCATCAACCAACCCACATACCAACCAACCCACCCATTTACTGACCCGTCAACTAATCCAACCAAAAACTGACTGATTCATCAATCACCCAACCCACCCAACCAATGAACTTAACTTACAACCAACCAAACAGTAAATGAACTCCCCCACACCACTACGTTCCCTCCAACCCACCAACAAAATAACCCAACCAATCAATACTTTTACATTATCTAGAAGGAGAAACTGTAACTAACCAAAGTCCTTTCCAATACTTTCAAACAAAGCAAAATACTTGGTGAAAGATCTGTCAAGCCCAAGTTTTTCCAACAATGCCTAATTAGAATCCAAAGAAAAGTATTCACGATAATTAATGAAGACCATTAACAGGCACAACAATGAAGAATGCTTAAATCAGGTAAAGTAAACTACGGTATAATTTCCAGCTAACCTTGCAAACATCCTGTGTTTTGTAACTTTTCTCAACCTTAACTGGTTTTTCTGATTGATCTGGTAGAACAATTTTTAGCTCAACCTCCAAGGTGTTTATTTTAACCTCCTGACAAGTGATGAAAGAGACAAGTGATTAAAGAGACAAATGGGAGACTGAAGGCGGGAAGACCTTTGCAGTTACTACCTGCAAACTATGGAACAGTCTACAATTAGAACTTAGAAACTCTGCATCATTAACAGCTTTTAGAAACAATTACTGGAACAGTATTTTTAATGAACAGAAAGAACTCTATAATTTTATTGTATAACCTATTCAAATCAATTTAGTCTAACTTTTTATACTATATATGTTTATATTGTATGTTTTTATCTTATATTTTTAAATTGAGGACCACTAGTTTATTAGTTCCTGCTATTCTGTGCTACCCTCATTAAATAAAGAGTTTACTTACTTACTTACTTATTAAACCATTTTGATATTTTTATAAAATACATCCAACCAACCAGTACTGCACAAACAAAAACTGAGCTTTTGGACCTGCATTCAAAGTCCTTTTACTTACTAAAGTATTTTGAATGATAATTTGCATAAGTTTTTTCTTAGAGCCAAGTGGTACGGTAATGGCCTGTTTTAAGTAAACAATGGTGATTTAATGGCTGGAATGGTGCTCCTATAACACCTTACTGGCTTTTTGTTTCTGTGATTTTGATTCAAGATTATGTAAATGAGACTATATAACTTTTACATTAGTTTATTGATTAAAGCAGATCATTCTTATGATTTGACATCTGAGAGATGGTTGCCCTTGTTTGAAATTTGATTTTAGTTGTTTATCACAAGCTAGTTTAATGTAGAAGTCTCAGCATATGTGCCCTTAATTAATGGTTTGTTGTGAGTGAAAGTAAATTTTTATCATGAGTTTCTCCAGATGTCATCATACTTTTGTCCCAGTCAATCCCCTAAATAACATGTGTTGTTTTCTTATCAGCTTTATTGGCTTTCGTAGGAAAGACATCAGTAACATTTCCCATTCAAACCAATTTTTCACAGTCACATGTCAAAACAAAACATTGACAGAGTGGGGACAATGTATCTACCATCACTGAGTAACCTTTACAACTTGCTCACTGGTAAAACAATGTCAAAGCAGATAAACATGCAGTGGCACAGCTATGGGGGATTTGTGCCCTTCAGGTACCCCCTGCAACAGAAGGAACTTGGAAAGGAAAAAAATGAATTAGAAGGCTAAAACATGTAAATGATGTTTTTTGATGATTTTGCAGACCAGTTTTAGTCAGTACATGGGAAACTATTAGCAGTTAGTTATATCCTCTCCCCATTATTTGTGTTACCCAGGATACCACCCCATTCTTAAACCCACCATCTACATGGCACAATGATTTATTAACAGGGAAGAGCTTATGGTTGCAAAGTAAAATACCTCAGATGGTTTCAAGAACTCTTGCATTGGATCTGAGTCATAGATAATTCTCACAGAAGCAACTGCAAAATTAAAATTAAATGTCACTATTAGTAACATAATCCACAATAAAGTATTGTTTTGCCGTACCATCTGCTGATGACAAACAACTTTCAATGCATTAACTGTTTATTGGGTCAAATTCCCTTTTTATAGAGTGAAGTTGAATGAATAGAAATATTTTCTGGTTTAAGAAGTTTTTTAGCTGTTTATCTGGTTTTGCTCAGTGTTTGCCATTGACCTATTGCACTGTTCTTTGATCTTCTTTACCTTGTTCCAAGTATGACTCTAGTCCTTTCCGCCTTACATCCAGTTGTTGTTCTGATAACTGGAAAGGCCACTTGCCAGGAAACTTAGGAAACTCATAATCTTCAAATTGTTTCTTCAACTGAAGGAAAGAATAAAAACATTAGCAGTCGACTACTTGATACAAGTTAATCATTCAATGTTTTTACATGGTGACTGGATGAATAACTTAACTTTAACAAAAATCTTGTAATACTGGAAATATTTTCTGAATCTCTGATGTGATGAAACCCATAAAACTCTAATTGCTTATGAGCTGTTCAAAAGATCAAGCAATCCAGATTGGCATGTCGTGACATATGTCAAAGCATGGCCTATAATTATACTAACAGTCTGAAAGTCTTGATACATAGAAGTCAGCAAAATTCAAACTAGTAGGGATTGTTTCCAAGTCTGGAAGCAAATCATTGCCATTACCTTTTGATGGTTGGTGTAATGCTTAAATGATTTAGTTCATAGAACTTTGATATACCAAACTTTTAAGTCTTAGACATTCAACTTATCCTTATAAAAATCCTGTTGGGCAAGACATGTGAAATTGAATGGATACCAAAATGTGAGTTAGACCAGCAATTACACATACCTCGTTGTGTAAGTTTGAAAATTCTTTATAACGTCTTGAACAGTGATGTCGGTCATTAACATAAATATTAAAAACCTAAAAATAGGAAAGTGAATAATGAAGTCTGTACAGGAAAATCAAGGATACTAGATAATTCAGTCAACTAACTATGCTGGTATCCCTGGAGGTCCAGTAAGGCCTACTTCACAGGTCAAATGTTACCAGAAGAGGACATCTGAGTACCTAGAGATTATGTGTGAAACTTGACATAGACAAACTGTGCAAGACTCTTCTAGTATGTGTGGTGACCTAGGTAACTTTAATGAGAAAAGTTACTTTACGTAGAGGGAATCAAGCTTCTAATCACAGAGGTCAAAGGTATCTTAACTATATCTAGGTTTGACCATTTCAGGCATCAATTTTTTTAAGAGGTTCACTTTGACCCACATTCTCTAATTTCTTCTAGACAGGGGCACCAAATCACCAAACCTTGCCAAAGGTCAGATAGGGTTAAATCTATCTGCAGAATAACCCCTATAAACCATGAAATGAGTGCAACTCAAGAATGGTATTTTTCATGATATGTCTTACTGTGTATTTTTCTCTTCCATTTTCAATCTGTCTTGTCTCTGGTATTGTAACTAAAATCTGTTTCTTGTCTGTGTAGTCAAAATATTCAGGTAACATGCCATCCTCAGGTGGATCCAATTTTTTCACTTCACTTGGAGGAAGAGATAAGACAACCAACGACAAGTTTTTCCCACCAGATCGGATGAGTTCCACAACATGTTTGTGAGTGGCTCCTTCAACATTTTCATCATTACTAAATGAAAAATGATTAACTCTTGTTCACAAACAATATTAATGCAGCATGCAAGCTGGAGGTTAAATTAATTTTTGAAAATTTGTCATAATCTAATTTATTTCAATGATATTTGCAAAGCTAATGTCAATAAATATCAAGAAGCTTTGAAATGTTAAAAATTTACTTAGAATTGTCAGAGGATCCATGACCAGCCAACAGCTTTAAAAAAGTAAAAGATAAAACATGTTCCGAAAAATAATGTCATGTAAACTCAAGATTTGAGTTATATAAGAGATGAGACAAAGTGAAGTGAGAATTTCCATGATTGTTGTAATTTTTTTGTATGGGAAATGCTGCCCTTATGTTTTTGCTTTAATTAGCCTGTAACTTTATTCAAAATTGATAAAGTGTTTTATTGTAGTATGTTAGTTGCAACAATTTTGAAATTTGAGACATGTTAACTTGAAGACAAAAGAGCTGTTAAATAGATACAAGAATTTATGGTAATGTCATTTAATGATTTTATCATCATGCCAAGCTATAAGACTCTTATAAGAGCTATCCTAGTTAGTGGAAAGGGTTGCTTTGTTGAAGCTGATACTGAAACTATTCTCAAGAAATGGTAGTACAGTGTATATATGGACCAGCTGTATGTACTAATTACCAATATACTAGCCAACTAAATTAACCCTTTAATGCACAGGGTTCATCCCAGTAATGAGTGAAATCATCTAATGTTAGCCAGAATAAATTCATAAAGTGTGCCCTCGCCTTTTAGTGGGTTAAAAAAGTTGTTGATTAGAAGTAACATTTGAATACAGAATGAACTAAATTAACTTTACAGATTATTCAGCAAATGAGTTAGTTTACACTTTGACATACACATACAACCAATTCCACAGGTATTCCTAAGTCACATTGCAAAAGATCTAGTCAAATATGGCAAAGGTAGCTGTCTTGGTTAAATTTAGCATTCCTACAGTATGTTTCAGAAAGTGAAGAAAATAGCACACTAAAAGGTTTATCCCATACAGATAATTTGGGTGGCTAAGATAGTGTTCAATGAAAACTACAACAGCAATTTACTCTGCTGCTTTAGAGTTGAAAGGGTTGTGAATATTTACATACGTGTCAGGTAAAGATCTAAATTTTAAAGATTTCTTCATTTTGATAAGGTTAAAACAACTGTCTGCTCATCTACAAATCAGTTGTATTGCTATGGAATTCTTCTTTCTACTCAAATTGTGCGTATACTGAACAAGCAAGGTTTTTATAGGTCATCAATTTAGTTCCGCGTTTTGAAAATTGCCAACAACCAGAGGAACTTGTACCGGAAGGAGACACAGCACAATCAAAATGCTGGCCCACACACATACTTCAGCTTAAATCTTCAAATCGGCAAGATTTAACCGTGAACAGTATGACATTTGATGATTAGTTCACTCCCTTTTTTCAGCAAATTTTATATTCTACATCCGAGCGGTGATACTCCGAGGTAATTGTAGTTATAAATGTTCTTTAATAAAACCTTGCTACCGTAGGACAAATTGGTCAAGTGTTCGATTAATTACTCGAAAACCATATCAGTATAAAAACAAAGGAACGAAGCAGTACTTTGCAGAGCTTTGCTGAGACCCGTCTATCGCACTTCAATTCTTTCCCGCGTAGTTTGTCCGGCATTTCTTTGACGCGGGCAGCAAGCACAACAAATGTTGTTGGCTTTTGACCAAACTGGCAACTCATTGACATAACACAGATCCTCAAATCGTAGAAAGACGCCACGCGAGCCCTTATTCCACAACGGACTTGTGCAAAATAGACTCATTAAAACATTCAAGCTTAAAAAGCGCGACCAAAAATTTACAATTTACTTACACTTGAAGTATCCGGTCCCCTGTAGTCAACCCAGCCTTGTCTGCTGGTCCATCTGGAAGAACCGCACTGATGTGCTGTAACGGGGCATAAAGTTCCCCGTTAATTGGCCGCAATTGACCCCCTTCTGATATCTGACCTCGAACATTGAAACCGAACCCTCGTTCTCCCTTTTTTAGGTGCACTAAACGCGGTTTGTAGTATTCGGTTTGCTTGTTCTTGCCAACTACTTCGGTGTCTTCCTCGTCCGCCATCGCAAGGTGAGTGCTTGTGAAACGTCGGTGTGGGAAGTGTGGTCAGCGAACATCCATATAAAAGCAGAAAAATCTTCGAGTAAAATCAGGGAAGGTAAATCACCCCGCAAAAACTACCGAAACAATCAAACATGACCCTTTCGGAAAACAGTATCTTTGTCAGGCGGCTTTTTCTAAAAGAGAGAGAAACGCCAACTTTGCCGGGCAATTTTTTGCTAAAGTGTATGGTAATCTGTCCTGCAAAGACATCTTCAGCTTCGTCAAAGAAGAATTGGTAGGAAGATGACAAATTAAACATCCATCAAGTCATATGTAGCATATTCAACGATTATGTATTATAATACGGAACTTGTGGACAGGTTCCTGGCAACGGCCTTTGTTGCTCAGTTGGCAGGCCGCCAAGTTCGACGGGAGGAGGGTTAGACTGCCGACCGGAAGATGAAGAGCTTTATTTTTCGCAACTGGTTCCCGTTGGGCGTTAAAACGTAAGATTCTGACACTCGAGAATTTCCTTGATCCTATAAAAGCTCCTATAAAGTCTCCTCCCTTTGCCAACGACTCAACAGATCAGAGGAGGATTTAGGAGGGTGCGTACCAGACGCGCGCCCCCCTTTTTTGAATAGTTGTCATTAGTTTTTGAATAGTTGGCTTGAGCACTAAAGTGACAATCAGCCATTGCCTGTTAATCGAAAAAAAACGTGCCACTTGAGCCCAGCAAACATATAAATTTGACTTTCGCATAGAAGAGGTTTTGGTTCGCGCAGTTCATGCTTTCGTGGTGACGACGGTAGCATAAAAATTCTTCCCCTGGAACGCCACATACTGGCATGAATTTGAAAAATATTCCGCGCCCCCCCTTTCTCAAAATTCTGGATCCGTCCCTGGAGGTGGAAGATTATACGAATAAAACAACCTCGTCTCTGAGGTTAGCGGACAAACGAAGAAAGACAGATGAAAATAACCCATTGGAATAACCTGTTTTACTTTTGATATTCGTTAAAATTTTTGCAAACAAATTTGTCATCACAGGATCAAATTCAGAGGCGCAACTAGAGAAATGGGAAACTGGGGGGTCGCGACCCCTCTCCTTTTATGGGAAGTCTTACATCTGCCCGGTTAGCGACAGAGTTTTGCCCTCATTTCTTAAGGACAAGCCGACCTTTGGCACTCGAAATAGCCCAAATCGTTCGGGCAGTGCCTTGTTGCCCTCTGCCCCCAGCTATTTGAGCCTCCTGGTTGCACCTCTGGAATTGGCAATCTTTATACATAGACAATAAATGATCTCAGAGAGTTCCACTTACGTCGTTGCCAAACGACAATTACTTAGCCTCAAATAAATGTCCCCCCCCTTTTCACACGAAAATGGCAATAAACGCCTCCCTCTAATAAACGCCGCACCCATCAGAGTGGCGTTTTATTAGAAAAAATACAGAAAGTGCAAGGAAAAGGATGCTACAATTGTCAGATTCATTTTTTATTTTTAAGCGGCTGAAGAATTTCATCTTGTCGATGAAGATGACGGAGAGGATATTGACGTTGAGATATAGGTCATACGTTGAGATAGCTATTGGGAATAGACACTGAAACGTTTTAAATCTAACTCGAACTTCTTTAATGCAAACTTCCTATCCTATCTGCCAAATAATTTCCCTCTGACGAAACATTTCAACACAATTTTTCGATTGTTTAATAAACGCCTTCCTCTAATAAACGCCCTCGGCGTTTACTAGAGGAAATACGGTAAGCACTGACTTTACCTTTGCAACATCTCTTTAACTCTTTATTGAATTCACTTTTGAGTGAATCTCGAGACAACCTTTTTTTTCCCGAATCGTCACCATCACGGACGAACAATGCATGACTAAAACGTCATCGCTTTACTGCGGTTTGAAAACGTTGATCACTATCCGAACCAGTGCCAAGACCCATCATCCTCAATCTCTACTTCTACAGAATCCAAGCTGGATCTGCTCAATGACCTTCCCAAACCTGCGCGAGGAATATTGATGGTGGTGCTTTTTCTTGACCGGCGGACCTTGCGAGGATGCGTAGAGCTGACAACAACTTCAGTTAAGGGAACAAGTTCTTTCTTTGATTTTCGAGACCAGACCCGGTTAAACATCGAGAAGACTAAAGTAGTCAAAGCTTCAACTGCTTCGAACAGGGTTGCTACGGAGAGACCAATCCATAGGCCTAACTGGCCGCCAACGTCAGAAAACAGTCTCACGATCTGTCAGTCGAAATAAGAAGAAAAAAAAATAAAGTATATCTATTCGATCAGGCCGCTCAGAGTTTTCGTGGGACCCAACGCAAACTAGAAGTTTGTCCCCCTCTTACAAACATTGTTTTGGTCGATATTGCGCTTAACAATAACGCTTTCATCGCGTTCTTTACCGGAAAACTTGAAGACAGCTATTTGGGTGAAGACGTGTGTCCTGCCCTGGTCCAATGTAAGGGCCGAGAGTTCAATAAATAAACAGAAAGGATCGGTTAAACAAAAGTAGCGGATCTTATTCAGTAATTTGATCTTAATTTGAAACATAAAGGAAATAAAATTTATCAGTATGCTGAGGGAGCCTCTCTTGAGTTTTGTGCCCGGATATAATGTATATATATTTTTCAGAATCATCCTCGGGGTATTATGAAACGAAAACTTCACAATTAACCAGTTAAATTGTGAATTTAAACCGGTTAATTGTGAAGTTTTCGTTTCATAATATATATATATATATATATATATATATATATATATATATATGTAATATTTAAAAACCAAGCAGGAGTGTTTATCGGAATTTAAAACACGAGGTGATAGCCAAGTGTTTTAGATCCGATAAAGCACGAACTGCGAGTTTTTTTAGATGTCTTCTAAAATGAACCTCCTAATACTCTAATTCGCGAAGAAAGTTTGGAAATTTATCTTTTGTAATCCGAAAAAATGAACTTCTTCTTCACGTATAAAGTCACATGTGTCTTTATCACATATAAAGACACGAAACGGTTATGATTTTTTGTTTTGTATTTTCCTCATGAATTCTTAATGAACTTTAGAAATTTATATATAGATATATTTATTTATCCGAAATGTATATATTTAGGATAAACATTTTTTTAAAGAATAAGATTAGTTATAAAAGTTTAAGAGAGTCATTCTCCTTATTTCTATGGGACAGTATCAGAGAATCTAAAATGTTTCATTTACCGCTGGCAAAATTACCTTCTAGTTTTGTTTATGGATGATAACTTGGCAGACTTCACTTCTAGCCTAAATCAAACTCACCCCATACGAGTAACGCTGTAATATTTCTTGTTCTGTTAATTCTTGGAAAAATATATCAACACGGAGAAAATGTTTTCTATAAAGAAAAGTTTTGGGTTTTTTTTCTAAATTAGTGTTGCTATGTTAAAAGTTTATGGAGTGATACTGAGTAGTGCACACAGACGGTATAGACAGACAGGCTGGCGGGCAGAAGGAGAAACAGGTTGATTGCCCGGTGAGCAGGCTGACAGACAGACTCACTGACAGACTGAAAGACAGGCAAAAAAATCAGACGGATCGATAAGGAGATAGACAGACTGACAGACAAGCAAACAAACAAACAGAGTGATAGACAAATAGATGGATTGACAAATAGAAAAACAGACTGATAGACAAATGGATGGACTGAGAGACAGACAGACAGAAAAACGTTGAGACAGAGAGGATTCATATGCAGGAGTTTGGTAAGGGACATGGGGTATGTGTCAAACTTTCGTTTGTTGTGGTGATGACCCGTGCCGAGAGATGGGTTTGTTTGGAAGGTTTATGACGTCTATCGGGATGTTTACTACTGAAGACCACAAGACGCTACCGTTGTAAAAACAGCTTGCAGCTTCTAGAAAGTGTATTGGGAAAGTCGACAAGTTTTCTCTTCCACTCACCTGAAGTACTGAGTAAAGTCTGAGATATTTTCGAACGAATCACGCACAGTATGTTCGACTCGTATCAATTGCTCTAGTAAAGATGGCTAAAGAAAATTGCAAATGAGTACCAACAGCATACCAAAAGTAATACACCGAATATGAGAAAATCTAACGAAAATTCAAAACTAGAAAAATCAATTACAAAAAAATTGGGTTGACTGGAGCACCTGTAGAATCTGTAAGTCTACAATTTTAATGGTGCATGCAAACCACTAAAACCTTTTCGTGCAGCTCGGATAAATTTTGTCTGACTTATAAAATTTCAGCCAAAATTTTGCCTGTTTCGACGGAGTGGCACATTTTAAAAATGTTTTTAAAAAGGGAAGAGACGTAGGTTTACCGTCAGTGGGAGTTGGTTAACCCAAATTCTAACCCTAATTCTAATCCAAATCGTATTCTGAGTTTCCTCTAAACAGATGATATTCATCTAAAAGCATATTTTGTCACTTGATGCCATTCATTATTATAATAACTAATATTTATACAGGTTAATGCGTTCGGAAGGGGAATACTCTGATATCAATCTCAGACCTGTTAACTAATCTTAGAATGCAATATAACAATACTTGAAGAAAATTACAAACAAAAATTATGATTATAAAATTGTTAAAATGTCATTAAAAATGTTGAAATGCCTCAGCAACGGATAATCAGTACCAAGATTAACACGTTTCGGAGGCAAAATTGTGTTGGCATGATTCTGATGATCCGAAAGTTGAGTCTGGCACTCGTACCATACCATTATATGCCTTGTTTTGGCACGGCTGCGGGAAAATAAATGTAAACGAAATGCCTGTGATAGATTTTTGGGTGCGCGAACCATTTTCATCCGTATGCATCAGTCCTCTGGTAAAAAATAACTGTGTTTTAACAAATTTCCAACGTAGCCAGGTGAAGAATCAGACACGGTTTCACGCTGCTTTCGCTTGAAAAGCTTTCAAAAGATTACGAACGGTAAGTTTTTAAACTACGTACAAGCCAGGTTAGCATCAAATCACGTCTCAAGAAATAACTCTTCAACAATTAATAAAAACCTACCAAGTATTTTTCCGCAGGCCATATTGCCGACGAAATCATTGGGTTGTAGGTGGTTGCCCTGAAGAAACAAACAGGACAATCATTCAATACATAGCTCTGTAATGAGAACTTTCGGGCGATTTGGGAGTGCTTTTGAGCGGATCCTTTCTTGTGTTTAATTTTGAAGTTTCATGCCATTATTGGATCCTTTTAAATTTAATTTACCTGCATGATTTGGGACAGTAACAAGATAGTTTGTTCATTCTAGCTAGGTCTTCTAGTCGTTGAACACATTTCGCTAAAAGTAAAGTAAAATTAAAAGTATATTTATTCACGCTATCCTGGTGACTGTTCTATACGACACAAAGCGCTGGGAGATTTTGAAAACATGTTTTCGAATACTGAAACGTGGATAAAATTTTATCATGAACACGAAGCAGCTATTTCGTATTTAATTCTTTCAACATTTTGGGGACAGTATTTTGACAAAGTTTTGTTGATAATGTCGAGTTTTGCATGCACACGAAAATTGCGTTCCGTTTTTGTGCTATGCAACAGTACCTTTCATGAAACCAAATACTTACTTTCACGAGGGTTGTCCTTCGAGCAAGCCCTCGTGTTCAAGAGAAATTGGCGGCCCGAGCAATTGCATTCGCGAAGAATTTCGTCTGAGAGACATTGTGCCAGACAAGTCTATGAATAACAGAATAATGGAATGATATAATATAATATAACATAACATAACATAACATAACATAACATGACATAACATAATATAATATAATATAATATGACATGATATCATATGATGTGATGTGATGTAATGTAATGTAATATAATATAATATAATATAATAATAATATACAATAATAATATAATATAATAATATAATAATATAATATAATATAATAATACAATATAATAATATAATATAATAATATAACCCAACATAACACAACGCAACTCAGCCTAACCCAACACAACACATAATGTAATGTAATGTAAAGTAATGTAATGTAATGTAAAGTAATGTAACGTAAAGTAAAGTATAATATTTTTATAATTACCCAGGTGATTAATGAAAATCCCGCTTGATGATTGGCCAAAAGTTACGTCACATATAATGACTTACAGGTGAATATAAATGTGAAGGCATTAACGCAAAATAGCGACTACCTATGTAAATGTTACCGAGGAATTGTTAAAACAACTCGTTCACTGATTTCTTTCCAATAATCACTTGTGTAATTATTACTAAAACAATTGTCTGCCTTAGGTCCAGGGAATATTGTTGAATATACAATACAATACAATACAAAGCAATACAATACAATACAATACAAAGCAATACAATACAAAGCAATACAATACATTACAATACAAAGCAATACAATACATTACAATACAAAGCAATACAATACATTACAATACAATACAATACAAACAATACAATACAATACAATACAAAGCAATAACAATACAAAGCAATACAATACAAAGCAATACAATACAAAGCAATACAATACAATACAAAGCATTACAATACCATACAATAGAAAGCAATGCAATGCTATGCACTGTAATCTAATATGCTAATGTAATCTAATAAAAGAAATAATGAAAAGAGCACTATGGAAAATAGAAAGCAATGGAATCATGGAAAATGAGAGGAAGAGAAGAATTATGACAAGAGGGAAGTGGAAAACACGATACTGAGAGGAATCAAATACACCGCTGAGTAAATCGAATCAAAAGCATACAAAAACGAAATCTGTACGCATTACCTTTTGTGAATATTGGTATTTCCCCTCACTATGTTTTGAAGATGTCTCGATATCAGGATCACACATTGGTTGCACAGTTTCAGTTGTCGACTTGGGTTGAAAAACAAAACACGATTTTCAAAACACGTCATATTTTTTTTTTATTTAAATAGCAGAAGTGAAAAGCCCTAGCTGATCTATATAATATGTTACTTAACAGTTAACAATGATCATGATTTGGCTACGGGATCGTTTTCGACTAGCTATGAAAATTTATGTTTCGATAATGAAAAATCTTTCCGAGAACAATTTCTTGCGTTTCCACGGTGAAAGATTTTGAATGTCGATGTTTGAAATCGTTGGGAGATTAATAAATTGTAATTATTGCCAACAACGCCAAGGTTTTTTCAAGATGAAAGCATAACGGTTAGTAATGGTAATAAGCAAAAATAGACAAGATACTCTAACAGGCAACTTTGTCTTTATTCTTAACACTATGATAATTTATTCGATTTATTTGTTTCCCACCTGTTTTGTCACATACTTATCGTATGATGTAACAGCTCCTATTGTGTATATAACTTGTAACTTAATGATGTTATAAATGTGGTAGCTTGGTAGTATATATATACGTATGCTCTTAAGCTATTCTACTCAGAAAAACTTTCTGAGTCTCTGACGGGAATCGAACCCGTAACCTTCTGATCGCCGGTGAGATGCTCTAACCGTTGAGCTAAATGGGCTCAGATGGTGAGCGAAGGTTACATTTATGTTTCTATACGAACCAGTACATAAATGTAACCTTTGCTCACCATTTGAGTCCATGTAGTTCAATGGTTAGAGCATCTCACCGGCGATCAGAAGGTTACGGGTTCGATTCCCGTCAGGGACTCAGAAAGTTTTTCTGAATAGAATAGCTTGAGAGCATACGTATAAAAAAATCTCTAACTTGTAAACATTTACCATTCGAACTTGAAAATGACATTACGATGATATCGAAACGACGTTCAACAAATATAATTTTACTATCGCTAATTTTCATCTCGAAATATCTTTCAAAGAATTTACTTATTCGGAATGGCAAGGTTGACAAACTAATTAAATCACCCTACATACCTTTCTGAGAAACACAGCTGTCGTGTATCCTGGAGCAACAGAAAAACCCTCGTCGTCAGGAGAAGGTTTGTGGTTAAAATCGTGAACGACAATGCGAGCACCAGCCGCTGCAGCCAGATGCTCAATGTACTCGTCTTGTTCAATAAATAATGTTAAGCTAAGACCTGGAAAAATTTTAAAAGGAATTTTAAGTCATCGTCATGCATATTCGTTCGGTTTTCAGATGAACATTACAGGTATCATGCAAACTTGTACAATTATTCAGAAATTTTTAGCAAACAGCTAGAAACAAGCTAAATAGATTTAAACAAATGGTTCTAATGAGGACTTTCCTGAGCGTGCTGGTTTACAATTTCCGTTCTTCTTACCGTTGTAAGGTCCAGTTCCTGTGACACGAGAGTCGACTTTGCTGGTGTTGAACGTGAAACAGTTACCATACATGAAATTTTGAAATGCGTCAAAATGACTGTGAAAATAAAGACGGGAAAAAAAAATAAAAATTCTTGGCGAACTCTATATTTTTGTTTTACCAACCACTATGTCCCCGAACCGGTAAGTAAGTAAGGAAAGTCTATATTTAAAGAGGGTAGCACGTAATAGCAAAGCTAATAAACTTGTGGCCCTCAAAACGGGAGTAGGGTTATTTTAACTCGTCATGTCAGCAAGGATCAGAGGCGGATTTAGGCGGGGCGCATCGGACACGCACCCCCCTTCCTTGATGAGTTGTCCTATGATTTTTTTGCTCGGTTACAAAACACAAGCATTAAAGATGACGACCACCAAGAAATTCAGATTCAAAAAACACTGGAAACGACAATAGCATAAAAATTCTTCCATTAAATGCCACATAGTGGAAATAAATTCGTAAAAAAGTTTTGCGCCCCCAACTTTCTCAAAATTCTGGATCCGCCCCTGAGGATGTTTCAGAATCATCCTCAGAGATTCATGAAGAGAAACTTTTTCATGATAACCTGACACTGCCGAAGTCAATTGAAAAATGTTGACATCAAATCCTGCTCGAGTCAACATTTTTCAGTTGACTTCAGCAGTGTCAGATCAGCGGGGATGTGATTAGACCGAACTCCTTTGGGGGGGGGGGGGCGCCAAGGACCTGTGACCAAATTTTTCAAGGGGTTTGTTCGATAATTTTTCAATACAAGGTTTGCCGAGGTCAACTTCTGCACTCTTTAGTTATGTTGTGTTATGGACGGGGTACACTTTTGTACTCGATCCTGTTTCCCACCTAATATCATATCGTCGAGGCTTAAGAAAAACAAAAAAAAATAATAACAAAACCTTCCGGAAAATTTTTAACTTTAAAGCTAACCTTTGTGTTTCTTTGACAGCCACTTGAACTTTTTCCGATTTGTGAAAAACTGACTGGCTTCTTCGACTTTAGAAATTATTGGAAAGGGCGTCACGCCCCTCCATGCTTTCCTTATAAAGCACATCCCTGTTGTTAATCAGAAGTACGCGCGGAAGCAAACGAATTGCCAAATAAAAAAATGAAAGGTTGGATATCCTCGTACAGGACCTTAAGGTCATGCAAGGTAGTTTCCTGCTAGTTTGCAGGAGAATGTCTGACAAATGCAATTGCAGGAAGAATGCATACTTGCGCAATTAAAGGTTCATGAGAAAGATGGTTGATGACTGGTTTACAAATATCATTAGTGGAAATTCTGCGCTACATGTTCGGAATTGGTGAATCTGATTGTAGCTCTCTCTGTTTACAGTTCGTTGATTTACCCTAATCGGACCTTGAGTTGGGCTTGAAAACGAACATTTTTTCTGATCTGTGCAAAACGTACACAAACCTTTCACTGCTATCATTCCATTTTGAATGCGTATTGTCTATCCAAACAACTAGAGAGTTGGTGTTCGCTTTCCGCGAGCAAGGAGCCTATTCAGTTGCTATTCGTTTACTGTTCGCTCACAGAAAATTCGGGTTTGTTGTTTAAATGTTGGATATCATGGTATTCATTCAATAAGCTCCATTTTTGGGTCATTGTGGAGCTTTCCTCTTCCCAATCACTGATCTCTAGAGAAGACTGGATCGAGCATCATATTGTTTGAAAGACCCAGAAAATGAAGCCAGCGAAATTTGACCCGCGCCATTACTAAGTTACCAAAGTCGTTATAAATCTTTTTTCCCTGCGCTTTAAAAAATATTTCCTGACCCTCTATATGGCAAAATGGAACGACTTCGTAAGCCGAAAGACAGCTTTATCAACAGAAACCAAATACGGACCATACAAAAGTCGCACAGTTGGTCCTTCAGCAAAGGCCGCTGCACTCCACTTCCGGTTTCATTATCTGAACATGGGACGCTCGATCCAGTCTTCTCTAGAGATCAGTGGTCTCAATCCAAGGAAATACTGATTTTCTGTTGAAATTGAACATGAAATTGGTGCGGAAAGTCTTTGAAAACTAGGTAGTCATTTTAAAATTTGGAAAATCGAAAGGTTTGTAAAAAATCAAGGATTTTCTGTATAAAACGAGAGGAGCGTCTAGTGCTACATTTGAACTAAAGTAAATTTTCATTTTCCCAACCAATACCGGGAGCCCAAAGAATTAGGATCACATAGGTTTCTAGTAACTCTATTTCGACTTTATCAACAAACCTTGGATAGCATATTCCTCCTTGCCAGGAACAAATGGCAATGAAATCTTGTCTTTGATGACCAAAGGTCTGGATATCTTCTTTTCTCATGTTTCCAATATTCTCTAGATAGTCGTTAAATGCTTCCAAGTCTTTACTAGGTGGAAGTTCCACAACACTTTCCTTCTCCTCTCCCTCCCCTCCCCCAACAGTCTCATTTTTTGTCACGCGTACAATACGGCTTATATTTAATATTGTTGTTTTCAACAAGCTGTTCGACTTTGCTATATCTTGTTCAATTTCTGATGTCGTTAACTCCACAAGACCCAATCTCGACTTTAAATCCTCAATCACAGATCCAAACTGTATCAGAAATTTGGCGGTGATATTGAGAGCGTCCCATAAATCTAAAATGTCTGATTGGATTTCGTCCAGATACGGACTATTTTCGCCTTTGCTTGTATTCATTTTTACTGTGGTCGGTGTTGTCGTTGGTGTGGTTGTCGGTGCTGTTGTAGGTGTTGTTGTCGGTGGTTCTCTATCCCTAACCTCATGTGGAAAATCTGATGCTACACCTGGATTGAACGTTGTGAAACCACTTCTGATTTGGCGTTTATGCCCTTTAGGCTTACGATTATCTGAAGCTAACGGTACACCGTTATTTTTAAAGTTATTCTTCAAGCTGTTTTCGGACCTCGATGACGATTCTTCGGCAATATACCTCTTACTTCGGAAATCTTTTTCCCTATTTCGGCTTATTGGCCGAAGTTCAACTTCTTGTGCGTGAGTTTTGTTCATTTTCTCCTTCCATCTAATGCAAAAACACAATCAACAAACGTCTTAAAGTTTTTGACACCAATCAAACTGTGTAACAGTGAATAAGTTGGTAGATTTGCATTCCTGCGATATGTATGTTGGAAATGTGGAACCTTGGAGATATCCTGAATGTTAGTTGAATGACAAGTAGGTCGTTTGAGGTATCATCTATCATTCAGGGTATCTCCAGGCTTCCACATTTCCAACGTATTTATATCGTATCAATATAATTATCAACATATCATCGCTGCCACTTAGGTTGCACATATGTCGAACGTGCACCTTAGCTTGCCATCTGAGTCTTGGTAGCTCAATGGTTAGAGTGTTTCACCGGTCATCAGACGATTGTGGGCTCGATCTCCGTCTGAGGCTCAGAAATCATTTTTCTGAGATTAGGGCTTGACGAACGTTCATCTATCATTCAAGATTTCCATCAACCAGTTCCCAGCAGGATGTCTCCTCCTTGACGTGAAAAATAGTCTGGTGATAGCCATTTTGGAATAATCCAATGTCAGCCGCAGTAAACTAATGGAAAACTTATTTTGCCGGGATTGAGAAAAACAAACATCAAATTTTCACTTCTGATATATTTCCTGATTCTTTACAAAACAGCTTAAAAATTTAATGGCTTAAAAAACCCAGCATGATATCTAATTCATTATGTATGTCTTTGAACAGAATCCAATTTGCTCTGTTAGACGTCGAAATTGATGAGAAAATAGAGTTTATGCTGACGTATATGAAGATGAAGATGAAGCTACAAATTTGAAGCAGATCGAGATGAAGATGGAAATGTATATGGATGTATGGAGGAGTAAGTTGAGCAGAAGAATATGGGACTAAGGTAGGCGCAGATGTAAACATGGATGTGGATGATGTAGACGGAGATGGAGATGTAGGTATAGGTGTGGATGTACAGGGAAATGTAGATGGAGGTGTACATGGAGATGTAAATAGAGACGGAGTTGGAGATGTAGGTATAGGTGTACGGATGAAGTTGTAGAGACGTACATGTAGACGAACTATAGATGTACATGTAGTTGAAAGATGAAGGTGCAGACGATCGAGATGTAGATGCAGATGTAGTTGAAAGATGTAGGTGTAGACGAAATAGATATAGATATAGAAGTTGATGGATGTGCAGGTGATGCAGATGTGTATATTTCTGTAGATGTTAATGAAGGTATCACATTTAGGACTGGGTTAAATGTGTTAATACGATTATACCTGACTCCATCCGCCTAACCTGTTTGATTGGAGTTACCGCTTACATACGTTCGGACACATATTTCTTCATATAGTCAATATTCGTTCATTCACGGGTAATATTGTAAGACCCAACGGAGCGGTGTTAATCCATACAAATCTTATCAAGCCGATCCGAAAACTGCACGGAAACGTGGTGGGCGGCATGACAAAATGTAAGGGAATTTGTTTGATATTTCGAAGATACACAACCGTGTACCTCGCAAATAAACCAACTTTTTAGGACTTGATTCTCGAAAAAACTGTGATGCTGCCACCCCCTTACCCCCTTATCTGCTACGGCCCTGCATACCACTGTCAACTTTCATGGCATACTAACCTCGATCTTCGAACTGGATTTAAGTTACACACAGTGACTGACGGGAACTCCATGACGTCATTCACTTTGACTTTAATCTCGGTCTCCATTGGTCGGCTTAAATACAGCAGGATTAGTTCGTATGTTTGGTAGCCACACATCAATATGGAGGTTAGAAAAATTATCGTGACTAAAATGCGACAACAAAGTGGTCTTCTTTTCTTCTCTTTTTCTTGCAATTCAAAAGTTTGTTTTGTTTTGTTGCTTTTCCCCATTCTTGTTGAGCTAGTGTCGAGACAAAAGTATTATTTTAATCAGCTATTTCTTACGTTAACAACATGCAAGTCTTGCACGTGGGACAACGACAAAGAAATGTGGAAACAATCTTTCCAGGGTTTAACTTCCTACTGGTCATGGCATTAGATTCTTTGTGGATATTTCTGAGAGACCGACAGTTTACGAATTTTCATCTCGAAGCTTAGAAATGAACGATGATAATAACCAAAGGATTACGGAATAATTCAAACCATTTTTACTTGAACTGGTCTTTTTTAACGCTTTCCCGGCCGGAGCTCTCCCTTTGACGAGTAAAATAGTCTGGCGTTGGCCAGAGTAAAATAATAGAATAGAATACTGGGTAGACAGTGATCAATAAGGTAAAAAATTAAAAGGTTGATAACTGCAGTGACTGATCTCAACGAATATCAACGTTTTGAGCAAAGACCCTTCGTCAGAGAAAGAAACGTGTTCTTGAAACGTTGGAGTTTTTTTGAAGTAAGTCACGGCAATTATCAACCTTCAAACTTTTTACCTAAGATAATAGCAGTCTTGTCGTGCCAGGAAAGAGTTAAACGGAAGAACAGAAAGCATACCGTATTTACTCGAACAAACGCCGCGGCGTTTATTGAATTCTTGAGCTGCGGCTGCGGCGTTTGTTCGAGGGCGGCGTTTATTGCAAAGTTTATTCCAATAGAACTGTTGCGCTTATTAAAGAACTTCCTGGACGCAAACGCTGACAACAAACTATTTGCGAAGGTCACTGGAAAAAGGAAAAGAGAAGTTGGACTAGTTGTACCGGCAAAATTCTCGGCTTTCACCACGGAACTGCGCATAGCTGAAGTTTTGGAGAGAGTGAGAGATAAGTAGCAGAGCAGTGAAATAAAGCCACTTTGAACTGAAAAACATTGTATTTGAGAAGAATAAATTTCCGATACTGGTTTAGATTAAGTTGTGCGTACTTTCTTAAGTGTAGTACTCGAGTGTAATTCAGTTCCTACTTTATTTAGTTAGTTAAGAATGCTTCAATTAAACGCCACATCGATGAGAATAAATGCGGCGTTTATTCGAGGGCGACGTTTAATCGAGTAAATACGGTATTTGAAAAGCCGAAAGGTTGAGGGATCTGCTGAAACTTACGAAAGAATGATACTTATGTCTTGAAGACTTAAGTAAAAACAAGACGAATTAAAGGACGTTTCGAGAAACGTTTCAGTCCGTTGAAGGACCTTAATTCGCTAGAAACGTTAGTAACAGTCTCTCTTATATTTCGGCAGTTTCTGCATCTTTTTGGCTTCTTAACCACGTCGTTCATCACTGGGATGAAGAACTCTACTTTTTAATCTTTGAACAGGAAACATACTTACTTTTTCTTGCTCAGTGAAGATGCTACCACATCTTCTTTTCAATTCTGTAGTTACGAACGTATACGACTATGAATAACTTAGCTAAATACTTCAAATGAGTCGGCCAAATTACGAGAAATTCCAGACAAGATATTTTCCTGGTTGCGATTAAAGTGAGGTGAGTATGACGTCAGAAATTAGTTATGTATTCAGCGCAACAGAAAAGGCTTGGGTACTAAAATCAAAATTTTATACTTTTCGTGAGGAACCGACGTTTTCTCGCAACAACCATGATAGACTTAAAATGTTTCCCGACAAGATGTCTTCCTTTCGCGAACAAAATTGTCGGGATATATCGCAAGGTCGTTAGCTGTTAAAATCGTTAGCGAGAGTAAAATAATACAAGATTGATTCTGCTGGAAAAGAGTTAAGGAACGGTTACAGTAACGGATAAAAAAGTCGTTGACTCTTTCAAGGCGGGAACTCTCTCAATGACGAGTAAAATCGTCTGGGGTTAGCCAGAGTAAAATAATAGAAGTCCTATGCCGCCGGGAAAGAGTTAACAACCGAAAGTTATTTATTTTTATGCTAAAATACATAAGGACTTGCAAATGATGACAGTTAACTACTTCACATCGCAGGAAAAATTGAGAAACAACTTGCACCAATTATGAAGGACGTAAAAAGTTTATTAGTCAGTCCTATATAAGGATGTAAAAAGAGTATTTAGTCATACTTCTCCATGCGGTACATGGTGACCTTTCAGTATTTGACTCTAGCAAACGCCGAACGATTTAACCCCTTGATAGTAAAGAAAAAGCCAGGAAAATGCTAAAAATGGAATGCTTTTAAAAATTGCAAATGTAGGTGAAGATGCAGGGATCAAACAACAGGAAAAAGTAGAAACATCGATTGTTAAAACATGAAAGAAAGAAACTCATGATGGAAGACAATCGCTCGGAATTTCTTTTTTTCTTGATTATATGTTTGACCATGGTCCATTTAACGTTTTGATTGCCGTTTTATGAACATTTGTTGCGTTCATCGTTTTGCAAAACAAGCTTAAGACCGCTTTTTTGCCTGATTTTCTGATTCGGACAGTCCTCGACTCTTCACAAAAGTATCGGAACAATTTCTCTGAGGCTGAGGGTAAACGTTTCAAATAGTGTAAAGAAAAGTAAAGTAAAGTAAAGTAAAGTAAAGTAAAGTAAAAGTAAAGTAAAGCAAAGTAAAAGTAAAAGTAAAATAAAATAAAGTAAAGTAAAGTAAAATAAAGTAAAATAAAGTAAAGTAAAAGTAAAGTAAAGTAAAAGTAAAGTAAAGTAAAAGTAAAGTAAAGTAAAGTAAAGTAAAAGTAAAGTAAAGTAAAAGTAAAAGTAAAAGTAAAATAAAGTAAAGTAAAGTAAAATAAAGTAAAATAAAGTAAAGTAAAAGTAAAGTAAAGTAAAAGTAAAGTAAAGTAAAAGTAAAGTAAAGTAAAGTAAAGTAAAAGTAAAGTAAAGTAAAAGTAAAAGTAAAAGTAAAAGTAAAGTAAAGTAAAGTAAAAGTAAAGTAAAGTAAAGTAAAAGTAAAAGTAAAAGTAAAGTAAAAGTAAAGTAAAGCAAAAGTAAAAGTAAAGTAAAGTAAAGTAAAGTAAAAGTAAAGTAAAGTAAAGTAAAGTAAAAGTAAAAGTAAAAGTAAAAGTAAAGTAAAGTAAAAGTAAAGTAAAGTAAAAGTAAAAGTAAAAGTAAAAGTAAAGTAAAGTAAAGTAAAATAAAGTAAAAGTAAAGTAAAAGTAAAGTAAAAGTAAAGTAAAAGTAAAGTAAAAGTAAAGTAAAGTAAAGTAAAGTAAAGTAAAGTAAAAGTAAAGTAAAGTAAAGTAAAGTAAAGTAAGTAAAGTAAAGCAAAGTAAAGTAAAGTAAAAGTAAAGTAAAGTGAAGTAAAGTAAAGCAAAGTAAAGTAAAGTAAAGTAAAAGTAAAGTAAAGTAAAGTAGAGTAAAGTAAAGTAAAGCAAAGTAAAGTAAAAGTAGAGTAAAGTGAAGTGAAGTGAAGTGAAGTAAAAGTAAAAGTAAAGTAAAGTAAGGTAAAGTAAAGTAAAATAAAGTAAAGTAAAGTAAAAGTAAAGTAAAGTAAAGTAAAGTAAAAGTAAAAGTAAAGTAAAGTGTCTTTATTTATACTGGATAACCCTATCAGTTAGATAAGTTATTTACCCTAGAGGTCCAGTAAGGGCCACACCTCATGGGTCCAGTGTTATTACAGGAGGAAACCGGACTATCCGGAGAAAACCTGCGATGCTTAGTAGAGTCAAATTGGACAACAATCTTCTCACATGTGACCACGGTAACTTTTAATCAGATAACTACACGGAGCCGGAATCGAACCCAAGTCACAGTGGCGAGAGACACGTGCACTTCCACTGTGCCACCAGCACTCCTTGTTTGTGCAAATACTATGAATTACATCAGTATTTGAAGGTGAATTTCTCCATTCAACAAGCACACACTTAAACTAAACTCAGTTATCCGTGGGACGTTCAAAGGTTGGTGACTACTGTGACTGTTACGGCAGTTACCAACCTTTGAAATTTCTGTGTTATTTAATACGGTCTGTGCAGTATCCTATTTAAATCATCTGTAGATTGCTATAGATTTTTTTATGAGACCTTTATTACATCATATACACGATATTCGACTAGCCATGCCGTTAGATACAGCGTCCCATCTCACGTCTACCTTTGGTATCGTAAACTTGCTGGTCTTTCAACGTACTATCAAATTTGATTACCAAAATCATATCCACTAATTTTGTATCCGTATATTTTTACGAAGTAATGACTTCGCTCAGGTTTAGACATTTTTGAAATTTCTTCAACTAAGGCAAAGGTTATGTACATATCTCAAACGGTCGAATACCAGGAATGAAGTCTGGAGTTGAACGTTGTACTAAGCATCACCTTCAAAGTGGACATGAAGTAACTTCGAGCTCAAATGGCTCTCGGAAGTTCCTAAACTTCCGTGTGGAACAGCGAGCATACTACCCTTTCTTATCCCACTAATGGTGCTGTTTGTTGTTGAGTCAATTTGGTAAGTAAGTGAAGGACTAACGACTGAACTCTTCGCTGGAGGTATCACTTTTTTTGGTCTTCTAGCTCGAATCCAGTTATAAACCCAGACTGATAAAATAGTGAGAGTTTCAACTGATTCAAACAATGTTGCTACGGAAACCCCAATCCACAGTCCCAATTGTCCTCCAATATCAGATAATAGTCTCCCAATCTAAAAGTAAAAGCCATGTGCTATACATATCAATATTATCAAGATGAGGAAAATATTATTAGTTTTTAATTGTTAGAACAAATATTAATGCCCAACAAAGTACACGCAGTAAGGCCATGATTTATAAAAGGCAATAAATATATTAACAGGACTAACGGTTCGTTGCGCCTTGCAACATCATCAGAGTATGAATAAATTAAACGAGTATCGTATTTACAAGGTTAAAGATATAAAGTTAGGTGTTATATTACAAGATGTACGAGAAATGGAAATGGATAGAATGGTTGAAAGAGAGAGAGAGAGAGAGAGAGAGGAACGGAGCTTTCAACCATTCTATCCATTTCCATTTCTCGTACATCTTGTAATATAACACCTAACTTTATATCTTTAACCTTGTAAATACGATACTCGTTTAATTTATCCATACTCTGATGATGTTGCGAGGCGCAACGAAACGTCAGTCTTGTTAATGTATTTATTGGTTTTATAAATCATGGCTTTACAGCGTGCACTTTGTTGGGCATTAATATTTGTTCTATGATTGAGATTCCTGCCTAGCTTTTAATTCCCTGCGACCCTCAACTCCTCTAGAAATCCGCAATTTGTTTACTTTCTGTCGGGATGCGCATGATGTAACTACACGAGTTTCAGTAACCGATTTAAAATTAGCGTCTATTAGGTCAGAACTTGGGAAATCCAAATTATCTTATAGCGGAGCAAGGCCATTTAACTCATTACCAACCGACATGAAGATCATCAACAATTACACTCTCTCCTGCTTTAAACGACGAATAAAATCCTTTACCCTTGGTTGAAATTTTTATGTTGATCATCTTGAACAATTCTCACGTGTTCGTTGTAAATACTCTTTAGCTTGTACTTGTTATAATTCTATGTCCCTCTAGTCTATTGTTATCTGTAAAGTATGTTTGTGTTCTGTATCTGTTATGTTATAAGCATACATATATCCAAATTCTCACATGTAATCAAGGGCCATTTGGGAGAATACTTTTTTTAAAGGCAAAAATGTATAAATTACCCTTGTCAAATAAAGTTGATTATTATTATTAGTATTTTTTCTTTATTTTTCAAGAGAAACTTAGATTACATTTTGAACTGGTGATCAACGATAGTTTATGAAGTGTAAAAGTATAATATTATCATCATGAACTTGTATTATATCGATCGAAAATGTTTAGTATACAAGAAAACAATTTCTCATAAAACCAACCTGGATAAGGATGCTTTTAAACAGATTTCAATACAACTCACCCCATACGAGTAGCGCTGTAGTATTTCTTGTTCCGTTAATTCTTGAAAATATATGTCAATACGAAGAAAATGTTCTCTGAAAGGACATGTACGTGGAGACTTTGTATGAATATTTTCGCACGTAGATAACCGTTAAATTGTGGTGACGTAAGGTAATGACTTGTGAAAAAAAGAGAGTTGGGGGAACAGAGAATGAGAGAGAGAGAGAGAGAGAGAGAGAGAGGGCGGGGGAGAGGCAGACAGGAAGGCAGATAGAGAGGAGCAACGACAACAAGAGGAAGACCGAGAAAAATAGTGAAAAGAAAAGATGATATGAGTGGTAAAATGTGGAACAAGAACACGCTGTTAATGCAGAGAGTTTCGCGATTCCAGTCGCAATACATGGGTGTAGTAGGCAGGACAGTTTCCAGTTATTATTTCGGGGAACGTATGCGCCTAAGTTTATTTTCTACGCACCTGAAGTACTTGGTAAAATCAGTCAAGTTTTCAAATGAATCTACCACTTTATGATTTACTCGTAACAGTTCCTCTAATAAAGATAGCTAAGTAAATACAAAAGTCTGAAATTAGATCGTAGATGCTTTAAAATCCTTACAAAGCACTGCAGTTAACATTGAACTACACAAGTGATAAGAAGTAAAAATGGAAAACACACAATGCTGATTTCAGGATTAAAGGTAACAACTCATGCCATTAACCAATAACCGTCTCAGTACAGATTACTTTCAAGAATAAACCATCAGTGCATGGTGCATAAACACTCAAAATATTACTCATTAAGAATTGATGAAGACGAAACAAAAGAATTTCAATTTTAACGAGTTGTTGTAAATGTGATGCAACACACGTTGCATCTGTAGTACAACTCCTGATTTAAATAAATCTTCATGTTATTTTCTCGGCCAAAATCGTTGGAGTCTCCAACATTTTTGATGAACATGAATCTTTGTATTTATTTGTGTCAGAAATACTTTTAGTGGGGTAGTTTATGAGGGCGGGGGTGTGACACTCTTAAAAGTGGCAAAAACAGAAAATTCTGGAAAAAATACATAGTTGAAGTATCAAATTTATTTGTATCGCTATTGTATTGGACTTATAATCACTCGCCTTCGACTCATGCTTGTATATTCGAAACAATTTCTCATGTTTAAATTTTACATGTGAAATTTGCTACGTGGAATTTCCATGAAAGAGCGCTAATGAGTTAAATTTTCAGTTCACTAACACGCTGCAGGAGGTTCTTGAACATTATATCTGCGTGAAGAAGACGTTTAAGGATGAAAAGAAATGTTTCATGCAAACAAATCACTTAAGAAATTCTCAACTAGAAATCCTCACCAGATATCTATCTGCTGGCCAGATCGCGGATGAAAGGACTGGATTGTAAGTCGTGGTCCTATCAGAACGACATGATTAGTCATCCATTGTATTGCCGAATCCCCGCCACTCGATCACGCCAAACAAAGTTATGTTCGTTCAAATTAACGTTACCTGCACGAAGCGGGACAGTAACAAGGTAGTTTGTTCAGTCGAGCTAAACTTTCGAGTCGCTTCAGACATTGCACTAAAAAACAAAGCAAAGTTAAATCAACGGTGGAAATCACGTTACATAAATTATTGGTTAAATCCTGATTTATACTTGAGAAACGGTGAAAGAGGCAAAAACGTGGTGGAGGACAATTAGCACTTCAAGAAAATTTAACCCCATTTCCAGGAGGATGTTTTCCCTTGCGGAGTAAAATCGTATGGCGTTAACCAGAGTAAAATAATAGAGGACTGATCCTGCGGCAAAAGAGTTAAAAATTAAGTTGTTTACGCCTTCGCTTTTAATTGCATTTTCACTATAAATTTAACTTTGAGGTATGTCATAAAGACTGTCAACAGTGAAAGACAGGAGATTTTGACGACTGTTTCCAGGAACGGATCAAGAATTTTCAGAAAGAGTGAAGGGCAAAATTTTTTTCCGAATTCATGCCACTATGTGGCATTTTAGTGGAAAAACTTTTATGCTACTGTGGTTTCCGGTGTTTTTGAATTTGAATCTTTTTTCTGCCACTCTTTCTCTTCTTTGCTGTTTGTTCCGATTCTCTGTGAAAATAATCATCAATATCTTGGTGATCGAGATGTATAAGGCTTGTGTTTTGTAACCTAGCAAAAAGTCACATGACAACTAATCAAAAAAGGGGGGGACAGAGGAACCAGGCGGGAATCGTAAACGAAGAAGAAATAGTATTGCCCAGTAGAAAACACGCAAAATAGGCATATTTAAAGGTTTATAGTGTAATTCTAACGTTTCGTTGCTGCACGCAACATCCTCAGAGAATGAATAGCTTATATTACAAAGTGATAAATATGTAACATACCATTATAATATTTATCCCCTTGTAATATAAGCTATTCATTCTCTGAGAATGTTGCATGCAGCAACGAAACTTTAGAATTACACTATAAACCAAAAAGGGGACGCGTCCGATGCGCTCCCACCTAAATCCGCCCCTGGTTTCTAGTCAGGTTGACACTGGAAAGTGAACTGCTAATTTGGGTTAGTGGGTATCGATATCTGGTATAAATATAGTCTTGGGCTCACGGGTTATACGTTTGTTCCTCGACTGCATGAAAGTTAGTCATCACCTTCTTCTTGATTGTCGCTCGAGCAAGTTTTAGTATCTAATAAGAACTGATTGCCAGCACAATAGCACTGGCGAAGAATCTCATCCGAGAGGCATTGCTTAATACAAGTCTACAAAAAAAAAAAAATAAATAAAAATGGCTCTTTTAACTTATTCGGTCGCATTATATTATATTGGTTCATGATCATCTCGGTTTTATTTGATGAACCACGGTCCTTAAATTCACTTAGTAAAGCCTAGTTAATGTTAATTAATATCCCAGGGTTAATATATATATATATATATATATTTATATATGTATATATATATATATATATATAATATCCCTGGGACATTAATTAGTCGTCCAGCTGTACAAAAATCCAGCAATAAACAGTACGAAGAAATCCAAATTTATTTTTAATCACTCAAATCAAATAGCGCTACACTAATACATTGTATATGAAGCCTCATTGATACTGAACTAAGAAGGTTAGTTATCTCAACCTTTATCGGCAACTAACCTATACTTATTTCATGACACATCCACAATTCATTGTTTCAACAGAAGCGTTAAATTTTTTAGTTCACTCATTAGTATTCAGGAGTGTGTTAACGACTTATCACACTGCTTGATAAAATTTCAATTAGGCAAGATATTTCTCTTGCGTAATTGAAATTTTACTATCCCTAATGTACAGTAGAACGGTGTTATTGGTCGTCTGTTGGTGCTATGGAATGCTCTTTGATGCTAGTGGTTGCGTATCTACGCTAGTGAATGTCGATTGAATAAAATGAATGTATTTTTGCGTTAATGAATTTGATGTTGGCATTAATGATAATATATTTTCTGGCAATGAACAGCAAAAGGTGCATTAAATAAAAAATCTGAAATGCGTGCAATTATTACCTTCTGTGAATATTGGTATTTTTTCCCATTATCTTGGTAAGTTGTGTCAATATCTGGATCGCACATTGGTTTCACGGTTTCTTTGGTTGACTACCGTTGATAAAAAAGAACATAATTTCAAAAGGCGCTTCTAATCACTTCTAAACATACAAAAATTCTTGAAGTTTAGGCCTTCAGCACGAACCAGATTCTTCTCGTTTGACGGAAGTCGACTTGAGTAATTAAATATGACCTAGTGGGGAACAAGGTCACATAAAGGTTGGTAGACTGCCCAATTTATAAAGAATTCTAACGTTTCGAGCTATTGCCCTATGAACGATTGCATTGGGTGTGCCCGAGTCCTCGCGATGGCAAAGACGTTTTTTCTTGAATCTTTTGGAGTTGTAAACTTATTTAGTTTCAACAGTTTAATACTGTTTGACAACGTAAGTTACTTTTTGTTCTTTTACTTTGCTTTTGGTAAAGCTTTATGGTTTACGGATCGAGAGTGAACTATGATTTATATAAAGTTTACACCGCATTGTAATTATAAATTTGTGGTTTAAAAACTACGTTCAATGGATCATCACAATACATTGAACAAATATCAGATAGCTTACCATGTTTATATACGGTGATATAAACAGGCAGGATGTTTTGAGACTTGAAAAAAGCGTAACAAGTACGGTGAACCGGAGGCAATTTTTTTTTATAAGTTTTTCGAAGCAACTTACTTTGTAAAGTACATCAAGGGTGTGTTTAACAAGGGCCTTTTCATTGGCCTACCTAAGGTTTGGCAGACATGGCACGTGCCCTGGGAGCCACTTGAAGGGGGCGCCACTGAGCAGTTTCTTTTAAAGTCAGACAAGCCATCCTCGAATAGATTTGTGGATGGTTTCTTTGCCACGTTTTTAAAAACCGTCATTCCCAGTGGCGTATAGGTGGGGGGGGGGATTGTGGGGCCGCAGCGCCCCTGGTGGCACTTCCGTTGGGGTGGCAATTTTGCTCTTACTAAAATGAAAAAAAAATATATGACAAATCTTCCGAAATTCGAACTACCATATTTAACCGAATAAGCGCCGCGGCACTTATTAAATTTTACGAATTTTTGATGCGACGCTTATTCGAGAGCGGTGATTTATTAAAACTAATTTAAAGAAATGAAGCTCAAAAGGGCGTAGAATGTAAACTTCGGGGTTTTTTTATCAATTGTTGTACTGGGGAAGGGGAGGCAATTTTTGCTGGCCCCCCGGGCGACATTTTAGACCGTCACAGCGTAGGGCTCAATTTGCCATGGATTTTACAACATCAAAACATCAAATAAACCCTTGTTGTACATACATACATTCACACGTACGTAAATACAAACAAACATACATACACACACATAGATGTTACGTAAAACTATCTTTCTGAGAAACACAGCCGTATAAAAAACTACCTTTTTGAGAAACACAGCCGTCGTGTATCCCGGAGCAACAGAAAAACCCTCTTCGTCAGGAATAGGTTTGTGGTTAAAATCGTGAATGACGACGCGAGCACCAGCGGCTGGAGCCAGGCGTTCAATGTACTCGTCTTGTTCAATGAACAATGATAGACTAAGACCTGGGAAAATTTTGGGAAGACATTTCAACATTAGATAAACGCCAACAATGGAGCTAAAATTGCCGAAATCCTAACCTCCAATTAATTTTTTTTTTTTAACTTTATTATACATAGAATTCAAAAAGTTGACACTTATTTACTTTGAAGCTGTGTACAGAATAATTATAAAATACATATAAATTAATAAACAAATTAAATAAATAAATAAGTATAAAAGCAAAATATATATAATATAACTAATATCATATACTTTCATTTCTCAAACCAATAGTTTGAGGTAAAACTCCTTATCGATTCAGAATTCTTTACATGATTTGGTAAATCATTAAAAAGATCAGCGGCTGCATAAGAAAATGATCTACTTCCTGATTTTGATGTAATCCTATACAAATGAATATTACTGCGTCCCCTAGTATTATGATTATGTACATCCAAATTATGAGAAAACAAATTTAATAAGTAGGATGGACAAAAACCATTTATGCAGCGGAAAACTTGAAGACATTTGTGGAAAGTCCATCTCTCAGTTAGTGGTAACCAACCTAACTCCTTAAAGAGCTGTTCAGAGCTTACCTCCCTAATCTTACGCTTAAGAATAATACGAGTTCCTCGTTTTTGTAATCTTAATAGCCTATCCAAATATGTTTTATCTGAATTGGACCATACAATATCGCAACACTCATATAAAGGTTGAACAATTAAATTATGCAATTGCTTACATACATCAATGCTAATATATTTTCTAATTCTACTCAAGAGTCCAAGTCTACGAGAAACTTTACATGCTATAGTATCAATGTGTCCATGCCAGTTCAAATTCGAATCAAAAATGACTCCTATAATATTTAGAAGAGTTTTTTACCGGAAGAAATGATTCTGACATCTTTAGGGCAGGCTTACTAGCTTTAGCTGACTTGTGCCAAACACCATGACATTTGTCTTGGAGCAGTTAACTATCAGACCATTTTTACGGAACCAATTGCTTTAGGAATTAAGCTCTTCTTGAAGGACACGTTCGATGGTTTTTACATCCTTGTTGGCAAAGAACAATGCTGTGTCGTCCGCATATAAAACAACCTTGCTTTGCTTAATACAGTTTGGAAGATCGTTGATAAAGATGAGGAATAACAAGGGTCCTAGAACAGACCCTTGTGTTACACCAGAGTTCAAATCCATGGGCTCAGAGGTGGTTCCATTAACGCAGACAGACTGAGTTCTACCAGACAGATAGTTATCAAACCAGTGTAAAGCGTGTCCTATTATACCAACACGAGCAAGTTTAGTTTTCAAGATGGAATGATCAATCAAATCAAACGCCTTGCTCAGGTCCAAGAACACACCACCAGTAAGGCAGCCTTGAAATGAGCTGTTTGTTTAGGCTCCTATCAGGGAGGTCTATCGGGCCTCCTTAAAATTCTTGGATAAACCTTTAAGACAAAGGTCAGCAACGTACAACTCGAGGGCCACGTGTCCACATTATTTTCGCTAATCCTCGATTAAAGTTAATCGCCTTTTGAACAACCGGGCTCAGATAAATAAAATAGTTAATGTTCCAGAGCCAGTCTCCACACGGTTACCTGGTGTCAGCGGTTCCGTTCTGGTGCCCACCCTCTGGTAATAGCATAACACAACTTTCGATGCGAGCCTGGTTTTGTGCAGGATGAAACTTTGCTGTGGTTGGAACTCACAAAAGTTCATTGGCTATCCCTAAAAGAGGTGCTTTAATCCCTCAGGAACTCTAATTTTCAAAAAGTTTCAACGAGAACATATCACAAGATGTTGTGTTCCTGGCAGATGGATCTGAGCTATCTTTGATCTGCCAAGACTTCTCTTAATTCCTTCCTTTGTCGCAAATTTTCCCGGATAATTTTTATTTCATTAATTATGAGTCACGATAAACATGACAATGTTGTGTATCATTGTCTGGTCCCGTGCTTGTCACCTGGGAGTTGACTTTAATTATGATAATTATGAAAATTATCTTGACCTTTAATTATGATAATTATGAGTTACGATAAACATGACACTGTTGTATACCATTGTATGGTCCCGTGTCTGTCACCTGGGAGTTGACTTTAATTATGATAATTATGAAAATTATCTTTATCTTTAATTATGACAATTATTAGTTACGATAAACATGACAATGTTGTATACCGTTGTATGGTCCCGTGCCTGTCACCTGGGAGTAGACTTTACTTGTGTTGAAAGTGAAACAGTTGCCGTACATGAAGTTCTGAAACGTACTGAAGTGACTAAAAAGACACAAAAAGTCAGTGGGCGCAGTGGCGTATTGAGACTTTCTATTGCCCTGGAGCAAGATCATGCATGGCGCCCCCGACCATCGAAGAAATGAAAAGATTTTGCTCTTAACAACAGACACATGTAATTTATAATGTATATTTCCCATAACTTTAATAAACGCCCAAATGGTTGAATAATTTACAGTATATTGCTATTAAAACCATCGCTTATCATTGAGTATTTCGATAAAATGCAAAACTGTGATTAATATTGTTAGGACTTTAACGTTTAGTAAGTGGTGCTTTTTTATTTTTTGAATTTTGGGAAAATAATAGTAAGTAGAATGCTGGACCATCTTCCCGCTTGCTCCCCGTCGCCCTTACAATAATCATATATTAACTAGAGGGGGCTTTGAAGCTAAATGTCATTCAACCGCACGCGACTAATTGAAGACCACCATATTGGATAAATGGGGGGGAAGAACAAACATGTCCGGATGATAAGTTCAAGGTCAGGGTCAAAGGCCACTTCACTTTTGTTTCTTGTTTTTGGTTTTTTGAAAGGATTGTAAAACAATCAAGAAAACAAGAAAAATAGTCAATTAATAACCAGAGAATTGTTCGACCTCGAAGTTCTCCAACAAAAAGAAAACGGCCTGGAGAAGAACAATTTGCCCCCATATTGCGGCGTTCAATTTGACCCCAATCTTCGGTCCCATGTCTCAATAGTTTCATATGATCTCTATGATCGCCCCGCCGTCACGCTGTGCCAGCATGGATTACAACGTATTTCGAACTTGATCTTTAATATTAGTGTAGTCTTCAGAAAGATAGTTGTTTGAAGTGCAGCTCCGATTGGTGCACTATCCTCGCGTTTGTGCTTTTGTTTTTTTGAACAAAAGTTGCATGTGACGTTTCTGGTGAGTACACCTTACATTAGGGATGATAAAATTTCAATTACGCAAGAGAAATATCTTGCCTAATTGATATTTTATTATCCCTAATGGACGGTAGAATGGTGTTAATGGTCGTCTGTTGGCGCTATGGAATGCCCTTCGATGCAAATGGTTGAGTATCTACGCTAATGAATGTCGATTGAATAAAATGAATGTATTTTAGCGTTAATGAGTTTGAGGTTGGCGTTAATGATAGTATATTTTCTTGTAATGAACAGCAAAAGGTGTAGTGTTCAAATTTTCGCTTACAAACCTCGAGTCACAGACACCTCCTTGCCATGAACAAGTAGCAATAAAATCTTGTTTTTGATGACCGAGTTTTTGAAGATCCTCTTTTTTCATTTTCTCAATATTCTTGAGGTAGTTATTGAGTGCTTCCATGTCTTTACTTGGCGAAAGCTCCTTCGTATGTCCATCTCCCTCCACTGTCTCGTTTCTAGTCACATCCACAACGTTGCTCATATTTGTTCTCAAAGATTCCAAATAACTCTTGGCCATCGCCATTTTCTTAACAACTTCCGCCGCTGTCACCTCCATAGAACTTAATCTCGCCTCGAAATCTTCGTTGGTAATGTCAAGAAAGTTCAGATATCTGGTGGCGATGTTAAAAGATTGCAATACAGTCGTAGCGAAACGAAAAAGATTTAGAGTATCGGGGGTTACCTCGGCAGCAAGAATTTTGACAACGTTTAGGATCTTGCGCAAACTTCTCTTCAGTTCCTCAAAGTTGTCACCGGGGGTCGCCTGTTTCTGCGTTTTATTTGGATCATCCAACGCCTTGCGTTTGACTCTGTTCATATTGTTACCCTTGTGAGCGATGGATGCTGGCTTTCCATTCGCATTATGAGCCACAAAATCTTCATTATTTGTTATTAAATCGGCTGCAGTTCCCGTTTTACTGTTAAAATATTTGTCCAATCTTTCGCTTGATGGTGCTTCTTTAATTCCTTGTGTGTCGCTTTCATTTGTTTTCTCTTTCCATCTACATGGAAGATAAGAACTTCAGTACTGATTGACATACTCCTCTGTTTGGAATATGGAAGAACATTGCCCATCAGAAAGCGGTTAAAAAAAAAGAATAACATTAAAAGCTTCAGCGCATTTGTCAGTTTCTTCCAGGAAGAACGATCAACAACCAAAGTATTCATCACTATTCGTTTTAAGTATAATTACCCAAGTGATTATCCAAAATCCCTCGTAAAGACTGGCCAGAAAATTACGTCATAAATCTCGATATTCACCGACAGGTGAACATAACAGTGAACGATCAAAAGCAAGATGGCGGCTACCTTTGTAAATGTTACCGAGGAGAATTTAAAAGAACTAGTTCATTACTTTCTTTCAAATAATCACCTATGTAATTATACTAAAACAATTATTTGCGTGAGGCTCAGTGAATATTGAATAATTCCCTCGACTTTGTGTTAGACTTGAATTTCAATGTAGAAACTACTAATGTGCGTTTGAATCATCTTTAAACTAAGGAACAAGGGCAGATAATGTTTTAAGCCAATCAGGGCGTTTGTTTCCGTCCGTGCGACAAGCCAATCAGGTTGCATTATTCACTTGATGGCTGCCGAAAATCACTGGGATGTGCATCTAATCATTTAAAGCCTTACGTGAACGTAGATTTTACATTTTTATGTTCCAAACCTGTATTTTCCAGTAAAATACAATTTTTTCTTGGATTTCCTCGGACGGATTCGCGATTTATCGCCTATTACCCACGCAATCGGCGTTCGAATTACGGCTCACGCAATGCTCGCAACTGAGAGGGCACGTAGAGTCAGTCAACCTTCAATCGCCCTTGTTGTCGGATTGCCGTGGTATCAGAAACCTTCCGAACGTTTTGTTTGCTGATTGTTTTATCGCTATTACAAGGTTTAATAAACGTCTGGCAGTTATCAACCTTTGAACATTCCTTGTCCTCATGGTTTTTTACTTGAAATATCATATCTTCTTCAGAATCTTCTAACATTTTCTGGCTGGGTGAATTCAAGGTAACTGTTGACTCATTACTAACTTGACTGCTAGTTTGACCAACCATGTCTGGTTCATAGATATCTGCTGAACTTATGGTACTTGTGCTATTAGGATCATGGGAAACATCCTCTGAACTATGCAGCAAAAACTTCAAGCTAAATGAGAGGAAAGGTATCATGCTAAGCAATACAAATTTCAAGAACCTACAGTATAGCTCCAAGGATTGCCACCAGTTATCTGATTAGAAACAGAGGGGTTACTGCAGTGGCGTAACGGAACTACAGGCGGCCCTTAGGAGATTTTCGTTCGGGGGGCCCCCGTCACCCCCGTTTATATCGACTTAGTGTTGACAATTTCAAGACTATAATTCTCAATTGTCTTTACAGATTCATCGGAGGGCCCCTTAGAGGTCGGGGGGCCCTTAGGAGTTGCTCTAACCCTGACCATAGTCCGTTACACCACTGGGTTACTGTCTAGAATTAATATGCCTTACATTTTTATTGCAAGTCAAAGGTTGTTGTCAAATATCAGTAAATCATGCTTTATGAAACTTTAGCCATTGATTGGGGATTTTGGGACATAATAATATTAAAATTTCATATTTCTATACTTTTTTTGTTGCGTTGTTTCATACCTGTTTCTCTACCTTGCATTTGATCGCTTCGCAGTTTCTTGGAAGATACTTTCTGAAAACTCGCATTTTTAGGCATTGCTGAAGACAAGCTCTACAAACATGGTTTACACTTGGTGATTTTGCGCCAAATTCCTGCTTCATGAGACTGCAAAATGCGTTAGCTAGTTCTGATAAACCATGTGCTTTGAGGTTGACGTTTTTAAAAGGTCAAACGAAAAACAAGAATACAATTAGTGATGTTATTTTTCCCGCCGTTTGTGGCCGAAAACCAACGAGCTTAGCGAAAAACAATGCCAGAGGCCAACCAAATCATTCAAGATAATCCATAAAATGTCGCTTTTTAAAAGTTTACTTTGTAATACTTTAATTTAACATAATCAAGTTTCGTAGGCTTCATTCTCTTCTATACTTCAAGGCAGAATGCGCGCGTCTGGTAAAGAAGATAACTTACAAGCAAGAGAATTGATTTATCTTGTTATAAACAAATTGAAGAAGAAAATATATGGTCATTGGTAAATTAATCAAGGTTTATTAGGTGTATATATGACACGAGATAAAAATGTTCAAAGGTTGATAACTGCCAGACGTTTATTAAACCTTGTAATAGCGATAAAACAATCAGCAAACAAAACGTTCGGAAGGTTTCTGATACCACGGCAATCCGACAACAAGGGCGATTGAAGGTTGACTGACTCTACGTGCCCTTTCAGTTGCGAGCATTGCGTGAGCCGTAATTCGAACGCCGATTGCGTGGGTAATAGGCGATAAATCGCGAATCCGTCCGAGGAAATCCAAGAAAAAATTGTATTTTACTGGAAAATACAGGTTTGGAACATAAAAATGTAAAATCTACGTTCACGTAAGGCTTTAAATGATTAGATGCACATCCCAGTGATTTTCGGCAGCCATCAAGTGAATAATGCAACCTGATTGGCTTGTCGCACGGACGGAAACAAACGCCCTGATTGGCTTAAAACATTATCTGCCCTTGTTAAACAAAGGACTATTTGTAGGCCCACCATGAGCGGGATCCTATGGCTCGTGCTTAGGCCACTTAAGGGCCATTGCTCCATGGAGCTCATGGCGGCTCTCTGCGGCTCAAGTGCATCTCTATTTCTTTATCTTTTCAGATGGTTTGGTCATTCTATTAGTAACAAAACACTGACCTTGACCTTCGCACTGGATTCAGGTTACATACTGTGATCGCTGGGAACTCCATGACGTCATGCACTTTTATATTTATTTGTGTTTCGATTGGCTCGCTCAAGTACAGAAGGATGAGCCCATGTGTTTGATAGATGCACATCGACAGCGAAGTCACAAAAATCGTTGAGACCAGGATACGTTTCCTCAGCGGTTTCTTTTTCACCAGTTGTTCGTCTGGTTGGGAAGTTTCATTCGTGAATTTGTCTTTGTCCATTTACTTTACGCTCACAGTTAACTTATCAAATCAATGTAACAAATAAAAAAAAAAATTATTGTAAGAAGTAACATGACATGAGTTAAGAATTAGGGATTTTTGGAAGTAGTTCAAGACCGGGCCAGTTTACAAAATACCCCAGTACACGTTTTGAGATTAGGGATTATTCCATACGCCAGGTGACACATGCTATGTGAGAATCTCATCGTGCTGGTTCGCCTCCACGCAACATATCATATTCCAGAAAGAGTGTTTCATTTCCAAACACGGAGATATTAGTTGAAAAACGAGAGAATGGCAACAACTTTTATCTAACTTCCATTAACAAATAGAAAATTCAGTTTTTATATTTGCGAATGTGGATCTCGCTATGAGGGTAGAAGTAATCAGAGACTGGGTGATAGGATCAAACAACATGTTCCTAGCTTCATTAGAAATAAAACTCAGCCATCACGTCAACAACCAGAACGACTATGGCCTTCCAGTCAATTCATCAGTTGTGATTCAGCTGTTGGCAAACATCTCCTGTCCAACAAGTCTTGCGCCGAAACCTACTCAGACGATAATTTTAGAATTCTTTACAAATGCCGTTCCGCCTTTCAATTGAAGGTGATGGAAGCCATTTACAAAAAACTTAATGATCCTGACCAGTGCCGGCAAAAGGAATTTGTTTTCCAACTATCCCTATTTTGACCCTCTCACATACCGTTGGGTTGATGTCATCAGTTTTCTTTAGACTATATAAGCAGGTGATATGTTTCTTTAGTTAGCAGACGTATAGCACTTGATAGGTGGTCTGCCGAAATGTTCCGTGCTTTTTTATAATTCTTTAGGCTTACTCTTTACGTTGAATTTTACCTCTTTAAGTTTCATACAGTTCTTTTAAGAACTAAACTATCCAACAGTCTTTCGCAACTGTGTATACCTCTTTAGTGCGTATATTCTACTTCATTTTCTCTTACTTTATCTCAAATTACAATTCACCATGGTATCAATGTATTTAAAAACTGTGTTTAAATTTGTTACCACGACAAAATCGCTGTTTTATTAAATAGAAAATTGTTTGAATGCTTCTTTAGTCTGTTCTGTGATAGAAACATGAATGACATAATTTCAACCGGAAAAATGCCAAACAATTTGCTAACAATTTTCTCTTTAAATACATGTATAACATAATATACCAAACAAGAGTTTCGAGAGTATGATAAGCGTATTTAAGGAGGAAACTGGACTTAACCCTTTTCTCTATATGGTTATTGTATAACAACAAATTACATCGAAAGAACAAAATTAAAGTACAAAGCAAAAAACAAAACAGAGCAAGAACATAAGAGAAAAAAAAAATCATTCACGAAAGGGTTAAAGCTGTCGAAACTTTATGCTAATTAAGATATTATGTCGAAACTGCACTGATTTCCTTTTATGCTTTCCTCACGAATTGTTAACAAGTTTGAGAAACTTATCTCAAGAGCGACAACTACAAGCTTCAAATTGAGAACGGAGTATTAAACTATATCTGGGCCCAGTTCAAACGTCGAATTTTTCATGTGCCGAATCTATTGCTAATGAGCAAAATCCTTTATTCAAACTGATTTGCATTTGATTCGGAACATGAAAAGTTAGACGTTTGAACTGGGCCTAAAACTGCGTTGTAATTGTCCACGTTATTGCAGTCTTAAAACGTTAACTTGATTTAGGATTTTTGTTTGAACAACAATCGATTGTACTTACCAAAACTTAAGGAGATGTTAATTCACCATGAACGTGCAGTTCTCGTAGAAAAATTTTATATAAGATATGTAATTTTCGAGAGAATGAATCGAATGTCCTCAAACTCGGTTAATAAGTAACGGAAGGTTTCTGGATATCAGCGTTGTTAATCAATATAGTGGGGGCAAAGCTTTAGTTGACGTCACAAAGCATTTATTAACATATTCTAAATTAGGCGCGCCCGAGAGGGGCTTGGAAACTGAGTTTTGACATCACTTGTTATTACTGGGCAGAGATTCTGCACATTCGTATTAATCATGTTTGTCGTCTTTCAAGTAACATGTTAAAGTAATATCATGTGAATAAGAAACTAAAGTAGCAAATGAAAGCGTCATCAGAATGTCCGCGTAGACCTGAAAACAAAGCAAACCTTTGTTGAGTAATTTTTTATTCCAGCTAAAGTAAATGGATGAATAATAACCAGAAGCATGATGCCTCTCCTGGACAAGCCAACTTTAAGCATTCGGCTAAAAATCTACATCGACCGCAGGTTGTCTCACTAGTAATTAGAGCTTAAGCAACAGGATTTGTTGGATCAAGAACGGCCTTTTCTTTCAATGGAATTTTTCATTCGAAACAAAAGATAATGAATACTTTCAAATCCTAAGGGCGTCGTTCAACTTCTAAATCGCCGTCTTCATTCTGTATACAGACGTCAGGGACAGCGTTTCCATGTTCCAAAGACGACGTCTACTCCTAAGACCTCAACATCTGTCAGTGAAGATCATCGCTGCCTCGCTCATTAGACGCGCTATGATCTCTCCTGGAATTTTTAAGTTATTCATCATCTTTGCTCGCATAAAAATTTTATTCAAATAATAAATTGCCGAAATATCAAAAACACCAGTTCATCAGATCTTCCGGTTGACGTGCGTGACTCAAGAACGTCGACTGCTTAAGGTCTCTATTATTATGTCTTCCACGCACGGTACACTAGAATGGGTCTTTGGGAAGTTCCTGCATTTTAATCAGTAGTTCTCCCAGGATTTCGATAGGAGGTTCAGCACACCTGAGGAAGGGATCTGGCCGACCAGTCCTTGGGTTATGTCCATCGACATACCCAATCTCCCACTATCATGTTAATTCTCACTGATACCATTTCAACAGACAGTTTGTTTAATGTCAATAAAGAATGACTGCCCAGTTTCGGTCCCGTTTTTTTGAATACAAATACATCACGATGTTTTAATGAATACGGTGATGTTTTCACTCCACATTGTTTTGCTTGGGAACATAATAACGTGCATGTTTACTGTATCTCGGTTTAAGTGTGTAAAAATACTGGCGTGGAAAAACTCCCGAGTGTGAACTGGAGTCGTCTTTTCATTTTTATGATTTCTTGCGTTCGGATCAACTCTAAAAAAGAGCTCTATCAGACAAGAGAAATTGGAGCAATACCGTGGAATTGTTCAGTGCAGCTAACGATTCACAGCGTATACCAAAACGTACAACTCTACTTTTCCCACCGAAATACTGGACTGTAGATTACAATAACAGCGATTTTGTACAAAATATTTGGAGGTTTGACATTTGGAATTCAAGATTGACTTGCATTAAAGTAAGAATGAAGTAAACCTATACGAATCAATGTTATGAAAATTGATGTTGAATATGGATTATAGTGCCAAAGGCAGCACTCTGATCAATTTTACTCGTAAGTCAACATTAGTCCTGTTGAGAAAGTGAAGGTGGATTTACTTGATATTTTTAAAGTTTAACTTTATATTCAATTCACAACTCTGGAAGTCAAACGAAGCAGTATATAAATATGAACTCTGAAATACATGTACTGGTCATTCTTTCATACTTGTCAACAGCGTAAAAAATCACGACTTTCAGTGAACAAGAACATGAATGTGTCGATATACTGCTTCACTTCAAAACGTAGAAAACGTCACTTCAAGACAACTCGAATAACAAAAACCAGATCTTTGTGGGAGGTCTCCTCTAATACAATCTCTGTCAATATAATTCGACAACAAACTGATGTCGCCCATTCGTCTCATTTCCCTTTTCAATCACTCCAAATCTTTTAGGTCTTTCGGAACTCGGAAGGCCACACGTTACCAGATTTAACGTTCTTTAAATCAATTTTTCGTCATTAATAGATTTTATAAATTGTTCCGAAGTATAAATAATTTAAACAATATCGCTTAATTCTCATAACTTAGTCTTATTCCTGACAGGTTATACCGTTGCACCTGGTCATGCTTTGGAAAAGATGACTATTAGACACGTAAATATAATGGGGAAATTCGGAAGAATCTTGTGGAGTTGAAGAGAATATCATAACCATTCTATAGTGAAGCTAGAAATCATTTGTCGTTTGTACCCAAACCAAAAAATACTCGTTTTAAAGTTGACTCCTGATAACTCGAACCTTCGGGAGAAATCGAAAAAGGTTCGAGCTATTAGGAGTTCGAGTTATCGGAAGAGGGCAACAAATGAGCGGAAATTCGGCAATAAAATTGTTTCGCCTCCATTCTTCGTTACTATTCAAACAGAGTGTGTTTTGGTCAGGTTTATTTTAGAGAAAGAGTACAAACGAAACGATACTTCACCAACAAAACTACTAAACACGTTTTATGTATACATAAAACTAAAATACTAAAGAACTTGACACAAAGGACAATTAGAAATTTCAATATGAATGCATGCTGCTTAGTTTGATTCAAAGTAAATCAAATGTTCTGAATTATGTTTTGACATCATTATACCTTATTGACAAACGAGGTTCGAGTTATCGAGGGGAATATTGTAAAGAAAATAACCTGAAGGGAAAACAATTTCACTTCGAGTTAGCAGGATGTTCGAGTTACCGAGGGTAAAATCACAGTAAAACTATGAAGCAAATCCAGGGGTAATTAATTTTGGTTCGACTTAGCGCGAGCTTCCAGTTTTCGAGAGTTCGAGTTATCGGGAGTCAACTGTAATTCTAATACCGTTCTTATATTTTAAGATACGTTCTCGTTGTTTTTGCTAAGAAGCCGTTAATGAATTAAAATCGTTCTGGTTCTTGTAAAGGTCAACGAGACCTTATCGTTAGAAATCAAGATATTGAATAATTAGTAAGTGATAAGCGGTTTATCATTATTTTATTAGTTTCAAAGGAGAGTAGTTTAATAAGTGGTTATGACACTCTTGTGAAAGGTTATCACACTCGTGAACACTGAGTCGAATAAAGGATTGAACGCTTCTGTTGAAATAATGAGCTGTGTGTGTGTCATGAGATGACGATGGAAAACTGTTTTGAATACTGACTACACACTCATGACACCATTATTCTATTAATGTGGTTGTTTCACATGACCAATGCTTCTTACTTCTAATGACTGTTTTATTCTTTTTTCCAGCACAACTCAAAATTGAACGTTACTTCTAAAGATGTACGTTTAAATCAACCAGTGTATAGATCGATGTATATATTACTGTTCAGGATGTCATATATAGTTGCACGAGCTTTCCCTTTTTTTCTACCAAGTTAAAGAAACAACCCTGTACACCAATCACCGTACACATTTTAAAAATGTTACTTTATAAAAGCTAGGACTGAACTGGACTCACGCAATAATCCAAAGCTAAATGCAGAACGCTCTTACGAAATTGTCACTGAGAAGTGACGTTAATTTGGAATACACCATCCTAAATCCTGAGCAAAGCAATGAGACCACACCGGTCTTTTTCGGATTTTTCGGGATCCGAAAACAAACCGACCATTGTTTTTGTTGCACTACGATATCACTGACGTGTTTGTATAACAATAACCAGGTCAATGGCGGTGCCTCTCTTGGACATGACAGAATGTTAGCATTCGATAAATAAACTTAAAAAACATAGACTCAGATCTCATATCAGAATTTTTCCCCGAGTTAGTGGTGTTTGCAAAGCTTATGTGCGACTAAGATTTAATGTAAACTGTGTTTAACACATTCTTATGTACGTTAATTGCTTTCCTGTTTGAGGCAAGTAAATGCTTCTCATTTTAAGAGTAAAGTAAAGAGTAAGTAAAAGTAAAGTAAAGTAAAGAAAAGTAAAGTAAAGTGAAGTAAAGTAAAAGTAAAGTAAAGTAAAGAAAAGTAAAGCAAATAAGCTATTTACCCTAGAGGTCCAGTAACGGCCGCACCTCATGGGTCCAGTGTTACTACAGGAGGAAACTGGACTATCCGGAGAAAACCTGCGATGCTTGGTAGAGTCAAACTGGACAACAATCTTCTCACATGTGACCACGGTAACTTTTAATCAGATAACTACACGGAGCCGGAATGAACCCAAGTCACAGTGGTGAGAGACACGTGCACTTCCACTGTGCCACCAGCACTCCTTGTTTGTGCAAATACTATGAATTACATCAGTATTTGAAGGTGAATTTCTCCATTCAACAAGCACACACTTAAACTAAACTCAGTCATCCGTGGGACGTTCAAAGGTTGGTGACTACAGTGACTGTTACGGCAGTTACCAACCTTTGAAATTTCTGTGTTATTTAATACGGTCTGTGCAGTATCCTATTTAAATCATCTGTAGATTGCTATAGATTTTTTTATGAGACCTTTATTACATCATATACACGATATTCGACTAGCCATGCCGTTAGATACAGCGTCCCATCTCACGTCTACCTTTGGTATCGTAAACTTGCTGGTCTTTCAACGTACTATCAAATTTGATTACCAAAATCATATCCACTAATTTTGTATCCGTATATTTTTACGAAGTAATAACTTCGCTCAGGTTTAGACATTTTTGAAATTTCTTCAACTAAGGCAAAGGTTATGTACATATCTCAAACGGTCGAATACCAGGAATGAAGTCTGGAGTTGAACGTTGTACTAAGCATCACCTTCAAAGTGGACATGAAGTAACTTCGAGCTCAAATGGCTCTCGGAAGTTCCTAAACTTCCGTGTGGAACAGCGAGCATACTACCCTTGCTAATCCCACTAATGGTGCTGTTTGTTGTTGAGTCAATTTGGTAAGTAAGTGAAGGACTAACGACTGAACTCTTCGCTGGAGGTATCACTTTTTTTGGTCTTCTAGCTCGAATCCAGTTATAAACCCAGACTGATAAAATAGTGAGAGTTTCAACTGATTCAAACAATGTTGCTACGGAAACCCCAATCCACAGTCCCAATTGTCCTCCAATATCAGATAATAGTCTCCCAATCTAAAAGTAAAAGCCATGTGCTATACATATCAATATTATCAAGATGAGGAAAATATTATTAGTTTTTAATTGTTAGAACAAATATTAATGCCCAACAAAGTACACGCAGTAAGGCCATGATTTATAAAAGGCAATAAATATATTAACAGGACTAACGGTTCGTTGCGCCTTGCAACATCATCAGAGTATGAATAAATTAAACGAGTATCGTATTTACAAGGTTAAAGATATAAAGTTAGGTGTTATATTACAAGATGTACGAGAAACGGAAATGGATAGAATGGTTGAAAGAGAGAGAGAGAGAGAGAGAGGAACGGAGCTTTCAACCATTCTATCCATTTCCATTTCTCGTACATCTTGTAATATAACACCTAACTTTATATCTTTAACCTTGTAAATACGATACTCGTTTAATTTATCCATACTCTGATGATGTTGCGAGGCGCAACGAAACGTCAGTCTTGTTAATGTATTTATTGGTTTTATAAATCATGGCTTTACAGCGTGCACTTTGTTGGGCATTAATATTTGTTCTATGATTGAGATTCCTGCCTAGCTTTTAATTCCCTGCGACCCTCAATTCCTCTAGAAATCCGCAATTTGTTTACTTTCTGTCGGGATGCGCATGATGTAACTACACGAGTTTCAGTAACCGATTTAAAATTAGCGTCTATTAGGTCAGAACTTGGGAAATCCAAATTATCTTATAGCGGAGCAAGGCCATTTAACTCATTACCAACCGACATGAAGATCACCAACAATTACACTCTCTCCTGCTTTAAACGACGAATAAAATCCTTTACCCCTGATTGAAATTTTTATGTTGATCATCTTGAACAATTCTCACGTGTTCGTTGTAAATACTCTTTAGCTTGTACTTGTTATAATTCTATGTCCCTCTAGTCTATTGTTATCTGTAAAGTATGTTTGTGTTCTGTATCTGTTATGTTATAAGCATACATATATCCAAATTCTCACATGTAATCAAGGGCCATTTGGGAGAATACTTTTTTTAAAGGCAAAAATGTATAAATTACCCTTGTCAAATAAAGTTGATTATTATTATTAGTATTTTTTCTTTATTTTTCAAGAGAAACTTAGATTACATTTTGAACTGGTGATCAACGATAGTTTATGAAGTGTAAAAGTATAATATTATCATCATGAACTTGTGTTATATCGATCGAAAATGTTTAGTATACAAGAAAACAATTTCTCATAAAACCAACCTGGATAAGGATGCTTTTAAACAGATTTCAATACAACTCACCCCATACGAGTAGCGCTGTAGTATTTCTTGTTCCGTTAATTCTTGAAAATATATGTCAATACGAAGAAAATGTTCTCTGAAAGGACATGTACGTGGAGACTTTGTATGAATATTTTCGCACGTAGATAACCGTTAAATTGTGGTGACGTAAGGTAATGACTTGTGAAAAAAAGAGAGTTGGGGGAACAGAGAATGAGAGAGAGAGAGAGAGAGAGAGAGAGAGAGAGAGAGAGAGAGAGAAAGAGAAAGAGAGAGAGAGGGCGGGGGAGAGGCAGACAGGAAGGCAGATAGAGAGGAGCAACGACAACAAGAAGAAGACCGAGAAAAATAGTGAAAAGAAAAGATGATATGAGTGGTAAAATGTGGAACAAGAACACGCTGTTAATGCAGAGAGTTTCGCGATTCCAGTCGCAATACATGGGTGTAGTAGGCAGGACAGTTTCCAGTTATTATTTCGGGGAACGTATGCGCCTAAGTTTATTTTCTACGCACCTGAAGTACTTGGTAAAATCAGTCAAGTTTTCAAATGAATCTACCACTTTATGATTTACTCGTAACAGTTCCTCTAATAAAGATGGCTAAGTAAATACAAAAGTCTGAAATTAGATCGTAGATGCTTTAAAATCCTTACAAAGCACTGCAGTTAACATTGAACTACACAAGTGATAAGAAGTAAAAATGGAAAACACACAATGCTGATTTCAGGATTAAAGGTAACAACTCATGCCATTAACCAATGACTGTCTCAGTACAGATTACTTTCAAGAATAAACCATCAGTGCATGGTGCATAAACACTCAAAATATTACTCATTAAGAACTGATGAAGACGAAACAAAAGAATTTCAATTTTAACGAGTTGTTGTAAATGTGATGCAACACACGTTGCATCTGTAGTACAACTCCTGATTTAAATAAATCTTCATGTTATTTTCTCGGCCAAAATCGTTGGAGTCTCCAACATTTTTGATGAACATGAATCTTTGTATTTATTTGTGTCAGAAATACTTTTAGTGGGGTAGTTTATGAGGGTGGGGATGTGACACCCTTAAAGGTGGCAAAAACAGAAAATTCCGGCAAAAATAGATAGATGAAGTATCAAATTTATTTGTATCGCTATTGTATTGGACTTATAATCACTCGCCTTCGACTCATGCTTGTATATTCGAAACAATTTCTCATGTTTAAATTTTACATGTGAAATTTGCCACGTGGAATTTCCATGAAAGAGCGCTAATGAGTTAAATTTTCAGTTCACTAACACGCTGCAGGAGGTTCTTGAACATTATATCTGCGTGAAGAAGACGTTTAAGGATGAAAAGAAATGTTTCATGCAAACAAATCACTTAAGAAATTCTCAACTAGAAATCCTCACCAGATATCTATCTGCTGGCCAGATCGCGGATGAAAGGACTGGATTGTAAGTCGTGGTCCTATCAGAACGACATGATTAGTCATCCATTGTATTGCCGAATCCCCGCCACTCGATCACGCCAAACAAAGTTATGTTCGTTCAAATTAACGTTACCTGCACGAAGCGGGACAGTAACAAGGTAGTTTGTTCAGTCGAGCTAAACTTTCGAGTCGCTTCAGACATTGCACTAAAAAACAAAGCAAAGTTAAATCAACGGTGGAAATCACGTTACATAAATTATTGGTTAAATCCTGATTTATACTTGAGAAACGGTGAAAGAGGCAAAAACGTGGTGGAGGACAATTAGCACTTCAAGAAAATTTAACCCCATTTCCGGGAGGATGTTTTCCCTTGCGGAGTAAAATCGTCTGGCGTTAGCCAGAGTAAAATAATAGAGGACTGATCCTGCGGCAAAAGAGTTAAAAATTAAGTTGTTTACGCCTTCGCTTTTAATTGCATTTTCACTATAAAATTAACTTTGAGGTATGTTATAAAGACTGTCAACAGTGAAAGACAGGAGATTTTGACGACTGTTTCCAGGAATGGATCCAGAATTTTGAGGAAGGGGAAGGGGCAAAACGTTTTCCCGAATTCTTGCCACTATGTGGCATTTTAGTGGAAAACTTTTTATGCTACTGTCGTTTCCGGTGTTTTTTGAATTTGAATTTTTTCTGCCACTCTTTCTCTTCTTTGCTGTTTGTTCCGATTCTCTCTGAAAATAATCATCAATATCTTGGTAGTCGACATGTATAAGGCTTGTGTTTTGTAACCGAGCAAAAAGTCACATGACAACTAATCAAAAAGGGGGGGACAGAGGAACCAGGCGGGAATCGTAAACGAAGAAGAAATAGTATTGCCCAGTAGAAAACACGCAAAATAGGCATATTTAAAGGTTTATAGTGTAATTCTAACGTTTCGTTGCTGCACGCAACATCCTCAGAGAATGAATAGCTTATATTACAAAGTGATAAATATGTAACATACCATTATAATATTTATCACTTTGTAATATAAGCTATTCATTCTTTGAGAATGTTGCGTGCAGCAACGAAACGTTAGAATTACACTATAAACCAAAAAGGGGCGCGCGTCCGATGCGCTCCCACCTAAATCCGTCCGTGGTTTCTAGTCAGGTTGACACTGAAAAACGAACTGCTAATGTGGGTTAGTGGGTGTCGACATCTGGTATAAATATAGTTTTGGGCTCACGGATTATACGTTTGTTCCTCGACTGCATGAAAGTTAATCTTCACCTTCTTCTTGATTGTCGCTCGAGCAAGTTTTAGTATCTAATAAGAACTGATTGCCAGCACAATGGCACTGGCGAAGAATCTCATCCGAGAGGCATTGCTTAATACAAATCTACAAAAAAATAGAGAGAGATTGTCAAAGAGAATTACTAATAATTGTACGATGGCTCTTTTAACTTATTCGGTCGCATTATATTATATTGGTTCATGATCATCTCGGTTTTATTTGATGAACCACGGTCCTTAAATTCACTTAGTAAAGCCTAGTTAATGTTAATTAATATCCCAGGGTTAATATATATATATATATATAATATCCCTGGGACATTAATTAGTCGTCCAGCTGTACAAAAATCCAGCAATAAACAGTACGAAGAAATCCAAATTTATTTTTAATCACTCAAATCAAATAGCACTACACTAATACATTGTATATGAAGCCTCAGTGATACTGAACTAAGAAGGTTAGTTATCTCAACCTCGATCGGCAACTAACCTATACTTATTTCATGACACATCCACAATTCATTGTTTCAACAGAAGCGTTAAATCTTTTAGTTCACTCATTAGTATTCAGGAGTGTGTTAACGACTTATCACACTGCTTGATAAAATTTCAATTAGGCAAGATATTTCTCTTGCGTAATTGAAATTTTACTATCCCTAATGTACAGTAGAACGGTGTTATTGGTCGTCTGTTGGTGCTATGGAATGCTCTTTGATGCAAGTGGTTGCGTATCTACGCTAGGGAATGTCGATTGAATAAAATGAATGTATTTTTGCGTTAATCAATTTGATGTTGGCATTAATGATAATATATTTTCTGGCAATGAACAGCAAAAGGTGTACTACATAAAAAATCTGAAATGCGTGCAATTATTACCTTCTGTGAATATTGGTATTTTTTCCCATTATCTTGGTAAGTTGTGTCAATATCTGGATCGCACATTGGTTTCACGGTTTCTTTGGTTGACTACCGTTGATAAAAAAGAACATAATTTCAAAAGGCGCTTCTAATCACTTCTAAACATACAAAAATTCTTGAAGTTTAGGCCTTCAGCACGAACCAGATTCTTCTCGTTTGACGGAAGTCGACTTGAGTAATTAAATATGACCTAGTGGGGAACAAGGTCACATAAAGGTTGGTAGACTGCCCAATTTATAAAGAATTCTAACGTTTCGAGCTATGGCCCTATGAACGATTGCATTGGGTGTGCCCGAGTCCTCGCGATGGCAAAGACGTTTTTTCTTAAATCTTTTGGAGTTGTAAACTTATTTAGTTTCAACAGTTTAATACTGTTTGACGACGTAAGTTACTTTTTGTTCTTTTACTTTGCTTTTGGTAAAGCTTTATGGTTTACGGATCGAGAGTGAACTATGATTTATATAAAGTTTACACCGCATTGTAATTATAAATTTGTGGTTTAAAAACTACGTTCAATGGATCATCACAATACATTGAACAAATATCAGATAGCTTACCATGTTTATATACGGTGATATAAACAGGCAGGATGTTTTGAGACTTGAAAAAAGCGTAACAAGTACGGTGAACCGGAGGCAAATTTTTTTTATAAGTTTTTCGAAGCAACTTACTTTGTAAAGTACATCAAGGGTGTGTTTAACAAGGGCCTTTTCATTGGCGTACCTAAGGTTTGGCAGACATGGCACGTGCCCTGGGAGCCACTTGAAGGGGGCGCCACTGAGCAGTTTCTTTTTAAGTCAGACAAGCCATCCTCGAATAGATTTGTGGATGGTTTCTTTGCCACTTTTTTAAAAACCGTCATTCCCAGTGGCGTATAGGTGGGGGGGGGGGGGATTGTGGGGGCGCAGCGCCCCTGGTGGCACTTCCATTGGGGTGGCAATTTTGCTCTTACTAAAATGAAAAAAAAAACATATGACAAATCTTCCGAAATTCGAACTACCGCATTTAACCGAATAAGCGCCGCGGTACTTATTAAATTTTACGACTTTTCGATGCGACGCTTATTCGAGAGCGGTGATTTATTAAAACTAATTTAAAGAAATGAAGCTCAAAAGGGCGTAGAATGTAAACTTCGGGGTTTTTTTATCAATTGTTGTACTGGGGAAGGGGAGGCAATTTTTGCTGGTCCCTCGGACGACATTTTAGACCGTCACAGCGTAGGGCTCAATTTGCCATGGATTTTACAACATCAAAACATCAAATAAACCCTTGTTGTACATACATACATTCAGACGTACATAAATACAAACAAACATACATACACACACATAGATGTTACGTAAAACTATCTTTCTGAGAAACACAGCCGTATAAAAAACTACCTTTTTGAGAAACACAGCCGTCGTGTATCCCGGGGCAACAGAAAAACCCTCTTCGTCAGGAATAGGTTTGTGGTTAAAATCGTGAATGACGACGCGAGCACCAGCGGCTGGAGCCAGGCGTTCAATGTACTCGTCTTGTTCAATGAACAATGATAAACTAAGACCTGGAAAAATTTTGGGGAGACATTTCAACATTAGATAAACGCCAACACTAGAGGTCAAAAAAAAAAAACAATCTCCAATTTATGAGCTGTTTGTTTAGCCTCCTATCAGGGAGGTCTATAGGGCCTCCTTAAAATTCTTGGATAAACCTTTAAGACAAAGATCAGCAACGTACGATTCGAGGGTCACGTGTCCACATTATTTTCGCTAATCCTCGATTAAAGTTAATCGCCTTTTGAACAACCGGGCTCAGATAAATAAAATAGTTAATGTTCCAGAGCCAGTCTACACACGGTTACCTGGTGTCAGCGGTTCCGTTCTGGTGCCGACCCTCTGGTAATAGCATAACACAACTTTCGATGCGAGTCTGGTTTTGTGCAGGATGCAACTTTACTGTGGTTGGAACTCACAAAAGTTCATTGGCTATCCCTAAAAGAGGTGCTTTAATCCCTCAGGAACTCTAATTTTCAAAAAGTTTCAACGAGAACATATCACAAGATGTTGTGTTCCTGGCAGATGGATCTGAGCTATCTTTGATCTGCCATGACTTCTCTTAATTCCTTCCTTTGTCCCAAATTTTCCCGGAAAATTTTTATTTCATTAATTATGAGTCACGATAAACATGACAATATTGTATACCATTGTTTGGTCCCGTGCTTGTCACCTGGGAGTTGACTTTAATTATGATAATTATGAAAATTATCTTGACCTTTAATTATGATAATTATGAGTTACGATAAATATGACAATGTTGTAGACCATTGTATGGTCCCGTGTCTGTGACCTGGGAGTGGACTTTAATTATAATTATGAAAATTATCTTTATCTTTAATTATGACAATTATTAGTTACGATAAACATGACAATGTTGTATACCGTTGTATGGTCCCGTGCCTGTCACCTGGGAGTAGACTTTACTTGTGTTGAAAGTGAAACAGTTGCCGTACATGAAGTTCTGAAACGTACTGAAGTGACTAAAAAAGACACAAAAAGTCAGTGGGCGCAGTGGCGTATTGAGACTTTCTAGTGCCCTGGAGCAAGATCATGTATGGCGCCCCCGACCATCGAAGAAATGAAAAGATTTTGCTCTTAACAACAGACACATGTAATTTATAATGTATATTTCCCATAACTTTAATAAACGCCCAAATGGTTGAATAATTTACAGTATATTACTATTAAAACCATCGCTTATCATTGAGTATTTCGATAAAACGCAAAACTGTGATAAATATTGTTAGGACTTCAAGGTTTAGTAAGTGGTGCTTTTTTATTTTTTGAATTTTGGGAAAATAATAGTAAGTAGAATGCTGGACCATCTTCCCGCTTGCTCCCCGTCGCCCTTACAATAACCATATATTAACTAGAGGGGGCTTTGGAGCTAAATGTCATTCAACCGCACGCGACAAATTGAACACCGCCATATTGGATAAATGGGGAAGGGGGAGAACAAACATGTCCGGATGATAAGTTCAAGGTCAGGGTCAAAGGCCACTTCACTTTTGTTTCTTGTTTTTGGTTTTTTGAAAGGATTGTAAAACAATCAAGAAAACAAGAAAAATAGTCAATTAATAACCAGAGAATTGTTCGACCCCGAAGTTCTCCAACAAAAGGAAAACGGCCTGGAGAAGAACAATTTGCCCCCATATTGCGGCGTTCAATTTGACCCCAATCTTCGGTCCCATGTCTCAATAGTTTCATATGATCTCTATGATCGCCCCGCCGTCACGCTGTGCCAGCATGGATTACAACGTATTTCGAACTTGATCTTTAATATTAGTGTAGTCTTCAGAAAGATAGTTGGTTGAAGTGCAGCTCCGATTGGTGCACTATCCTCGCGTTTGTGCTTTTGTTTTTTTGAACAAAAGTTGCATGTGACGTTTCTGGTGAGTACACCTTACATTAGGGATGATAAAATTTCAATTACGCAAGAGAAATATCTTGCCTAATTGATATTTTATTATCCCTAATGGACGGTAGAATGGTGTTAATGGTCGTCTGTTGGAGCTATGGAATGCCCTTCGATGCAAATGGTTGAGTATCTACGCTAATGAATGTCGATTGAATAAAATGAATGTATTTTAGCGTTAATGAGTTTGAGGTTGGCGTTAATGATAGTATATTTTCTAGTAATGAACAGCAAAAGGTGTAGTGTTCAAATTTTCGCTTACAAACCTCGAGTCACAGACACCTCCTTGCCATGAACAAGTAGCAATAAAATCTTGTTTTTGATGACCGAGTTTTTGAAGATCCTCTTTTTTCATTTTCTCAATATTCTTGAGGTAGTTATTGAGTGCTTCCATGTCTTTACTTGGCGAAAGCTCCTTCGTATGTCCATCTCCCTCCACTGTCTCGTTTCTAGTCACATCCACAACGTTGCTCATATTTGTTCTCAAAGATTCCAAATAACTCTTGGTCATCGCCATTTTCTTAACAACTTCCGCCGCTGTCACCTCCATAGAACTTAATCTCGCCTCGAAATCTTCGTTGGTAATGTCAAGAAAGTTCAGATATGTGGTGGTGATGTTAAAAGATGATAATACAGCCTTAGCGAAATCACGAAGATTTTGAGTTTCGGGAGTTCCCTTTTCAACAAGAATTTGGATGACGTTCCGGATCTCGCCCAAACTTCCCTTTAGTTCCTCAAAGTTGTCACCGGGGGTCGCCTGTTTCTGCGTTTTATTTGGATCATCCAACGCCTTGCGTTTGACTCTGTTCATATTGTTACCCTTGTGAGCGATGGATGCTGGCTTTCCATTCGCATTATGAGCCACAAAATCTTCATTATTTCTTATTGAATCGGCTGCAGTTCCCGTTTTACTGTGAAAATATTTGTCCAATCTTTCGCTTGATGGTGCTTCTTTAATTCCTTGTGTGTCGCTTTCATTTGTTTTCTCTTTCCATCTACATGGAAGATAAGAACTTCAGTACTGATTGACATACTCCTCTGTTTGGAATATGGAAGAACATTGCCCATCAGAAACCGGTTAAAAAAAAAAGAATAACATTAAAAGCTTCGGTACATTTGTCAGTTTCTTCCAGGAAGAACGATCAACAACCAAAGTATTCATCACTATTCGTTTTAAGTATAATTACCCAAGTGATTATCCAAAATCCCTCGTGAAGACTGGCCAGAAAATTACGTCATAAATCTCGATATTCACCGACAGGTGAACATAACAGTGAACGATCAAAAGCAAGATGGCGGCTACCTTTGTAAATGTTACCGAGGAGAATTTAAAAGAACTAGTTCACTACTTTCTTTCAAATAATCACCTATGTAATTATACTAAAACAATTATTCGCGTGAGGCTCAGTGAATATTGAATAATTCCCTCGACTTTGTGTTAGACTTGAATTTCAATGTAGAAACTACTAATGTGCGTTTGAATCATCTTTAAAAAACCATGACCAGCCAACAACTTCAAAAAGTATAAAATAAAACATATTCCGAAGAATAATGTCATCTTGAAAACTCAAGATATGAGTCAATACAAGATAAAACTATTGTTGAAACTGTGATATTTCGACTTTATTTCAAAGTCATGTTCAGACAGAATGATATTACAATAACATGCCAGAGTCTATATACAGGAGGTGTGATGACATCATCGAGATGGAATTAGGAAACACTACCGGTAATCACTATTTACATATACCTGAGTAGCTAAGAACTCAACCTTTTTATTTAGAGATATTATGCACACTTGTTATCTGTTAGCCCGATACTTCTATTGTTCACGCCCAACCGCTTTATTCATGGTGGTGAGAATTTCTAATTAATTAGCATCTTAGCGTCTCAACATCTCAGCATGTAAATAGTGATTACCTGTAGTGCTTCCTAATTCCGTCTCGATGATGTCATCACACCTCCTGTATATAGACTCTGGCATGTTATTGTAATATCATTCTGTCTGAACATGACTTTGAAATAAAGTCGAAATATCACAGTTTCAACAATAGTTTTATCTTGTATTGACTCATATCTTGAGTTTTCAAGATGACTTTATTCTTCGGAATATGTTTTATTTTAATCATCTTTAAACAAAGGACCATTTGTAGGCCCACCATGAGCGGGATCCTATGGCTCGTGCTTAGGCCACTCAAGGGCCATTGCTCCATGGAGCTCATGGCGGCTCTCTGCGGCTCAAGTGCATCTCTATTTCTTTATCTTTTCAGATGGTTTGGTCATTCTATTGGTAACAAAACACTGACCTTGACCTTCGCACTGGATTCAAGTTACATACTGTGATCGCTGGGAACTCCATGACGTCATGCACTTTTATATTTATTTGTGTTTCGATTGGCTCGCTCAAGTACAGAAGGATGAGTCCATGTGTTTGATAGATGCACATCGACAGCGAAGTCACAAAAATCGTTGAGACCAGGATACGTTTCCTCAGCGGTTTCTTTTTCACCAGTTGTTCGTCTGGTTGGGAAGTTTCATTCGTGGATTTGTCTTTGTTCATTTACTTTACGCTCACAGTTAACTTAACAAATTATTGTAACAAATAAAAAAAAAATTATTGTAAGAAGTAACATGACATGAGTTAAGAATTAGGGATTTTGGGAAGTAGTTCAAGACCGGGCCAGTTTACAAAATACCCCAGTACATGTTTTGAGATTAGGGACTATTCCATACGCCAGGTGACACATGCTGTGTGAGAATCTCATCGTGCTGGTTCGCCTCCACGCAATATATCATATTCCAGAAAGAGTGTTTCATTTCCAAACACGGAGATATTAGTTGAAAAACGAGAGAATGGCAACAACTTTTATCTAACTTCGAGTTATTTGAAAATCAGTTTTCATTAACAAATAGAAAATTCAGTTTTTAAATATGCGAATGTGGATCTCGCTGTGTGGGTAGAACTAATCAGAGACTGGGTGATAGGATCAAACAACATGTTCCTAGCGTCATTAGAAATAAAACTCAGCCATCACGTCAACAACCAGAACGACTATGGCCTTCCAGTCAATTCATCACTTGCGACTCAGCTGTTGGCAAACATCTCCTGTCCAACAAGTCTTGCGCCGAAACCTACTCAGACGATAATTTTAGAATTCTTTACAAATGCAGTTTCGCCTTTCAATTGAAGGTGATGGAAGCCATTTACATAAAACTTAATGATCCTGATCTTTCCCGGCAAAAGGAATTTGTTTTCCAACTATCCCTATTTTGACCGTCCCACACACCGTTGGGTCGATGTCATCAGTTTTCTTTAGACTATATAAGCAGGTGATTCGTTTCTTTAGTTAGCAGACGTTTAGCACTTGATAAGTGGTCTGCTGAAATGCATCGTGCTTTTTTATAATTCTTTAGGCTTACTCTTTACGTTGAATTTTACCTCTTTAAGTTTCATACAGTTCTTTTAAGAACTAAACGATCCAACAGTCTTTCGTAACTGTGTATACCTCTTTAGTGCTTATATTCCTCTTCATTTTCTCTTACTTTATCTCAAATTACAATTCACCATGGTATCAACGTATTTAAAAACTGTTTAAATTTGTTACCACGACAAAATCGCTGTTTTATTAAATAGAAAATTGTTTGAATGCCTCTCTAGTCTGTCCTGTGATAGAAACATGAATGACATAATTTCAACCGGAAAAATGCCAAACAATTTGCTAACAATTTTCTCTTTAAATACATGTATAACATAATATACCAAACAAGAGTTTCGAGAGTATGATAAGCGTATTTAAGGAGGAAACCGGACTTAACCCTTCCCTCTATATGGTTATTGTATAACAACAAATTACATCGAAAGAACAAAATCGAAAGAAGCAAAAAACAAAACAGAGCAAGAACATAAGAGAAAAAAAAATCATTCACGAAAGGGCTAAAGCTGTCGAAACATTGTGCTAATTAAGATATTATGTCAAAACTGCACTGATTTCCTTTTATGCTTTCCTCACGAATTGTTAACAAGTTTGAGAAACTTATCTCAAGAGCGACAACTACAAGCTTCAAATTGAGAACGGAGTATTAAACTATATCTGCGCCCAGTTCAAACGTCAAATTTTTCATGTGCCGAATCTATTGCTAATGAGCAAAATCCTTTATTCAAACTGATTTGCATTTGATTCGGAACATGAAAAGTTAGACGTTTGAACTGGGCCTAAAACTGCGTTGTAATTGTCCACGTTATTGCAGTCTTAAAACGTTAACTTGATTTAGGATTTTTGTTTGAACAACAATCGCTTGTACTTACCAAAACTTAAGATGTTAATTCACCATGAACATGCAGTTTTCGTAGAAAAATTTTATATAAGATATATAATGTTCTAGAGAATGAATCGAACGTCCTCAAACTCGGTTAATAAGTAACGGGAGGTTTCTGGATATCAGCGTTGTTAATCAGGATTGTGAGAACAAACTTTTAGTTGACGTCACAAAGCATTTATTAACATATTCTAAATTAGGCGCGCCCGAGAGGGGCTTGGAAACTGAGTTTTGACATCACTTGTTATTAATGGGCAGATTCTGCACATTCTTATTAATCATGTTTGTCGTCTTTCAAGTAACATGTTAAAGTAATATCATGTGAATAAGAAATTAAAGTAGCAAATGAAAGCGTCATCAGAATGTCCGCGTAGACCTGAAAACAAAGCAAACCTTTGTTGAGTAATTTTTTATTCCAGCTAAAGTAAATGGATGAATAATAACCAGAAGCATGATGCCTCTCCTGGACAAGCCAACTTTAAGCATTCGGCTAAAAATCTACATCGACCGCAGGTTGTCTCACTAGTAATTAGAGCTTAAGCAACAGGATTTGTTGGATCAAGAACGGCCTTTTCTTTCAATGGAATTTTTCATTCGAAACAAAAGATAATGAATACTTTCAAATCCTAAGGGCGTCGTTCAACTTCTAAATCGCCGTCTTCATTCTGTATACAGACGTCAGGGACAGCGTTTCCATGTTCCAAAGACGACGTCTACTCCTAAGACCTCAACATCTGTCAGTGAAGATCATCGCTGCCTCGCTCATTAGACGCGCTATGATCTCTCCTGGAATTTTTAAGTTATTCATCATCTTTGCTCGCATAAAAATTTTATTCAAATAATAAATTGCCGAAATATCAAAAACACCAGTTCATCAGATCTTCCGGTTGACGTGCGTGACTCAAGAACGTCGACTGCTTAAGGTCTCTATTATTATGTCTTCCACGCACGGTACACTATAATGGGTCTTTGGGAAGTTCCTGCATTTTAATCAGTAGCGCTCCCAGGATTTCGATAGGAGGTTCAGCACACCTGAGGAAGGGATCTGGCCGACCAGTCCTTGGGTTATGTCCATCGACATACCCATTCTCCCACTATCATGTTAATTCTCACTGATACCATTTCAACAGACAGTTTGTTTAATGTCAATAAAGAATGACTGCCCAGTTTCGGTCCCGTTTTTTTGAATGCAAATACATCACGATGTTTTAATGGATATGGTGATGTTTTCACTCCACATCGTTTTGCTTGGGAACATAATAACGTGCATGTTTACTGTATCTCGGTTTAAGTGTGTAAAAATACTGGCGTGGAAAAACTCCCGAGTGTGAACTGGAGTCGTCTTTTCATTTTTATGATTTCTTGCGTTCGGATCAACTCTAAAAAAGAGCTCTATCAGACAAGAGAAATTGGAGCAATACCGTGGAATTGTTCAGTGCAGCTAACGATTCACAGCGTATACCAAAACGTACAACTCTACTTTTCCCACCGAAATACTGGACTGTAGATTACAATAACAGCGATTTTGTACAAAATATTTGGAGGTTTGACATTTGGAATTCAAGATTGACTTGCATTAAAGTAAGAATGAAGTAAACCTATACGAATCAATGTTATGAAAATTGATTTTGAATATGGATTATAGTGCCAAAGGCAGCATTCTGATCAATCTTACTCGTAAGTCAACATTAGTCCTGTTGAGAAAGTGAAGGTGGATTTACTTGATATTTTTAAAGTTTAACTTTATATTCAATTCACAACTCTGGAAGTCAAACCAAGCAGTATATAAATATGAACTCTGAAATACATGTACTGGTCATTCTTTCATACTTGTCAACAGTGTAAAAAATCACGACTTTCAGTGAACAAGAACATGTGTCAATATACTGCTTCACTTCAAAACGTAGAAAACTTCACTTCATGACAACTTGAATAACAAAATCCAGATCTTTGTAGGAGGTCTCCTCTAATACAATCTCTGTCAATATAATTCGACAACAAACTGATGTCGCCCATTTGTCTCATTTCCCTTTTCAATCACTCCAAATCTTTTAGGTCTTTCGGAACTCGGAAGGCCACACGTTACCAGATTTAACGTTCTTTAAATCAATTTTTCGTCAATAGATTTTATAAATTGTTCCGAAGTATAAATAATTTAAACAATATCGCTTAATTCTCATAACTTAGTCTTATTCCTGACAGGTTATACCGTTGCACCTGGTCATGCTTTGGAAAAGATGACTATTAGACACGTAAATATAATGGGAAGTGTAATTTTCAATGGAACTCAATGACGATTTCGACAGTCTTAGCAGGGAAATTCGGAAGAATCTTGTGGAGTTGAAGAGAATATCATAGCCATTCTATAGTGAAGCTAGATATCATTTGTCGTTTGTACCCAAACCAAAAAATACTCGTTTTACAGTTGACTCCTGATAACTCGAACCTTCGGGAGAAATCGAAAAAGGTTCGAGCTATTAGGAGTTCGAGTTATCGGAAGAGGGCAACAAATGAGCGGAAATTCGGCAATAAAATTGTTTCGCCTCCATTCTTCGTTACTATTCAAACAGAGTGTGTTTTGGTCAGGTTTATTTAAGAGAAAGAGTACAAACGAAACGATACTTCACCAACAAAACTACTAAACACGTTTTATGTATACATAAAACCAAAATACTAAAGAACTTGACACAAAGGACAATTAGAAATTTCAATATGAATGCATGCTGCTTAGTTTGATTCAAAGTAAATCAAATGTTCTGAATTATGTTTTGACATCATTATACTTTATTGACAAACGAGGTTCGAGTTATCGAGGGGAATATTGTAAAGAAAATAACCTGAAGGGAAAACAATTTCACTTCGAGTTAGCAGGAAGTTCGAGTTACCGTGTGTAAAATCACAGTAAAACTATGAAGCAAATCCAGGGGTAATTAATTTTGGTTCGACTTAGCGCGAGCTTCCAGTTTTCGAGAGTTCGAGTTATCGGGAGTAAACTGTAATTCTAACACCGTTCTTATATTTTAAGATACGTTCTCGTTGTTTTTGCTAAGAAGCCGTTAATGAATTAAAATCGTTCTGGTTCTTGTAAAGGTCAACGAGACCTTATCGTTAGAAATCAAGATATTCAATAATTAGCATGTGATAAGCGGTTTATCATTATTTTATTAGTTTCAAAGGAGAGTAGTTTAATAAGTGGTTATGACACTCTTGTGAAAGGTTATCACACTCGTGAATACTGAGTCGAATAAAGGATTCAACGCTTCTGTTGAAACAATGAACTGTGGGTGTGTCATGAGATGACGATGAAAAACTGTTTTGAGAACTGACTACACACTCATGACACCATTATTCTATTAATGTGGTTGTTTCACATGACCAATGCTTCTTACTTCTAATGACTGTTTTATACTTTTTTCCAGCACAACTCAAAATTGAACGTTACTTCTAAAGATGTACGTTTAAATCAACCAGTGTATAGATCAATGTATATATTACTGTTCAGGATGTTATATATAGTTGCACGAGCTTTCCCTTTTTCCCCACCAAGTTAAAGAAACAACGCTGTACACCAATCACCGTACACATTTTAAAAATGTTACTTTATAAAAGCTAGGATTGAATTGGACTCACGCAATAATCCAAAGCTAAATGCAGAACGCTCTTACGAAATTGTCACTGAGAAGTGACGTTAATTTGGAATACACCATCCTAAATCCTGAGCAAAGCAATGAGACCACACTGGTCTTTTTTGGATTTTTCGGGATCCGAAAACAAACCGACCATTGTTTTTGTTGCACTACGATATCACTGACGTGTTTGTATAACAATAACCAGGTCAATGGCGGTGCCTCTCTTGGACATGACAGAATGTTAGCATTCGAAAAATAAACTTAAAAAACACAGACTCAGATCTCATATCAGAATTTTTCCCCGAGTTTGTGGTGTTTGCAAAGCTCATGTGCGACTAAGATTTAATGTAAACTGTGTTTAACACATTCTTATGTACGTTAATTGCTTTCCTGTTTGAGGCAAGTAAATGCTTCTCATTTTAAGAGTGTTCTCTCATATGTTTTAGAAACCCTCCCCCAAAAAAAATACAGGAAAAAACCCAAAACCAAACAAAAAAAAAGAAACCCAAAAACAACAAACCAACAAAAAACAGACAACAGTGATTTGCTCACAAATAACGTTCAATCCGTAATACTCGTTAATATGTACAAGGTCAGCCATGTGTATCAAAATTCAGTCCAAAATAAGAGTTAAATTGTCTAGAACAAGTCTTCCGTAGGTTTTGTCTTTGGGATAACTAGATGGCTAGTGCCGACAAATGTTTACTAAATGGTGTTTGTACACAAGAAGATTGAGTGAACGAAGATCATTGTTCATTACATACAATTTTGTAAAGGTATATATGCAACGTACATTGGAGAATTTTCTGTTGGAAGAACCGTTATCAAACCCTTTTGCAGGCTAAAGGACATCCGCGTTAATTGCGCGTAAAATTCTGTAGACGTAGGCATAAGATGACGATGCTGTTTCTCGCGTTGATGCCTTGACTGCACATCAGCTTTCGGAAGGCACATGTAATGTTGAACAAAACATTAATTCTGAAGTTATGTCTATTAGCATTTGACGTTGACTTGAGATAAACCTTGCATGAATGAAACTTGTGCAAATGAATGTTCACCCAAATTGGCAATTTAAGCACACTATGATCGAGGTCGTAGTCTAGAGCCTGTTCTCTAATCCAATATTTGGCTCATACAGCATTTGTTTCGCCGAGAAAAATGAACGCGATAACTCAATGTTTTAACGCTTAATTCGAGATTCTTATGTCAACTGGGTAGAATGAAAGCAAGCAGCGTGATATGAACTGATATATACATGTACTTTTTAAAAATATTCTACATTTTCCATCATTACAATTTTCAACTTTAGTCAAGCAATTGCTAGAAAATACGATTAACTGTTACACTCTCGTAATTCAGTTCAAAACATCAAAGATTGTCTGAATACGAAGAAAACATTTTTCTTGTCAACTTTAATAACGAAAACCAGACGATCATGAAACGTCCCCTGACAATTCGTAGTAGCATTTCGGACGGTAAATTGACATGCCGAATTTTGACATGCTCCAAGTGTATTTCATATCTCTAGAGAGCACTCAGCAGCTAAATTTAATTGTTCGTTGTTTTCTGACAACACACTCCTGACACACGTTAATGCAGACAATTGTTTCGAGTGGTAAATGCTCCTCAAATTGACATGTTCCCTTTCTTGTTTAACGGAACTGGTTTGCTAATCAGATGACCATCCAATGGCACACTTCATAGGGCTTCATAAAATCTTAAGCTATGAAGCAGGACCGCAACGGAGGTTCGTGAACATGGAATTATAAGCGGATTTTAACAATGGAAATTTTCTAATTTTTTCTTAAAACGGAACTTACTTCTCTCCGCAAAAAACTGTCATCTACTTCAAGAGCTTTGGTCTGGTAAATAATTGCTGTCAGTGATTGCCAAATGTGCCGTTTAAATTGATCGAACTTGGCTCAATTTTTATTTCAATCAACCATTTAATTATTAGGTTCTTAACGTGATTTTTTACAAGCTTCTTAACTTCATTTTAACTCTGCAACTTTTAAAAGACTGTGTCATTAATAATGACATCACTTATAAACAACTCATTGGAAGAGAACACAAGTAATTTTGTGTGCGAAAAGCATTTAACCGAGTGCGATGAATACAATAGTTAACCACAGGTTGAAATTTGTCAGAAACGTTTATACAAACTTGACAAACCACTCTGTTTTAATTAAAAATTTAAGTTTTTATAAAGTTATTAATAAAACATATTCTAATGTTAGTTGAAAACAATACCAGACCATCGTATTCTCTGTTTACTACCAATATCATAACATCGTTTATCAAATGATCATACATGCAGTAGTTGATTCCAGACAGATTTTCTCTGAGAAAGTTTAGACTTCACTGTTTGCTGCAGTCCTTTCCTTGTATTTTCTAAGGTGGTGTTTATGTGGAAGCGAGCCAGCTCTCTTAGTAGGGCTGGCCCTTTTTGCCGAGATCTCGACTGCTTGTGAAATCCGTAGTAAAATTTGTTTTTGATTACGTGATGAATCCAAAAATGTACCATCTTCCTATGTATACAACTCCACTCAAGTTTCTGTAATAAGAACAGAATTCCCTGGGCATAATGTTAAACGTAATTTAGACTCGTGACCGTACCTTATAAAACATTTGTTAGTCTATTTCAGTTCTATTTACAGAATTGTTAATGTACAAGAAAACACGGATAGATAGATTATGACAACTTCGCATTTTTCGCTTCACTCTTGTTATTTTATGGAACTAAGATCAACTGAGGGGGCTCTAGCCTCCTGGTATTTTATTGCTCTCCAAAAAAGCATGGTCTAGATTGGATTTATCAGGGTTCAAATATCAAAGCAAGCAAGATTGTGATATGGTCTGATGACGGTCATGAACTCATCATTGAATTGAAAACTCAAGTTCGTTGTAGCTATGGGAGGAGCCTTCCTAAGCGAGATCTCGCTCAGGAGGGCTGTAAAAATTAATGAACGCACGCGCACTTCATCCAACTATCCTAGAAGTGCCAGAAAATTCCCATCTAAAAGCGAGGTGAAATCCAGCCCTCTTACCAGGGACAGTCCTACCTAGAAGGCTAGTTCGCCTCCATATAAACACCTTCTAAGATGTGATCACTGCTCTGCGATTGTGCCGTCCTAAACCTCGCACAACTTTTACGTACGCCGTCGACTTCCCAGCTCCACGTAACAATAATGTGGATCATTACGGTGGATGAAGCATTTAACTATGGAGCCTTTTCGCCAAAGGCAGACTTTCGGCTACTTTCAGCAATATTTGCATGGGATGGTTGACAAGTTAACATAATCAAGGCTATGAGACGCGATGCCTTCCAGGGCATAATAGCGGTAACTGGAAAGTTCGCTTTGTCAAAGCAGTGTGACATATGACGTTAGTTAATGGATTTACATATGCCAAAGTTTCATTCGAATTTTGACAAGCTTTTTATTTAATGCAACAACAAGTCCGCATACGCAATAATACGACACACAAGATTTGGGCTTTGGGGTCCCATAATGTCGAACTATCATAAATTAAAAAGAATTTTGACGTCGAGGCGAAATGTTTCATAACACTCTAAATGTGAGATTACGTTTCTTCAAAAGCGTTTGTCTCATGCAAGGCACTCTGATTACTGCTGAAATACGCACACGTGCGTACTGCTTTAATTTGTGTTTCATCAATGGAATACATTTCGTCAATTGCATTAAATATTACCACTTTGAATTGTACGTTATATTACGTTGAATTTAACCGTTTTACAAGGACGCAGAGTGCAACTCAGAACATGAACATATCAGTACTTATTATACATGTACACAATAGTTGTCTTTCCAATATCTCATATTGGAAGAGGTGATTCCGGATCGACCCGAGATCGATCTAAACTAGGCCGCTTCCAGGGTGAACGTTGATTCAATTGTCCCAGTGGGAAATGTAAGATCTCGTTGAAAGCGTTAATTTCCTTTATCTCAAGGGTTTATACCGTAGCGAATAAAGCCTCGTACACACGACAAAGTTGTCCTTGACAATTTTTCTTTGACAAGGAGCCTTGCTCAAAAGCTGGTCTTGCCAGCTTTTGAAAAAGGCGACTGGTCAAGGGAAACTTGTCGATTTTTGTCGTACATACGAGCAAATTAAACTTGTCAAGGAAAACGTGGTCGTGTGTAAAAGGCTTTAAAGACTGTGGGTCTTAGAAAATCGATTTTTAATGGAGTTGTTCCCAGTGGTTGTAATTTTAACCCGGTATCTCAACTCTTTGGTGGCAGACCTTCATGAAATAGATCATATATAACTTAAATAACCTTCATATTGACCGAAAAAATTAATACGGCACGTTGAAAATAGGCATTTTTCTTGCTGCCACCAAAGGGTTAAAGTCTGAAAACCAAACAACTCCTTCAAAGTAGTGGGCAATAAATTGTAATAAACTTTCAAAGAGGGTTGAAAACTCTCAGCTCCCCGACTTTACGGCTATTACGTGTCTTTGTTTTTTAAATACTAGTTAACTTCTTTAAAACCACCGTGTGTCTTATTTTTACAATGGAATTCCCTAAATAGCGCATAAGGCGTCGAATGATTGCTTCTCTGCTTGTCACTAAAATATTATAAATGTACATCTGTTTCCTAAGAATTGCATTAGACATTGCGATTAAATGCCACAAACATATCACTTTCAACCGATACAGGGCTAGACCGTTTTCCAATATAAGCTCAACTGGGCTCCTCTAAAAGAAAAAGATACGTCACTATGAAAAACTACCATGCACGTAAGATCAGTTTCTTCTACGAAAGCTTTTCTAGATCATTTCAAGGCATTTCTGATTATAGCAGGGGCTGTACCAGAATCTTGTTTAAAATTTATAACGAATTTTAGCCTTAGGCTAAGGAATTATACGGCATGAAAAACAAGTTACTTGTTCCAAGTACCAACACCACCTTTTTAATTAAGTAGGTAGCAGCTTGGTCACTATCTCAAGACTTTTAAGCTGCTTCTCTTCCCTATTTCTCAATAAACTAAAATTACACAGACTACACAGAGATTTGTCGATTCAAACATTCACTGGACTATGCCACTGTCATAGGTACAAGTTAAAACCATTAATAAACATATCATTTCAAGGACATAAGAATCTTGTCTCACCAAGCTAAGACGTTTTCTCCAAATCCGCTTAACCCCTTTCATGGACGATTTTTTATTAGTTTCTTCATTGTTCTCTTTCGTCTCTAATTTTCTTTCATTTGTTCTATTGTGGTAATTTGTTGTTGTACAATAACGGTATGCGTGAAAAGGTTAATCCACGCTTAAGCCAGATGCGCTTTCGATTTGCAGTTTACATAAACCAGACAGATCTCACGATTAAAACGATAAAGTATACAGACACCACTAATCTTATGCTACATTGTTAATGGTTTGTTCCCTTGATGCCACATGCAAGACTATTTAAGCAAGTACCTTCTTGAGGACTATGCCAAAGCATTCGAATCACCCACGAAGCTTGTTTTGCTGCATAGTTCCAAGTCAAGACGTCTTTCAAGATGTTTAAACTGCTTCTTCTGCTAGCTGTGCAGGCAGGTACGAAAGCCATCCCTCTTATTCAATAATTTTCAGTATTATTTTTGTTTTTTCTATACCGACCATGGAAGGAACGTTCTGGCTTTTTCCAATTAGATTTTCCAACAAGTGGTTAATTTTTTGGGTTACAATTTAGTCTGGCTTTGTTCTCGTCAAGCTGGGAAAGAAACCAGCTAACTTTTAAGTTTGAGATGTCGAGAAGATGACTTTTGAACATGCGTATACAAAATTTCTTAAATGAGAGCTTATTGTCCGGGGCAGCTTTTTAATTTCTCCCTTCGATTTTGACAAATATCACAAATAGATTACGGTGCTTCTTTCTTGACTTGATCACAACTAATCCGAACATTCCAGTTGAATTCAGGTTTCTAAAACATTTCTCTGAATAGTCGGTTTCACAACGCAGTGGTCTGGCAACGCCAAAATTCTCGCATAGCCAGAGCAGCATTTTTGGTTTAAGACACCGGGTGTCCCTTTTTCGACTCTGAAGATTAGAAGCATACGCCTTTTTTAATTCTAAACACGACTGCAAACTCTACGCATCTATATCTCATTAGTTCCACTTAAAGAAAAATTGTTTTCAACAAAATGGTGTTCTTTGCGGGCTATCAAACACACCTATTACTTATAAAGTATATGTGTATAAGATATCTACTGGGATTAACCTTTTTTCAATGTGTTAGAATTCTACGTAGTTTGATGTGTTTTTCAGAATGAGCTCACGAAGTTACTGTCACCCAATACCTTTGTCGTAAAAAAGGTCCCGAAGTGGCATCTTCAATGTCGGACCTGTCATCCCTCGCATATTTTGAGTCTCATGCATTCAGCTTAACTATCACGCTCAAGAATGACTGCCAGAGTCTCGCACAGTTTTTTTTACAATATTTCATATCAAATCAAATATACTTATTTTGTTTTGTTTTGACTGTCAGTCTGATACTCTAAAAGCACGATGTACGAAGAGAATAAAAAAAATGAACTAGACACAGTGACTGGTTGGCTATCCATTTTCTTGCCAATAAAAACTACTTATGAGGGATATTCTCTGGCGTACAATCTTTAGCATTAACATCAGCTTCGCGCCTTTGCGCGCAGGCCGACAACGAAAACGATGAGCGATATCGGAGTTGAATCAAGATTGAAAGAGCAAACAATGTCTGGGGCCTTCACTCGCCAGGACTCCCTGCCAGGGTTTCACAACGACGTCACTGGATCTTGAGCTACAATGTATACCTAGACTATATCTTAAGAATGTTCTCACAATCTCACTCATTGAAAGAACTTTATGGTGAACAGCAGTAATACAATGTAGCTGTTTTACATGACAATTAAAGGTGGTTACCAAAGCAGGTGAACTTAAGGAGATAAAGGCTTTTACTTATTGGGATATCACTTCCTGGCGTAATCTGCGGCTCTTTTTTCATATTTAAGGCAATCTTTCTTTTGCCTACATAAACATCCTTAATGAGGTAATATTTTGCTTTAATTTAACTTAAGGTATATGACTGCACTTTTATGAGTGTCTTGATGTTCATACTTTTGCTGACGGTTGGAATGCTAAATCTGCGAAGTTTAAATAACTATGTACGATCTGGTATCCCGAATACCTTTAATTTTAGGTCAGTAAGTCAGAAGTTGGTAGAACAATAATATGCCATTTATTCGGAAGTATTAGTCCACGTAGTTACGAAAGTTCCGATCAAAGATTTTTTCACATCATGCACAACTGTATGCCTTTCCGTTTGTTCTTAACATTTGTTTCGTGATTTCTTTTCTTTTCGTCTGTCTTCGATTTTTGTCACACTATGCAGAACTGCCTTTCCGTTTGTTCTTAACATTTGCTTTATGATTTCGTTTTCTTTTTTTTTCTTCCTTTTTTTTTTGTCTTCGTTATCTTGATGCAGAAACATGGGACTCTACCACAGTCATCGGACTAAATACCAGACAGTATTTCAAAGGCAACAGTTTCAGTATCATCGATGGAACATAGCATTTACACTCGATCACTAACTGTTAGCATCACACTAGATTCGCGGGATCGCGGGTTCGATTCCCACCCGAAAAGCCCAAAGTTGCATTTTTAATAATAATAATAATAATACTTTATTCAAATACACGAAAGTGATAATCGAAAAGGTGGATTTCGAGGTTATCCCTATACATACAAGTCCCCCATAATTAAAAGAATATACATATAAAATAGATAAAATAAATGATCGAAAACTTTTCGTAACAGGTCCCGGTTGGGTCGTAAAATATCTAGACACTCGAGATTTTCCTCCTCCAAAATTATCAACTTAACAGTTTCAGTGAGAGATCGCGCGATATCGACGGGCTAAATCCATTTCCAGTTTCGCTTCATCAACTTTGTTGATCACTGACTTGGTCGCTTTCTAATACGCTATCCCATTTCTCTGTACTTTGGAAATATTTATGAAAGACATCTCCACAAGAAATATATTATTTTCTGACCCCATTTTCGCCACTGAACAGAATATTCAATAAGTTTTGGTTGCTATATTACAAGCCCTAAATTCAACCACGGTTTGGAATTTCAATATTTTTGCAATTTCTACGCATTTGGTGCAATCTTAATCGTTAATTTCATTAGATAAAATACACCACAACAAATAAACAGTAGTTTAACAATTCAAAGTCTTCGAGGGAGGGGAGTTCTATGGAAAAAGCGCATTTAGGTAAGCCGATTTTGGCCGGTTCATGAAGACAGCACAGTTTGTGTGGGACCCGTTTTGGCCGGTTTAGTAGTTAAACGTTTAATGCACAGAAAATTAAGCGATGAACTTTCGGTCTATATACACAGGGTTTCCATAATAAAGTTTGTAATGGATATTCCACTGGCGAATAAAATGGTCAACGCAATATCTCCGTTCTGCTTTGTTTAATAATATCTGAAGTGACTGGATTTGCAGTGTCATTAGCCCGGTCACGTTCTTTATTGTCGCCATGCTTGAATAATTGTATTTATCTAACAAAATGATGATAAACTTTTCCAGCGCCGACAGGGACATAACATTTAATTCCCTAAAAAAGACTCAAAAAGAATTATAATAATGAAAAAAGCTTGTAACTGAAATAAGAGCATGAAAATGCAATCACATCTCGTAATAATGTGCGTTACCAAATCCACTTCTGTCTTTGTTATTTCTTATTTTTAGCCATAATGAAGCCTACTACGTCTCTTACTTGTGGCTCCAGTTCTTATAATCCGCAGACCCATGTTTGCTGTGGACGAAATCTGTTTTCTACAAAGTATGGATCTAGCTGCTGCGGACATGCTAATTACGACCCATCTCGGTACGTTTGTTGTCAGGGAAAGATTTTGAGCAGTGCACTAGGTTTTGCTTGCTGTGGAAGTGTCAACTACGATCCTTACAGACAAATCTGCTGCTATGGAAAACTGCACCAAGCTGCTCCATATTACCAGTGCTGTTCTACTGAAGCTTACGATCCTCAACGTTCGGTATGTTGCAGTGGAAAAATCCTATCACTTACACAAGGCTCCAGCTGTTGTTATAGTCAAAATTACAATCCATCCACTTCAGTATGTTGTGGAAATAAGATTCTCAGTCAATCGTCCGGGACGGCATGTTGTGGAACTGAAAATTATAACCCAACCACCTCAGTTTGCTGTAGCGGAAATGTTCTGTCACGATCATCGGGAAATCAATGTTGTGGAACAAAGAATTATAAAATCCAGTCGCAAATATGTTGTGATGGTAAAATTTTGTCCAAATCCTCCCATACATCATGCTGTGGCTCCTTATCCTACGACTCCAGCACTCATGTTTGTTGCTCACGTAAAATACACAGTAAAGCAAGTGGCTCTTCTTGTTGTAACTCACAAAGTTATCATCCCTCGTTGTCTGTTTGTTGTTCTGGTCGGGTCCTTTCTAAATGGCGTGGGTCTTCTTGCTGCAGGTCACATAACTACAACGATAAAAGTCACCTTTGCTGCAATGGTAAAGTCATTTCTAAGTACCATGGATCACATTGTTGTGGCACCCGTGCTTATCACCCAAGCATTCAGCTTTGCTGCAATAGTAGAGTTCTCTCAAAAAGCAGTGGCACATCTTGCTGTGGTTCTCTTGCTTACCACCCAAGTACACAGGTTTGCTGTTACAACAGAATACTATCAAGGTCAAGTGGTACATCTTGCTGTGGTTCTATAAATTACTATTCATCCAGTAAGGTGTGTTGCAATAACGCCCTCTTACCTAGATCCTCAGGTACCAGCTGCTGTGGAACACAGAGTTATAATCCTTCCTACTATCTGTGCTGTGATGGAAATGTCTTACCTAGATCTTCAGGAACATCTTGCTGTGGGTCCACTAACTTTAATCCATCCTACTTTACATGTTGTGGATACCGTCTTTCGCCAATAGCATCAGGTTCTCGGTGCTGCACTCAGTGGGGTATGTACTACAGTCCATCTTACTATGGTCATCCATACAGCACAAGTGAGTCAGTTTGTTGTCGAGGAAAAGTCTTTTCAAAGTCGTCAGGCACCTCTTGCTGTGGATCTGAAAACTATGATTCAAATACCCAACTGTGCTGTAACAACAATATTTATCCCAAGTCCACTGGACGTGCCTGCTGTGGGTCTAGACCCTATGACTCCAGATATTACATCTGCTGCAATGGCAACATTCTCGGGAAATCTTATGGAACATCATGCTGTGGATCTCAGAACTACCATTCCAGTTCTAAAATGTGCTGCAATAGTAAATTGCTGACAAGATCATCAGGTTACAGCTGCTGTGGTTCTTCCCGCTATCACACTTCCAGCCAAATCTGCTGCTGGCCTAACATTCACAGAAAGATATATGGTTCTTACACCTATTGTTGTGGTTCACGTGTTTATTACTCAAGATCTCAAGTTTGTTGCAATAACAACATTCTTTCAAGATCCAAAGGTACATCTTGCTGTGGCTCAGTAAACTATTATTCCTCCACCCATATTTGCTGTAGTTACAACCTATTGCTGAGGTCACAAGGTACGTCTTGCTGTGGTACACATAACTACAACTCGAGCAAAGAAAGATGCTGTTACAGTAGCTCTCTTGGTGGATACTATCTTGTCCAAAAATCCAAAAACTGTTAATTGTAACATGAAATAACCTAACATGGGAAGGTGGATTAAAAACTAGCTTTTTTTTTTACCCTTAATTGTTTAGTGATATGTCTTAAGTACTTGAAGGATTTATTGAAAAACTGACTGATTGAATCACATGACAATGTATTAGAGTTTTCAGTAGAATCACACTTAACTCTAGTTGTGCCTGTTGATCATAATTGATCGTTCATTTTTGATTATGACTGATGTAATACATTACAAGTTTTCTGTTTTTTGTTTCTTTTGTCTGCTTTGTGGTAAAAAACATAGCTTAGTAAACCATCTGTACTTGGATTAAATACAGTATATTTTTGCTCATCAAAATAATTCTTATCCATGTACATTATTTTCTTGTTATGGTACTGCTTAAATGAAACTTAACCATTCTTGAGACTTTTTCTGGCAAGTTGCATGCACAAATTGAGCAAGAAGTGAGAATTGATCAACTGATAGCCATTGTAGCCACTGACCTACAGATAACTGGACTGCATGGACCTGTTATGTTTGAGTTGCAAGAGGTATCCAAAGTAGATAGCATCAGTATTGAAATCTATGGGTCCTTCTGCTAATGGCAATAACCACTGACCTGTGTTCTAAGCACAGTTGTGGGTGATTTATAAGTCCTTTAAGTAAATATTTTTTCAATATCCTGGTGCTATGACATACAGTATTTCTTTTCTTTATACAATTGGTTATCATTAATTAAGAAAGTAAATGAGTTCTTAGTTCATAACTCTAATTTCAGCAGTTCAGTACTTCATTTTCTGCATGAACAAAAACTCTTATTTTTGAGGAATAACTTTTAAGTAAATGTTCCTGATTAGGGGACCATGAAGTGAACAGAGGTATTACAACTTGGTGTTTTGTTTTTGTTTCTTCTTACTTTAAATGTGTTCAATTTGGCAGCACAAACAGCTATAAACAAATGCAGTTGTTTTTTGTTACCAGAAGGACTCTCTTGAGTTATCAAATCAAATGTGTGAGAAGTCCTTCTTGCATAGTGATGTATTCTATGAGATCACTCACTCAAGTTGCAATACAAAATACATTGACAAAACACGACACTGTCTTAAAATTTGACCCTTCCTTGGCTGTCCCCATGCTAAATATCTTTTACACATCAACATCTTTCATGACAATCCCAATTCCTCTCATCATACACATCACCTAACATCAAATATCCAGTTTAGAATAACTTTAAAATACTTAATGCCAGCAAACATAACAATTCTAATTGATTACATGCACTTATACTTAAAGAACTTCTCTCAATAAACCTGAGTTAAACAGCTGTTAGTGTATTATATATAAATATATAGTATAATTTATAGTGTTCAGCAAGTCATTTATTCTGGTTTGATAATGACCCTGGGAGAAAGTTAAAATTCTTCTGCATATCTTTTTGTCCATTCTTTTTTTCTTTCAATTACAAGTTAAGAATGACATTTTTGGAATCAGTTTTATTAAACCCTTCAATGCCTAGGACTCAGTTTACAATCTGTGTCTGGGAGCATGTTCTCTACCTGTAGGAAAATATTTACATTTTTGGGACTAAAAAATTCAACTCTAATATTTCGGGCAAAGTGTTTTAAAATATCATAATTTCTAACATCAGCGAAAGATAAAATGTTCATTTTCATGAAAAAAGAATTGTCAAAAACTTTTGACTAACATTTGAAAAGGGAGTTATCAAGAAGCCATGATCATAACCTTACATGGTTGGCATAACAAGCAATTATGACCTGTTCTTCCAACCTGTTTTAAATATCCAGTAAATCTAGTAGGTAGGGAAAGCTTGGTCCTCTTCCCTTTTGTTCAGGATACACTATATCACTGGATACCACTGAAGATTTGTACCTTTTTCACCATTCAAATTTGTTATTGTTATTTCTGCAGGGCGCCAGTTGATATCAGTGCATGCATTTTGTAAACACTGTTGGTTTTTACCCTACCAAAATCAAAGTTTTCATCATCATCATCATCATAATGGGCATATGTGTATGTGTATTTATCAAAGCACTTTTGAGTCTTTGTCAAGAAAAACGTTCTTATAACGGGAGAGAAGCAGGTTTGCGAAGATATCTTATTTCATGTTCTTTGATCACCTTTGAAAAAAATGAAGAAGGTCAATGAAGTCAACCGATTTGTCGACCTTCAGAACGCTTTTCAAAGTTTCACCTTGTTCACGGTGCGAGGCAGGGTTATTTTGGGGGTTGATGATTTATGAAAAAGGAAAATTCGTTGAAATCTCCGAAGCTCCCTAGTTTTTAAATTACATGTAATTACATGAAAAGAAAATAACAATTATTAATTATTAAACAAACTAACGTTAATTTAAAAATGTAAGAAAAACTAAAGACTGCTATTGAAGACTGTACCACTCTTTCTCAGATTATTTTTCTAAGTTCTTGAGTATCATCCGAGCAATAAAACTTCCATGTGACAATTTTCATGTATTCTTTGAGTGTGACTTACACCAAGTAGTCAATGTGTAATTCAATATGGCGGATTCTTTGTCCGAATGTTCAGAAATGGAAAGATCTGTATTTAAAACTGTTGACTGGAAGTAAGTTCGAGGATTACGTCCGTTTGAGTAGTTATCAAATCAACCTATTTATCTGTACTAAGTATGACGCATTTTTCAACATAATTTACTTCCGCAGGGGAGATAATTTTGGGCCTCACACTGATGACATGGGTGCTGCCTCAAATAAATCTCCGATCAAAGCATGTAAGTAGATGCAAGCGCTTGTTTAATGTATTGAAAAGTTTTGATCATTATAATTTGTTTTTCATGCTTTCTTAAAGTTTTTAACCTCGTTAACAGTTGTAGCGATGATGCTGTGACTGTACAATTTAACCATTTGGGTCTATTTGAGCGTAACATCGCACCTAGAGTGCCAAAAATTTTACAAATGTGAAAGTAACTTTGAGAAAAATTTTTGTCAATAGAGTGTGCAAGAAATGCTTGCTAGACAAAATTTCAAATTTAAACCTTGAGAATACCATCAGCATTTCCAAGTATATGTACATGATCAGTGAGATACATTGCCTTCTCTTGATTTTTAAGGGAATTGAGGGGATTTACAAAACCTACAACTGGTGAACAATTTCAAAAAAATGTGAAAAGTCATAATTAAAGTTTCTCAAATCCATAGCTCATAAGGAGACATTATTTTCAGGAGTTTGTTTTGTCAATGAGACTTGAATGATCAACTGTCTTGTAAGTTTTAAGAGATGCATTTGATCAGTAAACTGTCACTTTAATGTTACCAAGAATGTGTCCAAGAAGAATACAGAGTTATAAGAGAAGGAAGGGATTATTTGCATTTTATCATCCTAATGTATCTACATGAAATTTTAGATATTCATATGTGACCTTGTCAAGCCATAAATTGAAAGATAATACAGTAGATATCAGAGAATGACTTCTTTTAATAACATATTAATTTATGGAATTGTATGGCTTTTATAGTGTCCTGTCAGCCACATTACAACTGGGTTGATATTACAGATAAATTTAAGGAGGCTGCCAGAGGTAAGTTGTAATTCTGAAAATATGGAGCTTGAAAAATAGTAGATGCACTGTAGTTACTAAGAATATTAATGCTATTTCCAAGTGAAATGAACCCATAATGAGTAAGTAGAGAAAAATCCACTTGACCGCAGCTGGGATTCAAACCCGTGACCTTCAGTTTATTAGTCTAACACTGTACCAACTGAGCTACAAGGCCAAGCTAGGAGCAGGCCATGGAATGACGGTATGAGTCTGTTTGATGTGTAATCACTTAACATTAGAAGCATCACATAGATGCCAATATAGAGAAAACTCATTAGTTTCAAAATATCAAACAGGATCATACTATCATTCCACAGCCTGCTCCCGGCTTGGCCTTATAGCTCAGTTGGTAGAGCATCAGACTAGTAAACTGAAGGTGGCAGTTTCCAATCCCAGCCATGGTCAAATAGAACTTTTCTCTACTTACCCAGTATAGGTTCATTTCACTTGGAAGTAGCATTAATGTTCTTAACTTTCACCCAAGTATATAATTTCATGTCATCACACTTTAGTTACTAGTTGTAATAAGGAGCTTAACAAAAATGTGTGAGGGGAAATAGTACATGTGCATATATACAAAATCATACCGTGCAATTTATACAGACATGCAATAATTATTTATAATTATTACCTGTATGTAGTAATTAATTTTTAATACTTGTATACACAGTAATAAGTACATGGGTTTGGCACACCATGCTGTGCCACACCATATTACACCATGACATCACACAATACAATCTTTTATGCGGCTGCTTGAGGAGGAATTTTTAATTCTTTGTAGAATTAAACCTTGGTGAGCTTGTCCATGATTCCACGTAAGTTACACAAACTTGCTTTTAATTTCCTTAATGCAATATTCATTTCAGATGCAGTACATTATAATTTGAAAAATAATAAAAGTTATGTCAGTGATAGGATGAGCTGTTGACCTTCTATTCTTTAGTACTTTGCCTCATTTTTTATACAGGATATCTTAAAGGATATTCCACTAATTTGATTGGCTGTTATAGCTTTTTTAACCACTGCTATCAATTTTTTTATAATTTGTATTTTGTTTTTGTTTCTTTTTTCCCTTAAAAGCTCTTGCATTTCAGTGACCTTTATACTTAAATAATTACAGGTATACAGCAGTCATGCCAAAACAAATGAAAATGAATTAGTTTTTATAGTTCCTTTCATTAGTAATTACAATATAAGAACTTGATTTGATTTCTAGTTTTCAGTGCTTTACAGCAATACTGATTGAAAAAATAAATTGGAAGAATGCTTTCCTTCCATCCTCGAACAATGCCATTGAAGCTGTTAGGTCTTGGCTGTTTTTCAAAACTGCGGGAAATATTTTTCTAAATATGTGTACGGTATACTGTGGTGTGCTGCAGCATTTTATACTGGCAAATCATTTGGAAATATTAAATTTCGAAGGCTTTAAAACTAGATAGTACTACACATACCTTGTGATTCCTTTTCAAAAATAGGTTTGGTTTATTTGAAGCCATGTCTGCCATTGAAATGATGGATCCCAAAATGGATGCTGGGATGATATGCAACAAAGAAAAGAAAGTTTTATCTTTCAAAGAAGGTGTAAAGGTTGTATTTAGATTGGAATTGCCACATACTTTCAGTAGCCTATGATGTTTTGACTGTATGTTGTTAATCCTGCTTTAAATAAACCTGGCAGTGTATTGATGGACTACAATTAATACTGTCCATCACTGGTGCTGACTGCATGAATACATTTATGGATATTAAACAAATAAACCTAGTCCAAATGAGATTATATTGGATATATATATCATTTATAAATGAGACCTATTGGATTATTTGTCTTTGCATGATATTGACTTATTTTTTGTTTCACAGAGTGGAGAAATAAAAATCAAAGGTTTCACAGTTGAAGAGATTATTGGAATCATGGATGAAATGACCTCTTGTCTGGTTTGTGATACTACAGTAGTTTACTTTGGTGTTAGACTATGATTTTTGATATCACTTGCAGTACTGTACAGTGTTGTATTATTAAAAGCAACCATTAACTCCAGACTGGCAAATGTATGCATAAAAATCATATCAAGACGTTCACCTTAAGTACAAATTGCTACATTTAACTCTGCAAAGAAAATATTGGGAAGTGCTCTGATATAGTTTCTTTGAAAGGCTCATAAGCATTGCTTGATACCTGAACCATGAAATCTTGAACATCCAAGCATGTAAGAGGAGGTGTACAGAGGTACTTTTCATTTGGTACATCATTATATTACATCAACGTTTGATCATGGGTTTGTATAATTATATGACTGTGTTAATGTACAGTATATAAAGATGTATGGTATTGCATGCAGGAGTTTAATTTACTAAAAATTTTGTGTATTTATACTGAACATTTTGTTAAATTAGGTGACGTGGTTGGATGGCCATTCCCTCATTCAAACTGTATTTATTTGCCTCTACATACATGATCCTTCCCTCATTGAAGACCCTTGTGTTAAGGTACATAATTTATACTTGTCTATTAATAATTACATTTATAATAATAACTGTAAATGATTATACTATAATTACTAATGGCAATAGGAGTAGGTATGTATGGACATTTTGGCAGCAAAACACAAACCTTGTGACAAATTTAAAGATAAATATATTGAATATATCTAACAAAATTTTCTGGATTATTGTTTTTCTGAACTTTAAATTTATCATGATATGTTTATGAGTGTGGTTATGTTGCTCATAAACATTTCAAGCATTGATGTCTCTGTGAAAATTAAATATTAATTTTGAAGGCATACAGTAGCTCTTTATTTGAAAGTTTGTTTCAACCACTTGCTTTTCACACTAAACTAATAAAAGTGAAGCTTCATTCATGTTTGAACATAAGTCTGTACAAGGGTTTCACCAAAAGGCGGTTGTGGATTTACCGGACTTTTTTTCTAGAAATAATCATGTTCTATCAACACTTCAAGTATTTTACATAATAGTGTAATTTAACTCATGTTGTGTTTTACACCATGTCATTTTCAAGCATTTTTGTGCTGTATTGCTAATAGCACTTGCACATACTCTATTTGGTAACCCTTATGCAGTTCACTGTTTAATGTTTGAATTTAATGCAAAATTAATTTACGTGATATACATTTAGGGTGTACATGACATTCAGTAAACAATTCAATACTGTTACACTGATTGTTTTTCTGTAGGCATTTTGTATAGTTATACTGAGAATATGTGATATAATAAGGTCCATCATTAATAAAGCATCTGTGTATGAAGAGGTGAGTGAATTTGGAAAACTTTTAAGAGTATGGTTGTGAAATGCTATAATACCTGAAAAGCAGGCATTGTTGAATTCCTGGCCCAGAAATACAACTGCATCAGTCCTTCAGGCCTTGGAATACAACTTAATGAAAAGCTCCAATCATTGTGACACGTTAGAATTAGTTGATATAGTACAGTATGCATGTAAACTGTTAGCTTGACAAATCAGGTGGAGCATTATTGGGAAAATACAAGTATTTTAACAGAGACTCATACATCAATTAATTATTCCTAAACGTATTTTGGAGATTTTTTGCAAACCTCAAATTTACCATACTACTGCTGATATGTATCCTTTCAAGTCAGTGAGGAAATTGGGTTTTAATTTTTGTGAAGTGTTTACCATACCTACCGTATCACCTTCACTGAATTGTTTTCTGTTCATTAACTAACATTTTCCCCTTATGACAGTTGTGGGTGATTCATTACTGAGTATTTACCAAGCCATTTTTTAGATTTAACTGAATAAAGTACTGGGGCATTTGCTATATCAGGGGATCATGTCTGAGCTAGTCATTCCACTGCATGGCTCACACTCTACTCCCTTATGAAAATCCCGTGTCCACGACCTCACATGTGATGCACATGTGAACCGTGCGTAACCAGACGTAAAACAAATGAAATTAAAGTTTATGTGGAACTTAAACATGTGAAAAACATGAAAATGTGAATAAACACATGTGAAATTGAAAAAATAGTTGATCTTTTCACGTGTGATCACATGAAATCACAGCACTGCACATTTTGCCTTCACAGGAGGACTTTCAGCCAATGACGTATGGCTTCAAACTGGGAGCTCAGCTCACAGATGCAAGAATATCAGGTAGACTGTCAAAGGATTAAATATGGTTGTGCTTGGCTTGTCTTAATGATGTAGCTACAATCCAATGAAAACTATTGTTAAAATCAAATTGCATCAACTTTGTTATTTTAAAAAAAAAAATCCGAAAATACCTCCTTAAAAATCCAAGATTTGAGTCGTATATCAAGACGAAAGATAAATACTCTAAAGGTGATATTTCGAGTTTATTTCAATCTCATTGTCAAACCTCATTGTCAAAATTCCGTTTAGGTTTGACAGTGAATTCAAAATAAACTCGAAATGTCACCTTTATTTATCTTTCGTCTTCTGAAACAATCAAACTGTAAGTTTTCATTTAGGGATGTTAAAGGAGGCTGAAGATGAAGTCAATCGTAAACTAAAGGTATTGAATTTGATTCTTCAAAACACAATTTCTATTGATAAGCAAACAATATTCTGCACCGGCTACCAATTTAAATTTGTCTTTTTATAATTATATAAAAATAGAGTGTTACGTTGGCAGTGTTTAACAGTACGTAAAAGGCCACGAGGGTCAGACGAGATGGGAAACTGACGTTTCGAGCGAAGGCCCTTCGTCAAAGTGAAACGTGGAATGATATGAAAGGTTGGTGGGATTTTTATATGTGCCGCCCAGTTTTTACTTTTTTTTACCTGTATAGTTGGTTAAAAGTCAAAGAGTGAACGATGACTCGCCGACTTTAGCGAAAGAGGTATGAACTGTTTTTTGTGCTTTAACTTGCTTAATTTTTGGGTGAGAAGGTAGTTAGTTTTGTTTGTAAAGGTTGCATGAGGACATGTCGCTATTGTAACATAAAGCTTAAGTTATAATAATGTTAAGCTTACGTTTTCGAGAATGAGAGTCCGTATAATATATAAACAAAGATAAGTGTGTTGTTGGGAAAATAAACATTTTCAAATTTGAAACATAAAACGCAAACATGCAAAAGGAATAAATGAAACGAAGATTAACTTGAGCTATTGTACACGAGGCCGTGTGTTTGACTTTGAAGGTTACGGCTCTTTTTGTATCTTTTGTGGTCATTTGTTACTGATAACAGCGTCTTGTTTCATGCTACCCCCTTAAGTTTACCGATTCTGATTTTATTTCCTCTTTATTTTCGTTTTCCAACATTTTCCCAATGTTACCAGCATCTTTATTGTTTTCATTTCTGACAGATGAAGCTGTTGGAGGCTTTATGGCTACGATTTAAGTTCTGGAAATCATTTCATACTGCCGCGACGAATCTCGAAAAAGCCGACGTAAGGTTATCTTTTGTCACAGTCAAGCTATGCGATCATTTTCTACCCGTCCCTTTTTCCTATCTTTTCTTTACTTCAAATATTCCTTACACATTCGCGCGATAATAAAATAAAGGGTTGGAGAGTCAAACATGATGACTACAAGTTCAGCTATACCTACATCTAATACTGTATATCTAACATGTCAGTGAAAACTCTGGTATCCAAAAAAATTTAAAACTGGAGTATTGCATGAGACTAACAAGTTTGCGTGAAAAGATAAGTTCGCGTGAATAATATGGGAATGGTCACATCACAACATAAACATGGTAATTGTACTTTACATGTTTTGTGATGATTATCAAAGTTCGTATTTTAAAATGGCGACCTCTTAACATTTAGATAACCAGCCTTGAAACTGCTAAACGGTCTCTATCTACAGCACAGAAGTATTTGATATTAGCCAAGGAAACAGCTGACCTTGGTTTACGACCTGATAATGATGGTAATACAATCTATTTTTTGTTGTCGATCTGTTATTATTATCGTTCACACCTAAGAGTCATCAAGGCGTACATTAACATATGCGGACGATTTGATTGTGTGGAACTAAGAAAAAAACTTCTCGTCTGTGACACTTGCAAAGAGAATTTCACGGTAAATCTACCCTACGAAAGCCAGCTCTAAAAACTGAGTTCATGACAGTGGGATTGGAACTCGCATCTTCAGGTTATTTGACCGTTGCTCTACTGAACCAATTGAGCTATCGAGTCAAATCTACCGTGAGAGTATCTCTTGTATTGAACCCTGTCTGAATCGTACCCGACACTGTAATTTTACTCTGGCTAACACCAGACAATTTTTCTCGTTAAGGAAAGACGTCTCGGACAGGAAAGGGCTAAATTTGATTCTACGAGCAAAGTGTTTACAGTTAACTTGTTAGCTCAACTAGTAGAGCAGCGATACGGTAATCTAAAGTTGTGAGATAAAATCCTGCTTAGTAAATTCAACTTTTCCAGTGAGTTCCGCAGCGTACATTCATCATGAAATTTTCTTTTCATGTTATGGGGATAATTCGTGTGAAACTTGATATCCGACACATCACACATACGTCTCGGAGTGTATAACCCTTTGTTTTCTTGTTTCATTCCAGGGAGCATGTTGGGATTCGAGCCATTAGTTAATCAGCGGCTCTTGCCGCCTTCATTTCCCCGTCACACTACCATTTGTGGCAGACATGAGGTAAGCGTCTGAACTGATGAAAACGTAAGAGAATGCAGTAAATTCCAGGAGTCAACCAGATTAGCATTGAACGAGCCTTCCAGATTTGGAAGGGTTTTGCTTCTGCTATCTAAGCACCGTACGAGATGCAAGATTTGGGGTTTTGATGGCACAGTGGAAGCCCACGTGCCTCTTATCTCTATGGTGGTGTGTTGGTGGCACAGTGGTCGCATACGTGTCTCTCATATCTACAGTGGGGTTTTGGTGGCACAGTGGTCCAATTCCACGCGATTGTCTGATTAAAGCTTATGATTTAATCGTCATTTTTTATATAATTCCAGGCTTTTGAGTACATGGAAAATCTCATCAAACGGCTGGACCATGTTTGCACTTGTCATGAAACTCCTGCACTACATCAGTTACTGGTGAGATATTGTTGTTGTACCGTAGTAAGCTGTTTAATTTGGCAATTTCTTTTTAACAAGCCTGCTATATATTACAAGATCCCCAACTAAGTTATGCCACATTTTAGATATTGGGTTATGGATGTTGGACGTAAGAATAAAGTCCAGACCCCGCCGAGTTTTTCTCGCTCTTTGTCTAAACGTTCTTGTGTTGTTTTCATGATGGTCATACTTTGGCAAGGTTAGATGATAAATATCTCATTGAAGGATTGGTCGATCTCTCAATTCCCTGTAGCTACGGAGCCATGACCAGACGGCATGAAACTTTCTCCTCAACAGTTTTTCGTGTGTGATGTCTTGTTCTTACTCTCTAGGACTTCTTTGAGCATTTCAGTGAATTGCGTCCTTGCGTGTTCTCCAGGTCACAGCTTCAGGTGAGTCGTCTGGTGATTGTGTGGAGTATGATAGCATTTTGTCAGTTTCGTCGAATTTACGAATGTTTAGCAAAACGCAGATGTTTGAGAACATCAATACCGTGTTACATACTGGGTTATATACTGTTATCGAGGTGTTTAAGCGTTGTTCACTGGGGTTGATTCAGAAATGAATGGATGGTTTAAAAGCCACAACAATCCGACTTCTTAATCCAGGAAGCAACTGAAAAAAAAATCAGATTATCTCCATAGAGGTCGAGATCCCACCAGATTATTTGTGTGCCCTAACCTGGACACAAAGGGAAAGCAAGAGTAATAATGCACCAAAGACACCTTAAGATTGTATTTTCATTGGTGAAGATGAAGGACAGTGCTTCATTGTGACCAATGATTATATCACTAAATGGGATTTGAAAGCTGTAAATTAGGTAGGTAACGTGTGGTTTAAACCTGAAACTTGTCTTATTCGAGTAGAATCATGTCTTATTCGAGTAGAAAAAGCATTATTTAGGATATGCTCGCCCAGCTCTTATCTTCTATAACACTCTGTTTCCAGATAATCTTTTGGAACAACAACAAGGTTTTTGGTAAAACGCCCTTGTCTGACATACTTCAACAAGCAATTAAGCAATTCAACAGTCCACCTTCTATTGCAGAAAAGTAAGCTCCTGTTAGGGTTGCTTTAATGTGAATATTGATATATTTAATATCCCGTATGTGCGATTATTTACCAATTGCAACAGTGTAGAGGTTATCCAACATCCTATTCTGTCCATATCGGTGTTTTTTTGCATTGAAAATGAATACTTCTTACCCAGATGATTGACCAAGAGTTTGATTAATTTTGTCATCAATGCTTCGACAAATTTACAATATTGAGAGAGATATAGAGGTTATTCTACGATTTTGTTTTGTTTCCTGGTAACACTACCGTGTATAAGCTCATTTCCATTTCTTGTGTAATTGCTCTGTTGTTTAGATCACCTTTAGGCAACAATCCTAAAGCCAAACAGTTTGTCGAAAGTTTTCTCTCAATGGCTGGACGAGTAAGTACATTCAGTGAACTACACTTTAGTGTTCCGTTACGCGAACTATGCACCTACTGCTGCAACATTCCTTCATTGTACTCAAACGTACGTGATATTTTTCTCAGCCAATTACATCGCTTTTTCACTGCATGGGACACAATCGCGCCCGCCAGCGAGACAAACTGGGATTCTTGCTGGAAGAGTTCGCTCTTTTACAAGAGGAAGTAAGTGAGATTCGTCTTCTGCATTGACCTCAAGTCTGTCATTCCTGTCTTCTATTGAGTTCGTCAACCTACCCGTACCGTCATTTTTGTACTGTTGTTGTGATCTTTCTAGGCTGATAAGGTTGACGCTGAACTTCATCAGATGATTATTGCCGTCGAGCCTCGGGTAGGTTATTGAATCTCATCCACCTAAGCCCTTCAATGAAAAGGGGATGAAATCGAACTTTAGGAGGCGAAGTTATGGTAAATGCAGTATTTGTGGAGGGGCTGCTGGAGCTGCAGACATGGTGCAATGATCGGTCCACACAACTGTACTTTGCAATGTCTTCGTTCGAATCCTGTAGCGCGAATTCTTAAAATATTCTCCTGCATGATATTCCTTCCCGTCCAGCTATTATGCACAGAGTTGGAGTTAGGCGTAGAGTCTACGTTGGGGTTAGGGTTAAGATTGGGGTTCGGGTTCAGGCATCAGTAACGAGATCAGTGGTTACTAAACGTCTTGTGGGCGTCCGTAGTCATGGCAACAGCTTCGTGCGACTGCGGAGGTCAAGAATTCGACTCCTGTAGCTGCATTTTGCGTTGGATGTTTGATTGCATACGTGGGAGTTCGTGAAAAGTTGGCCGAATGTTACGGGTTTTCCCGATTCCTCCCTAACTGTCCACAGGGAAAGTTAGCGAGTTAAGTAGAAGAATAGGAAAACTACAGATGAAAATTGCGAACATAAATCTTTTAGGTTTAGGTGTTAGATGACCATGAAAAGCGTACTTAATCGGCATCTACAAAGCCGCAGGATGGGAACGAGCTGAAAACACTTTAACGTACAGCAACTGGAATTGCAGTACTCGTACTGAGCTGAATGGAAGATTCAGCTTCGGTTGTACCAATAAACTATGGCAGAGTGGTACCAGGAGTGCTTCTATCAAGCTTATTTTGTCGTTTAAAATTATTGGACTTTTAGCTGATCCGTTAAATTATTAGAATCCTTTTCCGGGCTAAATGGGAGAAAAAATTTTTTGTTGGTCTTCTTTATCTTACAAAAGAAAACAATATGTTCATTTCTACCTTTCTCTAGAGAGAACACTTCGCTTGCTTTGGTTCGTGGGTTCTAAATCGAACACTCAGTATTATGATCCAATATTTACTTTTGGGACTGGAGTTACAGCTGTTTAGTGTACACGAGTATCATTATCTGTTTTGGTGAGTTTTAATAGAGACTCGTCCTTTCCTTATGCCTTTTGTCATGTAACCTTTTGTTTCTTCCTTTCGTTTCTTATCACTTTCTCGAGTTCATCCTAATCCAAGTTAAAACCTCTGCAATATGTAGTTCGGCCATTTTGCTTGAGTACTTAAAAAAGTATTTTCGTTTGTTTTTATTTCGTCTGTCTCTGCTTTTTCTGCCTTTTTTCGATATTCTATTTGTTTGCTGTTTCGTTTTATTTTGGGCTTATAAAAGCTTTTTACCGTTGTGTGCTTGTTGCGTTGTATCGACGATTTCAGCTTGACGAGATATTTACTACAAGTCCTGGGTGCGATTCATTTTGTTAGCAGTGAAGTTTTCAGAGGTAATTCTAAGCGTTCTAAAGTAGCAGGCTGCAATATTTTTGCACCTTTTGCTGTAGATTACCAGAAAATATATTATCATTAACGCCAACCCCAAACTCATTAACGCAAAAATACATTCATCTTATTCAATCGACATTCACTAGCGTAGATACGCAACTATTTTGCATGGAAGAGCATTCCTTAGCGCCAACAGACGACAATTAACATCATTCTACCATACATTAGGCATAATAAAATTTCAATTGCGCAAAAAAATATCTTGCCAAAATGAAATTTTATTATCCCTAATGTATAGTAGAATGGTATTGATGGTCTTCTGTTGGCGCTATGGAATACCCTTTGATGCAAATGGTTGCATATCTACGCTAATGAATGTCGATTGAATAAAATGAATGTATTTTTGTGTAAATGAGTTTGAGGTTGGCTTTGGTGATAGTATATTTTCTGGTAATGAACAACAAAAGGTGTAATACTGCAGTGTGCCAGCTTTATTATTTTTAATAATACAATTTGCCGGATAAGTGCGTTCAGAACTACCTCTGATGATTTTCCTGGAGATAAAAAGCACCCAAATAATACCCATGTAACAAGTAGGACCGTCCTCGTTTTCATCTTGAGACGCCGAATAATAATCTTAACAGGCTGAAATCGTTGATATTGCAGGAACAGATCATCGGGATTTGATGAGGATCAGCAATTATATATCCAAGGGCTTGTTTTTGAAGTATTTCTAAATTAAATATAACTTAACACTCAACTGTCATTAACCATACTGTTGTCAACAAACGCTCGTACATATTTTTTGTTCAGGTATTTAGATTATTTATTCAACTGGCAAGCTACTTGCCTATCAAGAGCTTCGGAGTTATTACAGTCACAAGAAACGTCTTTGGGTAGGTTGAATCATTTATTCCCCTTCCAGATACTTGAAATGCTGATTGGCCTAACCAAGCACATCGCTTTTCTATTTTAGAGCAAAAAAGTGGAAAAAGTGGGAAGAAAAATAAAAAGAAGAAAAAAGGTGGAGTGTCTGCTAATGAAGTGTAAAATGATTACTCAAAATTATAGGTTTCTAGTTGCTGAAGTAATATATCATACACGAGAAGGAGTGTTTCATCAGATGTCTAAACGCGAGAAGTGAGTTGAAAAACGAAGAGATGGCCGATTTTTTTTAACCAACGTCGAGGTATTTGGTTATCTGATGAAACACGACTTTCGAGTGTATGATATTACAGCTCAAACGAATCCTTATTTAGAGAGAAAATCGGGTTTAAAGTTGTCGAAATTTCTTTGCTAATTAAGACCAGATATTCAAATTACGTCTCCGTACTGATTTCCTTTGTGTTTTGCTCATGAACTGTTAATGAGTTTGAGATATAGTTGACATGTATTTTTTCCACTTGACAACAGCCAGTGATAAGTTCATTCAAGAACATCAAGGAATGAAACATTTCTATCATGGAATGAGGAACTTATGTTCTGGATATATGAGAGTGAGTTGTTGTTACTGTTTTTATAATTTTTGACATAATTCTAATTGCCCTTTCTTTCTGTAATGTTACTTTTCATTCCTATTTCATTCTTTGGTGTCATTCTGTGTGTTATTCCTGTTTTCCTTGATCCTAGTTTGTTTGTCATTACTTACTATAAAGAAATATCGACTACCCGCAAATATGAAATGGTTTTCCGTGCTTACATTCTGTACTGCGAATCCTGTTTTGATATCATTGTAATAGCATGTTACATGCATTTTTCTGATGTTCATATTACAGTTTTAAGTTCTATTGTTCTTTTTATTGGTTTAAGTTAACGTCATAATCCTGTTTAAGAATCTACTCAATTTAATCATTTGTCTCCTTAAAGGCATTGGAAGGATTTCAGCTGTGCGGAAAGATATGTCAACCAGCAGAACAGTTTGATAGTGAAAGGGTAGGAAAACATTCTTTGCGAATGAATTTTCATTGGAATCTCGTTGGAAACTCATTTTATGTTAAAGATGTTGAGAAAAACAGCGTAGTAGTACTCTAAGTATTCGTGTTTCTTCTTTGTTGCAGATTCGATTTGAACATCGTTTCTTCCCCTTCCAAACGCTGGACACTCCTCAACCTCGACTGTTTTCACAATACCAAGAAGCTCTTAACATTACCAGAGCTCATATAACGAAGGTGATCCCAAACGATTGACGTAAATTCGACATAAACTAGACCTCCTCATGCAGTAATATATCTGAATAGATAACTTTAATCGAGCATTGCTAGAGAGATTAGATGCCTGCTAAGGTATTAGCCCAGTTGTTATTGAGCGCAGAGACTGGTGGATCAAAGCACGGTGACGTGGAGGATCACGGTTGGAAGATCGGAAGATTGAGCACGGACCGAAACACAGATTCAGCAATATAATAATGGACGGTCTTGCACGTCACTTTGTCGCTTCCTGGGCTGGAGAACCGATATTTGTGTTTTCAAATGACTTCGAAAGAGCATTAGTTCAACGAACTAAATTCTGTGGCTCAAACTCCTTGATGGATGCAATTTTCTCCATCCTCTGTGAACGTTGTTGGTCGTGCGTTGGCTTTGATAGTATTCGCAGTTTCTCAGAGTTTTCAAGCGTACTTTTTTCTTATTTAGAATACGGATATGTTTGCGTTGTCGGCCCAAAGCTTTCAACAAGCGAAGAGCATTTTTGAAGTGTTAACGAACATCCCTCAAAAGGTGAGTGCTCCAATGTTTTACCTACAGAACTGTAGTAGTTTGGTGTTCATATATATTTACCTTTAATCTCTCGAACTATTTAAGCAGAACCTTTATTTGACCTTTCGATCGCCGATGATACCCTTGAGTATGACGTGGCATCTCAAACGAAACCATACGTTAGGAGGAAATCAGTTCGAAACATTACCGAATGTGTTATGTTAACAGACCACTTTGTAGAGGACAACCATGCAGTCTTCAATTGTTTCCATAGCGTTGATTATTATGCTAACCGTCAGACTAACTCATAAAGTTCACATACGTGTACATTTGAATTCTAATCGTTACATTTGTAGGCGGATGCATTATTGAAAGTTGCCAAGACCAATTTCGTCGTGATGAAGTTGGCCGCTGGGGGACACAAAAACGACTCACAGGTAATCCTTGATTTTACATCTGATTGGTCATTTTTGCGTCATATGACATTTTTTATTTGGAAGTGGTTCATGTTTGGCTCGCGTGATTTTTTCTTTTTTACCAACAAACACGTCACTTAGTTGCTATATCACTTCGCATTTCGCTCTGACGAAGGGCCTTAGTTCGAAACGTCGGTATTTTCTATCCTACCCTTTTGCCTTTTCACAGATTATTTACACAATGTGTATTCCATTGGAATTTATATAATAACACACGTCCTGCGCACGCTCTGATTGGATGAGCCTCGTCTTCTCTCAGCGTACAGAGACACGACTGACATGTTTATTTTACATTAAAATACTGAGACATGGCTGACGTTACGAAAACTCTAAAAAACGTTGGTTATTTTATAAAACTAATAGAAAATAGCTGTCGTATCTCCGTACTGTGATAGAAACATGAATAACGCCAGAACATTTACCAAGGACGATTTGTAAGGGATTATGCCAAGATGGCGGAAAATTTGAGAATTTTCCGCCATCTTGGTCCAGCCCTTTACAAATCGTTGGTACGAGGTTACAGGTGAGTGGTTTCGTCCCGAGATAATTCTTGCTCGGCTCCACTAGTTGCTACTCCCGGCTATAATCATTGAACCAAACATTCGAGATTTTTAATGAGATTTAGTAGTATGAATAATTTTCATTTCTTTTAGACGCCACCAAATTTTGACTTCACAGTTCACAAAGCTTTCCCAACAATTCGCTTGACATGATTTTTGAGAAAGACTGGACCGTGCGGAGGCTTGGGAACTCCCTGAAAGAAAGTGTCTTTACTTGATAATGGGACTCAGTGTGGATCCTATAACAGGGGCGCAACCAGGTACTTCGAGGGGCATGGGTTGTAGGGTAGCATTGAGCTCTAAAAAGACTGAAATGAAACCTGCGAACTGTATTTTGGAGCTAACATGGAGGCTGACATGTGGGTCAACCTGCAGGTCATCCCAGTCCGCTACGCGATAAAACGCGCAACCTGTTACGAAAAACAACCTAAATTTCGGAATTTTTTGGCAGTTTTCTTTTTTATCCTTAGTAGAGGACAATGTCAGTAGGACTGCGTATTTGTCAGAATTAACTGTCTGTGAAAAGTAAACGTTCAATACAACTTTTCCTGCACGCGCCCTGGAACAACGAGATGTCGTTCCAGTCTTTTTAGAGTTCAATGTAGGGTAGTATCAATGCACCGTCAGGGTGATTTTGATCACTTTGAGTGCAGTCGATTTACGTGTCTTCGACAATGAGGTTAAAAAAAATAATGACGCTAAAAAATAATGCGACCCCCCAATCCCCCCTGCGGTTGCGCCTCAGATATAAAACAGTTGTTACGTAGTACTTTCAGTAAACTTAGCCTGTTATCCTTCCCACAAGTGGCACTCCACGGCATCGGTAAGAATCCTGAGGACTCATTGATGTGATACGATTGTTGAACATGACTGTTCATACTGGTGTATAGAATTTTATTTAAAGAGCACGATTCCAGTGAACTCGATTGAAATAGAGTTCACTGCACGATTCCTGCTTATGATTTGCTCTTTAATGTAGCAATAGGTTCTGTAAACGCCAATGAGTTAGTTCCATAACCAGAACGAACTATCGTGTGCGACACGCCTGTCGTGTAAATGAACCTTAGCGGCCTTAAAGCAAATCCAAGATGGCGACGATTTTTTCTTCGAACAATCAGATAATGACTGTGTTCACCGAGTGATGCCGAACCTTGACTCCTGAGCCAGGGTACCAGGCTGAAGTACGCTAACGCGACGACATTGATTGAAAACAATCTACATTTTCCGGATTAGTTAATTCTTTGTTAGACGTTTCGAGACAAAAATTAGCGATAATTGGGATATTTTGTTGATTTTGTTTTGTCGTTGGATAAACATGTTCTTATTATCGCTAACTTTTTTTGAAAAAAAAAATCTACAGTTTAGCAATTAAAAAAGCCCGTCATGGAGGCTGAGTTGGATATCTGATACTCCTGTAAAGCTTTAGAAATTCTAAAAGCATTCTGTTGAACAGGAAGACATCAAACCCAATGGGCAGCTTTCCCCGAATTGATCGTTTGCAATCAATCCCTCGGGATTCAAAGGACAATGATACGGCGACCATGTTGGTGCCACACACAATGGCAGTTGACATTCTTGTGCTAAAGTTCCACCAACATGGCCGCCGCCATATAATGTGCAAATCATTCAGACGCGAAAACGCTGAGTACCTAAAAACTGCCTTTCTCGGCTCTCGTATACGCACAGAAGACGTGCAATTCCCTCTCATCATCAAGTGTCAAATGAATACATCTTTAAGAAGGAGATCCTCTTAATTCGCTTTAAAACAACTTCCTTGACGTCTTCGGACCAAATCATTGTCAGCCTTGACTTAGACTGTTTCTTATAAATAATTCCTATGCAATCTTGGAAGTAATCTTCCGTGCAAGCCAGTTCCAAAAAGCGACACAATCTCTGAAGTGCTTGTTTAGGCTTCTTTATGACATTTTCGGAGTGCAGAGTTATGACGTTTTTGCCCAAAGATTGAATCAGTCTCACGTTCTCTCGAGCGCGGTTGATGTAGTTTATGGCAACTTTCATCAGCGTTCCACTCTCGTTCACCTGTAAAATAACTCAATTGATTAGATCATATCCCTGCGACACTGTCCTTAATTATTTGGTACGAATCCGACTTCTATTATTTTACTCTGTCAAACTTCAGGCTTCCAAGGCCGGACAGAGTTGACCCATTCCAGGCAGGATGTTTCCTCCGTAGAACAATAGTCAGCCATTGTTCTGTGGCGCGATGGCATAATGGCCAGTTCAAGCCAAGATTTAAAGAGCCATAATCGTCGATAAGACACAAGGAAGAAAATAAGAGGTTACCGACGTCTCGTTGTGCAACGTCCATCATGCGGTGGGAGTTCTTCCGACAAGTAAAATCATCTGGCATTAGCCAGAGTAAAATAATAGAAGTCTTATCCTGCCGAGAATGAGTTAAACTGTTTTTAAAACTTTGTCTTAAGTCTTATTTACCGATTATGGTTTTTAATATCCGGATTCTGAGCTAGACTGTTGTACTTATTTTACGATTAACATCAACTTGCCGGGTTTTTCACGAGTTGTTCTCTGCTCCTGTTGATCTTCAGTTTACGTAAAACCATTGTTGCGATGTTGTCGAATGGGTTACGAACAACGTGGATGATTTTAATAGGAAGGTTCACAGTCTTGGACATGTTTCCCAGCAAATTATTATTTGACGCAAGCAATCTTGTAGTACGTCCTCCTTTCTTGTCACCTATCACCTGTTTCGCGACATGCAGAGTAATGAGCACGATTAATTCTTTGAATCTTAAAAAACTCTTTGATAACTCATGAAGATAGCACAACAGAAAATCATAAGCGTGTCGTGTCTTTAAATGTGATAATAACACGCTTGCTTTTCTCCTCAATTTTTTTTTTTTGGCTCAGAAAACATTAATATTTAAACTTTTTTCTTGGAGTAGCTGATTAAAAAGGTTTGTTTGCGAAGTCATTCAAAAAACTCGCAGTATGTACTTTATAGGATCTAAAACACTCGGCTGTCGCCTCTCGTTTTAAATCCGATAAAGCATTCCTGCTTTTTTTTTTTTAAATATTACACAAAACAAACTAGTTGCGGTTAGAAAATTCAAAACGTGCATGTTTTTGCGGTGGCGAAATGGAATACTGTACTGTAAGAATGCTTTATATTAGTATCAATCTGCAAACGGTCGTAATCTGAGGTATTATACTGAAGAAACAATTTGATAAATTCTTTATTACTTTTGATGTCTGCCTGTCTGCTAGCATACGTGCTCTGTCCGTTTGTCATTCTGAATGTCTGCACTAGGGAAGTGCGTGTGTCTGTGTGTGCGAGTTCGTACGAGTTTATACGTACGTGTAGACGGATGGACTGACCTACTCCAGACCTACTCCCTACGAGATCTACTCCAGATCTACTGACAGATCTACTCCAGATTTACAGGTCTACAGACTTACTCCCTACCAGACCTACTCCAGGTCTAATGACCTACTTTTGACCTACTCCCTATACATCCAGATAAGAAAAATAAGTCACCTTGATGACATCTTTATATTTTCCTTGCCACTGGTTTGGGACAACGTACGATCTTCCCTGCGATTTATTTGCCGACCTAAATCCTATGGTGGACTGAACGTAACTGTTTTCATAAAGTTTATTGAATAAATATCTTGCACTCCGCTGTCTAGCGGTCCAATTTTGCCATCTTCCTAGCATATTATACTCGTTGGCGATGACTGCGTGGGGATGTGCGTCCAGAAGTGAGCCAATGAGGGTGTGGCCACTACGGGCGTATCCGATGAAGAGTAACAACGTTTCCACCTTATTGAGAATCTCAGGGCTGAGATGTTTGGGGTGCACTTTGCCATCCTGTCTGAATTTCTCTTGAGATGTTGCTGAAACAACACAAGAATGTGTATATCGTACGGTGAACAATCGACTAATCACCTGGGCTCGGTTGTTCAAACGGCGATTAGTTTAAACCAGGATTAGCGAAAATTTTGTGAACAACTTTCCTGGCATGTTGCTGAGAAAAGTTGGAATTTTATTTAACAGATCTCAGGTGTATACAAAAGAGTTTTAAGCTGTAAAATCGGAACTAGATTTTTCAGCCAAAATAAACAAAACCAAAACAACAGATTAACTGCTAATCCTAAATTAGCGCTAAACGTGCTTTGAACAACCGGCCCCTGAGCGATAATTTTGTTTTGGGACCTTGACGGTGAACGCTTGTTCCAAATGGTGGGCACTTACTTCACCTTCATAATTTTCAGTTGGGACACTTTTTTATAGAAGAACAGCAAAGCAGACGACAAGTAGTTTATTTCACTTTAAGACAGTTCGGTAAAATAAAGTTCGTAGGCTGATAAAAACATTTTCTACAGCAGCCTTTCAACGTCAGCATTAAAGCGAGATTAACCAATAAACGAAATATTACTATGATTACGGCTGCCGGCAGGTTGTTCGTGCGAAGCTGATGTAGTATGTATAACGGAAGTCGGGGACTAATCCGTCGACTGCGTGGTTGCTTGCTGTCAATGCATGTAATGCAATACATGTTGATTAACAAGATTAAGGGAGATAGAAAGGAGAACTTTGACAGTCGAGTAAAGCGCGTGGCCCTGAGTCTTCGTGAAGCTATTTCACTAGCAATAAAAGATATTGAATGAATGAATGAATGAATGAATAACTTTATTTACCGAGGGTGACACATTAGAGTTGAAAACTGTTACACTTGTGGCCTTCATGTCCTTAACAAACCCTAACGTGTAACATTCGTGTAGCTGCTTAGCATTGCTCGTGGCGACCTGCTACACTAACAATACAGTGGATGCTTGTTGGTTGGTTGGTAGGTACTACACTTTTGGCGCGTGGGCGCGTTTCAAAACGCCCATTTGTGGGTGGGTTGGCGCTTATGAGGTGCGTGCTCGTTCATAGGTGGCAGCATATTTGAATGTTTATGGTATGTACACAGTATTGCGTGCATCGTTGATTCGGGGATATGTTTCTGTTGATCTGTTCGGTATACTGTTACGGGTATAACAAATTTTTGAAGAGAAAATCGGAGTGGAAGCCCTTTGATTTGACCTAACCGACACCTGTTTGGAAGAATTTGACGTCACGGCCGCTCGACGGGAAATACAAGCCGCGACCGTAGTAAAATAGTTCGATGCTCAATCGAATGGGTTACGAAGGCCGTTGGTCGTAGACTGACTGCGTGCTCTGTCTACATAGCTGCGGAACATTGGAATTTACTGAACTCCCTCTTATTGGCATCGGACGATCAAGAGTTATCTGACACACGGCTTCAATCACTGTCATATAGACTGACATGTTCTTCATGTATGGCATTCGTGAAATGATAGTATGATCACATCTCAATACGATAATAGAGACTTCAATGACGAAATCTGTTGTATTACGACGTCCTAATCTCACGTCAAGCGCCACTTTCAGAGTCCCAAGCCCGCCCGGAGACAACTTCTGTGAAACTGGCAGACGATTGGTCGGTTTTGAATTCCCTTATCCCACACGTGGTAATTACCAATTCACCTACACAACACAAATGTGTACTCCACGATTTACTCTGGAACTAAAAACTCGTACTCATTCACTCAATTTTACATCGCATGCCATTAGCGTAGCCATGTCACGCTTACTATAGTCCACTCCCAGTCGTTAGACAATCACAATTACACAACTGTAACACCAGTGTGGTTCCAATTACCTACTCTAAAACCAAGAAAAATGCCGTGTGGTGCGACTGTTTCAAGTGAACTTTCTTAGCTGTGTGCACGGCGTCGCATTCGTTTAATCAGAACGGTTGCCACCCATTCAGCAATACTTAAGATACTGACCCTTCGAACAAGACCAGCAATTGTACAGGTAGAACTAATCGACTGCGGGATCAATAAATTTTACAATTTGTGTAGCGATAAGATATAATCTTAATCAGTCAATCCCGTTGTCTACAAACTTTCTCAAATCTAAATACAACAAAGGTTTTGTCAACCAGTGCTTTTCTCTGCTTATTATCTACATTCCAGTGGTGACGCATTTTCCAATTGATTTTCTTGATTGTGCGTTTGGTGCGTTTGCTTTATGAATGCATGTTTAGCGCATATCGCTTGTTTACAGTCGATGTATTATTTCGATGACTCTTTGATCTTTGAAGCTAAAGATTCCCAAAATGCTGTATTCTGTCGGTAAATACATGTTACACGTTATTCAGTATCTTCTTGGGCGGAGTGCATTCATTTAACTTACCTTTCACATTTACATCAACTGGATTAGTTAAAATTGAAGGCTGTAAGCTCTTGGTATCTTCTACCAAGAGAATAAACATGACGACTGATGTAATCACTATTAGGACTTTTGTACAAACTTGGAACTTTTTGAGCTTCATATATGTGGAGTTCAGCGTTCATCTGGTTTAATAAACAATTTACTACCTGGATGAAGCTTCTTTCGTCGAGACGTTGAATGATTGAAATAACTAAAAAGTGCATTACCGTAATATGACACCACGGTTTTAGAGTTCAGCGCTTAAAGCATCGAATTTTCTTTTGGCAGCTTTTTTTAACTGCCTTCGCTGTTTTTAAAACTGTGTCTCTCAGCGTGAAACTCATTTTCTGCCAACCTGCAAGGCTCTATTAATGAACTTCAGTGTAGTGGCTGCAATGCCTCTTAAACTGGCACAACCTTTCTTTCTTCTTTACTTTTATTGCTCGGCAAAGAGAGCTTGTAAGTGTCAATAGAAAGGATGAATAATCAAATGACATCAGTTTTCTATTGAGGGCAATTATTTGCATTCCGGAAATGTTAAGTTTGATTAATTTTGTATTATTGACAGGGCTAGCGATGGATATGCGATTTTGACCGTCTTGTACATGAGTCTAATAATGCTTTGCGATTGGTCCAGTCAGACTCATCCGTTTATATCTTCTATTCCATGGGAAGGTCGAAGGTTTTACCTTAGGTCTTTTCTCAAAAGCAAGCACCGAGGCCTGGTTTTCACTTGCGACACAAGCATAAGCATAACGACATACGCAAACGCTGAAAGTACTTCGTGGATGTATTTCAGAATCATCCTCAGTGATGTACATGAAGAGAAACTTTTCATGATAATCTGACACTGCCGAAGTCAACTGAAAAATGTTGACTCGAGCGGGATTTGAATTCGCACCTTCGGGATACCGGTCCGCCTCTCCACCCTCTCGACAGGTAGAGAGGTCTCGTGCTCACTTTATGAATCGTAACTATTACTGCTACTACCTGGTGAGAAGTTACTTGGTACAGGAAAAGAAGGGTAACTAAGAAAACAACCGCGACGGAAAAAAAAATAAAACAAACCTCTCAAATTAACTCTCGTGTTCGACTGCAATTTAATTTGGGGGAGCTGTGGTTTGTATGTGAGCCCGTGAGCTGTACCGCTGATTCGTTAGTATGGCGAAATTTGCAGATACAGAACGTTTTGATGCCTTTAAGCCTGTTTTGACCGTTTTAGGTTGGTAAGAATCAAAATATCAACATGAATACAATCACTGCAGTGAAGCAGTACATCGCGAAAATGGTGGATGACAGTGGTAGTGGCATGAAGGTTTTATTAATGGACAAAGAAACGGTATGAATTCGTACTATTGTCATTGAATGTTCGTACAGGCAGGAAACCAAAAAAAATTGCATCAGGACTCATAACTGATATTATAATATCCTTAGAATATATTTATAGTATTCATACTGTTTAGATCAGATATGATGGCATCCATGAATATATTATGAGAAGATGTGAGAATATAATCGTAGGAAAAGTTAAGCAGGAATTTCCTAAGCATGCATTTTATTCTTTAATCTGCTGGTTGTAAATAAAATGCGAGACAGGGCCGCCGAAAGCGGGGCAGGGAGGGAAATTTCCCCAGACCCCCCAACTCAAAGGGGCCCCCAAAATTGGAAGGATTTAGCATGGGTTGGTTTTGACCAATCAGCAATAATCTACCAGACATAAACGATTAACCTTGGTGTTAACAAATTAAAATTTATACAGAACATCTTACAGAAGCGGAAAGGTTTTTGGGTTTTTGCATTTTCCTGTAACAATTTAAATTACAGCTTTAATAAAGTGCATCTTACATGACGGAGTAACATGTACACCTGCTCCCAAAACTTCATGTAAGCTGGGGCCCTATTTATGATGTCATAGGCTTCGATGTCATAAATAGGGCCCCAGAAAAAGTTTTTCCCCAGGCCCCACTAATTCTCTTGGCAGCCCTGATGCGAGAAGGCAATAAAACCCTTCTTTCATTACAAGTAGATCAAATTTACTAAAAGGTTTCAAGTTTTATTACAGTTAACCAAATTTATCGTGGAAGTATGACAAAAGTAATCGCTATTATCCTTGTATTCTGTGAGCAGTAGTGCCTGTAAATTAGATTTAATCTGCCCTTTACTGTCTACTCAACTAGGAAGGTTCACTTTAGCAGTGTAGGTTTATAATGAAATATTCTGATTGCATTAAAATAACTTCAGTATCTATTTTCATTGCCATGTTGCATCTCAATTTCTTTCTCTGACTCTTTTTCATGTACAGTATATTTTGAAAGTATGTTGTTTGTTTAGACTGGTATTGTCAGCATGGTTTATTCTCAGAGTGAAATCCTTCAAAAAGAAGTTTATTTATTTGAAAGAATTGATGCTTCCAACAGAGAAACTATGAAGCATCTTAAGGCCATAACTTTTCTCCGACCAACAAAGGTACATTGTTATCCAACCATCACTAGCACATCCATCCCCAATATGATTAATATTCATACCTTCTGATTACTTACAGTTTTTTTTTCAAAACAGTGTTGTAGTTTGTCTTAATTTAATTTACTATTTAAAAATGATAATGTACTAAAGATTGCTGCTCTTTATTTTCAGGAAAACATAGATTGTCTGATCAAAGAATTAAAAATACCAAAATATGGGGTGTATTATATTTGTAAGTGTCTCTAATTACACCATCTCTGTCCATGAGCAGATTGCATCTTGCTGTTGCAAGGTATTCATAGATCACAGTTGAAAAAATAGTCATAAAACAGGCAGATGAGCCACCCAGACTCCCCATTTTGCTGTGTCGTGATATGTCAGTACATGTCTATCAATCCAATTTGACTTCCTTCTTAAACAAAATTATTATACTCTAATATAAAAAAATGTCAGTTAGGGAGCCTTGCATTCATGCAGGTCACTCTCACTCCTATTTTTCATTAGCAACCTGGGTCAACTTGTCTACCAATGGTCAGGTTAGAGTCTGGTAGGAAGGGGTGCATTTGCACTACCTGTGGGTCAAGAGGATCCACCTATTAGGGATTAATGGTTCAGGAGAAAGTAGATTATTTAAAAAATAACTCAATCAGTCATCAATCAATCAGTCATTCACTCAACAAATCAATCAATCAATCTGTCAATAATTTATTAAACACCTGATTCAATTTCAGTGATGACAAATATGTTATTGATTTTACATAATCCATCATGTAAGCCTGCTATAACCCTATGTAATCCCAAGTAACCCTGCCATTAGATAAGGAAGTTAGGTTATTATAAATAGATAAAATTGGAAAGCCAGTATGGCTATCAGAAAGAGTAAAGACCAAGCAACTATAACTGAAATGAAACAATAGTGCTTGTGAGGTAATTCAATAATTGAATGGATGGCTTGAAAATGGAAATAAATCAATAGTGATCATACATTTCATAATTTCCTGAAGGAACATGCCCCAGTACCCTCTAGGTGCTTAGCACTTCAGTGTCTGTCCTTGCTCCCTGCAAAAAATCCTGGCCAAGTCCCTGGGTCAGTATGCTATACTGTGCAATCTTTGAAATGTCAATTAATGCTTGCAAGCTTTGATTGACTTCAAATATTTGGTCTGGCAGTAGAGAAGTTCATGATTCAAGTCAAGTCTTGCCTAAGCTCCATGTCACCTTGTTTTGTATAACATCCTAAGCTGGCAGTATAAAGGGTGATTCCAATGCAGTTAATGACACCTGTGCTTATTTTATCAGATTTTACCAATGCTATTAAACAGACAGACATCAAAGGACTGGCAGAAGCTGATGACCATGAAACAGTTAAGGAACTACAGGTTTGTTTGCTGTTAATGTGTTGGTTGTAAATAGATATGAAATATCTATATTTAGTTCATAGTACTACATGAAAATGATAATTAAATGTATAATGATAATTATAATTATAATTATGATGTAATTAGGATGTTGATCATGATAATGATTGAGAATGATAATTACAGCATATCATTATTAAAAATGACAGGCTGTCCTTGTATCCAGAAGGCAACTGTTGGGTTGACTGTTCACAGTATGCTGTAATGTCGTGCGATGGTTTTTGGCAAGGATTTTTTGTTGCAGCAGTAATTGAGATGTTGTTTGCATTGGCAGTTACAGCAGTGTTGCAACAGCAGAATATTATTGGTTCTATTCCTGTTTGAGACTGAGAAAATCTGAAGTTCTTTGAGGATATTATCACTGATGATCTTCCTCACTAATCTGTTGAGTGTTATTTTGTTGCTTGTGTTGTGTAATGTTGGTAGGAAAACACTTAGGGATCAGTTATATTATGTATGAGTTACAGTCTGCAGTTTGTGGTAAGGTGAAGTACATCTCATAATGACTATTACAATGAGAATTTGAATAATATTTTCCATTTTGCAGGAATACTATGCTGACTATTTTGCTGTTAGTCCGCATGTTGTGTCTCTGAATATTCCATCTTGTGCAAGAGTAGGGGTATGGTTCAATAATCTTTATAAGTTAGAGTTACTGATATATGCCAATGAGTTAATTGAGAAAAGATTGAAGCCCAATCCATAGCCTTCCCCAACCAAGATTAAAGATTTCAATCACTTATTTCACATAATATGATGAAAAGATTCCCCAAACTGAAAATTCACAATTGTCATTTAGTTTACATTTGCCATGTTTCCATTCAGAATGCTTGTGTTTGCAAGTTTCATGTTTCGAAGGTTGATGTTCAGGATGTTTATGTTTGGATAAATCTACAAATGTAGTTTTGTCTTCAGTTTTTATTATTTGTCTTGTAATTTAGTCAAGTCTGATTTGATTACAACATTCTTTTTCAATTTTGATCACAACATTCTTTTTCAATTTTGATGGTGAAAAACTAGCATTATTAGCTATTAAGTATGTCTTCCATGTTAAATGAAGTATGAAGTATAAAGTACTGCTCACTTTCTTTTTCAACAGAAAACTGTAAGCATTGTCAGGTCATAAGAATGGTCAATGTGTGTAAATAATTACAATGGTTTGTACAGTTGTTGTAATCAGGGCAGGCACCAGGAATTCTCTGAAGCAGGGGCTAATGTCTCCGACAGGGGGGGGCTAAACCAAAGGGCCATGGCCATGCCCCCTTTATAATTACCATCTTTTAAGGTCAAAAACTTTATGCTATTTTTTGCAAGAATAATCTCAACTTCTGACTAGAAACAGTTTGCTTTTAGATTTGACATGAAGAGAAGAGTCCATTATTCTTGGTTAAATCAATAACAACTGCTCATAATTTGCACAATATATAAGTGTGTTCAGTGCAATTGCCCCAACGGATGGTTAATTTTTCCCGGACAGGAAGGCTAAGGTTGCCCAACGGGGGGGCTGTAGCCCCCTCTGGCGGCCCCCCTTGTAACAATCGGCAACAAGCTGGTTAAAGTACAGGCAGCATGCCGACATGTGTGGGTGAGAAATAATAAGATTCTTAGTGTTTATCTTCAGGCTCTTTCGCTAAGATGGCAAATAATTGGAGTGGTAAGGAATGTATGTATGCTTGTAGAATGGATCGTGCGGAAAGAGTATGTTTGTTAGTGTGATTTAAAGGTTTATTAGAGTATTTCTATTTTTCCAGGGCTCAACGTGGGACATCAATGCCTTCGACAGAACGTCGGATGGAATCTGTGCACTTTTGTTGTCTCTTCGGAAATCTCCTCTCATTCGGTTTCACGGCTTCTCAGAAATGGCCAGAAAGCTTGCTGGGAATATAAGAGTAATGCGCACCATAAATATTTGTTATCTAATGTTCGGGTTATTTTGAGCTTCTTTGCGAAATGAGAATGTAAGGAATGTATTTTGAATGAAGAGGTGGAAAGAGTTTTTTGTTTTATACGAAAGCCGCAATGCCACAAAACATCCTGGAAGTTCTTATCTATAATCGTGACAAATGAGGAAATACCTTGCTTGTGACTTCTATGCTCACAATTAGGAAAAGGGTTACACGGTATAGCAGTTACGTATTATCGGTTATATACTTGGCGTGATCCTTCACGCTAACAAACCGTCAATATGAGTTTAATTATTACGACATTATCAAAGAAATTAAAGTCACGTTATAATTCCATTCGGTGGTAAGTGATGCCGTTGCAAATTTATCGCAAGGATTCTCGGAAATTTAGTAATTATTGGATACTTACGTGTCGTTGTACCGTGCCTACCCTACGCATAGCTTGCTACGAGCAATGTATAGTGTATCTAGAACTTGCCTATGAGTCGATCTGGCCTCTTTCTCAGTGAGTATGTGAGTAAAAGGATACTCGGAAGTATAGCTCTTGGAAATTATTTACGTGCCATCGAAACTATCGGACCGGGTCGATGAACAAACTGTGGCTATTACTCACGACCGAAGAATGTGCAATTAGTAAATTACACTTGGGGTAATCTGAGACACAATGCATGGACAGTTCAATGTATTGCTGCATGCCTGTACACGTAAGAAACTACTGAAATATATTTTCATTTGTTTAGCTTGCAATTGACAAGAATGCGACGTTGTTTGATTTCCGACGTCAAGACGTTCCCCCATTGTTGTTGATTCTCGATCGCCGCGACGATCCGGTGACACCTTTGTTGAATCAGGTAAGGATGAAAATTAACTGCTGTATCAAAGGAGGCAGATAAAGTTCATGTAATGCATCAGATAAAGGTCATGTAATGCATCAGATAAAAGTCCAAGCCATGCGACTCAGTTTGTTTATCATCAGTCCAGAATACCGAACGTTGTTAGTTCTAGTCCGTGCTGAGGTTGAGTTTTTAACTGAGTTGGTCATGTAACTCATGAAATTCTCAGCGTAATCATTCTGAGTGAAGACCTAGTGGTCGTTGTTTCTTTCAGCACTTTGGAAAAATACTTGGTTCGCAGAACGTTTAAACGAGTTTTGAAATAGTTTTTCATTGCATCAGTATCTTTCAGTTGGCTACCCGCTTTTGTGATGTGAGGATTATGTCAAACCGAGGACAAACTCTTCTAAAATTTGTATACGATTACGAAATTTGAGGTACAACGATTTGGAATCTTAGTTTGTGACTGTAAAAAAATTTGTTTAAATTGAATGTTTTCTCATTTTGTAGTGGACCTACCAAGCAATGGTTCATGAACTTCTTGGAATACACAACAATCGTATTGACCTTTCTAAAGTCCCAGGGATCAGCAAAGATCTTCAGGTTGGTGAAAATCGTCAGCTGGAGAATGTCCGCTTTACGAGAGCTCATTTTTTAGGCTTCCGATGTGAGAATAAGATTTTTTTTCGCCAATGGTAGTCAGGTGATTTTTACCAATTAGATGAATGTATGTTTAAATCCTGTTTAGGAAGTGGTGCTGTCGTCTGAACATGATGACTTTTATCAGAAGGTAATACTGTGCTGTAGTTCCGCCAGTTGTAGCGCTGCGGTCTGTTACTTCGTCGGTCTTTTAGGGGCATATTTGATTGCGTAAATGAAAGCAGTGTTCTAGCTAGGTTGAAAAACTGAGAGGGCGAGAAGTTTACATATGAAGGTTGTACTGCGAAGCGATGCCGATTTTTGTATAATAATATCTTAGCTGAAGGAGCCTCCGCAGAGCCACACCACTTAGCTTATGTACTGAACTTTCTCTTCGAAAGCATCATCACTGTTAAAAACGACTTCAAAAGTACTGAACTTAAAATAACAGCCTTAAATCGATGATTTCATTCGAGTACCGCAGGTAAACATACCACACACGTTTCAACGATCTAGACAAGACATTTGATTGCGATGTGTAACCACAACTGCGCGTTTACCGCCCCGCTGACCGTATGATATTGATAAGGAAAATGAAAGGGCGAGAAGGAAAAATCACAGGGCGCTCACCAGAACGGTAGCGCACTCGTGAAAATGAAAGAGCAGAGCGCTCTTTTGTTTAGACCTAGCTAGAACCCTGTCAAAGTACAGTGAATTTAGACAAATAGTCTAGAAACTTGGCAAATATGAAAGCGGTTGACGACGGTGGTGCGATTTGTGATTACTGGACCCTTCCTAACACAAATGTTTTGTTTTGCGAAAATTAACATTTATGCGGTAGGGCTGTGCTATTGAAACGAGACATTTCTTGTGATGGGTTGTTTCATTGTTCGCACTGCGTTTTTACTCAAACTGAAGCACAGTATTGCAAATTTCCGGGGGGATCGGAGCACATCTGTGGAAATTCAATGGTCTTGATTTTCATTTCAAGTTGAGATTCTTGTTGAGAATCTGAACCTCGTGGGTATGATGTGGACGTACCTGGGGAGGAGGTGGGAAAAGACAACAGGATAAGTTGCGAAGAAAAAAAAAAACACCACCCAAGCGATGTTTTTGAAAATTTAGGCGGTCTAGCGCCCAGATTATAAAGAATGTGGGGGAAAATGACTAACCCTATTTTGCAAACTTCGATTCAGATTTACATTTATTTGTTTTTCTTACTCTTCGGTGAGCAGTTTACTCCGTCAGGCTACGATTTAACGTCGACGCTAACCGAGAAGATGCGAATGTCTTACGAATTGCTTTCCAATCTCGTCCTTAGAATAAGTATCTCAACTTTGGTGAGATTGCCCAAAACAGCAAGGAACTGATGGAGGATTTTCAGAAAACTGTGAAAAGCAGCCAGAAACTTGATTCAATTTCTGATATGAAGGTGAATTCTGTTTACAAGTAATACCATAGCATGAGGGAAGCTTGTATCTAAATGCCTGGAAAGCCTTAGGAAGCTACGTAGCAGTGCCAACTCCGATAGGCCAGCGGCATTTCCACAAACCCTCCCGAGGCATTTTGGGAGATTTTGAAACTTGAAATCCTTTTAACTTTTCTTCTTACGCAGGCATTCGTGGAGAACTATCCCCAGTTTCGAAAGATGTCAGGGACTGTCACCAAGCACGTGACAGTCATCAGTGAGCTATCTCGTCTCGTAAATGAATATTGCCTTCTTGAGGTATCTGAGTTAGAGCAAGATTTGACTTCACAATCAGACCACTCTTCGGCGTTACAGGCAAGTCATTGGTACAAATAATACTTATGTCCTGGTCCTTGAGGCTCAGAAATACATGTGAAATGAGGGAAGGCTGGGGACGAACGTCAGTCAATAGGTGGTAGCCTTTTAATTCTTCACGAAAAATTCACACGAGAGAAACCCATTTTCGCACATGAAACTGGAAGATTTTCTCTCGTGAAGTTTTCTTCCTTGCCTCAAATTGGAAAATTTTCCACGTGAAATACATAGTTCCAGCATTCAGAATGACATAGTTGAAATTTCGCTCGTGAAACCTAGGTATATTATGAAAGTTAGGTCACTGTTCACTTCTGAAGCTCTTGATTATTTCATAAAAGAGTGGAGGCACTGGAACTAAATTCTGGTAAGTTTATCAAGTATCCAAGCAGAGCAATTTTCGGCGCATTTTGGTTTGCGACGTGAGCCTGCAAAAATTTGGTTTTCAGCGACCATCCCCAGTGGAAGTGCACTTTACTGCTCAATTTTTCGTCGTGCATGGCGACAATTAACTGTCGACTGACTTTTTGTCTCCAGGTCTTTTTTGATTTAATTTTGCTCTGGAGGCTCGATGCTCCAACTAAAAAAATAAAAGTATGTGAGGGCTTTCCTTTTTATCTAACTTTCAGAGAATTCGTCAACTCATTGAAAACCCAAAGGTCCGTGAGATTGATTTAATGCGTGTCGTGTTACTGTACGCGTTACGTTATGAAAAACATTCCAGCAATGACGTCTCTGGCCTACTAAGCATGCTTGCAAGACGTGGTGTTAGCGACCACTATCGACGGGTAAGTTGTGCTTATTTTACGTCAAAAACATGTCGCTTCAATTTCAATATCCGTAATCGTTTATTCTCAGTTTGAAACCGTGGTTATTCTCAGATTGGTGTTTAGTTTCCTGTTTGCCATGCGCGTCTTCTCTCCCGTTTCATGTCTTTTAAAAACTGAACTGGTCTTTGTCCCGTAAAGGTTACTAGGTACTATCATAGTATTTTGGCTTGTGCAGAAATAATAATGGCAATAACATCAACAATAACAGGAACAACAACGACTACAACAACCATTACTAATAACCACAAACAGTAACAGCAACAACAACAACGGTAACAACAACAACAGCAACAGCAACAGCAACAACAACAACAACAACAACAACAACAATAATAAGAAAAACTGCAAAGGTGACTTGAACCAGAAACATCTACAATCACCACTACAGTCACAACAACAACAAACTACAACCACAATGATGAAAACAACGACAACGATGGCATCTCCGGCAATGGCTAAAAAAACAACAACAACATCCACAAGAAGAAGAAGAATGAGATTCCCTCCTGGTTATCCAATTGCAACGAAGAATGGCTGAGGTAACGCGAAAGGCAAAATGTGCAACAACCGTCACAACGACATAAACCTTATCTAGTCAGGGTTATTTCGTTTGTAAAGAACTTCAGGGCAAGAAATGTACCGTACTATACAATTGATTAACAAACATATTTAGGTATTCATGATCTGTTTTTAGATTGTTTCTGCTATTCTACAATATGCAGGCAGGAACGTGAGATCAAGTGATTTATTTGGTCAAAGTAACACCCCGATATCTCTCAGTCGTCGGTTGTTTAAAGGATTAAAGGTACTTGGAAGGAGTATACTAATTTAAATTGCTTTAAAATGACGGAATACTTGTTGGCCAAACATGTGCATTACTCATTTTTTTTTATCAAGGGTGTTGAAAATATTTATACCCAGCATGTGCCATTGATTCACGAAATTCTTGACAACCTGATCAAGGGAAAGCTGAGGGAAACACAATTTCCTTATCTTGGACCATCACAGCTCAGAGAAAGGTAACGAAGTTCTGGAATACCAGTAATATTCTACTGTGACAGAACGGCAGGTTTATGTTCAGACGTATGTTAAGTACATGTGTTGTGTTTCCATAAAGATCAACGTAGGTGTGACCCGGCTGAAGTGTCTGCTCAAAAGTTTGTTAAGTATCTGTTCAGACGTAAATTAAACGTTCATGTTGTGTTTAGGCCGCAAGATGTGATCGTCTTCACCATTGGTGGAATCACCTACGAAGAAACTTTGGCTGTTCACAACATAAACAAGACGGTTCCTGGCATTCGTGTCGTGCTTGCTGGAACCACGATACACAATTGTAAAAGGTTGGTGTCCTTGTTCGCTTTGGAGAAGGAATCAAAATAGAAGAAAAGCTCACTGAAAATTTCACTTTCTTTGCTTACCCCTACAAATCAACAGAAGCATCGAGACCAACTAAACTAAGGCGTCTCCCGCCCCTATTGCATTTCATGTTAAAAGTCCAAGTTTTACAGTATACTTGGTAAAGAGGCGATCTATTTTAATCGGAAGGTATCTGTTCTCCTCCAAAATTATTGGATGAACTACGAAATCTGAATGATGAAATGACGAATGAAATTGCCAGCTTGAATCCAGTGCCAGCAGCCAATTTAAATGAAATAGAATACAAAACAAATCCCGAAAAACTGTGGCATCTTGAAAACCCAAGATTTGGGTCGACTTGGGTTTTCAAGATGAAAAACAAGACTTGAGTTTTCAATATTTCATTCTTTTTCGGGATTTGTTTTTCACTCTATTCCCAGCTTGGTTGGTAACTTCGCTCACCGACTAGGGGGTGTGTGTGTCCAAAACTATCGAGCGGCCACAAATTGCGATGGGACAGAAATGGCGACTGAGCAATCGAAAACGTTCGCGTTTATAACTCCAAATTTTTATCCTTTTATACGAAACAATATTTTTATTGCTTTGTGAAGAGTTTAGGATTTCCATGAAGTCGCGAAAGACATTATTCTGGCATATGTTAATGGAATTCACTTTATCCAGAGAAACTATCACAGAAAATAGAGTTTATAAAAGGTCTCTAAACCCACGTAACAGGAAAGACACTGTGACATGGTTCGAAAGCCAAAAGAGAAATCTAAGCTAATTAGGGAAGTGTGGACTTGTTAAGTCTTAAATAATAATTCTCATATTAGTCGGTATCTCAATCCCGTGATGTTTTATTGCAACGCGTGAGCATGCGTGAAACTGAAAATGTTATGGTAATATTTTTAAGAAAATATTACGTACTTTGAAATTTTCGACAGAGGATGATGTACACTGACATATAACCACTGAACCATTTTTTGTCCTTGTAGCTTTCTTGAAGAAGTGGTACATGCGGCTGGTTATGGTGGAGAAACGAGGTCCAAGGGTACTGCAGGCCAACGGCATACACCAGCGATGTTTTGAGACGTCAATTTAATAAGTATTTAATAATTCACCCACTGTAAATGCGAGAATCTGAAATTGAGATTTTAAAGATGGAGACCCCGCGTTAGCGTCTTTTCACCCAGTCGGGATTAAATCTTTCAATAATATTGCTGAGATCAGTACGTCTTTCATAGTTATCTAGCAATGAAAAACCCTAAAATGATTTACGAGATTAGAACACTTAAAGCACACGGTACTTAAACGGAAGACAATTTTGTTTTAATGATAAATTCTCATTTTTTTTTATAAAATAAACATAGAGTTCTTGGTTCCCGTTTCATAGTTTACAGAGGAGTTATCTCCGAGTTGAAAGCCCATTACACTTGTGATCCTTTTCGGCATGTTAGGAAAATACTGAATGCATTAAAAAATGAGCAGGATTTTAAAGACTTTTGGTTGTTTCGTACGTTTTATGTTGTTAACTAAATGAATTTTACTTTGACCAAGAAAAATACTTTTAAATGAAATAATGAATTATAACCTTACATATCGAGAGAGTTGCGTAAGTATATTGGTAAGTAACTATATTTATTTATACTGGATAACTTTGTAACTTATCAAGTAACCAAGTTTGTCTTGTCTAACTATATATATATATATAGATATAGATATAGATGTATATTTAATTTTTAAAACAATTTTCCAGAACGTCGGCTTGTCGTCCACTCATTTGTAAACAAAACATTTTGAAACTCATCCTGAATACGTTTATCGCTGAAAAGTAAAAGAAATGCATATCTTTGAATACTTTAGCGCCAAATTTCGTTGCTTTTTAGGTATTGTCCTGCACGGCGACTTCGTTTATTAAAAGAATAATTCTTCTAAAGTAACTTAAACAAAAAACGGGACGCCATCTTGTTTTGCTCGGAAGCGAATAGTGAAGGATATTCCGAGATAGAGGAACCAATCAGATTGCGCCAAAAACACTATTCACCTGCGAGGTATATGCTAATTTTGGTTATTTCCTGGGGAGAGAAGGGATTGAAAACGAAGGGAATGAGTGGACAAAATCGGATTACAATATTAGTTACAATTTTTCTCTGCTTGTTGCCACCCAACTCGGTTATTGATCATAAAGATTTCAAAAAAAAAATTAAAATAAAAATTTTATCCCACTATGTACTTAACCCTATTGTGCATACAGTCGTTGCACAACAAATTACAACAACAAAACAAACAAAAGAAAAAAGCAAAACAAATTAGAACAAAAAACGAAAAGCAGAAAACCTCTTGCACGGAAGGGTTAAAACATGTTTCACAACGTAGCAAGCGCCACCTTCAATCATTAAGCAGTTCCTCTGGCAGTTAGAAAGAAAGCTGTAGTACTTCACCGTCAACTGAACAACAATTATTTCATGGTCGAGAAATTGACGTTGATGTTTTCATCTCTGTGAACCAGGCTTAAAACACGAGACTCAAACTTGATTTTATGGTCTGGTGAGCGTGTAAACAAGTTAAAAATGTTCCTTTTGTTTTATACTCATTACATAGGCCAAACTTTGTTCTTATTTACACAAAAACCTCTTCACTTGCATTGCTAAGGACCAATGAGAAAACATGATTAAGCAATTGCTTATCGCTTAACTGCCTATTTCAGTGGTAAATGGATACTCGCTTACCTGTCTTCGCAGTATACTGAAGTGTTTAAGGAAACTGCTTTACATCACTTCGCACTTCAGCGAATACTTCAATATCTGGTGTTACACTAAGCAAGTTAGGTCGTTTGGAAAGATGAAGTCAAGAGGTCGTGATTTACCCACCGTGGTTCTTGTTGTCTTTGTCACTTTTCTCTTCGGTGCTGCACAGTATGAAGGTATGTTCCATGTCGATCGTATTAATGACATTTGATGCTTTCAAACTGGAGCGTCGGTTAGCAATTATAATACGTCTAGGGACACAGGCTGGTGCAGCTGGTGATAGTAACGTTTTCTTTCAAAAGCTGTTTAACTTTCCCAACATTTTAGTCAGAATTCATAAATTGAAAGCGATTGTATTTAGCAATAAAGGGAGGCTTCCGCCTGGGGAACGTTCTTTTTGTGAACGTATGTCTCCACATGTGTTTTTCCAAGTAGGCCTCAGGCTCGTACATGTCCAAGCTATAAAGATACATGGCTGTAGTTTTACGGCTCTAATCGTCTAGTTAGCTCAGGCTAACTAGACGATAACTTATAAGACGATAACTTATATTCGGAATTCATACGTTGATGTTGCCTGCTCTCACAGTTGTTCAACGCAGTTTATGTGCTAGGATGACCTAGGGACATTTTCTAAGACTAAGGTCTTAGAAAATGTCCCTAGGTCATCCTAGCACATAAACTACGTTGGACAACTGTGCGAGCAGGCAACATGAACGTATGAATTCCGAATATTGTACCAGCTAACGAGACAGTGTCAGTTGGATGTTCTGGAATTACGTTATGATGATGAGAACTTTTTATTCTATTCATTCTTCAGATGTCCACGGAGCCACGGTGCACGAAATCCCAAGAACCATCGATGTTTGTTATAACCATTACAACCAAACCCTTCTACCCAATGCATTAGGCGATAAATCAGTCAACGATGCCAAATTGAGGATGTTCAAATTCTTTCCTTTAGTGTATACTCTTTGTTCTCCACAATTACTTCAATTCTTGTGCTCAGTCTATTTGCCTCGTTTCAACCGTGAGATCAACACTCGACAGCTGCCATGCCGATCCAGTTGTGACAGAATTTACAAGGCTTGTTCTTATGCAATTAATCGCTTGAAGTTTCATTGGCCAGCTGAAATGACATGCGATAAATTTCAAAATGGAGCTTCGTGTTACGGTAAGTTACGGTACTTGGTTTTGTATGTAGAAGCAACAGTGGCGTGCTGGCTTGTCTTTGTCAGGGGAGGCCAACATTAACGTTGGCGCCCCATCACTTCTAAAATTCATGCCATGGACAGCCGCGATTGTAGAGAAGTCAATACTCCATAGTAGCTATTTTTTAGCTATATTCAAGCTTTGATAATTTGTAATAGATACAATATGAGCGGCCGATCTGTATGGGATTTACAAGGCGAGCCGTAGTAAAACCTCATACAGATCGGACGCGAATATTGTATCTTTCTTAAAATACGAATACATTTAAATGGCCATGTTTATCGGTTATTTTGAAGTTTCAGTTAATTTTAACGTAGAAAATGGAAGGGGAAAGTTCAGCCCATCGTTAATGAAGGATTGAAGGCCTCGAAACTCGTGTTGTTCAGATAATTTGCATAAGTTGCTGTCGAGATTTACAGCTTACTTGACCAGATGATACTCTTGTATCAAGATCGAATTGTAGGGTTATTGCATCGAGGTGTTCGAGTTATTCGTATTATGCATGTCTAACAAGTTGTTTCCTGGTATTTTGGGTTTGACCAGTAATGTTCTGTGTATAAATTATTTTGTGTTTTACTTGGGTTTAGATCTATTTCGTCCAGTTCAAAGACCACCTTTGCGTGAAGGTATGTGCTTTTTTACTGTGTGATCAGATGTGCGTATGTATTTTTGGTTGATTGTTTGTAATTATTGTGCGAAAGCTTCCTTGCACCCCACGTATGGATTAAAAGCCTGTTACAGTCCCTGTAGTTTGGCGGAAAAGATTGGTCTCTCAAACTGTGCTGGACTGATTCAGAACAGGTAATGTGGCCCAACACTTTTCATAATTTTCTTTTCATTTCTTAGGTGGATATCGGCCTCAACGGTCCGCAGATCAGTGCCAAACAATCACACCCAACCTAATTTGTAAAAATGTCCTCGACGCCTCTTCTGAACGTGCAACTGAATATTTCTCCACTTCATTGCTTTTCTCGAATAGCCAGAGAAATTATTTCAACCACACGTCGAAAGATGAAGCCCTCTACGAATTGAGCAGATTCTTGCCTTTGTTGAGCTCTTTGTGGTGGGAAAGATCCTCCAAAGTATTCAGGGACTGTGCCAATGATCTGACGCTTCTCTTGTGTCACCTTTACGTACCTGTATGTCCCATGAGAACCCAAAGCGTCACTCAAGATCAATGTCGTCGAATCATGAATGCGACGTCCAATTGTCACACGGCCATAACTCGCCTGCAGGAGCAAAAGGCTGACTTCCAATGGCCTCCCGTACGAGTGAACTGTTTTGATAGCAAGTGGTTCAGTAATTCAACGAGGCAGAGCAGCTGTGAGTCAGGTTTTCTTTTACAGAACATTGCGCGCGTCTCATATGCCTGGGAGACTGGCCCTAACAGATAATGGCGGGCGGAAGTAAAAACTATGTAGGTTAAACTAAGATATGGTTTAAGTCATTGCCACGAAAATCTTTGAGATCACCTAGCGGAAAATATTTCGTAACTTTATAATGAAGATTAAAGCCCAGTTTAGTATTTTAAGAATAGCCATGAACACAGTAGAATCGATTCATAAGATTTAAGAAACATCTTACTATTATCTTGCTTAAAATGCTATGCTGGGCTTTAATCTTCATTATAAAGTTACGCTTCTCGCCTGGTCAGTCATTGGCTGAAAATATTTCGTGGTCCAAGACCAATGTCATGTCTTAGATCATAAGCAAATGAAGAAACTATTACAGAAACATTGTTTCCCTGGAATGTTTTGCAAACGTGGCCAAAAAAGGAAACATTTCGAGAGAAACATCAGGGGCGTAGTTTATGGGGTGTGTGGGTGAGTATCGAATATCGCCCTCCAAAGTTTGTCAGAAAAGCAGAAGATTCGGGCAAAATCTGGTTTGGTAAGGTAGGTCATAATCGCTTTTGGTTACTGGTTTAAATTCAGTTTACGTATTAGGGCTAACGAAGCAAGGGTGCACCATACTAGCCTTGAATGCACGTCAAATTAAATTCGGGCAGTTTTTAAAAGGATACAATATTCGGTCAAGCGGATGGTTTCCCTTATACATCTGCTGAATACAGTTAATAGAATGCCTTTCGAAATCGTGTTTGTAATGTTAATCGGAGCAATTGTCTTTCCATTTACTTTGGGAATTCAATGTTTGCATGAAAATGAAAAAATCGCAAAGTATTCTGGGAGTTGTATTCGGCTGACGTAATAAGGGAAACCGGCCATTAAGCTGCACGCCCTTCCCCCTCCCAAATGAAAATGGGTTAACTACGCCCTTGAGAAACATTTTCACAAGCGGTGTAAATTAATTACAGCGCAGTGTATACAACAAAGTTCAGGGAAACTAGGTAACGCTGTTCCTTAGGTGGTCAAACGACGAAACGATGTCTCCGAAACAGAAACCGAGGCTAGGAAGCAAAAATGATTCTGAATCCTCTGAGAAACATTTTATGCTTACCGGGGAGCAAGTTTGCTTCCCCAACAATGTTTCCTCTAGTGGGCAAACGGAGAAACATTTGAGGAAACGTTGAAAAGCTCAAACGTTTCCTCAATCATTCCTCGTTTGCCCAATGCCTGAGTTGTACTTCCGTCTATAGTAATCCGTTAGTGCCGGTTTTCCGCGGGATATTAAATCCAGTGATGTGGTGTAAATTAGAGGCAACAGTGGTTCTTAACATTTCTCCCGTTTGTGATCTTCCTCTTTGACGAACCAAGACACTCCTGTGAGAACCGCGTGCGAGCCTGGGCTCGAAAATATAGTTGCTGACGTACTATAACGCCTGTAATACTAAACAATTTAAGGTATGTTTTGTGACTCCGAATATTTTAATTTCATTCTTATGGCGATCGGAGCAGAAAATCAAGGTTGCAAAATACGGAAACAGGTGGTTACTTCGGTATTTCGAGTCAAGCGCAATTTAGCAGACCCTTGAATGAATTAGGCAATTGCGGACTCACCAAACGGTATCTCTGACCCTAATCTAATTTTAATCCTAGTCCTAAAAGGTCAGCGGTTTGTTGGGGTCCGCATAACTGCACTCTAGTCAAACGGTGTTTAGCAAGTAGTGTATTATCACTAAACCTTCGTAATTTTGTCTTGCAGATTTATTTGAAGCACCAAGAATATCTCCACCACCAATGAATATCAGAGTGTCCTCTCGTTCTTCACATGAGATTCACATTGCATTTCAGGGTACAAGGTCTCCATATGGGCTCCGCTTGGCAACTGCAGTGTTGTACAGATGGAAGGACAGCGGAGAACCTTACAAATTGCAACGAATAAATGAAAGGCAAAACTCTGCGCGGCTTAGATCTCTGGCTCCAGGAAAAGACTATGAGATAAACGCGGCGGCATATAATCGTACATCTGGCTTTCCTGGAGTGTTTATCACTGTCACGAACAACACATTTGGTAAGAGCGTGTGTGGCATGTTTTTCCAGGGGCCTCGGTGCGGCATGGGCGATTCTTGTTTTTACGCCCACTTCAAGATGGCGGATACTTACTGTGAGGACGTAAGAACTATTCGCGCACGCGTTATATTATAATTCAACATGTCTTCTCACTTAAGATTCTGGTTAGGAAAACGGAGAGGGTAAAGCTTAGGGTTAGGGTTGGGATCGGGATTGGAGTTAGGATTAGCTCTAAACCTAACCCTCATCCTAACACAACCCTAATCCTAACCTGAATCTTAGGTGAGAGGACATGTTGAATTATAACGCCAGCGCTAATAGTTCTCAGGCTCTCATGATAAGTATCCGCTACCTTGAAGTGGGCGTAAGAAAAAAAGTCGCATGGCACGGGAGATGTGGGGATGTGACGAAACATCGGGGAAATTCGGGAAATCGGGGCTGAAACCAACAGCGTCGGCGTTGAACTTTGGTTGGGTAAAGTACAACAAGTTGCGCAAAAATTCGGGTAATTTTTTTGATTCCCCCAGTCAAAGTAGGCAAGTTTCACCTCAGTTTCATTATAAAGTTGGCTAAAATAATTAACATTGAAATTTATACGTTAGATATATGAGAGCTTGGAAATATCTCGAGATGATAGATGAACGATCGTCAAGCCCTATCCTCAGAAAAACGATTTCTGAGCTCCAGACGGGGATCGGTCATCCGAAGGTTGCGGGTTCGATCCCTTTCTGGGGCTCAGAAATCGTTTTTCGGAGGATAGGACTTGACTAACGTTCATCTACCATCTCATAATTAACATTCGTAGGATAAAGGTTATGAAAGAGACGGCGACTAGAGAATGTATGATTATTGCTGATTAGAGGCAAATTATCGATGCGGAATTTTTCAATTTAGATACGTAATTCTTCTTAATTATCATTAAAAATCAGTCCGAAGATTTTCCTCCCAAAATTCACCGGTCCGGACCGGTCCAACATCGTAAAATATCGGACCGTTCAGTAAGCAATCAGCATGCGTAATTTTGCATGTGGACCGGATAACGAGCTCAACCATATGATAAATCTTAATTACTATTCGGTGAATATCTAGGTATTCGACCCAGTAACGCCCCTATTACTCGTCTAATTGGTATTTTGATTATCTGTAAGGACGTTGCCAAGCTGAAACAACTGGCGAAGACTTAATTCAAGGGGTGTTTTTCTGGAACACTACAGATGCCAAAAATCTTCGTCTTGTTCGCTGTCCGTATGGAAGCCTAGTCTCATCATCAAGTGGTTTCGGCGATTATGAAGAGCTACCCTATGATGTTCAATACACCCCGGGCGCAAGGCGATTTTGTCGATGCAATGACGAAGTCTGCCAGGATCCTTACTGGAGTGAACCAACCACCTATGACTGCAATTACAAGACGTTCAGTGATTCGAGCGTGACTGAAGAATTATCTTATCTCTTCCAGGTACGGGCAACGCAAAGGCGTTTTCATGGTATCGCCCTTTGATACCATTGCTCGCCAACTCTTACCTATTGTAAGTCCCAGGTTAGTGGTTCCGAATCTTCTTCGTACCCAGTACACCCCTAAAGTGCGTTTGAGATTCCCGTACTCAGAACTGCTGTCTCGCTTCGTCTCCTGCACATTTGGTTAACATTATTACCTCCTAACTTATCTCTTTGCCATGGGCTTCTTCTGGAAAGGGTCGAGTGGGTGAGGCTCGCGAAACTTCCACAAGTCATTCCTCTTTTTATTATTGCTTTATTTCCATTTTAAAGAAAATCCAGTCGCCAATTTCCATCGTGTCGTGGAATGCCTTATTGTAGAACATCTGTCAAAATTGTGTTCTTTGCACAAATACGTGGAAGTAAATTCAAATTACTCGAAATAATTCTTTCGAAATTCACATTTCTAGTTGCTGGTAACAGGTGAAAGGATGCCGGTTAATGTCAGTGAAGAGCTAGTTAACATAACGAAAAACGTGACAGGATTTCAACCAGACGATGTAACTTACACCATGTTAATCTTGGAGAGCATTGTCCAAATGGTGATATATTTGGATGAGGTTAGTGTCCACAATCTAAATTATTATTTACTGGTAGAGGTCCGTGACGGCACAGCTCAAGGATGGCAACCATGACTGCGGGAGTATGGTGCGAGATTTCTGTCGCAACACGGAATGGTGGCATTGAATTAACTTGAGCAAAATTCTTAAGGTATTCATTCAGGGTTTGTTCCACGGCGTTAAAAACAGGAAGTTGTCGTAGTAGAGAACAGTTGGTAGAGTGTAGACTTCGCATTCACATTTTACAGGACCGGAACACGATTTAAAAATTAGGCTTTAATTTTGCTGCCATCTCATTTTATCGTTTTTCTAACTTCTTGTTTTCAGAGTGGTCCCAATATCGTTAAGGTGGTGAATAATATTTTGAATATCCAACCAAGTATTTTAGTTGAGAGTCAAAGAGACTCGGAAACTTCAACAAGGTAATACGAAGCAATGTAAATTAGTGAGGCAATGGTATAAAATGTGAAACATTATACTTGTGAATAATTCACGAGGAAAAAGAACTACCGTTGTTTCATGTTGAAGTTCTCAAAGTAGTTAGGATTAAAAGCAAGTTGATTTTTTTTTTCGAGACTTAAAAAAACTTCAAAAATTTAGCTTCAAACTGGAACTGTCGTCAATGGAAGTAGCCATAGGAAGCTAAATGCACTAAAAATATTGTCTAAAATTAGCTTCCTTCGGTTAATTCCTTTGCTGATGGTTATAACTAGGCAGAACTGAAACGTTGGGTCAATACTTCTAATTGCTAATAAAAAAAAATTCACTTAGTTTTTTAACCAGTTTTGCTTTGAGAAATCTATATTTCTTCACTCGGTTGCTTATGTAACGTTTTCACCAAACAGCTGTATAGTTAGTGGTTTTTAACTAAACATACATGCACCGATCGTTGTGTACTGATTTCGCGAAGTGAGTTTTGTTTTTCAGGATTTTGCTTGTATTAGAAAGATATTTGGAATACATACCCATTGAGCTTGGCAAAAATGTGACGCAAAGCGAAGAAAATCTCGCCGTTCAGTCGCAAGAAATTAGTGCAAAAGATTTCAAGGGTGTTGGAGCGGCGTCTCTACTAGACTCCGAAGGTGAAGGAACACAGAGTAAATTTTTACTTTATGACGAGGCAACTGCTCGACCGCTTGTTTCTCAGGTGTCGTTGACTTTGCCGCCATCTTTGTTTGAAAACTTAAAGGTCGATCGTGAAGCTCAAAATCAACGTATTTCCTTCGTCATTTATCGTCAAACATCACTGTTCCAATCTTTGGATCGAAACACGTCAGACCTCAATAACCAGACCGTGAGGAAGAAGAACAGCTTTGTGATCGCAGGAACTGTGAAAGGGTTCGAAATGACCAATCTGACAGACCCTGTTGTATCCACTTATGACCCTTTGGAGGAGGGAATAGAAGAAACTACTGCTTGCGTGTTTTGGGATTTTAAACTGAATGATGGTGTGGGTGATTGGTCGGATGATGGTTGCACTTACAAAGGAACCAAAAATGGAATGGTGACTTGTCACTGTAATCACCTGACCAACTTTGCAATATTAATGGTAATATATTATAATTTATAACAGTATAATTTAATTATGTCATATAATTCTGTCTCTCTCTGTCTCTGTCTCTCTGTCTCTGTCTCTCTGTCTTTTTCTCTCTGTCTCTCTGTCTCTGTCTCTCTGTCTCTCTGTCTCTGTCTCTGTCTCTGCATATATATATATATATATATATATATATATATATATAATTATATATATTTAGTATTTAAAAACGAGTAGGAGTGCTCTATCGCAATTTAAAACACGAGACGATAGTCTGGTGTTTTAGATCTGATAAAGCACGAACTACGACTTTTTAAATGTCTTATAAAATGGACCTCGTAATACGCTAATGCGCGGAGAACGTTTGGATGCTTGTTTTCTAAGTCGGAAAACTTTACTTCTTCTTCTTCTTCACCTATGAAGTCACATGTGTCTATCACATATAAAGACACGACATTGTTATGATTTTCTTTCGTATTTCCCTCATGAATTTTTAATGAATCTTAGAAATATTAATATTATATTAGTGCTGTTTCTAACGCTTTTCTCTCAGGATGTTTATGTTGGCGACCGCAATGACGAGGCCCACAACAAGGCACTGAGTATCATTAGTTATATTGGATGTGCTCTGTCTTTAGTTGGTCTGATCCTGACAATAATCACCATACTAATATTCAAGTGAGTAAATACATCAGGCTTTATTGTGATTTACAAACGGTATGACAAGCATTCATGGTTATTAATTTGGGCAAAGTAGCTAAGACCTATATTCTGTTTTATTTTTTCCGAGAACTAATTTCACAATTTTGACACAAAAGCCATAAATACAGTAATCAGCCGCTATATTCTCTTGGGAATGGTATACCCCATACTGTTTGTTTCAGAAAGACGTGGTGTTTTGACTAAGGAAACCCAGTTTGACGTGATTCAAGATTTATACTAAGATGGAGTCAGAGTCAACTGATTCACGACTTGAAAGAACTTTTGAGAGAATGCAAGGTTCAAAACTTTTAAGTTTGGATGTTGCTGAGAGCAAAACGTTCCTTGAAATATGATGTACTATTCGATGAAGCAACTTAGGATTTCTCCAAAACTATACTTGGCTTTTATGATAATCGATCGTGTGTTTATGATTTGATTAGTTCAAAACTTTGCTAAAGTTGATACTTTGGCTGTGACGTAATGGTTTATTTCTGAGAAATCTCGAAGTGCATTACTGTTAATTTCGCAAAATAAGGTATACGAGAATGAAGCAAAGGAAGTAAAGGAAGTTAAGAATATGAGAACTGTGCCCCTACGTTGTTGGATAGAATGTACTTGTATCGCTATTGTTCATTTGAAAACTCATGTTTCAAGTTTCTTTTAACTTCGATCGCTCTTCAGTTCGTAAAGATGTACTTTTGTGAAATTTCAGAGATCTTCGCAACAAGGCTCCCTCTCAGATCTTACTCAACTTCTGCATCGCTTTGTCCATAACATTGGCCGTGTTCTTAGCGGCTGCTGAACGTTCAAAGACATCTTCATTGGCCAGTTGTCGTGCAGCAGCAATAGCGTTGCATTATTTTGTTCTAGTGGTGTTCATGTGGATGGCGATAGAAGCCTTCAACATGTATCTGTTGTTTGTCAAAGTTTTGCCGAAGTATATCTCGCACTTTTTTCTGAAGTGCTGCCTTGCAGGCTGGGGTGAGTCGAATAAATAGTCTCGTATGATAAATCATGTATTTGTGCCTGTCATAAAGTGGGTAACAGGAGCAACAGCAAGAAGAAGAAGAACAACAACAACAATATCATCATCAAGTGTCAGCAAGAAAGCTAACAACAGCAACAGCAAAAACGACGACAACGCGAATTACGACAACAGCAGCATTTACAACAGCAACTAGGACAACGACAACATCGAAAACAACAACGACAACAACAACGACGACAATAACAACGACAACAACAACGACAACAACAACAACAATAGTAGCAATAACAGCAATGACAACATCAGTAACCACAACAGCAATATCAACGGCATTATTATCAACAACAGCAGCAACGATTACAAATTCAGTTTTCATCATTTCATATTAATCAGACAGTTATTGATCTGTGCCAGGCTTGCCAGCATTCATCGTGATTATTACAGCGGCTGTGGCTATCGACAACTATGGTGATGAACATTTGTAAGTAACGCTTTCAATCTTTTGACGTTTATTAGCAAAACCATTCACCTTAACATGGTTTTAACAAAGCATGATGTCAGTTAGGATGACAATTTTATGTAAAATTCTATGTTCGTTTGTATTCTTTATATGAAATGTTCGCCTCGGTATATTTTATCAGGTGTAAAGTCCTTTACGCGTGATCAAATACGCGCAGCCAATCGGAGAGTATATGTTTTGGGTATTAACGAGTTTTTGAATTATTTTTCTAGCTGTCGTCTTCAAGGCCTTCCTTTTCAAGTTGCTTTTCTAGCCCCAGTTATGCTCATTCTTGTTGGAAACTCCGTCGCTTTCGTCTTCATTATACGTTCTCTTCTTACTTCTGGAAGCAAAGTTACCGCTGACCGAAAGGCTGGCGGTCTTCGGCAAGCCAGACGAAGTGCTGCCATATTTGTTGTGCTTGGTTTAACCTGGCTGTTTGGAGTACTTGCGGTCAACGACGCCAAACTAGCATTTCAGTATTTGTTTTGTATATTCAACTCAACTCAGGGCTTTCTAGTGTTCATATTTTACTGCGTTCTCTCAGTTGAAACCAGAGCAAAATACAAGGTACTGTTTTGTAGAAAAGAGAAAGACTCCGAGTATGGACACCGACGCCATCATGGTTTGAGTTCAGATACAAGATTTCACGAAGTCCATTCAAGCCAAAGTCCCCGTAGTTACAATGACACTGCAAGTTCAGGAACTTCCATTTCTCCTACGAAACACGTTACCGGCGTCGAGCTCAATTCGCTGAAAACAGATCAGTAGGAAGTACTATGGTTCAGTAGATTAAAGATGTTGGAACGAGAACCTTGAGTAACAAAAAATTGTGAGAAAAAATTTACAACGCTGAATTTCGTATACTAACGTTTCACATGTGAAATTTTGAACCAAGTTATTTCACATTTGAATTGGGTATTTCGTATGTGAAACATTCCGATTTCGTGTGTAAAATGAAAATTTCATGTGTGAAAACATTCCAATTCCTCATATTTTTTCACAAGTGAGATGACACGTCAAATTTTCTTAAGGGCACCAAAGAATAGGAGAACTGGAACGGCCTAACATAAATTAAAATTCTCTCAAATAAACTAGTTTCTTCAGAATTTATTTCTTAACTTCATTGATACTTTCAGCCTCAACGAAATTGGAATGCTTGGTGCGGAAAGACTTTTAGTAGCATTCTTTCGTGCTTTTGCCGTGCATCCACGAAACAGGTGACACAGAAGCAAATTTGGTTTTCCAAAAGAAGGAATGTGTCTAAATTGGGCCAAAACATTTTTGCTGTCTCCGAAGGAAGATCTCCACCCACCCCGTCTTGTTTCACGACTGGTAGAACGAGGAGACACTGAGGCAGTTTATACAAGTGAACATAAACCGCGGCTCAATTAAGCCGCGAGAACTCGTTTAAATGGTGCCATGGTGAACTTGTTCATGACCAAGAAGAAAGGCGCTGTTACATAGATATAGGAGGCTGCTAAATGTTGGATTTTTTGTCCCGCGACTGTCATCCTGGTGTATGTAGTAATCCCAGGGCGGTCTACGCAGCAAATATCTGCACATGATTCGTCCCCAAGGCTCTCTTAAATTTAATACATACATCAGAATGACATCACAAGGCACCAAGTCGCACATGTACCAGCACCGAAAGGCGAGTCTACTTTAAGTCGAAACGATACTCAAAAATGGACCTTCGGCAGCTTTTAGCTGCAGTGTATGTCAAATTCTGTTCAGTTTAGCCGCGGCTTATATCAGATGCAGTTCAGTTTATCCTCGCTTACATCGGATGCAGTTCAGTTTAACAGCTGCGAAAACAAGCCCGCGATCAGTGCACCGGTATTTTCGCGTCGTGAATTAACCGCTGTTCATTTTGGTTGAATTTTCATTGTGGCGCCGTATATAGTAGCGTTTGTGGCTTATTTACTCTGGTAAAAACGTCTCTACTATCTTCCAGTTTTACCAGGACTTTGCAAGTTTGGACCTTGGTTGCTCAGTGACCATTTGAGCAAAATATAGTTGAACTTCAAACAGCACTATCAACACATCTGGTCATGCTGTGTTTAAAAATTAAGGTAGGCATGTGGAAAATTACAGCGCTGTGATCCAAGCTGAAGTGAGTAATTAGAGCTAGTTTGATGATGAAATGTTCCCGGAACGTTAATACGACAATTGAGATGTCGATACATACCGGAGTTTGACATTCTTATCTCGACTTGTTTTGCAAATCAGATAAAAGGCTGAAAGGAAAGTGCTACTTTCCCAACAGTCAAATGCGTTGTTTGTCAAATACAGAGCTAGAAAGGAATAACCACTCCAAGTTGGTTGCAGTAGTCATAGCAGAGTAAAGGGTTATTGGTTCTTCAGCGGTAGGAAAACATTAAAACCTCTTGATTTTTACCCAGCGTTGTCAAAACGCGACAGGCAACATTTGACGTTTCGGTTTACCGTTGTCGATTCCAGAGTTGTTGCTCGAAACAGTTCTCTTCTTAAGATGCTGCAGATGGCAATCATAGTTGAGCCATGTATGCTGTTGTTTTGGCTTCTTTTTTTTTTTCGTCATTCCATACATAATTTCTTCACTAACTTCACTCTGCACGGTTACTTTTCCTGTTCTGATTGTTCGTAAGACATTCTCACTTCATATATTGTCAAAAATTTTAATGTTAATTCAACAAAAACAATGCTTTTTTAGATCCCACTGGGCGGGCAATACGGGAAATATCCGACCACTTATGAACCAATCAAATTGCAGAATTTCCGTATTCGGACCGCCCGCTGCTACAGCCGTATAATAAAACCAATTACTTAACCAAACATTTAGTAATCGACGTCGACTGTACCAATTTTTTCCACTAAGCTGCAGCGATCCAAACTAAGTTTTGGCGATTGTTTTCAGTGAAATGTCCGTACAAGCACCTTTCACATTTCTCTAAGTCATTAATTAATAAACAAAAAAACCCCCAAAAAACAAATGAGCACTGTAGAGGATAGCTGGGAATATCAGGAAGATTTACGACAAATTTCACCAAATTTTTTTTCAGTTATCTGGCAAAACACGAGTTTGTTCAAGAGGCTGGTTGAAAGACTCGTCAAACGCTGTTCAGTTTAGCCGAGGCTTATGTCAGATGCACTTCAGTTTATCCTCGGCTTACATCGGATGCAGTTCAGTTTATCCTTGGCTTACATCGGATGCAGTTCAGTTTAACAGTTGCGAAAACAAGCCCGGGATCATTGCACCAGTATTTTTGCGACGTAAATAAACCGCGGTTCATTTTGGTTGAATTTTCATTGTGGCGTATATCCTAGTGTTTGTGGCTTATTTACTCTGGTAAAAACTTTTGGGTTTTGTGCTGTTGCCATCGCTCTATCTTGATTACGAAGCCCAACGCACAACTTAACTTCAGGAGTTATACACACATACTTAAGTTATTTTATTTCAATCATATTTCTATATATGCATGAATCGTTACCATAAAAGGATTTATAAAGATTACAGGATATGAATTAAATTAGTTCTCATCAGTCGGAATGCATGCGGCGCACTTCCGAGTTTTCTTTATCCCATCATAACAGTTCCTGTTAGGCTATTACAAATATTTCATCAAGACAATTAACACAATTAACTTACAGAATATCAGAGCACAATAAACTAACAAAAACTTCTCTAATATCTTCCAGTTTTACCAGGACTTCGCACGTTTGGACCTTGGCTGCAAGACATTGGCCTATTTTAATTATAGGGCTTAGAGCGGCGAACTTTAGGTACTGATTTGGATGTAAAACTTTTCTTCTACTAAATTTCCTCTTTCCATGTAGGAAATATCAAGAGCCGGCCTGCAATTAATTGACGTTTTTATGTTTTACGTAAAAATTGTCTTTGATTTTAAGAAGTGCTCAGAAGCCAAGACGTCGCACGAAAACGCGAGGGATTCCTTTACACTTCATGAAAATGTTATGTGGATGCATGCTAGATGTATATTGAATAAGTTATATACACCGTCTGATCATTATCTATCCCTACGCTATACCACCCCTCGAACATCCCACTCAAATTATATGCCTGAATTAACAGTGATAGTCGTAACATCCTCTCTGTCTATTAATAACCATAAGGCGTTGAACATCCACTTGTTAACACTGTCAAACATATTCTGACATTTGTTACCCGCTGTTAAGTATATTGCGTTCTGGATCTAACTCGCTGTTGACAATAACTAGAGAGGGAAACCTCAAATTTTCGATTTTCAGTTTCTTTTCAGAGGCATGGCGAAGATCTTTCAAAATGTGAAATTATCACTGGTATGTGTGGTTGTATGGTTTGATATCATTTACAAAGCAGGATGTCTGTCTTCGACGAGATCACCGACTACAGGTTAGTTAAATGGAGTACGCCCAGGTATTTATTTAGAGTTCCCTAGTACCTAATAAGCTGGCTCGTCCGATAATGTATACGTGCAGGGAATGAAAGGTTTTTGAAAGAAACAAGCCGGCAAATAATTTTTTATAATGAATACTCTAGTAACTACTAACAGTGATTGTTTCTTGCGTGCGCTGGACTTAACAACAGAAATCAGCTATTCGTGCAATAAATTACGAGGCAGAGGAACTGGTGAAGAAGTAAAGTTAACCAATGTTGAGAAAAATGAAGTGAAAGCCTTGTGTCGAATCACACGAGGCAGTTACGAAAATTTCAGCTAAGGTCATTTGGTGGGAACAGAAGCCATGACCCTGCGATTGTAGGCCTGTACTCTATCAACCGAACTAGAAAGGCTGTAGCTGGAAACAAGACCGTATATTCTGTTGTTGTGAGGGACTTTATGACCCAGGTTGAAAGTCGAGCTTCCCATGAGTCAAACCGAATGCTAATGAGCGAAAAGAAACACTCTTGATGATTTGTATTAGTTTGAACTGATGGGAAATTCGACTTTTGATCTGGGTCTAAGAAATCAACGACTGTAGGCACTACGGGCAACGGAAGCGTTATTAAATCATAGGACTCTACTCTAAATGAAAAATATGTACGCAAATGTTTTCTCATAAAACTGGGGCTAAATGTTCAAACATTATTGTCAAAGAATGGCTGACGTGGTTGGCTCGTAATCTCAGAAAATTGACTACACGATGCAACGTTCGTTGCACCTCATCATTGGTTGGGCAAAATGTTTGAGCTCGAAGTCAAACATCCAAGAGCGGGAACTTTATTAGAAAGACCAATAAATGTTCGGCCAATGTTGTGCAACAATGTTCCAACATTTATCTTGACCTTAGGAGTAATCTTTCATGACCTTGAGACTCTTCAAACAACGCAAAAAAGAATTTTACGTTTAAAGTACGGCGCAGGAGCTTTTTCCGTATTGAGCCGTAGGAAACCCTCACCCTTATTATCGCGATGAACATCAGATCCACAAAACTGAGTGTGTGGGATGGAGTAGTCATGATTTTGAATCTGTGAGCGCAATACCAACATTTCCAACCACGCTCCGTTAATTCCTTTGTTTGCTTAGTTTAAGGTCCCTGTACTGCAGCAGATGGAAAACATGCGATACCATAATAACTGTATTAACATATTGTATTTCCCCTACACGATGATGAAAATGTAAAGTTAAAACTGAATATTTCTCAGGCAGTCACGGTCGAGCACTCGAGTAAATTAGCGAGATGATATAACAAGTTTATGGCTACTTGTTAAAGTTATTTTGTACGTGAATGAACATGCGTCACAAAAAACAATCTGAATATGTGGTCTGAAATGTCGTGCCAAGCTATTAAAGTGGAATTCCATCGCCGAGAGGCAATATTGTCGGTCATACGTTTGGTAATAAGGGATATGAAGTCTAGGCGTAGCATATCTTGATGGAAACAAACCAAAACGTTTGTGCTGTATTTGCAAAGTAATTAACAAACGAAAAAGAAGAAGAAAATTACTTGAGCTACTGACTCAGTAGAAATGAATCAGGTATATTTTACTTTGAAAACAATATCACAACAGGAAGAAAAACACCACATTTATAGGACAAAGAAGTCTTGATATTTCGGCTTGGTTAACAAATACTTGATTTTAATGAGCTAATTAGGGTTTCGTGCCAGATTTAGGTCAAAGGAAAAACAGAGAAAAATAAATCGCTTTGATACATCCCTATTCGCTTTTCCATGGAGACATGCGCTCCTAAAAGTGTTTTACACTCAACTATTGGATCACCTTTTCAATTAAGTCCCTAAACGACATTTTCAGGACAACGTAATCAAGACGACAAGGAGGTGTACGGCTTCAATTTTATTCCACAGTTTTATTCCATATTTCCTCATGGTAAAGTGTAGTGTGTGCAAAGTCGCCAGCTCCATACTAATTAAACTCTTCAAACTGAACTGCTTTACCAAAAGCCAAATTCAGACTTTTTTGCTGCCATTTCTTTCCCAGTAGCTCAAGATCAAGAACATAGGTTTTGTACCCTTTGTTCAGTTAATATGCACTGTTAAAGTCAACGAAGTGCCAAAATGTGGCCTACATGTAGATCTTATTTTAAAGAAGATTCAATCAAGAAGCATTTGAAAAGGTTGAAGTATTCTTACTGTTAGCCAGCAATGAGGCTGTACTCAAATTCATCACGCGCATATTTCCTGATCGCAATTTTACAGTTGGGCTATTGAGATAACATTTTGACGAGAGAAAAGCCATGTTGACACTAAGCGACATTACGACAGAACGACCGGGTCACGCGAAAGCAAAAGCACTGTTTACAACGATATGTCGATGGTGTGAACAAGGCAAACTAACGACAAAATACAGGGGGTTGCCAAAAAAAAAGAGCCCTCCCTTAACAAAACGAAAACGATAAAGTGTCATAATTCTTTCTATTTTTAATTAGAAAGAGATGGTACAAACACTCAAGCTTTATTAAACGTTTTTAGGATTGTCCCAAGCACTCAACATTTAATAGTCAATAGGATACCCACAATTTTTAATAACTTTTCGGCACCGATTTGGCATGCTTTCTACAAGTTTTTTAAGGTAATCATTGCTGAGATTCACCCATTCCTGCTTTAAACTGTCGAACAATTGTTACTCACTTTGGCAGGTACGTTTCTTCAGTTTCCTATTAATCTCGGCCCAGAGATTTTCAACTGAGTTTAAGTTTTGGCTTTCTGATGGCCAAGAAAGAACTTCAATGCTTTGGTTCCCAAGATAGTTTTTCACGACACGTGATGTGTGTTTTGGATCATTGTCGTGATGAAAAATGAAGTTTTCTCCATGAAGTCGTCGGGCTGAAGGTCGCATTTGACGAGTCAAAATTGGACAATATCTTTCCTTGGTTAAGGTCCCTTTTATCTGATGAAAAGCTCCAACTCCATGCCAAGAGAAACATCCCCATACCATAATTTTTTTCTGGTGCTTTAAAGTTCCTTGCAGAGATCGAGGTGAGAAATTTTCGGTAGGACGACGCGAGACATAACAACGATTTTGGCAGCGTAAGATAAATGGTGATTCACCAGACCAGACTACCTTTTTCCATTCGTCCACTGTCCAGTGACGATAACGGTTCGCAAAGTTTACACGCTTACGCCAATTTACACTGCTTACATAGGGTTTTTTGGTTTGGAGGCATTTCTTAAAATTGCGTTCATGGAGGCGACCCTGTACTGTACGACGTGATATTTCTGTAGATGTGCGCTCTTTTAGTGACTCTGAGAGGTCAGCCGCGCTTGGGCAGACTTCGGAGGGATCACGAACTCTCACAGCTTCTCTGATTAAAAAACGATCTTCTCGAACTGTCGTCTTTCGTGGTCTTCCAGAGCCAGGATTTCTCTTCCCGCTATCTCCTTCCTTCAAATGCTTGCAAAGCTTTTTTGCCGACGAATAACTGAGTTCATATTCTTCTGCCACTTTCCGAACACTCCAACCAGCACGAAGGGAACCTAAAATCTGTTGATTCCTTGCAAACTTCTTCTTTGCCTTTTCTTCCCGTTGTTGCTTCTTAGACGCCATCTTCCATAATGATTAAAAGCGAACTGACAAAAGTTTCGCCTAACTATCTAAATACTGAAATCGTGCACAACAATTGTGGGAGAGCTATTTTACACTGATATCGTACTCCACTTCTGAATGTTCCAAGGCAAAGGAGCTTCAGATTTTTTAAAACCTTCGGACTTTTGATATTAGAAAAACCCTCTTTTACATAAGGGCTCCTTTTTTTTGGCAACCCCCTGTACAAGTATAGTTACATGAAAATAGTGGAATAAGGAAAAAAGTCTATCTTTTTTTTCATAACGATAGGTTTACGTCGACTTATCATTATGTCACTAGTGTGAACTAAGCTTAATTGTCTTGAAAGTATCACGTCCGGTAAAGTCTCTTGACGCACTCTCATAATTGGTAGGATCGCAATCTTGCTACCCCGTGTACGTATATCGCACGCATATTCAAATTGAGTTCACGGATCAAACTTTACGTTTACCACGCTTAGGGATATTTGCTCGGAGGCAAACATTGAAGTTTAATATTTCTTGGTAAAATGTTCTCAAGTAGATTATTTTCAAGTGGAAACAGTCCCAATCGGCAATGCTAGTGACATTTCGGTACAGTTTAAATTTGAAAATACATGCCAAACGTTAACATAAATTCTATGAAGGTGCACCAACTTTTTTACAGGCATTTTTACTCTGAATTATTTTGACTCTTGATGTTACCCTAATAATGATGCGGAAATATCAGCGCAACAAGCTATTTTTTTGAATGTTGAAGCACTCTTTGTGACTGAATTTTGGGAACGGAAGAAAATGCCTTTGACTACAACAAAGGTTCTTAGTTCACGCTGGAATCTAATTTCTCATTATATTTACATGCGTGACTTCCGCAATAACTACACTAAGTAAACCATTTTACGCCTTTTTAGTTCTTTGATGTCCCTTTGGGTTTTACTTTCTTTGTATATTTCTTCTTATGTACTAGGTGTCCAGGTGGCAATGCCCCCCCAAACGTAAATTTGGGGGGCCTTGCCCCCCATTTCAAACCAGTATATTGAACCAGTTGAACAATCAAATTATTTCCTCGTGTTCTGGATCTCGGCAACATTCGTTTCTACAGCCAAGGTTTTCTTAGTGCGATATCGAACAAACACTCGTCGCCATTTATCCAGTTATCCCAAACGATGTTACTTTCTTGCACTGATTTCATCATTAAAAAGCTGAAAAACCTCAGAGTATGCTACAATTTTGGTTCCCCCCAAAAATTAACCCCGGCAACGTCACTGTTGTAATGTATTTATTCACGTATTTGTTTATGCTTTTACCTATTTATTTATTTATTTACGTATTTACTTATTTATATACTTATTTATTTACTTTATTTACATCTTTATTCACTTATTTATTTACTCACTAATTTATTTATTTATGTATTTACCGAAGTAACGTCCAAAGCAGACAAACATAGAATCAACATTTCAGATTTTCGAACGCATTGAGTAGTTCGACTATGATTCATCGTTGTATCTGATATAACCTGCTAAGAATGTACTAATGAAAGATAATAACGTTTTTTGATAGCACCTCAAATAACGATCGCTTATCAGAGGACAGTCAGCTACAACGGTTTTGCTTATCGTTATGTCGTTGCTTCAACAAACACGTCGGTTCGTGGGGTTGACTTCAACACAGCCGAGAAGGAATGTGTAAAGTTGGGTGGACATTTAACAAGCATTCACTCAGAGGAAGAACTGGTCATTTTAAAGGTAAATCGAAAAGGAACAAAAACTTGGAGATCATTACAAAGGACAGTTGTAATCCTTAAATCACACGTCTACTAAATGGTGTCGTTATGAATTTTTATTGAGTAAAGGGTGAGGTGACTTGCAGTAAACTAAATGATGTAAACCGCCAAGGGCCTATTTACACTATACGATTGTCGTATCAGATTGTTCATTTTGATGTATCCGATATAGTCGTAATAGTCTGCAGAAGCAACTGCTACAATCGCGAGCAAATAGCAAGCAGGAACTGTGCTTTTATGACATAATCACGTACGCCAAAGTGAAGAATCGTATACGACACTTGTATCGTGTGGACAGGCCTTAAGGGCTCATTTACACGATACAACTGTGATACACGATTGTTCATTTTCATGTATCCGATTCAGTCATAAGAGTCTTCAGGACTAATTGCAACATTCGCGAGCGAATAGCAAGCAGGAATTGTGCTTTCATGACCTAATCACATACGCCACAGTGAAGAATCGTATACGACAATCCTATCGTGTGGACAGGCCTTAAGACTCCTTTCCTTCCCCCGGAACTGCATTTCTTTGGAATTGGATAAATGTAAAAATACAGTGGTATTACTAGGTAAGCGTGTGGATTTAGTGGCGACTTAACTTGAATTTGATCTATAATGAATTAGGGACTCGTTACAAGAAGTGGTATGGCGTACATTGGTTTTGATGTCGACGGGTGGACTGATGGAACGACCGTTGATTACACCGCCTGGATAACGAAACTTCGTCCCAGTCTCGCTTATAGATGCGGATCTTCTGATGGGAGACAACCAGCATTTATTTGCAGGAAAAAAGGTGAATTTCCTATGCTTAGAAAACTAGTACAACTTTCTAGACTTTGTTGATCCTGTGATATATAAAAAGTGCAGCTACACAGACCGTCGATTACATCGTTTTTAGGCTCTGGGCCGTACCTGATCTTAAGCGAACCTTCCTGAATCATTTCGATTGTGTAGGAATTATGGAAGCCAGTGCAACCGACTCGTCAATCTGACTTGATTATTTTATTCACGCTACTGACTTTTGCTAAATACGGAAGGTATTTGCAAATAGTTGTTCCAACAATAATCTTCACGCTGTTGTGACGCTGCTGAGAACATCTTAAAACCATTTATACGTTTGGAAAAGAACGTGGGGCCTGATTCGCTGCTGAAACATAAAGGAGAATTTTGTTAGCACGATCAAAATCTCTTCAATGAGAATCATCCTTAATACTTTCGGAGGCAGTTCTTTCATGCCTTCATAATTTTTTAATTTTTCTCTCCTGTTTTAGCTGCTGAAAGAGTGAAAACGAAAATCTGTTCGAAAGTCTACAACTTCACTTCTCTTCCTAACATGTTCGGTCACAAGACTCAAGACGAGGCGATATTTCATATGCACACGTTTTTTCCTTTGATCAACACGTTCTGCTCGGAACATCTGATGTTCTTTACTTGTTCAATTTTTTTAACTCCTTATAATTCATCAAACAGCTTTATTGCTAAACGCTCGTGTCGCTCTTTGTGCGAGGAAGTGTACAACAATTGCTCGTATGCGATGGCTCGACTTCTTTTTAAGTGGCCTGAAGAAATTGCATGTCAAAATTTTCCAGATACCCGGTGTTATGGTAAGTAAAGAAAGTGTAATTGTGCAGATTCATTGAGTCAATTTCCATTAATTGCTGTAGGTCAGGATGTTTGGCGTATTTTTGTATTGAGAGATCAGCTCGGGTTTACCAACAGACGATTAAGATAGAATAATTTTTTTGCGTTGAGGGAGTACAATGAATTGCAATTTTTTCATCCTACGTTCTGACCAAAGATCCATTTTAGTTCAGTCGTGAGTATATTTGTATAATGATTCGCCAATTTTTACCACTTATTAACCTCGCTTGTTCGGTCTATGCTAGTCAACTACCAATACTTCATTATACGACTTTGCTGAAATATAATTGGCTAGTGCCAAGATGGAGAAAGTCAAATAAAATCCTGCATTCTGTCGTCATTCCATATATAATTTCTTCGCTAACTTCACTCTGCGTGGTTACTTTTCCTTTTCTGATTATTCGTAATACATTTTCACTTCATATATTGTCAAAAATTTTAATTTTAATTTGGCAAAAGCAAAGCTTTTTTAGATCCCGCTGGGCGAGCAATACGGGAAATATCCGACCGCTCATGAACCAATCAAATTGCAGAATTTCCGTATTCGGACCGCTCGCTGCCACAGCCGTATAATAAAAAGAATTACTTAACCAAACGTTTAGTAATCGACGTCGACTGTACCAATTTTTTCCACTAAGCTGCAGCGATCCAAACTAAGTTTTGGCGATTGTTTCAGTAGAATGTCCGTACAAGCACCTTTCACATTTCTCTAAGTCATTATTAATTAATAAATAAAAAAAACAAACAAAAACAAATGAGCACTGTAGAGGATAGCTGGAAATATCAGGAAGATTTACGATAAATTTCGCCAAATTTCTTTTCAATTATCTCACAAAACACAAGTTTGTTTAAGAAGCTGGTTGAAAGACTCATCAAGTGTTCGTCCTCCAATTTCAAAACTTGTTAACTCAAAATTCTTTAAAAATATACTCGTTTTAGCCTCGTTTTTTAAGCTGCTTGTTGATGTTTTGATAGAAAAGGAAGAGTCTTTACTCGTAATCGGACTATTTACAGTTCATCCCATTATATTTCGTAGGAAGGACCCAATAGGGGTTCTTGATAATTGTACTTTGATTATCTGCCGCAGGCCTTGTTTGACAAGTGATCTGCCTCGTTTCCTGATCACCCCTTTCCTTTCCCCGCCGGAAACACCCCGTTTTGTTTGCAACTGAAAAGGAAACAAACGACAAGTCTTCATTCTCATTCTTTCGTTTCAATTTCCAGATTCTATCGAACTGTCCGGAAATAAGACAAGTAAGAGTTGTTTAAGTTACTTTCGTTTGTATAGATGTACTAAAGTATGTGTTTGTTTACGTACGTAGTTGTGTATGTGTGCATTTGTTTGTGTATGTGTACCCATGTATAGGTGTATGTATATATGTATGAGGATTATATTAGTGTGAGTACATGTGTGTCTGAATAAACACCAAGTACGTCTGGGTTGTTTGTCCCCGCTATTGTCTTGATCGAGTTTATTTCATATTTGGTAGTAATATTATACAAACATGCACATTTCCCGAGACTAATTGTCATTTATACTCAATGGTTGAACCATCGAGTATAAATGACAGTGAGTATAAATGGAGTATAAATTGAGTATAAATGACAATGAGTATTAAATCACAATGAGCATAAATGGTATATTGAACCAGGTTCAACATGGCATTTATACTGAAAGACGTATGAAAAGAACTGGTGACCGACGGGCAGACGTGCAAATTTCATAGATTGACAGGCAAGCGGACGAGAAGACGGACAGATGGAAGGGGAGACGGGAAGACGGAAGGAAGGACGAGAAGACGGACAGATGGATAGGGAGACGAACAGATGTACTGACGGAATGATTGATGGACGGGTAGAGTGATCGAGGGACGATGGAGCTCCGACGAGGGGCCTTCACTCGAAGCTTCAGTATTCCCTCACTTAAATTTCGGCAGTTCCCTGACCCTTTTGGGTTTGAACATAAATTTGGCTGTTTCTGCCTCTCTCTAGGTGCTTCATCTGGAAGATGTTCAGCCACCATAGTCCAACCCATCTGTTCTGGTATTTATACGAGATCTGCTCGGACTAACACCACGCAACATTTTTTCGCTGAAGTGAATGACCCTTTTACGAATTATTTTCAACACAGATCACAGGATCAGGCCGTTTACGAAATCAGCAAGCATGCAACCTTAGTAAATATATTAACTTCGTTACAAAGCATCCCTAGGCTTAAAAGAGAAGTTACCTATTGCATAAATAACCTGACTTTTCTTCTGTGCACCCTTCATCAACCAAGATGTGCAAAAGATTATGGAATCACCAAACGTCAGTGCGAGACAACTCTTCATAAATCTTGTAATGCGTCCATATCGTTCATACGAGCAAGAGGCTACGTTGTTCAATGGCCGCCAGCGCCTGTAAACTGCAGTGAATTCCCAGAAGTAACCGATAGCCATAATCGTAAGTATAATCTGAATGTATGTGAAGAGGTGTTTGTTGTGAAAAGCTGTTTTTGTGTAGATTTTTAAGGGGAGAAAGTTCATGTCGACGCCTCGCAACCACCATTTGTGACAATTTCATCCGTTTAGACTGTTGGCAAAAAAAAAAATAGATCTTGTTTAATTTGGAAATTGGAGAGAGTTAGCCCAGTTATATGGGATGTAAAATTAAAAATAAAGCTTCCGAGTACATAAGAACATGAAACGTAAACAGAGGTTGGGACATGCAGCCATTACTGCTACTACTTTGTTTTAGCGTAAGCAAACGATATAACTTGTACACCTACACCTATTTGTCCGACCACAATTAGCTTTATTTAACTAGTTATTTGATAACGTTATCGCTGGGATACTTTTAATCCTTTCCGGTCCGAGACGTCGTCCCTTGACGAGCTAAATCGTCTGGCGTTAGCCAGAGTAAAACTGAAAAGTCGCATATGAACCGAAAAGAGTTCAACGTTTTTAAAATATCGTGAACCTTCAACAGGCTCTAGGCGCGTGAAAAATGAGGTTTCGATTGCATACTACGAGGCAAAAGACATATATCTTGTCCGCTTCTTTTACTAACAACAGCTAGCCCAAAAAGAATAACGATAAGGATTGGGATAAACATAAACATAATGACAAAGTATGCAGTAATCGCTACGGTAGAATCTATTAATGAAAATAACGCCACAGCAACAGTAAGTTGTTTCGTTTTCTTATGTTTGTATAGTTTCCTTCAAGAGTCAAACGTTTAATGATTTATCACCGCCTCCACCATCAGTAAAGGTTAACAATGTGAACGGCTCGAATTCTTTGGAAGTAACGTGGGGAAGGTTCCCAAACGATTTCAGAAGCGGAAATGAAGTTCGTACAGGCTTATTGTACAAACACCTGGGTTCAAGAGACGATTATTACCACGTTCATCGCGGAAATGGAGAAACCAGCGCTCTTCTTGCGAACTTAATACCTGGTTCAATGTACGACTTATTTGTCGGTACAGTAAATAGCGAGACCCTCTTACCAGGAAGTTTAGCGAAGTTGCGGTTAATAACAGTTGGCGGGATCAAACCGGTCAACACCACGTTCTGCTCCGAATTTTACAACCTCACAGCTTTCCCCAACGTCTTTGGTCACAAGAATCAAGCGGACGCTCTCTTTCATATGTACACGTTTTTCCCTCTTCTCGAAACGATGTGCTCTGAAGATCTCAAAGCGTTCATGTGTTTGGCATTTCTACCTCCGTACAATTCATCCGGTAAGGTCATCCAAAAACCGTGTCGCTCCTTTTGCACAAATGTCCAAAACAGGTGTGCCTACGCAATGAACAAACTGAACTTTCACTGGCCTAAGGAACTAGAATGCGGGAAACTTCCTCCTGAACCACCGTTTTGTTTTAGTAAGTAATGTGTAACATTCTTGCATATTCATTTATAAAATAACACGCATCGTACGCACGCTCTGATTGGACGAGCCTCATTTTCTCTCAGAGTACAGAGACACGACTGACGTCATTTTTATTTTGTATTAAAGTACAGAGACATGGATGACGTCACGAGAACTCGGAAAAGCCTTGGTTATTTTTAAAAATAAGTAGAAAATAGCTTTCATGTCTCTGTACTGTGATAGAAACATGAATGACATAATTTCAACCGGAAAAATACCAGAAAACACTCCTCTACGCCTCGTGCCTAATCATTTTTCCGGTTGAAACATTCAAGCAATTTTCTATTTGTTAAGTGCAGATTTTTTTCACCAAGTACTGAAGGTGAATCCAACCTCATTCGCATGCATATGATTGCTTACACACCCTGAGCTAATGTATGTAGTTAACAAATGAAGGATTGCTTGAATGTTTCTGTGCATGGTGTGATAGAAACATGAATGACGTCTAACTTTTTCCCGATGGGAAAAACCGTTAACTACGGCTCATTTTTATTTTATGTATTGTTTCATTATTGCTTTTATTTATCTTAACTGTTTATTGTTTTTCTATTTCTAACTTAAAGACGTGACTGAAGATAGTTCACCTGCAGACAGTGATGATAATAGTGGAGGCGGTAGTGGAGGCGGTAGTGAAGGCGGTGGTGAATGCGAGATGACGAAGACACAGTCGATATGTTCGCTCGTGAGATCCAGCGGAAGTACCAATCAGCCTTACTTCCTTGATCGCGACAAAAATTTCAGGAATTATTTCAACCACACATCGGAAGATCAAGCTGTTTACGAACTGAGCAAGTACGTAAAACTCCTGAGCGTGTTGTCATCGTTAAGAAGAAGTGCAGATGGAAGGGATCCAGCAGCTCGTTGTGTCCACAATATTACTTACATGCTGTGTGCTCTTCATCTTCCGAAATGCAACGAAAGGAGGCAGTTAAGGAGGTTTGATTGTCAAAGAATATTGCAGTTAGCCGATTGCCAGGGTACCGTCAACACTGCAAGAAATTTGGGTTATTCTATTAATTGGCCACCACATCACATAAATTGTGACTCGTTTCCAACTTTCGTTCAATATTCACGTAAGTATTTATATATTCGAGTTCTTGGCAAGACCACGCGCGCTTTCCATTTGCACGACTAGACTGGTCAGTTCGAAATTTCCTGAATTGATGTTCATGGAAAAAGTAGAAAAAGACCAGGAGTGTTAGCGCGTCATTTATGTAGGTACTTCATGTAGTCCAGCACAGATATATCCTTATTAAACTCTAACCTTAATGGAAACCCTGATCCTAACCTTTAGCCTAACCTTATCCCAAACTTTAATCATAAGCTTAATCCTAACCTTCATCCTAATCGTAATCCTAAGCCTAGAACTAAAATGATATTATCTGAGAAAGGTACATGAAGTACGACCAGTCATTTCAAGTACGTGTACCGCTGGCTCATGCGACAATATTGTTTTCCTAAATGACCTAACGGCGGGAATATTCAGCCAGAATGAACTTCCTCGAATACTTGGTCCGAATTTTCTGGTCCGACCCGTCGTAATTTCTTGAATTATTGCATTCCCGTCCGGACCGGCCAGATTAATATTAACCATATCCAAAAAGATGCCGGCTTGTACATTAACCACAATCCTTTGCGGTTAAAATATTCGAAGATTGGGTTCCAGCATTATTAAGCTCTTACCTAATTCATTTATAATAACATTCGGCTATACATTCTCCAGCTGTTAATAGAACTTATTTAAGTTTTTGAAACATTTTGTTTTAGTGCTTGCCAATGATTTACAAGAGCGAAAGCCGTTGACGAACAATAAAAAATCGGATATGACAATATAGGGCTACACAGGCAGTGGCACAGTGTTGAAAGACGCTAGATAATTTTCTTATGGACTTCAACAGTTCTAAAGACGACATCCATGTGTCGGTGTACAGAAATATTTCATGCTAATCTGACACTGCCAAAGTCAACTGAAAAATGTTCACTCGAGCGAGATTTGAACTCGCACCTTCGAGATAACTGTCTACCGCTCTACCTGTTGAGCTATCGAGCCCACAGGGATTGGAGGCGAGTTTTTGTCCAACTTGAGTGCACGAAATATTCTCGCGACAAGTTGACGCTTATCCATAAGAGGAGGTGGGGTGTTTCAGTTCTATTTCAGAATCATCCTCAGAGATACGTGAAGAAAAATTTTTCATGATAATCTGACACTGCCGAAGTCAATTGAAAAATGTTGACTAAAGCGGGATTTGAACTCACACCTTCAGAATACCGGTTGACTTAGGCAGTGTCAGATTATCATGAAAAATTTCTGTTCACCTATCTCTGAGGATGATTTTCTGAAATAGAATGTATCGGTGTATCACATAAAATGATTCACCATTAACAAAACAACTTATCAAACAGTTGCAGGGCTGATAAACATGCACAAGTCTTATTGGCTGTATTAGCATTACTACAACGCAAATGATTATGGTACCAGAAGACTGACGAGCGGTTATTTCTGTTTTAAAGTTCTGAGGTTATGTTCTCACCGCTTATTTCATTTTTTTCTCAACAGATGAATTTGGATTGATTACGTTTAATAGAAGGATTCCACCACCTGCTGTGAGGTATACAACCAGCAACTCTAGCACTGGTTTACAACTGAGATTGATATTGAGACGTTACTTCGCTGGTTTTGGCAGGGAAATCGGTTTTGAGTTCTTGTACAAACCAACCGATTCTAAAGTAACCTATAATCACTTTCATACCCAAAGAGGCAGTACTTCAGCGTTGATTACAGACATAACAGTAGCTAAAAACTACGAAATATTTATTGCTGCTCTGGATCTCAGATCAGGACTGCCGGGACATTTTGAAAAGTTCGAATGTAAGTATTTCACTCACACAGAAAGGGTGATTATGACTATCAAAGGAGAGGCTATTATTTAGGATTCCATTTGAGATTGTAACTATGTTTACACAATGCACAATTTCGGGCAATTTTATAATACCCAGTGTCTCAGGGTTCCAATAACCCGCAGGGTTCAATGACCCTAGGTCACTTGTCCGGGAATCAATGACGTCCATCAAAAACTAAAACTTAACCTAACCCAAATTCAAACCTAAGTGTTAACTTTAATCCTGTCTCTAATCCTAACACTAATGAACCGTTACTTTAATCCCAACTCTAAAATTGTTGGCTACATGGGATATTTAGCCGTAAAGGGTCTGTTTGGCGACAATTAGTAAACTTAAATCTTGAAACCAATATGCACGATCACAGCATGTTTTTCACCAACTTTTCAGCTTGCTGTCTCCCACTTACATCACCCCGCAGAACACCCGTGATGCAAGACATGCGATTTTTATTTTAGACTTCAAACTATTAAGTTTACCCCAAGCAACATGCCCTAAAACGCTCCGTTGAAGTATGTGACAATATAATACTTGTCCCTCGCGTCTTCGAAGGGAATTTTTTTCTTCAGAACTTAACAGGAATGGCCATCATTTGTGTCACTTAAACTTGGAAACTATTTGAACAGAAGGCGACGATTAAGATATTTTTCCTTGCCTTTTCAAGATGTTCATGGCACCAGTGTGTATGATATTCCCGCCACTGATCAGTGTTATAGTTTTTACCGACGCACTACTCTACCAAATACATTTGGCGATAAGTCATTCAATAATGCCAAATCAAGGATGCACTCATTTTTCCCTCTGGTTTACACGCTTTGTTCTGAAGATTTAATTCCATTCCTGTGCTCAGTTTTTCTACCTCGCTTCAACCCTGGAATAAACACCCGACAGTTGCCGTGTCCTTCCGTATGCGAACAAATTACCAAGAGTTGTTCTTACGCAATTAACCGTTTAAATCTTCCCTGGCCAACTGAAATGATGTGTGATAAATCCGACAAGGGACCTGCATGTTTCGGTAAGTATCCAGTTGTCAAATCCGTTTTACATTGCCTTGTTTTCTTTCACATCGACACAAGAGGATTTTACGCATCCGAATAGATTTTCCTCGATCTTGCTTTACCTTATATTAGTTTAAAACGGCATGTGGACTTAATTTGAACATATTCATGGAATACATGTATTAGGCATTTATTCTCCGTGACTTGAAATGGTCTTTCTATGCTAAGTGAAAGTAAATTTGCGAGAATCGGAATAATTCGTTCAAAGACCCAACCTTTGCTTGTTGCGGAAAATGCTACTCTTGGGCCTTTCACTTAAGATGTATAGTTAGGGCATGCAAGTAAGCAAACACAACTTATAAAGAACCATCATGAGGGTTGTTACAAAGCTGTTCATCATGCCGATATCAATATCTGCTAACACTCTAAACTCCCAGTTGTTGGTAAGTCAGGAGTCGGTTACTTGAGCCTTGTTACAATGTTGGTGACTGAATGGAACTTGTTAAAAGTTTTCCTAGCGAGGCGGGTGTTGCTTGGGTGGTACTTTAAAGTGGCAAGTTGGAAGCACACAGTGTTAACAGCGTGATGAAATAACTCCATTGTCACCACTCATAAGCGCTCAAGCATTGCCGTATTGAAGGGTTGATCATTGGAGGGTGTATTAAGGTTTTGGTCCCCCTACTAAAATGCGTTTTCTCAGAAAGCTAAATGTATGTGGACTAGCTCTGTTACCCCCTATTGTCTACTAAAATAGTTCTTACAAGCCTTAATTTCAATTTCGGAATTTTAGTATAGAATACTGTAATTCTACAGTGTCGCCCACCGCCCACCCAATTCGCCAGGGCCTTGTCTTTAGAACTGATGTACGGAAACTTTGATCACTGAAGCAGGGGCCCTTCTTAAGTGATGTGGGGATTTTGGTCCCTGAAATAGGGCTCTTCGTAACTGGTCCTAATCCTAATACTCCTTCTCAGGTATACCTTTTAGCCACGCCCTACGCATTTGTACGCGCTTGTGTATATATCAGGCGATATAACAAATCACTTTCCTAACTGAAGGGATTATTACTTTTCAACTATACCTGCTTTGTTGTAGATCCCACCAGATTGTTGTCAGTCAGGCCAAGCAGCATTCCGCCGTTAGAAGGAAGTCCAAGTATGTGTTCCTTTGTCAGCTACTACCAACTTTGTTTCAGTGTTTAGCAACGTCACTTGTAAATAAGTAAAATATTATGCAAAAGCACGAGCAAGCCTGGTATAAGTTAGAGATTATGCATGTTGTGGTAAAGAGAGAAGAGAAGAGAACACACTGAAAGTCAAAAAAAAAATACTTATGCTGTACTTACGCACTTCCGATGACGTTTCGGACCGTGTACGCAGTCGCGTAACTATAGGGGGTAGGGGGGTTGCCCCCCCACCACTACATTGTCTGTCGGAAATTCCCATTTCTTGTCGGCAATTTTCATGCAAGCTCATGAATATTACAAAAATTAGTGAATAAATCAAGAATTTTGCTAGCGACCACACCCACTTGTCGGAAAAATTTTTAATACTGCCCCCCCCCCCCCACTAGAAATTCCTAGTTACGCCACTGGGTGAACCCTTCTTCTCGGACCTGAAGAAATACATAAATACCTTTTGAGTATTATTTTGACTTTCAATGAGTTTTTTTTTTTCTTTTGTTCACCGTCACATAGAATTCTTTTCAGAAATTAGCAGCATCTCATTTAATTTTTTGAGATTATGCTGGGTTTGATTTACATGGCTTCCTTATTCTTTGGTCAGTGCACTACCTCAATACTTTGAAAAAATGCATTTATTTATCTCAAGTTGCTTGGATAACCTTTGTTATTATCTGTACGCATTCGAATAATCTTTGTTGAGAAACTTATCCTGCTAACTTGAGAAAGCAGCGTCTCATGTTTTTGTGATCTTCCCTTGTTAGGTAACTTACGACCAGCAAGATCTGTGAGTGAACAACCGGAGTGCAAATCAATATCCAACCGCATTTGTTCACTTACTCAGCGAGTTGAAGAACCTCTAATTTTAGCCACGAGTTATACGATCCAAACAATAAGTTTTTCAGACAGCCAGACAAATTATTTTAACCACTCATCGATCGATGAAGCCGTCTACGAATTAAGCCGATATTTACCTTTGTTAAGTTTTTTGTTGTGGGAAAGATTTGACAGAGTATTTGTAGCCTGCGTTAATGACCTGAGACTTCTCTTGTGTCACCTTCACCTCCCTCAATGTCCCATGAGAACACCAACCATCACCCAAGATCAATGCCACCAAATGATGAATACGTCATCAAATTGTCACACCGCTATAATCCGCCTTCAGAGGCAAAATGCCTCCTTCCAATGGCCTCCCGTGCAAGTGAACTGTTCCGATAGCAAGTGGTTCAGTAATTCATCTCGAACGCAACTTAGTAAGTAACGCTTGGATTCCATATTTAACTAAATGTGAGAGACAAACGGCCATTTCGAAAGAAAATGGCATCTTAGTCTTTCTTCGTGTAGGCTTGCATAAATAATAATAATAATGATAATTATGATTATAATAATAATTATTAAAATAATAATAACAATAATAACACAATATAACAATAATAGCAATGTGGATGATGATGATGATATTAGGGATAGTGATGATAATGGTTATGGTTATTTGGGAATGGCGTTACAGTAATAGCATTATGATAATAATTTTACGGTAATGACATTATGATAATAGAATTTTAATGACGTTATTATGTTAGTGGCATGGTAGTGACATTATGGTAAGGACATGGTAATAACATAATGGTAAAGGCACTGCGATGGTGGTATAATAGAAATGGCATTATGGAGATGGTAATGGCATGGTAACTGTTATGATAATAATAATAATAATTGCAACAATGCTTGACAACATATTCCTGTGCCGGGCAATCCTTGTGACATGACTTATGTCTCTGTGTAGTGGAAAAAAGAATGGCTAGTGCAGCCTAGAACTCCTTATTCATGTTTGCCTGATTGCCGGAAAAATTTTCCACGTATGCTGGAAAATTTTATCCTGTTATTTCTTGCCTAAGCCCAGGCATTTGAACGTCTCGCAGTTTACTCGTAGAAACGTCCTGGGGACGAGGTTGGCAACTTCATGGCCGATCAATCGTCATGTTTGTTGTTTAAAATATTTTTTGCTGTTTTATTTGATGTTCTATTTATACTTGTATGGTAGTCACAATGTTCGTTCAGCTAAGACCAGCATATGTTGAATGGATTTTAACATTATAAATTATTATTATTACAACTCGCACACCACCCAAATTATTACTATTATTATTATTATTATTATTATTTCATTTTTAAGACCACTCGGTGGTTGATGTTATTACCCAAGCGCATTTGCCGGATATCAAGCCATCTTTCATGGCCTCAGATATCCATCACCTTCCTTATTATCTTCGATGATCCCAACAGACAAGCTTTCTGTATAGTGCTAAAGTTGGAAAGCTTGTTTGCTGGGATCAGTGAGGATAATAAGGAAGGTGATGGATATCTGAGGCCATGGGAGATGGCTTGATATCCAACAAATGCACTTGGGTAATAACATCAACCACCAAGTGATCTTAAAAATCAAAGAATTATGATAATTATTATCTCATTATTATATATTATTATTATAATTTATTATTATGTGTTGTTATTATATAATATATTGTAATTATATATTATTATAATTGTTATTATTATTATTATTGTCAATGCATTATTAACTCAAAAATTGCTCAGCATTACAAATTAGACTTAATTTTTTTCTTCTTGCAGTAAGGTTTCTCAACATACAACAATTCCAATTCATTCCACCGCCTGGAAATGTCACGTTCCTTTTTCGTAACTCAAGTGATGTGAACATCGGATTACGACCGACCATGGACGTAGTACCTGACTTACGTTCACGTCGTTTGGGATCGGCAGTTTTGTACAAAGTGAGCAGCAGTTCTGCGCCATACAAATACTTCGAATCCCGAAGGCCACTATTTCTCTACCGACTCCGCACACTTACCCCAAGGACACAGTACGAGATAAAACTAGCATCTTTACATCCAACTTCATTTTATCCCGGAGTATTTATCACTGTCACGGGGAATACTTACGGTAAGAGTCTGTTAACAATTATTTTATTTTAAACACACAGGCAGTCAAAAAGAACTGCTCACCAGCAGGGCAGATAGTGACATTAAGTAACATTATCACAGAACACCAAAACACCAAAAATAAGACTTGAAACTATAAGTGAGGGAAAAAAATTAATAGCTTGTGGGCCCTCCTCTGGCCTTGATGACAGCTTCGCATCTGCCAGACATATTGTCGATCAAATTAACTAAGCGTTCGCGTGGAAATCCTTCCCAGGCAACATTGACAGCTGTCCATAGTTCTTTCACATTTGTCAGTCGCTGTTTCTTCAAGATGTCACTGACACTTCTTTGACTGCAGCCCACTGCTCGAACAGCGATCTCTCTTTGTGAGTCGCCTTCCTCTGATAATGCAAGCATTTTCCCGCAATTTTCAAGGCTTATCCCTGGTTTTGGACCCATAGTCTTCGCACCTGGCCTGAGATTCTCGCTGTACCAATCATTCAAAGTGATATTCCGATAAATTCGGAAAAGACCACACCTTTCCTTAAAAACTGCTTAAATGGCAACAAATCCTTACGAAAATTGTGGGATATGTCCTAAACTCTACTGAAATAAAGTGTTCTGGCATGCAGGTTAACTAAAGTCTTTAGTGCAGGTTGTAAGCGATTGTAACCCTTCACTGTCCAAAAAGTCGAGCTTTAGCTGTTCTTTTTGACTGCCTGTGTATGATGACCCAGCAAATGGCTTTAAGTAAAGACATAATGCACACATAATATGTATAAAATCTTTAATGCTGACGTTTCGTTTCTTAGTAACATCTTCAGAGCGAATATTTACAACGTAGAAATGGCTTAAATAGCTTTAAATATTCACTCTGAAGATGTTACTAAGTAAGTAACGAAACATCAGCATTAAAGATTTTATATATATTATGTATGCATTACGTCTTTACTAAAAGCCATTTGCTGGGTCATCATATTTATAACAAGACTTTGTTTTCCGCCTGGCACCTCCATCGCAACGATTAAGAATCATTTTGTTGGAACTTGAGTTCAGGTCTTAACAACGACTCTTGCTCATGTGCATTTCTTGAGTAATTTATCAGTAATAAATTAAAAGCGAGTAATAAATAAATACAGGTTTTCTCTGAAAAAAAAAGTATAAAATGGACGCTCCTTCGCCAATTTTGAGTATACATAGAGAGAAAATAAATAACAAGTACGAACTTCAGTATGGCGAATCACTGTCAAAAATCCACCATAAACGTGTTATTTTTCTTTAAAGGACTTTGTCCGGCAGAACGCACTGGTGAGATTGTAGAAAGAGGGATTTTTCGTTGGATATCTACTGGCGGGAACTTGAATAGTTCTGTCGCATGTCCTTATGGATCAAGTGGATCAGCTACGCGATTCTGTAGATGCAACGACCGACTGTGTAAGGATCCGTATTGGGAAGAACCCAAGGTTGATCAATGCAGATATCGGACATTTAATAGCAACACTTCGCAGGAATTATCCAAACTTCTTCAGGTATGTCCCCCAAGTAGTAGCGGTGAACACAACCACTACGAAAACATGAGCAAAGCCACAACAACGACGACATAACGACGTTATCAACAGCGGGAACGTCGACAGCGACAGCAAAAGCGGCTACAGCAACGATGAAGCCGACGACTACAACGAATGCTACGAATACGATGACAATAACGTGAGAGGTGTTGGCACCCCGGCTTGGTAAAAAGACCCTGGGCCACCTCAAGGTTTTCCCAACTTTGTCACATTTACTTTCAATATTTTATCTAAATGATAGCCCACCAAAATGTAGTTTGAGGCCCGATCAGGGTTGCCCCCATCTGCATGAAACGCACCCGTAATACGCTGCTGCGTGCAGTTCTGGTCTGCGGCAAACGATTCATTCACAGAACAAACATTGCGTTTTTCAATTACCTTTCATGTGGTTTTCATGAGTTCTCAGATCGCACCAATCACAGCGCAGAATTGCAACATCAACGGACTCTTACTATTATCGTGTTGATTTTTCATTCCAGAATTTGAATGAAACAACGGCGATTGATGTGAGTCAACAACTGGTTAACTTAACCACCAATGTCAGTCGATTCCGTCCAGATGATGTGGCTCTAACCTCCATAATTCTGGAGAAATTTGGCGACATCCCCAGACGTTTAAATGAGGTAAAAATCGATGATATTAAGAGCTGTTTACACGGGCGATTCTTCTCGCGATTTTTCTTATCCTGGAGCATGCGATTGAGTAAACAACTCACCAAAGTACTTTACCGTTTTGTATCGTATAGCTTTGCACAAATGATTCGCAAGTCAATCACTCGATCGCATGTGTCAGGAGGCTAAAATCGCGCGTGTAAACAGCACTGTAAGGGCTGTTTACAAGTGCGATTTTGTCTTGCGATTGGCATCTTGGAGTATGTGTTTAACTGACGAGAGTGTCGAGGACAAACTACAGCCAATCATAAGCGGATATCTTGCTGCATAGACTATCACGATTTTACTACATACACCAGGATGACAATAGCAACGTGCAAAATGGCACGTGAAAACAGGTCTTCAGAAATATTCGTGTAAGGGTGAGCCCACATTTTACTTGTATCAATGCACCATACATGTACGAGCGTTGTGTGACGTTAATCTCATTCCAAGCGTTGTTACGTATGAACCACTTGTGTCTGAAGTTGCTATGGTATCATATTTGTATTCCAGACTGGACCTAATGCTGTTGGTACGGTAAATAACGTCCTCAATACGAATCCTACCACTTTGGCTGAGAGCCAGCGGAGATACAACGCATCTTCCAAGTGAGTTGAGATAAAAATATCGGTATACAGGGTTCGTGCGGTCCTTGAAAGTCCTTAAATTTAAGTTTTGTTTTTCAAGGCCTTGAAAACGCTCAAATTTAGGCTTTGGTCCTCGAAAGTTCTCGAAGATAACACTGTTGAATCAAATTCAAAGCTTTGTTTATCTTCGGCTCCAAAAACGGGAATGTCTGTTCACTATGAGTGACCTTCCTTTCTGTCTGATGAAGATCAAAGAAAGTTTACGCGCGAAACCATTATCTTATATAAGATAGGTTCGTCTTAGAAAACAATAACAGTTGCCTAGCACGTCTTTGTTGACTTAGAAAAGTCCTTGAATATGAGAATAGAGGTCCTTGAAATCACAAGAAATTCCTTGAAGGTTCTTGAATTGTCTGAAAAAGTGTACAAATACACGAACTCTGTATGTATATGTATATGATAAGTATTCTGTCTAATTTTGCTCAGCTTGCATAGCGCAGTTTAACTGGCAATATTTACAGCTATTACAACAATACCTGGTTACCATCAGCAACTGTGGACAACTGTTTCGCCCGATTGGGGCTCGTCAGCAAAGTGTAACTGATAATATGTCAGCACATTCAAAAGGTATATAAACGTCATGATGTTAAAGATCGGATGAGGGATATACCGTACTGCTTCAATGCACATGCTCACAAAAATAGTATTTTGTCTAATTTTGCTCAACCTCCTTTGAAAGTAACGTGTAATCATTGCTCGCTTTATTCCGAAACATTTTCATCACTCCCAAATAAAAAGTAATTGTTACAGTTCTGGGTTGTTAACATGTTCTCATACATCGTTGTTAATTTTCAGGATGCTTTCATCCTTACAAAAGTATTTGGAGAGCGTAAATATTACCAGAAGCGGCAAGGTGGATCAGATCGAAGAAAATCTCGCCGTTTATACCCAAGAAATTGATCCAAGCAATTTTCAGGGTGCTGCAGTAGCGTCAGTAGGAGGAACGAAGGAAGATTTCCAAAGGAAGAATAACTTTGTTATTAGAGCTAACGAGAGATCCTCTCCTAGTTTTGGTTCTTATGCTTCACTGACATTACCACAGTCATTATTCAATAATTTTAAAATGAGCTCTCCAACTCAAACGCGAATTACGTTTGTGGTTTACCGCAAGACCTCCTTGTTTGAATCAGCTCTTCAGAACAGAGATGATAATGTGATAAAGAATAGTTTTGTGGTCTCTGCGGGCATCAAGGGTTACGACGTAAAGAACCTTACAAGTCCTATCATCACCACTTTTGAGCCCTTTAACAAGAGCACGGACTATTACACCGCGTGTGCTTATTGGGACTTCAGCTTGCAGAATGGTTATGGTGATTGGTCTAGTGAAGGCTGTAGTTATATTGGAAGGAGAAACGGAAAAATAATTTGTCATTGCAACCATCTGACAAACTTCGCTGTGTTACTGGTGAGATTACGTTTGCTCTCTCTGACATTTTATTCATAACGTATCCACAGATGAATTGGGTAAACAAGACATGCTTCCATACTTTCATACATATGTTGATGTGTACATGCACGTTATTATAGTTTGTACGCTATTCGTCATGTGCTTTACACTACACGCTTTTTTTTTTTATCGAGGGAATAGTTTCCAATTTTAAAATAAAAGGGCAGTAAAACTGTAATATCTTGTATTTTAAAAAACGCCTTTATTTACTTGTCTCATTTACTCTCATCTAAACACACCAACGTAAATCTGAACAATGATCCTTTTCAGTCATGTGATATAACGTCATCAGTTAATTTGATTTATAATACTACAAAAACTTTTCACTGTCACAGGTGCAGTTTCAGATACTAGAATCTTCGCTTTTCTTTTTTTTCCCTTTCATTTCTACAATTTTCTTTCTAATTTTTCTAACTCACTTTTTCTCCTTATTTTTTCATTACAGAATTCATCTCGGAAAACAGGTAAACATCTAATTCAGCGTTTTGTATGAAATGTTCCACGTATTGGGGATGAATGCGAATGAAATCTGTATATTGATTGAAAAACTTTAACTGGAAAAAGTCACCTTACTCTTTTAGTTGTTTAGTTAGGTGGAACGGTGATCTGATTAGAAAATCTTTGTTGCCATAGCAACTTCTTGAACACTTAAGGCTACTTCATTTAGAAAATGTTTTTCTATCTTTCACGTTATGCTTCGTTCTTTACAGGAAATATTTATGTTCTGTTTGGGTAAAACTTGTATTCGTCCACTTCTCAAAAATTCCATTGACCCACTTTAATTTCAGAAGAAAACGACCAACAAAAACTAGCCTTTGTAAATTGCTATGTAATTCGACTACAGTGAAACCACTGGAATAACTCTTTTAATATATTTTCTTGGTTCTTTTGGAGGTTTCTGTGACGCAGAGACCACTGGGGATAACCTCGTTGAAGGATTATTTCACTGGAATTCTACGACTGGTGGAAGCAGCGCTTTTATTGGGCAATGTCCATTTGGAAAAACACAAAATTCTAGCAGTGGAAATGTCCAGCTTAATCGGACAACCGGGGCATCACGGTATTGCCGATGCAAGGATAGAGAATGCAGAGTTGCATCTTGGGATGCTCCTGACACAAGTCTTTGTGGATACCGGCAAAAATTCGATTCCAATATTTCAACACAAATAGCAGCTCTGCTTCAGGTAAATATAGGAACATTTGTCGTTTGAGGAATTGTATGGTAAGAATTGCTCTTTTTTGTTAAAAGTAAAAAAGTCATTAACCTCGTTTGTTCGATCTGTGCGGAATAAAACGAGGGCAATACTTTCCCGTACAGACCGAACAAACGAGGTTAATAAGGAATTTATTATATGGCTTTTAGCACCTTTCTTTATCGCTTTTAACGAAGCTTTGTGTTCGTGAGTTAGCGGCTTAGGTTTACTTGCTTGTTTTTACCTATTTCTTCGTGGCTTTTTGCATTTATTCCTCTAGTTTTCTCCTTAAAATTATCGTTAAGAACGTTTAACTTCTTTTTTCGTAGTTTGTTTGTATAAATCTTCTGTAAAACGTACCTGAATCTGGCTTGTTTTTCTTCAAATCAACTCGGAAATTTTCCCGCGAAAACTAGCCGGTCTGTACGAAAAACTTATTGCACGGCTTGCGTCATTTTTCGTACAGACCGGATAACGAGCTCAGCCATATAATAAAAGAAATTATTGCACACATGGTGTAACTCACCGAGTCTAATTTTGATAAAAAAGATCAGGAGACATTATTGTCATTTTTTACTGTCCATATTATTCTTTTCATACCTTGCTACATTGTTTACTTAATCATGAGCGTCATCATCAGGGCCCGTTTACGTTGAACATTTAAATGCCCACCATAACCTAACCGTTCGTCATAATACCCCAAAAATAGGCTCGCATTTTTTCAATGGTAGTTGGAATCAAAGTCATCGTTGCAATGCGGACAATATGTCGATTAATGCGCAACGAGCAGGGACGGCGGAGCCAGGGGGTTGCAGGGGCTGTAGCCCCCCACTTTTTTCCAAATGTAATGTTGAAACAACTACGCTTTAAAACACTTGTTGTGCAATTTCCCAGAGAAGCATACAAAATGTTGTATTTTTATCTCAAGCCCCCCCACTCGTAATTCCGCTCCGCCGTCCCTGACGAGTAACGCGTTTTGGGTGATCGATGATCTAGAAATGTGTGTCTATTTCTAGTGGTTTGCCAGTGGGGTCACTTTAGGGAGCGAATGGGATTCCGGGTTTCTTAAGAAGCCTGGTACATCCTGAGGTCCCACGACGTCAGAGTTACGCAGTTCAGATAAGCACTGTCAAATAAGACCTCTCTGGCATTCCAGGAGTGCCATCCAGACATCCACGCCTCAAGTTTGTTCTAAACGTTGCCATAAAATATAGTGAAGCCATATCAAGACCTATTCCGCTCATCTACATAAAGTATTCATGCCATGCAGTTAAGCCACTGAGTATTATCACGTGCTGTAGCAAGTCGTGTGTCAACGGACCCTTACCGTTGTCGTCTCAATTTTTTGTTCCAGAATTTGAATGAAACCACGGCTTTTAATGTCAGTCAACAGCTGGTTAACTTAACCACCAATGTAAATCGGTTACGTGCAGATGATGTGGCTTTAACATCCGTAATTCTGGAGAAATTTGGCGACATCCCCAGGCGTTTAAATGAGGTAAGAATTAATGATATTAATTCTTCTGTGAAGAGGTCTCCCTTTTGCGCGAAAAATCTTCTGTATCCGGGGGACAACGAGTTAAAACATTTTGTATCTGGCTGACCCCACGCTTTATGTGGCCAGCTGGACGTCTTGACCGTACACAAGAATCATCCGAGTCGTGGAAACGCGCTTTCTATCTCAGAGTCGGATTTTTTGCTGGAAATTTAGCGTGTGTGATAAGCTGAAGTTTTCCGGCCGATAATTTTTATCACTTTTTCATTGTCAGCAACAGGTGTAATCAAATTTTTTGCTTTCTTAGAATTCCAAAAATATCATCTTGGAAATCCTACATATTCAGACATTTTCCCAGGAGTATGTTTTTCACGTTCCTGGTCAAATTTTAACCATTGTTGGAACTTATCGACCATTAGCATAGCTTTTTGCATGTGAATCATTTTAGTCTGATGTGGCTACAATCACATTTCTTTCTAGACTGGGCCGAATGCTGTTGGTACTGTGAATAACGTTCTTAAAATAAAGCCTGTCATAATAGCTGAGAGCCAGCGTAAAAACAACGCATCTTCGAGGTGAGTTTGGGAAAAAAGGCTGAGAAACCGCTATTTAGATCTTGTGGATATGACATTGAACTAATTACCGTAATTCCGCGATCACTTCAACCTATTGACTGCCAAAGTCGTCTTCTGTAGGCTTTAGTGATTTTCAGTAGAACATTATGACATTTGCACTCGACTGCTAACTGTTAAAGTTAATAATTCTGATGAAGGAAAATCTCAAGTGTCCAGAAATTTCAACTTCAAGACCCAACCGGGACATGTTGCCAAAAATGCAACTTTGGGCCATCTGGCTGGGAAACGAACCCGTAACCTCGCGAATCCATTGCGATGATTTGCCAACTGAGCTACGGAGGCCGTTGCCGAATGTTGCCAGCTGGATGGCCCAAAGTTGCTTTTTTGGCAACAAGTCCCGGTTGGGTCTTAAAGATTAAATATCTAGGCACTCAAGATTTTCCTTTATCAAATGTAGTGAATTTTTTCTGGCTAACGTCAGACGATTCTATTCCGCTGGCAGAAAAAGTGTAGCAGCGGTGAAAGGCTTAAATCAGAACCCATCTGGATTGATTAACTCACTGACTGCCTAAGTCGACTTCTGTCGACTTTAACGACGTTGTTATGGCTAACACCAGATGGTTTTGTTCTGGCTAATGTCGGAAGATTTTATTCAGCTAGCAAAAAAGTTCAGCTGTGGGTGAAACGTTTGCCTTTTGTGATATATGTTCGTTGGAAACGCACACAATATGCATGGGATATTCCAGTTTTGATGCTTGCAGTATATCCACGATAAAATGGCCGTAAAAATTTAGCAGCATATGAGTACATACCCTAAAAACAGTGTCTTGACTCTCAACAATGAACAAGTGGTCAGCATCATCATGCACAGAATTTACCTTTTGTTTCGTTGTGAAGGAAGCAGGCGCTGAGGCATTTAGTCAAGATTTTTGGGCCATTTACACGAGGGAAATAACCCTTCATTGTATCAGATGTGTGACTTCATGGGATCACATGTGACAACATGCATGTGAAAAGACTAAGTGTATTTCCTCATTCGCCCAGGTTCTTAGACTTATCTATTTTGGAAGATTGATCGTTCCAGGCTTGACAAGGGTTAGATAACAGTCAAAGGTTGGACTTTGAGTTTGGGCACGCCATTCCCTTCCCCGTAAACCCATTTACTGCAAATCAGTACCTCTTCACACGTGTTGGAATCTTGCTAGATAAGGGCACCTGCTATTTTAGGACAGTCCGAATCGATACGGCTCTGAGATCGTTAACATGTTCTTATACACCTCTTTTAATTTTTAGAATACTGTTATCTTTACACAAATATTTGGAGAACGTGAACATTACAAGAAATGGCAAAGTGGATCAAGTTGAAGAAAATCTCGCCGTTTATACCCAAGAAATTGATCCGAACAATTTTCCAGGCGCCGCAGTCGCGTCACTGGGAGGAACAAAGGAAGATTTCCTAAAGAAGAATAACTTTGTTGTTAGAGCTAATGAGAAATCCGCTCCTAGCTTTAGTTCTTATGCTTCACTGACGTTACCACGGTCATTGTTCGATCATTTTAGAAGGAGTTCTCGTGGCCAAACGCGAATTATGTTCGTAGTTTATCGCAAGACCTCCTTGTTTGAATCGACTTCTCAGAACAGAGATAATAATGTGGTAAAGAATAGTTTTGTGGTCTCTGCGAGCATCACGGGTTACAACGTAAAGAACCTTACAAGTCCTATCATCACCACTTTTGAGCCTTTTAACAAGAGCACGAACTATTACACCGTGTGTGCTTATTGGGACTTCAACCTGCAGAATGGTTATGGTGATTGGTCCAGTAAAGGCTGTAGTTATATTGGAAGGAGGAATGGGAAAATAATTTGTCATTGCAACCATCTGACAAACTTCGCTGTGTTAATGGTAAGAGTACGTTTGTTTTCTCTGACAACTTACTCATATTTATCCACAGATGGACTAGGTATAAACAATACGTGCTTCCATACTTAAATAAATATCCAAACGTACATACACGCTATGCATTTTACGTTACCCTATACTTCAAGGGCTAAACACCACTTACTACTTACTGACTGAGCCTGAAGTCTTACTAGTGAAATTTTGGACCGATTTTTTAAGTACAAAAACAAAAGTGCAAAAACAGAGATCCCATATTTTACTAGCACAGACAAAACAAGCGAGGTCAATCAGTACTTTATTATATGGCTTTACTGAAATGTAATTCACTGTTGCCATTTTATATAGAATTTCTTCACATAGTTCATTCTACATAGTTTCTTTTCTATTTTTAATTGTACGTAATATATTTTCACTTCATATATTGTTCCCCATTTTAATTTTTATCCAACATAAGCAAGGCCTTTTTAATACACACACACCCTGAGCCGGCAATAAGGGAAATATCCGACCCGCGAATTTCCATATCTGGAGCGCTCGCTACCACAGCCATATAATAAACGCTTTTATTATCTGAGGGATAGTTTTTAGTAAGGCTTTTTTCACTGTCGCATATGCAGTTAGATATTATAGAACCTTCGTTCCCATTAGGCTACTATTACCTTTGAACAAAACCTTTATTGAGAATTTTCTTACTCTCTTGTTTTTTTTTATTTTTTTCATTACAGAATTCATCTAGGAAAACAGGTAAACATCTCATTCGACGTTATTGCATGAAATGTTCGATGTACTGGGGATAAATGGCATCAAGACGTAAGAAAATTTCTTATCATCTCAATGGTTGAAAGGATTCAAAAAGTAATGTTGCAGACTACTTATAGGAGATGTTTGCAAGTCAGGTTTCCAAACTCCGTATAGAGGTTCCAGAGCTTATTCGAAATCGATTCAAGCTGTCCATTTTAGCACTTCTAATGCAGCTCAACATCCGCCAACTTGTTGGACCCGACGGACTGGTTGGAAAGTCTTTTAAAAAGCGTTCGCACTACTCAACTTGTTGAATCAGACCTTCGGGAAGGTCATTTTAAGTATGTTCGTACTAGCGGATTTATTTGATCCAGTTCGTGGAAGGCTAGGTGTTCACACAGTTCCAAGTATTTTAATATAATTTAACTCTCAAAGAATTGGACATAACCGAAGTCTTGGAAAAAATGCGTTTATTCTTTGCTCATACGTGAAGAAAAATTTTGATGAGCAGGAATGGAAATCACCGAGCACTTTTACGAGTTACAATTGAACGATAGCTGGAAACCATTTTTAAACGCCATTGTTGCCGTATCAAGTTAATGTCAAAAAGGTTTATCTACGCTCATTGTCTACATGGAATATTTGTCCGCTTTTTTCCGGTACACCTTGTATTCTTCCACTTTTCAGAAAACTTTATAGACCCACTTAAACCGCTAAAGAAAAGTAGGATTGTACAATTCTACGTAATTCGACTACAGTGAAACAGTAGAGTAACTCTTGTTAATATACATTTTTTTGGTTTGTTTGAAGGTTTTTGTGAGGCAGAAACCACTGGAGAAATCCTCGGTCAAGGATTATTTCACTGGAACTCTACGACAGGTGGAAGTAGCGGTTTTATCGGGAAATGTCCTTATGAAAAAACACAGAATTCTGGCAGAAGAAATGTTGAACTCAATCAGACAACTGGGGCATCGCGGTTTTGCCGATGCAAGGATGAAGAATGTCGAGTTGCATCTTGGGATGTTCCCGACACAAGTCTCTGTGGATACCGAAAAGAATTCGAGTCCAATATTTCAAAACAAATCGCAACTCTTCTTCAGGTAAATATGCAGACATTGTTTTGACATAGATGAACGTTCCTGTGCTTAACTTTAAATGTGTTTTTACTGTAGGAAATTGATGAGAATTCGGTGGTTAATGCTAGCAAAAGATTAGTTGAAATCACTACTAATACTTCCACGTTTGGTCCAGACGAAATAACATTAACAATGCTAAACTTGGAGAAAATCGCCAGTTTTACCGCAAACTTGAATGAAGTAAGTACAGACAACCCAGCTACTCTCAAACAGGGATCCCTGTTTTTACTATTATTTTGTCTCTGTGAAGGAGTTCGATCACTCGTCGGTTACGATTTAGGCGGGATTTTTTCTCGTCATTTTCAAGGTATCACGGATTTCAGGGGTTATTCAGATCGGACATTGTTATATTATGTGTAATATTTAAAATCCGAGCAGGTGTGCGAGAACGAACTAATTCGCGAAAAAAGTTTGAAAATCTGTTTTCATGGCCAAGAAAATTTACTTCTTCTTCACATATAACATCGTGTTTCTATATTGACATACAGAAACACGACATGGTTATGATTCTCCTCAACTAGCTATCCGGTCTCTACGCGAAATGACGCGCGCCGATTGGCTGCCTAGCCATCCAATACGTTTTCGTACAGATAGGCAAGTTTTGGGAGGAAAATTTCCGAGTTGATTTGTAAACAAACAAACCAGATTCAGGTAGGGTTTACGAACGATTTACAATAACAATCTGCCAAAAAAGTAGTTAAATTTTCCCAACAATAATTTTAAGCAGTAAACTAGATGAATTGATACAATAAAACACGAAATAATAGGTGAAAACAAGCAAGTAAACCTAAGCCGCTCACTCACAAACTAAAAGTTTGTTAAAAGCGATGATGCTTAAGGAAGGAATCAAAAGCCATATACTAAATTCTCTATTAACCTCGTTTGTTCGGCTGTACAGGAAAGTATTTGTCTTTGGTTATTAACGTACGGACTTCCCTCCGTCGTCGCTCGGTCTATACGAAAACCTCAGGCAAATATTTTCCCGTATGTACCTGACTCTCGGTAAATAAGTAATCAATACAAACACACACACACACACACACACATATATATATATATATATATATATATATATATATATATATATATGTACATCTGAGACACATTGACTTTCCGAACTCTTTCTTACCCTCTCTTACCTCTCAAACATTAAGTATGAATTAAAGTAACGCTTCCCGAAGCTTCGTTCCTCGAAGATACTAAGTGTGTTTGTTTATAATGTTCTTGTTTTCAGACTGGTCCGAATATCGTGAAGACGATAAACAATATCCTAAATGCAAATCCAGGGAACATAATTGTGAGTCAGAAAAACAATAACGCATCTTCTCGGTAAGTAAAGGAAACAACCAGTGCGTCTAAATCAACGATGAAAGACGACGTCAGTATAGAACGTACCATGGTGACAAATGTAAGCAGCTAGGCCGTTGTCACAGCAGAAACATGGGGTGCATAAAAACACGGGAAATGAAACAAATTTGACCACTGAGTTAATGACTTTGGAAGCCGACTTACTAGGTTGAAAGCATATCACGCAGAACATGAACGCCCTCGGTAATTATTCAATGATCAGGATTGTCAAAAGGATTGAAAGCAGGAGGAGGTTGAACTGGAGTATACGACTCTGGAGGTCTGACGTCTCACTGCAGAATGGGGAAAATTAGTCATGTTGAGGGAACACGCTCTTTCCCCGACAATTTCCAGTGTGCGTCAACCTTTCTTCTGCTGGCAATTTCCCGATCGTTATCCCTTTTTACTGCCTAGAATCAACCATCCTGTCATCTTGTTTTAACGACAAAGTGTGTCCTTTTGTTTAGAATACTGTTAGCCTTACAAATGTATTTGGAAAATGTGCCTCTTGGACGTGATGGGAATTTCACACAAACCGAAGACAATCTAGCCGTCTATGTACTTAAAATTAATACGAGGGATTACCAAGGTATTGCAGCAGCATCGACACAAGACTCAGAAGATTTGGACCGGCAAATTGATTTGAAAGTATCCGATGAAGTTACCCTTGAAACCCAACGCCAATCCCAAGCATCATTGATGTTGCCTAAGTCATTGTTTAAGAAAGTAAATAGTGACAGTAAAGTTCAAGATGACCTCAGTACTTCCCAACGTATTATCTTCGTTGTTTATCGCGAAACTTCGTTTTTCCAATCCCTAAATAAAAGCACTTCAGACTCCAAAAATCTGACAGTGAGAACGAAGAACAGTTACGTGATTGCAGGAAGTGTCAAAGGGCGTAAGTTTGAGAACTTGACGGATCCCGTTGTGTCTACTTATAAACCATTGAAAAGAGGGATCGATGAAACAACAGCTTGCGTGTTTTGGGATTTTAATTTAAATAATGTTGGTGATTGGTCGAGTGAAGGATGCAGATACCAGGGAACCGAAGGTGGAATAGTGACTTGTCACTGTGATCATCTGACGAACTTTGCTATACTAATGGTAAGATTTCAATTCGACCAAAATTGAATTATTTTTATATGAATGTAAAGAATTGATTTGTTGATGTTTACTGAAATTTGCCCAAGATGTGGATGTTTTAAATTATCTTATTCCTGTACTTGTCTGTCCTGTGTTAATTTGCTGGAGAAAAATATACTAGTCCGCTGACAAATGTGGCATTTTGACGTGACAATATTGAATTTGGTGTTCCTGTACAGCTCTGTAGTGAAGTGTTGAAGAAAACCCCCAAAGTGTATGGATTGGATAGGATCTCGCACAATAAGGGATAGAGTTGTACTGACTGTGAGTGGGTCATTTAACTCAAATGGTTTATAAATGGGATCATCTTGAAGCTCAGGAAAATTACAGCCAGATCGGATAATGAAAACAACGATTGAAAAAAGACCTTGTCATGAATCGTTGTTCCTAAATGAAAAGCAACCAGTCTAAAACAGTTGTTCCTTTCAGGTCCATGGAGTATCTGTTTGATGTAGGAGACTAGTTGGTCAAATATGTTGCGATTATGCATCTAAATTGTTTCTTCCCTCGCAGTTTCATGTACTGTCTCTCACAACAAAATGTCAAGCTTTCGCTGGGTTGCAAACGTCTTTTTAGGGAGAAAGTGGGATAGGGAAAAGTAGCTGAGTGTGGCACAAGATGTGCCCTGATGTATTAGTTTAGACCTTGCGAGTCAAGTGAATTTTTATTTTCGTTCTTACGCATGTAAAAGACTGGATTGATATTGTTCTTGTTTTTATTGTTATTGTCCTTGTTATTAATCGTAAGTCCTTCTGCTCTCACAGGATGTTTATATCGTCGATCCGATTGACGAAAAAGCATTGAGCATCATAAGTTACATTGGATGTGCCGTGTCTTTAGTTGGTCTCATCCTGACCATCATAACTGTACTAATATTTAAGTGAGTATGCTTTACTATAATGAAGTAAATGGTATGAACCGAGGAGAATCGGTACATGTTCATGATGGTAGATCGTCCAGTTAGTGTAGTCTTGAGAAAGACTGTTGATCACTAAGGTTTGGACGGCCTCAGAGGCGGTGATCTTCTTTTTCGACTATGAAGATGACTACCGCTGAGGCTGTCGAAACGTCAGTCACCAACAGTCTTTCTCAAGACTACGCTAACGTGGACGATCTACCATCATCAACATGTATGATTCACTATGTTGTACCGTGTTGTGTTGTGTTGTGTTGTTGTTGTGTTGTTGTTGTGTTGTGTTGTTGTTGTGTTGTTGTTGTGTTGTTGTTGTGTTGTTGTTGTGTTGTAGTTGTTGTTGTGTTGTGTTGTTGTTGTGTTGTTGTTGTGTTGTGTTGTTGTTGTGTTGTGTTGTTGTTGTGTTGTGTTGTTGTTGTGTTGTTGTTGTGTTGTTGTTGTTGTGTTGTTGTTGTGTTGTGTTGTGTTGTTGTTGTGTTGTGTTGTGTTGTTGTTGTGTTGTGTTGTTGTTGTGTTGTGTTGTTGTTGTGTTGTTGTTGTTGTTGTGTTGTGTTGTTGTTGTTGTTGTGTTGTTGTTGTGTTGTGTTGTTGTTGTGTTGTGTTGTTGTTGTGTTGTTGTTGTGTTGTTGTTGTGTTGTGTTGTTGTTGTGTTGTTGTTGTGTTGTTGTTGTGTTGTGTTGTTGTTGTGTTGTTGTTGTGTTGTTGTTGTGTTGTTGTTGTGTTGTTGTGTTGTTGTTGTTGTGTTGTATTGTTGTTGTGTTGTTGTTGTGTTGTTGTTGTGTTGTGTTGTGTTGTTGTGTTGTGTTGTTGTGTTGTGTTGTTGTGTTGTGTTGTTGTTGTGTTGTTGTTGTGTTGTTGTTGTGTTGTGTTGTTGTGTTGTGTTGTTGTGTTGTGTTGTTGTGTTGTGTTGTTGTGTTGTGTTGTTGTTGTGTTGTGTTGTTGTTGTGTTGTTGTTGTTTTGTTGTTGTGTTGTGTTGTTGTTGTGTTGTTGTTGTGTTGTGTTGTTGTTGTGTTGTGTCGTGTTGTTGTTGTGTTGTTGTTGTGTTGTGTTGTTGTTGTTGTGTTGTTGTTGTGTTGTGTTGTTGTTGTGTTGTTGTTGTGTTGTGTTGTTGTGTTGTGTTGTTGTTGTGTTGTGTTGTGTTGTTGTTGTGTTGTGTTGTTGTTGTGTTGTTGTTGTGTTGTGTTGTTGTTGTGTTGTGTTGTTGTTGTGTTGTGTTGTTGTGTTGTGTTGTTGTTGTGTTGTGTTGTTGTGTTGCGTTGTTGTTGTGTTCTGTTGTTGTTGTGTTGCGTTGTTGTTGTGTTGTGTTGTTGTTGTGTTGTGTTGTTGTTGTTGTTGTGTTGTTGTTGTTTTGTTGTTGTGTTGTTGTTGTTGTTGTGTTGTTGTTGTGTTGTTGTTGTGTTGTTGTTGTGTTGTTGTTGTGTTGTTGTTGTGTTGTGTTGTTGTTGTGTTGTGTTGTGTTGTTGTTGTGTTGTGTTGTGTTGTTGTTGTGTTGTGTTGTGTTGTTGTTGTGTTGTGTTGTGTTGTTGTTGTGTTGTTGTTGTGTTGTGTTGTTGTTGCGTTGTGTTGTTGTTGTGTTGTGTTGTTGTTGTGTTGTTGTTGTGTTGTGTTGTTGTTGTGTTGTTGTTGTGTTGTTGTTGTGTTGTTGTTGTGTTGTTGTTGTTGTGTTGTGTTGTGTTGTTGTTGTGTTGTGTTGTTGTTGTGTTGTTGTTGTGTTGTGTTGTTGTTGTGTTGTGTTGTTGTTGTGTTGTGTTGTTGTTGTGTTGTGTAATGTTGTGTTGTGTTGTGTAATGTTGTGTTGTGTAATGTTGTGTTGTGTTGTGTTGTGTAATGTTGTGTTGTGTTGTGTTGTGTTGTGTTGGCTATGCTGTATTGTGTCGTGTTGTTGTGTCATGCCGTGTTTTACTGTGTTGGGTGGTGCCGTGTCGTGTTTTGTTGCGTTGTATTGCGTTGTATTGTGGCACTCTGCGCCATGCCGTACCGTGCTGGACTGTACTGTAGTGCACAGTACTGCATGCGCTACGTTGTGATGATCTGTGTTATTCTTCGTGTGCTGTGGTTTATTGCATATGCTATGCTGCCCTATGTAGTATAAAGTTTCGCGCCAAATTTTTCCGTGAAATTCTTGAAATTGAGTATGAGAAAGAATCATATAAATTGAAAATGCTAGATCAGCTACAAGTCGAAGAAATCCTGGCGTCGTTATTAGCCCTTATCGGTTGTACGATAGTTTTTTCTCGACTCATTTCTTTTACAGTTCTAAAACAACACTTTTGTTATATTTCAGAGATCTTCGCTCCAAGGCTCCCACTCAGATCTTGCTCAACTTCTGCGTTGCGTTATTTTTAACACTGGTTGTGTTCTTAGCTGCTGCTGAGCGTTCAAAGACATCGTCGATGGCCAGTTGTCGCGCAGCAGCAATAGCATTGCATTATTTTGTACTGGCAGTGTTCTTGTGGATGGCAATAGAAGCCTTTAACATGTACCAGGCATTTGTCAAAGTTTTGCCGAAGCATCACTCACACTTCATGCTTAAATGCTGCCTTGCAGGATGGGGTAGGTAGAAGAAAAATGAATTTGAAGTATTACACGCGAGTGGCAGTTGAAAATCAAGGGTTTCAACCCTTTGGTGGCAGACCCTCATAAAATAGATCATAGAGGACTTAAATAGCCTTCATATTGACTTAAATAACCTTCCCCAAAAATCAATTATTACGACGCCTTGAAAATAGTCATTTTTTTTGCTGCCACCAAATAGTTAAGATAGTCCAGGCAACGTTTGCCGACTAATTTATATATTATTGCATTCTTACATGAGGAAAAATAACAGCCAATTGTATTTGAATTTCAACGGACAGCTGGAACATCATGTTGGGTCTAGTACTGGACAACGACAGTACAAACATCAACAGCGATAACAACTAGAGCTAGCTCAACTGCAACCAAATAACAATAACAACGAATGTAACAAGGACAACCATAACAACAATAAAAACGATAGCAATTGCGCTAGTAACACCAGCAGCAACCTCACGAAGCGCCGCAACCACAACGCAAAAACAGCAGTAAGAACTGCGACAACAAAAACAATAACATCAATAACAACATTAGCTGGCTATGTAACTTTGCACCAACGACAAAAAATTCACCGACACGTTGGCTGCATGAACAGATTGGCATATTAATTTTGAGACAGACTCCTGTGTCAACAGTGTCATCGTTTTCAAATAATTGCATACTATTAATTTTAAATGATTAGATATTATTAATCTATTCCAGGGTTACCAGCAATTGTGGTGATTGTTACCGCCTCTGTTGCAATTGATGACTACGGGGATGAAAATTAGTAAGTGTCATTTTTAATCTCATGTTTCACAATTTGACTTTCACTTTGTCTTACAATTTTAGCAAGGCCGCTCTAGGACCCTTTAAAGTCATCATTTTTTTGTCTATCATGGACGAGGGGTACTTTTTAAAGTTCAATCGTTAACAAAATTTGTTGGAACAAAACAGATACATACAGGTCACTCTCTCCTAGTCCAACTAATTAATGTTGTATTGCAAGAAAAAGCGACAGCGTGCCGATGTCTCGTACGAGGAGGGGGCAAGATGCCGTTCCTGCGCCCCCTTGCCCATTTCATTATTATTTAACAAAAATATAAAAACCATCACCCCTCCCCCTAAACAGTTTTATTGATTCTCAAAACAACAAAGCAATAGATATATTGATATTTAATATTTAACTGATTATTTAGCCCATGTCCTGGCGGCTCTTCTTTGTGTTCAAAAACGTCTCAGCCATGTCGGTTATGTTACATTTTTGGCATTCCCTTCTTTCAATGCTCATAATTGCCAAGTTTGTCAGTCGTTCTTGGTTCATGGATGTTCTTTTTACGGTATATATTTTGAATTTTGGCGCCCCTTTCACCTGGCGCCCGGGGGCGACTGCCCCTCCCTGCCCACCTCTCGGCATGCCACTGAGAAAAAGGTTTATGCAGCCTCTCTTGGAAATCGTTAGTCATGTTCATCCACGTGGAAACAACATTCAAATGGGGGAGCGAAAGTTTTTAAATTATTCCAACTAAATTTGTCAATGATTGTAGCTATATCAGGAACGGCACGAGTTTTATCAATTTAAGAGAGTAGGGTTGCCTAAGGAACTTTCGAGGTATTACCAGGCGAGAAAATCCCGTCCCAATGAACAACTAAGGCACCATGTTATTGGATTACTATCACTTTGCGTATATTTCCTGAGTCGAAATCATTTCTTTTCCTTATGGTTCTTATAGACCTCTATCCCTGAGGGATTTTATTTTGTTGACTTTATTGCCTGCATAGGGGATGTGAGGAGGATAAGTTATGGAAAATCAGATGTCGTAAAGTTATGTTTACTGGGGGGGAAAAATACAGGTTATCCAAGTTGGGATGAAGTCATAGTCGAAAGGGCTTTTCAGAATAAGTAAGATACATTATCAAACGAAAGCCGAATGAAGTGGTTATGTCAAAACCCATATGAAATCATCTGGCAAACCTTGGTAACTGTACCTGATCTTACAAAGAAGGACTTTTTACATAAGTAGTTAAAAAGTTTTTCTATTTGTTGCTTATCCGTTCAAGTCAGTTCTAAGTGAGATATGTCTTGCCAAAATTTAGAGAGAGTGGATGTCCCTTATTCTCCTTAGCGCTGCCTCGACCAGTATTTTATAAAGGGTTTGATGTATTTATATATTGCTTCATATAAAATTTACGATTTTTAAACTTTTATCCTATAGCAGGTATTGTGGTTTTGAAATGTTTACCTAACAGTTCACCGGGCAGCCTGCACGAAGCCAGAGGGTCGCCAGATCACTGTGTGTAGTGCGTCACTAATTTGAATTGTCATATGTTGATGTTCTTTTCAAAGTCATTTCAATTACTTTTGTAGCTGCCGGCTCCAAGGTCTGCCGTTCTACCTGGCATTTTTAGCTCCTGTTGTGCTCATCCTGGTCGGAAACTCGATCGCTTTCGTCGTCATCATGCGCTCACTTCTAACTGCAGGAAGCAAAGTTACCGCAGACCGAAAAACGAGCGGTCTTCAGCAAGCCAGGCGAGGTGCTGCTATACTAGTAACACTTGGTCTAACCTGGCTGTTTGGAGTGCTGGCGATCAGTGATGCCAAGCTCGTCTTCCAATATCTGTTTTGTATTTTCAACTCAATTCAGGGCCTTCTAGTGTTTATCTTTTATTGCGTTCTCTCAGTTGAAACCCGGACAAAATACAAGGCACTTTTCGGGAAAGACCAAGAGAAGGATTCCAGATCTGGACATAGGCAAAACGTTGGTTCGGAAGGCGACTCAAGATTCCACGAAATCCAGACAAGCAGGAATCTGCGGAGTGATATTTACACCGGCAGCACGGGAACGTCCAGTTCTACCCTGAAACATGCAACCAACATGGAGTTCGAAACATTCAAAACAAATATGTAGAACGGCTTGAAACCGCTGGAAGAACTTAGAATTAAACTCAACGAGAACGTTACTTACCCTAAACATGTCTGAATACGAGTGAATTCAGTGAGCAAGCTATGGCATGATATCAAAGCGAGAGGTTTATTCTTGGTTAGTGCATGTATTTGACCTAAACCGCGACCGAGACCCTTGACGTGGTAATACTAACGCACATACGTATTTGAGTAATAGCATGAGTTGAAGGAAATTAGCGATTAAATTTCCTTTCGAGGGAATATGTATGGAAGAGCTTTTACAAATCTTACCGAGAAGCCTGACTTGCAAAAGGGGATCAAGGATTTATGCCTTTGACACGCTTGCACAGCCTGTTTCTCGAAGAGAAAGGTTGTTTGTCTTCTGATTTTCCTTCGTGTTATTCACGAGGGAAATATTGTATGTACTAAACTTTCGAAGTTACTTTCATGAGCAGAGGGAAATGAGTGGTTTAAACGTCCTCGGAGAACCAAGGAAACCGAGATGATCATGGTATTACAGATTTTATGACTAATATCATGTTTGCTCAATTTCTTTTGTTTTTCCACGTGCCATTACCTAATTTACCTCATTAAAATTCACTTGTGCTAATACTACCTCCAGTGACGTAGTATTAGATGAATTTTGGCAAACATGATTCCGGGTCGTTTAGGAAAAATTTCCTCAGGCCTTCTGCGCTCGGGAATTTTACTAAACGACCCTCATCGAGCAGGAGGTAAATAGCTAATATACCTCATTTCATGGTATTACTTATAATAATACCTTGAAAGATATATGCGTGTATATATATATATTGTTTGCTTATATATATTAAACATCGTGGAAGTTGTCGTTGGCTATAGAATATAAGGGTGTGCCTTACCGACCAACTAACAAAATACATAAAATATATTTTAAATAAAATACGTTTTAAAAAATATACATACATTGTTACACACACACACACACACACACACACACACACACACATATATATATATATATATATATAATTCGATCATAAAACCTCCTTCCATCCACCAAATTTCGACATTTAAAATATCTCAATCAAACTGAACTCTTACGTTTCTGGGATAAAACCCCTTCTTCAAGATATTAAAATTCACAACCGGTGAAAGCTCTACTTTTATAAAAAAACAACTAATTAAAAATTCTAATATGTTACACAAAATCCTTCAAGTTTAAAACAATTTGGGTACAAAAGAATTCAATTTGTAAGCCCAGAAACCTTCCCTGTTTGTTGGATCATAAATATTCGTCTTATCAATCATTTTAACCACCATGTCCTCTAATTCCTTATGTTCATCTTCAAAGAAATGCTTATACAAATTTTCCCCTGGAATCCCTCTCTGCCCCTTTCCAAACCTAATCATACTGCTTTTATGATTATCAAACCTTTTCCTAAATGTTACTGTACTTTCTACATAGTTCTTTCTTCATTTCTTACACGAAATAAGGTAAATCACACATTCCGAATTACAATTAAAGGAAAAATCAATCAAATATTTTATTATTCCCCTCAAATTCTCTACCCTCCTCAACAAATGTACAAATTTTTCATAGTGATTTACCACATTTCTTCATACCTTCCATTTTATCTCTCGCATTATTTAACTTTGACCTGGCTAGTTAATCTCTTAGATTTCTGGGTCTTCTATAGGATTCTCCCCAAATACATTTTTCATGTCCTTCGAAGCAGGCAAGATTGGCTAAAGCGAACTAATAATTGCACTAATTCCCACTATTATATATATATATATATATATATATATATATATATGTATGTATGTATGTATGTATGTGTGTATGTAATAATGTATGTACGTATGTGTAAAACACAACGAGAGTTGTGACCATTATGTCAGTCTGTACGACCTAGGTTTGTCAGTATCAGAAAGCCATGGAAGTTCATGTAAATTTCTATATCACGACCAATTGACTAGGAATCGCGTTAACCTTGTAAACAAGGTTTGAGCCTCAGTAGGCGTTTCGTGGTGGAGCATGCATTTTTGCGTCTGCTGTTGCTAAGTAACGGCAGCACTATGCCATCGACTGATGTTTCTGACTGTAGTCACTTCGAGAAGACGTTTTGTGACGTAATAGGAAGTGGGTGAGTGCGGGTTAAGGACGCTGGATTCGAATTTAGGCTTCGCCACGAGCATCGTGTCTCAAGAAGTCGGTCGTTGCGGCCGTTTATATACAAAATGTGTGGCGTGGTTAAGGGAGATCGTATCAAGGTAAGAGGGGAAGAGGTTGGAATATACATCATATTTGGGATTTTTGTAGATAGAAAGATGTTCAGAGATATGACGGGATTTTTACTTCTATCTTTAGGTGGACAAGTTTATGTACGTGAATTCGTCAGTTCTCACAGGATCCAACATGTTTACACTGAACAAAATTTCGATCAGACTAGATCCATGATGAAAACCATTGTGCTCGTCAAAAAGCTAAAGGAAGCCACCGTGCTCGTTAGAATCAGTCTGTAGAGAAAAGTCAAGGCGCTAATTAAAGTCCATTCGAAAGACATTACAAACGAAGGCGTAGCCATTCCTGTTTACTGTCGACGTAGTTTGAATAGCTCACCAAAAATCGCAAATATATGACTACTTGCCTTGAGATAGGAGAGCGGTGTCGCATTTCGCTGTTGCTGAACAGGAAGTGATAAGTCTTATCAGCACGAGTTAAATTATCAGGCCATGAAATTCAACACCTTGTAACCTTTGTCAGAAACTCTTTGCACTGAAATTTTAAATTCGCTCCCGCCCAAAAAAACTCCCTCCAAAAAAGCGTCAATTTCAAAATTGTGAGTATAATAACATTTCCAGTAACACATTTGAAATGGAACTGAACTCAAAATCTCGCGGTGCGTACTGTCGTACGAAATGTCAAAACAACCGCCAAAAGAGGCCTCGCTTCAAGGTTTGCCGCCTTCAAACGAAAAAGTGGGAAAAACGATTTCTGAACTGTCAGGGGATATAAAAATCACAGGCCAATGAAAGATCTACGACTTGGTAACATAAGATCTGGTTTTCCTGGCTGAGATGTAAGACGATTTTTTTTTTCAACACAAGTGTCAAGGGCCCGTAAATTTTTTTATCGATACTTGATGCGATGCTTAATCGAACCCAATTCAAAAATCCATAGAAACATCTTAATTACCCAAGGCCAACCTCCAGTACTCTGTCATTTTCACCATTTCGGTTGAGTTACCTTGTTTATAAGCCAACTGATTTTCGTGAACAAGTTCATGATCAACCATATGGTGGCCAGGTAGTCGACCTCCTACCACAACTGAACGCATTCTCACTACAGCTGACGTACGTCCACATTATTGAAAACTTGTGCTTCCTGCGTAGAAGGAGAGGAAGTTAAATGACGTCAATAAAGCCAAAATAAACGAACTTGAATTCTTTGTCATACTTCAACATTCTTTAAGAACTTAAAAGCTTTTTGTTTTCATATGTAAGTACCCAATGCCCGACCTAACGATGTCCTGAGTGTTTATTGTTCTTTGCAGTAGACTTTGATACGCGCCCAATGTGACTAAATGTCGCAGAAGCAATTCTCCAGTGTAACACCGCGCAATGCGTTGTTCGTAAATTCACCTCGTGGCAGATACGTGCCACTGGTTTAACGAATTCCTTACATGAGGTGGTTGCAAGTTGAAAAAATGGGAGAATATTTAGCGGTTTGAGAACAAGCCAGATTTTTGTGTGAACAGATAGTCATTCAAGGCGGAGCCCTGGTTGACTATCGCTCATACAAAGCATAGGCGAGTGGTCTAAATTATTCGTTCACAATTTTGCTCAATTTGTGCCGAAAGTTAAAGGTTATTTGTATAAAACTGGTCAATGTTGTGATCGAAAGGGGATATATTATTAAGAATTACGGACAAATTATCGACTTCCGACTGATTATAAACCACGAACAGCCGGCAACTTCAAAAAGTATAAAATAAAACATATTCCGAAGAATAATTTCATCTTGAAAACTCAAGATATGAGTCAAAACTAGTTTTATCTTATATTGACTCATCTTGAGTACTCAAGATGACATTATTCTTCGGAATATGTTTTATTTTATACGACTGATTATACATATTTGTGTCAGAATACTTCCTCTGAACTTAATCGTTCTTAATTAACTCCCACGATGACTTCATCAGTACGTCCTATTTTTGATAACGAGTAAATCGCTCAAGGGTGTGAGTGGGTGTCGCAAGACTTCCTTTCAAATCTGTGGAAATAATGTTCCGGTGATAAGCTACAATGACCTGATAGTCACGATGTGAACTCTCTCGTATCTATGGGGTCGTTCACACTGAGATCGATCTAACTTGAATCGATCTGAGACCGATCTGAGATCGATCTCAGTTCGCTTCGTGAAGGCGTTCACACTCGTTTGGATCGATCTCAGTTCGCATTCAAGCGTTCACACTCTGATCGATTTGGACTTAGATCGATCTGAGATCGATCTAACACGCTAATGTGAACGACCCTTATCATGCACCTTAAAATTGTTAAGATTCCCGCCACGTTCACTGGCTTATATCGTAAATTATGTCTATACAGTGCGACCTCTATTAAGCGGCCACCTATTAAGCGGCCACCCTCAATTAAACGGCCACTTTCTAAAGTCCCGAATTATTTGTCACTAAAATGCTGTATTTGATACATCTATTCAACGGCCACCTCCATTAAGCGGCCGCTGCCACCTTTTCGTTGTTGCAAGGTCATTATTTATTGCTTTTTTACCTCTATTAAGCGGCCAGCAAATTATCTTTTCAAGCGAAATAGTGACAGGAAGACGGCAATAAGAATAGGTGATAACTGATAACGACAAGAACTGCAATTTAATCTCCATTGTAATGACAAGTCACAAGCCGCAAAATGTATACACGTGGAAATCTTTCACATCCGGTACTGAAAGCACCCACTGTTCTGTGGCACGAAAAACTACGGTATTGCTAGTCTATAAAAATCCTTGCTGCTCAAGTTTCGTTTTAAGCCATCGAATAGAGAACTCGTCTCCTGTGAAACAATACTCGCATGGGAGTTCTAAACCGTAGCCGGCCCCTCTGTTTACTAGCTTGCCTTTCACAACGTCAAACAGCATTGACCGATTATTTTAAGTAAATCGTCCGTCAAAGGCTTTGAACTACAATAGATTTTACAATGATTGTTGGTTTTAAGTTTTGTTTCATGGATTTTGTTGAATGTATCTTCACGTGTTTAACTCTTTTCAAAAAGCATTTTGCTATATACAGTCAATAAATCACGTTGACCGCCATTTCTGTCCGATTTATATTTTACCTCTATTAAGCGGCCACTTTTCAAAGTCCCGAGGGTGGCCGCTTAGTAGAGGTCGCACTGTAAATCGGATAGAGGATACTAAGTAAAGGTTATATACCGTGACCGAGGTGTTTAGGCGATATATAAACCTGAGGGCAAAACCCGAACGTTGACATATCGCTTAAACACCTCCGTCACTGTATATAACCTTTACTTATATCATCGTTGGTGAAGTTTCGTCCGATCTGCATGCGATTTATTACGGCTCGCCCAGTAAATCGCATACAGATCGCCCGCTCATATTGTATCTATTACTTTAAAGTGTCTACCGTTGATGGTTGTCAAAATAGTAATGAATTTTATTTGGAGCGTTCTTTCGATATAAACACGAATACTTGCAAAAGAGCTGAACGCTCCAAGGAAGACTTCCTCTTAAATTGAACAAAATGATCTTTATTCAAATAAACAACAATAATCTGATAGTTGTAACATGAACCCTTTCGTATATATCACGAAAGTCGATTGTAAAATCTACGCATCCTCAATATATTTCCTAACGACTTTTTTTTCATATTAAGTATGTGATGAATGCACTAGTTTCACTGCAGAATTCGTAATGAGTGGGCAGTGTTCTATAAGAGATCACGTTCTCATAATTTATTAATTCAAATTATTGCCGGCAGCTAATTTACACATCGCCCCTTTGACATCATGAGATACTAAGACGCTACTTATGCGCTCGCTCCGTGTTTAAGTCCTCAGTGTCTTCTAATCCTCGACAATTGCAACGAAGAAAAAGTACTTCCTACAAGGGACCGCATATATTTTCTACATTTAAGCCTTCTGTGCACTGCTATGTCACAGGTATTATTTTCGCTGTACTTTACCGTATGGCTCGGTATCATTTCACAGACAGAATGCCAGTTTAGTTCAAGTTCAACGATCACCAGTTCGACCAACTTTACAGTGACACCGAGTCCTACCACAGGTCAGTGGCATTTAGTTGAATGGAGTTGAAGTGATGAACCTAAACCGATGTGCCTAGATTGATCTATGTCAGTATCTGTCTTCTTGAAAATGTTTTATGGTGCCATTTTGTAGCGACAAGCCATCTTAATGTATGGTTTGTAGCTGTTATTGGTACATTGTAGGTACGTGGCTAGCTTACAATTTCTCAGATAATTTCTCCGTCAAAATCAGTAATACTTGAGCATTAATCGCCCACTTTCATTCGGAAACTTTTGAATGTGTTTATGATGAGCGTCCGACGGGCTAATTGCTATCTCATACCAAAGCCAACTCCCTTGCAACCTAAATAGAAAATCAGAATTCTTTATAGAGTGTTCATTTTGACTGATCATTTAGTCCTCTCAATCAAAAATTACATAAGCTTAAATTTAGGCACAATATTGGTGGCACATGAGACGAATTTATAACTTGCGTTCAATCTACCACCTCGTCCAATCTACTACGAACTTCATCAAACTATTAACTTAAAGATATCCAGTTGTGTCAACAGGACGACAGCTGATATCCTATTACCTAATAATTATAAATGGTAAATATCCTATTACCATTTGTACTGAAGATGGCATGAGTTTTGCCGAAACATGTATACAATAAAGAAATTTGTCGTTTACTTGAAGTCTCTATTAGCACTTGTGCTTCTACGATCTTATGGATATATATATATATATATATATATATATATATATATAAACCAAAGGTGAGGACCAGAAAGGTTGCAGTATTGGTTTGAAGATGAAGAGCGCCCAATACCATACCAGTAGAGCGAATAAAGAAGTAAAATAGACAAAATTTTTGCTGTCGCTACTCTGAGTTTCACGCGCTCAGGCGATGTTGCCTGATGATCGCCTGAGCGCGTGAAACTCAGAGTAGCGACAGCAAAAATTTTGTCTATTTTACTTCTTATATATATATATATATATATATATTAATCAAGAAGACCACAAATATACGTTTATACAAAATGTCTTGTTCACAATAAAATTTCTAGTGAACTATAGTATAAAAATTCTAATGAACTATAGTATAAAAATAAATGAAATTATCATTAAAACAACGCCATATTAAGTTCCTTGGGAGCCATAGTTCCTAATGTACGGATCCAGAAATCCTCGCGTGTCGTAGGATCAGATGGGTCGGTCTTATCTATTAACGTAATTTCAACGTCTTTTTCTAAACCCTGATGGTTTTTCTCCCATAAAGTGCTCATGCAAATGCTTTTGTGGCACTTCTGCTCTCCTACAAGCTCTACGGTAACAAGCTTTATAATTGTTCCACCGATAACGAAACTTGTCAGTAGTCTGACCCACACATTGTATGCCACACGCTCGACAGGTCAAAAGATAAGCAAGACATTTATCATCACAATTCAATGGATGATTTATTTTAAAAACCTTGCCATCCGCCAATCGTAGAAAAGAGTCGGTTTGGCCAATATTCAAGCATGTGGCACATCTTTTCTTACCACATTTGCATGAACCTTTTTCTCTCTCCATGGGATAAACCTTAGCTCTGACCAAAATATTACCAAGGTCTCTGGCCGTTCTAAATGCCACAAAAGGCACCGAAGTAAAACATGTTTTCAACTTCTTCATTAACGTAAAGCAAATGAAGTTTCTGGCGTAAAACCGCTCCAAGACTCGCCAACTGGGGATGATAAGTTACCACCAGCGGAACCGAGTCACTAGTTTTGCTACCATTAGACGTCTCAATCCTATTAGATATACCCACTTTATCCAGCTGGCTATCAACCATTTCTATCGGGTAACCCCGCTTAATGAACCATTCACGTCATTTCTCAAGATGACCGAGAAATAAATCATAAGTGAAACAACTACGCTTCATCCGAAGGCCCTGACTGTAAACAATTGACCTTTTAATATGAATAGGATGTGAGGATTCATAATGCAAGAACTGGTGACAGTCATTCGGCTTATAATAGACATCAGTCACAAAGTTGTTGCCCTCAATTCCAACTACCGCATCCAAAAAATTCACAGATGATTTCGAAGACTCCCTTGTGAATTTAAGGTTAGGGTGAAACATGTCCAACCGAGCCATAAATTCAGCAAGCTTTCCCTCGTTCCCAGTCCAAATAAAAAATATATCATCTATATAACGAAACCAGAGCCAAGGCTTTACTGACTCTTTCTTTAAAAACTCTGTCTCCACCTTGTCCATAAAAATACAATGGCCGTTCCGGAAATTTGTTGTTTAACCTTAGTATCAAACTCAAAAAAATTATTTTTGAGAACAAATCTGGCCATTTGTACCAAATCTTCAGATGATATCTGTTTAATCTCTTTCTCTTCTAATCTTTGAAACAAATATTTTAAACCATCTTCATGTGGAATGCTGGGATATAATGCAAGCATATCTTCCGACACCAAGATAGCATTATCAGGTATTCCGCCGAGATTACGTAATTTTTGAAGAAAATCGCTAGTATCTTTGACATACGACTTTCCCGCTTGCATAACCGCCTTAAGATGGTAATCCAAAAACTCTTACACTTTTTCGGTGGGAGTATCACAGTTAAAGATTACAGGTTGTCCCGGGACATCCTGCAATCTCTCGTGTATCTTGGGTAATAAATACATTTTGCCTAAAAAAGTAGCATTTTTAAAATTGTAGGAAAAGTACCTTAATTCCTGTTTAGAGATGACTCACCTGCGGGGAGTCATCTCGGGGTATGTGCGTGTGTATGTGTATGCGTATCCATACTCTAATTAGCCGATCCTCGTTTACTATTTGAGAACAAAGATATGGATGACGTCATTTCCATTTATATTGACACTCAGAGGGATGCTTGAAGTCACGAGAAATCGAAAAACCTTGGATGAATAATAAAACAATTAGAAAGTGACTTTTGCGTCTTTGTACTGTGATAGAAACATTCATAACGCTACGCCTTGTGTTTCCAACAGGTATTTTCCCGGTAAAAAAAAAAAGCCTCAAAAGTTCACACTTGTCATATTGAAGATACTTAACTGAAATAGACTTTCTGAGGCCATGTCTTTTTTCTAATCCTAGTTCTAAGTAGAGCCAGTTCTTCGATCCTCGAAGGACTCGCGGTACTTAGATTTAAGTAGAGCAAGATGTAATCGGTTTACTCATGCAGTGTTGTTTTATCAATCCTAGTTATAACTCCAGCCAGTTCTGTGACATTTGGTAAGTTTCGATTCTACCCTGAGTTGTCATGTTGACTTCATTAATAGTATGAGGTATGCATTGCTGGAGATATTCAATCAACACAGATAGATTCTTACACGCAGTGTTCTTTTTTTAATCCGTGTCCTAGATACAACCAGTTTTCCGAGGCTTTGTAAGTTTAACTTCTGTCCTATATTGTTCGTTTGCGTGTTACGATGTTGTCTTCGTATTTCTTGTTTAAAATACTTTGTGCAAATTGATTTACTCATGTAGTTTTGTTTTATCAATCGTAGTTACAACTCCAGCCAGTCCTTCGACAAATGGTAAGTTTCGATTTTACCTTGTGTTGGTACGACATTGACTTCATATGTGGTATGAACTCTGTCCTTTTAAAGATACTTAATGCAATAGATTTTCTGATGCAGTGTTCTGTTTCTAATCCTAACTTTTAGTTCAGCCAGTTTTTTCGAGGGTCGGTAAGTTGTAATGCAGTCATTTGCTGTTCTTTTGCTTATTAAGTTATTGTGTTCATAGTTAACTTGAGTTATGTCTGCTTAAAAATACTTAATGGAAATAGATTAACATCTTCTTATCGAACGTTTTTTCTTCATTCCTAGTTACAAGTACTTCCAGTTCTTCGAGGAACGGTAAGTTCAACTTTTGGCTTTTGTTTCTTGCACAATTGAAAAATAGTTATTACAAATGCATTTTTTTAAACTGGGTTTTCGAATCAGTCGTAATTACGAGTACAATAAGCACTTCGAGTGTTGGAAATTTTCCATTCTTTCCTATGTTTTTGTTTTGTATGAAATGATTTCGTATTTATAGCGTGAGTTATGTCATTTTAAAAATAGTTAATACAAATAGATTTTCTCATGCCACTGCTGTTTTATCAATCTGTTGCAGGTACGAATCGAAGCAGTCCTTCCAGGAATTGTAAGTTTTGGTTGACTCCTTTCTAACTGAAATAGACTTTCTGAGGCCATGTCTTTTTTCTAATCCTAGTTCTAAGTAGAGCCAGTTCTTCGATCCTCGAAGGACTCGCGGTACTTAGATTTAAGTAGAGCAAGATGTAATCGGTTTACTCATGCAGTGTTGTTTTATCAATCCTAGTTATAACTCCAGCCAGTTCTGTGACATTTGGTAAGTTTCGATTCTACCCTGAGTTGTCATGTTGACTTCATTAATAGTATGAGGTATGCATTGCTGGAGATATTCAATCAACACAGATGGATTCTTACACGCAGTGTTCTTTTTTTAATCCGTGTCCTAGATACAACCAGTTTTCCGAGGCTTTGTAAGTTTAACTTCTGTCCTATATTGTTTCTTTGCATGTTACGACGTTGTCTTCGTATTTCTTGTTTAAAATACTTTGTGCAAATTGATTTTCTCATGTAGTTTTGTTTTATCAATCGTAGTTACAACTCCAGCCAGTCCTTCGACAAATGGTAAGTTTCGATTTTACCTTGTGTTGGTACTACATTGACTTCGTATGTGGTATGAGCTCTGTCATTTTAAAGATACTTAATGCAATAGATTTTCTGATGCAGTGTTCTGTATCTAATCCTAACCTTTACTTGAGTCAGTTTTTTCGAGCATCGGTAAGTTGTAATCCAGTCATTTGCTGTTCTTTTGCTTATTAAGTTATTGTGTTCATAGTTAACTTGAGTTATGTCTGCTTAAAAATACTTAATAAAAATAGATTAACATTATGTCTGCTTAAAAATACTTAATAGAAATAGATTAATATTTTCTTATCGAACGTTTTTTCTTCATTCCTAGTTATAAGTACTTCCAGTTCTTCGACGAACGGTATGTTGAACTTTTGCCTTTTCTTTCTTGCACAATTAAAAAATAGTTATTACAAATGCATTTTGTTGCAAATTATTTTTGTTCAAATTGATTTTCTCATGTAGTTTTGTTTTATCAATCGTAGTTACAACTCCAGCCAGTCCTTCGACAAATGGTAAGTTTCGATTTTACCTTGTGTTGGTACTACATTGACTTCGTATGTGGTATGAGCTCTGTCATTTTAAAGATACTTAATGCAATAGATTTTCTGATGCAGTGTTCTGTATCTAATCCTAACCTTTACTTGAGTCAGTTTTTTTCGAGGATCGGTAAGTTGTAATCCAGTCATTTGCTGTTCTTTTGCTTATTAAGTTATTGTGTTCATAGTTAACTTGAGTTATATCTGCTTAAAAATACTTAATAAAAATAGATTAATATTTTCTTATCGAACGTTTTTTCTTCATTCCTAGTTACAAGTACTTCCAGTACTTCGACGAACAGTATGTTGAACTTTTGCCTTTTCTTTCTTGCACAATTAAAAAATAGTTATTACAAATGCATTTTTTATACCAGGTTTTCTAATCAGTCGTGGTTTCGAGTACAATAAGCACTTCGAGTATTGGAAACTTTTCCATTCTTTCCTATGTTTTTGTTTTTTTTGAAATGACATCGGATTTTTGGCGTGAGTTATGTCATTTTAAAAATAGTTAATACAAATAGATTTTCTCATGGCACAGTTGTTTTGTCAATGACTTGCAGGTACGAATCCAACCAGTCCTTCCAGAGATTGTAAGTTTTGGTTTACTCCCTTCTACGATATCGTTTTCATATTTAGCTTGAGGTATTTCGCTTGCCGAAAACATTAATGGAAACAGAGTTTCTGATGTATTTTTGTTTTTTAAATCCTAGTTTCGACTTCAACCAGTCTTCCGACGAGAGGTAAGTATCGATTCTTCCTTGCATTTCTTACTTTGCTTACCCGACCATAGCCCCCATCAGTTGGTCTGGGGATTGATCCCAATGCTACACCGAGGCCTTGCCGCACTTGGTGTCCGATTCCTTCTCGACCCAATTTTGAACTTGACCTTCGATGGTCTTCCGATGTAAATTGATGGATTACGTCACTAGCAAAACACCACCGTAGAACATGATCTCGAGGTTAACATTAAAATCCCAATACATTATATATTATCGTTTTCTCACTATTAGGTACCCCCTTGTTCTTGACCAAATGGGTGTTCTATATGATGAATTAAGACGAACTAGCATAAAGATTGATAAAGACACTTTGTGAGGCCATATCCAAAACATTTTTTGGCATTGTAGCTATAAAATACCGAATGCCTCTCGTTTTGTTTTATTTTGTTTTGGCATAAGAGAACAATGAACAGTATTTTTCTTTTTATTCAGATTCTTGTCCAAGAGAAGAAGTTGGCACAGAGGAAGCTCGGGGAGTTTTCGTTTGGCAAGAAACCGTAGTAGGGAGTCGTGTGAGAATTCCTTGTCCTTACGATCTCGATGCTAACGCAACTCGAGTATGCGGCTTTAGAGATGAAACCTCCAGCGAAATTTCATGGGGACCTGTTGATGCTAGAGCTTGCCCATATCGTAGCAACAGAAGCCAGGGTATATTCAATCTTTCGCAGGTACTTTTTTGTGGCTTTTTTATGGCGTTACCTTGCACAAAAATTGTAGGATTTTATACCAGGCACACATAAAACTATCAGAACATTTCAGGCTTTTAAAAATAGTATTAAGAAACTTGATTTATTAGACTTTTTATAACTTATTTTTATTAATGTATATATAAGACACCGTCCTATTTTATAATTAATGATTTACTTGTGGTTATATTATTTAAATTTACTTTATCTTAAATTGTGGAATACCTGTAAATTAGCTAGCGTGTCATTTCAGACTTTGTCGCGATGTCACACCTTATTTAGCTAAGTGTGTGGCACATTAAGTATATTTTACCTTCATCTTTTATCTTTATGGTATGTGAACTATAAAGTAAGAAGCAAACTCCAAAAAACAACAGCTTGCAAACTTAAGATTTAAGTAAAAAAGCAAGACGAATGTATAAAACGGTAATATTTCGACGTTATTTCAAAGTCATTGTCAAAAGTGGCGAAATTTTACCGTTTACATTCGTCTTGTTTTTACTTTAATCTTAAGTTTGCAAGATGTTATTTTCCGGAGTTTGCTTTTGATTTTGTTCCCTAAAATTGTGGACTATTGATGGCTTATGTATATTATGCAAATAATATATGTTTCTCGTTTTGCCTGTTTCCTATTACATAACCGTACCTCAGATAATTTCATATCTTACTGCTCACCCAGTAAGCTTTTATCAGATCGCACGAACCTTGAATTTAGCCAGAGATTAGCTAGGCAGGAAGCGCAGCCTTGTACGTATAATAGATACAATATGAGCGGCCAAACTGTATTGGATAATTTACAAGGCGAGCCGTAGGAAATCCCATACAGATCTGACGCGAATATTGTATCCTTCTTAAAATATGAATACTTTTAAATGGTCATGTTTGCCGGTTATTTTGAGGTTTCAGTAAATTTTGACAAACAAAATCGAAGAAAAGTTTATAATTCTAATTAATATTCTGTATCCGATTGCCAGTTTCCCCATTAGGAGCGAATTTCTTTAGTGGTTTCTTACTGAATTAATAATGAGTATTTTAAGAAATATTCATTTAAGAATTTAATTGTTTTAAGTTAAGAAATCCCAGTATAAAATACGAAGAAAAGGCATGATAAAATTTTCTTCTGACGTTTCGTGGTATAAATCACAACATCTCCAGAGATACTATCATTTGATTGCCTAAGTGTATTACTACTGTTTATTTGTAACTGTTATTTTTAACACTGTTCTCCCATTGGTCAATTCTTGACACTTTTTTAATGTATATCTACGCTTAAGCAATTAAATAATAGTGTCTCTTAAGATGTTGTGATGTATGAAACGAAATATCTGAATAAAAGTTTACCATGACTTTACTTCACATTTTATGCTGGGCTTTGATATTTCTTACAATCCTTGAATTTAGTTCAGTAGAATATAATTTAAGAGTATTAAATGCGACTGGATTGTAGTCTATTTTCGTAGGCAAGAGGGTTTTTTTCACGTTAACGATGTACAAAAATTTTTTTCATGCCATTTTCATGTAAGAATATATGTGTATGTATATATATATATATATATATATATATATGCCGTTAGCGAATTTGCGCACGCTCACTAGTCTCTAGTTAGAGCACTCTGGCATGGCTTAGATGTGGAACATTTGAGTTGCCTATATAATGTAGGCTTCTCCATCCTGCTCGTCAGCACTACACTGATGAGGCCCAGTAGGCCGAAACGGTTCCGTCTGTAGTTAGTTATATATATATATGTATGTATTTTTAATTTCTTTGCAATCCCAGCAAGGCCTTGATCCGTTGTAAGAATTTCGTTTTTGGTATTCCCCTCCCTCCTTAAAAATAAAATAGTGCGTCCCTACATTCTTCCATCGTTCTTCCTTTTTTAAAACTTTATACCGTAATTATTGGTGCGTCTTTTCATTTCTCTTCGTTAAGAAACGTGTAAATTCTACTAATGCAGCTTCAGTGGCTAAACAGATAGAAAAGTTGTCATTTCCTGGTGAAAATCTTATTCCTGAAGATATTAGTAACGCAGCAATTGTCTTGGAGAAAATTGTCACTGCGGGAAAATCTAACGAGGTGAGTAGAAATATTAATTTTGTTGTTGGGGTTACCAGACTTGTTCAAAGCATCAGCGAGTGATTGGCCAGGCGGAAAGCTTAGCCTTGTAAGAAATATTAAAGAATAGCATAAGATGCGAAGTAAATAACTGATAACTAATTGTTAGTTTAACAACCTCACACATAAATACTTACTACAATTAGCCAGGAATTCCCCGACGCAGGGACTCAGGTCCCCGACGGGGGGCTAAAGTGGAGGGGCTGGGACTACTGCTCCTAGACAATTTCGTGATTTCGTTACGTATTGTATTACATTTTATTGTATTGCATTGTGTAATGTTGTATTGTATTGTATAGCATTGTATTGGATTGCATTTCATTGTATTGTATTGTATTGTATTGCCTGTTAATCATTTGAATTAAAGTTGCTTGCTGCGAATTGCTTTTGAACAATGAACTGTGATTGTGTAACGAGATGCTTGTCGTCTTTCTTATCATGATTGTTGTTATATATCGTTTTTCTTGACATCATCCTGATTCGATCCTGAAAAAGTAAATGACGACTAAATGTTTTAGTTTCTCACTGTTTCGTTTCTGTAATAGGTTGCTAATGATACCTTGAAGACGATTGACAACATTCTCGACGCAAGTTTACAAAATGTCACGAGGAGTCAAGAACAAACAAATTCATCTTCAAGGTACAGCATACATCAAACCTTATATCATCATTAAATTTAAATCTGCATAGATATAGCAAAAAAGTGGTGGTATCACCGCTGACTTTTATAGTCAACAAATAAAACTGTAGATTACAATCAATCGATTACAGGCAAATGTATTTTGATTCAGTGAGGTCCACGGTCATTCAGTTCTATTGGTTTGAATTCTGCTACTGTTCCAAGTCATAAACGACCTACAACATAAACTTTCACCTCCTTTACCAGACTGTTACAGTAAGACATACCATCTTAGAAAAAGCCACGAATTCGCACTTTCAAAGGCAAAGACAAATAGATTGCAAAGTACTTTTATTCCAGCCTGCCTTAACCATTTTTCGTAAACTTTGTACCCTAAATTTGTTCATTTTTCACCAATGATGGTTTAGTGATTAGTTAGTTAAACATGTAAATTTAATAAGACACAATTCATTTTTTCCACCGTGATGTACTTTCTTTTTTTTAATGAAGTCTCTCACTCTCTCGATGGTAGAGAAAACATTTATCCAGAAGATTAATTTCACGTTATATTTCTTTGCTCTGCAGGATTCTTGTGCTGTTGAACAAACTCCTGGAGTCACTTAACCTCCAAAATAATGCATCTTTTCGAAGAACACTGAGAAACTTTGCAGTTGATTTGTCCATGGTAGATCCACGTTCTTTCTCTGGGGTAACCTTTTCAGGAATTATAACTGGAAAAATAACCTCACCATTGAAGAGTGAAAACATTGCAAAAGAACTCTCCGATAACACAACCGATTCGGGACCAGAAGCTACCACTTTACGTTTACCTCGAACCCTGTTCGACAACGCAAGTGCGGGCAGACAGAGACGAACTGTGGTCTTAGCTCTGTACAAAGAAACAAAGTTCTTTCAAGTGACTCCACTGAAGCCGCCTACAAATCTTTCTCAGCGTCTGAATAGTTTTGTGATTGCAGGCAGCATTAAAGGCCAGTTCATTTCAAATTTGACCAATCCAGTTGTATTAACGTACAAGAATTTAAAACCGGGGGATAAAAACAGTTCGTTTTGTGGATTTTGGAATTTCGCTGAGGCAAGTTGGTCTGATGAAGGATGCTCGTTCCAAAGAGTTCAGGAGGATGGAAGGATTGTCTGCCATTGTGACCACCTCACCAATTTTGCAATGTTGATGGTATGTTTACTGGTCTTAAAAAGCCGTACTTTTTTCTAATTACAAGAATTTTTGATAGGGTACAATTGCGGTTCATGAGACCGATGTAGGACATAAACCGTACCGCAGGCTCGCTTACCTTAATATAAACCCTATTCTTAACCGGTCATCGACATTTGTGTTCGGTAAACTGCAGTCCAGCCCTTGACTGAAACTCGTCTACTTATGCGTGGACGCAAATTGAGTCAAATGGCTAGGCAATGTCTTTCACAAAATGATGCAATAATTGTAGTTAAGTCCCCAAAAGGAATGGAACTTTCACTAATGGGATTCCCCAATACGTATCTCACGATGAAAAAACAAAAATTTGAGGATCAAAATAGTGAAGAAACTTCGTTTATAAAATTCTGACAACTTGATTTTTTGCAGGATATATATCCTAGCGATGAAACTTCCCATGAGCGAGTACTTGGTTTAATCAGTTACATTGGATGTGCATTGTCGTTACTTGGACTGACGTTGACTATAATCACGATATTGCTATTTAAGTGAGTAGGTTTCTTTGTTTTTTGGGGGGATTTTTTATCTTACTTCTGCTGCTGCTGACCTCTTCCTTGCTCTTGACGTCCTCGCCACACTTTTTAGTGTTTCTGTTTCTAGCACTACAGCTTTGACTGTTGTCGTCGTTGTTGCTACTGTTATAATTGTTGATTCATTAAGAGTTACAACTACTGTTGCTTTTATTGTTGTGCCCGTTATTAGTGTTGCAATTATTGTTGTGAATATTACAGTTGTAGCTATTATTGTCGGCCATACACGCATTCACCGTAGGGATAGAGTAATCGGTTTGTCTGTCATTCCGTCTACTTCGCGAGGGTCTGAGTACTGGGCGTACGGGGTATGTATGCTTTTTTTTTTATTCTTCATTGCCATTTCACACTTTTCATATTTTCATCTTTCAGAGATCTGCGCAGCAAGACTCCCGGTCAGATCTTACTCAACTTCTGCATTGCGTTGTCTTTAACACTGGTGGTGTTCTTAGCCGCTGCTGAACGTTCAAAGACATCTTCATTGGCCAGTTGCCGTGCAGCAGCAATAGCGTTGCATTATTTTGTTCTAGTGGTGTTCATGTGGATGGCAATAGAAGCTTTTAATATGTACATGGCGTTTGTCAAAGTTCTCCCTTCATACTTTCCAAAATTCATGTTGAAGTGCTGCATTGTCGCTTGGGGTAAGTTAGAAACAAGTGTAAACATTTGTAGAAATTACATTATGGCTAAAATCTCTCAGAGAGTAATGAATTTTATCAAATGCAAAGATTTTGGTAACGTTTTCCAAATTAGCCAAGTGCGTTTACCTGGTGGCACTTGTAAGATATTACTTGCACAAAGAACAAAAAGAAAAGAAAAAATCCTGTCATAATAAGCAGTCAGACACAAGCCCAATTGAGATGCATCTTGCCCGATTAATTTCCGGAAAATTTTGGAAAACAATGGACTCCGGGATCATTGTCCTTTCTTTTTTGTCTCTTGTACATTTATTTCCCTGAACAATATTTTGTTGATTTCTATCCGGCATCGTTGGGTATGAGACAAGGTTAAAGATAATTTGATGTCTTAATCCACGTTTCCTGAAAAAAAGTTGCTGGTGGTCCGCGTTTGTGTCAGTCAACAATAAGAAGGACGCACTTGCAGAATGGAACAAAATATTTAAGTCAAAACCCGTGAAATTTGGCGTAAGATATATACGATCCATAGACACAGATATACATACCCTTGTGAAAAAGATGCATCTTTCAACCAAAATACATTAGCATTTTTTTTCTGTTTGGTGTTTATGCTCCGATGTATCGGTGTGAATCGTTTAGTTTACAGTTTTCAATCTATTTTGTTGATATGATAAAAAATATTTTTATCCATATTACTTTCCAGGAATACCAGCCTTAACCGTATCAATAACAATTGGAGTGGCTCTTGATGACTATGGTGATAAGAAATAGTGAGTAAAGTAATCGTTGGTTATCAAATGGCAGCGTCGAAGGGTGCATTGTGGGATAGTAAAGTGTTCAGGAAGTTGGGAGGGTGATGGCCAGAAAATTTTAGCTTTCAAACTAAACAACTTATCCCTGTAACCACCACGAACTGTGAACATTTCTTTTTCTTCCCTAAAGGCCGATTCTTAGTGGATGTAAAAAGTCGCCCGGGCGATGTTGTTGTTTGAGTCGATTGGACTACACTGGCTAGTGTAACGTGTCTATCGGAAAAGTTGACTTCAAGTCAACTTTTTCACAATGGAATTGCCATCCTCGCGTTTTTTTACACCCAGTGGAAATCAGTCTTAAAATATCGATAAGCAGTTGTAGTCAGAGGGTTAGTGTGGCTGCATATAGTTTTGCTACGTGCGTATCACGAGCAATGCCGAGCGGTACCACAAGGTGAACTTCGAATAATGATCGTCTGTGATATGACAATGCCAAGGGGTGTATAAAAATAATGAGTACATTCCTGAACAGGATCCGTTTTCGATGGGAAACGTCTGAACAACAGTTCTAGAAGAAATATTCCTTCGCAGAGACTTCTGAAAACTGTTGGGGTTACTGCACCACAGGAGGGACACTCGTCCTCTGCTCCAATGAACAGTGTTTGTTAGTTAACAAATTTTATACAAGGTTTATATGGGTAATGATTGGTAGTGAGTGGTGAGGCGTCATAGCAGGACCACCAAGGGATAGATATCCGAACCAACTGCATCGCTGCCCCGCAACAAGTTGAGGAGCTCAGAAATCGTGAGCGATGGAAGGGCACTCACGCAAGTGATTAAATGAAGTATGTTACCCTTCTTTACCCCATAACGCATCATGCCATTAACTCTTTCCCGGCGTCATAAGATTTTTATAATTCAAGTCTGGCTAACGCCAGATGATTTTACTCGTCAAAGGGAGAGCCCACTCCTTGAAAGAGTTAAAGGGACAAGTGTGATTATACCAAGAATTTTGTAATCAGTTCAGTTCTACTGAATTAGTATGAACTGGTGAACTCTGCAATGAATGCTCCATAACGACGGTCACTGTTGAGCCAAAAAAACAAGCTAAAGTTCGCGAACTATGGAGAGATTATGGAATACTTCTTCCGAAGAAGTCTTATAGGTTACCAATGCATTTAACTAATCCTCTTATCTTTTAGCTGTCGTCTTCAGGGAATTCCATTCCTCGTCTCTTTCCTCGCTCCAGTTTTACTCATACTTGCTGGAAACTCCATCGCTTTCCTTGTAATCTTTTATTCCCTTTTGACTTCTGGAAGTAAAGTTACCGCTCATCGGAAAACAACGGGGCTCCAGCAAGCTCGGCAAGGTGCTGCCGTATTGGTTCTACTTGGTCTAACCTGGCTGTTCGGAGTGCTCGCCATCAATGACGCCAAAATTGTCTTCCAATATCTATTTTGTATTTTCAACTCCCTACAGGGTCTCCTTGTTTTTGTATTTTACTGCGTCTTACCCGTAGAAACCAGAAAAAAATACAGAAACTTCTGGCGAAAGAAAACGGCAACATTGAAGAGGAATAAACCAAATTACATCGTGGGATATAGTACTCCAAAAGAGGAGAACTGTACCCAAAAAACCAGTTACGACTCCAATGGCAAGAGGAACAACGAAAGTGTTTCCATCTTAAACACCTTGTCAGAAAACCCAAAAGGAACGTCCTCGTTTGTTAATCCTGTTATTGAGGAAATGGAAACGTCTGAAAAAACGAAACCTGCCGATCTCGAAAGTACTTTCGCAGCAAAGGAAGAAATCGTACTGAAATTTCTTAAACCAGGATCGGTTGAGTACACGGTTAGGAATAAGACACATTTCGTGTCGACAGTGCATATCACCTTAAAAAACAATGAAAATATTTGAAGTTTCGGTCAAGCAGTTTTACTACCTTGTTAAATAATCATCCGGATGAAATTTTTCCTGCCATTGTTAGTGTCCATTCTGCAGGCGTATTTTCCATATTAAAGAGCGAAATCTCGTGCGTTCGAAACCTACACAGTTAATCGGGTTATACAGCTTTACTCGTTATCAAAAACAGGACGTACTGATGAAGTCATCGTAGGAGTTGACTAAGAATGATTAAGTTAAGAGGAAGTATTCTGACTGAAATATAATCAGTCGGAAGTCAATAATTTGTTCGTAATTTTTAATAATGTATCCCCTTTCGATCACAATATTGACCAGTTATCAAAGGGGTTGGGGGGTTGGCGGGGGTGGGTAAGGAGGGTATTTACTCGCTCAAAATTTTGGCAACAAAAGTCCTTTTTATCATGCACTTAATCCTAGAAATTTGAAAGTACAGTCGAACCTCTCTAACGGCCACCTCCCAACAACGGCCAAGGATTTTCGTCCCCGACAATAATCCATACATTTCCTTATATTAGGATATCCTCATAGCGGCCGCCTCTCAACGGCAACGGCCAGTAAAACTCTCCCCAATCGCTAAATTAACCTCTTAACAACGGCCACATGGTGATAAGTTTTTATCAACAAGCACAAATCAAGTCTAATACGTAAGCTTGTTGTTTTTACTGATAATGTTTGGTTTTTCCTGGATACACTTTGATTGCAGCTATTAAATACCAATAGCATTGTAGAGATATTTTTGTCAGATGCTACAGGTATATAAAGCCAAAAGAATTAAAGCAAAATGGATCGGTTTTAACGGTTTTTTAACGGTTGTGGACGATCTAATTGTGTTTGCAGAGTTCCATGGAAACGAAGAACTAGTGTCATCTGCAAATCATGTCACCGCACTGCTTACTACCATTCGTGCAAACGTATTGAAGCAGAGCACACTTGATAGGTTTATTAGTAAATAGGCGATCAGGGATGAACTGATTTTATTGTACAATTTAAAGAACTATTCGATTGTTTTATCTTTACAAGAAGTCAAGTAGAGACTTGTCTAGAAACTGTCTAAAGCAATACGATTTTGTCCGATTTATCGAACTTTACACATGTATTATTAAGTATTAAAACATAACAGAAAGAATTTGTTATGTGGTGTCATATTACACGTTGACCTCCCGACAACGGCCACCTCTCGAGTCTGATAAGCTACAATAGAGACGTTACGATTAGAGGACGGCAACGGGAACGGAGACGTCGAACTCGAAAACGCTCTAACTGCGCATGCGCGTCTCGAGAAGCCCACATTGTCTCAAGCTAATACGACGCCGTTTCATACGTTTTGACGTTGTGTGAAAACGCCAGCAATATGTCGAAAGAAAACAGGTAGATATGACCTATAATTATATGTATTTTGTTCAATAGTTCGAGATTACATCATAGAAAAAACCCAAAAAAACCCCGGAACGATTCAATGTAAATTAAGCGCAAAAGTGTCGAAGTCATGAATATTTATTACGTAGCTATCCAGCATAACATCGTAGCTTCATGTCTATTGTGCCAGTTCTAGACATCGAGCACAACTGCTGGTATACGATGAACATCGATCAAATTATAAATATCATTTCAGTAAAATCGAAATTCCGTCTTGCATTCGTCGTCGGTCATATCATCCAAATTAAAGTTATATGTAAAATACGGAATATCAAGATTTTTAGGCTTGCTGGCATCATATAGAAGTGCAAACCCTACGTCGTCTATTACATTACACCCATAAGCCAAAGCAATTGCTTCTCTAAGCTTAGGCATTTCGAATTTATATTCAAACTACAATCGATGTCTGGTGCGGTTCTACAGTACAATCGTAAGGTTAAATTTAAGCGGGAAACGCCAACGTCAACCGCGCGCTCGTTCCAGTCCTGAGACGTTCTCGTTCCCGTTGCCGTCATGTCATCGTGAGGTCCGTAATGACCTGATAGTTACGACGTGAACTTTCTCGTATTTATCATGCACCTTAAAATTGTTAAAATTCCCGCCACGTTCACTGGCATATATCGTAAATACATTAAGTCCATAAATCGGATAGAAGATACTAAGTAACGGTTATAATACCGTGACCGAGGTGCTTAAGCGATATATAAACCTGAGGGCGAAACCCGAAGGTTGACATATCGCTTAACACACCTCCGTCACTGCATATAACCTTCACTTATATCATCGTTGGTGAAGTTTCGAAAGAAGTAATTAACTTGCCCGACAAACGGACAGAAATGGCGAAATTTTGGTGGAAAGTTTATGAATATATTTATGAGGTTTTAAGTTAAGTCGTAATATAAAAATAAGAGCCCAGCTCAAAATTCTCACGGAAAGAGACATTGATTAAAAATATATTTAACTGACGTTTCGGCGCTAGTCGTGCAACATCTTCAGAGTAGGAATGAATACTGAGAGTTTGCATATTAAATTACATTTAATATAATATTCGAACAAAAGAAACTGAACCAACGATGATATAATTTGAATTATGAACTTTTCCCTTCGATTTTCTACGTTAAAATTTACCGAAACTTCAAAATAAGAAAGATACATATAAAGACAAAAACTTGCAAAAGGGCTGAACGTTCCAAGGAAGACGTCCTTTCAAATTGAACAAAATGATAATAAACAACAATAATCTGATAGTTGTAACTTGAACCCTTTCGTATATATCATGAAAGTCGATTGTAAAATCTACGTATCTGTACCGAACTGTTACGGTACACCTAACGATCACTTTTTGTATCAACGAAAACCTTTATTATTATCTTTGTTTCAACAACTCAACTCGTCTTCTCGCATGCCCTGCCCTTCTTCTCTCCCTCTTTTGTGTCACCTTCCTTTCTTAATAAATAACTTTGCATGTTATTAAGTCCAACTTCCGCTCACATTCTCAATATATTTTCTAATGACTTTTTTTTCATATTGAGCTTGTGATGAATGCACAAAAGGCCCTATGCTTCATTAGTTTCACTGCAGAATTCGTAATATGAGTGGACAATGTTCTATAAGAGATCACGTTCTCATGATTTATTAATTCAAATTATTGCCGGCAGCTAATGAACGCATCGCCCCTTTGACACCATGAGATGCTAAGACGCTACTTATGTGCTCGCTCCGTGTTTAAATCCTCAGTGTCTTCTAATCCTCGACAATTCCAACGAAGAAAAAGTACGTCCTACAAGGGACCGCATATATTTTCTACATTTAAACCTTCTGTGCACTGCTATGTCACAGATATTATCTTCGCTGTACTTTACCGTATGGCTCGGTATCATTTCACAGACAAAATGCCAGTTTAGTACAAGTTCAACGATCACCAGTTCGACCAACCTTACAGTGACCGCGAGTCCTACCACAGGTCAGTGGCATTAAGTTGAATGGAGTTGAAGTGATGAACCTAAACCGATGTGCCTAAATTTACAGGGCCGTTCTGAAAACCACTATTGTGATGAACGTAGCCTGTTAAAAGATTATTATTATTATTATCATTATTATAAATTAATCTTTGTCAGTACCTGTCCTCTTGAAAATGTTTTATGGTGGTATTTTGTAGCGACAAGCCATCTTAATGTATGGTTTGTAGCTGTTATTGGTACATTGTAGGTACGTGGCTAGCTTACAATTTATCAGATAATTTCTCCGTCAAAATCAGTAATACTTGAGCATTAATCGCCCACTTTCATTCGGAAACTTTTGAATGTGTTTATGATGAGCGTCCGACGGGCTAATTGCTATCTCATACCAAAGCCAATTCCCTTGCAACCTAAATAGAAAATCAGAATTCTTTATAGAGTGTTCATTTTGACTGATTATTTAGTCCTCTCAATCAAAAAATACATAAGCTTAAATTTAGGCACAATATTGGTGGCACATGAGATGAATTTATAACTTCCGTGCTGTCGTGCAATCTACTACGGACTTCATCAAACTATTAACTTAAAGATATCCAGCTGTGTCAACAGGACGACAGCTGATAAGTTATAACTTTACGTCATGTACTAAACAATCAACCTGGATCGATTTTTCGTTATGCAAAGTTTCATGGGAAAAGCCTTGGCCAAGAATCATTAAAGACAGAGGCACCGAGCTGAGTTGATCGTCCTGGCCAATAAATTACCGCTTTGTTTCATGACTTCTGCTGAAGAAAGCTTGTATTATTAAAATACAAGGTTCTTCTAGCAGAGGTCATAAAACAAAAAATACAATCGTCCTTAAGCAGAAGCCGTAAAACAAAGCTGCAATGTTGTGGCGAGGACGAGCAATTTAGCTCGGTGCCTCGGTTTTTAATGATTCACATCATGTACAGTTGACTGGTGGTCATCTTAAAACTACGTAACAAGGCGAATGGGCTGAGCTACCTTGACCGACTTAGCTTCGCTGTCTTATTTCAGATTAGAAACGCTACTCTGGTGGACTTTGTGAAATGTAATGATATTCAGATGAACATTAAAATAAACATTGCCACGTACCAGCGATGGGTAGGTGGCAATTGATCACTGCTGTGGGGGACCAAGGTATTATGACTATTTTGTCGTTAAACCCCCGAAATAGTCGCGTTGGTAGACAACTGATGAGCCCTTTGTGGTTTGTTTTTAACTGACAACTTTACATGATTGTTTGGATAAATGATTGATGTGAGCTTGTATACAACCATTAAATAAATGTTTTCTATTCATTTGCTACTTAGACTATATATATATATGTGTATATATATATATATATATATATATATATATATATATATATATATATATGTGTGTGTGTGTGTATATATATATATATATCGCTTACCTCAAAAAGTCACTACAGCCTGTTTCATCTTGGGAAAGATTCTTTCCCAAGATGAAACAGGCTGTAGTGACTTTTTGAGGTAAGCGATATAATCCCATTTGCTCTTTCTTTGCGTTATTGAGCCCTCTTTGCATTTCGTAAACCTAAACGTTCACGTATATATATATATATATATAAATACGAAAGACAAAAATTTGCTTATTCGCTCTACCAGCAACGGTATTGAGCGCTCTATATTTTCATTCCAACGCTGTAACCTTCGTGGTACTCGTCATTGGTGGGTATATATATATATAAATGTAGCTGTTTGGTCTCTGAAAAGGAGAGTGCTCAATACAAAGGTGTAGAGCTTTAATAGTCAATTTGGTTAATGTCTAAGCTTTGAGCAACTGCTGTTGCACGGTGTTTCACGCTTACACGATCATCAGACGACTAATTACATTTAACTACGTTGTCCCTTTTATGCTCTCCAGGAACCGGTGGCGACATTCTTCAGGAATTTGAAGAATTTGTTAATTGTTCGGAGGTGTGTCTTTATAGTTGCGGAGGAGGAATTTGTTTATGAGACGGCAATTCGACAGCAGTTCGTTTCTTTTGTTTAGGAGTGGGATATTTTGGAAAATTCTGTGATACTTCTCGGTGAGGCAAAAGTTGCATCGCTGGGACCCACCTCGGAAGGCAGGAGCCTTGTCGAGGATGGACCATCGTATGTTGGTGTTGTAAAGATTACTGTCGCGTAGATTCCACAGGTATTTCGAGAGTTCTGTGGAGTTTGCCTTGCTGCGGCGTTTCAGGGAGTTTCGGTGTTTGTACAGCCTATCTTTAAAAGTAAGTTCGGTTAGTCTTATGTAGTTTACGGGTTCACTGGTCTTGTCGTTGGTGATTTCTGCTCTATGAATGATATTTTCACTCAGACACTTTCCTTGGAGCGGGCACAATTTTTCCCCCCTACAGTTGCATTTTGGTGCGTTGTTTTCTGGTTCGGGGTGAAGGACCTTGCGGTTATGGGACTTAACGATGTTTGACATGTTGGGCATACAACTGTAGCTTACCTTCACGGGGTTTCTATTTGAAGATTTGATGAAGTTTGTGTCCTTTTGGGAAGTGTTTGTCTACAAGAAGGAGAAACTTTTTTCCTACGTTAGTTCTGACTTTGGCACTGTACGGTGGGTTGAACCAGATGATGTTTCTCTTTCTGTTGGGCTTGGCGTTGGGGTTGTGATTTGCGGGTGGCTCGTACTTGATCTTCTCGTTGAATCCACTGGCTTCAAGTGCTTCGTTGTAGTACGGGGCCGCACTGTCGAAAATTTCTTTCGTGGCGATATTTCGCTAATTCTTTTCCCGATGTTTTGTGGGAGTTGTTTGATTATACTCGGTGGGTGGTTGGAGTTTCTGTAGATGTATTGTGGATGGTCGTTTGGTTTTCGGTACGGTCTGTACGAGGCTTCGTTAAGGTTCAGAGAGATGTCTAAAAAGTTTACTTCGTTCAGGTTGCATTGAATAGTTTTTTTGGGTCCTAGTTGCTTAAAGATCTCGATTATTTCTTTTCTGATGCAGTCACTGGTTTGACTGCTGATGTTTCGGAAAGCGGCTTGGCCATCGTCGGTGTATAGACCGAATTCTGCGTCTTCGTATTTCTCGGATAGAATTGACAAGGTGTAGATTCCGACTAGCTCACAGACCTCGGCGCCGTCGTGGCTTCCCATGGTGACGTCGAATGTAGTGCCGTTGTCTTTTTTATTCCACGTTGTTCCGTTGCTAAATAAAAGCGATTTTCTGGAGTGCATTATGACGTTGATGCTTTCTTGGTTATAGGTTGTGTGTTGTTTCGCGAATTCCATGGCTTTTGTTAGTAGGTCTTCTGAGATGGATGGGTAGAAATCGACAATGTCGAACTGGGTGAAGGAGAGGACGGGTTTGTTTTGTAAGGCTTTAAACCATTCGGTGACGCTGTTGGTATTTCGCCCCTGGTGGGCTTCAGTTATAGTCCTTAGTTCCGTGTTGATATGGTCTAGGGTTTGCTTACTGACGCGGCCCAGTTTACTTTTGGCGGGGATGATTAGTCTGCATTCGGGATCGTTCTTGAAATTTTGTATGCCCAACATGTCAAACATCGTTAAGCCCCATAACCGTAAGGTCCTTCACCCCGAACCAGAAAACAACGCACCAAAATGTAACTGTAGGGAGAAAGAATTGTGCCCGCTCCAAGGAAAGTGTCTGAGCGAAAGTATCATTTACAGAGCAGAAATCACCAACGACAAGACCAGCGAATCCGTAAACTACATAAGACTAACCGAACTTACTTTTAAACATAGTCTGTACAAACACCGAAATTCCCTGAAACACCTCAGCAAGGCAAACTCCACAGAACTCTCGAAATACCTGTGGAATCTACGCGACAATAATCTTCACAACACCAACATACGATTGTCCATCCTCGACAAAGCTCCTACCTTCCGAAATGGGTCCCAGCGATGCAACTTTTGCCTCACCGAGAAGTATCACAGAATTTTCCAAAATATCCCACTCCTAAACAAAAGAAACGAACTGCTGTCGAATTGCCGTCTCATAAACAAATTCCTCCTCCGCAACTATAAAGACACACCGCCGGACAATTAACAAATTCCACACACTCCTGAAGAATGTCGCCACCGGTCCCTGGATAGCATAAAAGGGACAACGTAGTTAAATGTAATTAGTCGTCTGATGATCGTGTAAGCGTGAAACACCGTGTAACAGCAGTTGCTCAAAGCTTAGACATTAACTAAGTAGACTACACACACACATATATATATATATATATATATATATATATATATAGTCTACTAATCAAGAAGACCACAAATATACGTTTATACAATATGTCGTGTTCACAATAAAATTTCTAGCTAATACACCTTCCTTATATAACAACTAAAACATATAATTTACATAAATTTCAAATTCTAATAAACTATAGTATAATAATAAATTAAATTATCATTAAAACAACGCCATGTTAAGTCCCTTGGGAGCCATAGTTCCTAATGTACGGATCCAGAAATCCTGGCGTTTCGTAGGATCAGATGGGTCGGTCTTATCTATTAACGTAATTTCAACGTCTTTTTCTAAACCCTGATGGTTTTCTTCCATAAAGTGCTCATGCAAATGCTTTTGTGGCACTTCTGCTCTCCTACAAGCTCTACGGTAACAATCTTTAATTGTTCCACTGATAACGAAACTTGTCAATGGTCTGACCCACACATTGTATGCCATACGCTCGACAGGTCAAATGATAGGCAAGACATTTATCATCACAATTCAATCGAAGTAGATGAACGATCTTCAAGCTCGATACTCAGAAAATGATATCTGAGCCCCAGACGGGGATCGAACCCGCAAAGGTTAATACAATAGATTTTCTGATGCAGTGTTCTGTTTCTAATCCTAACCTTTACTTGAGTCAGTTTTTTCGAGCATCGGTAAGTTGTAATCCAGTCATTTGCTGTTCTTTTGCTTATTAAGTTATTGTGTTCATAGTTAACTTGAGTTATGTCTGCTTAAAAATACTTAATAAAAATAGATTAACATTATGTCTGCTTAAAAATACTTAATAGAAATAGATTAATATTTTCTTATCGAACGTTTTTTCTTCATTCCTAGTTACAAGTACTTCCAGTTCTTCGACGAACGGTATGTTGAACTTTTGCCTTTTCTTTCTTGCACAATTAAAAAATAGTTATTACAAATGCATTTTGTTGCAAATTATTTTTGTTCAAATTGATTTTCTCATGTAGTTTTGTTTTATCAATCGTAGTTACAACTCCACCCAGTCCTTCGACAAATGGTAAGTTTCGATTTTACCTTGTGTTGGTACTACATTGACTTCGTATGTGGTATGAGCTCTGTCATTTTAAAGATACTTAATGCAATAGATTTTCTGATGCAGTGTTCTGTATCTAATCCTAACCTTTACTTGAGTCAGTTTTTTCGAGGATCGGTAAGTTGTAATCCAGTCATTTGCTGTTCTTTTGCTTATTAAATTATTGTGTTCATAGTTAACTTGAGTTATGTCTGCTTAAAAATACTTAATAAAAATAGATTAACATTATGTCTGCTTAAAAATACTTAATAGAAATAGATTAATATTTTCTTATCGAACGTTTTTTCTTCATTCCTAGTTATAAGTACTTCCAGTACTTCGACGAACGGTATGTTGAACTTTTGCCTTTTCTTTTTTGCACAATTAAAAAATAGTTATTACAAATGCATTTTGTTGCAAATTATTTTTGTTCAAATTGATTTTCTCATGTAGTTTTGTTTTATCAATCGTAGTTACAACTCCACCCAGTCCTTCGACAAATGGTAAGTTTCGATTTTACCTTGTGTTGGTACTACATTGACTTCGTATGTGGTATGAGCTCTGTCCTTTTAAAGATACTTAATGCAATAGATTTTCTGATGCAGTGTTCTGTATCTAATCCTAACCTTTACTTGAGTCAGTTTTTTCGAGCATCGGTAAGTTGTAATCCAGTCATTTGCTGTTCTTTTGCTTATTAAGTTATTGTGTTCATAGTTAACTTGAGTTATGTCTGCTTAAAAATACTTAATAAAAATAGATTAACATTATGTCTGCTTAAAAATACTTAATAGAAATAGATTAATATTTTCTTATCGAACGTTTTTTCTTCATTCCTAGTTACAAGTACTTCCAGTTCTTCGACGAACGGTATGTTGAACTTTTGCCTTTTCTTTCTTGCACAATTAAAAAATAGTTATTACAAATGCATTTTGTTGCAAATTATTTTTGTTCAAATTGATTTTCTCATGTAGTTTTGTTTTATCAATCGTAGTTACAACTCCACCCAGTCCTTCGACAAATGGTAAGTTTCGATTTTACCTTGTGTTGGTACTACATTGACTTCGTATGTGGTATGAGCTCTGTCCTTTTAAAGATACTTAATGCAATAGATTTTCTGATGCAGTGTTCTGTATCTAATCCTAACCTTTACTTGAGTCAGTTTTTTCGAGCATCGGTAAGTTGTAATCCAGTCATTTGCTGTTCTTTTGCTTATTAAGTTATTGTGTTCATAGTTAACTTGAGTTATGTCTGCTTAAAAATACTTAATAAAAATAGATTAACATTATGTCTGCTTAAAAATACTTAATAGAAATAGATTAATATTTTCTTATCGAACGTTTTTTCTTCATTCCTAGTTATAAGTACTTCCAGTTCTTCGACGAACGGTATGTTGAACTTTTGCCTTTTCTTTCTTGCACAATTAAAAAATAGTTATTACAAATGCATTTTGTTGCAAATTATTTTTGTTCAAATTGATTTTCTCATGTAGTTTTGTTTTATCAATCGTAGTTACAACTCCACCCAGTCCTTCGACAAATGGTAAGTTTCGATTTTACCTTGTATTGGTACTACATTGACTTCGTATGTGGTATGAGCTCTGTCCTTTTAAAGATACTTAATGCAATAGATTTTCTGATGCAGTGTTCTGTATCTAATCCTAACCTTTACTTGAGTCAGTTTTTTCGATCATCGGTAAGTTGTAATCCAGTCATTTGCTGTTCTTTTGCTTATTAAGTTATTGTGTTCATAGTTAACTTGAGTTATGTCTGCTTAAAAATACTTAATAAAAATAGATTAACATTATGTCTGCTTAAAAATACTTAATAGAAATAGATTAATATTTTCTTATCGAACGTTTTTTCTTCATTCCTAGTTACAAGTACTTCCAGTACTTCGACGAACGGTATGTTGAACTTTTGCCTTTTCTTTCTTGCACAATTAAAAAATAGTTATTACAAATGCATTTTGTTGCAAATTATTTTTGTTCAAATTGATTTTCTCATGTAGTTTTGTTTTATCAATCGTAGTTACAACTCCACCCAGTCCTTCGACAAATGGTAAGTTTCGATTTTACCTTGTGTTGGTACTACATTGACTTCGTATGTGGTATGAGCTCTGTCATTTTAAAGATACTTAATGCAATAGATTTTCTGATGCAGTGTTCTGTATCTAATCCTAACCTTTACTTGAGTCAGTTTTTTCGAGCATCGGTAAGTTGTAATCCAGTCATTTGCTGTTCTTTTGCTTATTAAATTATTGTGTTCATAGTTAACTTGAGTTATGTCTGCTTAAAAATACTTAATAAAAATAGATTAACATTATGTCTGCTTAAAAATACTTAATAGAAATAGATTAATATTTTCTTATCGAACGTTTTTTCTTCATTCCTAGTTATAAGTACTTCCAGTTCTTCGACGAACGGTATGTTGAACTTTTGCCTTTTCTTTTTTGCACAATTAAAAAATAGTTATTACAAATGCATTTTGTTGCAAATTATTTTTGTTCAAATTGATTTTCTCATGTAGTTTTGTTTTATCAATCGTAGTTACAACTCCACCCAGTCCTTCGACAAATGGTAAGTTTCGATTTTACCTTGTGTTGGTACTACATTGACTTCGTATGTGGTATGAGCTCTGTCCTTTTAAAGATACTTAATGCAATAGATTTTCTGATGCAGTGTTCTGTATCTAATCCTAACCTTTACTTGAGTCAGTTTTTTCGAGGATCGGTAAGTTGTAATCCAGTCATTTGCTGTTCTTTTGCTTATTAAGTTATTGTGTTCATAGTTAACTTGAGTTATGTCTGCTTAAAAATACTTAATAAAAATAGATTAACATTATGTCTGCTTAAAAATACTTAATAGAAATAGATTAATATTTTCTTATCGAACGTTTTTTCTTCATTCCTAGTTATAAGTACTTCCAGTTCTTCGACGAACGGTATGTTGAACTTTTGCCTTTTCTTTCTTGCACAATTAAAAAATAGTTATTACAAATGCATTTTGTTGCAAATTATTTTTGTTCAAATTGATTTTCTCATGTAGTTTTGTTTTATCAATCGTAGTTACAACTCCACCCAGTCCTTCGACAAATGGTAAGTTTCGATTTTACCTTGTGTTGGTACTACATTGACTTCGTATGTGGTATGAGCTCTGTCATTTTAAAGATACTTAATGCAATAGATTTTCTGATGCAGTGTTCTGTTTCTAATCCTAACCTTTACTTGAGTCAGTTTTTTCGAGCATCGGTAAGTTGTAATCCAGTCATTTGCTGTTCTTTTGCTTATTAAGTTATTGTGTTCATAGTTAACTTGAGTTATGTCTGCTTAAAAATACTTAATAAAAATAGATTAATATTTTCTTATCGAACGTTTTTTCTTCATTCCTAGTTACAAGTACTTCCAGTACTTCGACGAACGGTATGTTGAACTTTTGCCTTTTCTTTCTTGCACAATTAAAAAATAGTTATTACAAATGCATTTTTTATACCAGGTTTTCTAATCAGTCGTGGTTTCGAGTAAAATAAGCACTTTGAGTATTGGAAACTTTTCCATTCTTTCCTATGTTTTTGTTGTTTTTGAAATGACATCGGATTTTTGGCGTGAGTTATGTCATTTTAAAAATAGTTAATACAAATAGATTTTCTCATGGCACAGTTGTTTTGTCAATGACTTGCAGGTACGAATCCAACCAGTCCTTCCAGAGATTGTAAGTTTTGGTTTACTCCCTTCTACGATATCGTTTTCATATTTAGCTTGAGGTATTTCGCTTGCCGAAAACATTAATGGAAACAGAGTTTCTGATGTATTTTTGTTTTTTAAATCCTAGTTTCGACTTCAACCAGTCTTCCGACGAGAGGTAAGTATCGATTCTTCCTTGCATTTCTTACTTTGCTTACCCGACCATAGCCCCCATCAGTTGGTCTGGGGATTGATCCCAATGCTACACCGAGGCCTTGCCGCACTTGGTGTCCGATTCCTTCTCGACCCAATTTTGAACTTGACCTTCGATGGTCTTCCGATGTAAATTGATGGATTACGTCACTAGCAAAACACCACCGTAGAACATGATCTCGAGGTTAACATTAAAATCCCAATACATTATATATTATCGTTTTCTCACTATTAGGTACCCCCTTGTTCTTGACCAAATGGGTGTTCTATATGATGAATTAAGACGAACTAGCATAAAGATTGATAAAGACACTTTATGAGGCCATATCCAAAACATTTTTTGGCATTGTAGCTATAAAATACCGAATGCCTCTCGTTTTGTTTTATTTTGTTTTGGCATAAGAGAACAATGAACAGTATTTTTCTTTTTATTCAGATTCTTGTCCAAGAGAAGAAGTTGGCACAGAGGAAGCTCGGGGAGTTTTCGTTTGGCAAGAAACCGTAGTAGGGAGTCGTGTGAGAATTCCTTGTCCTTACGATCTCGATGCTAACGCAACTCGAGTATGCGGCTTTAGAGATGAAACCTCCAGCGAAATTTCATGGGGACCTGTTGATGCTAGAGCTTGCCCATATCGTAGCAACAGAAGCCAGGGTATATTCAATCTTTCGCAGGTACTTTTTTGTGGCTTTTTTATGGCGTTACCTTGCACAAAAATTGTAGGATTTTATACCAGGCACACATAAAACTATCAGAACATTTCAGGCTTTTAAAAATAGTATTAAGAAACTTGATTTATCAGAATTTTTATAAGCCTATATTATATAGGCAACTCAAATGTCCCACACATGTGGTACATCTAAGCCATATCAGAGTGTTCTAACTAGAGACTAGAGAGCGTGCGCAAATTCGCTAGTGACATGACTTATCCTGTAGAGTGCTCAATATGAACCAAAAGGCCATAGAGCGTTATCTAACTACAGACGGAACCGTTTCGGCCTACTGGGCCTACATACATATATATATATATAAAAAAACATACATATATATATATATATACATATACATATATATATATATGTATGTATGTATGTTTTTTTAATTTCTTTGCAATCGCAGCAAGGCCTTGATCCGTTTTAAGAATTCTGTTTTTGGTATTCCCCTCCCTCCTTAAAAATAAAATAGTGCGTCCCTACATTCTTCCATCGTTCTTCCTTTTTTAAAACTTTTAACCGTAATTATTGGTGCGTCTCTTCATTTCTCTTCGTTAAGAAACGTGTAAATTCTACTAATGCAGCTTCAGTGGCTAAACAGATAGAAAAGTTGTCATTTCCTGGTGAAAATCTTATTCCTGAAGATATTAGTAACGCAGCAATTGTCTTGGAGAATATTGTCGCTGCGGGAAAATCTGACGAGGTGAGTAGAAATATTAATTTTGCTGTTGGGGTTACCAGATTTGTTCAAAGCATCAGCGAGTGATTGGCCAGGCGGAAGCTTAGCCTTGTAAGAAATATTAAAGAATAGCATAAGATGCGAAGTAAATAACTAATAACTAATTGTTAGTTTGCCAACCTCACGCATAAATACTTATTACAATTAGCCAGGAATTCCCCGACGCAGAGGCTCAGGTCCCCGACGGGGGTAGCTAAAGTGGAGGGGCTGGGACTACTGCTCCTCGGCAATTTCTTGATTTCTTTTCGTATCGTATTATGTCACATTTTATTGTATTGCATTGTGTTATATTGTATTGTATTGTATAGCATTGTATTGGATCGCATTGCATTGCATTGTATTGTATCGTATTGTATTGTATCGTATTGTATTGTATCGTATTGTATTGTATCGTATTGTATTGTATTGTATTGCCTGTTAATCATTTGAATTCAAGTTGCTTGCTGTGAATTGCTTCTGAGCGATGAACGGTGATTGCGTAACGAGATGCTTGTCGTCTTTCTTATTATGACGACTAAATGTTTTAGTTTCTCACTGTTTCGTTTCTGTAATAGGTTGCTAATGATACCTTGAAGACGATTGACAACATTCTCGACGCAAGTTTACAAAATGTCACGAGGAGTCAAGAACAAACAAACTCATCTTCAAGGTAGAGCATGCATCAAACTTTATATCATCATTAAATTTAAATCTGCATAGATATAGCAAAAAAGTGGTGGTATCACCGCTGACTTTTATAGTCAACAAATAAAACTGTAGATTACAATCAATCAATTACAGGCAAATGCATTTTGATTCAGTGAGGTTCACGGTCATTCAATTCTATTAGTTTGAATTCTGTTACTGTTCCACCAAGTCATAAACGATCTACAACATAAACGCCTCTTTTACCAGACTGTTACAGTAAGACATACTATCTCAGAAAAAGCTACGAATTCGCACTTTCAAAGGCAAAGACAAATAGATTGCAAAGTACTTTTATTCCAGCCTGCCTTAAGCATTTTTCGTAAACTTTTTATCTTAAATTTGTTCATTTTTTTAAGAATGGTGGTTTAATCATTAGTTAGTTGAACATGTAAAATTAATATAACGCAATTCATTTTTTTCCACCGTGATGTACTTTCTTTTTTTAATGAAGTCTCTTACTCTCTCTATGGTAGAGTAAACATTTATCCAGAAGATTAATCTCACGTTGTGTTTCTTTGCTCTACAGGATTGTTGTCCAGTTAAACAAACTCCTGGAGTCACTTAACCTCCCAAATAATGCATCTTTTCGAAGAACACTGAGAAACTTTGCAGTTGATTTGTCCATCGTCGATCCACGTTCTTTCTCTGGGGTAACCTTTTCAGGAACTATAACTGGAAAAATAACCTCACCATTGAGAAGTGAAAACATTGCAAAAGAACTGTCCGATAACACAACCGATTTGGGATCAGGAGCTACCACTTTACGCTTATCTCGAACCCTGTTCGACAACGCAGGTGCAGGCAAACAGAGACGAACTGTGGTCTTAGCTCTGTATAAAGAAACAAAGTTCTTTCAAGTGATTCTACTGAGGCCGGCTACAAATCTTTCTCAGCGCCTGAATAGTTTTGTGATTGCAGGCAGCATTAAAGGCCAGTCCATTTCAAATTTGACCAAACCAGTCGTATTAACGTACAAGAATTTAAAACCGGGGGATAAAAACAGTTCGTTTTGTGGATTTTGGAATTTCGCTGAGGCAAGTTGGTCTGATGAAGGATGCTCGTTCCAAGGAGTTCAGGAGGATGGAAGGATTGTCTGCCATTGTAACCACCTCACCAATTTTGCAATGTTGATGGTATGTTTGCTGGTCTTAAAAAGCCGTACTTTTTCCTAATTGGAAGAATTCTTGATTGGGTACAATTGCAGTTCATGAGACCGATGTAGGACATAAACCGTACCGCAGCCTCGCTAAAGTTAATATAAACCCTAATCTTAACCGGTCAGCAACATATGTCTCCGGTAAACTGCAGTCCAGCCCTTGACTGAAATTCGTCAACTTATGCGTGGACGCAAATTGAGTGAAATGGCTAGGCAATATCTTTCACAAAATGATGCAATAATCGTAGTTAAGTCCCCAAAAGGAATGGAACTATCACTTATGCGATTCCCGATTACGTATCTCACGATGAAAAAAAAATTCGAAGATCAAAATGGTAAAGAAACTTCGTCTATAAAATTCAGACAACTTGATTTTTTGTAGGATATATATCCTGGCGTTGAAACTTCTCATGAGCGAGTACTTGGTTTAATCAGTTACATTGGATGTGCATTGTCGTTACTTGGACTGACGTTGACTATAATTACGATATTGCTATTTAAGTGAGTAGGTTTCTTTGCTCGTTTTGTTTTTTTTGTGCTGTTTTTTTGTTCCTCATTGCCATTTCTCATTTTTCGTATTTTCATCTTTCAGAGATGTGCGCAGCAAGACTCCCGGTCAGATCTTACTCAACTTCTGCATTGCGTTGTCTTTAACACTGGTGGTGTTCTTAGCCGCTGCTGAACGTTCAAAGACATCTTCATTGGCCAGTTGCCGTGCAGCAGCAATAGCGTTGCATTATTTTGTTCTAGTGGTGTTCATGTGGATGGCAATAGAAGCTTTTAATATGTACGTGGCGTTTGTCAAAGTTCTCCCTTCATACTTTCCAAAATTCATGTTGAAGTGCTGCATTGTTGCTTGGGGTAAGTTAGAAACAAGTGTAAACATTTGTGGAAATTACAAAATCACTAAATCTCTCAGAGAGCAATTAATTTTATCAAATGTAAAGATCTTGGTAACGTTTTCCAAGTTAGCCAAGTGCGTTTACCTGGTGCGTTTACCTGGTGCGTTTACCTGGTGCGTTTACCTGGTGCGTTTACCTGGTGCGTTTACCTGGTGCGTTTACCTGGTGCGTTTACCTGGTGCGTTTACCTGGTGCGTTTACCAAGTGCGTTTACCTGTAAGATACTACTTGCACAAAGAACACAAAGAAAAGAAAAACCCCTGTCATAATAAGCAGTAAGACACAAGCCCAATTGACATGCATTTTGCTCGATTAATTTCCGGAGAATTTTGGAAAAAAATAAACTCAAAGATCATTGTCCTTTCTTTTTTATCTCTTGTACATTTATTTCCCTGAACAATATCTTCTTGATTTCTATCCGGCGTCGTTGGGTATGAGACAAGGTTATGGATAATTTGATGTCTTAATTCCTGTTTGCTGAAAAAAGGTTGCTGGTGGTCCGCGTTTGTGTCAGTCAACAATGAGAAGGACCCACTCGCAGAATGGAACAAGATATTTAAGTCAAAACCCGTGAAATGTGGCGTAAAATTTATACGATCCATCGACACGGATACACATACCCTTGTAAAAAAGATGGGTCTTTCAACCAAAATGCATCAGCATGCTTTTTCTGTTTGGTGTTTATGCTTCGATGCATCGGTGTGAATCGTTTAGTTTACAGTTTTCAATCTATTTTGTTGATTTGATAAAAAAATATTTTTATCCATATTACTTTCCAGGAATACCAGCCTTAATCGTATCAATAACAATCGGAGTGGCTCTTGATGACTATGGTGATAAGAAATAGTGAGTAAAGTAATTGTTGGTTATCAACCGGCAGCGTCGAAGGGTGCACTGTGGGATAGTAAAGTGTTCAGGAAGTTGGGAGGGTGATGGCCAGAAAATTTTAGCTTTCAAACTAAACAACTTATTCCCGTAACTACCACCAACTCTGAACATTTCTTATTCTTCCCTAAAGGCCGATTCTCAGTGGATGTAAAAAGTCGCGCGGGCCATGTTGTTGTTTGAGTCGATTGGACTACATTGACTAGTGTAACGTGTCTAGCGGAAAAGTTGACTTGAAGTTAACTTTTTCACAATGGAATTGCCTACATTCCTGAACAGGATCCGTTTTTGACGGGAAACGTCTGAACAACAGTTCTAGAAGGAATATTCCTTCGAAGAGACTTCTGAAAACTGTTGGAGTTACTGCACCACAGGAGGGACACTCGCCCTCTGTTCCAATGAACAGTGCTTGGTTAGTTAACAAATTTTATACAAGGTTTATATGGGTAATGATTGGTAGTGAGTGGTGAGGCGTCATAGCAGGACCACCAAGGGATAGATATCCAAACCAACTGCATCGCTGCCCCGCATCAAGTCGAGGAGCTCAGAAATCGTGAGCGACGGAACGGCACTCACGCAAGTGATTAAATGAGGCATGTTACCCTTGTTTACCCCATAACGCATCATGCCAGTAACTCTTTCCCGGCGTCATAAGATTTTTATAATTCAAGTCTGGCTAACACTAGATGATTTTACTCGTCAAAGGGAGAGCGCCCTCCTTGAAAGAGTTAAAGGGACAAGTGTGATTATACCAAGAATTTTCTAATCAGTTCAGTCCTACTGAATTAGTATGAACTGATGAACTCTGCAATGAATGCTCCAAAACGTCGGTCACTGTTGAGCCAAAAAAACAAGCTAAAGGTCGCGAACTATGGAGAGATTATGGAATACTTCTTCGGAAGAAGTCTTATAGGTTGCCAATGCATTTAACTAATCCTCTTATCTTTTAGCTGTCGTCTTCAGGGAATTCCATTTCTCGTCTCTTTCCTCGCTCCAGTTTTACTCATACTTGCTGGAAACTCCATCGCTTTCGTTGTAATCTTTTATTCCCTTTTGACTTCTGGAAGTAAAGTTACCGCTCATCGGAAAACAACGGGGCTCCAGCAAGCTCGGCAAGGTGCTGCCGTTTTGGTTCTACTTGGTCTAACCTGGCTGTTCGGAGTGCTCGCCATCAATGACGCCAAAATTGTCTTCCAATATCTGTTTTGTATTTTCAACTCCCTACAGGGTCTCCTTGTTTTTGTTTTTTACTGCGTCTTACCCGTAGAAACCAGGAAAAAATACAGAAACTTCTGGCGAAAGAAAAGGGCAACTTTGAAGAGAAATAAGCCAAATTACATTGTGGAATGTAGTACTCCGAAAGAGGAGAACTGTACCGAAAAAACCAGTTACGACTCCAATGGCAAGAGGAACAGCGAAAGTGTTTCCATCTTAAACACCTTGTCAGAAAACCCAAAAGGAACGTCCTCGTTTGTTAATCCTGTTATTGAGGAAATGGAAACGTCTGAAAAAACGAAACCTGCCGATCTCGAAAGTACCTTCGCAGCAAAGGAAGAAGTCGAACTGAAGTTTCTTAAACCAGGATCGGTTGAGTACACGGTTAGGAATAAGACACATTTCGTGTCGACAGTGCATATCACCTTAAAAAACAATGAAAATATTTGAAGTTTCGGTGAAGCAGTTTTACTACCTTGTTAAATAATCATCCGGATGAAATTTTTCCTGCCATTGTTAGTGTCCATTCTACAGGCGTATTTTCCATATTAAAGAGCGAAATCTCGTGCGTTCGAAACCTACACAGTTAATCGGGTTATACAGCCTTACTCGTTATCAAAAACAGGACGTAATGTCGGTTCTGATGAAGTCATCGTAGGAGTTGATTAAGAATGATTAGGTTAAGAGGAAGTATTCTGACTGAAATATAATCAGTCGGAAGTCAATAATTTGTTCGTAATTTTTAATAAAGTATCCCCTTTCGATCACAATATTGACCAGTTTTCAAAGGTGGTGGTGTGGGGGGTGGGTAAGGAGGGTATTTACTCGCTCAAAATTTTGGCAACAAAAGCCCTTTTTATCATGCACTTAATCCTGGAGATTTGAAAGTATGGGTAAAATGTCTGGGCGCAAGGTATAGTATGGTGTGCCTTTTAGAAGACATCCGGAAACTGCACACAGCTAGTGTCAAGGAAGAATGTCAATGTGTGAACATTGTATTAAGCGGGTATGGTCTATCGTTGCTAAAAGCATAGTTATGACAAGTTCATGGGAAACAGACAACTAGTTATTTTTCTAATGAGATTAAAACACCACCTCTCTTCGTTCATGTCATGCATTAGTTTCTTCAGTCATGGCTCAGTGCTCCTCAGCGCTTTGAGCTCTACGTGACCTACCCACTTATAAAATGCTTCCTACACTCTCATGATTTGCATTCGATATCTTGTTTTCGATTTAATCTCCCTAAGGAGGCCTTCCTGCTTAAGTCAAGGACCTCCTGTGAAACCTGAACTGTAGGTATGCTAAATCCTTTGCCACTTACAGAATCCAGAAAATTCCTAAAAATTCGATTAGAAATAGCAAAAGTCCAAATCTTCGATGCTAGCTTCCTAAAATTTATTGAAATCCTTCAAAACTTTTGTTAAAGAAGCAGAAAGAGATCCATCAAAATTTCAAAAATCGTGATAAGATTTCGTTAACATGCGGAAATTTTTGTGAGCTAATCATGTGCCGAACCTAATTCAAGGTATTGAGCGTATGATACATTCCACCCCTGAATTAATTTTACACCTTTTGATGTTTATTACCAGAAAATATACTATCATTAACGCAAAAATACACTCATTTTCATTCAATTGACTTTCACTAGCATAGATACGCAACGAAGGGCATTCCATAGCGCCATCAGACGACCATTAATACCATTCTACTATACATTAGGGATAACAGAATTTCAATTACGCAAGAAAAATATCTTCATACTTCTAAATCGCTCAAGGGTGTGACTGAGTGTCGAATTCTTTTAAATCTGTGGAAATAATGTTCAGGTAATAAGCTACAATGACCTGATAATGTGATGTATGCAAAAAAACCTTATGTTTCCTTAGTTTTACTGCGGAATTCGTAATATGAGTGGATAATAGATAGAGTTCTATGAGAGATCGAATTCTCACGATTTATTCATTCAAATTATTGCCGGCTGATAATGAACGCAACGCCTCTTTGACATCATCTACTGCTTAATTCATGAAACCGACCCGGAAATAGCTAAATTTACTTTGCACTTAATTGACCAATGAGATGTACCCATTCTAAATTATGATTGATGGTCTGAGATGCTAAGACGCTACTTATGCGCTCGCTCCTTTTCTAAGTCCTCAGTGTCTTCTAATCCTCGACAATTGCAACGAAGAAAAAGTACTTCCTACAAGGGACCGCATATATTTTCTACATTTAAGCCTTCTATGCACTGTTATGTCACAGGTATTATCTTCGCTGTACTTTACCGTATGGCTCGGTATCATTTCACAGACAGAATGCCAGTTTAGTTCAAGTTCGACAATCACCAGTTCAACCAACTTTACAGTGACAGCCAGTCCTACCACAGGTCAGTGGCTTTTAGTTGAATGGAGTTGAAGTGATGAACCTAAACCGATGTGCTTAAATTAATCTTTGTTAGTATCTGTCCTCTTGAAAATGTTTTATTGTGGCATTTTGTAGCGACAAGCCATCTTAATGTATGGTTTGTAGCTATTGTTGGTACATTGTAGGTACGTGGCTAGCTTACAATTTTTCAGATAATTTCTTCATCAAAATCAGTAATACTTGAGCATTAATCGCCCACTTTCATTCGGAAACTTTTGAATGTGTTTATGGTGAGCGTCCGACGGGTTAATTGCTATCTCATACCAAAGCCAATTCCCCTTGCAACCTGAATACAAAATCAGAATTTTTTATAAAGTGTTCATTTTGACTGATCATTTAGTCTTCTCAATCAAAAATTACATAAGCTTCAATTTAGGCACAATATTGGTGGCACATGAGATGAATTTATAACTTGCGTCCAATCTACTACCTCGTCCAATCTACTACGGACTTCATCAAGCCGTTAACTTAAAGATATCCAGTTGTGTCAACAGGACGACAGCTGATAAGTTATAACTTTACGTCGTGTACCAAATAATCAACCTGGATCGATTTTTTGTTTTGCAAAGTTTCAGGCACATAATTGGAGGCACACGAGGTGAATGTATCACTTGCGCGCTCTCGCCCGATTTACTACGGACTTCATCAAGCTATTAAGGGGCTGTTTATATGGGAGGCGGGACGGGACAATTACCTGGATGGGACGATAAGCGGGAACTCGTTGTGTAAGTATTTTCCTTATATTTATTACGAATCGTTTATATGCAGAAAGTCTCTCCCGGGACGTTTTTCGTCCCGTCCCGGCAAGGTGGGATCCCGGTTTGCTCAACCAGGATCCCGGCAAATGTGGGACAGTTTTCGTCATGTAAACACTCCGTCACGCTTTGCAGGGATGATATTATGCTGACATGGCATATAATGACAAAAATGGCTTCCATGCGGAAGAGAAATTGTGAAAGTGATCCCAACCACAAACGTGCTGAAAAAAAGCAAAGGAAATCCTTTAGATTCTCGGACGAAATGATTGATAACGTAATAACATGTTTATTGGAATACAAGGTCGAATGTGAATACGCAAACATCGATTTCGATGCAGATAAACCAGTTCAATACCGCGCTATCAGAGAAGAAATGGTTAAATTGTATGCTAACGACGAGGACTTGTTTGGACCTCCTTCACCCAGCACTTTGACCGACGATAGATCGCAAGGACAAAAACAGTTATTTAAACAGCAGGAAAAAAAGATCAGTTTGGGGTATCAACAGCGGATATTTGAAAAACTCAAAGATCTCCGTCAGGGCACATTGTCTGGGCTTCTCAAAAGCCATTCTCAGTGGAACACCAAGTGGCAGTGGTAAAATCGTTTACGAGTATTTTGATTGACGAAAGCATATTTGGGACAGTTTGTTCCAATCCAAAACCACTGGCTTGTGGGGTTGATTCCAACTCCGCTACTTCTAATCAGGCGAACACTGATAAAGATGTAGAAGAAATTATAACAGAACCACCAAGTTCAAATACTCAGACTGAAGAATCAAGTTCTAGCAACACCTTTAACAGCGAAGACCCTGAAAAAGCAGCTGGGGAACCAAGTACTAAATAGGACAAACAGACGAAGAAATCTAAGGACCACGTAGCAACACTAATAACACCACGTAGCAACACTAATAACACCGACAAACCAAACACAAACACAAACACCACCGACAAACCAAACACAACATTGACTGGGAATCGGCAAAATGCATTACTTACAGCACCAACTACAAACAGTGACTCACACTAGAAAGCTGGTATACGAACTTAGAACAAGAACCATTAAACAGATCACAACAATTTCCGGGACCTTACAAACGACTAATTCACAAATTCAAACGTGCGAACAACCAATAGATTAACACTTCGACAGACTGATAATTAACGCCTACACAACCACACCCATTGCTTCTCATAAACTATCACACCTCCATGACTAATACGACCGCCCACTTATGACGCACGAACCAGATACAAATACAGGCGAACCTGACATTTACGTAAAAGTTAGGCCCTGTCCACACGTATCCATATTTTTTTAAAAGTGGAGATTTTTTTCTCCGTTTTTAAAAAAATTCGCGTCCACACGTAGCGTATTCGAATCGTTTTCGCCCGTCCACACGTAAACGCAAAAACGACGGAAATATGATAGCGCCCGGCGTAAAGCATGCGCATCGTCTAGTAAAATGAGCTCTTCCAAACGATCACAGGCTTGAGTTGCAATAATCTATGCGCGCGCACATACCAAATATGTTAATTTGGCGCAATTTATAAAAAGATATCTCGTATTTGCTTCGTATTCGCTTCGTATTGGCTGTTGTTCGATTTGAATGGCTAAGTCAACAAAAGGAACAACTAAATCTAAGGCAAAAAGTAAACCTGAATCATTTATTTGGATGGATGATGAAGTAGGGCTTCTCCTTAAAGTTACTCAGGAGTATAAAGTCGGACAAACCGCCGAGAATGTTGACTGGGAATCTTGTCACAGCAAGTACTCTGACATCCCTTAACTGTTCATGGCGCAGTATCCGTCCGCAGAAAACGCCGAGGCCAATGTGCGGCCTCAGTTCTTCGGCTAACGAGTACAGGGATTGTCGACTCATCCTGAAGTTTTCCCTCCGCTCTTCTGGTACCACAGTTTGGCTGGCAAAGTTGTTCCCCCAAGCACTCGTTCGTCCTGGCCTTACCCAGAATCTGCGTGGTCTAGCTGACTTTTTATTTAATCGTTTTAAAACGATTTTTTGCGACGTTGAGACGAAAAGCATCTTCATAATATTCATTCGCTTTCTCAAATATTCTCCGTGAACGTTTAACATAGTAACATGCAGCTGAATGCTAGCTATTAGACTTGAAATCAGCCCAAGTAAAATAGCCATACAGTTTTGGTCCGCCATCTTGAAAACAGATACATAACGCGCGCCGATATAGACTGGACCCGATCATCAACGTCATCGTTTTCGAAAACCTCCGTTTTCGCCCGTCCACACGTAAACATGAAAACGGCGTTTTCAAAAAAATCCACTCTGGAGAGCGTTTTCGAAAACCTCCGTTTTCTGTTGCCGAAAACGCCGTTTACTTGTGGACGCAAGGCCAAAACGGAGAAAAAAACCTCCGTTTTAAAAAATATCCGCATACGTGTGGACGGGGCCTTAAAGCCCGAGAACGGAGGCTTTACGCCAGATACATCCCGAGGGCGTAGCCCGACGGCTGTATCAGGCGTAAAGCCGACGTTCTCGGGCTTTAACTAACTTATTTCATGATAAGATGCATTTTCTAAAAAAGGATTACATTTGGGAAAACATGTTTTTGACATGTGAATGTATAAACATTGGACTGAAATAAAATGGTTGATTGGCATTTAACAAAAGGTTAATGTATTTGCTAAAAGGATTTTACAAGTAGTGATTTTTAATATTAATGCAGTTTTTTTACTGGAGGGCGTCTTACAAATGATCAGAGTTATTTGCATTTGGTCGAGTCGCAAGTAAGGAGGCTATGAATTAGAAAGTTTATCACGTCATGTTTTCGGACCAAAATATTCGCTCTGAATTTCAATGAAATGAAAGAACTTTTTGCTGATACTGCAAACGACGAATCAATTAAAGAAGGGAAAAGATGACAATTTGTCAGTAAATAATTTCAAAGATGAGAGAAACATTTCATTTGTGACGGACGAAGAGCTGGAGAAATGGAAGGTGTTGAGGATTACTGCAAATACTAAGATCATGTCTGCTTGGGGAGTTCGTTGTTGGGCTGAATTGGCAAGCGTATATCGATATGGGAAGAAGCGCTTTCAGTGAGATTAAGAAATCTTATCAAACTTATAATATTAAGAGGAAATTCCCGTTGTTTTTGAGAAGTGTACATTTTTCGTTTCGAAGGATTTTCACGTATTTTCAGAAGGAAAATGTTGAAGTTGTTAGAGTTGGTGTGTGTAACGTTAAAATCTTAAATTGTGTGCCGAGGAATTATACATTTAGTCAAAGTGAGTTCAGTAAATTAAGTAAGGTTTCGAATTATAAATTCAAGGGATGTATATGATTTCCTAGGGATGTATACATATACATCCCTGGGAAGCTCTGCACACATCCCTTGAATTTATAATACAACATTATACATAATTCATCAGCCCCACTGTTCCCTGCTGAATATCAAATTCCCTCCCCGGGCTATCAGTCGCTTGATTGTTTAACGAGTATGTAAGCTAAATAAAGGATCATGAATAACAAAGAAAATTTCGTCAATCATGAAATAATCTCCTTTTGACTCTGAAGATGAACGCCGCCAAGGCTGTCGAAACGTCAGTCACTTCCACCAACAGTCTTTCTCAAGACTACACTAACCTGGACGATCAACTTCCACAAACATGTCTTTTTTCAGTATCCATATTAGTATCCATATCTGGATCATCTCGATTCCCATGCTTTTCATAAGTCAAGTCAATCCTGCCTTTTGTTCGATAGACGTCTTAAGACCCGTCCACACGGTACGTTTGCCGTATACGATTCTTCACTTTGGCGTATGCGATTATATCATAAAAGCACAATTCCTGCTTGCTATTCGTTCGCGAGTGTTACAATTTGTCCTGAAAACTCTTATTACTGAATCGGATACATCAAACTGAAGAATCTTATACGACAGTCGTACCGTATAAATGGGCCACTCTTTCGAGGTAGGGGCTCCCCCATTGGCGAATAAAATCGTCTGGCGTTAGTCAGAGTAAAATAATTGAAGTCATACGCCGCCGTGAAAGAGTTAATCCACACTTGAGTCAATCTGCTGCAAGTAAACAGTAAAGAGACATTTAGCCGGAATAGATCGAGTTCACATTTTGTTGAATTCAAATTTCCACCCGGCTTCATGCAAACCACCTCTAAACCGACATAGGGAAGGGATGTCAACCAAAGTGTCATAAATATTTAAACAGGACAAGATAGTTGTGTGGGAGGGAAAGAGAAACAGAGTTTTAAAGATAAGAAAGACGTTTGTTAAGCTCACGAAGTTGGATGGTGCCAAGTTTGAAAATGTGGCTTCTTTTGAGACAGATGAGATTATGTTAAATATTGACTTTCATATGGTAACCCATATGGACTAATTTCTTGAGTTCCAACTTTAACTGAGACATTGCCATAAAATTTCTTCAGTAATAAGAAAACTAAATTGATTTAATCTAAATTTTCAATTCCTAACGTTTTTCGATAGTTATAAAGTAATACAAAATTCGTCAAAAACTATAGGTCAGCCCCTTTACATTTGGGGATGATTTTCAACAATCAACTTCAACTGAAACATTGCCCTAAAACATCTTTAATCAGCTCCAAATTATATTACTAAGAAAATGACAGCCGGTATATAGGCGAGGTGACACAATGGCTGGGATTCAACCCAAAACAGTGACCGTTTTTAACTCTCGCACGTTTGTCGGAAGTACTCTACATGTTTCACTTGACGTCAATAGCTCCTTGATTTTACTTGGAAGACCTCATTAGATTAAATAACAAGGGCTCTTGAGTCACGTATGTGTTGGCGGAAGAAAAAAAAACAACTGAATTTTTACCATAATGGTTAACTTGATGAAGTATACTAAAATTCATTACTAAAATGCTTCAAGCCTTGTTGGTTCGTGATAAAAAGTGCGCTTTCGCTAACAAAGAACTAGAAATTAAGTATAGAACTTAGCTTCGCGTATCGGGGTATTTACTTCCTCATTTTTTGTAAGCGTAGATCCCAGTAGCATGTTCACGTTAGTGCTTTAACCCATAATTGTTGCACAAGCCACCATTCATTAAAGCCATATCTTCTGACACAGCTACAAAGAAAATGTACAAAAAAACTTTGCTTTTTATGATTTACTTGTGAAAGAAATGTTAGGACTGAGAAATCCAAATGCTCATTAGGATGTGATATGTAGCCGGTCACAAGTGCTTGTAATCCTCTGAAACTGCCTATCACATTATGAACACATTCCTACAGAACAAGATTTTTAACGCTTCGGCTTAACAAAGAATTGTGGAGGTGTCATGACATATGAAATGATATCCTGTAATTTATAGCGCGGTACAATATTCCCCTCGGAGTAACTTTAAATGTTGAACAGCATACACGAAGAGAACATTTCGAGATGGCGAATTTGAGAATACTACTTGTCACTTGAGTTGCATGTTAGCGAAATTCTTATGTTGTCCGTTGCCTTAAAATCACATCCTGGTGTATGATATTTAGTAATAGCTGCAAAATTGCGTGCTATGTCATGTTGCATGTGTGGCGCTTTTAAGACTTCCCAAAGATTTCCTTAAGATTCCCCGTGACTTCTTTATCGGCTTCATTTGGCAGCAGTGAGATTCTCTTAACACTGGGGACAGGAGGTTTCCCTTGACGAGTAAAATCGTCTGGCCTTAGTCAAGGTAAAATATAGAGTACTCCTCGTTAGTCGCTAAAGTCTTTAGAGTACAACCAACAGGGCGAATATGCAGTCGTTACTGTAGATCATAAACTATTGTTCATACCCTCTGCTAACGTGGAATAAAGGGAATAATATTGAGCTGGTCTACTAATTCTTACATAAATAATAGAGTACAAGTGTGTAAAAGTAATAACATCACATCATCACCAAGCTCAGTTCGTTTTGGTGTGCCCAACGGGTCGAATGTGTGACCATTCCTTTTCTTGCTATACATAAATGATATACGGAATTGTTTAACCATTTTCTGGCAGGATGTCTCCCTTTGACGACAATAACTTCTCAGACGTCAGCCATAGTTAAATTATGGAAGACCGATCGTGTAGGGAAAGAGATATATAAGCAATGAATCCTCACAGAGTTTATTACCCATGTTTATTATTTGTCCAAAGGAGAGGCGTATAATTAAGAAATAGTTACGCACTGGTACTATAAAAGCCCAATACAAATACAATGATGAGGAGTTTTAGTTTTTGAAATGGCAATGTCTTCCGCAAACAATCCATTGAAGAACGTAACAATATAGTGTCACATATTATAAATTAATGATACAACGTTTTAACTAATTTTAAGTTATTATACAGCACTGTTTTCAAGTATATAATACTCTTTTTTAACTGTCATATAACCTTGTAGTTTTCTAAAATAGTCCTTTTCTCAGTGATGAATATATACCTATATTAATCAATTTCAACTTGTTTTGTTTGGTCACAAGTAGAATATTTGCTCTTTTACTTTACATGGCTCCATGAAAAGCAACCTTTTTTCAATTTTTCATATTTTATTAACTGTATAAGCTATTGAGATTGATGGGTCGCTGTGCTAAATCATGATTAAATAAAAATATATAAATAAATAAATGAAACTTTTAATGAATATAGCTGCTGGAAGCATTTCAAGTCTCCCAAAGATATTAATTGAAACCCTTGAAACAGGATAAATGTCCCCTCATTTTTACATGTTAATTTACTATATCCCTCCAGCTTTTAATCGTTACTGACCACAGTGTGAGAATTACACACAAGTTAAAATGGCATGATTATATACTCTCTAGGTACTTTGGCAAATCATGACTGCCCAGATGGCTGGGTTCCTCTTGTTTCATCATGCTACTACTTCAGTACAAACGAAACTACCTGGTCAATGGCAAAATCTTACTGTCGTAGTGTGGGCGGGAACTTGGCCGTTCCGATGAATCGCTATGAGAATGACAATATCTCCAAGGTTGCTGTCAGAAAAAAGTTGCGTCGGCCGTGGATTGGTTTCGAAAAAGACAAAAGTGGAAATCTCAAAACCGTTTTTGGTTCAGAACCTGCTTATGTAAATTGGTGTTCAAGACAACCGAATAATTACGGCGGTCCTCAAAATTGTGTGAACTTTTATTGGGTTAGTCGTACCTGTTGGAATGACTGGTATTGCCATTACAATCATTCTTTCATTTGCGAATATCGAAATTGTAAGTTAAAATTATACTTGTTAATCATTCTATAGTAAGTACGTGCCACATGTTTTATGTCGTGGTTTTGTTTTGACTGGTAAGTATTTGTCAAGTTTTGTGTGAGGTGTGCCAGCCTGGTAAGTTACCATTCATCTGCCTTTTATCCTCATCTTGCATATTTCGTCATTGACGTCAGGCTCAGTACGAGATACGTTGTCTTGAAAATATTTAATACCAACAGCTTTTCTTATACAGTGTTCTTTTGTCAATCCTAGATACATCTACAAAACAACCTTCGAGGAATGGTAAGTTGTACTTCTGCTGGATATCTTTTGCAACGTGTTAGTGCTGTTAATTTGTATCAGGTTTAGTATGAGGTATGTCTTCTTCAAAATACTTAATCCAAATAGATTTTCTTATCCAATGTTCTGTTGTCTGTTCCAGCTTAAACTTCATCTACATTCTCAAATATTGGCAAGTTTTCATTCTACCAGGTGTACTTTTCTTGCCTGTTGCCATACTGTCGTTGAGTCCACTGGGATATGTCCTCATCAAAATTCTTACTACATTTTGATTTTCTTATGTAATAACTGTTTTCAATTCTAGTTACAACTCCAACTCCATCTTCAAAGGGTAAGTTTTCATTCTATCAGGTGTTCTTTTCTTGCATGTCGCCCTATACTGTCGTCAAGTCGAACGGTATGTATCCTCGTGAAAATATTTATTACAAAAATAGGTTTTCTTATGCAATGACTTTTTTTCAGTCTTGGTTACAGCTCCAACCACTCCTTCAAGCGGTAAGTTTTCATTCTACCCTGCATCCTTTTCTTGCATGTTAAGGTGTCGAGTCTTCCTAAAAAAATACATACAATACAACTAGGTTTTCTTATACAATGACTTTTTTTTTCAATCTTAGTTACAGCTCCAACCACTCCTTCAAGTGGTAAGTTTTCATTCTACCCTGCATCATTTTAATACGTTTTCTTATACAAAGACTTTTTTCTCACTCTTAGTTACAACTCCAACCACTCCTTCATGCGGTAAGTTTCCATTTTATCCTGCATTCTTTTCTTCCTAATTTTAAGGTAATGTCGCATGTTCCTAAAAATTATTTAAAATCCATATAGGTTTTCTAATGCAATGACTTTTCTTTTTTCTGTCTCAGTTCCAGCTCCAGCCACTCCATCAAGTGGTAAGTATTCATTCTACCCTGCATCTTTTTAGTTCATGTTAAGGTAATGTCGCGTGTTCCTAAAAAATACGTACAATACATATAGGTTTTTCTTGTACAACTACCTTTTTTTTCAATCTTAGCTAAAGCTCCAACCACTCCTTCAAGCGGTAAATTTTCATTCTACCCTGCATCATTTTCTTGCATGTTAAGGTAATGTCGCGTGTTCCTAAAAAATACATACACAAATAGGTTTTCTTATACAACAACTTTTTTCTCACTGTTGGTGACCAACAGTCTTTCTCAAAACTATAGTAACCTGGACGACCTACTATCACTTACATGTACTGACTCCTCCGGGTTCAAACCATTTACTTTATATATGGGTTTTCTTATGGAATGACTTTTTTTGTCAATTTTAGTTACATCTCCAACCATTCCATCAAATGGTAAGTTTATATTTTGCCATGCATCCATTTCTTGCATGCTAAGGTAATGTCGGGTGTTCATAAAAAAATATATAAAATACATGTAGGTTTTCTTATGCAAAAACTTTTCTTTTTCAGTCTTCGTTCCAATTTCAACTACTCCTTGAAGTAGTAAGTTTCCATTCAGCACGGTGGTTTTTTTCAATTTTTTTCTGCGTTTTCATCTGTTTCTTCGGCGACATCTATTTTGAGAAGCCAGCTCAACAAATTTTCTTATAATATTATGAGTTTATGGCTTCATGCACTGCATTATTTTGCGAAAGTAGATATCAAAAGACAAACAATCACCTTTCATGCTAAAAAGCATATTCATGTCTACATTTTCCCACTTTCTAAATCTTTTTGCGGTAAACATAACGGCGACCACAATTTGCATGTGTTTTGGCATACCTACTGTATCAGTGGCTCAGTGGCCGGGAGATGAGGGGCAGCTGCCCCTTTAGGAAATTTCGACGATACATTTCATCAATACGTTCCATTGGCAAAAGACTGCTTTCTAGTTGCATTTATCTTTTTTTTTTGCAAATTAACTGATTCTCAACCGTAAAATTAATACGTAATCATAATCATAGATTTACTACCAAATGAGGGTTTAATAGTAGACCATTTTGTCGGCACATTTGCGTGTATTGCCACCCGTCAGAACCGTCACATACAGTATTTAAATGCCCATCAATATTTGTTGCATAACTCCTGTTAGTAATGACAGCTTCAAGCTGCTGAGACAGATTGTAAACGAATTTCAATTCTCCCTTATTTTTTAGGTATTTTGTGCGCAATTTTCTATTTAGCACAAAAATTTCTTTTAAGTGTGACAGTGCATTTAATGCTGAATTGTTATCGTGATATCTACGATCAAGACCTAATCACGAGGTCCTTTACTTGCCATGCATTCCTAGCCATCACATTCCCACCATAATGCACGACTGATTCAGTGGTGCAGTTTGGTTCTTCTCCCTCTGTTGCTCTCCATTAAGCTGTTCGCTTACAGTCGGGTTGAAACGTGTTCACTCTCGTCTCTTGAATATTGCTCTTAGCCATTCGTTTAATTGTGCGATCACCATAAGACGTCCCAACCTTCACAGCAAAGTAAATTCACAGTGCTTCCTTGATGTCTGATCTTTTGAAGAACATTCTGAGTGGAAGATTTGCCCCCTTTAATACTTGAGAGATCTTTCGAAAGACAATCCATCTTTGCTAAGTTTAACAATGGAATCTTTTACTTTGGACTTTGGAACAAATGTCTTCCCAAAGCATCTTCAGCAAACTTACAGCTTATTAGTTTATACAGTTTTGTTTGGCCAAGCACTTTTTATCCAGCCGAGAGGAAGTTTAGAAATAGAAGAAAGCATTACCTGGCCATAAACACACCGTGTGACTCTTCAAGTGTCCCAACACTACTTTGGTGCATGTTTTGTATGTTTTAATCGTTTCTCTTTTGTCACAACTCTCTTTCATTCATACGCTGATTTGGTTTTTTAACTAACATGCCAAAGAAATGAAAAAAAGAATTACGAAGAAAAGATAAAATTCGTACTGTTATTCTAATGCAGACAGTTCTAACAGAATTGTTCCAACACTTTTTCGGGGACACTAAAGCCATGAAAAACAGCTACAAAATTAATGCTACTTATTTCGTCGGCATAGTATTTTAGCCATCTGTTTTGTCTCTTGAGCATATTTTTTTAAGAGTACAATGAAAAGGATTTATTTTTCTATTTAGGTCCTTGTCCATATGACGTGACTGGCACAGAGGAAGCTCAGGGAGTGTTCAAGTGGGAACCAACCATTGTAGGGAGTCGTGCGACGCTTCCTTGTCCTAAGAACCAAACTGCTAATGCAACTCGAGTATGCAGCTATACAGATGAAACCTTCGAAATTGCATGGAAACCTCCTGATGCTGGAGCTTGTCCATATGGTGACAGAAGAAGCCAAGATATATTCAATCTTTTACAGGTGCTTTTTCTTGAAAAGGGTTATAGTATCCGAAATATGGAAATGAAAAATAAGTTTCTGATTTTGACATTTTCCTATCCCATGACAGTTTATTTCATATCTCATTTCTCATACAATCGATTCTTATCAGGTCGCACAAATCTAATTCAAGTAATTGAACTGCATTGTGACATCCAAAACAAATGATGCGAGAGATCATTTCATTTTTACTGGTGGAAGCTAAACCATTTTGATTGGCAGAAGGATTTTTCACATCAACGTTCTCCAAGGTTTCTTTTCCTCATCCCATTTGCTTCCAAGAATTGTTTTAAGTCCGCCATGAGAGCAGCAAAGTTTGCTCGATTTTTTTTTTCTTATTGCCCGTTGTCCACAAATCTTATTGATTTTTACGGCTTTTCTAGAGCAGCAATTATTTTTCCGGTATTCGCCAACTCCCCTTAAAGAGCTTGCCCTACATCCTATAATGAAGTTAAATGTGTCTGAGATGTTGCACGTGTTCTTGCTGGACGGATACAACGTCTGAAATGATGTTCATGTTTTACGATGCTGAAAGGACGCATCGAACTAAATGCACAACCTACAAATGGCTTTTTTTTGGGTCCTAGTCTTGGCGTGATGGCAAAATGTTCATTTCTTCACCGAAGTATTAATCCTTTTCCGTCTTAATCTGGCATTTGTTAGTTCAGCGTAGTCAGGGTCGTCGTATTAATCTATACTTCATCAGCCTCTTTTTAAACGTTCACGGTTAACTACGCTTTTTTTTTTTTTGGAATATGTTAATTATAACTGTTTCGGTGTCTTTTCATTTCTTTTCGTTAAGAAACCTATAAATTCCACCACTGTAGTTTCAGTGGCTAACAAGGCAGAACAATTGTCAAGTTCTGCTGAAGAGCTTATTCCTGAAGATATTGGTAACATAGCAACTGTCTTAGAGAAGATTGTTGACGTGAAGGGAAAATCTGACGAGGTAAAAAGAAATTTTAATATTAATAACGATAATGTACGGTAAAGATAGTGATAGTGATGATGATAATAATGATAATAACAATAATAATAATAATAGCCACTTTGGCATAATATGGCAATTTGGACTAAACGACCTCATTGGCTCGTATGAGCTGACTTTCCGCAATAATTATAGCAATAATAATAGTAACAATAATAGTAACAATAATAGTAATAATATAGCAACAATAATGTGAATAGTAATAATATGAATGTGGACCAAGTATTGTCTTTTGGTGGTGTGCAATCTATGGAATGATCAGCACGATGAATTAAATTATTAAATGAAGTTCATATTATTCCTTTTTATGATAATTTATCGAATTATTACAAAATACAATAATAGTGATAATAAAAGACCATAACGATAATAATAATAAGCTTCCTAACTGGTCAAGTACTATTAAAATTTAAAATATTAAAAATGAGCTGGAAATATTAAAACAAGCGATAAAGAATTTAGGAATAAAATCACAATAAAAAAGAAAACCACACTAGTTGATCCCTCCAGTAATACTTATTACATCAAAGATACGTTCGAGTGGAATTGTGTCGTAGAGTTTACTTAACTAGTTGAGAACATAACGAATTGTTAGTCTTTTTTACCACACTCGCACGAAATACTTACCTTAACTAGCATGAGTGGTTTTCAACTCTGTTAAAGCGTCTTTGAAGTGAAAGAATTAGTGAAAAAGATTGACCGTTACAGTTATCTCACTCCTCAATTCATCCGTTAGATTTTAAAGTTCGTTTGATATGGAAAGAACACTTCTCCGTACGTCACATTAGCGAAGTATCCTAGTGAAAACTAGGAATATTGCTGAAGTTTTTTTATCAAAGTTACTTGAAACCCTGCATGTTGGTGTATTTGTCGCACGACACTCGGTACGGAAGTTTCGATTGATTAATTTAAACAATTTCAAGGATATTCATGATTCGGTGGTTACTCACTATGCAATGTGACGAGTGCAAGTTATTGTTTGCATATTAAATAAACATTAATATCTTCAACGAAGTGATGAATGTGAGTTGTAATGGCCGCCAATCTTTATAATTTAAATTGTTCTTTCCCTTACAAAAATTTCAAAAGTCATTTCACATGTCAAAAATATGTGGAATTGGAACATTTTAACTTATGAAATTTTCTTTTCGCATATGAAATCGGAACGTTTCCACCTTTGAAATACCTTATTTACATGTGAAATGAACTGGCTCAAAATTTCACATTTGAAATCTTCGTGTACTAAACATGTATTTCACATATGAAATGAGAACATTTTTGCATATGAAATACCTTATTCACATGTGAAATGAACTGGCTCAATATTTCACATGTGAAATCTTCGTGTACAAAACATGTATTTCGCACATGAAGGAGAACATATACTTATGAAAATTAATTTGACACATAAAATTTTTATTTCACAAATGAAATTGAAATAATTCGCATATGAAATATTATTTTCATAAGTGGGATTGCATGAGAAATTTTTGCAAGGGTTCAAATAAGGGAGGTTCTCCCAAAGTTATTTTTTCACTTCATGCACTCTTTAATCTAAAGCTAACTATCAGTTTTGAGGAATGTCAAGGGAACTTTTTGATAGTGCGTTTTCACTGAATCTTCAAAACATTAGAATAACAAAGGGCAGGGCGGTCATATTTGTGTATCTAGCAAAAGAACATTGTAAAGGAACGCCAACATGGCGGCTATGACGTCAATAGAAGACGCTCTGTAGTTTGGCGCAAGTCGGGCAAAGTCACCGTCATTCTGCCTTAAGATTGTCTCAATTAACTCTTTCCTTGCTGGGTCAGTCTTCAATTACTTAATCTGGATAATGCCAGACGAGTTTGCTCGTCAATGGGACACAATCCTGTCTGAAAAGAGTCGATTGCCGGCGTTCAAACCGAAGAATAATAATAACCATTGACGTTCTCTAAAAAAAACTGGAAGCTTCGAATAAAATTTGTTACATTCTCTCTCACCAAATTCAACAGTTATGTGAAAATTTAAACTTTTAAAAACGGCGGATTTTTATGATTACCATTATGTGATTTTTAGTAACATAATCACTGTTGTTTAGTATTTAGTGTTTAGTTAAAATTTATTTAAATTTTAAACGTGACTATTAATTATTGTTCATATAAGAGACAAAAGTCAGTAGTTGCAAGTGTGATAAAGGATAAAGGATGAGGCAAATGTTAATAGGCATTAGGCACCATAAATCCTGCGTGAATGTTTACATTTCATAATCGATATTATGTTCTTTGTGAGATTCTTGATGATTAATAAACTGTCTTATCTCACGACTTATCCTCGGTAATTTTGTTTTAAATTAAAACTACCGAGAAAGGTACATTAGTTGTTAAAAATCGGAGATTCATTATATAGTATTGTATGGTGTTATATTATCGATATTGTTTTTATTGACATCGCCCTAATTCGATCCATGTTTTACTTTCTCGCCGCTTCTTTTCCGTAATAGGTTGCTAACGATACCTTGAAGACGATTGACAACATTCTCAAAGCAAGTTTGGAAAATGTGATGGAGAGTCAGCGGCAAACAAATTCATCTGCAAGGTACATCATAGATGATACCTTATAGTTTTATGAGTGTTAAAAGCTATTTGCTTGATCAGAGTGAACTGTAGTGTGCAAGCAGTGAAAAACTACTCATGAATTCCATGCAAATGGATTTGACTGGATGAGCTTTTGTCTCATTCCATTCAATTACTTAAGAATCTGTTATAACACAAATTTCACGCTGTATTTCTTTGCATCATAGGATTGTTGTGCTGTTAAACAAACTGATGGAGTCCCTGAACTACACAAAAGAAGGATCTTTTCGAAGAACGCTGAGTAACTTTGCAGTTGATTCGTCCATTGTCAATGCAAGTTCATTCTCTGGGATAACCTTTTCGGGAAGTATAGCCGGAAAAATAACCTCACCATTGAGGAGTGAAAACATTGCAAAAGAACTGTCCGATAACACAACGGATTCGGGACCAGAAGCTACCACTTTACGTTTACCTCGAACCCTATTCAACGACACAGGGGCAGTCAACAATTCTGCGGGACAAATTGTGGTCTTAGCTCTGTACAAAGAAACAAAGTTCTTTCAAGTGACTCGACCTACAAATCTTTCTCGGCGCCTGAATAGCTATGTCATTGCAGGAAACATTATAAACCAGTCCATTTCAAATTTGACCGATCCAGTCGTGTTAACGTACAAGAATTTAAAACCGGGGAACAAAAACAGATCGTTTTGTGGATTTTGGAATTTCGCTAAGACAAATTGGTCTGATGAAGGATGTACTTTTCAAAAAGTTCGAAATGACAGCAGGATTGTCTGCCATTGCAACCACCTCACGAATTTTGCAATATTGATGGTATGTTTTTTAATCATGAAAACCTTTGCCTTTTTCTGATTTTAAAAGTTCTCGGTTAGTATTCGTGGGCTTATGGATGAATGCAATTTGACTCAAACTGTTAGGCAGAGTAATTTATGAAATGATGTCAAAATTGCAGTTTATTCCTCGAAACGAACTACAACTATTGCATATGGGATATCTGATTATGTGACTGAAAATAAAATAACACTATAATCAAAATAGTGAAGAAACTTTGCTTATCAATTATCCTTTGTAGGATATATATCCTGGTGATGAAACTTCTCATGAGCGAGTTCTTGGTTTAATCAGTTACATTGGATGTGCATTGTCGTTACTTGGATTAACGTTGACTATTATCACGATATTGCTATTTAAGTGAGTAGTAATGTTAAACTAACATTCAACCATTCCCAATAACAGCATTTTGTAGCATGATACGTATAGTCCCTCCTAAAATATCTTTGCATGTAATGGTGAGTAAACATTCTTTAGAACGTTGTTGTTACACATTTTATTCTTCCTGTTGAAGCTGTTTTGTCGTTGTCTTTGTAGTTAGCTTGTTGTAATGGTAATTGTTGTTTTTGCTTCAGTTGTTTTAGTTTTTATTAGTGTTGTTGACTTTAGGTTCTTGTAACCGTCGTTGCTGTTGCTGTTAATGTTTTTGTAGTTATTTTTGTCGTTGTTTTATTTTCATCTCGTTATTTTGTTGTCATTGCCTGCTATTAGACTTTAAAGTTCGACGACTATCGCTCCTGTGATTAGCAGTGGAAGATGTTTGACATTGAGGAAGGCTAAAGGCCGGTTACACTTATACATCCGTTAAATACAACTACCAGAATGCCTTTCGAAATCTTGTTTGTAATTTTAATCGAAATAATTGTCCTTCCATTTGCTTTGGAGTTCTATGCTTGCATAAAAATGAAAAAAACGCAAAGTATTCTGGTGGTTGTATTCAGTTGACGTAATGAGGGGAACCGGTTATTCTTAAAAACTAGGACAAGAGACAAGTTAAGCAGCATTTGGTTTTATTAAGAAATATATCATAACGGAAGGAACTTTCTTATATCATTCGTTAAACAAAGTAAACAGACGTTTTATCCCTAGGCTATGAATATTTGGGGAGCTCAATCCCCTGATTAGAAACGCCGTAGGATTATAGAGTCAGTAACCCACCGCCCTTGCAGCTCATTTATCTTTGTTTGGGTTGTTCTTGTTCTTGTTTTGGCTTCTATTGACTTTTTTCTTACCGTTTATGTCCTTGCCACAGTTTTTAGCATTTTCTCTTTTAGTTCTTGCCATTGTTGTCGTAGTTGTCGCTCCTGTTAAATATCATTGTTGCATAATATATTAACAGCTATAACTTCTGTTGCTGTGGCTGTTGTCATTCTAATTGTTGTGGCTATTATTGTTACTGTTATTTTTATCCTTGTTTTTTCCCACTTTTTATACTTTTATCTTTCAGAGATCTGCGCAGCAAGACTCCCTGTCAGATCTTACTCAACTTCTGCATTGCGTTGTCTTTAACATTGGTTGTGTTCTTAGCTGCTGCTGAACGTTCAAAGACATCTTCATTGACCAGTTGTCGTGCAGCAGCAATAGCGTTGCATTATTTTGTTCTAGTGGTGTTCATGTGGATGGCAATAGAAGCTTTTAATATGTATATGGCGTTTGTCAAAGTTCTTCCTTCATACTTTCCAAAATTCATGTTGAAATGCTGCGTTGTCGCTTGGGGTAAGTTAGAAAAAAGTGAAAACATGTGTAGAAATTACCAGTTGAACTGATTATTAGGAAAACAAACAGTTAAATTATTGTCTCTTAAGGAAATTGGGCCCACGGCTGTCCTTCAATTTACCAGACAAACCTGCTTATATCGCTTAACTTTTTAGCCAGCCGTCGGAAACGCAGTATGAAATTAATCCCCTATCTGGTCACGAAAATGACGATTCTCTTTTGATAAACTTACGCATTACCGAGCCTTTGCACTGTTTGTAACATATTGCAGATGCATCCTTGTGGGAAACAAAATCACTTACGGAACTCGCTCTTCCTTCGTAAAGAGTAATGAATTTTTGGCAAGTGTATAGGTCTTGGTTAGGTTGTGTATCTTGATATCAAAGGCTGCCTGATCAATATCTTGTTCGGTATGTTTCTGAGCATATTGGAAGACAATAACTCCTGAGTTATTTTCCTTTTCTTTTTTTGACTTGTAACCCTATTTCGATGAACAAAACTTCTTGTATAATTTGATGTCATAATTCACGATTCAAAAAATAAAAAAATACTGAAAATACCTGCTAGTTTTAGTTGGATCTGAAATGACATTTGAGAATAAGAAAGGGTACACTAACTCTTTACCTGGCACTGTTGCAATTCTGCAATTTATTGTATTTTACTCTGTCTAATGCCAGACGATTTTACTCTTTAAGTGGAAACCTCCAGGAAAACTACCACGTAAAGAGTTTATCCAGTAGAGAAAACAGTCGGTAAAGTAGTTTTGATGCATAGACACCGATGCACGTGGCCTTTTTACTAATTTAAAATGATGGATCTTTGAACAAGTATACAAGAATTTTTCCCAGACTGTCGTTTGTACTTCAAAGTCCATTTTGAAAAACCAGCCCACCTTTTGACAAAATTGTAACGGGCTAAAAGCTTCCCTTACTGTGCTCCAAACGGGATGGCGATCTTGATAACACAGTTAAACTCCATGACCCAGGAGGGTGTACACCCTGTCCTCTCTCCTTGGATACGGTCCTGGTATCGAATGTTTTGATTATGTGTCTTATGTAACAAGGAGTAACTTTTGTTAATTCACTATTTTATAACTAGGAAGAGCATGTAATATCAGTGTGAATCATTTAGTTTGTAGTAAATAATTTTTTTTTAATCTGATAAGAAGTACTATCATCCATATTGCTTTTCAGGGATACCAGCTGTGATCGTATCAGTAACAATGGCAGTGGCTCTTGATGACTATGGTGATAAGAAATAGTGAGTAAATTACCTGTTCGTTACCAGGTGGTAGCGTCACGGGGTGGACTGGGGATAGTAAAACGTTCACGAAAGTTTGAAAGGGCATGGCCAGAAAATTTTAGCATTCAAACTAAATTAATCTTCGATGTTACTATGAACTCTGAGTGTTTCTTTTTCTCCTCTTAAATGTCAATAAACAGTTGTAGTCGGTGGGTTAACTGTTTCCCTTGGAAATAACTGTGGAATGGTTGTAGCCCATATCTTCAAATTTGGTTGACTAGGATAGCAGTGATGGAAATTTAAATTTCTAGGAAAAAACTTTCATGTTTCCATAGCAGCAACGACAACAGAAATCTATCTCAAAATTTTTTATTCAGTACACGGAAAATCTAGTCATAAAAAATTGGTGGAAACTTAGGAGAATTTTTGCGAACATTGGAGTTCGTTAGATGAAAAATTCAAATTGCGAGTTCAGCAAAAGAATTCTGTTAGAATAAAAATCGTTTCTAGATCTATCGAAAGTAGCTGTATGTATTGTGGTTATGGCTGTTGTTTCCCCACCTCAATATTTTCCCGTACCACCTATAAACGCTGAGCGGAGCCGTATGATGGACTGGGAATACGACTGTTTATGACATAGCAATACCATGGTGTGTATGTAGGGTATGATTGATTTCAAGTCGTGTGGTCTCATAACTGGACAACTTAGTGATGGATATCCGGGCCAACTGCCCCGCTGCCCGGCCTTTCAGGAAGCATCGAACTTTCTGTGGCTGGGGCCCCGGCGACAAAAGAGTGGTCGTGTAAGGACAAAAATGGGACTTGCAAGAACTCACAATCTATCTTTGCCTCTGACCTCACGGTGGCTTTCTGCGTTCTTGCCACTTAGGTGACAACAATGATTATGTCAAGAAATGTTATTGTGATTACTTCAATAAAACGTGAAGAGCAATTATGAACTGGTGAACTCTGTAAGGAATTTATGATAAGTTTCGTCATTGTCGGGTCAAAAAGAGGAGTTGAAGTTGGTGAACCATGGAGAGATTACGGGATACTTCCTTCGAACGAGATCATAGATGTAGGCTATACATTTAACCATTAGCGTCGAGTGGGGGGTAGGAGGAGTACCTGCCCCGGGGACTGGGCCCAGAAAGTTGGCCCCCAAAATTTTTAACACGCGTCACCTTGATTGTTTTCAAGTAAATACGAATGCATATCTAAAATAATATTTCTCTGTGACGAACTGACGATGAAGCGTTTTCTGCCACGTAAATAGCGGTTTTAAGTTTCTCAAGCCAACTTGTCAATCAACATTGCTATTTTGTGTGGGAATGTGTGATCTAGCCGAAAGAGAACACTTGGTTTGTTTGTAAAGGTTCAAATTTCAAGGTTGCGTCCGCATCCAACAGACAAAGAAGTCAAAATTAGATCAGGAAGACACAAACGGCTTTGTGAACCTTTTTTACTTTATCACTGTTGTTTTACTTTGAATTTACGATACTTTTTAGGTTGTTGCTTATTCAAATATACAAAATTGAAACAAAACAAATGTAGGGAAAACCGATTGCAGGACCGTAGCTAGCATGTATAGTTGGGGGGGGGTGTCGAGCAAAAATTTCCGAATGACGGAAAAAAATTCCGAATCGAAGGTGTTTGCTGTCCGGAAAATCAAGACGCAATAAATTGTAAATATTAAAGCCGTTTTTTATTGGTCGCACTTAGAATATCAACGTATCATAATTAATTATAAGCCAATGTGCTTGTGCGCTTTCAAATGAGCGCTATGGCACAATTCATTGTGTTTCTTTCGATAGTCCGAATCAAATATAGCATGACAAACAAGACATTCTACTTTGAAGCGTTTCTTTTTTAGAGGCATAATTTTAAACAAACTTAGATAACGTTGGACCGCAAAACTACTAACTAATGTTAGTACATGTGCAAGCGTAATTTCTATTATGCTAGACTATTTTTAGAAAATATGTCACTAAGTATAATTAAAATGATGTAATTCTATACTTATCCGTCTTATCGTATAGGTAGTGCGTATAAACAACTTGTCATTTTGTTAATAAAAATTACCAGATTTGAAGTTTCTAAGGGTTTCTTGAGAGAATTGAGTCAATTATTGACCAAATACAAACAAAAATATGCATACTTTACGCATAGACATATTACAGAAGTGATAAACCGACAAACATTTACGATTTGTAAATTGTTATCCATGTAAATGCCATGATTTCGTAAATTTTATGCTGACAACATAATTCTATAATATTTTCTCTGTTTAACAACTAAAATTTCGTTACACTATCATTGCCGTAATTTTCCGAATGGCCAACCCGATTTTCCGAATATGTTAATTCTAAAAAAGTTGGGGGGTTTAACCACCCCCCAATACCCCCCCTCGCTACGGCCCTGACCGACTGTGTAGTGTGTAGTCTAAATTAAATTAGACATAACTCGGCGCAATCTGTCGCCCTGTCTGGATATTATATTTAATTTGTTTCTACAAGTCGCAACCGGCTTCAGAGTTTTCACACAACAATTTGATCGATGTGATCAGTGATTATTGTGTGATGTCCTCTTACCAACATAAATCTGGTGCCCAAAAAAGGCGAGATAAGCAGCAACACGTGAATGAAGAAAAGAGAGGCTCTCGTACATTATCAGAGGCTATATTATTTGCTTTCGGTACTTTTAGTACTTCACTTTTTGTAGAATGTAACATACAAACGTATTTTAGGTGAATAAATTCATAAATATTTAGGTGAAGAGATTTTTTTACATCTTTAATATAATGAAACTGCAATGGCTTCCATTTAGTTATTTACTTCACGATAACGCCGTTAGAACTAAAAGTATTGGAGGCTTGGAGGGGCCCGCATTCAAATTTTGACCCGGGGCCCGCTTTGGCTCTCGACGGCGTTGCGTTTAACTAATCCTTTTACCTTTTAGCTGTCGACTTCACGGAATCCCGTTCTACGTCTCTTTCCTTGCTCCAGTGTTAGTCATACTTGCCGGAAACTCCATCGCTTTCGTTGTAATCTTTTATTCCCTTTTGACTTCTGGAAGTAAAGTTCCCGCTCATCGGAAAACAACGGGGCTCCAGCAAGCTCGGCAAGGTGCTGCCGTATTGGTTCTACTTGGTCTAACCTGGTTGTTTGGATTGCTCGCCATCAATGACGCCAAAATTGTCTTCCAATATCTGTTTTGTATTTTCAACTCCCTACAGGGTCTTCTTGTTTTTGTTTTTTATTGTGCCTTACCCACAGAAAGCAGCAAAAAATACAGAAACTTCTGGCAAAAGAAAATGGCTACTTTGAGGGGGAAAAGACGAAGTTACATTGTGGAACGTAGCACTCCGGAGGAAGGGTATTGTACCGAAAGAATCAACTATAAACTGAATGGCGAGAGGAACAGCGAGAGTGTCTCCATCTTGAACACGTAGTCAGGAAACCTAAGTGAAATTTCCTTCTTCGTGGATCCCATTATAGATCCAAAGGAAGCATGTGAAAAAGTGAAACCAGCAGAAGTTAAAATTCCTGAAAGTTATTTAGCAGCAAAAGAAGAAATCGTGCTGGAATCTGTAAAACCAGGATCGATTGAATACACCGTTAAGAATAAAACTCATTTCGTGTCAACGGTTCATATCACCTTAAAAACACAAAGAGAAGATTTGGATTATTAGGTCAGGTGGTTTTATTACCTAGTTAAATAGTAATCTTTGAGATGAAAATTAGCCAGGCGAGAGGACCTGTTTTTAGATGTTTCTTAATGTTTGGTTCACTAGTCAATGTAACTGGTTAGTGAGGGTTACTGCAACGGCATGCAAGTAGTATATTTTGTTAAATGGGATTCTAAACTGGCTGAAAAGGGATGCAGTCTTTCTCTTAGGTGACGAATAACTTCTAGTTTTCAGGCAATGCTGTAACAGTTATATCTTAGATCCACGTACAGATATAGCTGCATTGGGAAAAAGTGTGACTAACTACTCATAAGAGTTACGATTAGGTAACACCAACGATAGTTACAGCAATGAAGTCACTTTCTTTAATTTGCAACTAGCCTGAGAGTTATATTCCTTTATTTTAGTGATTTAATTTGAAAAAAGTTAGCAATGGAGACGCATCAAATGTTAGTATTATATATAATTTGCAGACTTCGTTAATTTCTCTTTTATCAGTGTCGCAAAAACAAGTCAATATAATTCACTTACTAAGACGTGTTAAACATGGTTTAATTCAAGTTTGCAATAAATTTATGGGCCAACGTAGAACACGTGTTTACGTTGTCATGGGAAGCAACTAGGTGTCGGTACCACTGATGTTTGCGTCTTCGTATTTTCTACTCCCTCCATCATGACGATCTTCCTGGCAAGCGGTCTCGAAAAATGTTCACGCTGTCGAGAAAATGTTATTTTCTTTCTTGGAGAAACAACAGCGCTTTTAACAAATTTGGAGCTTGGAGAATAATTTGAACCGTTTTATGAGAAATCAGATCTTGCCAGGAAAGACAAGGACCAAAAAACTACCAAGTTGGACTTCTGTCTGATTAATTATTCTATGGAACGGTAGAAAGCTAGTAGTAACTTCAAACCAGTGACATATAACTAGGTACAGTTAGTTTTTCTCCGGAAATTTTGTGACTTGTTCGAGTTCCAATTTTCTTGTCCAGAAAAGTAATTGCAGTTACTATTACAATCTCTCGAAAAGTAACCTTCACCGGGTAACTAGTGACTTGTAAGTAAAGTTACTAACAACACGGTTCTTAGGGGAGAGGAAAACACAAGGTTTACCGGCAACTTTTTTTAAACAATAACGCAAACGGGAGCAATTATTTTATGTAATACTTTTGCCGAAATTTTTAGCCGATTTTTTCTCCTGACACTTCTGGACATTAGCGGGTCAAAGGCCTCACGGTCCCATGACCTCCGGCCACGGCGCTTCTGCTTTTTGTCTCTCGAATGCTGCGTAGCAGCGTTTGTGAATCTATACGGGCACTCACGCCTTCCAAACATTCCTATGGCATTAACAATGATCAATCTGCTTTTGAGGTAGTCAGATGATTGGTCTGTTATTGTCACTGCAAGCGTTTATCAGCTACGAGTACGATGATTTTTAAACCAACATGTCTCCTTCGCAAATTTTGTCAAATATTGTTTACAAATGGCATGTTACCCGCAACGATTTTTCGTACAAGATACGTTGCGTTAAAATTTGTCTTGAATATCATCTTAATTATACCCAGTAGAACTGCAACTCAGCAACTGCAATGCATTTTTTAACAGTAACACAGTTTAACATCCATCATGCAAATTGTCTCCTGATGATTTAACTTGTGTTCGAACAAAATGTATATTACAACCAGTAATATGCTCAGTTTCGAGATTGAATATCTGTTCAACGTTTTGTCTGACACGTAAACCGCCATGAAATCGTGTCTCCCAACCATTTACCACAAAACGACCGCAAGGATTTCTTGATTACAAATTGACAAGTTTACCTCGACCCCCCACATACTGAAAGGCCATGACGAATAGCAAGAAATACGACTGCACGAGAACGCCTGATCATGATTTAATGAAATTGCGATAATGACATAAACGAATCCAGTGACCTGGGGGTCAGTGGACGTAGTCACAAAGGTCTAAGGAGCTTATGTAACACTGATCACGATTTAAATGAAAACCTCTTTCACCAGGATGTTTTTAGGCACCTAGAATTTCTTCTTTAGTGACAATTTCCTCCCCAGAAACAGCAGGTTTGATGTCGTAGTCCCATGGATGTTCGAATATTTTACATTTGGGCAGTTGCTGAGGCACCAGGTAATTTTTGGCTATTTCAGGAATCAAAGTCATCAAACGGAAGGTACCAATAAATGAATCAAATTCTTTTAGAGAACTACATTTTGAATCAGAAGCTTGGCAACGTATTCATTATAAAATATGTCTGGATCTCATAGTAAATGATTTTTCATCAGACAGTTAAATGACATTAATGCCTCTATCTGATATTTATTAAATCAGTTCAGGACGTTTATACATTCTCATCAGTCATCTGTTTGGAAACCTAGCAACAAAAATATCCAGTTTGCTTTTTTTGATATGTGGTATTTCTTTGAGGAAATCACAAAAATACTTTATTTGGTGCATATGATATTGTCAGTATATCCTGTTTGTTGTAAGATTGCCTCACATTAACAGGATGTGCGGAATAAAGGTTAAAGGGTTGACAACGAAGAAGACCAAAACTTCCTCCAAAACAATAGAAACAGACGTAGTAATAGGAACTTTAGAGAGATTGAAAATGGTGGGTCCACCACTAACACGGAAGCAATATTTTCTTGTTTTAATTTTATGTTAGTTCAAACAAATCCCATTATTACTTTGCAATGAGCGGCATTTTCTGTTGCAGGTATTTACGTGTAATATGCAGCGGTTTACTCAACAACGCAAATTAAACCTACGCACTCAAAATCTCAAACTTTCACTTCACAAACAAGCACCAACATCCGGTAGTTAGCGCTAAATATACTCTTTTTCCTTATCATTACTTTTAGTTTCTAAGATCAAAGGTACTGAAGGCCAGCACAGAAATTTCATTGCTTCTACTTGTTAAACCGTGCGCTCAAATTGTATGGCAAGGATAAGTAAAATTGTGAAAATATGTTCCTTATGCCTGCTGGTATGGCTGAACAATCTCTACAACTCAGAATGCCAGAGCACTTTATCTCCAACATCCTTGCGGCCCTCCGGGGCAAACAGCTCTACATCTACCAGCATTACAAATACTAGGACAAGAGAGCCAACGACAGGTTAGTTTTTTGTGTGTGAAATCAAGTGTTAGACCGTCAAAAAAATTCCTTGAAATAACAATAGCCACGTATAACTTAGTCCACGACTACATGATGTATCTCACTGGCGGATGTTATTGTACACTTTTGACGAATATTTTATGGTTTGCTACTTGGCTGTTTTTTCGTTTCGTTGAATTAATATTTAAGTAGAGAAGGAACCTTATAAATTGAGGAAAGATTATTTTTACACGGAGAGATAAGTAAACCAAATCGCTTGTTTCTCCATTTTCTGCGTTTTAATTTTAATGCCCCCTTCTACAATGAGCTTTTACATAGTGCAATTATAACTGGACGTATATTTTTATGATTAAAATACTTACTCATCTAATTTACTCCAAAAGCAAAGGCGTGGATTCGGGCCGGCTTACACCAGATTATGCGTAAACCGGTCAAAATGTTTAAAATTCCGTCGGAAGAATTGTAGTAAGCTCATAAGCTCACATCTCTGTACGATGAGGCAGTTAGTAAATTGGGATTAAACAAGTTATTTCATGAATCACTCCCAAAATTGATGAAAAACTGCACAGCAGTGCACCTTTGGGGACATACTGGAAACGTGTGTAGAAATTAACGTTCACAAATTCAAATCTTAGACTCTTTAATGGGAGTACGTGTTTCGGTCATCGTAGAGGCCAGCGTTTTCGGGATTCCAACGCTTTTAAGCTGGTCACTCTTTTTCCAGGATTCGCGCCTGAAGTTAACATTGTGACCAGTTAATTAAAACATTTCACTCGAAAGTTTCTTATGCGTGCATTAATTCTTATCCAAAAAAATGAACAATGTTTTAGAAAAGCTAATTTTGAAACTTGCAATAAATTCATCACGTAGTCTGCAGCCAAGTAACCAAATTGGAGCAACAACTATGTCCTAGGATGTTAATGTTAAGGAAGTTCCATACACTTCAAACTTCTAGCATAGAATGTGACATTCCAACAGGCATCTGATTGCAAAACCAGATGCCCCCATGGACCAGATGAAATTCTACTGGTCCATTACAAGAGGAACGAATGTGAGTGGACGATACCATTCGATATGACACCAATACAATACTAAGTTTCCATTGCTCTGAGATGTTTTGAGATCAAATCAAACACTATATTTCGTGTGTCATGCGGCATTTCAAGTGAATCTGTACTTTTGCTAAAAATTAGGCTGAAAGTTTTCAAAATTTTGTACTAAGTTAAATGTCGTTTCCAAGCCGCGGCCTTGGTTAACCTTGCGGTCGTTTCAGTGCATTTTCTGAGGAAGAAGGTAAATAAGACCTTTTAAGTGAACCTCCAAAGACTGCCATTCTGCGTTACATCTTCATAAAAGACGCAAAAAGGCTCAAACATTGAAGGAAACTGGACTCGATGAGTGCAACAAAATATGTGTGACCATATGAGAATGCGAAAACTTGTAGATAAATGGACAAAAATAATGCACACCAGTCCATCAAAATATGAATAATTATTATCTTCAAAGAAGCCATTATTAGGGACTACGTTGGGGGTATAAATGTTACATTTTTCTTCCTTCAGTAGCAAAAAGTTTACTTTGTAGTGTGTAACCTCCTGTCAGAATGTAAGTTATCATCACAAAAAGCTCTTTATTATAATAAAGACTCTCTATGTCTTCATAAAGTTTTGTTTGAATCTTCTTTGTTCGTCTGAAATTTGTACTTATGGTTGGTTGTCTAATGCCGTTTCCGAACTCTCGAGATTAAAAAAAGAAAATCATTACAAAAAGCACTTTGTTCAAGATATGCCTTTGGTTGACCCTTGTCATGCAATGTTGTTACTAAACATTGGTCTTTAATTAATAAATAAAACTTTTCGTGAGTTATTTTTTGTTTCTTCATGTACACTCCTATTTATGCGTATTCAAACGTTTATCTGTACAAATATTATACGTTGGTATTTGTCGGTCGAAAACTAAAACCTCCTTGCTCTGAATATAAAATTCATAAAGCAATCAGAATAAACTTGTTAGAAACTTTATTTTGTCTTTCGAAGCCCTTATGAAACAAAGCTTGCGAAGCGTCTTCTGATTGCATTCTACATACACGCGTGCATGTATATATGTACATGTATAGATAAATGCTTCAAGAGTCTCCATATAAAGTTCACAAAAATCACATAAACTTCAAAATCAACTTTATGGTCATTCATGTCTCTATCTAAACGTCTGGTCATTCATGTTTCTATCACAGCACACAGACATTCAAACTATTTTCTATTTGTTAAGTATATACACTATTAATCTTTTATTCAGGTTCTTGTCCAATTGATAAAGTTGGTTCAGAGGAAGTTCAGGGGGTTTTCGTGTGGCCAGAAACGATAGTTGGGCGTTATAAAACTATTCCTTGTCCTTACGACCTCAACGCTTCTGCAACTCGAGAATGCCGCTACACAGATGAAAGTTTCCAAGACGTTTCATGGGGGTCTGTTGATGCTAAAGCTTGTCCATACCGTGCAGAGAGGAGCCAAAAAATATTTGATCTTTCAGAGGTATTTTTCTTTTAGGAAAGACCTTTCAGCAGTTCCACCCTCTTACGGCTTTTCTAAATTTCATCATCCCCCTCCAGGGCAAAGATCTTATACAATTCTTCGGATCCTTTTTATTGACCAAGTGATTCATTACTAGCTTTTATTCTCTTCATCTTCGCCAAGGATGCAACCAATGCAGGGTATGAGTGTCAGTTACCAAAACCATTTCGTATGAAAAACGCCATGGAAAGATTGCAAATTTTGCTCAGTATTTGGTTGGTTTTTTCAACAGAAAAAGGGATGTCTGTGATTTAATTGTATACTAAATTAGAAAATTTTCCTGGGATTGGCCGAAAGAGTCCCTTGGTCGAGGTTACCCTTCTTTTTTTGAAAACCTGATCGTGTTTCTGATTTTTACGAACTCCATCAATTTGTACTTAACAATAACGACGTTGTGAAGTAAGATCCTGACACGTGTGTGCATCAATGTTAGCTTTACACCAGAGAGACTGGCTATTTCCGGCTTCATTAAGTCAACAGGCTGACTGACCTTAATTCACTGTGCATCTGTTCACCTAAAGATTCAGGCCTTTGTCCATCTTAATCATTTGCCAGTGGGTAGGAAGCTCGTCCTGGACTCGATGAATCTTACACGGTGATAATAATAAGTGAATGAAAATAATGTTGTTTTAGTATTTCATGTTTAAGAATTTCGTCTCTTTGAATTATTTCTAAATATTTGTTGTAACTACCTCCTTACTTTCTTAATTATTTTAATTAAGATTCCTGTTAACTCTTCCAATGCAATCGCGGTCGGTGAACAAGTCAGAAACTTATCATTTCCTGGCAAAGAGCTTATTTCTGACGATGTTGCTAACATAGCGTCTGTCTTGGAAAATATTGTGGCAGTGAAGGGGAAATCTGACGAGGTAGCTAAAAATACAAATAAGAATAATTTAATTATTCTTCCAGTATTCATTGTTCAAAACACTGTCTTAAATGTATTATATCTAATATTTCAATGATTGTTGTGTACACCGTTTCTTTCGCAGCAAAATTAAAACGTTTCATTTTGGCAGTGTCATGAGATAACTACTCATTTTTTCGTTGTCATTTTCATTATCGCCATTGTTGTTGTGACGAATATTGGTAACAGTTATAGAAAATTGTGTTTAAATAATATATAGAATTTTTCTCGTTTTTACCTTGACAGGTTGCTAATAACGTCTTCAACACTATTGACAACATTCTCGATGCACGTCTAAACGTTGTGACGACAAGTCAGCGACAAATTAATTCATCTTTAAGGTAGTGAAAACATGATAGTTTATGTTCTCAGATTTGTTGAAAGCTTATCGCAAACCGTATGCATTCGCAAATGGCATGCATCTTTGGTCAGAGCCGTCAATTGAGATAGATATGAACAAATATTCTGATGCCACAGCAGTATTTACCTATTCCAAATAAGGCATTGTTTACATAATTTCTTCTTTAAAAGAAAAGAAAACAATTCATTTTACATTTCTAGGGAAGCAATCTAGTTTATAACCAGGGAATACTGGTTAATGGCACAGCAAATCAAGATTTTCAATATATCACTATCCATGTTGTATCCTCATGAATTCACGAGAACGCAAAGCTGCACAAAAGATTAATTTTTTTTCTACTATTCTTATTTCAATTGACAGGATTGTTCAGTCCTTAAATACTCTTCTGGAGGCATTAAACATCACAGGAGCAGGACATTTTCGAAAAATACTGAGAAATTTTGCAGTTGATTTGTCGATCGTTGATCCACGTTCTTTTACTGGGGTAACATTTTCAGGAATTATGAACGATGAAATATCTGTTCCTTTGAGGAATGAGAGCATAGTTAAGAAAGAATCAGATGACAAGGCCATTTCCTCACCAAAAGCAACAACAATACGGTTACCGCGAACACTATTCAACGACACAGCCACTGGAAACATTTCTCGGTCCCAAACTGTGGTTCTTACTCTATACAAAGAAACAAAGTTCTTTAGAGTGATTTCTTCTGGGCCGACGAATCTTACCCAACGCCTGAATAGTTTTGTTATCGCCGGTAGCATTAAAAGACAGTCCATTTCAAATTTGACAAATCCAGTAGTTTTAACGTACACGAACTTAAGACCAGGAGATAAGAATGGTACGTTGTGTGGGTTTTGGAATTTTAGTGAAGCGAGTTGGTCACATGAAGGATGCACGTTTCAAGGACTTCAGGAAGATGGAAGGATTATCTGCCATTGTGACCACCTCACGAATTTTGCAATGCTGATGGTAAGTTTATGTGTCTGAAAAGATGAAAAAATTTTGATTGTTGATATACTTGGGTGGCATTCATGGAGTTATGGATTCACGTAGTTTGGTTCAGATGTTTGAACGACTTATTGAATGAAATAACATGAAAAATTCCTCTAAAGTTTGGAAGAGAATTCCTGTATATATCAGATGGAATATTCGAGCAAGTATATATAAAAGAAAAAACACCAAAAAATACTGGAAAATGGAAAAAAGATGGAAGCGACGTTTTGTCCAGCGGCTTTCGTCTGAAAATCCCTTAATTATCACACCAATTGTAAACTTCAATAATTAAAAAGAAAATTATGTTTAACATTCGGACAACGACCCCGAGGTTTTTCATGACCAGATAGCTAACGAGGGTGAAGCTTAATTTGTCTGACGCCCATGGAAAACTAGGGCAAGTTGCCTGACTTTATAAACTTATCGCTCTGTTAATTTTTTAATTTAAATATTACATTAAAATTGGCATGGAGTCGTGATAATTACTCTTCCGAAAATGTCTGCAAAAGAGAGGAGACGTAATTTTATTTGCCATATTACAGGAATAATGGGATTTGAAATGAATGTAAAGAATTCGACGTTTCAATAACATTTTTGACTGAATGTTCTCTTGAAGGATGTATATCCTGGTGATGCGACATCTCACGAAGAGGTACTTGGTGTAATCAGTTACGTTGGATGTGCACTGTCCTTGGTTGGATTGGTGTTGACAATCATTACCATTTTACTATTTAAGTAAGTGGGAAATAGTTTATGTTGTTGTTGTTGCTTTTACTGCTGTTGTTATTGTTGCCGCTGTTGTTTCTGCTGTTGTTATTTTTATAACTATTGTAGCTACGGTTGTTTCTGTTGTCTTCGTCGCTGATGTTATTGGTGCTACAGTTGTTACGGTTATCGTTTCCACTAGAGATTTCTCTGGTGTTGGTGAAAATTCATTTGTTTTTCACTTTCTCATCTTGTTTTTCCCCCTCTTGTCCACTGCTATAGTACTTGCTTTTGGGGTGGTGTACTGGTAACTGTGGGAATGGTTGTTATTTCTGTGGCTGTTACTCTTGTTGCTACAGCTGTATCATTACTGTAGCGGTAGCAGTTGCTTTTTTTTTTTCAGGTCGACAAATTTGTCGTTGATGCGAACAACTGTCCACCATTTTTGTCTTTCAGAGATCTTCGCAGCAATGTTCCCAGTCAGATTTTAATCAACTTCTGCTTCGCTTTGTCCTTAACTTTGGTTGTGTTCTTAGCCGCTGCTGAACGTTCAAAGACTTCTTCATTGGCCAGATGTCGTGCAGCAGCAATAGCGTTACATTACTTCGTTTTAGTGGTGTTCATGTGGATGGCGATCGAAGCCTTTAACATGTATCTTGCGTTTGTCAAAGTTCTCCCTTCATACTTTCCACGGTTTATTCTAAAGTGCTGCGTTGTAGCTTGGGGTAAGTGCAAATACAAATAAACAAAGTTATGAAAATTCGATAAAATCAGTAAATTTAGTGATGTAATACTCAAGTGATGTCACGTCCTCCTGTGGGAGAACATGATACTATGTGGCCCTCCCAGTATCGGCTCGGGCGTCGAGAATTTTCAGACACAATTGTAATAACGGTACATATCATTGCTATATACTGTCCTATTCACGCTAGTATTATGAGTATTAACCATGCAACTATCATTGCTTCAAACAAACTCTATGGCTTCAAGTAACCATGACAACTCTTTTCATTCTCATTACATCACCAGGGATTCCAGGCTTGATTGTGTCAATAACAATTGGAGTGGCTCTTGAGGACTACGGTGGCACAAAATAGTGAGTGGAAAACATGATACGGCTAAGTTTTCGGGTAGTTTTTTCCACCCAAAGGAGTGGAAAATTTCTTTCTCCATGACTTCGAAAAAAATTGTTCATTTCGTATGCGAAATATTTGGTTTATATAAGAAATTTTTTTAACAGAACAGAGTAATATTTCAAACCAACAATTAAGCTAAACAAGTAGTCAATGTTTTGTTGCTTCTTGCTCTTTAAGCTGTGTTAGGTTTTTTTGTGCGACTCTAATGTGTTACCCTCTAAAGGCTTTTCGGATACCCTAACCATCGAGTAACCGCAGAACACTGACGGGAAAGGACGATTACTTAAGATCTATCGTCTGACCTGTCAAGGTGTATATACCTTAAGTAACCTTCCTTTGCTACCTGAGTTTAAAGTGGGTCATTATGTAATTAGAATGTCTAACCAGTGGTGGGAACAGAGCAAAACAAGTGGGGATCACGGGTGCTTCATGTCGGTGAAAGACATGTAGATGCTGTGAGGTATGGAAAAATTCTTAGTCTTACACTCTTAAATCCCCCCCTCCCCTCCTCCCAGCGTTTCTCCAGAGAGCTTTATAGCCAATTTCAGATGGTGGTACGACTCTTAACGTTTCAAGAAGACTGGAATCACCCGACCTGGACGTATTCTCTTCATATCTAGGTGAATCTAGTATACCATACTTCTGAAAAATGGGTGAGCCAGGCTCCCATTTCCCCCCGTGGCCTCTCCGCTGCGTCTGGCAAACATTCAGAAGGTTGCCCATTCGAGTTCCATATGAATTCAAGAGTTTTTTTGAAATTCGACAGTATAACATAGCCTGAATTGCAAGTAGCAATAATAGAACTATCATGGTATCTAGTAGCAATTTGAACTATAAAAACAGGCTGTTGTGGCTATTCCCTGTTACCTACGAATTTCCAGTAAAACTGACGCGTGAGCTGCGCTGTCTCAATGACTATTTAACTAACTTATGCTCTTGTGTTTCAGCTGTCGACTTCATGGTGTCTCTTTCCTTGTGTCTTTGTTGACTCCAGTTCTACTCATCCTTTTCGAGAACTCGATTGCTTTCATTCTCATCTTTCGTTCACTTCTGAATTCTGGAAGTAAAATTACCGCTGATCGAAAATCAACCGGGCTTCAGAAAGCTCGCCAAGGTACTGCCATATTGGTTCTCCTTGGTCTAACCTGGCTCTTTGGAGTGCTGGCAATCAACGACGCCAAAACTGTTTTCCAATACCTGTTTTGTATCTTCAACTCCCTTCAAGGCCTGCTTGTTTTCGTGTTTTACTGCGTCTTGCCTCCAGGTACGAGAAAAAAATTTAAACATCTCCTGAAAAAGAAAAAGATGACGGGATCTGGCAAGAGAAATACAGCGAAATTGAATATGGAAGCAGTTTCTGTGAGAAGAGATGGTACCAAAGGAAGTAATCCTGAGGTAAAGGACAAGAACGTTGAGACAAAAAGTTCTTCCATTGCGAATACTCCATCGGAAAGTCCGAAAGAACTTCCCCTCAGCGCTAACTCGCTTCAACACCCGGTAGAACTCATAAGCTACAAGAAAAATGAACATGGCCGTTCATAGTTAACGTGCCAAGGTCGACTAACCTACTGATTACACGCACCCGTTCCCAATCACCCTGCTGAGCACACAGATGTTCCTGGTCGGAGGGCAAGATTGTCCAATTTCCGCCAAATGAACGAAAAGAAACGATACCTGTCACAAGGTTTTTCCTGTATTTAAATTGATATTTCCCTTGGAAATGCTTTTGGTCCCCTAAACGGGAGATCGCAAATCGATTTCTCGGATACATTTTTCTCTTTATAGTTCATGTCAACTATCATCGGCAATTTTCCTCTGCACGACGGTCAAATCGTCGGATTGCCGTCGTAAGCATTCGTCCACAAATGTGTATAGTTCGTAATACCAAGGACTGTCTGAGGAAGGGAAATTTAGTTAGTTTTAGTTTTTTCACTGAGATACCTGGGAAGGAACTGTCGTTTCTTGATAAGAAAACAAACGAAAGATTAGAGGGAAAATAGAAAAGTGCTGGAAATGAAAAAGTATAGCGTACATCCGAGTGGAACTAATGCCACTAACGGCACAGAAGTAGTCATAGTTGAACGGTAAGTAGTGTTGTACTTGTACATATCTTCAAACCACCGTAAAAGTATAACAGAAATGATGACCGTAAAATTGATGCAAATTGTCAGCTACTTGAGACAAGACGAAACAGAGCTGTAAGTGTCAGTTTTCCCTCCTAGCCCAGATGAACCTGAAAAAATGAATGAATGAATGAGTGCTAGTTTTTTCTGTCAGTTAAGGATTTTGGTACTGTATTTCTAGTAAGAAACAGTTTCATTCATAAATATGGCAAGAGAACAACATATTCCCCTATCTTGTTTCTATCCACAAATAGGATACAATCTGATATGCTGGTAGTATAAGAACCAATCAGATTGCACAGGGCTCGACACTAACACTTTCCCACTTTCCATTGGAAAGTAAATTTACTTCTTGGAAAGTAAAAAATCAAAAAGGAACCAAAATACTTACCCGATCTGGCAAGTAAATTTTGGGCTAAACTGGAAAGTAAATCTTACTGTTAAAAAGGTTTAAATGAAAAAAGTGCGTAAAAAATAAGGCACCACCCGAAAAACGATATTCAGTCTTCGAAAATTACAGAAGTCTGAAGGTAATGAGATGTGGGGAAGAATTTTTTTGTTATTATTAATTTATCATGGTTAGTACTTAGCAGGTCTGCCCTTTGTTTTGGGAAATAAGATTTTGAAATGGAAAGTAAAATTTGAAACCTACTTTCCAAAGTGGAAAGTGTTGTAAAAAGTTAGTGTCAAGCCCTGTTGGAATACAGCCCATATGTGCTATATGTCTATCTAATAACAAGAGTTGTCCAGATGGAGGTCAATGTCGTCTGCCAAGTCTGAGAGGTATGAGGAATATGCAATAATAGGAATAATAATGAGGAATAGCTGAGCTTATATATGTCAAATCTTGGACATCAAGGAATGCCTCTCCCAAAAATTAACTCATTCTAGATGTGAAATACTTTTTTGTTTTTGATTTTTTTGATTTCCATGATGTTGAGTGCTCCATCCTGGTATAAACAGGGTCTGGTATGTTAATAATTAATATGAAATGTGCTTTATGTGTTCTCTGCATTGCGTCTCTGTATAGTGTTTATTTCTGTCAGTTGTGATGATACCATGCTGGCTTATTGTGAAGTTTGCCTTGACAACATTATTTTCTTTACTGATATTTCACCCACCTTGAGACTCAGCATTTTGTTCCTCTACAATTCAACACTTTTCATCTGTTAAGAGGCACAAGCCATGAAATGAGATTTCTTTCTAAAAATAGTCCCTTTCTAGGTTTAAATCATACATAAATAGATTTAGGAGTGCAGGAAGGTGACCATGCCCATTTGGGCTCACAAATTGCACCATTAAACCATCAAATGCATCCCACTTCCTTGTCAAAATTTACAGGCCATTTACAGTAGCAAATATCTGTACAGATATCTCTTGGATAATGCAAAGTGTTGTTTCAAAGCTCATAAAAATCCAAAAATTTCAGTAGAGAGCACACACATAGACCCTCCCCCAAAAAGATACTTTAGTAACTAATGAAATGTATTGACCTCTTAGACAATCATGGGGACCAATATCACCTCCCACTGAAGCCTTAGATGGGCTTATGGTGCAATTTTTTATGGTTGGATAGCAGTCATTTTAGAGCAATATCCTAGAATAAATTGTAATTTTGAGTCTGACTTAGTATATATGTTCGACGAACAAGGTGGGTTCAAAGTGCCTTGAATGGGGTAATGTCAACAACAATGATTGTAAAACAGATGACAAATGAAGCTGTGAGGGTATTATTAGTTGGGTCTTTGCTTTGCCGTAATACCAATATGACGGCTTAAGGAGCGTCAATACTGGATGATGAATATAGATAACTAATTCAGTACAGATCTCAGAGTTGAAAGAAGATTAAGTGCTGAAAGTAGGTTCAAGGTGACCAGACTTAGGACGCTCTAGCACAATACTCGGCTTGAAGACCTCTTCAGTGCCGTAGTTGACCGAACCACCCCCCCCCAAAAAAAAAACCCAATGTTTTTATGCTCCGAACGGCACTACTCGATGGATAGGTAACTCGCAACCTGGTGGGTGAAGTTTAAGTTTGGCTGTTCAAAGCATGAATTCATTTGGAAGAAGTTAACCGCGCAGTACATTTCGGAAACATGATTTCGGAGTCAAAGAAGTATCGGAAACCAGATTTCGAATGAAGAAAGTGTTTTATTTTGTGCCTACGATGCATTAGCAAAGTTTCCGAAACTTTGGCTCCGGAACACAACCTTACAAACTTTGCTAATATTTCTCAGACTTTATCCGATGGTTGAGCTATCAGCAGTGGCGAAAAAAGGCAGTCTAGAGGTGTTTACATTTCAATATTTCATTGGGAACATTGCCTTAGGTCTCCACTGGCAATTTGTACCTAGGGTGTGAACCGCCGCTACTTTAATAATTCGTGGTTTTCATTTCCACGCCGAAGGAAGGACAGCCTAGAAAAATTTGATGAGGGTTTCTCGTTAGTGTACTCCTGTGAGACTTCCTTTCCTAACATATTGGATTCGCTTGTGGTGACATGAAAAAAAAAAGCGTCACAAGAAATCTCGAGTTTGCGCCATGCAAGTGGGCTGTTGGTTTCAAAATGGCCAAGTACATTGGCCGTATACTTGGTGTATTGGTGTATTGTACAATTTTGTAAATATTAGCCGCATTTCAAATGCATTTTATATCCCTAAATCAGACTGAGAAGTTGGAGAAAAACGCGAAGACATTATCTACTTCAGACCTGTCAAGTGTTTGTATATTTGTCCCTTTGCTGTTTTGGAAGCACAAAGGTTGAGATTTCTTGCTGATTATCTCTGTCGACTTTACTTACGACACCTTTTCCTTTTTACTGGAAAATATTTTAAGGAAACGTAATCCTGCATCTGGAGTATCATCCTTACATCCTGGAACTTATATGACCTACTTAAACGGTCTGAGGTATTTTTGAGTACCTGCAGCCTTATTATTGGCTGAGAGATTTAGCTTATATCGAAGAGCGTTAGGTAGTATTGTAGACGAGTTGCTCATTTAAGTCGTAGACTTACAACTATGGCGAGGATCTGTAAAATTTTAAAGGTTTCTTCGATATGTTTGACTGCATGGCTCAGCTTTATATACAAGACCGAACTCCACGGTGCTTTATCTCTACCTTCCCAGCCGTCGCCGAGAAACAGTTCTAAGTACACCAACTCAACAGGAACATCAAAACCAACTACTACAGGTTAGCTAAATACTATACCAAGTAGGCTAGTCGTGATGATCAGGTAAGACGGTTGTCATGGTTTATTTGCCTTTATCACTGAGGTCTGGTGTAGTTGCACGACCTTCAAAATGGTGTGTAATTGAAAACGAGTAAAATGATCAAGAATCCTTAGGCGAGTTTATGAGATTTCTGGCCAAAAACGAGATCATCATCCGGGGATTCAAACTTGAAGAAACGTTTTGAAAACACTACCAAAAGCTCCATCTTAATGTCAGAATTGCACCCCTCAGTTGAAGGTAAAACTGCCCTCAAAGATGTCCACGTTCGAAATTTTCGTAAGACGAACTTAACTTCATTTAACGAAACTAACTCCTTCCACAATACATTTTTTCTAATAAGGGCAAGAAATTACGATAGCTAATGAGTAATTATTCAGGAAACAGAAAAAGTCCTACCAGACTTCCACAAGCATTTCTACGACCCGATGGAAACACAGAAAAATTGTTTTATATTTCTTTAACCTCGCAACCTGAAGAAATAGCAGAAGTGACACTCGGTTTATCGACATCTGAGGCTTAAGTCTCCGTACTGTTCTGGATGGCTATGCAACTTTTCCATGTTTCTTTCGAGTCACAGAAACGCGGCTTTCAACTAATCAGCGCCCACGTTTTCGAAATTTTATATTACAAATGCCAATATTACACTTCGGCTAAACATCTTTGTCATGATTAATGAATATTGCGAATGGTTAACCATCAGTGGAAAGCCCCTTTCCCACATAAATCAACAATGCGTCGTTTACAAGTTCCGGCTTGATCTTTGCGATGGGGGTCATGTCAGCAATGCGTTCCTACATCAATGCGCAGACAAACACAAAGGGCTAGTAATCCGAAAGCATATCAGAAGACAAGGCGAAAATTCGGATTGCAAGGACAATCTATTCAAGGTTTTCAAAAAGTACAAAGGGAAGATGGTATGCCTTATTTATGAGGAACCCATTGTCAAAGAATACACAATCGTACTACATTGGTACCAGTTGTTTCAGTGACGAATTACTTAACGCTTCCTGTATATAAATTATCAGCCAAGAATTAGTGCATCACTCGAAATTGGAAATGATGTCAAGATGATGTTAGGTCGTCGTTCAATAAACAAAATAATAAGTGTTAAACCAGAGGCGGATTTAGGTGGGGGCACATCCGACGCCACCCCCTCCCTTTTTTGATAAGGTGTCATATGATTTTTTGCTTGGTTACAAAACACAAGCATTAAACATGTCGACCACCAAGAAATTCAGTTTCAAAAAACACCGGAAACAGCAGTAGCATAAAAATTCTTCCATTAAAATGCCACATAGTGGAAATGAATTCGTAAAAAAATTTTGCACTCCCCCTTCAAAATTCTGGACCCGCCCCTGTAAACTGACCACAGTGTAGATACTTGAATTGTCAGATCATTATCACAATATCCGAAAATTAAGGCAGTTCAATGAAAAGAATAATTCAACTCACTAATGTATAAGAGCAAAGTCGAAGACATGCTCGTATTAAAAGAAGACAATGACCTTTCATTTCTAACTTACCGTGGGGCTATATTCCACAATTTATCCACGCTATAACTCTGGTTAGTAGGACTCCGCGTCTTTGGTTGAAGTTTTGTGTGAATCTCATAGGTTATATTGGATGAGGGTATTTGACTTACAAGAGGTCTCAGCGAGAATCAGCAGCTAAATTGTGGCCAGATTAGTAAATCATTTTGGATTTAAAATGTACCATTGATTCGTGCCTTTAAAGCTTCCCATCCAAGCTTCTTTAAAGCAATTTTCGGCTGACAACGCTTATTTTTACTAGCCCATAATGTCCCCACCAGGACAGACATCCATATTTTTGTCACAGGAGCTACTGTTAGAGCCAGCTTCTACCTAAATCTCGGAGTCACTGGTAGCATCTCAAAATCACTGATGCTGATACTATATAAATATATATAATTATATCTTAGTTATATTAATTATTAACTACTAAATTTGTTCATTTCACGTTAAAAATTGATCTGTATAAGCTCCTAGTGCTTTCGTCTCTGTTTATCTTGGTGACTGGTCTGTCGCCGACAAAAATGCTTCACAGAAGTCTTGTCAATTGTCTTGTCAATTGTCTTGTCACAGGACTTCACTGTCCTCTGACAAGACAATTCTTCGTTAACGGAAGACATTTGCGTTCGGCCTGCGAGATATAATCGAAACAGATTCAGTGTTTTCGACTCGATCCCGAAAACTCTGATGCCAAGTTTATCTGCTCATATTTAGTGATTCACATTATCGGCGAAGGCTGTCTTTTTAAGTACCACAATAAAGACCACAAATAAAAAATATCCCAGATACATGTTGCTATACCATTCTTTAGTGCCATCTTGAAGTCCATTTACATCTTGAGATTGCCGGATAAACTTGCGAAACAGGGGTGATGCCAGAAAAGGCTACAGCCCCCGTCCGGGAACCTTAGCCCCCCTCTGTCGGGGAAAAATTAACAATTCGTCGGGTAATTTTCACTGATGATAGCACATTTATATATAGTACAAACTGAGTACTTCTTTATGATTTTGCCAAGAAAGATAATGGACCCTTATTTTGTCAAATATGAAAGTAAACTGTTTCTAGTCGGTTGTTGCGATTATTCTTAAGAAAAACAACGTTATGTTTTCGACCATCAAATAATGAAATTATAAAGGTGGCGTGGTGATGGCCCCTCTGGTTTAGTCCCTTGTCGGGGAGGTTACCCCTTGGGTCAGGGAATTGCTGGCGCCACCCCTGGAATACCATCAATTGACAAAACGTGGTTAAATCGATGAATACCATATATTCAAAGGAAACTCAGAATATAGTTAAGGTTACGGTTAGAATTAGTGTTTGTTTTAGTATTAAGGTTAGGATTTGGTTACCTCACATGTAACTCACACACCTCCCCCCCCCCCCCATTATCGAGAAACCCACGTCTCAAATATGGTGCAGCACAAAATTGTTCACGTGGTGCTTCACAACATTACCCACGGGAGGACAGCGCAGCACTGCTCACGGCGTACAGTAGAAGATTGCATAAAGCGTGTAGCTGCTACACGTTTTTCACGCCTGTCTGCGATCGTGAACAAGTTTTGCGTTTTTGCGTGCGTATTTGCCCTATTATCTTAAAAACTTTGCCCAGGCACCCACAGATTTCACCCGGTCATAGGACCGGGCACTCCTATGAGTATCTACGCTACTGCTTGACAATTAATCGGTGAATGAACAGCTTCTTGCTTTTGATTCTTAATTCACAGTGTCTCTCGAGCTTTTAATTGTTGCTACCGGTGCGTGAGCGTTCGACACAAGCGAATCCGGTACTATTATATGTTCTGTAGGTCCTTTGGCAAACCAAGACTGCCCTTATGGCTGGGTTCGTCTTGTTTCTACATGCTACTTCTTCAGAAGAGTCAAAATGACCTGGTCAGCGGCCAATTCTACATGTCGCAGTATGGGTGGCAACTTAGTCGTTCCGAGGAATGGAAATGAGAATGACGCAATCTGCCAAATTGCTCGTCAAAACAGGTTAAAAAATCCTTGGATTGGTCTAGTAAGACACGAAGATAAAGAACTATATACCGTTTGTGGGTCCAAGCCTACCTACACATCATGGGCTAGAGGAAAACCGGATAACAAAGGTGGCCATGAAAATTGTGGACAATTTTGGAAAAATGCTGGTCAGTGGAATGACGGACCTTGCACCCAACAGTTGCATTTCGTTTGCCAGTATCCGAGTTGTAAGTTGGAATATATTTGTTAATCAATGCGTAATGAAGGCGTGCCAAATATTTCAAGTTTTGGTTTCGTTTTAATCAGAAACCTGCTAATAGAGAATCTTTGTATGCACAACAAGAATTTAAATTTTGTCTACAAATATTGTAGTATGCTATTGGAATAGAGTATTAGTATTAGTAGTATGAGTAATATTAATATTAGTATTAAAACCACACTTCTTGGCAATTCCACAAATAAGCAATAAAAAGAACAGATAGATTGCCACTACCAAAGGGAATTCATAAAAATGTTAAGATTGACAATTTTCGACTGCATTTCACTGCCTTCCTTAGGTCACCTGATAAAATAATAACCTACTTAAAACTCAAATATAATAACTACATATGTAGATAACATGTGTAGACAATATATATGGGTATCGGGAACACCAGGTTAATTTTGTTAGAGTTACAAAATTTATGACTTTGTAAGTATGAAAGAAAGTTGCGTAAGAAAGTTTTCTGACGCAATTTTCTTTCATACTGACAAAGTCATAAACTTCGTAACTCCCTAACAAAAGTATTTCAAAAACACTGATCGCAAAACCCATCAAGGAAACTGGCAAAATTGGTTGAGCAAAATCTTTTCATCAGCATCAACGATTGAGCCTACTCACTTGCAAACGAACATCAGACCCAGTTTCTGAACAATAAAGCTAATGATTACCATATACGTTGGTTCAACTACAGTTAAAGACATGTTAACCCTGTATGACATATGAAGTTTCACTATGGAATGAAAAAACATTGCCAAAATCTGTTTACAGAACTTGTCCAACAACTGCTAGATTCACGGCAGCCATTTTCCTTCGGTGAGAAGAGTTACCGCTCTACCATGATGCATTGCATTTTTCATTGAAAGGGCAAATGTCCATTGATGCTCACAACAGCGTGAGGATTACACACAAGTTATTTTAACGTGGCATGATTATGTGCTCTAGGTGCTTCGGAAAATCATGACTGCCCTATTGGCTGGGTTCGTCTTGTTTCGTCATGCTACTTCTTCAGTACAATCCAAACCAACTGGTCAGTGGCAAATTCTACATGTCGCGGTATGGGCGGAGACATGGCTGTTCCGAGGAATGACGAAGAGAACAGCGCAATCACTAAAATTGCCAATCAGTACAGGTTTGATCGTGTCTGGATTGGTCTTGTAAGAAACGAAAATAAAACATTCTATACCGTTGGTGGGTCAAAGCCTACTTATACACCATGGAGTGACGGACAACCAAATAACAAAGGTGGCGATCAAGATTGTGGACAGATTCGGGATACCGTTGGTCAGTGGGGTGACGTACCTTGCTATCGCCTATATCATTTCATTTGCGAATATCGAAATTGTAAGTTAAAGATGTATTTCTAAATCAATCTGCAATGAGCACGTGTCAGATATTTTGCGATTTTGTTTCTTCTTAAAACTGGAAACCTAGTTATACATGGTCCTGTCATAAACAACAAAAACTTCTCAGCGTTGCCTGGGTATATTGCAAGCCAATGTCTGACAAAAGTCAGCAGTTCGAATTTCCTCGCAAAACCAATTTTTTGGAATGAAGTTTAGCATTATATGACCCCATAACGAGAACGTTTTTGTCGGACATTCAAGCCATGAAATGTATATCAGGTTCGTATACTTGCTCACACCTACTGGAGGTGTTGTAAGGGCCCATTTATGAGATATGACTGTCGTAGAAGATTGATTATTTTGATGTATCCGATAAACTCAAAGGAGTCTTCATGACGTATTGCTACATTAGTGAGCAAATGAGAAGCAAGAATTGTCTTTGAGACAGCATTACATACCCCCAGGATGAACTATCATATAAGACCGTCGTATCGTGTAAACATGCCCTAAGAATAATTGTGAAACGAACGTGGTCATCTGAGATACCTATATTGCCCGATTACCGGCAAAACTCTCCTAGGCGAAAGATACCCTAGTTAAATAGCTATTGGAAAAGGAACTTAAACTAAAATCGACCTTCTTGTTCTGTGATTTCAATCAAACTTGATTTGTTTGTTTTTTTGTTTGCTTTTTGGGTTTTTGTTTTTATTAAATCAATCTTAGTTTTAATTCAGTTTATTGCATGCCTGTTTCGTTCAGCTGCCGAAGTCTTGTTTGGTTTCAAGTGTGTCTTTTTGAAAATACTTAATACAAGCGATTTTCTTGTTGATTGTTCTTTTATGAACCATAGTTACGCCTTCTTATAGACATTAAAGGAATGGTAATTCGTTTTTTTGCCTCCAAATCATTGGAGCATGTGATGCTATCGAAATCGTGTTGAGTGTGGGATATTTTGAAAGTTTTTAATGTAAGTAGATTTTCTTATGCAGTTTTTTATCCATCCTAGTTACAACGACAAGCATACCCTCAAGAAGTGGTAAGTGTTCATTATTTGTATCCTTTTCTTGCTTGTTAAGTTGTCTTCTCAATATTTAGTTCAAGATATGTCGTCTCGAAATTACTGAATGCAAATAGATTTTCTGACGCAGTGTTCATTTATCAATTCTAGTTACAATAAGAAACAGACCTGTATGGAATGGTAAGTTTTCACTTAGCTGTGAATCTTTTTCTTGTATGTTAAGCTATTGCTCCATGTGTAGTAGTGATGGTACGTCTGATTCAGGAATACTTAGTGCATATAGATTTTTCGTAAGCTGTGTCCTTTTATCAATCCTAGTTACAACGACAATCAGACCCTCAAGAAGTGGTAAGTGTTCATTTTTTGTATCCTTTTGCTTGCTTGTTGAGCTGTTCTTGCAATGTTTAGTTCGAGATATGTCGTCTGTAAAGTACTTCATGCGAATAATTTTCCGATAAAATGTTCATTTATCAATTCTAGTTACAATTCGTCGGGGAATTGTCACTAATGATAGCACATTTATATATTGTGCAAACTGAGTACTTGTTGATTTAGTTTAGAAAGATAACAAACTCTTCTCTTCATGTCATCTCTAAAAGTAAACAGGTTTTAGTTAGTTGTTGTTGCGATTATTTTATAACACGACATTTTCGACCCTCAAATAAGGAAATTATAAAGGGGGCGTGGTCTTGGCATCTCTGGTTTAGGCCCCCGGTCGGGGACGTTAGCTCCTACTTCGTGGAATTCCTGGCGCTACCCCTGGAATAGTATCAAGCGACAAAATGCGGTTGAATCGATGAGTACCATCTATCCGAGGGAGACTCAGGATAGGATTATGGTTAAGATTACGGTTAGGGTTAGGATTACGGTTAGGATTAGTGTTATGATTCGGGTTGGGATTAGGTTACCTAACATGTAACTCACTTCCCGGTGACGGTTAACCCACGTCTCACCCAATTTTACAAATACAGTGCAGCACGACATTGTTCACGGGTGCTTCAAAACATTACTCACGGGGGGGGACTGCTCATGAGGTGCAGTAAAAGATTGCACATAGCGTGCAGCGCAACGTTGTTCACGCCCGTCAACGACCGTGAACAAGATTTGCGTTTTCCCACGCGTATTTGCGCAGTTATCTTAAAAGTTTTACCTGGGCACCCGCAGATTTCACCCGGACATAGGACCACGTACCCCCAGGTGTAACTACGCTACTGCTTGACAACTAATCAGCACAAGCAGCTTCTAACCTTAATTCACAGTGTCTCTCGAGCTTTTAATTGTTGCTGACCGGTGCGTGAGCGTTCGACACAAGTGAATCCGGTACTATTGTATTGTCTGTAGGTCCTTTGGCAAACCAAGACTGCCCTTATGGCTGGGTTCGTCTTGTTTCTACATGCTACTTCTTCAGAAGAATCAAAATGACCTGGTCAGCGGCCAATTCTACATGTCGCAGCATGGGTGGCAACTTAGTCGTTCCGAGGAATGGAAATGAGAATGACGCAATCTTCCAAATTGCTCGTCAAAACAGGTTAAAAAGTCCTTGGATTGGTCTAGTAAGACACGAAGATAAAGAACTATATACCGTTTGTGGGTCCAAGCCTACCTACACATCATGGGCTAGAGGAAAACCGGATAACAAAGGTGGCCGTGAAAATTGTGGACAATTTTGGAAAAATGCTGGTCAGTGGAATGACGAATCTTGCACCCGGCAATTGCATTTCATTTGCGAGTACCCGAGCTGTAAGTTAGAAATATATTTGTTCATCAATCTGTAATGAACGCGTGCCAAGTATTTTGTGTTTTGGTTTCATTCAGATAAGAAACCTGCCAATAGAGGATCCTCGTATACACAACAAGACTTTAAATCTTGTCCACATATATGTAGCATGCTATTGGAACCATGTATGTAAACAATATATATATATATAGACAATATATATATATATATATAGACAATATATATATAGACAATATATATATAGACAATATATATATAGACAATATATGTCGACAATATATATATACAATATATATATACAATTATATATATATTATATACTACAGTGAGATATTACAGAGTCCTCACGTCGCTACTCCGAGTTTCACGTTGTTCAACGATCTTCAGTTACCATATGCTGTTGAGCACTCTACTGGTTTTCGCAAACACCGCTTTAGCTCTGTTATATTGTGATATATATATATATATATATACACACACACACAATATATTGTCTACATATATAGACAATATATGTAGACAATGTATATGGGTATTGGGAACACCAGATTAACATTCGAAGAAAAAAATTCACAGCTGTCCAGAAGTTTGATAGATAAACCTGACAACTTGTTTTATTATATTTAACAATTCTGTATTTATTTAATTCATATAAATACTTTACAACAAGTTCTCAGAGCCCTCAAAAATCAAGATTTGCAAACTAATTCGAGTTACTTTGGCGCGGGAGTACGACCACGTATGAGATTTTAGGCGCATAAACAAAAATCTAGTCGCTCAATGGACCACTGGTCACTAACTTTCAGCCCTGCTCCCAATGGAGGGTCGTATACGACCCCATTAGGAGTCTGAATGTTAATTGTTACTCACAACAGCGTGAACATTACACACAAGTTATTTTAGTATGGCATGATTACTTGCTCTCTAGGTGCTTCGGAAAATCATGACTGCCCTATTGGCTGGATTCGTCTTGTTTCGTCATGCTACTACTTCAGTACAAACGAAACCAACTGGTCAACGGCAAACTCTACATGTCGTAGTCTAGGCGGGGACTTGGTTGTTCCGAGGAATGACGAAGAGAACAGTGCAATCATTAAAACTGCCGATCAGAACGGGTTGAATCATCCCTGGATTGGTCTTGTAAGAGACGAAAATAACACATTCTATACCGTTAGTGGGTCAAAGCCTACTTATACACCATGGAGTAAAGGACGACCAAATAACAAAGGTGGCGATGAAAAATGTGGACAGTTTTTGGATTCCGCTGGTCTGTGGAATGATATACCTTGCAATCGCCAATTTAATTTCATTTGCGAATATCGGAATTGTAAGTTAAAGAGGTATTTGTAATTCAATCTGCAATGAGCACGTGCCAGATATTTTGCGGTTTTGTCTCTTTTTATCTCTAGAAACTTGGTAATACATGGTGTTCTCATTAACAAATCGAAAATTGCTTGAGTGTCTCTGTGCTGTTTTAGAAAGATAAATGACGTCATTTCGACCGGAAAAATGCCTAGTGAAAACACAGGCGTAGCCGAGTGTTTTCCGGTAGTTTTCCGGTTGAAATGGCGTCGTTCATGTTTCTATCACAGTACAGAGATACGAAAGCTATTTTCTATTTCTTTTATAAAATAACCCAGATTTTTCGAGTTTTCGTGACGTCATCCATGTCTCTGCACTCTATTACAAAATGAAAATGACGTCATCCATGTCTCTGTACTCTGAGAGAAAATCAGGCTCGTCTAATCAGAGCGTGTGTAGGACGCATGTTATTTTATAATAAACAATAAAACGTCTTAGTCTTGTTCGGATATATCGTGAGTCAGTGTCCGGTAAAACCCTTCTAGGAGGAAGGTACCATAGTTAAATGGCTGTTGGGAAAAGAACTTAAACTCAAATGGACATTCTTATCAAGTGATTTCAATCAATCTTGATTTTTTTTTTTTAACTTTTTTTTTTGTTAAATCAATTTTAGTTTCGTCTTCAACCAGACCTTCAAGTAGCGGTAAGTTTCCATTCTACCCTTTATCCTTGCTTTGTATGTTTCACTATTGCCATCACGTTTAAAAGGATATGTTGTCTTGAGAATACTGCATGGAAACAGATTTTCTTAGACTCTGTCGTTTTTTCTGTCCTAGTTACGACTACGTCCATCCTTTCAAGGGACGGTAAGTTTTCATTCTGTTCTTTATCCTTTTCATTAAGCTACCGAAGTCGTGTTTGGTTTGAGGTGTGTCTTCTCGAAAATTCTTAATCCAAGCAGTTTTCTTGCGCAGCGTCCTTTTGTCAACTATAGTTACCACAACTAGTTGACTTTAGAGGAATTGTGATTCGTGTTTTCCCTCCAAATCATTAGAGCATGTTATGCTGCCGCAATCAATATTAGTGTGGGGTATGTTAAGTTCTTAATGCAAGTAGATTTTCTTATGCATTGTTATATTTATGCTAGTTACAACGACAAACAGCCCCTCAAGAAGTGGTAAGTGTTTATTCTTTGTATCCTTTTCTTGTTTGTTGAGCTGTTCTCGCAATGTTTAGTTTGAGATATGTCGTCTAGAAATTACTTAATGCAAACAGATTTTCTGACGCAGTGTTCATTTATCAATTCTAGTTACAATTGGAAACGGACCTGTTTGGAATGGTAAGTTTTAATTTTGCTGTGTATCTTTTTCTTGCATATTAAGCTATTCCTTCATGTTTAATAGTGATGATATGTCTGGTTGAGAAATACTTAATGCATACAGAATTTCTTTAGCTGCGCTCCTTTATCAATTTTAGTTACAACTAGTGAGAGACCTTCAAGGAATGGTAAGATTTTATACTGCCTCTATAACTGTTTCATGTTACGTTAATGCAAACAGATTTTCTTATGCAGTGTTCTTTCATCAAAACAAGTTTGACTAAAAACAGACTTTTGTCACATTCCTTAAAAATGCTACCAAACGCGACGAAACATCAGTACGATCAGAACGTAGAATAATTTTTTACTACAATTTCTTTTTTCTGGCATCGTTTCGTATGAATATAAATTCAGTCACATAAAAATCAAACCCTCACCGCCTGTATTTGTTATGTGTTTTCTTCATGATTTAACATGTGCATGCACTACGCTTGAGAGAGTTGGAGTAATGCGAAAGAACGTCTTTTGTTTTTGCGCGTGTCAGCACATTACAAACTTGGGCAAGAAACAGCCGCACTATTCGAGACGTTTCTGCGAGAAAAGAAAAAATAGACGGGGATTGTTATGGCGCGAAACTCTCCTTTAGTAAACACAGCAAAAATAATAAAGACGTATTAAAATTACGTGAGACGCGTCTTATTTGTCTGGTATAAATGACCGCATTGCTTCACTCATATACCCTACGTCCAAGTTGCCAATTAGTCGAGCTTTAATTATTTTGTGATTTGTTTGCCAAATATGATGCGATTTAATATCACCAGTTTAGTAACCTGATTCCGTCGTTCTAAAATCCATTGCCAGCGATGAGTGTACATTCAGTTGTTTACGACCTTTTCTTGGAAATTAGGTTCCTGTCCTAGCGAGGTTATCGGCGCTTTCTTTTGGCCTGAGACCAACGTTGGAAGTCTTGCTACTGTAGCCTGTCCGCACGATACCAAAGCTCGTGCAACGCGTGAATGCCAGTACAAAGATGAAACTTTCCACGAAATATCATGGAGACCTGTTGACGCTAAAGCTTGTCAATTTAAAAGTCAACAAATGTTTAATCTTTTAGAGGTATTTTAATTGTTTCATGAACGTTTTAACATGGTGACCATCAGAAATGATAAATAGCACGTTTTACCTTTCGGGGCATCTATCATTTCATGACTCCTTGTTCTTAGTTTCACTACACAATTCCTCCCAACACACTTGTATTTTTCACATGGTGCCTTTTTTTTACTTACTAAACTGAAAAATGGTAGAGCTGTAGGATTCTTCCGCAGGACCGCCGAGAGCTGAGATGGGCGTAGGGGCCCAAAGTGGAATCGCGGGGAGCCTAAATTTTTCTTGTATCTGAGGCGGCGAGGATTCGGGATAATTTTTTACACGCACTGATATTGTATAAATGGTATTTATTAACTTCTAAATTATTTGGATATGTCCAAAATTAATATATCCTATATCATTAGAAAATTAGCGGATCAGCGTGGCATGGCAGGCAGCAGGCTCCTTGCGTTACACTGGTCCCGGAGAAGTTGCCCCGGAGTAGTTGCCTCGAAGCAGTTGCCCCGGCTACCCCCCGCCACCCAATCTCGGTGCTCCTGTTACTCCGCACGTCGTCGCGTTTTACTTATTTCATTTTCGTATACTTTTCGCGACATCAATTAAGAAAGACTTAACAAAGGCTTAGTAAAACCGACTAGAAGCATACTTTTAAAATTTACCGCCTGTGAACCACTATTCCGTCCATTTGTGTGCAATTGAAAGTAACCGTTTCCGTTAATTTTTCTATTATTTCCGCTAAGAAACCCGTTAACACTTCCAATGTAATTGAGGTGGGTCAACAGATCAGAAAGTTATCATTTCCTGGTGAAGAGCTCACTTTTGACGATGTTGTCAACCTGGCGCATGTCTTGGAAAATATTGTGGCCGTCAGCGTAAAATCTGATGAGGTAACTAAAAATAACTAATGACAATGACTGTCTCATCATTTTATTATCTCTGTAACGATTTGCGAAAAAATATTAGACAAAAGAATGAATTTCCCCCACTTCGTTGTCGCTGTTGCTGTCATTGCTGTCGTTTCCCCATCGTTATAACTGTCATCGTTGCTATGTTTGTCACTGATGTCGCCTTTACCGCTGCTGCAGTCGTTGTTGTTGTCGTTATCTCTATCGCTATCACTCCCGTTGTTTTTACTTTCGTTGTTGCTAGTACAGTAAACCTTGCTTAAGTCGGGTTCGATTGTGCATCAAAATTTCATCCGAGTTAATCAAAATCCGAGTTATGTGTTACTCTGATATAAAGTTTGAAATCAACGGAACTTTTTGATGTATCCGAGACAGCCGAAGATCCGAGTCTAGCGAGTCCGACTTAGGCGAGGTTTACTGTATCATCAAAATCCGATATAAAGAAATTGAAATGATAACTAAGTATTTTTGTTGGTTTTTATTTTTTCCTTTACAGGTGGCTGATGATGTTTTCAACACGGTCGACAACATTCTCGATGCACCTGTTGAAATTGTGGAGATGAGTCAACAACAAAAGAACTCATCCGTGAGGTTGGTACTGATAATTCACGCATACGCCCCTACCCTCATCCTCTACTGTCCAGGCAGTGTACCGTGTTTAACTAGTAGGAAGTACGCTGACGTGATCCACTAGGCTTACTAAAAATAAATAGACGACACATCGAGACTTGCAGACTGGTAGTACATATGTCTACTATCAATATGAACCAGCACATAAATGTAACCTTTGCTCACCATCTGAGTCCATGTAGCTCAATAGTTAGAGCATCTCACCGGCGATCAGAAGGAAAAGGGTTCGATTCCCGTTAGGGACTCAGATAGATTATGTGAGTAGAATAGCTTGAGAGCACACGCATGAAGAAACATCATTTAATTTTTTTACTTTATTTTCTTATCCTTCTTTTTACTTAACAGGATTGTTCAGTCATTAAATCGTCTCTTGGAGCTTCTGAACATCACAGAAACAAGAACTTTTCAAAGAACACTCAAAAACTTTGCGATTGATTTGTCTGTTGTCGATCCAAGTTCTTTTTCTGGAGTGACCTTTTCAGGAATTATAAACGAAAACATGTCTTCTCTGAAGAGTGAACTAGTCGTGAAGAAACTCTCCGGTAACAAGACCGTTTCCGAACCAAAAGCAACGACAATACGTTTACCTCGAACACTGTTCACCAGTATCGCAGATGGAAATGCTTCTCAGTCTCAAACTGTGGTCTTTGCTTTGTACAAAGAAACAAAGTTCTTTCGATTGCTTTCCTCCCAACCTACAAATCTTTCTCAACGTCTAAACACTTATGTCATTGCTGGCAGCGTTAAAGCCCTGTCCGTTTCAAATTTGACAAATCCGGTGGTATTAACGTATCCGAATTTAAAGCCCGGAAATAAAAGTGGAGCATTCTGTGGATTTTGGAGTGTTGCAGAGGCTAGTTGGTCTAACGAAGGATGCACGTTTCAAGGAGTTCAGAAAGATGGAAGAATTGTCTGCCATTGTGACCATCTTACGAATTTCGCTATGTTGATGGTAAGTGGGATAGTGTGAAGACACCGAAATTTTTTAAAAATACAAATTCTTAATGCGCAATCAAAGATTTAGGGATGCACGCAGTTTAGTGCAAAATGTTTTCATCATCAAATCTTTTCATCCATGAGTTTTTCTTTTTTTTCTTTGTCCTCTTTTTGTGTTCTGCTTTGTATTTTTAATTTGTTTTATTGTAGTTTATTGCTGTGCGACTACTGCGTGCACGTAAGGGGGGATAAAATAATTAAAAGTAATGCTAGGTTCTGAAAGAACTGTCCTTTGTTGCGTAAAACAGACACGAAAACGTCACTAAAATTGGAGAAAAGTTTATTTTTAGAGTTAATGGAAGGATTATCTTTAAGAGCTTGGCAATATGATTTATAAACTGTGCTTCTGTATAGGTCATCTTCCCTGAATATTAAAATTTCAACATGGTTTTCATTTATAGGATATATACCCAGATGTTATAACGCCTCATGAGCGATCACTTAATTTAATCAGTTACGTTGGATGCGCAGTATCATTAGTTGGATTGGCGTTGACCATTATCACAGTGTCGCTGTTTAAGTGAGTAGTAATGTCGTGATTGCATGCAACCATACCCAGTCGCAAAAAACGATTTGAACTTAAAAAACAAATCTACAAAGGCGTAACTTCCGTTGGGATATGGAAGGCTAACACACACACTCCATTCTCAACAAAAGCCATCTTGGTGGGAAGACCCATGACATGTTGGGTAATCTTTGGTTGTCTCACTTTCACCTCTCAGACACTGCAGACGTTTTGTCTTTGACTATCTGTGTATTTTTTCTTTTGTACTTGCTGTTTTTGTTGTCGTTATCGACATTGTTGTAATTGTTTTTGTAATTGTTGTTGTAGTTATGGTTATTTTTGTTCATGTTGCTGTTATGATAGCTGCGCTGTGGTGGTGGTTATTGTTTATTGTTTATTTGTACTACTACTGTTGTGCTTGTCAGCAACAATAGCAATAACAACAACAATAACAACAACAAGAACAGCAACAGCAACAACAAGAACAATGACAATAACAATAATAACAACAACAACAATAACAACAATAACAAAAGCAATAGCAACAACAATATCAACAACAATAGCAACAATAACAACGATAATAATAACAACAGCAATAACAACAACAATAACAACAACAATAACAACAACAAGAACGATAACACCAACAATAATAATAACAACAGCAACAACTATAACAACAACAACAACTATAACAACAACAACAACTATAACAACAACTATAACAACAACAAAGATAACAACAACGATAGTAATAACAATAATAACAATATTTTCTCCTGCTGCTGCTATAGTGTTCGTTTTTGTTGATATTTCTATTGCCGTTATCGTAATTGTTGACGTTAAGTTTAGAATTAGTCTTAGGGTTAGGGTTAGGATTAGGATTAGGGTTAGAGTTAGGATTAGAGTTAGTGTTAAGGTAAGTATTAGGGTAAGGGTTAAATCAACCTACACTTTCCACCATTTTCGTCCTTTAGAGACCTTCGCAGCAAGGTACCCAATCAGATCTTACTCAACTTCTGCATCGCTTTGTCTTTAACACTGGCTGTGTTCATAGCCGCTGGTGAACGATCCAAGACATCGTCATTGGCCAGTTGTCGAGCAGTGGCAATAGCGTTGCATTATTTTGTTCTGGTAGTGTTCATGTGGATGGCAATGGAAGCCCTCAATATGTATCTGGAGTTTGTCAAAATTCTACCTACATCTCTTCCACAGTTTTTTCCGAAGTGTTGCATTGTGGCTTGGGGTAAGTACAACGCAAAAACATTAAGCTATAAAGAACAAGACAATTTGAAATTATAGACAACAGGAAAGGAATGAAGAATATTGCTGATGTCCATGATTAAAAAATAGCCGCTTTATTCAACTCAAGCATTTTACAAAAAGTTCACGTGCAAATAAGCTCATGATAACTTCACAGTTAACCTACACTGCTGAAGTCAACTGAAAAATGTTGACTCGAACGGGATTTGAACTCGCACCTTCGGGGTACCGGTCCGCCGCTCTACCTGTTGAGCTATCGAGTCCACAGGGATTGGAGGCGAGTTTTTATCCAATTTAAGTGCACGAGATATTCTCGCGACAACTTAACGCTATCCATGAGGATGGATGTGCAGTGTTTCAAATGATAACTTCACAATTAACCTACACTGCTGAAGTCAACTGAAAAATGTTCAAATCCCGCTCGAGTCAAAATTTTTCAGTTGACTTCAGCAGTGTAGGTTAATTGTGAAGTTATCATTTCATAATACCCTGAGGATGATTCTGAAATAGAAATAAGCTCATGGTTTGTATAACTTAAACCTTTACGGGTTGATAGGACGTCATTCGTGTCTTTGAGATCTTGAGAAACTGAATTCCCGCCAATTTACTTTACTTTACTTTACCTTACTTTATTTTATTTTATTTTATTTTATTTTACTTTCACAACAGGCTTTCCTGCCGTGATTGTATCAATAACAGTGGGCGTGACACTTGATGACTACGGAGGCCCAAGATAGTAAGTTGAGCAACATGGTATAATAGACAGGCTGTGATATTTACCGAAATAACTGTTGTAACTTTAATACAGTTTTGACTCTGGACGATTTGAGAGCTCATTCAACGAAAGATACCCTTAATTTTCATTTCACGTCCATTTTAACATCAGACACCTGAGCACAACCATACCTCTGTAAACTATGATACTTAATAATGCATGGAGCCAAAACAAAAGATCAAGAAATGGCTGACCAAATAGTAGTTATTAATAAACATAAAATTTGAAAGCCCTTATCTACTTCATTCACAGTAACATAGTGGACATTGTTTAGCTGTTGTTCGAGCTAATTCATGTTCGCAAAACATTATGGTTATTTTCGGTTCCGTCACTCCTAATCTATCACACAAGTGGAACAGTATGCTGACTGGAAAAACACTACCTACTTGCTATAACTGTTCCATAAAGATTTTGGATTCTTTGGGCATAGGCTGCGTTGTCTACGAAAACGTTTAATTGATTTATGCGTTCGTGTTTCAGCTGTCGACTTCATGGTATCCCTTTTCTTGTGTCTTTTCTGGCTCCGGCTGTGCTCATACTTGTTGGGAACTCCGTCGCTTTCGTGGTCGTTTTCTATTCTCTACTGACGTCTGGGAGAAAAATTACTTCCAGTCGAAAAATAACGGGGTTTCAGCGAGCTCGGCAAGGGGCTGCCATATTGGTTCTTTTTGGTCTAACGTGGCTGTTTGGAGTGCTTGCAATCAAAGACGCCAAAATAGTTTTCCAATATCTGTTCTGTGTTTTCAACTCCCTTCAAGGACTCCTTGTGTTCGTTTTTTACTGCGTTTTATCGTCAAGGATCAGAAAAAAGCTCAAATCTTTCCGAGAGAAGAAAGGCGTGAATGGGTCTGGGAAGAGAAATACAGTGAACTTGAATATGGAAGTGAAAAACACGAAAACCAAAGAATGCAAGTCTAAGAAAACTGGCCAGATAGCAAACATCGAAAGCGCCTTCACCGCGAATACCTTATCGAAAACTCCGAAAGAAGTTTTCTGTTTCCCAAATTCTCTTTTTCAGCCGGCGCCAACGATGCAGCTACGAGAAAATGTGACATCTGAAGTAAATTGTCAGAAATGTACAAAACCCAAGGGTGACAGAAGTTAGTACAGTGGTGGGCCCCTCACCTCTCGTAACCTGTTTTTATAAGGGTAATGGCGTACTTTTAGGTTTGGATTAAAGTTGGGCATTGGTTTACGATTAGAGTTGCTAGGCTAGTTTGGTTTAGGAGTAGAAGTTACAGTCGTAACGTCACAACCAGGTTTAGTGATGAAAACAAAGCCGTATATTGAATCCGCAAATATTTTGTGAGCAAAATAATAGCGTACGTCGGTTCCTTGTATTGGATATGTTTTGCTGTAAAGATGAGTTCAATAATTCAATCGCGCAAAAAATTTAACGTTCCTGTATGCCTTTCGTACAGAGCTATATCCTCGCCTAGAGCTATCTACAATAAACCTTTTACCTATCCAATGTACATAACAGGTAAAAAAGCCTTCTATCACAACAGATAACAGAGCCTCTCACTATTGAAATGCAACAAGCATATGGATTTATGAATAATATACGTATAGTCATACGTGGACGCATGTACGTATACACAAACATTTGGACAAGTAAGTTTGGAAACATATGAATATCATATATAATGTGTACTTTGTAGGCTGAAGTAGCGCACGCACACAAAAGAACACGTGTAAAATTGTTCCAAATTATGCCGGAAATTATGATTGGCCCTGGCGGTCTGACGATATATCGTTTTAATATGGTATAAGTTGGTTTTGACATCAGTAATACGTGCAGCCAAACTGTATCGATTGGTGGACATAGTGCGCATGCTCATAATTAGTACATTGATTTAATCAGGCTTTGCCCGGAGCAGATTGGTGGTGCTATTCAAAGAGGTTTTCCTCATCCTGTCAAAATGTTTATCTGTTCTTATGGCAAACTAAGACCTAGCTGAAAACATATGGAAGGAAGGTCGATTGCCGAACAGTAGCTAAAATCCCGTGGCAAGGTAATACGTCACTATAGAATGGCAAATGGAAATCCTGGGGATCAATGAATACATGAAAACTCCCCTAGTTTATAGCTGCATGGTGGGAATTATCCATCCCAGTATATTGATCTATTGAATATAATTTGTAAAACACTGAAGGAAATTTTTAACCTGTAATCATGATGAGCCCATATGCTATGTTATTTTCACCATTGTTCAAAGCTGCTACGTCAATATTTGTCAGGCAGTTTTCCTCCACGGCCACGATGTAATGATCCTTTAGTATGTTAAAGATTGGCACAAAAAATGGATAGCATAAAGTTTAAAGTTTACTTATAAAACTTATTAATAATTCATCAAGAAAAAACCAAAAGAATTTAAAGTTTAATCAGTTGCTGTAAATGTGATACAACCGCATGATTTGTGTCAAGTGACACAACCACAGATTTACGTGAACTTTGTGTGCTATTTTCTCAACTAAAACCGTTGAAATCCTTACCATTTTTGAAGAGCACAAATGTTTACATGTATTCGCATCATAAGTACTTTACAATATTCTCATCCGTGTTGTATCGGACTTATAATCACTCACCTTGGGCTAATGCTTTGTTTCCGATACAAAACCGCCGCACATACTGTAAATAGTACATATTAAATAGATAACGGAAGTACCAGACGTTATTTGAATTTTGGGCCGCGTATTCTGTCAGCAAATTTTTTCATTCAAACAACTATGATGAAAAATTGAAGGATCCCAAGAGAGATCTTGGTATCTCTAATCAGCGCGTTAGCGATAAACTTAAGTGACAGGTGTTAAGTTGTCGGGGTCAAGAGCCGCTTGACGACGTCAAAACGCTTTTTAGCTGAATTTGCCTTAACTCTTTCCCGGTGGCATAAGACCTCTATTATTTTACTCTGGCTAATGCCAGACGACTTTAGTCGTCAATGGGAGAGCTTTCGCCTTGAAAAGGTTATCTCCAGGTTTATTAAAGCGAATTTGAAGTCCCTCTAGCTACCGTTCTGTTGTAAAATTTGAACAATTTTCAGCGTAGTTCCACCAGAAAGCTCGTAAAACCAAAGGAATAGGTCTGTGGCATGGACTATGTTCGCTTAGCCCTTTCAAGCCTGAACTTTTTTCATCTTGATTTTTGGCCTCTCTTTTTATTTGTTTTGTTTTCACATTTGTTCTTAAGTTCTAGGTATCCGTTATAGCCACTACTGAACGTTAACCCTTTCCCGCATGATTTTTCCCCCTTTTTCCTTTTTCTTTCACTATCTGCTCTGTTTTTGTAATTTGTCGTTGTACGAACAGCCGTATGTAGGGATTATAGTTAACGGGTTTATGGGAAGTCAGCTTTAGGGGCTGATCATAAGGAGCGAGCTTTAACCGTTTGATATTCGACGCTTACCCTAATTCGAGAGTTCATTCTTCGCTGCATTAAAGTTTCCTCTTCGTCTTTGCTGTTCAGTATATTACAGCCACGTTGCATCGAATGTTACAACGCGCACTTCTGAGTTAAGACATGATTGAGATTGGTGAGAGTTCCTGTACTACATAAAACGTAGCCATAGACGAAATGTAATTTTAAAAATAATCTCAGCACGCCTTCGGGATTTGAAATAGGTAGAAAATGACGACGTTTCTCCTGTGTGGGATGTGTTATTCTCGGTCCTACGTGATCTCTTAAAAGAACTCCCCGGAGGCTATTAAATTAGATCATGCAAGCCGTCAACCTGTGTCAATCACTTTGACAAGTTATGCTATATCCCGGGATGAAATTCAGATGTTTGATAAAAATATTGACGGTAAAGCATCTGCTTCAACTCCCACTGGGTGTGGGTTGATGTATCTGAATCATCTCGTTTGGATGTAAAACGATGAAGATTTCCTGTTGATTATCTTGATGTGCGATATTGTACCCTTTTTTCCTTAGGAAACACTTTAAAGTCCATCATTTCCTATGATATTTGTACATCCTGTCATTGATAAGACTTCTTTATATTGACTTAGATACCTTCAAGTATTTGCAAGCAATCTTATTTTTGGATGAGTGAACTATCGTGCCGAAGCAAATCCTGTTACATACGGATAAATATGGGAAATGTCTTAGAAACTGCAAAAACATATGCATGGATATACCTGTTGCTATGGGTCAATGCTATATACCTAACAGGTCAGTTAAATTACTCGCGCTCATGTGGGTGTTCTTTTCTTTGTTATTTCTTTCATGGTTTTTAGAGGGAGCTGATATTTCTTTGGGTATTTGTTTGAAATTGTGAATTTAGTGGTTGGCCGCTCTCTTAAAATCGTATCCTCGTCTATGCTGTTTAGTAATTGGTGCAATATTGCGTGCGGTACTCTGCTAGGTGTCCCGTTTGAGACTTCGTTAAAGACATCTCAGTTAACGCACAGTGTCCTCCATATTGGACACTTTTCGAACAAAACAAAGGAATGGCCAAAGCATAAACAAAGAGAAAACGAGAAACAAAAGGAAAAATCACTGGCGTTACAGGTTTAAACCCTGTATACCACACGAACGAAGCAAGAGCACGTTCAAGAGGCGAAAACGAGATAAAAGATGAAACAAAGTATTCCTCAGAGACAACGCCACAATCAGCACATTCAAACACACGAAGCAAACGCACGTACAAACGCAAGCAAAAAAGCAAGACGAGAGAAATTAAAGGTTCTTTTGTACTAAAAAAAGATACTTGGTTTGTTTCACCCTGGTTCACGCCTAAATTTTGCCCGTGCTTGCTGTCCCATTTGGATCACTCGTGTGAACTAGGGTTGAACCTTCTTTAGCTGATGCCCTGTCCACACGTATCCGTTTTCGTTTGAAAACACAAATATTTTTCTCCGTTTTCAAACATTTCCATCCACACGATAGCGTTTTCGAATCGTTTTCGCCCGTCCCCACTAATACGGATTCACGATTTGAAAACGCTAACAACCTAATTTAACTGTAAAATTATCCTACCAAGCAATTGTACATCCTGGTCTAACCCAAAATCTTCAAGGTCTTGTTTGTCTTCGTCCTTTGTTAAGACGTTTCAAACTGGCCTTCGAGAGAGGGAGTGAAAGTTATCTGATAAAGTTAAGCCTTCGCCTCACGTAGTTGGCTTGAACATTCAGCAAAACCAGACTAATCTCAAGACACGCTATTAGGTTTGAAAAAAGCCCAAGATAAAGCGACACAAACGTGATATGTCCGTCTGCCATCTTATATCTCACGCGGGATACCATATCATGACGAATGGGGTTTTTAAAAATTTCCGTTTTCATCTGTCCACACGAGCTTAGAAAAACGGCGTTTTCAAAAATTTTCCACTTTGGCAAGCGTTTTGAAAAGTTCAGTTTTCGGTGACCGTATTTGGCGGATACGTGTGGACGGGAAGGCAATCCGCCAAGAAAACCATACGTTTTCAAACAGAAACGGATACGCGTGGACGGGGCCTGAGACGTGCTTAATCGTGTGACGCCTAGTGTCTGATGTATCGAACCCCTAAGAACAAAATAACCAGTGAGAGAACGGAAAGAAAAAAATTATTAAGGAATAACAAAAAGCGAAGTTCCCCTTAGACTAATCTACTAATTTCACATTTCCAGTTATATGCACACATAAACACCAAAATATTTCATGTGGAGTCAAGATTTCATTTGTGAAAATTAATTTTCGTGAGTGAATGTTCCATTTCATATGTGAAGTACATGTTTTGTACACCAAGATTTTACTTGTGAAATTTTGAACCAGTTCATTTCACGGTTAATTAGGTATTTCATACGTGAAAACGCTTCCATTTCATATGTAAAAATGTTCCAATTCCATGTTTTTCGCATGCGAAATGACATGAAATTTTCGTAAGGGAAAAATGCAATAAGGCCAGTTTCGGAAAGGTGTTCTGTCACAGCTTTCCGAAATTGACCTAATTGCATTTCTCGATATTTACAGATTCTACCTTCCTGTTCTTCAACTTCCGATTTGACAAAGCCTCTTAATTTCTGCCTTTAACGCCTGAGTTGTTCTTTGTTCTCTGCTCTCTGTTTGTTTTTCCTTAGTTCTCTCACTAGTTCTTTTCTTCCTAGCTGTCCGATATATCGCATCTTATATATCATATATCACTACATAATATACTACTTTAAGATTCCTAGCTGTCCGATATATATCGCAAAGTGGATGTTAAAGGATCAAGCCTCCTATATACGACCACGTTTCTCTTGACAAGGATCCTTGTTCAAAAGATGGTCATGCCAGCTTTTGAAAAAGACTACTTGTCAAGGAAAAACTTGTCAATTTGTGCCGTACACACGAACAAATTAAACTTCTATTAAGCTCACGAAGTTGGATGACGCCAAGTTTGAAAATGAGCCTTCTTTCTTGTCGTTATTTACAGCCATTGTCTCCACCTGAGACATGTGAGATTATGTTATATATAGACTTTCATATGAGTTAACCCCTTTACTTTTTGGACGAAATTTCTTGACTTCCAAGATTTAACTGAACCATTGCCATGAAATTTCTTCAGTAATAAGAAAAGTAAATTTATTTGATCTAAATCAACGTTTTTCGATAGTTATAAAGTGATTCAAAATTCGTCAAAAAGCATAGGTCAATCCCTTTACATTTGGAGATAATTTTCAACCACCAACTTCAACTGAAACATTGCCCTAAAACATCTTTAATCGGCTCCAAATTATATTACTAAGAAAGTGACAGCTGGTGTTTGGCCGTGGTCACACAATGGCTTGAATTCAGCCCAAAACAGTATCAGGCGTTATTAAGTTTTGCACGTTTGGCGGACCTGCTCTACATGTTCTACTTGACGTCAATAGCTCCTTGATTTGACTTAAAAGACCTCTTTAGGTTAAGTAATAAGGGTTTTTGGGTCACGCATGTGTTTGCGAAAGCAAAAACAAACTGAATTTTAACCATAATTGTTCATTTCATGAAGTGTACTAAAATTTAATACTAAAATGTTGAAAGCCTTGTTCGTGATAACAGGCGTTTTTTCACTACCAAAGAACTGGAAATTAAGTATGGCACTTAGCTTCGCGTCCCGGAGTATTTAGTTCCTCATTTTTTTGCAACCTTTCATTGTTACACAAGCCATCGTTCATTAAAGCCATATCGCCTGACACAGCTAGAAAGAAAATGTACAAAAGAAATTTTCATTTTTATGATTTACGTGTGAAAGAAATGTTAGGACTGAGAAATCCAAGTGCTCATTAGGATGTGGTAAGTAGCCACATGCACACATATTCGCATGGAGAAAGATTTTTAACGCTTCGGCTTGACAAAGAATTGTGGGGGTGTCATCACATATGAAATGATATTCTGTAATTTATAGCGCGGTACAATATTCCCCACAGAGTAACGTGAAATGTTGAACAACATACACGAAGAGAACATTTTGACATGGCGAATTTGAGAATACCCACTTGAACTGCATGTTTGCGAAGGCCACACACGAAACGTATCGTGACCTGATTTCCTTACTTAAATGTTTATCCTGACTCTAATTCTTATGTTGTCCGCTGCCTTAAAATCACATCCTAGTGTATGATGTTTGGTAATATCAGCGAAATTGCATGCTGCATATTGTGGCACTTTTAAGACTTCCTAAGATTTCCTTAAGGGCTGTTTACACGCGCGATTTTGTGTCTTGCGATTGACATCTTGCTTAACTGATGAGGGCATCGTGGATAAACTGCAGCGAATCATAGCGGATATCTTGCTGCATAGACTGTCATGAGTTTATTACATACACCAGGGTGACAATCACAACGTGTTATTTTGTGCCTTGCGATTGACATCTTCGACTATGGGTTGAACTGACAAGAGCGTCGAGGACAAACTACAGCGAATCATAAGTGGCAATCTTACTGCATAGACTGTCATGAGTTTATTACATATACCAGGATGACAATCACAACGTGCAAACGTGTAAACGACCTTTTAAGATTCCACGTGACTTCTTTAACCGATTCATTTAACCGCTTGCAAAAGTGGCCGCCAATTGAATATTCGTTTATGTACGAGTAAACCTGCCTTACCAGCGTCTTTCCTGGAAGAGAATTCTCCCGAATGGTCAAAACTAGGACTAGAGTACTATCGGGCTAATTTAAATAGAAATAAAAGAACATTAATTTGCGTTGGGTGTACGGAATGAGTCAGCAATTCCTGCCTTTCTGACATGGTCATTACTTAAACCATTTCATCTGTAATCTGATCATTACGGTGGGGATCTAATGCATATCGAGGTGCACAAAGTAATATTTCACGTATATTCGCATTGCTATGGCTAAGGTCTTTAACAATGCAAAAGCGTCTTCCATCTGGGTGTTAGTATCGCTCAACATCATATACGAGATGGACTTCTTGGTCGCTTCAACTCTGCCTCCGATGGTATTGCCGAGTTCTACCTCTCGCAATTTGGCAGGAACAGCTACAGGTTAGCTAAATGCAGTAGAGATCAGGATAATGGTTATGATCGAACGACGTGACTGTCGTTACCAATGTATCCATTTCACTAACGTTTTCGATCATATGTTGTTAACTAAAGTGTAATCGTTCGCGAGCAATCACGTACTTTCGCCGGCGTACCTGCAAGCAATGCCTTGAGATTGGCAAGACAAAGATACGTCAACCTTGTTGGTGGTCACGTATAATGGCAGCAATGAGATTCTCTTGTTAACACTTTCGCGACAGGAGGTCTCCCTTGAAGAGTAAAATCGTCTGGCCTTAGTCAGGGTACAAACCACGACCAGCCGACAACTTCAAAAAGTATGAAATAAAACATATTCCGAAAAATAGAGACATCTTGGAAAACTAAAGATATGATTCCAAACAAGACGAGTACATGAGACTAATATTTCGACTTTATTACAAAGTCATCATTCTGTCTGATGAAGACTTTGTAAGAAAGTCGAAATATTACATTCTCATAAGGATTGCACATTTCGATAAAAGATGAACAGTCAATTATTTCGCGAATAGAAGAGGGAGAAAAAGGAAAAATATCTACTGACACACATATTTAAGTGTTCCTTTCATTTATGTACGGTTCCTGATTATCAACATGCAGTTTACAAAAGTGGTGACAAACAAGATAGCTGAAACTACATATCGACTTTGTTTTTGTCTGTTATATTTTTATTAAGTGTTCCTTTCATTTATGTACGGTTCCTGATTATCAACATGCAGTTTACAAAAGTGGTGACAAACAAGATAGCTGAAACTACATATCGACTTTGTTTTTGTCTGTTATCTTTACACTTTTTAAGAAATTAGTTTACATTCAAACAAACAACTATCTTAAGAAAAATAATAACGTCACGACACATTAATAAACAACTATCTAAAGAAAAATAATATCAGGAAACATTAATAAACAACTGTCTGAAAAAAAATATCAGGAAACATTAATAAACAAATGTCTGAAGAAAAATGATATAATTACGAAACAATCTCATTTCAGGGAAGGATATTTAACATCATTTTTTTCGTTGCAACATCAAATTTATGGTTGATCAACGCAAATTTAGGATATGTGAATAGTTTCATGTTTCTTCATTTAAAGAAGGCACTTGTTATTGTAGATCATTAACTATTGTTGTTACTCTTTACTTTCATGGATAAAAAGGGAATAATAATGAGCTGGTATACCAATTCTTACTTAAATAATAGAGTACAAGTGTGAAAAGTTAACATCGCGTCATCGCCAAGCTCAGTTCGTTTTGGTGTGGCAAGCGTATCGAATATGTAACCACTCCTTTTTTGGCTATACGTAAATGATCTACCGAGTTGTTTAACCATTTTCTGCCAGAATGTCTCCCCTTGACGAGAAAAAATCCTCTGGCGTCAGCCATAGTTAAATAATGGAAGACTGATCCTTTAGGGAAAGAGTTACATAAGGCATGAATGTTCACAAAGTTTACTACGCACGTTTATTATTTATCCAAATAAGAGGCGTATGATTAAGAAATAGTTACGCACTGGTGCTATAGAAGCCTAATACAAATACAATGATGAGGAGTTTTAGTTTTTGAAATGGCAAGGTCTTCGGTAAACAATCCATTGAAGAACGTAACAATATAGTGTCACATATTATAAATTAATGATAAAACGTTTTAACTAATTTTCAGTTATTATACAGCACTGTTTTCAAGTATATAATACTCTTTTTTAACTGTCATATAACCCTTGTAGTTTTCTAAACTAGTCATTTTCTCAGTGATGAATATATACCTATATTAATCAATTTCAACTTGTTTTGTTTGGTCACAAGTAGAATAATTGCTCTTACTTTACATGGCTCCATGAAAAGCAACCTTTTTTCAATTTTTCATATTTTATTAACCGTATAAGCTATAGAGATTGATGGGTCGCTGTGCTAAATCATGATTAGATAAAAATATATAAATGAATAAATAAAACTTTTAATGGATATAGTTGCTGGAAGCATTTCAAGTCTCCCATAGATATTAATTGAAACCCTTGAAACAGGATAAATGTCCCCTCATTTTTACATGTTAATTTACTATATCCTTCCAGCTTTTAATCATTAGTGACCACAGTGTGAGAATTACACACAAGTTAAGATGGCATGATTATATACTCTCTAGGTAATTTGGCAAATCATGACTGCCCAGATGGCTGGGTTCATCTTGTTTCATCATGCTACTACTTCAGTACAAACGAAACTACCTGGTCAATGGCAAAATCTTCCTGTCGTAGTCTGGGCGGGAACTTGGCCGTTCCGATGAATCGCTATGAGAATAACAATATCTCCAAGGTTGCTGTCGGAAAAAAGTTGCGTTGGCCGTGGATTGGTTTCGAAAAAGACAAAAGTGGAAATCTCAAAACCGTTTTTGGTTCAGAACCTGCTTATGTAAATTGGTGTTCAGGACAACCGAATAATAAAGGTGGTCCTGAATATTGTGTGAACTTTGATAGGGTTAATCCTGCCTGTTGGCATGACTGGTATTGCCATCACTATCATTCTTTCATTTGCGAATATCGAAATTGTAAGTTAAAATTATACTTGTTAATCATTCTGTATTAAGTACGTGCCACATGTTTTACGTCGTGGTTTTGTTTTGACTGGAAAGTATTTGTCAAGTTTTGTGTGAGGTGTGCCAGCCTGGTAAGTTGCCATTCATCTGCCTTTTATCCTCATCTTGCATATTTTGTCATTGACGTCAGGCTCAGTACGAGATACGTTGTTTTGAAAATATTTAATACCAACAGCTTTTCTTATACAGTGTTCTTTTGTCAATCCTAGATGCAACTACAAAACAACCTTCGACGAATGGTAAGTTGTACTTCTGCTGGATATCTTTTGCAACTTGTTAGTGCTGTTAATTCGTATCAGGTTTAGTATGAGGTATGTCTTCTTGAAAATACTTAATCCAAATAGATTTTCTTATCCAATGTTCTGTTGTCTGTTCCAGCTGAACCTTCATCTACATTCTCAAATATTGGTAAGTTTTCATTCTACCAGGTGTACTTTTCTTGCCTGTTGCCATACTGTCGTTGAGTCCACTGGGATATGTCCTCATCAAAATACTTACTACGTTTTGATTTTCTTATACAATAACTTTTTTTCAATCCTAGTTACAACTCCAACTCCATCTTCAAAGGGTAAGTTTTCATTCCACCAGTTGTTCTTTTCTTGCATGTTGCCCTATACTGTCGTCAAGTCTAACGGTATATGTTCTCATGAAAATATTTATTACAAAAATAAGTTTTCTTATGCAATGACTTTTTTTCAGTGTTAGTTACAACTCCAACCACTCCTTCAAGTGGTAAGTTTTCATTCTGTCTTACATCCTTTTCTTGCATGTTAAGGTGTCGGGTCTTCCTAAAATATATATATATATATATATACAGTACATATAGGTCTTCTTATTCTATGACTTTTTTGTCAATCTTAGTTACAGTTCCAACCACTCCTTCAAGAGGTAAGTTTCTATTTTACCCTGCATTCTTTTCTTTCTAATTTTAAGGTAATGTCGCGTGTTCCTAAAAAATATATACAATCCATATAGGTTTTCTCATACAATGACTTTTTTCTCACTCTTAGTTACTGCTCCAACCACTCCTTCAAGCAGTAAGTTTTCATTCTACCCTGCATCCTTTTCTTGCATGTTAAGGTGTCGGGTCTTCCTAAAAGATACATACAATACATATAGGTTTTCTTATTCAATGAATTTTTTTTCAATCTTAGTCGCAGCTCCAACCACTGCTTCAAGTCGCAAGTTTTCATTCTACCCTGCATCATTTTTGTGCATGTGAAGGCAATGTCGCGTGTTCCTAAGAAATACATGCAATTCATATAGGTTTTCTCATACAATGACTTTTTTCTCACTCTTAGTTATAGCTCCAACCACTCCTTCAAGTGGTAAGTTTTCATTCTGTCTTACATCCTTTTCTTGCATGTTAAGGTGTCCTACATGTACAAAGCATATAGGTTTTGTTATGCAATGACTTTTTTTTTCAGTCTTAATTGCAGCTCCAACCACTCCTCCAAGAGGTAAGTTTTCATTTTTCCCTATATCCTTTTCTTGCATGTTAAGGTAGTGCCAGTTCTTCTTAGGCCTCGAAGAGCTCGGAAATTTAAGTTGCTATAGGTAATGAATGAAAACCCCTCTATTAGAATAAATCACCGCCTAGGTTTGCAAGTTAATTTACAATGACTCGCGAGCCTTTACAAAGTGACCTTCGAGGAATGGTAAGTTGAATTTTTGCCTGATATTGTTTTGTAACGCGTTATAGCTGTCAATTGAACGGTCATAGCCATAGAGATACTTACAATGGGGGATCAGGGAGGTGATCGTTTCCTCAACAAATTTGAAAGCATTGCTCGACCCCCTGTCAGAACAGGGCAATACCACGCTCTGTATTGCATTGAAAACAAGGATTGCAAGTGTCTTTACTTCTACGCGATTATAAAACTTTGCTTACAATGCGACTATGTTTGAAATATAAAAAATCTACCTGCTGGCTCTTGTTTTGGGGACAAGTTGAGAAATTTCATTGTATCCCCGAGGACTAGCAGCTATAAAATAGCTTTAAAAGAGAGGTTAATTATGGTTTTGTTTCTCGTTTCTTTTTACGTGATCATATAGCTAATCATCAAAACGTACCCAATACATTTGAAACTGGTCACTCAGCTTCGATAAAGGACTTCCAAATCCACTTCCACCTCACCTTCTGAACTATTAGTTCGAGAAAGCCTTCTTATTCGCAAACTAAACCTCTCTCTCAACGCTAACATCGTGTGCGTTCCCGTTTCTTTATTCTATTTTTTATCCTTTCATTTAAATTCATTTCAAGCCTCATGTTTGCCTTGGGTCATCTTCAAGAATTGTTTATTAAGAGTTTAATACAAGCGATATATCTCTTTACGTGTTATTCAGACTCCTGCCCGAGTGAAATTTTAGGCGTTTTTCCGTGGCCAGAAACCAAAGTTGGGAATACCGTGAATATTTCCTGTCCTAACAATCCCAGGGCTGTCGCAACTCGGGAATGCCAAAATAAGTGGAACAAGGTTAACAGTTCGAAAGAAATTGCTTGGGGATCTGTTGACGCTAAAGCTTGCTCGTTTAGTGACAGGAACCGAGAAATATTTAATCTTTTGAAGGTATTTTCCCTTATTCAACTCATTGATTATTGATGAAGAAGAAAGAAAAGAAATTGTTTAATTTAAGTTTATCTCTTACCCGACAGGAGCTCTAATTATGGCCTGTAATTTAGGCAGGACTCTTCCCCTTACTTCTCTGTCATTTCGTTTCAGGATCCTGTGAACTCCACTAATGTAGTAGAGGTTGGTCAAAAGATAAAAAAATTAACATCAGATTTTGGCAAGAACACTTCATACGACGAAGTTGCTAACACAGCGTCGGTCTTGGAAAAGATTGTCGAGGTCAATGGAAAATCCGGCGAGGTAATTGTAGACAATATTACGAATAATCCTAACTTAATCTTTACCAAAAAACACAAGGCTAAAATTATTTAAGGTTTGTTATTTTAAAAAATACCAAAATTTTTCGACATATCTCATCCTTAGGGATTGTCGTCTGTTTTTTTAAATAAGAAGCTTTTAATTGTTTAAGCCTTGTTTCTTATCATATGTCATATGCGTATATCACGTCAACATAATCACAATCATGATAATGGTTATGGTAATGGTAATGTCAATGGTAATGATAATGGTAATAGTAATTGTAATGACAATAGTAAGGGTAATGAGAATGGTAATGATAATAGTAATGACGATGGCAATGGTAATAGCAATGGGAATGGTAATGACAATTATAAGGGTAATGGTAATAATAATTATAATGACAATGGTAAGGGTAATGGGAATGATAATGATAATAGTAATGACGATGGCAATGGTAATAGCAATGGGAATGGTAATGACAATGGTAAGGGTAATGGGAATGATAATGACAATAGTAATGACAATGGCAATGGTAATAGCAATGGGAATGGTAATCGTAGTTGTAATGGCATTGATAATGATAATGACGATAATGATAATGATAACGGTAATGATAATTATAATGACAATGATAATGGTAATGGTAGCAATAATGGTAATAGTAGCGATAATGATAATGGTAATGATAATAGTAATGATAATGGTAATGGTAACGATAACGATTATGATAATGATAAAGTCGCAATTACAATCACGACTATGATTTCAATAACGATGATGATCACGGTCATGATCACGATCGCGATTGCAATCATGATCACGATCATCACGATTACGATTATGATTGTTTTCTTTTCAGGTTGCCAATGATGTTCTCGACACTGTCAACAACATTCTCAATGCACCAGCTGAAGCTTTGATGAGGAGTCAACAGCAAATTAATTCATCTTCAAGGTACTGCTAACGTAATAACTCATTGTAAAACCGTGGACACACCAAACCTGGCCTTCGTCCTCCCGAGCCCTCGCGAATGAATGGTTAGGAAGGCTGGCCGTTTGGATACAAAGAACCATGTCATCGATATCACTATACGAAGGATGGACTACGACTAGGTTGAATAATTGAAATCTTGTTGCAAATGTAGGTTCACGTATAAATTCAAAATTATGGATATGTCATCGCACAAACTCGCTCTTTTGTGGCATCGCTTTGGCGCGGCAATCATTCTTGGGATCAATATTTACAAAAGATTTTTGTACTTGGCACAAGCCAATAGGGTAAACAATATAATTCGACCAAATTATCTGGACAGTTGTTCCCGCTTAAATAATTTCACACACAAGCGAAGTGTTTCGGTTAAGTTTGCTTAGGCTCATGAAGGATTTAGACGTTGTGAAGGAGACTAAAACGACATAATCGACGGTCTGTGTAGCTACGGGCTTAAGGATTGTTTACAACTTTTTGATAAACGGTGTAGCGCTAATAATTTAAATTACAATTGTGTCCACGTTGTTAGAACTATTGTTTTAAATGTACAACTTCAGGAATGAGAAGAAAACAGTCATGATGACTACTTAAATTGTAAGATTTTTGTAACTGTTCATTTGCACATCTTTAGTTTCTTGAACTGAGAACTTCGTCAGAATGCAAACCTAATCTAACTTTTCCTGATCCTTTCTTTCTTTTTAACCTAACAGAATAGTTCAGTCGTTAAATCGTCTCCTGGAAGCCATAAATATCACAGAAAAAAGAACGTTTCGAAGGACGCTGGAAAACTTTGAGGTTGAGCTGTCTCTTGTCGATACACTTTCTTTTCCTGGGGCAAACTTTTCAGGGAATATCACCAAAAAAGAACTATCCGATGACGCCTTTGTTTCCCATTCAAAACCAACGACAATTTATTTACCTCAAACACTTTTCAATGGCACTGGTACTGGAAATATTTCTCAGTCTCAAACTGTGATCTTTGTTCTGTACAAAATGACAAAGTTCTTTCAAGTGAATTCCTCGAAGTCTGCAAATCGTTCTCTGCTTCTCAAGAGTTTTGTCATCGCTGGAAGCGTTAAAAACCGGAAAATTTCTAGCTTGAAAAATCCAGTTGAACTAAGGTATAGGAGTTTAAAATCTGGAGATAAAAACAATACGTTTTGCGGATTTTGGAACTTTGCTAAGGAAAGTTGGTCTGATGAAGGGTGCACATTCCAGGGAGTTAAAGACGATGGAAGGATTGTCTGTCATTGTGACCATCTCACAAATTTTGCGATGTTGATGGTAAGTTAGCCGGTGTAAGGTGAAAATGAAGGAAGGAAGAAACGAAGAAAGAAAGGAAGGACGAAAGAGAGAGGGTAAGAAGGAAAGGAAGAAAGTTAAAAAAAAACCAAGAAACCAAATAGCGAAGACAAACTGGGTATGGGCTACTCACAGACAAAAAACTCGACTATTCTTTTTTAGGATGTGTATCCTGGTGATACGGCATTGGACCGAGAAGCACTTGGTATAATCAGTTACATTGGCTGTGCGCTGTCATTGGTTGGATTAACGTTGACCATAATTACAATATTGCTATTTAAGTAAGTAGTTATGTCGAAATTTCACGCAACCATCGCCAGAAGAATAAGTGTTTTGGCTAAATACTTGTTATCTGTGTATTTAAATATAAGTGTATATGACTATTGTTGCAGTAATTGTTGTTATTGTTATCATTATTGTCATTGCCATTGTTGTTGTTGTTATTGTTTTATTATTGTCATTGTTGTTGTTTTTGTTGTTTTATTATTGTTTTGTTGTTCTTGTCGTTGTCTTTGTTGTTATGGTTATTGTTGTTGTTACTGTTATTAGTGTTGTTGTTGTTGTTGCTGTTGCTGTTGTTTTTGTTGTGGTTGTAATTGTTTCTGTTGATGTTAACCCTAGCAATTGTTCCTGATTATGCTGCTGCTAAAGTGTTAGCGGTGGTTAATTTTATTCTATTATCGTCTTCGTCATTACTGTTAATGCAAACAAAATATACGAAATTTTCGTCTTTCAGAGATCTTCGCAGCAAGGCTCCAAATCAGATCTTACTCAACTTCTGCGTCGCCTTATCTTTAACATTGGTTGTGTTCTTAGCCGCTGCTGAACGTTCAAAGACATCTTCATTGGCCAGTTGCCGTGCAGCAGCAATAGCGTTGCATTATTTTGTTCTAGTGGTGTTCATGTGGATGGTGATAGAAGCCTTTAACATGTATTTGTTGTTTGTTAAAATTCATCCTTCCTATTTTCCGAAATTTATGTTGAAATACTGCATTGTGGGTTGGGGTAAGTTGAAACTAAAAAAAATAGAATAAAAAACGATAGGACGAAAGGAAAAAGGATTCTAATTTATGAAAAACAATTTCTTTCAACTCAACGAGTTTTTGTTAAAAAGTCGCTCAGAGTTGCGCATCGCTATCGCTCCGACAAACACTTTCACTTCTTTCAATGTTTTTATTTTCCATCGGTAGTTTGACTTAGCACGTTAAAAGCATGTGAACCATTTCTTAACTGTTATTCTAATTACATTTTCAGGGATTCCAGCCGTGATTGTTTCAATCACAATAAGCTTGGCTCTTGATGACTACGGTGGTACAAAATAGTAAGTTTTGCGCTGTGATACAGTTGACAACTGAACATAACTTTTCAAAAGAGAAACACACGCTTTCGGTTATCTCTTCAGGTATAATATCGTGGCAAAACTAAACGACTGTCTGGCTAAAATATCAAATGGAGAAATTTCGCTACTATGTGTCGTTTGTCGAGATAGGCCTGAAAAGGCTAAATGCAATTTGATTAGTTCCTGATTGGTTTGCAAGGCGAAATATTGTGTGACTGATTGCCGATGTTTATGAACAGTTGCACAGAGATGTCACGTGAATTCAAACCTCTTAATTGTTTACCTGAAAGGTTTCCAGGAAATGTTCCCAAGGCGAGTGAAATTGTCTGGCGTTAGTCAGAGTAAAATGAATAAGTTGGTGACAGGGGGAAAAATTCAAGAAAATATACTATTATTAACGCCAACCTCAAACTCATTAACGCAAAAATACACTCATTTTAGTCGGTCGACATTCATTAGCGTAGATACGAAACCCTTTTCATGAAAGGGTATTTCATAACGCTAACAGACGACCATTAACACCACTCTACTATACATTAGGGATAAAATTTCAATTAGGCAAGATATAACTTTTTCGTAATTGAAATTTTATTATCCCTAATGTACAATAGAATGGTGTAAATGGTCGTCTCTTGACGCTACGGAATACCCTTCGATGCAAATGGTTGCATATCTACGCTAATGAATGTCAATTGAATAAAATGAATGTATCTTTGCGTTAATGAGTTTGAGGTTGGCATCAGTTATAGTATATTTTCTGCTAATGAACAGGAAAAGGTATATATACCTATTTAGAGCTCTTTACGCGAGGGCAACACTGCCCTAATCAAGTAACTAACTAATCAATGCTTTCGTGTTTCAGCTGTCGACTTCATGGCGTCCCGTTCTACGTATCGTTCCTGGTTCCAGTTTTGCTCATTCTTCTCCTTAACTCCATCGCTTTCGTTCTCATCTTACATTCCCTTCTAAATTCTGGAAGCAAAATTACGTCTGATCGAAAGGTTACTGGGTTTCAACAAGTTCGGCGTGGGGCTACGGTATTGGTTCTCCTTGGTCTGACTTGGCTGTTTGGTGTACTTGCAATCAGCGACGCCAAAATTGTTTCCCAATATCTGTTTTGTATTTTCAACTCCCTTCAAGGTCTCTTTGTATTCGTTTTTTATTGCGTCTTTTCATCAGAGAACAGAAAAAGATATAAATCTATCGTACTAAGAAAAGTGTTGACCGAAGCTGGCAGCCAAAATACAACAAATTTGAATATAGAACTGGATTCAGCTGGAGTGAAGGGAACGGAAACAGCAAAAGAGAGAAATGGCGAAACACCACAGCGAAGATTTGTCACTTTTCACTCATCGGAAGTCTAAAAATAGGGGACTATACACTGATTCCCCTGATCCGTGAAACTCGTAAGCCACAAGAAAATTTGACTTCCGAGGTAAAGAAAGGAATGTTCCAAACCTAGGCCATTTGCATACGCTTAGCATGCACTAGACCCGAAAAGTTACCAAAACGTCTTCACAATATTCAAACCTATTTTGATTTAGTGATTGGTTTTACTGTCACAGCTTTATCAGAACTCTAGTCTGAAAGGGTTTACAAAAACTCAAAGTTTCAAACACCGTTTCACGTTGCCTTCTATATTATGGAATATGTGCATTAATAGATTTTCCTGGAATTAATGCCTGAATGTATCAGACACTATACTTCATTGTGAATGTAAAATAGACTTCAGAGCAATTGTGCAAAGTAGTCCAAAAGCTAATTCTGGAGGAAAACGTCAACTTCAGATTTATTTGACGTAGCTACGATGGTATGAAAGCTAAAAATTCAATCTTTTGATCCGTAAAGGGCTTTTGGTAGAAATGTCTTGCGAGAAATTTCATTTCGAAAGCTCATAAATCCGAAACGTATTTATGGAGGGGCTACTCAATGCCCCCAAACCTACTTCGCCAACCCTGTTAGACCTCAGAAAATCCGACAGTTCGAGTAGAATTGAACGCCCTGGGGACAACGATCAAAAAGTGGTAAGTACCTGGGTACGAGATTAAGTAACATGCATTTTCTTTGGAAATTGGGGCGATTTGTGGTCGGTTGGTCATGGCAAGTAAACTCGGTTTGAACTTGAAACTTCAAGATATAACTATGGCACGAATTCTCCTTCTTATAATACTCCGCATTGCGGGGTTCATGATGCATTTTTCACCACTATTCACCAGGCCATCACGGTTCAAAGCTCTTTGTTATGACACCTTCGGCCCAACCCACATTGTCTTTTTTTCGCGTGCATTACACCTTGTCATCACGATCGAACTAACCCTGTCGATCATTATGGCCGACCAACAAGCTCCTTCCGAAAGCGAATTACCTTCGCCGCCAACAAGTATGTCCGTTGAAGCTCGTATTGATGTTCTTTCCAAACACATGGCCCGAATTACGGCACAGTTGGTGCATCTGACCGAAGCGAATTGACACCGACCCCATTGCTCTCGACCTTGCAGAAGAACCTCGACAAAGCGACTCAGACGCCATCTCTGTCTTTGATACTGCTGACAGTATATCTCAGGAATCAGGCGGTAACAGCCTCGACGAGGCTGAGCTACCGCATACTGATCTTTACAAGGATTCGGAAGATTGCGGCCCGTCAGTTGCTGAGGGAATCGCTAAAAGGATGAATAGTTCCGGCACAAAAGGGCCAGCGAAGGAACAATTCTCTCAGATTCAGAAGAAATACCTACGCCCAGCGAATTGTGACTACTTGAAATCTCCCCGGATTAATCTTGAATTGTGGGATGATTTACACGATAAAACGAAAGATCGCGAAGCTTCGTCTCAGGCACATCAGAAAAATGTAATCAAGGGCATTATCCCAGTTGTTTACTTGACTGATAAAGTCGTTCAAGCGAAACGGGCGAAGAAAGAATCGGTTCTCCTATTGGATGTCTATGGCTTGGTTGTTGATGCTCTCACGCTCCTGGGGAACTCGGTTTACGATTTCTCGATGAAACGAAGAGAACTTTTAAAATCAGAAGTTGCCCCAGCCTATAAATTTCTATGCCACGAGTCCCAACCTATTACCACGATGTTATTTGGGGACGAGTTGCCCCAAAGCATTCGTAATATTTCACAAGTGAAGCGAATGGCGGCGAAGAGTGTTGCTAACAAGCGCAAGAATTGTGAGCCGTACTCACAAAGTGGCCTTTCTCGTGATAAGAGAGGGCGTTATAACTCGCGTTTTGAGCCTCTCAATGAATTCGTAACATATCATTTAAAGATGGAAAATGTGAATAGCGTTTTGGACTTATTAAATGGAGGAGAATTTATTACAACAATAGACTTAAAGAACGCATATTTTATCGTTCCTATACACCCAAATCATTCTAAATATCTCCGCTTTGAATGGGACTCTAGGTTGTTCGAATTTACGTGTTTGCCGTTTGGACTTTCCTCGGCGCCTAGAGTATTCACTGAAGTTATGAAGCCTATTGTGGCTGAGTTACGTGGTACAGGCATTATGGTCGTCATTTACCAAGGTGATTTAGCTATAATAAGTCCAAACTTTGATCGAGCCCTTGCATATTTAAGAGCTACGATAACACAACTCGATTCTCTGGGATTTATCATTAATCATGAGAAGTCAAATTTTCAACCATCCCAGGTTGTTGAATATCTGGGGTTTAAGATCAATTCTATGACAATGCAAGTGTTTCTTCCCGAGGGAAAGATGAATACCTTAGTTACTAAGGCAAGGCTTTTGTATAACTCAGCCTCTTGTACTATCCGAGACGTGGCCGACATAATTGGTCTCATTGTTTCAGTTTCTCCGGCTATTAAGCCGGCTAAATTGTACTACAGAAGACTAGATAGTTTCAAAACCGACGCGTTGCGTCTTCATAGCAACAATTATGACGCATTCGAGTCTTTGATAGATTTAGCCAAACATGACTTGCTCTGGTTTATAACCAAGAGTCAAACATACAATGGGACAAACCTGATTAAGCCTACCAAAATTTTGCAAATAACGACAAACGCCTCCAATTCTGGTTGGGGTGTGATATGTGCCTCGATAACCACAAGTGGGACCTGGTCCCACGACGAACGATTGCTGCATATTAATTGCTTAGAGCTTAAGACTGTTTGGCTTGCAGTGCAATGTTTTGTGCTTGCTACCGATCTCTACGTTAAAATCTTTAGTGATAATGCATCCGTGGTCGCCTACATTAATAACATGGGGGAACAGATTCATTCATTACATGACCTCACCAGACAAATTTGGGAATGGTGTATCAAACGTAATTGTACAATTGAAGCCTTTCATATTCCTGGAAAGTCTAATATCGAGGCTGATTATCTTTCTCTTAATTCGCGAGATAATTTGGAGTGGAAGTTACACTCTACGTTATTCACGTGGATTTGCCAGACTTTAAAATATTGACCAAGGATTTACCAGGCGGGAATCGTAGTCGTAGGATAAATATTAATGCCCAGCTCAAAATTCGAATGTGAATAGCCATAACAGGATAAAACACGATAAATAACAAAACATGTTAGTTTAGACAAGCTTTACTGACGTTTCGTTGCTAACGCGCAACATTTTCAAAGTAACATAGATGATGGATAAGGTAAGGTTATAAATACGATATTTACAAGGTGTGAAAATTAATTAGCCAATGAGAGGAGAAAAGGTGTGAGAAAAGTAGAAGAGGAAGGGAGAGTTTACTCATTGATAAATTTAAGCCTGTCCTTAATGAAAACATCAGGTCTGTTCCGCTTGCCTTATTTTAATTAGTCTTCTCTCCTTCCGCTCTTCCTCTTCTACTTTTCTCACACCTTTTCTCCTCTCATTGGCTAATTAATTTTCACACCTTGTAAATATCGTATTTATAACCTTACCTTATCCATCATCTATGTTACTTTGAAAATGTTGCGCGTTAGCAACGAAACGTCAGTAAAGCTTGTCTAAACTAACATGTTTTGTTATTTATCGTGTTTTATCCTGTTATGGCTATTCGCATTCGAATTTTGAGCTGGGCATTAATATTTATCCTACGATTGCCAGACTTTATTCACTCCTGATATAGATTTATTTGCTTTTCGGCTAAATTTTCAAGTTTCTAACTATGTTTCTTGGAAACAGGACCCCGGGGCGCAGGCTGTCGATGCCCATGGCGCAGCGTGTGTAAGCTAGGACGCCTCGAAATGGTGTTGCGACGCCACAGTATTTCATGGAGCTTTTGGAAAGTGGGATCTGATAGAATGCGCTAGTCAAGTCAGTGACGATGAGGTATTTCCATTTGGCGATAGAACGCAAAGTTGAATCAACATTTGGCATTAAAGACGGTTGGGGCTTGGCATATCGGCTCACGTAGGCAAATGCTGTGACCAGGCGGTTCCTCCGGATGGTTTGGTAACAAGGAATGACGGATTAAGGTACTCTACAGTGATACCAATATTCTCAGGACGTTGGAATACCCCCTGACATTCGAGCTCGTCGAATTTTTGTTGTAATTCGACTAATTTTTTGTGTGAGTACTGTGGGAGTCTGCCTTTGCGTTGTGGTGGTTGTACTGGGCCCATATTTACCACTGCTTCAAATGGACCTACAGCACCATTATAGCCAGTAATGGCTGGGTCGAAGACATCGTCGAAGGTTTGGAGTAGCTCTCGGAATCGTCTGCGAGTGTTGTCGAGTAAGATGTTATCGGGATCCAGTTTCAGGGCGGAGGAGTGTTCGGATAATGTCTTCGGTGTGGGTGGAGGTAAAATATGGTCATTGGGTTGTGGCTGTGTCTCCTTGGGGATTGGGTTGTGGGTTCGACGAACCTGGCAAAAATGTTTATGACGGGCAATGCTCTTAGGCTCGTTAGTATCGTTGCATACACGGACCTTACCTGCAACGGCTTCTAGGATGTGTGGGCGAGGCCAATCACGGACTGCTTTGGAATAGTCGGGGCGGGGTTCGATAGCGAGGATGGTATCAGGGTTGATGTCGGCGGGGATGTCTAATTCTAAGTAGTCGCCCGGCCAAACCACTGTTGGAGATGACGGAGCTCGAATGACAAGGACTTGAGTGCGTCTAATGTGATTTTCTGTTGATTCGAGTGATTCGCTACCATAGTAGATGACTTTTGAACCCTTGATTGTTATCTGTTGTCGGGAAGGTCTCACAGAGATGTCATTTGTGATCATAAATGGGGTTCCCGCCAACACGTCAACCACTAGGGCATCTAGTTGGAGTTTTAGATGGCTGCGTGATAGGGTGAGATGGACTTCACCAACAACGGTTAGGGGAGTGGTGCCGTCAGCTTGAAGGGCGGTCTGTTTGGTCTTTTGTATGGTGGCGCCGACTTGGTTGGCGACGGAGGTCTTGATCATACTTGTCTCAGCTCCGGTGTCGAGGGTGAGGTATATTGCATGATGTTGGTGGAAGACTTTTAAGTGGGGAGACCGTTTGGTACTGACACGGCAAGTTGTCGACTTAACACGGCAGTTATGGCAACTTGGAACGTCGTCGCGCTCTTGCTTTTGGTCGGATTCATCCGTCGTGTCGCCGTATTTACCGAGGACTTGTCGTGTACGCGTTAAGTATTGTCGATCTTCGGTAAGAAGGTACGGACACTTGGTCAGGTAGTGTTGGAGTTTTGGTCTGTTCAGTTGTTTACATAGTGAGCAGGTCTTGGTGGTGTTTCTTTTGGTGTTCATAGTTTTCTGTTGATCAATAGGATGATCTCGGATGTGTGAGGAGCGTCTGAAGGCTGTACGTAGTACTTTCGTCTCATTTGTGGAGTTGATTTCGTCGAGTAGGGTGTCTAAGGCTTGAGAAATTTCGGGCTTAAGGGTTGCTTGTGTTTGTGATCTCAGCTCTGTACCGTAACGTTGTTTTACCAAGGCGGGCAAGTCTGAATGAAGTAGCCGTAGCCACGTCAAAACAATCATGTTGTCGAGGGAGGGTGTGACTTCTTCGTCTGTTGTGACGTTTTCACCATAGTGTTGGATATTACTATTAGTTTTAAGTAAGTTATCGTCAATAAAACTGACGAGACGTTGGTATAGGTCTTCCGGGCGCTCGCCGGGTTCCAAATGAATGTCATTGAAGTCTAGAAAGTGAGCGCCAGTGGATTGAAAACCATAATGAGCACGTATTGACTGCCAGATTGTTGTCATGGAAGTTGAGTTCTTAACGATAGTGTTTCGCGAAATAACTGGACAGTAATTAGCTATTTGTCCTAGCATTAATTCTAAATGAGTTACCTTTTGGGCAGCGGTACCGGCGTCTGGCTTCGGCTACGTTTTCGCCATCGCTTTCGAGACCACGTAGTGGTGTTACGGTCGTCTTTCTTAGCCATGTGGTGTTGTCAAGTAAAAATGTGGCGAAGTTTGGGTCTAAAGATAACGTATACTGAAGATTTTGGCGCCATGCCTCGAATGAAGTGATCGTTTCCTGCTTTTTCAACGACCACTGTTTAGGAGCTCGTATGCTTGTCATTATGCGATTCGGATATAATGACTGTATTCATCATGTGTCTTAACAGCTATCAGCTAACAGCTCTCGTCTTTACCATGTCTGGTAGGAGAGGATTCCTATCAGCTTGCAATTGTTGGTTTATTCCGCTTCGTAGGAACTCTTCGGTATGAATTTGTAAGGAATATCGCTGCCACCACGCCAGTCAATAGGAACAATCTCCAGACGAAAACACAATATACTTTTAATGAGGAATATCGCGACTCGACAGAAAACGCGCGAACTACAATTCACAACAAAAGGCACAACAGGAAGTTAAAACGTCAACCGTAGGTGTGTCCGAAGACACGCCACAGGACACATCAGTCACCAACAATACCACGTGTGGCTCCATTCCTTTTTGGTGACATTTTCGACCTCAAAATTCTCTTCGAAGTTTCAGCTAAAACTACTCAAATAAGTGTCAAACTAAGTTATATCGCCTAAACTTTAATATTCTAAGCTAATTTCCAAAGTTTAAAACTTGTCAAAAAAATGGTTAAAAACCATAGCTTAACCCCTTTACTTTTTGGTGAAATTTTCCACCTCAAAAATCTCTACGAATTTTAAGCTAAAACGACTGGAATCAATGTCAAACTAAATTATTTTGCCTAAACTTTCATATTTTAGCCTTATTTGCAAAGTTTGAGATTGGTCGAAAAATGGTCAAAAACCATGGGTTAACCCCTTTACTTTTTGGTCAAATTTTCGACAACAAAAATCTCTTCGAATTTTAACCTAAAACGACTGAAATCAGTGCCTAGCTAAATTATTTGCCTAAACATTCATATTTTAAAGATTTTTTAAAAGATTGAAATCAGTACCTAACTAAACTATTTGGCCTGAACTTTCATATTTCAGGCTTTTTTCTAAAGTTTAAAATTGGTCGAAAAATGGTTAAAAACTATAGGTTAACCCCTTTCCTTTTTCGTGTCATTTTCGACCTGAAAAATCCGTACGAATTTTTAACTAAAACTACTAAAATAAGTGTCTAACTAAATCATTTCGCCTAAACTTTCATATTTTAGGCTGTTTTTCAAAGTTTAAAATTGGTCGAAAAATGGTCAAAAACCATAGGTTAACCCCTTTACTTTTTTGTGAAATTTTCGACCTCAGAAGTTTCTACGAATTTTAAGCTAAGACGACTGAAATCTCTGTCAAACTAAATTATTTGGCCTAAACTTTCATATTGTAGCCTTATTTGCAAAGTTTGAAATTGGTGCACGCACACAAAAGAACACGTGTAAAATTGTTCCAAATTATGCCGGAAATTATGATTGGCCCTGTCCGTCTGACGATATATCGTTTTAATATGGTATAAGTAGGTTTTGACATCAGTAATACGTGCAGCCAAACTGTATCGATTGGTGGACATAGTGCGCATGCTCATAATTAGTACATTGATTTAATCAGGCTTTGCCCGGAGCAGATTAGTGGTGCTATTCAAAGAGGTTTTCCTCATCCTGTCAAAATGTTTATCTGTTCTCATGGCAAACTAAGACCTAGCTGAAAACATATGGAAGGAAGGTCGATCGCCGAACAGTAGCTAAAATCCCGTGGCAAGGTAATACGTCACTACAGAATGGCAAATGGAAATCCTGGGGATCAATGAATACATGGAAACTCCCCTAGTTTATAGCTGCATGGTGGGAATTATCCATCCCAGTATATTGATCTATTGAATATAATTTGTAAAACACTAAAGGAAATTTTTAACCTGTAGTCATGATGAGCCCATATGCTATGTTATTTTCACCATTGTTCAAAGCTGCTACGTCAATATTTGTCAGGCAGTTTTCCTTCAGGGCCACGACGTAATGATCCTTTAGTATGTTAAAAATTGGCACAAAAAATGGATAGCATAAAGTTTAAAGTTTACTTATGAAACTCGTTAATAATTCATCAAGAAAAAGCCAAAAGAATTTAAAGTTTAATCAGTTGCTGTAAATGTGATATAACCGCATGATTTGTGTCAAGTGACACAACCACAGATTTACGTGAACTTTATGTGCTATTTTCTCAACTAAAACCGTTGAAATCCTTACCATTTTTGAAGAGCACGAATGGTTACATGTATTCGCATCATAATTACTTTACAATATTCTCATCCGTGTTGTATCGGACTTATAATCATTCACCTTGGGCTAATGTTTTGTTTCCGATACAAAACCGCCGCACATACTGTAAATAGTACATATTAAATAGATAACGGAAGTACCAGACGTTTTTTGAATTTTGGGCCGCGTATTCTGCCACAAAATTTTTTCATTCAAACAACTATGATGAAAAATTGAAGGATCCCAAGAGAGATTTTGGTATCTCTAATCAGCGCGTTAGCGATAAACTTAAGTGACAGGTGTTAAGTTGTCGGGGTCAAGAGCCGCTTGACGACGTCAAAACGTTTTTTAGCTGAATTTGCCTTAACTCTTTCCCGGTGGCATAAGACTTCTATTATATTACTCTGGCTAATGCCAGACGACTTTAGTCGTCAATGGGAGAGCTTTCGCCTTGAAAGGGTTATCTATAGGTTTATTAAAGTGAATTTGAAGTCACTCTAGCTACCGTTCTGTTGTAAAATTTGAACAATTTTTAGCGTAGTTCCACCAGAAAGCTCGTAAAACCAAAGGAATAGGTCTGTGGCATGGACTATGTTTGCTTAGCCCTTTCAAGCCTGAACTTTTTTCATCTTGATTTTTGGCCTCTCTTATTTGTTTTGTTTTCACATTTGTTCTTAAGTTCTAGGTATCCGTTATAGCCAATACTGAACGTTAACCCTTTCCAGAATGATTTTCCCCCTTTTTCCTTATTCTTTCACTATCTGCTCTGTTTTTGTAATTTGTTGTTGTACGAACAGCCGTATGTAGGGATTATAGTAAACGGGTTTATGGGAAGTCAGCTTTAGGGGCTGATCATAAGGAGCGAGCTTTAACCGTTTGATATTCGACGCTTACCCTAATTCGAGAGTTCGTTCTTCGCTGCGTTAAAGTTTCCTCTTCGTCTTTGCTGTTCAGTATATTACAGCCACGTTGCATCGAATGTTACAACGCGCACTCCTAAGTTAAGACATGATTCAGATTGGTGAGAGTTCTTGTGCTACATGAAATGTTGGAAGAGACGAGATGTCATTTTAAAAATAATCTCACTCGCCTTTGAGATTTGAAATAGGTAGAAAATGACGACGTTTCTCCTGTGTGGGGGATGTGTTATTCTCGGTCCTACGTGATCTCTTAAAAGAACGCCCCGGAAGCTATTAAATTAGATCATGCAAGCCGTCAACCTGTATAAATCACTTTGACAAGTTATGTTATACCCCGGGATGAAATTCAGATGTTTGATAAAAATGTGACGGTAAAGTATCTGCTTCAACTCCGACTGGCTGTAGGTTGATGTATCTGAATCATCTATTTTGGATGTACAACGATGACGATTTCCTGTTGATTATCTTGATGTGCGATATTGTACCCTTTTTTCTTAGAAAACACTTTAAAGTCCATCATTTCCCATGATATTTGTACATGCTGTTGTTGACAAGGTTTCTTTATATTGACTTAGATACCTTCAAGTATTTGCAAGCAATCTTATGTTTGGATGAGTGAACTATCGTGCAGAAGCAAATCCTGTTACGGATAAATATGGGAAATGTCTTTGAAACTGCAATAGCATGTGCATGGATATACCTGTTGCTATGGGTCAATGCTATATACCTAACAGGTCAGTTAAATTACTCGCGCTCATGTGGGTGTTCTTTTCTTTGTTATTTCCTTCGTGGTTTTTAGAGGGAGCTGATATTTCTTTGGATATTTGTTTGAAATTGTGAATTTAGTGGTTGGCCGCTCTCTTAAAATCGTATCCTCGTCTATGCTGTTTAGTAATTGGTGCAATATTGCGTGCGGTACTCTGCTAGGTGTCCCGTTTGAGACTTCGTTAAAGACATCTCAGTTAACGCACAGTGTCCTCCATATTGGACACTTTTCGAACAAAACAAAGGAATGGCCAAAGCATAAACAAAGAGAAAACGAGAACCAAAAGGAAAAATCACTGGCGTAACAGGGTTAAACCTTGTATGCCACACGAACAAAGCAAGAGCAAGTTCAAGAGGCGAAAACGAGATAAAAGATGAAACAAAGTATTCCTCAGAGACAACGCCACAATCAGCACATTCAAACACACGAAGCAAACGCACGTACAAACGCAAGCAAAAAAGCAAGGCGAGAGAAAATAAAAATTCTTTTGTGCTAAAAATATGTACTTGGTTTGTTTCACCCTGGTTCACGCCTAAATTTCGCCCGTGCTTGCTGTCCCATTTGGATCACTCTTGTGAACTAGGGTTGAACCTTCTTTAGCTGATGCCCTGTCCACACGTATCCGTTTTCGTTTGAAAACGCAAATATTTTTCTCCGTTTTCAAACATATTTCCATCCACACGATAGCGTTTTCGAATCGTTTTTGCCCGTCCCCACGAACACGGATTCACGATTTGAAAACGCTAGCAACCTAATTTAACTGTAAAATTATCCTACCAAGCAATTGTACATCCTGGTCTAACCCAAAATCTTCAAGGTCTTGTTTGTCTTCCTCCTTTGTTAAGACGTTTCAGACTGGCCTTCGAGAGAGGGAGTGAAAGTTATCTGATAAAGTTAAGCCTTCGCCTCACGTAGTTGGCTTGAACATTCACCAAAACCAGACTAATCTCAAGACACGTTATTAGGCTTGAAAAAAGCCCAAGATAAAGCGACACAAACGTGATATGTCCGTCTGCCATCTTATATCTCACGCGGGATACCATATCACGACGAAGGTGTTTTTAAAAATTTCCGTTTTCATCCGTCCACACGAGCTTAGCAAAACGGCGTTTTCAAAAATTTCCACTTTGGGAAGCGTTTTTGAAAAGTTCAGTTTTCGGTGACCGTATTTGGCGGATACGTGTGGACGGGAAGGCAATCCGCCAAGAAAACCACACGTTTTCAAACAGAAACGGATACGCGTGGACGGGGCCTGAGACGTGCTTAACCGTGTGACGCCTAGTGTCTGATGTATCGAACCCCTAAGAACAAAATAACCAGTGAGAGAACGGAAAGAAAATAAAATTAAAGGAATAACAAAGAGCGAAGTTCCCCTTAGACTAATCTACTTACTTCACATTTCCAGTTATATGCACACATAAACACCAAAATATTTGATGTGGAGTCAAGATTTCATTCGTGAAAATTAATTTTCGTGAGTGAATGTTCCATTTCATATGTGAAGTACATGTTTTGTGCACCAAGATTTTACTTGTGAAATTTTGAACCAGTTCATTTCACGGTTAATTAGGTATTTCATACGTGAAAACGCTTCCATTTCATATGTAAAAATGTTCCAATTCCATGTTTTTCGCATGCGAAATGACAAATGAAATTTTCGTAAGGGAAAAATGCAATAAGGCCAGTTTCGGAAAGGTGTTCTGTCACAGCTTTCCGAAACTGACCTAATTGCATTTCTCGATATTTACAGATTCTACCTTCCTGTTCTTCAACTTCCGTTCTTCCGATTTGACAAAGCCTCTTAATTTCTGCCTTTAACACCTGAGTTGTTCTCTCCTCTCTGTTTGTTTTTCCTTAATTCTCTCACTAGTTCTTTTCTTCCTTGCTGTCCGATATATCGCATCTTATATATCATATATCACTACATAATATACTACTTTAAGATTCCTAGCTGTCCGATATATATCGCAAAGTGGACGTTAAAGGATCAAGCCTCCTATATACGACCAGGTTTCCTTGACAAGGATCCTTGTTCAAAAGATGGTCATGCCACTTTTTGAAGAAGACTACTTGTCAAGGAAAAACTTATCAATTTGTGCTCTACACACGACCAAATTAAGCTTCTATTAAGCTCACGAAGTTGGATGACGCCAAGTTTGAAAATGAGCCTTCTTTCTTGTCGTTTATTGCAGCCATTGTCGCCACCTGAGGCAGTTGAGATTATGTTATATATAGACTTTCATAGGGGTTAACCCCTTTACATTTTGGACGAAATTTCTTGACTTCCAATTTTAACTGAACCATTGCCATGAAATTTCTTCAGTAATAAGAAAAGTAAATTTATTTGATCTAAATTTTCAATTCTCAACGTTTTTCGATAGTTATAAAGTGATTCAAAATTCGTGAAAAACCGTAGGTGAATCCCTTTACATTTGGAGATAATTTTCAACCATCAACTTCAACTGAAACATTGCCCTAAAACATCTTTAATCAGCTCCAAATTATATTACTAAGAAAACGACAGCTGGTGTTTGGGCGTGGTCACACAATGGCTTGGGTTCAGCCCAAAACAGTATCCGGCGTTTTAAAGTTTTGCACGTTTGGCGGACGGACTCTACATGTTTTACTTGACGTCAATAGCTCCTTGATTTGACTTAAAAGACCTCTTTAGATTAAGTAACAAGGGTTTTTGGGTCACGCATGTGTTCGCGAAAGCAAAACCAAACTGAATTTTTACCATAATTGTTCATTTCATGAAGTGTACTAAAATTTAATACTAAAATGTTGAAAGCCTTGTTCGTGATAACAGGCGTTTTTTCACTACCAAAGAACTGGAAATTAAGTATGGCACTTAGCTTCGCGTCCCGGAGTATTTAGTTCCTCATTTTTTTGCAACAGTTCATTGTTACACAAGCCACCGTTCATTAAAGCCATATCGCCTGACACAGCTAGAAAGAAAATGTACAAAAGAAATTTTCATTTTTATGGTTTACGTGTGAAAGAAATGTTAGCACTGAGAAATCCAAGTGCTCATTAGGATGTGGTAAGTAGCCACATTATGCACACATATTCGTATGGAAAAAGATTTTTAACGCTTCGGCTTGACAAAGAATTGGGGGGATGTCATCACATATGAAATGATATTCTGTAATTTATAGCGCGGTACAATATTCCCCACAGAGTAACGTGAAATGTTGAACAACATACACGAAGAGAACATTTCGACATGGCGAATTTGAGAATACCCACTTGAGCTGCATGTTTGCGAAGTCCACACACGAAACGTATTGTGACCTGATTTCCTCTCTTAAATGTTTACCCTGACTCTAATTCTTATGTTGTCCGCTGCCTTAAAATCACATCCTAGTGTATGATGTTTAGTAATATCAGCGAAATTGCATGCTGCATATGTGGCACTTTTAAGACTTCCTAAAGATTTCCTTAAGGGCTGTTTACACGCGCGATTTTGTGCCTTGCGATTGACATCTTGCTAAACTGATGAGGGCATCGTGGATAAACTGCAGCGAATCATAGCGGATATCTTGCTGCATAGACTGTCATGAGTTTATTACATTCACCAGGGTGACAATTACAACGTGTTATTTTGTGCCTTGCGATTGACATCTTCGACTATGGGTTGAACTGACAAGAGCGTCGAGGACAAACTACAGCGAATCATAAGCGGCAATCTTACTGCATAGACTGTCATGAGTTTATTACATACACCAAGATGACAATCACAACGTGCAAACGTGTAAACGACCTTTTAAGATTCCACGTGACTTCTTTAACCGATTCATTTAACCGCTTGCAAAAGTGGCCGCCAATTGAATATTCGTTTATGTACAAGTAAACCTGCCTTACCAGCGTCTTTCCTGGATGAGAATTCTCCCGAATGGTCAAAACTAGGACTAGAGTACAGTCGGGCTAATTTAAATAGAAATAAAAGAACATTAATTTGCGTAGGATGTGCGGAATGAGTCAGCAATTCCGGCAGTTTATAAGACTTCCTGACATGGTCATTACTTAAACCATTTCATCTGTAATCTGATCATTACGGTGGGGATCTAATGCATATCGAGGTGCACAAAGTAATATTTCACGTATATTCGCGTAGCTAAGTCGTATATCCTCATAGCTATGGCTAAGGTCTTTAACAATGCAAAAGCGTCTTCCATCTGGGTGTTAGTATCGCTCAACATCATATACGAGATGGAGTTCTTGGTCGCTTCAATTCTGCCTCCGATGGTATTGCCGAGTTCCACCTCTCGCAATTTGACAGGAACAGCTACAGGTTAGCTAAATGCAGTAGAGATCAGGATAATGGTTATGATCGAACGACGTGTCTGTCGTTACCAATGTATCCATTTCACTAACGTTTTCGATCATATGTTGTTAATTAAACTGTAATCTGTTTGAGGAAGTTGATCGTCCAGGTTAGTGTAGTCTTGAGAAAGACTGTTGGTTGAAGTGGCTGACGTTTCGACAGCCTTAGCGGCGGTCATCTTCAGAGTCAAAAGGAGAGTAAATGTCAGGTTCGCCTGTATTTGTATCTGGCTCGTGCGTGATAAGTGGGCGGTCGTATTGGTCATGGAGGTGTGACATTTGGCGAGAAGCAATGGGTGTGGTTGTGTAGGCGTTAATTATAGTTTGTCGAAGTGTAAGTCTATTGGCTGCTCGCACGTTTGACTTTGTGAATTAGTCGTTTGTAAGGTCCCGGTAATTGTTGTGATCGGTTTAATGGATTTTGTTCTAAGTTTGTATACCAGCTTTCTAGTGTGAGTCGCTGTTTGTAGTTGGTGCTGTACGTAATGCATTTTGCCGATTCCCAGTCAATGTTGTGTTTGGTTTGTCGGTGGTGTTCGGCAATGTGGTTGGTTTTGTCTCCGTTTTTTGTCGCTCGTTTGTGTTCTGTGAGTCGTGTATTTAAGTTTCTGCTAGTCTCACCTATATAAGTGGCTTGGCAGTCGGAGCAATTAATTTTGTAAACTGCACCTTGTCTTTCGTGCGGTTGTTCTCTGTCCTTAACATTAGTCAGTACATGTCGTAAAGTTGTGATCGGTTTGTGCGCTACTCGTATATTGTATGGTCGTAAGATACGCGAGGTAATCTCAGACGTACCTTTTATGTAGGGTATCGTTGCTGTAGTTGTTGTCGGACTGTTGTTTTCGTCGCGTTCATTGTCTTTGTAAGTGTTAAGTTTGATGAAGTCAGAGTTATAGTTGTTTTTGTGGAAAACGCATTGTAAGTAGTCATTTTCGTGGCGTAGAGCGTCTGATGAGTTGCAAATGAGTTGTGCGCGTCTCGTCAATGTTTTGATGGTGGTAGCTTTGTGTGAGGTAGGATTGTACGATGATTGGTCCAGTAGTCTGTCAGTATGCGTTGGTTTCCTGTAGACAGTGGTCTGTAGTTTGTTATTGTCACGACTTACCAAACAGTCTAGGAATGGAATAGCTCCGTCTTCTTCAATCTCTTTGGTAAATTGTATGTGACTGTTCTGTTCGTTAATGTGTTTGTGAAACTCGTCAATCTCGTCTTCGGGTAGTGCAGTAATCGTGTCGTCAACGTAACGAAACCAAAAAGGTAACGTGTGTTTGTAAGTTGCAAGAGCTCGTTCCTCTATGGATTGCATTACAATTTCAGCAACCACAACAGAAACGGGTGAGCCCATTGCTGTGCTATGTAACTGTTTGTAGTGTTTACCGTTGTATTGAAAGTAAGTTGATGTGAGGCAAAGTTCCAGTAGTTCCACGATGTCCCCTGTAGGTAAAGGAAGTGCGTCAGTAAATTCGTTGATGGCAGTTTTGGTGCATTCTAGCGCCAGTTGAAGCGGAATACTGGTAAACAGTGATTTCACGTCAAAAGACACTAGCTTGTGGTTGTGTGGTATTTGTACTGTTTTGAGATTGTTGATGAAGGTCTCAGTCGATCGTAGTCTATGTTGTGACTTGTTGGTTAGTGGTTGCAGTATGGTAGTTAAGTATTTGGAAAGTTCGTAAGTAGGCGACCCACAGAACGAAACTATAGGTCGCATGGGTATTTGTGGCTTGTGAAGTTTCGGTAGTCCGTACAGCTTTGGTGATCGCGGTACTGAACACCTGAGTCGATAGTAAGTTTGTTGAGTGATCGTGTTAGTTTTTCTCATTGAGAAAATTTTGTTGTTAAGTTTTCGTTGAAGTGATGGTGCAGGGTCTCGTTTAAGTAGTTCGTAGGTTTGTTTGTCGTTAACTAGTTCGTCCATTTTGTCGTAGTAATCGGTCTTGTCCATAACAACAGTAACACGTCCTTTGTCTGCTGGTAGTATGACAATGTTTTCGTCACGTTTTAGTCGTTTGAGTGCTTGTTTTTCGACTGTCGTCAAGTTAGTATCACGTATATAAGCCGATTGTACGGTGGAGGCGACCCTACTCCTGATCTCGTCTTTTGTTGCCTCTGCCAAATCTCTTTGAGAAGCTAAGACAGCCTCGACACTCGATACAATCGCCTCAGTCGGTATATGTTTGGGTGTTATAGAGTGTTTTAGTCCGTAAGATAGTAATCGAGTTTCAGTTTCGTCTAAAGGGCGCGAGGAATATTCTCACTTATATAGGTGAGACTAGCTGAAACTTAAATACACGACTCACAGAACACAAACGAGCGACAAAAAACGGAGACAAAACCAACCACATTGCCGAACACCACCGACAAACCAAACACAACATTGACTGGGAATCGGCAAACTGCATTACGTACAGCACCAACTACAAACAGCGACTCACACTAGAAAGCTGGTATACAAACTTAGAACAAAATCCATTAAACCGATCACAACAATTACCGGGACCTTACAAACGACTAATTCACAAAGTCAAACGTGCGAACAGCCAATAGACTTACACTTCGACAAACTATAATTAACGCCTACACAACCACACCCATTGCTTCTCGCCAAATGTCACACCTCCATGACCAATACGACCGCCCACTTATCACGCACGAGCCAGATACAAATACAGGCGAACCTGACATTTACTCTCCTTTTGACTCTGAAGATGACCGCCGCTAAGGCTGTCGAAACGTCAGTCACTTCAACCAACAGTCTTTCTCAAGACTACACTAACCTGGACGATCAACTTCCTCAAACATGTTACGATTCTCCCAGGTTCAAACCATTTACTTTAAACTGTAATCGTTCGTGAGCAATCACGTCCTTTCGCCGGCGTACCTGCAAGCAATGCCTTGAGATTGGCAAGACAAAGATACGATGGCCTTGTTGGTTGTCACGTATAATGGCAGCAATGAGATTCTCTTGTTAACACTTGCGACAGGAGGTCTCCCTTGAAGAGTAAAATCGTCTGGCCTTAGTCAGGGTAAAAACCACGACCAGCCGACAACTTCAAAAAGTATAAAATAAAACATATTCCGAAAAATAGAGACTTCTTGGAAAACTCAAGACATGAGTCAAAACAATCGAGTATATAAGACTGTAATATTTCGACTTTATTACAAATTCATCATCAGACAGAACGATGTCTGTCGAAACCAGATAAAAAAAGCACAGCGACTGGGGGAAACCATCTTATGACCTTGAAAACAATCATGAACGGAATTAGCTTAGAAATATGGTGCCAATTGATAAATCAACTTCGATGAAATCAAGAAGAAAAACATTTTAAAGCTTAATAAATTAATAAATCATTGCGTTGTTCTGGTCAACTACTTTAGCTTGGCACTTTAGCTGCCAATACTCCACCTACTGCTGACGTACTTGAGTTTCACTTCACAGAAATGAAAGAAAGACGGAAACTGTTAGCGCTTAATTTGTATGTTATCTCAAATTTTGGCTTCCTGGCGCAAACGTACGTATAAGTACATTCAAGATTAAAAATACTTTTGAGAACGTGCTGATAAATAAGGACAGATTCGTGATTGATATGCATTTTGTCACAAAGACAGTTTCACTAAACACTTCAACGAATGGACTCAAGTAAATAAGCACAGCATAAGGCGAATATAAGGGCTCGAAGTAACCGTTTTACATGTGTGGATAATTCAGCCAAAAATTATGCTTCAAATATTTAAAAAATAATTATACCTTGGCATTTATCTTGAAGTTCAGTTCTTTGGTCGATCTATGGCCTCGGTGAGTGTTGACTTGAAGATCATAATTATAACGGCACTGCAAGCCTGGAAATAAGTCCAGCTGACTCGAGGAACTCGCCACACGAGCATGAAACAAAACACATAGCACAACTGCTAATAATTGGAATAACATCTTTGACTATGATGTTAAAACATCTGACAGCGTTTCATCTCATTCGTCTATGAAGAGGACCTCGAGGAAATAAACATTCATATTCCGGGATTATGAAATCCATTCACCGGCACGCGGTCACTTCCTGTTTCGTCTTTTTCTTTATTTGAAATGCACACATCGCAATATGGAATTGCACAATTGAAGAAAGCGTAACTTGTTCCCTCCTCTCTTCCTCTGACGTCCACTGGTTAAGTCACTCAACTAAGTCATTGTTTCACGTTCCAAAGCTTCTAGTTCAGAAAGTCATCTGAAGGACCTCACATGCGACAAAGTTGAAAAACTACAACTGATTGCCGAGACGTAAGATTTGTGCACAAGATTGATTTCGATATCTTAAGGAGAAGTTTTGTTGATTCTCTGTGGGTTGGACTTTTTGGCAGTTTATGTCAGGTTTAACTTTGAGTAATATTTTTAATACATTTTTCTCTATCAAAAATGCATTCTTAGATAATATCTCCTTTATAAGGTGACAGGTCAGTGATGACAGAGATGGTCGTAGGCTATATGAAATGTACTGTGGCTCCTGTTCGAAAGAAATTTCATTCAGTCGAGTGCAATGTTCACACAAAAATACATTTACTGAATGCAGGCTGAGTTTGTGTTTCGATGGTTATTATCTTCGACACTAAACACAACTTAAGTGCTCATTTGCCAACATCTGGAACTTTTCTAGTCATGTAGAGTCCCTACGTAATTGTATTCGCTAAATGCACGTACGTCACTTGTCTTTGATTCGAGCATTGCTACATTGTGTTGCTTAGCATCTTATTTGTGTGTCTGAAAGAAACTGGAACAATCTTCAGCCCATTAATCTTGTTTGTCCAAGTTTTAATATTCTAGTTGCACTAACCAAATTGCTATGCAGAAACGATATTTTACGTATGTTACTGCAGGAATATCTCTATACATGTTTAAGATTGGGTATTATATAAAAATGATATTTGTATTTCTTTTGTAAATTATACGCATGGGTGAAGCTTCACGAATGTTAACGACACTAAAGTTTGAAAAAGCATCCAAATAGTAGACATCACTTAGACAAGAAAGGAACTTCTGTGTTAGCAAAAAACATTACTAAGCATTTAGATAGTTTTTAACCTAGGCAAAACTCCAGGTCACAGCTTTACCATTTCCAGATTGACTAACTGTGACACACCGGAATTAATGGAGTCACAACAAGTAAATACACCAATAAATTGTACATAAAATAGACTAAAAGGGTTCAAATTAGTACACCTAAACGTGGCATCAGTTCCAAAACATCTTGACGAACTGAAAACATTAATGGTAAAAAAACCGGTGGATATACTTAGCATTAATGAAACAAGATTAGATGCTACAATTTTTAATAATGAAATAAATATCCCTGGGTATGCTTTATTCAGAAAAGACAGATCCAGAACTGGCGGTGGTGTATGCCTTTACATTAGAGATGTGTTTAATGTAATTTACAGAGCGAGAGATGTTCCCTTCAATTTGGAAGCCGTTTGCGTTGAAATAACTAAACCTAAATCTAAACCTTTTCTTGTTACAACGGTATATCGACCCCCTAATTCAGGATCTGACTTTATGGACCTTTTTGATACCTATTTACTAAAACTAGACAAGGACTATAAAGAGTTAATTGTTACAGGGGATTTTAATTGTGATCTTTCTCTGAGTATTTTACAACCTCACTCCAACAGATTTATTGAGATTTTAAATCTTTTTCAACTTGAGCAAGTAATCACTGATCCTACTCGTGTAACCACTAGTCATGCTAGCTTACTGGATATTATTGCCACAAACAGACCTTACAAATTATTGAATTCAGGTGTTTTACACATTGGGATCAGCGATCATAGTTTGGTCTATGCTTGCTTTAAAATAGCCGTCCTTAAACAAAATCCTAAATTTATTGAAAGTAGAACTTTTAAACATAATCAAGATCTTTTTAACCAAGATCTCATACATACATACATACATACATACATACATACATACATACATACATACATACATACATACATACATACATATTCTTTTTGATAAGGTAGGTCGGTCTGAGGCAACCCGAGGGCTGGTATGGACCTGCCGTAAAATCCTAACTACCTAAAATTTACTTAGCAAAATTTACAATCTTAAAATGTTTAAAGAATCCCAAATAATGCTGAAATTGTGAAACGCAACTAACCTAAACACAAATGACAATCTAAAAAACAAAGTCTTAAGAAAAGCTAGAAGTATAAAAACTCAGGTTCTTTTGATTTAATTAAACACGCCTCTTTCTCAAATTGTATTGTGTCCAATATTCTTGAGGCATGTTTAAGTCTTTCTTTAAAAAGGTGGTAAGACGTTAACTCTCTGATTGCTTTGGGTATTGAATTCCATACGATGGGACCCCTGTACCTCACACTATTTCTTCCAAAATTGCTGCTATAACGCACTTGCGAGAAGTCTTTTGCGTGTCTTAAGTTATAATTATTGGCATTTTTAGGGGTTCCGAGTCAAACTGCAATTTGCTCAGGTAGATTATTGTTGTACACCTGGTACATAATGGAGGCAAGCCTACGCTTGTAGATATAGCTCATCGACTTCCATTTAACAAATTGAAGAACTTCTGAATCAGGTGTTTCACTAGGCAGTTTGTGGATCAGTTTAGCGGCTTTGACATGCAATTGCTCCAATCCATTAAATGTAGTCAATGAACAAGATCCCCAGATGGCAATGCAGTAGGTAATACTTGGAACGATGCCTTTATAATAGATTTCTTCAAGTACACGCGGAAGTAGTCCTTTCATTTTTTTCAAAAATTTGAGTTTCCCTCCAAACTTGGCGTGCAAGGATTTGATTTGCGGTTTCCAGTTCAACTTGTGATCGATTAGTATACCCAAGCAAGTAGATTTGGTGGTGAAGTCTATGTAGGAGTTGCCAAACATAAGAGGTCTCATTGGACCAACGAATGCGTGGCTGCAAATCAACATTGCCTCAGTCTTTCCAGTGTGTACAGTCAAACGGTTTCTATAACACCACAATTTAAAATCGTTTAATATTAGATTTAGTGCATCAACTATTTCTTCAACTTCCCTCCCGATGTAGTAAATGGTGGTGTCATCAGCAAACATATGAATAAATCCAGTTGCGGACGAATCTGGTAAATCGTTTACATAGATAGCGAAGAGTCTGGGACCCAGGAGAGAACCCTGGGGGACGCCGATTTCAGTAGGTCGTAACCTTGATCTTACTCCATTTAAAGTAACATATCGGGATCTGTTGGAAAGGTAACTTACTATCCACTCATGAAATTCACCTGAAATGCCCGCAGCTGATAATTTGCATTTTAGTATGTTATGGTCGACAGTGTCGAATGCTTTTTTGAAATCGACGAACAAAACTCCAACTTTGTGGCCAGTGTCAATCGCCTTTTTTTATGTTTCAGTAAGATACAGAAGCAGCGATTCAGTGGAGACTTCTTTCTTGAAACCCCATTGATTTAAGGGTATAAGTCCATTCATTTCAAGATGGCTGTCCAGAGAGTCATAAACAATACCTTCTAAGATTTTGCTGTTCAAATTAAGCATTGTCAGTGGTCTGTAGTTGGCGCAATCCGACTTGATCCCCTTCTTAAATGCTGGAACTACTTCTCCAATCTTCCAGTTACTAGGGTAAATACCACAATGAATGCTGTTTTTGAAAATGCTGAAGAGACCTTCGATTAGCGTTTCAGCGGTCTCCACCATTTCACGCGACGTTATTTTGTCGGGACCCCCTGTTTTCTGTTTAATGCTAATTAGCCTTTGTTTGACTTGCTTTTCGGACAAGCCAATTTGGCTCCTGGTAGGTGTCACTCTATATATTGTCTCAAAGGACTGATCAGTCATATTGTTAGGATCGTAGGCAAACTTCTCCGCAAGCTGTGTTCCAATGTTTGCAAAGTAATCATTCATAGCCTCAGCCTTGTCGGAATCATTTGTCAGGATGTTACCATTGCTATCATGTACTGGTGGAATTTGCTTCCTCGTGTCTTTACCCTGCGCCCTCCTAACCACTTGCCAGAAGGTCTTACTATTTTCGGTTTAGGCAAATTGTTCTCTCCAGTATGAAATTTCCGCGTCTCGTATTAATTTCTTAACTCGATTCCTAGCGGCTTTGTACGATCTCCAGGTATTTGCGTTTTTGTTGACTTGGTAGAGTTTTAAAGTCGGTATCGCTTGTTTTGTTCTTTCTTTATCTCATTGCTTACCCATGGAAGTTTGTTTTCCCTCTTCCTAACTTTTCTGGTTGATATGTGGTCAGATCTAATTTCCTGATAGATGTACTGCCAAGCCCATACCTGGTCCTCGATATCATCGAATATCTCGCATACACTCCATGGGACGCAATCAATATCGTTTCTAAATTTCAGCTGGTTGAATTTCCTATAATTATTTATGTTCTTTGTTATCAGTGGATTTTTCTTCTTCCTCATTCGCAAATTTGCATACACAAAGCTGTGATCAGATATTCCCAAGTGGAAGACACCAGCTGTTGTGATTTTTTCAGCCTGGCTAACAATTATCAAGTCAATTAATGTTTGTGCTTCGTCCGAAATTCTGGTCGGCTCCTTTATGACACAGTTTAATCCGTATGTGTTTAATATGCATAGAAGTCGTCTACCGAGATGAGTTTCCACTCCTTCTTTCCTTCTCAAGGATAGGTCAGAGTTTAAATCGCCCATGATTATAATGTTTTTCCGGGTAGTCCAGATCCTCTCTAGCATATCGTTGAACGTATCATAAAAGGACAGATCATGCGGTGGTCTATACACACAAGCAAAAAACCATGTTTGGGATTGGCTTCTTACGTTTATCCATACTCCTTCGATAGAATGAGGGACTTGCATCTGAAGCTCTTCATAGGCTGCTAAGGAATCCTTGTAATACAAAAGGACGCCACCGCCATTTCCATCGCGATCTTTCCGAATTGTAAAGTACCCTTCGCTTCCAATTTCATCATCGGTATTATCATTTGCCAGCTTAGTCTCCGATACGGCCAAAATATCGAGGCTGGTTTTAATTAATAACATGCGAACTTCAGCCAGTTTTCCTCTCAGACCATTCACGTTTACATGACCTATTTTCAGACCAGGGCATTCCCGAAGACTGTTGTTGACGGTAGCGAATACGTCGGTTGGTCGGTTCATGATAAAATTAGAATTGCCTGCAGTTATACTGGAATCATTTACGTTCCTCGGCAACTCGGAACATTCCTTACAAAGAGTATGTTGAATAAACAGAATTGGAACTCTCAAGACCCCAACTACCTTTGGGAAAATTTTAAAGAAGTTTTTATTTTAGTATCAGAAATTTATGCTCCGATAAGATTTCGCAAAGTTCGCAGGGAATATGTTCCTTGGATGACTCATAGTTTAATTCAGGAAATGAACCATCGTGATTATATAAAAAAGAGAGCAGTAGCATCAAAATCTGAATCATTACACAATTTATATAAAAAGCAACGCAATCGAGTAAATTGCCTGATTAAAAATGCGAAAAAGAAATTTTGTCCTGAAAGCATTGACTTAAATAAAGGAAATTCGAGAGAAATGTGGAAAAACATTAATTTAATTATTGGGCGCAAAGGTCGAAGTTCTAAAACTACTACAATTTTCTCAATTAAACAAAATAATACAACTAACATTGTGGCAAACGAAAAGGACATTGCTGAATCCTTAAACGAGTATTTTACTGAGACTGGTCCTAGCCTCAAAAAAATTGGATAAGACCAACGCACAATATTTAGACTATATAACACCTGCTGAATGTGAGTTTAATTTCAGTTATATAACCTGCGAAACTGTTTTATATACTATTAATGGAATAAAATCTAAAAAAGCAGCCTGGCCAGATAATACTTCGGTAAAGTTGTTGAAGGATTCAGCTAATGTTACTGTACCTTTCTTAACTACAATTTTTAACTTATCGTTAAACTACGGTATTTTTCCAAATGATTGGAAAAATGCACGTGTTTCACCGATTTATAAGTCGGGAGAAAAAGATGAATGCAGTAATTATAGGCCAATTTCGATACTATCCTTTGTTTCTAAATTATTCGAAAAATTGGTTTATAAACAAGTATACTCTTAGTCAAAATCGTTGCGATTGAAGAGCCAGTTGGGAAACGAAGTTTAGTTAAAAATATAATAGCCCAGCAAACAAGTTTAAATAAAGCCATAATGGAATCATATTTTTAAAAAGATTTTATTGACTAACGTTTTGTTACTTAACCAGTAACATCATCAGAGTAATTATTTACAGGAGTTCATTATTTACGTTAAAAAAGTGCTAAGGGAAAGGATCTAATATTAGCGTTAAGAGACGGTTGCATTCTAGAAATTAACAGACTTTCTCGCAGAAGAACGTCAAATTGAGTTGAGCCAGAGGATAAGATTTCGAAATCATCAAATGAGATTTCATGGTCGGTTTTCACCTTGTGTGAAAGGACACTAGATAGTGCAGAATGTGAGAGCAGTTTTCCAGTGTAGGCTGAAATACCTATGCGATCGGAGATCCTAGTGTGTAATAAACGGCATGTTTCGCCTATATACGACGCCTGGCAGCGTCGGCACGTGAATTTGTAAACTACATGGGATCTCAATTTGAGTGGTAAACGATCTTTAAAACGGAAAAAGTTAGACAGACGAGAAACGGGTCGAAAAGCAATACGAATTTGGAGGTGTGGATAGGCTGACGAAAGTAATTTGGTAACTTGTTGACGAATTTGTAGGCCATGTTTTCCGGTGAAAGGTAAAACTAAAGAAAGTAAGAGCCTAGGTGCCGTAAGAGGTTTTACAGGAGGATGAGAAAGTTTGTTTAAAAAAATTCGAAAACAGTGGTCCAAGAATCTGCGTGGATATCCATTTTGTTTTAATAAAGTTTTCAGTTTCTCAAGTTCAGCGTGGAAAATATCGTAAGAGGAGCTTAGTTTAAAATAGCGAAACATCAAAGTGTAAATTAATCCCTTTTTAAACACGAGGGGTATAAAACTTTCAAAGTTGGTAAAAAGCCCGGTGAATGTTGGTTTGAGATAAACTGAGGTAACAAATGAACCATTAGAGTGTTGGATTTTAATGTCAAGAAACGGAAGTGTTTTGTCAGCTTCAATTTCACAAGTAAAATTAATGCAGGTGTGTTGGAAATTTAGATAATCTAAAAAGGGAGTAATGTGGTCTTTGGATTTAACCAAAATAAAACAATCGTCAACGTAACGCCTATAATATATGGGTTTGAACTGAGCGGGGCAATGTTTAAGCCAATGGCTTTTCCGTTTTTCAACTACGTAAATTGTTATGTTAAGGTGTTAAGAATAATCATTTTTTATTTAACAACTCACTCTACGAACAAGTCGATGGTGTGGCCATGGGCTCCCCGCTTGGTCCTTTATTTGCTAATATCTTCTTGGCTTTCCACGAACGTAGTTGGCTAACCAACTGCCCTCTAGAATTTAAACCTCTTTTCTTTCGTCGTTATATTGATGATTGTTTTGTTGTTTTTCGCTCTCGTAATCATGCTCGTCCTTTTCTAGATTATCTCAACTCACAGCATCCGAATATTACGTTTACTAGTGAGTTAGAAATTGATTCTACACTTCCTTTCTTGGACACTTTGATTGATCGTTCTGATGGTTTTTCCACTTCGGTTTATCGGAAACCTACTTTTACCGGTTTGTTCACAAGTTTTGATAGTTTTATTCCGTTATCGTATAAGCGTGGTCTCGTCTATACTCTACTTGATCGCTACTTCAAAATATGCTCTTCCTTTCACCACTTTCACGCTGAAGTTCTTAAACTTAAGAAATTCTTGCTCAGGAATGGTTATCCTGAGATTTTTCTTGATCGCTGCATCCGTCTTTTTCTTGATCGTCTGTTTTGTCCCCCCACAAAAGATTCTGATTCTCCTCCGAATAATATCATCTATTTTAAGCTTCCTTTCACAGGATCACATGCTTTACAGATCCGAACACAGGTCTCTAAACTATGTTCATCTGCTTTCCCACAAGTTACTTTGCGTTTTATTTTTCAATCTGGAAGACGGTTGTCTGGTTTCTTCCCTTTCAAGGACCGGACCCCCATGTTAATGAGATCGCGTGTTGTCTACAAATATACGTGTCAATGCTGTGGAGCGTTGTATTTTGGCCAAACAAGGCGCCACTTACACACGCGTATCTCAGAACACATGGGGGTTTCGCCTTTGACGGGTAAGAAACGAGCAACCACTTCATTTCCTACTTCCAGTATCCAGGCCCATACTCGCCAGACTAATCACGCCATTTCTCCCAACGATTTTTCCATTATTTCTTCCTGCAGGTCTTCCTCTAACTTTGAACTCCTCATTCGTGAGAGTTTACTTATTTCCAAATACAAACCGTCTCCCAACGAAAATATCTCTTCCACACCACTTTCTCTATTCTAATGCTTTCCTCTTCCGTATGCACGTCACTTCCTGTCACGTCTCCCAGTTTTTCTATTGGTTAGCCGTCTAATTATTCCAATATGTAATTATAGATTCATATATATATAGTTTTTTTCTCATCCCTGTAAACCTACACTCTGAAGATGTTGCACGCGTCAACGAAACGTCAGTAAACATGTTATAAAACTTTTTGACTTGCCTATTTCATTATGGCGATACACTTTAGAATTCTGAGCTGGGCTCTGATCTTTTTATTACGATTACGCTTTCCGCCCGGAAAATCAATAGCCAAGATATAAGATACTTAATATGTGGAGCTTCCATAAATAAAAGTTGATTAGGATTAATAGAATAATTAGAGTAAAGGATCTTATAGTTGCTAAACCGCAATTAAACTCTGGTCTTAAACCCAGCAAAGAATTCTCACTCTTTATTTAGTTCCTTTTAGTCTATCCATAATTTTCCGAGCGGAAAATTATAGAGACAGGGCTAGCCCGATTAATCGTGCCAGCCCGCTCCATGTAATCGGCCCCTAAGTGTCAATGCTGAGATTCAATCCATGTTGGTGTCACAGATGCGGATCTCATCATACACTGGCCACGCATTTTCAACCACGTCTTTATCAAGAGTTTTGTAACATAAATCCACAGGTCATCCAATTTCCTTTGTTCCTTTTTTCTGTAAATAATTTCTGTTCACTAAGCTACAAACTTCTTCTCCGAAAAAGTTTTATTAATTGACAAAATAAAACCACCACTCAATGTAACAATAAGACTTTTGCTCTTATTTTATTTAGATTGATTTTCCTATCGTATATATATATATATCCCACATATATCTCACGCGATGCCATTTCTATTCTTGTAACATAACATTTATTTAAATTCCTTATTCACTCTATGATGTTGCATGTGTAGCGACGAAAGGTTAGTTTATTAAATATTTTTATTTCTTCAATTTGTCCATGATGGACGTATTTAAAAGTTTTTGCTCGGCTATCTTGTTAGTCATATGTATGTAATTTAGCTTATATGTTATTCATATAGAACCCATACCTACAGCAGTATACTTTTATGCTGAAAAAGTTATCCTGTATCAGTTAAGTTTTAATGATAACAAGAACAATTTACTCGGCGAAAAGAATGATTACTTTAAATAAGATTCAGCCACTTGTTCATCCACAGAATTTTACCTTTGATTCGGTTTTTTGAGCAATTTGGAAAAAAAGAATATTAATCGTGGTTTCATCAATACAACGTACGCAACATGTAGAAGAAAATCTTTTATGTTACGTTATTACTTATTGCTGGAGCCGTTCCACCCTATTCCTGTTTTCACTTTAAGATAAGGGCATAAGGATTAACTTTCTGTTGCCTGCTCATTAAATGTAAAAGTAGATAGGGACTTCATTTTTGAATGTACGACTGAACTAAAGTACTATGTAGTTTCCTGCTTATACACATTATTTATGTATATATTCTCTTGTTTAGAAGTTCGTATTATTCGCTCGTCGAGTTCTGGTCGTGTGGAAGTATTTTACAATGGAACTTGGGGAACAGTATGCGATGATGGATGGGATATAAATGATGCTCGTGTTGTTTGCCGTCAACTCGGCTTTACTCATGCCATAGCTGCTGACCAAGGCTCCTCAGTTGTTGACGGAACTGGCCAAATCTGGTTAGATGATGTTAATTGTACTGGCACAGAGTCTAGGATATCTGAATGTGCACACTCTGGCTGGGGGAAGGAAAACTGTGGCCATCACGAAGATGCTGGAGTCCGTTGTTCTACACCAGGTTGGAGAATCACATATTCTTTATCTCCCTCCATTACTTTTCCTATTTTAATTAGACAACGTTGAACATGCACAAAGCTGGAAATGGTTTTCTTACATACTTGATCACGAAGTTTTTCGATCAAGAATTTGAATCGAGATTTGGGGGTTGATAAGATAAAAAGATAAAAAGTTCAAAAGTTGGTAACTGCTATGACTGATCTCATAGATCTCATAGTTTTAAGTGTCCTGCCGTAAATTAGATGTGATGGAGTTAAGACCTCATAACCCACCTCACTGTACTCGTATGTCAGTGGCCTCAAATTTAACGTACCCTGAATTTCCACTAAAGTGGTCAACAACTCATCGTAAGTCAACCTTGCATTCTGAAGGACCTTTCTCAAACAGCGTTTTACACACCTAACCATTCTTTCAAAGAAGCCCCCCCCCCCCCCCACCATGGTGCTCTTTCCAAATTGAACCGCTAGTCTATCGTCGAGGTTTCCAAATATCCTCGCACCTCGTTGCTATTATACAGCTTTTTTCAGGGGTGTAGTGGAGGGGGGCTCAGGGGGGCTGAGCCCCCCTTATTAAAATTCCATGGCAATTTGGGGGTGCTGAGCCCCGCTTTATATTTTTTGCAGATTGTGTAACTTTAATCATGTTTGAATGTTCTGTGAAATTTATGTAAAGATATTCAGTCATTTCCAACAAGAATGATTTCAGTAATTTCTAGTCGGCCATAACATGTGCCGCCCAAGTACTGATCGTGGCGATTGTATTCCTAATATTTTACCTTTTACAAACACAGAAACACTGTTAAATTTTAATTACTGAATTACTGTTAGCAAAAATAAAAAAAATAGCATTTTTCAAGTTTATCATTTTTTCGGTCCTCCCTGATGTTCAGGACACTGTGTTGGTGAGCCCCCTTGTTAAAGTTCCAGGACTACACCACTGGCTTTTTTAATGCCTTTTCACTGGCTCTGAACGTCTTTGCATTATCAGAAATGATTAGCTTCGGCGTCCCCATCCGAGATGAAAACCTTCTCAGGCAACGCAAAAATTGTGGGGCAGATAAAGATCAAGGTATATCGCTCTACTAACGCAGCAAGAAAATAGGGCTACATAGACCTTATCCATGCGTCCTTTCTCACTCTTCACAAACAACGGTCCTGCAAAGTGTACGCCGGTTTTTGAAAATGCTGCTGCTTCCTTTACTCTAAACTCTGGCAGATTTGCTGTTTCTGGCGCGCATTATGCCTTCCTTCTAGGTTCTTACAGACAACACATTTTCCAATAACTTTTTTCACTACTTGTCTACCTTTAGGCACCCAGTACCTTGATCTAAGTTCAGCTAGAGTCGACCTTACTCCGCTATGGTGTACTCTAATGTGACATTTTTCGATAATTAACTCAGTCAACCTACCTTCTCTGGGGACAAGAAATGGGTGTTTAGATTCTTCATCCAAATCCGATTCGCTTAATCTTCCCATACATCTCAACAATTTACCGTCCTCAAACAGTTGTAACCTGCGGTCCAACTGACTGAAATTGTCCTGGTTTTCCAACACTGACTGTGCCGCCAAAATCCATAACCTTTCAGCTTCTAGCAATTCCTTCCTAATCAAGCTGCCCCTTCAGTTGCTCATCTCTATTCGGCGGTTGTGAATTGTGGATGAATCTATTCGCCCACGCGGTTATTCTAAGTATTCTTTCTAAGGAGCTATACTTCTCTAGCTCTAGGTCAACAACCTTATCTATTCCAACAGTTTCTTTTACTCTAACATTCATCGAAACTACCTTCTTAGCTTCATCTTTGCTCTCTGGTGTCTCAAACGACTTACATTGTGGCCATGTGTCTTCGCTTCCTGACAACCATTTTGGACCTGACCACCAAAGTTCATTTTCAATTAATTTTGACGGTGCCCTTCCTCTCGACCCTAAGTCTGCCGGGTTTTCTGTCCCTGGACAATGACCCCAGTCTGTTTTATGGGTAACCTTCAAAATCTCATTGGTTCTATGCCGTACAAATTGTTTCCACTCGCCTTCATTCCTAATCCAGCAAAGTGCAGTTTTACTGTCTAACCAAAACTTAGTTCTTGAAACTTTGAGTTGCGATTTAAGAGCATTTTTCACCGAATTCATTAATCGCGTCAAGGCTACTGCTGATATAAGCTCTAGACGTGGGATGCTAAGGGACTTGAGCGGTGCTATCCTTGTTTTAGCGGTAAGCAATCGAATGTGGATCCCTCGTTCCGTTTCACAGACGAAGTATATCACAGCGCAATAAGCTTTCTCGCTCGCATCTCCGAACCCATGCAGTGAACAATTTAACACCTTGTCATCACTTCTACCGTAAACACACCTTGGCACAACAGTTTCCTTCGTTTGTCTCATATCACCAACCCATTCTGACAGCCGCCTTGCATGCTCTTTGCTCAACTCCTCATCCCAACCAGTGGCGTAACTTGGAATTTTTAGTGCGGGTGCAAGACTTAAGATTTTCCGACAAATGGGCGTGGTCATGTGGGCGTGGCCACGTAAAAATGCCGTATTTAATAACTAACCTACATTACAATAAATCATATCTACTCATTCTTACATACACTAATACACAAATTCATCTTAATTTGTCCTATATTACGTCTTTCCGAATTAAGATCATGATTAAGAATTAAGATCATGACAGGAATTTCGCGATATAATTATCTCAACAGCTAACACCAAATTTCCGACAGAGGACTACAATTTTCCGACAGATGACCATACTGGTGTCGTGGGGGGGGGCGACCGCCCCCCTGCCCCCCCTATAGTTACGCCACTGATCCCAACCAACGTTACTTTTACACAACGCTTGAAACAATATTTTCATGGGAACGATTGCTGGCCCGATTATGCCTAAGAGATCAAATACGGTGGCAAGCATACTTAAGATGTTTCGTTTTGTATGGGACAATCTGGCTGCCTTCTCGCCAAGCCGCGATAAATTAAAGTTAATCGTATCTCCAACATAATTCCAGTTCAACCCTAAGACCTTTTCGCAACTAGAGCTGTTTTCCTCCTTTAATCGTATACACGATTTGGCGAATGTCTCAACCTCAACTGATCCTTAATTATTGCGTCATTCTCCTTTAACAACTCTGGCTCGTTTTTAAGCTTCGCTATTTGCCCCTTCATTCTTGCAAAACTATTTACGTAATTCGTAGGCAACACCTCATGACCTTGTTTCCATGGTAGTCCCACTGAGTATCTTGCCCCATTGAAGGATATCTTGTCAACTAAGGCCTCGTGCACGGTATCTACTTCTCTAATTCCAAGATTCTCTAAATCCCACAGCTTACGTATGTAACTGTTCAATGTCTGTCAATATTTCAGACAAGTGGTCTACATGAGTGTAAAATGTGTTAATTACTGTGTATCCTGTTTGTGTGATCTTTATCTTAACTTAATTACTCGGAGGAAATTAAAAATATAAAAATAGTAACATAACAAAGATAAAAACAGAGTTTGTAAAAAGAATAAAGTTAGATTTGCACTGGATCTCAGAGTGTACGCGTTTCCATTCGATCGGCACGTAACAAATTTGGTGGCAGCTGTGGGATCTGTTGAATCCCCAACCATGGCGACAGCAATTTTGCCTGGTAAATTTGAGCACGGAGACATAGTAACTTGGCTTCGCGAATTCGACGCTTGTGCAGAGGCAAATGGATGGAACGCGGATGCCAAAATCAAGAAGTTACCCGCTTTTCTTCGGGGACAAGCAGCGAGCCATTTTTACGCATTTGACGATGCAAGCCGTGAGTCCTACGCCAACGCAGTCAAAGCTCTGAAAGAGGCAATGTGCCCACCGGCCAATAAAGAAATTTACTACGCCGAGTTTGAGACGAGATTGTTAAAACCAAGCGAGGACCCATCCGTTTATAAATGGGAGTTAGAGCAGATCCTGTTAAAAGCAGATCCTGATGTTGACGAAAGCGCAAAAACAGCACTCCTGACGAGACAGTTCATGAAAGGGTTGCCAAAGAACATAAAGATAAAACTGTTGGAAAGCGACCCTGCCCCAGATCTGCCGAAGATGGTTTCCTTCGTCAAGCGGTATCGAGCCATTCAAGACTTCACAGACCAGAACCATGAGACGCTTACTGCGAATGTAACAAGTAGAGGAGGTGAAGAAATGGCTACCTTAATTGCGATGGTTTCTGATCTTGCCAGAAAACAAAACAGCATGGAAGAGAAGTTATCGGCAAGCGACCGGAACAATCCTAGAGGGACGGAACAGCCAAGCACAAAACGAGAGAAAAGAACCTGTTTTGTTTGCAACAAGCAGGGCCATATTGCCAGAGACTGCTGGTTCAAAGACCAAAGACAGTCAACCGACTCCAGAACCAACGCTAACAGATGCCACATATGCCAGGGGTACGGACACTTCGCCAAAGATTGTGCGAACCGTAAACTCCCAAAGGGCGACTCGGTAAGTGGGATCGCAGGTCGTCCTTGGGTAAGTGCTAATGATCGTAGTAAGAGTAACGAAGATTTTTCTGTACCTACACAACCTTTTGTTAAGTGTTTTATTAATGGCGTCGAGGTGCATGCACTTATTGATACAGGCTCAATGAGAACATTCATTAGCGATAAAATTCATTCTATTATTGATTTTGATAATCACCTAATGGATACTACCGTGGCAGAACGGTGTCTCTCAATCACAGGGAGTAGTTTAAGTATTCTTGGTCAACTAATGGTAAATGTAAAGCTTCCTAAAAGTAAGGTAACGTACAACGGACGTTTTCTGGTTAGCAACAACATCAGTTATGACTGCGTGTTAGGGTGGGACTTCCTTAGAGAAAATAGGTTAAGTTTAAAGGGCAATTTTGATAAGGGGTGTAGCTCCTATTACTTAACAGGGCTCCATGGGAGGACCAACGTGAGCTTTTTCCCTTCGACCAAAGGTGGAACGGTTTTGGGAGTAACTGAGGCAAGTAGTGCTGATCCTTTTCAGACCCCTGAAGCTCCTGAGACGTGCGAGGGGGATTCAACCGTTCTCGTCCAGTCGCGTATGAAGGCTGATGTTGTGGTCGTTTTAGACCAAAATGTAGTGGTGCCAGCTCGTACTGAAATGATCGTGGAAGGGAGGTTAATGAAGTCGGCAAGGACTGAAGTAGGTATGATAGCACCCCTAGGTAATAAAGATGTAGGGGAGGGAACGCACGTGGCTCACACCGTTGTCTGTCCAAACGGTAGAAATGTTTTAATTAGAGTTATGAACGCTTTGAGTAAACCAGCAGAGCTAAGGTTTGGTACTAAAATTGCTACATTTAGCCCACTAGTTGAATCTCATAGTAAAGTCGCTGAGGCATGCTGCGGAATTAAAATCGATGATTCGAAGTGTAATAAGGCCAGATTCGAAAAGGTTATAAACCCTGAGCTAGATCGCCTTGCGAAAGATAGTATTTTTGACGTTTTATCCGAATTTAGCGATGTCTTTGAAGAAGAATTAGGCCATACAAACGTGGTAATGCACACCATTGATACCGGAAATTCCGCTCCAATTAAACAACGGCCGCGACGTTTGCCTTACGCCTATCGAGAAGAAGCCGACAGGCAGATTAAGGAAATGTTAGAGCAAGGAATTATTCGACCTAGCACGAGTCCCTGGTCAAGTCCAATTGTCTTAGTAAGAAAACGTTCAGGCGAACTTCGGTTTTGTGTAGACTATCGCAAATTAAACCAGGTGACGCTTAATGATGCGCACCCGATCCCAAACATCACGGATATTCTTGATTCGCTAGGGGATGCCACATATTTTTCAACTTTAGATCTGCGGAGCGGATACTGGCAAATATCTGTTGACCCCAACGATCAATCGAAAACCGCTTTCGCCACCAGTTCCGGTCTTTTTGAGTTTAACCGTATGAGTTTCGGCTTAAAAACAGCGCCTGCCACTTTTCAACGGGCCATGGAAATCATCTTGGCAGGGTTAACGTTCGAAATATGCTTATGTTATCTTGATGATGTTATTTGTTTTGGACGTACTCTTCGCGAGCATAACGAACGCTTAAAAATAGTATTGGATAGGTTTCGGCAACATAATTTGCGAGTTAAATTGGAGAAGTGTCGATTTGCGGAAACGAAAGTGTCTTTTCTCGGCCATGTGGTCTCGAAACAGGGAGTGATGCCAGACCCAAGTAAGGTCAAAGCGGTACAGGAAATTGCACCCCCGACGTGTCTAAAAGAACTGCGGAGTTTTCTAGGGCTAGCTAGCTATTATCGGCGCTTTATTCCTAACTTTGCAACTATCGCTGCTCCGTTGACAAAACTTACAACAAAAGCTGAATCGCAGAAACCTTTCTACTGGTCAAACGAATGTGAGATTTCTTTTGTGCACCTTAAACGTCAGCTCTGTTCCGCACCATTATTAGCCTATCCAAAATTCGACCGAGAGTTTACGTTATATACCGATGCGTCAGATGTTGGCCTCGGCGTAATTTTGTCTCAACGCGATGACAACGACGTGGAACGAGTCGTAGCTTACGGTTCTCGCAGCCTTACACCTCGAGAACGTAACTATGCTACCACCGAAAAGGAAGCTCTCGCAATTCACTACGGGACACAGCATTTTCGTCTTTACCTTTTAGGCCGCAAATTTGTCATTGTCACTGATCACAGTGCACTTCGTTGGCTAAATAGTATAGAGCCAAAAGGACGGGTAGCGCGGTGGTTAATGGATTTGCAGGAATTTGAGTTTTCGGTTCAACATAGACCTGGGAAATCACACTGCAATGCCGACGCCTTATCTCGCTTAGTGAACGAAAGCAGCGACCGCGTTGCGGAATGTTCAACCTCCCGTTTGGTTACATCAACACAATACACTTCATCTGATTCAATGCTTAACCCTAAAGCGCCCCCCTTTCAACCCTCTGCGTGTAAGGAAGTATGTTCCTCTTACCATACCAGTGCAGTCACGATCAATCAGATAATTAATTTGCATGAAGCGCAACGCCAAGATGCGTGTATTTCTAAGGTCATTGAGCTCAAACTTCGAAAGAAGCCAAGACCTGACTTTAACGACTGGAAAGATGACCCCATATTACGAAATTTTTGGTATAATTATGACCGATTATTTATGCATGAGGACCTTTTAGTAAGATCTCGTCAGAAACACTCCGCTCATCCTAATCACGCTGTCGTTGTTCCGCAATCCGTTGTGCCAACAATCCTTCAAGGCATGCATGATAGTCCTTCTTGTGGTCACCTAGGGTCAGTGAGAACGGAAGAAAGAATTCGCGAACGATTTTATTGGCCAAATTTGCGCGCATCAGTTCAGTCTCATGTACGACACTGCCTCTCTTGCCAACGGCGTAAATCGCCGCCAATCCCAGACAAAGCGCCCATGCAAACTATAGATGTCGGTGAACCTTTTACGTTTTGGGCATTAGATTACATGGGACCTGTGTCGGAGACCACCAAAGGAAACAAGTATATACTTGTGGTCATGGACCACTTTACCAAGTGGTGTGAAGCATTTCCAACGAAAGATCAGAAGGCTTCTACGGTAGCTAATATTTTAGTGTCCAAAGTGTTTTCGCGCTTCGGACCCCCAGCTGTGCTGCATTCGGATCAAGGTTCAAACTTCGAAAGCACACTCATGCACGAAATTTGCAACATAATGGGAATAACAAAGACGCGCACGACAGCCTACCATCCCAGTGGTGATGGCCAGGTCGAACGGCAGAATCGCACACTGCAAGATATGCTCGCCAATTATGTATCCACTAGAGCAGACGATTGGGATGTATGGTTAGACCCCGTTGTATATGCATACAACACTAGTAAACACGAATCTACCGGGTTTAGCCCATACGAATTAGTCTTTGGTAAGCTCCCTCGCATGCCTTTGGAATTGGAATTTGGTGTGACAGTCGGAAACCTTAGTACCCAAACAGAGTATGCACAAACAGTTAGAACAGTTCTTCAAAATATCAGACATATCACTAAAGAACGGTTAAGACAGGTGAGTTTGGCTAGACGTGTTCAGCACCAAAATCCGAAATGGAAACCTTATGTTACGGGGCAAACAGTTTGGGTGAGACGCCCTAAGAAATGGAAGCTCGGTAGGAAGTGGATAGGGCCGTATAAGGTGTTGAGTAGACTAGGAGTGACATACCGTGTGCGGTCGAAGGAAGGAAGAGAGATGGTAGTTCATCACGACAATCTTAAGTTGTGTTACATACCGTTGGATAAGGGGCGAATTGTGTCTCCCGGACATGAATCGGGAGAGTTTACGGTGGTCCACGACTTGCCTCAACACCCCAATGCTCGACCATTTCCCTGTAGGCCTAGAGGTGAAGCCCCCCTAAGGCCACGTTATCAACTCCGGCAAAATATACGTCCTCCAGTACGTTATCCTGATGACATTCGTTACTGATTCACTTAGTTGTCGCTAGGAAAACATAAGATGTGCTTTTGTAATATTCTCTTAGGTTTGTGGCTGAATATCAAATACGCTTTTGTAAAAATTTTTAGTTTTCGGGACGAAAACTTAAGTGGGGGGAGTGTGTAACTGTTCAATGTCTGTCAATATTTCAGACAAGTGGTCTACATGAGTGTAAAATGTGTTAATTACTGTGTATCCTGTTTGTGTGATCTTTATCTTAACTTAATTACTCGGAGGAAATTAAAAATATAAAAATAGTAACATAACAAAGATAAAAACAGAGTTTGTAAAAAGAATAAAGTTAGATTTGCACTGGATCTCAGAGTGTACGCGTTTCCATTCGATCGGCACGTAACACGTACGGTGACGTCCAGTTCCCTAACACTCGTATTCTCTTGCGCCACGAAGTTGACGCGCACCGCTTCATCGACAGGCTTTCCTTTCATTGGACCTGATAAAAACCCAACCTAAAGATGTTTCGATCGCCACGGGTTCATCAATTACGCCTCTAACGATCTTCCCACTCTGAAATGCCCAAAGATTATCTGCTCCTACCAATACATCTATTTCTAACACCTCCTTGTCCTTACAAACGTTTGAAAGCCACGAGTTTTTTAGATGAGCATAATCTACCTTTACAGTTTCGAAATGTTCGTTCCTGATCTGGGATATCTCCGGAACAACATATGCTTCAAACCTCACACCACGACCTCTTCCGACAGGTTCAATTTCCACGCTAACAACACTTTGCAGTCCACCCTTTTTCACTGACTGCCCAAACGTCGTAATCTCCAACCATTCCTTCCTTAATTCTTTGAGCGCCGCCTCTGTCGCGCTCTTCACCGTGACAAAGGATTTCTGACTACCCAAATTATTTACTGGGAACGAACAACACGACTCGCTTAAACTTCACATCACAACTTGTTCACGCTCCCATTGTGTCCAACACTAACACGGATACCTCACCCTCTCCTAACATTCGGTAAACTCCCCTTAAGATTACGATGGCACGCAGAATTGGTCTTCCCAAGACACTCAACAAGACTGGTAAACACACATTTTATTTCTTTCTACTTATATTTTATTTCATTTTATTTTATACTGATTATCGCTTCTCTTCCGATTGTATAACATCTACTGCCAACCCCAAATCCCTGGTGAAGAGGCCACAGAAGGCCAAAACGTACGTCCAGGGTTGTTTCCCAAGATATTTATGCACGAGACAATGTTACGCATCTTTTGCTCTTCCTCTCTGTATTCATACATACTTCCTTATTAAACTCTACACTGCATGGCCAACTGCGTAGCCGTCTAACTCCGGTAAAACCCCAAGGCCGGGTGGTCGGTTTTGAATTCCCGTACCGCACTCGTGGTAATTGCTAATACACCTGCACAACACAAATGTATACTCCACGGTTTACTCTGCAACTAAAAACTCATACTCATTCACTCAACTTTACATGGCATACCATTAGCCTAACCATATCACGCTCACTATAGCCCACGGCTAAAAGGGCGTTCCATTATTAACAGTTTCACTCACAATCGTTAGACAATCACAATTACACAACTGTAACACCAGTGTGGTTCCAATTACCTACTGTAAAACCAAAAAAAACCAAAAAAATCACCAAAAAAATCAAAGAATATTACTCATGGTTTCATCAATACAACATACGAAATATCAGCATGTAGAAGAAAATCTTTTATGTTACGTTATTACTTATTGCTGGAGCCATTCTACCCTATTCCTATTTCCACTTTAAGATAAGGGCGTAAGGACTAACTTTCTGTTGCCTGCTCATTAAATGTAAAAGTAGATAGGGACTTCATTTTGAATGTACGACTGAACTAAAGTACTATGTAGTTTCCTGCTTATACACATTATTTATGTATATATTCTCTTGTTTTGAAGTTCGTATTATTGGCTCGTCGAATTCTGGTCGTGTGGAAGTATTTTACAATGGAACTTGGGGAACAGTATGCGATGATGGATGGGATATAAATGATGCTCGTGTTGTTTGCCGTCAACTCGGCTTTATTGATGCCATAGCTGCTTACAAAGGCTCCTCAGTTGTTGACGGAACTGGCCAAATCTGGTTAGATGATGTTAATTGTGCTGGCACAGAGTCTTGGATATCTGAATGTGCACACTCGGGCTGGGGGAAGGAAAACTGTAGCCATGGCGAAGATGCTGGAGTCCGTTGTTCTACACCAGGTTGGAGAATCACATATTCTTTATCTCCCTCCATCATTTTTCCTATTTTATTTAGACAACGTTGAACATGCACAAAGCTGGAAATGGTTTTCTTACATACTTGATCACGAAGTTTTTCGATCAAGAATTTGAATCGAGATTTGGGGGTTGATAAGATAAAAAGATAAAAAGATAAAAAGTTCAAAAGTTGGTAACTGCTATGACTGATCTCATAGATCTCATAGTTTTAAGTGTCCTGCCTTAAATCAGATGTGATGGAGTTAAGACCTCATAACCCACCTCACTGTACTCGTATGTCAGTGGCCTCGAATTTAACGTACCCTCAATTTCTACTAAAGTGGTCAACAACTCATCGTAAGTCAACCTTGCATTCTGAAGAACCTTTCTCAAACAGCGTTTTACACACCTAACCATTCTTTCAAACAAGCCCCCCCCACCATGGTGCTCTTTCCAAATCGAACCGCCAGTCTATCGTCGAGGTTTCCAAATATCCTCGCACCTCGTTGCTGTTATCCAGCTTTTTTAATGCTTTTCACTGGCTCTGAACGTCTTTGCATTATCAGAAATGATTAGCTTCGGCGTCCCCATCCGAGATGAAAATCTTCTCAGGCAACGCAAAAATTGTGGGGCAGATAAATCGGTCACAAAACGTCGTTTAAGTAACTCAATTGCGGTCTCGTAGTTTGTGCTTATCAGTGAAAATCCGCCAATGCCAGATTTGGCCGGCTCTCCCAAAAGTCCGCTCAAATAGGTGAACTTGTCTATATCGGACAATGTTCCATTCCAATGGATTGCGCTTTCGAACGAATCCCAAAATTCTGTCCAGTCTTGCACTCATCCACTGAACTTCGCGACTTCCGGTTTGGGTAGTTTCACTCGAACGGTCGCACTCGCAGTTGGAAGTGACGTGCTCTTTGATCCTTAATCATTCACTTCGGGCGATGGGAGTGTTTTCGACTGCTGGCGTAAAGTGCAGTCTATCGCAGCAATACCACCATGGATTTCATTTTTAATCTCTGACGATTCTTCGATCTCCCTTTCAATCGCATCTTCTTCCTCGGTCAATTCAAGGATTTGTTAATCAAGTCTTGAAATGGTCTCGATCTTTTCTGTCAACGTTAACTTGAGTTGTGTTAACGCAGTCACATCGTCTGGGCTAACGTTGCTGACTATTTCTTTTACTTTCGAGAGTTGCTTCGTGACGTACGGTCGATGCCCTTTCCTCGATCTTGTTTTCTCGGTTAATTCGGACATTCTGTATCGCGAATCTACTCGAATCCGGCTCGAAGGACCATGTGTCGCACAACCTTCACCTATTTGTGCGGCGCTTGTTCGTGAATTCAGCAGATTCCACTAGGGACTCTATCTATCTTTTATTTCACTCTCTCCGTACACTTCCTTCTGACTCCTCTTTACCTTACGAATACTTTACAACCTGCTTCGAAGCTATCCAAGGGACAAGTGCCAAGCCTAGCCTTTAGGGTCAAGGTCCAGGTTGGCTTACAATGGTTCCTTGTTGTCCAGTATAATGACTAGTTGTTTACAACAGGTTCTTTGTTACTAATTTAATTAAAACTATTCTGCCACACACACATAATTTCTTCAAAGTGAGAGATCCGCAAGCAGCATGGATTCTAAGTTCTTCCCACCTATTCAACGATGACCCAAAGAAATTAAATACTTCACGCAATAGCCCAAAGAAACTTCCTTTCTCCTGTATTGAGCTAACCGCATCATTTATTACTAAATTCAAGTTGTGACAACCACAGTGTACGAATGGAACCGGAGATTGGACCATCTCTTTAATTAAACATTGCACACCAGTGTGAATCCCGCCCATTACACTAGCTCCATCATACCCTTGACCCCTTATCTTACAAAAAGACAAAGCAAGTCCTTAAAGAAACTCCTTCGCAGTAGAAGGAATACCCTCTCCCTTTGCGTCATTTAATTTAACAAAATCCATGAAACTCTCAACCACCCTACAGTCTTCACCCTCAACCTGTACCCACCTAACGACAACGCTCCGTTGGTTCACCCGAGAGATATCACTAGTTGAATCCAAAATAACAGACCCAAATGGTGCATCGTTGATCTTTTTGACAAGTGATGACGTTACCGCATTTGCAAGAATACTAATTAGCTCATTTTGAATTTTGGCACTGAGATATTTAGTAGCTTTAGCGGAAGCGAAATAACTTCGGAAAGGACTTCATCATATTGTGCGACCAGTGCAACCAATCCCAGAAAGTCGCTCCCTTCACATATTCCGTCAGACACGGCTTTTCGGTGCCCCCTGAAAGCTAAACTTAACGATGCCAAAGTCAAGATGATTGACAGGATTCGTTCCAGGACTTTGACCCAAAACAGTGAATACCGGCGTACTTCATTCTCGTTTTCTTCATCAAGAACTTTTCCAGATTTCCACCTTAGACAGACAGCAGATGCTTCTATGTGCAAAACTGACTTTTCATGCCAATTAATCTTGGCAGACATATTATGAGTAGAACCCGATACGCCGTTTATCCAACCCTTTTGACTCTCGTAATTCTTGTTTGAACGATCAGCAAATAGCCAACAAACCTCATAGTATGGGTTTTTCAGTTCGTTGGAATAACAAAGCCAGCCCCTTGGGACTGAAATATTATCGACAAATTTGTTGTAATACCTGGCATGGAAATTAGTGACCAATGTTCCTGCTTCATCTTTGTATTCAAAAGGGCCAGATGGTCTACATGGTCCATGGTTTAAAATCTCCCTTGTTAAAGAAGCGTTGTTGATTGTCTCGCCGTGGACGCTTAGGCGAAACAAATACTCCTGCATCAAACTATTTTCAGCCTACCTTGCCGGGATGAAATGATTACATGGACGTTTTCAGCCCGGTTAACCGGACTAACCCGGATTGCAACTACCGGAATCCCGTAAAAAGCGTGCTGGCCCACTTACCATGTAATTGAATCGTTTGAAAAACTATATTATTTATATAGAGACCAGGCTAGCCAGATTAATCGTGCCAGCTCGCTCCATGTAATCGGCCCCTAAGTGTCAATGCTGGGGTTCAATCCATGTTGGTGTCACATATGCGGATCTCATCATACACTGGCCACGCATTTTCAACCACGTCTTTATCAAGAGTTTTGTAACATCATAAATTCACGAGTCATCCAATTTTCTTTGTTCCTTTTTTCTGTAAATAATTTCTGTTCACTAAGCTACAAACTTCTTCTCCGAAAAATTTTTATTAATTGACAAAATAAAACCACCACTCAATGTAACAATAAGACTTTTGCTCTTGCTTTATTTAGATTGATTTTCCTATCGTGTGTATATATATCCCACATATATCTCACGCGATGTCATTTCTATTCTTGTAACATAACATTTATTTAAATTCCTTATTCACTCTATGATGTTGCATGTGTAGCGACGAAAGGTTAATTTATTAAATATTTTTATTTCTTCAATTTGTCCATGATAGACGTATTTAAAAGTTTTTGCTCGGCTATCTTGTTAGTTCTATCTCAGAATCATCCTCAGGGTATTATGAAATGATAACTTCACAATTAACCTACACTGTTGAAGTCAACTGAAAAATGTTGACTCGAGTGGGATTTCAACTCGCACCTTCGGGATACCGGTCCGACGCTCTACCTGTTGAGCAGAGGTAGAGCGGCGGGCCGGTATCCCGAAGGTGCGAGTTCAAATCCCTCTCGAGTCAACAATTTTCAGTTGACTTCAACAGTGTAGGTTAATTGTGAAGTCATCATTTCATAATATCTTGTTAGTCGTATGTATGTAATTTAGCTTATATGTTATTCATATAGAACCCATACCTACAGCAGTATACTTTTATGCTGAAAAAGTTATCCTGTATCAGATAAGTTTTAATGATAACAAGAACAATTTACTCGGCGAAAAGAATGATTACTTTAAATAAGACTCAGCCACTTGTTCATCCACAGAATTTTACCTTTGATTCGGTTTTTTGAGCAATTTGGAAAAAAAGAATATTAATCGTGGTTTCATCAATACAACGTACGAAATATCAGCATGTGGAAGAAAATCTTTTATGTTACGCTATTACTTATTGCTGGAGCCATTCCACCCTATTCCTGTTTCCACTTTAAGATAAGGGCATAAGGATTAACTTTCTGTTGCCTGCTCATTAAATGTAAAAGTAGATAAGGACTTCACTTTGAATGTACGACTGAACTAAAGTACTATGTAGTTTCCTGCTTATGCACATTATTTATGTATATATTCTCTTGTTTAGAAGTTCGTATTATTGGCTCGTCGAATTCTGGTCGTGTGGAAGTATTTTACAATGGAACTTGGGGAACAGTATGCGATGATGGATGGGATATAAATGATGCTCGTGTTGTTTGCCGTCAACTCGGCTTTATTGATGCCATAGCTGCTTACAAAGGCTCCTCAGTTGTTGACGGAACTGGCCAAATCTGGTTAGATGATGTTAATTGTGCTGGCACAGAGTCTAGGATATCTGGATGTGCACACTCGGGCTGGGGGAAGGAAAACTGTGGCCATGGCGAAGATGCTGGAGTCCGTTGTTCTACACCAGGTTGGAGAATCACATTTTCTTTATCTCCCTCCATCATTTTTCCTATTTTATTTAGACAACGTTGAACATGCACAAAGCTGGAAATGGTTTTCTTACATACTTGATCACGAAGTTTTTCGATCAAGAATTTGAATCGAGATTTGGGGGTTGATAAGATAAAAAGATAAAAAGATAAAAAGTTCAAAAGTTGGTAACTGCTATGACTGATCTCATAGATCTCATAGTTTTAAGTGTCCTGCCTTAAATCAGATGTGATGGAGTTAAGACCTCATAACCCACCTCACTGTACTCGTATGTCAGTAGCCTCGAATTTAACGTACCCTCAATTTCCACTAAAGTGGTCAACAACTCATCGTAAGTCAACCTTGCATTCTGAAGAACCTTTCTCAAACAGCGTTTTACACACCTAACTATTCTTTCAAACAAGCCCCCCCCCCCCACCATGGTGCTCTTTCCAAATTGAACCGCCAGTCTATCGTCGAGGTTTCCAAATATCCTCGCACCTCGTTGCTGTTATCCAGCTTTTTTAATGCTTTTCACTGGCTCTGAACGTCTTTGCATTATCAGAAATGATTAGCTTCGGCGTCCCCATCCGAGATGAAAATCTTCTCAGGCAACGCAAAATTTGTGGGGCAGATAAATCGGTCACAAAACGTCGTTTAAGTAACTCGATTGCGATCTCGTAGTTTGCACTTGTCAGTGAAAATCCGCCAATGCCAGATTTAGCCGGCTCTCCTAAAAGTCCGCGCAAATAGGTGAACTTGTCTATATCGGACAATGTTCCATTCCAATGGATTGCGCTTTCGAACGAATCCCAAAATTCTGTCGAGTCTTGCACTCATCCACTGAACTTCGGGACTTCCAGTTTGGGTAGTTTCACTCGAACGGTCGTACTCGCAGTTGGAAGTGACGTGCTCTTTGATCCTTGATCATTCGCTTAAAGCGATGGGAGTGTTTTCGACTGCTGGCGTAAAGTGCAGTCTATCGTGCAGTCTATCGTGCAGTCTATCGTGCAGTCTATCGTGCAGTCTATCGTGCAGTCTATCGCTATATTTAACATGTTAAATATAGCCAGGTAGGCGTTCTTCTTCTTCACCGATGATGTCATCACGGTTCATGTAAGTATATAAAGGCCTAAGTATGTTTATGTAAACTCGCTTGGTCTGAAGATGATTTTGTAATAAAATCCGGAAATATTACTATTTCACTTTCTGTCTCGTCTCTTATACAACTCGAATCTTGAGTTTACAAGATGACATTATTTTTCGGAATTTGTTTTATCTTTTATTTTTTGAAGCTGTCGGTTGGTTGTGGATCTTCATTATGTAGTCGTCAAGTTTCGTGTGATGTGCCCTATACATTCCTAATACAAAGCTTTTCATCAGTCTTAACGTGTTATTGCTGTTAATTGTTATCAAGTTTAGAGTGACATATGTCTTCTTGAAAATTCTTATTCCTTTCCCGTCCAAGAGGTCTCCCCTTGACGTGTAAAATCGTCTGCCGTTAGCCAGAGTAAAACACCAAAGTCGGGTATGGACCCGAAACGCTTAACCCAAATAGATTTTCTTATCGAGTATTCTGTTGTCTCTTCCAGTTAAAACTTCATCCACCTTCTCAAATATTGGTAAGTTTTCGTTCTACCAGGTGTACTTTTCTTGCCTGTTGCCATACGGTCGTTGAGTCCACTGGGATATGTCCTCATCAAAATACTTACTATGTTTTGATTTTCTTATATAATAACTTTTTTCAATCCTAGTTACAACTCCAACTCCATCTCCAAAGGGTAAGTTTTCATTCCACCAGGTGTTCTTTTCTTGCATGTAGCCCTATACTGTCGTCAAGTCTAACGCTATATGTTCTCATGAAAATATATTTATTACAAAAATAGGTTTTCTTATGCAATGACTTTTTTTCAGTCTTAGTTACAACTCCAACCACTGCTTCAAGTGGTAAGTTTTCATTCTACCCTGCATCATTTTCGTCCATGTTAAGGTAATGTCGCGTGTTCCTAAAAAAATACCTACAATACAACTACGTTTTCTCATACAGTGACTTTTTTTTCACTCTTAGTTACAACTCCAACCACTCACTCAAGCGGTAAGTTTTCATTCTACCCTGCATCCATTTCTTGCATGTGAAGGTTTTGGGTCTTCCTAAAAAATACATACAATACATATAGGTTTTCTTATACAATGACTTCTTTTTCAACCTTAGTCACAGCGCCAACCACTGCTTCAAGTCGTAAGTTTTCATTCTACCCTGCATCATTTTCTTGCATGTTAAGGTAATGTCGCGTGTTCCTAAAAAATACGTACATTACAAATAGGTTTTCTCATACAATGACTTTTTTTCTCACTCTTTGTTATAGCTCCAACCACACCTTCAAGTGGTAAGTTTTCATTCTGTCTTACATCCTTTCCTTGCATGTTAAGGTGTCGGGTCTTCCTAAAATAAATATATACAATACATACAGGTCTTCTTATTCTATGACTTTTTGTCAATCTTAGTTACAGTTCCAACCACTCCTTCAAGAGGTAAGTTTCTATTTTACCCTGCATTCTTTTCTTTCTAATTTTAAGGTAATGTCGCGTGTTCCTAAAAAATATATACAATCCATATAGGTTTTCTCATACAATGACTTTTTTTTCACTCTTAGTTACAGCTCCAACCGCTCATTCAAGCGGTAAGTTTTCATTCTACCCTGCATCCTTTTCTTGCGAGTGAAGGTTTTGAGTTTTCCTCAAAGATACATACAATACATATAGGTTTTCTTATACAATGACTTTTTTTTCAATCTTAGTCACAGCTCCAACCACTGCTTCAAGTCGTAAGTTTTCATTCTACCCTGCATCATTTTCTTGCATGTTAAAATTATACTTGTTAATCATTCTGTATTAAGTACGTGCCACATGTTTTACGTCGTGGTTTTGTTTTGACTGGAAAGTATTTGTCAAGTTTTGTGTGAGGTGTGCCAGCCTGGTAAGTTGCCATTCATCTGCCTTTTATCCTCATCTTGCATATTTTGTCATTGACGTCAGGGTCAGTACGAGATACGTTGTTTTGAAAATATTTAATACCAACAGCTTTTCTTATGCAGTGTTCTTTTGTCAATCCTAGATGCAAATACAAAACAACCTTCGACGAATGGTAAGTTGTACTTCTGCTGGATATCTTTTGCAACTTGTTAGTGCTGTTAATTCGTATCAGGTTTAGTATGAGGTATGTCTTCTTGAAAATACTTAATCCAAATAGATTTTCTTATCCAATGTTCTGTTGTCTGTTCCAGCTGAACCTTCATCTACATTCTCAAGTATTGGTAAGTTTTCATTCTACCAGGTGTACTTTCCTTGCCTGTTGCCATACTGTCGTTGAGTCCACTGGGATATGTCCTCATCAAAATACTTACTACGTTTTGATTTTCTTATACAATAACTTTTTTTCAATCCTAGTTACAACTCCAACTCCATCTTCAAAGGGTAAGTTTTCATTCCACCAGTTATTCTTTTCTTGCATGTTGCCCGATGCTGTCGTCAAGTCTAACGGTATATGTTCTCATGAAAATATTTATTACAAAAATAGGTTTTCTTATGCAATGACTTTTTTTCAGTGTTAGTTACAACTCCAACCACTGCTTCAAGTGGTAAGTTTTCATTCTACCCTGCATCATTTTCGTCCATGTTAAGGTAATGTCGCGTGTTCCTAAAAAAATACCTACAATACATGTAGGTTTTCTCATACAATGACATTTTTCTCACTCTTAGCTACAGCTCTAACCACTCCTTCAAGCGGTAAGTTTTCATTCTACCCTGCATCCCTTTCTTGCATGTTAAGGTGTCGGATCTTCCTAAAAGATACATACAATACATATAGGTTTTCTTATACAATGACTTTTTTTTTCAATCTTAGTCGCAGCTCCAACCACTGCTTCAAGTCGTAAGTTTTCATTCTACCCTGCATCATTTTCTTGCAAGTTAAGGCAATGTCTCGTGTTCCTAAAAAATACGTACAATATAAATAGTTTTTCTCATACAATGACTTTTTTCTCACTCTTATTTATAGCTCCAACCACTCCTTCAAGTGGTAAGTTTTCATTCTGTCTTACATCCTTTTCTTGCATGTTAAGGTGTCGGGTCGTCCTAATATATACATATATATTAGGACGACCCGACATGACTCATATATATATATATATATATATATATATATATATATATATGAGTCATGTCGCTAGCGAATTTGCGCACGCTCACTAGTCTCTAGTTAGAGCACTCTGGCATGGCTTAGATGTAGCACAAGTGTTGGACATTTGAGTTGCCTATATAATATATGCTTCTCCATCCTGCTCGTCAGCACTACACTGATGAGACCCAGTAGGCCGAAACGGTTCCGTCTGTAGTTATATATATATATAATTGAATAGGTTCATTCCAGATGGACTCAATCTTAGGAATTTTACTTAATTATGAATTTTAATTGGTTGTTTAATTTATATTTAAGTGGACTACTGACTTCTGTTTTACGACCTTGAAAAAGGGGTTTGCCCCGAAACGTTGGAGAAGAAATAAAGATTTTTAAATGAGTTTTTTTCTAATTTTAAGGTAATGTCGCATGTTCCTAAAAATATATATACAATCCATATAGATTTTCTGATGCAATGACTTTTCTTTTTTCTGTCTTAGTTACAACTCCAACCACTCCTTCAAGTGGTAAGTTTTCATTCTGTCTTACATCCTTTTCTTGCTCGTTAAGGTGTCCTAAAAATATATGCAATACATATAGGTTTTGTTATATAATGACATTTTTTTTTTCAGTCTTAATTACAGCTCTAACCACTCCTCCAAAAGGTAAGTTTTCATTTTTCCCTACATCGTTTTCTTGCATGTTAAGGTAATGTCAGTTCTTCCTATGCCTCGAAGAACCCGGAAATTTAAGTTGCTATAGGTACTGACTGAAAACCCCTCTACTAGAATAAATCACCGCTTAGGTTTGTAAGTTAATTTACAATGACTCGCGAGCCTTTTCAAAGTGACCTTCGAGGAATGGTAAGTTGAATTTCTGCCTGATATTGTTTTGTAACGCGTTAAAGCTGTCAATTGAACGGTCATAGCCATAGAGATACTCACAATGGGGGATCAGGGAAGTGATCGTTTCCTCAGCACATTTGAAAGCATTGTTCGACCCCCTGTCAGAACGGGGCAATACCACGCTCTGTATTGCATTGAAAACAAGGATTGCAAGTGTCTTTATTTCTACGTGATTATAAAACTTTGCTTACGATGCGACTATATTTGAAATATGAAAAATGTACTTGCTGGCTCTTGTTTTGGGGATAAGTTGAGAAATTTCATTGTATCCCCGAGGACTAGCAGCTATAAAAATAGCTTTAAACGAGAGGTTAATTATGGTTTTGTTTCTCGTTTCTTTTTACGTGATCATATAGCTAATCATCAAAACGTACCCAATACATTTGAAACTGGTCACTCAGCTTCGATAAACGACTTCCACATCCACTTCCACCTCACCTTCTGAACTATTAATTCGAGAAAGCCTTCTTATTCGCAAACTAAACCTCTCTCTCAACGCTAACATCGTGTGTGTTCCCCTTTCTTTATTCTGTTCTTTATTCTGTCATTTAATTCATTTCAAGCCTCATGTTTGCCTTGGGTCATCTTCAAGAATTGTTTATTAAGAGTTTAATACAAGCGATATATCTCTTTACGTGTTATTCAGACTCCTGCCCGAGTGAAATTTTAGGCGTTTTTTCGTGGCCAGAAACCAAAGTTGGGAGTACCGTGAATATTTCCTGTCCTAACAATCCCAGGGCTGTCGCAACTCGGGAATGCCAAAACAAGTGGAACAAGGTTAACAGTTCGAAGGAAATTGCTTGGGGATCTGTTGACGCTAAAGCTTGCTCGTTTGGTGACAGGAACCGAGAAATATTTAATCTTTTGAAGGTATTTTCCCTTATTCAACTCATTGATTATTGATGAAGAAGAAAGAAAAGAAATTGTTTAATTTAAGTTTATCTCTTACCCGACAGGAGCTCTAATTATGGTCTGTAATTTAGGCTTGACTCCTTCCTTACTTCTCCGTCATTTCGTTTCAGGATCCTGTGAACTCCACTAATGTAGTAGAGGTTGGTCAAAAGATAAAAAAATTAACATCAGATTTTGGCAAGAACACTTCATACGACAAAGTTGCTAACACAGCGTCGATCTTAGAAAAGATTGTCGAGGTCAATGGAAAATCCGGCGAGGTAATTGTTGACAATATTAGGAATAATCCTAACTTAATCTTTACCAAAAAACACAAGACTAAAATTATTTAAGGTTTGTTATTTAAAAAATACCAAAAATTTACGACATATCTCATCCTTAGGAATTGTCGTCTGTTTTTTTAAATAAGAAGGTTTTAATTATTTAAGCCTTGTTTCTTACCATATGTCATATGCGTATATCATGTCAACATAATCACAATCATGATAATGGTAATGGTAATGACAATGGTAAGGGTAATGGTAATAGTAATTGTAATGACAATGGTAGGGGTAATGAGAATGGTAATGATAATAGTAATGGCGATGGCAATGGTAATAGCAATGGGAATGGTAATGACAATGGTAAGGGTAATGGTAATAGTAATTGTAATGACAATAGTAAGGGTAATGAGAATGGTAATGATAATAGTAATGACAATGGCAATGGTAATAGCAATGGGAATGGTAATCGTAGTTGTAATGGCATTGATAATGATAATGATGACGATAACGATAATGATTATGATAACGGTAATGATAATTATAATGACAATGATAATGGTAGCGATAATGGTAATAGTAGTGATAATGATAATGATAACGATAACGATAATGATAATGATAATGATAATGATAATGATAAAGTCACAATTACAATCACGACTATGATTTCAATAACGATGATGATCACGGTCATGATCACGATCGCGATTGCAATCATGATCGCGATCATCACGATTACGATTATGATTTTTTCTTTCCAGGTTGCCAATGATGTTCTCGACACTGTCAACAACATTCTCAATGCACCAGCTGAAGCTTTGATGAGGAGTCAACAACAAATTAATTCATCTTCAAGGTACTGCTAACGTAATAACTTATTGTAAAACCGTGGACACACCAAACCTGGCCTTCGTCCTCCCGAGCCCTCGCGAATGAATGGTTAGGATGGCTGACCGATCGGCTACAAAGAACCATATCATCGTTTTCTAAACGAAGGATGGACTACGACTAGGTTGAATAATTTAAATCTTGTTGCAAATGTAGGTTCACGTATAAATTCAAAATTATGGATATGTCATCGCACAAACTCGCTCTTCTGTGGCATCGCTTTGGCGCGGCAATCATTCTTGGGATCAATATTTACAAAGGTTTTTTGTACTTGGCACAAGCCAATAGGGTAAACAATATAATTCGACCAAATTATCTGAACAGTTGTTCCCGATTAAATAATTTCACACGCGAGTGAAGTGTTTCGGTAAAGTTTGCTTAAGCTCATGAAGGATTTAGACGTTGTGAAGGAGACTAAAACGACATAATCGACGGTCTGTGTAGCTACGGGCTTAAGGATTGTTTACAACATTTTGATAAACGGTGTAGCTCTAATAATTTAAATTACAATTGTGTCCACGTTGTTAGAACTATTGTTTTAAATGTACAACTTCAGGAATGAGAAGAAAACAGTCATGATGACTACTTAAATTGTAAGATTTTTGTAACTGTTCATTTGCACATCTTTAGATTCTTGAACTGAGAACTTTGTCAGAATGCAAACCTAATCTAACTTTTCCTGCATCCTTTCTTTCTTTTTAACCTAACAGAATAGTTCAGTCGTTAAATCGTCTCCTGGAAGCCATAAATATCACAGAAAAAAGAACGTTTCGAAGGACGCTGCAAAACTTTGAGGTTGAGCTGTCTCTTGTCGATACACTTTCTTTTCCTGGGGCAAACTTTTCAGGGAAAATCACCAAAAAACAACTGTCTGATGACGCCTTTGTTTCCCATTCAAAACCAACGACAATATATTTACCTCAAACGCTTTTCAATGGCACTGGTGCTGGAAATATTTCTCAGTCTCAAACTGTGATCTTTGTTCTGTACAGAAAGACAACGTTCTTTCAAGTAAATTCCTCGAAGTCTGCAGATCGTTCTCTGCTTCTCAATAGTATTGTCATCGCTGGAAGCGTTAAAAACCGGAAAATTTCTAGCTTGAAAAATCCAGTTGAACTTAGGTATAGGAGTTTAAAATCTGGTTATAAAAACAGTGTGTTTTGCGGATTTTGGAACTTTGCTGAGGCAAGTTGGTCTGATGAAGGATGCACATTCCAGGGAGTTAAAGACGATGGAAGGATTGTCTGTCATTGTGACCACCTGACGAATTTTGCGATGCTGGTGGTAAGTATAAGTTAGGCATCAGTGCCGGATTTACGTGCGTAGGAGTAATTGCCCCAGGACCAGGAAGGCTCAGGGGCACCTACTCGAGGGTCAAGTCTCGCCTATTAAGATCAAGATGTCGAAAGCTATCATTGTGTTGCGAGTAACGGTTTGCAATTTCAAATCTTATTAATTCTTTCTGCAAAATATCTAATAAAGTAGAAATAGAAATCACGAGACTAGCTCGAAGGGCGTTTTCGAGTGTCAAGTACATGTTGTACCTTTTACAAAAATTTCACACTTAATTTCACATATGAAAATAATATTTTACATGTGAATTGTTTCAATTCCATGTGTAAAATGGAAATTTCATATATGAAATTAAATTTCATGTGTAAATGCTCCATTTCTTAGGTGAAATATACGTTTCGTACACGAAGATTTCGCATGTGAAATTTTGAGCCAGTTCAAATGTTTCAATTCCATGTTTTCACATTTGAAATGACATGTGAAAGTTTTGTAAGGGACACATAAGGTGTAACTATCAAATAGAGCATGTTCAAGTTACATATTTTGGATATTGGAACAAGGAAAGAAAGAAGAAAGAAAGGAAGATAGCCCAGGACAGCGAATAGCAAATTTAGTTGAACCAGACTGGGACTACTCACCTAAATTAACCTCAACTGTTCTTTTTTAGCATCTACATCCTGATGACGAAGAAGCACTTAGTATAATCAGTTACATTGGTTGTGGACTGTCGTTGGTTGGATTAGCATTAACCATAATTACAATATTGCTATTTAGGTAAGTAATTGTATCGAAATTTTCACCGAATGATTGTCAGAAAGAAAAAGTATTTTGTCTTAATTCTAGTTTTTGTGAAACTAAATACACGTGAATATGTTGCAATTGTTGTCTGAGCTGCTGTTGTTGCGTTTGTGGTCGTTTTAGTTGATGGTAAAGTTAGCAAGTATTCTTGTCCCTGCTGCTGCTGCTAAAGTGCTGTTGGTGATTTTTCTTTCTGTTGTGGTCGTCATCATTGTTGTTGTTAATACCAACAATTTTCCACCTTTTTCGTCTTTCAGGGACCTTCGAAGAAAGGCTCCAAATCAGATCTTACTCAACTTCTGCGTCGCCTTATCTTTAACATTGGTTGTGTTCTTAGCCGCTGCTGAACGTTCAAAGACATCTTCATTGGCCAGTTGCCGTGCAGCAGCAATAGCGTTGCATTATTTTCTTCTAGTGGTGTTCATGTGGATGGCGATAGAAGCTTTTAATATGTATTTGTTGTTTGTTAAAATTCTTCCTTCATATTTTCCGAAATTTATGCTGAAATGCTGCATTGCGGGTTGGGGTAAGTGGAAACAAAATACGTAGAATAGAAAACAAGAAAGAGGAGAAATGGAAAAGGATTCTGGTAGTCTGTAATTAATGAAGAACAATTTCATTCAACTTTAAGTTTTGTTAAAAAGTTCTTCGATGTTGCACTTAGTTATCGCCTTGAGAAACATGCACCATCCCTTCCTTCGTGCTCTTTCAACTTACATCGATAATTTGATTTAGTACGTTTGACAGTCATGAATTATTTCTTAATTTTTGTTCTTATTGCATTGCCAGGAATTCCTGCGGTGATTGTGTTAATAACATTGGGCGTGGCTCTTGATGACTACGGAAGCACAAAATAGTAAGTTTTACTTCTAAAATTTTGTTTAAAACATCACCCTTTGTGCGTTTTCCTTATTGATGACTCCTTGCTTGTGTTATAAGAATGTTTGTGTCACGTGACGTCTTCATGCAATTGGCCCACTCTTGATCGTATTTACGGTGACATCATTGATCATACTTTTATAATTTACGTATTATAATTATAATTAATAAGAATAATTAATTAAATTAATGATAATAATTCGTTATAACCTATAAATTACCAAAAGACATGGTCACTTATATTGCCCAAGCAAAATAAGATTTCATAGGTGTATTTTATGCCGATTTGTGCTTCTGACGCGAGAAATTCTTCTGCCAACGCAAATGTTTAACTAATCCATGCTTTTGTGTTTCAGCTGTCGACTTCATGGCAACTCATTTTACGTATCGTTCCTGGTTCCAGTTTTTCTCATTGTTCTGCTCAATTCCATCGCTTTCGTGTGCATCTTACATTCCCTTATGAGTTCTGGAAGTAAAATTAAAACTGATAGAAAGGTTACAGGGTTTCAACAACTTTGGCGTGGTTCTACGGTATTCGTTTTCCTTGGTCTAACTTGGCTGTTTGGTGTCTGTGTAATAGGCGGCTCCAATATCCCTGCTTTCCAATATCTGTTTTCTTTTTTCAACTCGCTTCAAGGCTTCTTTGTTTTTGTTTTTTATTGCTTGTTACCAGCAGGGAGCAGAAAAAGATATAAATCTTTCGTACAAAAAAAGTTATTGACCGAAGCTGGCAGTCCAAATACAACAAATTTTAATACGAAACCGGATTCAGCTGGAATAAAGAGAACCAAAACAGCAAGAGAGAGAAATGACAAGAAATACCACAGCAAAGACGCTTTAATCATGTCTGCCTCGTCGGAAAGTTCGAAAATAGCGCACTATACCTCTGATTCCCTTGATTCGACGATGAGACTCATAAGCCACACGAGAATTTGACTTCCGAAGTAATAAAATCCAAAACGAACATTCCAAATCAAGGCCAATTGACATAAGCAGGATAGAAAAGGATCCCTTACCACGCGTTGCAAGCGACTATTCACTAGATCCGGTTGTTCAAAAAGGATTAGCCAAATCTCAGATTAGTAAAAGACTTGCTGGTAAAATTATGATCATCCTACTCAGGAAAGTAGCAATTTTCTGAGGAGGACTTTGTATGAATCGAGAAAAGCTTAATTCCACTAAGTTTACACTCAAACAACCGACCTAAACATTCCGTAGCTAAACAGGTAGTTAACTTTTAACGTGGGTTAGGGCTTATCGTTTTGACGTCTTCTGAACAATCGTGCCTTGTGTTAGGATTGAAGTATAGGGGTAGGATTAGCGTCATGGATTGGTTTTTGATTAGCACTTAGCTACAGTTCTGAGCTAGGAATAGGAATTAGAGTTTTTACGAGGGATAATTGCCTTCATTGCTGTACTGTCATTTCTCATTGCTTGGAATTTCCTTGCTAATTTTCAACCTCTAACAGCCTTTGTGTCATTTTAAAGATACCAAACATTATTGGGTGAATTTGACCTAGAACCAGGGACTTTAAAACAAGTTATTCAACAATGATGAATTTGGGCCACGCTAGATTTCCCATTTTCGTTTTGCAAATTTATCAAAGACGATTGTGGTCGTGTTTACGGCGAAAAATACGACAGACTTTAGTTTTGATATGAAGTGGATCAAAAGCAAAGCAAGTAGCAGATATTATAGAAGAAAAAGATGTCGTAAGTGGCGGTATGAAGCAGCGTTCGCCCATTCCTAAAAGCTCAGATTAACCTAACCTGATGGGTGCTTGGCTCTTGAAAACTCGTTGCCTTTACCCATCCAAATTCTTCGTGTGGGTGAAGTAAATGAGTGCGAGTGGGGCACAACAGATCTGTAAAGTGATGATGATGACAGCAAGCACTGAATGGCGTTCCATGGTTCCTCAGTCGAAGGTTTTACTGTTGTAATTTTTCAGTCTTGTGTATTACTTTCAGTATTTGTGTATTAAGTAGAGTTAAACAAAAGACATAGAACGTGCCATGTAATCAATCCGTTCTTAGACACGCTTAACTAAGAAGAAGAAAATTAAATTTCCTTTATTGCTTACGAATTAAGTAGATTCATTCTAACGCGGCTTTATTTTGCTAAAATTAAGTGATCGAGGCACATCCATAGGCGTCCAGAGGACGGGGGGCAGGGGGCCATGCCCTCCCATTTCGTACCAATATATTGAACCTGTTGGAAAATTAAATTATGGCCTCGTGTTCTGAATCTCGACAACATTCGTTTCTACAGCCAAGTTTTTCTTGGTGCGATATCGAACTAACACTCGGCTCCATTTACCAGTTATCCCCAACGATGTTACTTAGTGGTGAACACCGAGTCCGCTGACCATCTGGGTATGCTATGCATACCCAGGCATTCCAAAGTAATTCATGGTCTTGCTCCACAATAGATAGAAGACCTGATCAGTCATTATAAGCCCTCGAGAACTCTTCGATCTTCCCAGGCCAATTTACTTAATGAACCTAGATTTAAAGTGAATAATTATGGTGGCATAGCCTTTCCTGTTTGTAGTCCGAGGTTGTGGAATAAGCTACCTATTTCTATCAGAGAATGTACTGATCTCTCGGAATACAAGAACAAGCTTAAGACGCACTTGTTTAAAATAGCCTAGAGTGTATAATCATTTAAATAAGTTTTTTCAGATGTATTTTTTAAATGAAATATTTTAACTTACATGTTACTTTTATGATATGCATTTATAATTCAATGTAAAGCGCTTAGATCTATTTGTTATAAGCGCTATATAAGCTTTTAATCATTATTATTATTATTATTATTATTATTATTATTATTATTATTATTATTATTATTATTATTATTATCAGGCATGCCATTGTGGCAAGCCTCAGGGTATGCCACAACTTTGCCCCCTCCCCCCAATAAATTAACCCTGGCAACGCAACTGCGTCATCCGTCACAAGTTGATCGGGAACGGTGGTTAAAACATCTTTTGCCGTGTGGAGATCCGTTCGTGAAACCTTCGGAGATAAGTAGCTTACTCGACGCATAAGAGTCGCCAGCCCCATTTCTCGTACGGTGACTATTTTAATCCAGAGT